>OY037013.1:8842749-10104368 GCA_955831195.1 Pilophorus perplexus | reverse complement strand
ATTGTGTTCTCATTAAACATTAATTTTTTGTAACAACACCACTCCTCATGTTGACGCCCAAGACTTGAAACCGTTGATCACATTGCTCAAAATTCTGCATGAGCTCATCCTTTGGGGTCTGTTCCTCTGTGGTTGGGATGGATTTGAATCCTGTGGCGTGTTTTCAGACTAGAGTTGGCAGACTGGTTTTGTATTTCTCATAGCCGATTTGTCGAGGAAATATCCGTTCCCTTGGAGATATTGTTTACTTGCGGTCATTGAGTGCCCAATAGCGGAGCAACGCGCTTTCGTAGTGTCATTTCTCTGCTGGGTACCCAAGAGCGGCCATTCCGATAATGTGAGTCAAATCATGTGACTTTCCGTGGAGAAAAGTGCAATCAGAGGTGTACAAGAATAAACCACGAGTGATCAACAACCAACCAGCTGTTTGTGAACACGTCATTGAACCCTTCAAATGAGCGAATTATTCATTGAAGTGCAGCCCTGGGTGTACATGTTCCAGACAAGTACTTGAACGGAAGATGTATGCTAATCTGCAAATTTTGCAAAAGGGTTTATTATTCTTTGAAATAGGAAATTGTGCATAAAAAGAATTTAGTCAATAGAAATTATTAAATTTTCTATTTTTAAATATATTGTTTTGTTTTTTTAAATTTTATTGTTACTTAAATAAATTTTTTTAAAGACATTTTTTTTTTTTTTACAAAGTTTGGACAGACCCGATAAATGAATTATGCGTCCAAAATCACACAAAAAAAAAAAAAAAAAAAAAACCACACCTCATTTGACCTCATTACATCCTTCAAAAGCTCCATTTGTAGCCCCACAGATCCCCAAGCTGATATCGGATGGCTCTGGGACCCCCAAAAATGGATTCTACGTCCAAAAATACTTCGAAAACGGCACCTAACTCAACCCCGTACCCTAAACACTTCTTAAACCCCTCCCGTGGCCCCATTTTAGCCCCCACGGGTGTGAGCGTTCGGGCTTGAAAACCTTGCGGGCACAACTGGTGGGCCGAGTATTTTGGCCAAATTGAAAAAAAAAAAAAAAAAAAAAATCCTACAGCCCCAAACGACTCAGACGGCAAACGGAAGTTTCATTTTTGGAATGTACACATCTCGAAACGTACCACAAATTTTGAAGCCCATCGAAATGTTGGACCTCCAACACGAATACATAGGGTGTATAATGAACCAAAAGTTAGTTTTCAAACAGAATTTCGCATTTTTAAATCTGTCCCCTCACATTGACGGAGCCAATTAGGCCTACACTTAAGTTCTCCATATATTTAACGTCCAGTGAACCAGAATTCGTTTAGAGACATGGCAACCTGCCACAGAGCCAACTAAAAATGAACCCGACTGTTGACAACGGACCCAAATCGTGGAGAGCAGCCAACTGGGGCACCTAACTTGACCGCCACTCGCATTCTCACAATTTCAAAAGTGGGATTTGATAAAGGTGCACGAAAACGGCATCAAAGATGAGTTGCAACAAATAAGTCTATTTCATAATTTGAGCCAGGTCTTACTTGAAACAACAGTAAAACGATAAAAACAGTCACAGCCGCAAGAGGGCGCACTCCTCCTCTTAGGCATCAAGCTCCAGTTGGACTTTGATGTTGACTGAGGCCAATTGCGTGATCAAGTACCTGGTAAGAAGATTTTCGTTAGAGCGTGAGCAATGAAAACTGAATGATTAATTTGCTTTAAACGTACCTGAATATGAAGGGGATTTCTATCTTTTCAACGCAACCTGCCTCCAAACAGAGGCGACATTTAACACCGTAGTTGTGTACGTTATCTTGGTTGGAGGTGTAGACAGCCAGAACGGGGCCGAGAATCGTCCCACAGGTTCGACAAATCAACGCCTGAAAAGGAAGGAAAACGGAATAGCGCATCAAGAGAGTTACGATGAAGATACCTTAAAATGCCACTTCGCCGAATGACACATTTCACCACATCTCCGACAGCTCTGAATATAATCCAATCCTCTTTTGAGAGGCTTTCGAAAATTCTTCGCCAGCTTACCTTTGATTTGTCTGAACAATGGAAAAGACGATCCTGAAGAAGAAAGGAAGCGCCGTGAGATATGAGGGAGTCCCGTTCCATTTCACCGAAACGGACACCGCCGCCTCGGGAGCGACCTTTTACGGGCTGGCGCGTGAGGACGTCCAGAGGTCCAGTGCTTCTCACCTGCCATTTGTCGGACACCATGTGCCTCAAACGTTGGTAGAAGACAATCCCGAAAAATATGTTGGCCTTCATTTCGCATCCGTTAATACCACTGTACATCCTTTCGGTTCCAAAGTAGTTGAAACCACCTACAACATTGTTCACTACATTACAGCACCAACAAGAGGAGAAAAAACTATGACAGGCCATGAGCTGCTTTGCCCCCAGAGCTCTCTCATTTTAGTCCCTTACACAAACCCTATAAAAGAGCAACCCAGACGAACAGAGACAAATCTTTACAGACGACGAACCTTGATGGAGAAGTTTCCCAAAATAATCTATTGCTGTATCATCTTCAGAAAATTCGAACGGTGTGGCATCGAAAACCAAACCATGCTCGGCAGCAGCTTTCCCGGCCATACATTCTATCATCATAGCTGGAAATAGATGAGTTGAGGGTCAAATGTTTGTCAAGGGTAGGTTCATTTCCAACTTATTATTAAACACTCAAGAAACAAAAATCTCACCTATCGTCATACGCGAAGGAAAACCATGAGGGTTGAAAACAATATCCGGGACGATCCCGGATTCTGTAAAGGGTAGATCCTCAGCAGGCATTAGTTGACTGCAGATACCTTTCTGGCCAGCCCTACTGGCAAATTTGTCTCCTATCACAGGGTTTCTCTGCAACAGACCACCATACACATTAACAATATACTTACAGCATAAATACACTTTCAAAAACGATTTCAACTCACAGGCACACGATAAGTAATGATTGCTCTGGGCCCAGAACCCTTTTTCATCCGCGATTTCACACCAAAATTTCCACAGAGCTTCACTTCGGCAATGATGATGTACTCGCCACGGAACTTCTGAGTGACGTAACTCGCCTTGTCGTAATCGTAATAGCTACAACAAATGAGTACAATGTGAAAGACCAGATTCGACTCAACTCGCGCAATTCTGTCGCAACTGCCGTACCTGTACCAGGGTTGCCCGTCTTCAATTCGTTGACCAGGTTGAGGAAGGCCGTCAGGCCCAAGGAGGTTAGCGAACGTTGCTTTCGCGGGGTCAAGAGCGAAGTAGGATTGCGCCTGAAAATAATAAAACCTTAATTGGCCATAATTATGGTATTTCTATGATAGGGATTGAGCGAATGAATGCTACCTCGCATGCTGAGCTGAACTTAATTGCATTGTATTCACTCACCGAATCAAGAGTGACAACTTCAGTCTTGAGGATCGAACCATGAGCAAAACCACGTTCCAACGAGGATTTGTTTATTATCATGGCATCTTCCATGTCATAACCCTGAAATCAACCAGTGAAGCCCAACAATAGGCTAAATAATTTAGCTAAATAATTATTATTTTAATGGCCAGAAATATAATCTTACCGTATATGAAATTACTGCTATAACAGCGTTAGTACCCATAGCAAAGTCGTCCATTTTCAGAACATCGTGGTGAAGGGGGCGGAAAAGCGGGGAGGAAGGCGTCTGGAGTCGATACAGTTTGGTCGCTGACTGTACTTGCCAATTGTGACAAGCTGTGCCCATCGTTTGTTTTCCCATCTAAAACGTTCAAATGCCCTGAATTGTTAGGTACAGACACCAGACTTGCAAGAGAAAAACGCTGCAAATTTTACACAAGGGTTTATTATTCTTTGATATAGGTTACTTGTGCAGAAATTGAATTCTGTCAATGAAAAAATTTTTAAAAAAAATTTTTTTTGGATTTTTATTTCAAAAAAAATTTTTTTTTTGGATTTTTTGTTCAAAAATGTGTTTTTTCAAAAATTCTGTATTTTGTACTCAAAAAATATTTAACATCCTGGGATCCTTCAAAAATCCCATTTTTAGCCCCATGAAAGCCCTAAAGATCGCCCCAGTGAAATCGGATCGTTCCGGGACCCCAAAAAATGGATTCTACGTCCAAAAATACTTCGAAAACGACACCTAACTCGATCCCATAGCTAAAAGCCTTAAAAAAAAACCCTCCCGTAGCCCCATTATAGCCCCAGAGCGCCCCACGGGTTTGGGCGATCGGACTGAAAACCTTGCGGGCACAACTAGATGGTAAACCAAGTATTTTGCCGAAATTTCAGATTTTTAAAAAAATTCCTACTGCCCAAAACGGCCTGGACGGCGGACGGCGTACGGCGGACGGACATTTCGGATTTTGAATGTAGACCTCTTGAAACGGATAATGTCACATTTTGAGCCCGATCGGAGTCGTCGACCCCCGTCGCGAAAACATAGGTGTATTATCCCAATAATAATAAACCAAAAATTGGTCACACTGAGGCTATTCTTGGAAAACCCCCACTAGTGCTTTCACAAATTGTGAACGGAGTTACTAGGATCCTTCGTTGCAAAAAAACAACAAAATTGATCACTTATTGTAGGCAGAATCGAAGATAACGAGGACCCTGTTTCCTGTACCAGCACAACACGATGGAAGAAAGGAAAGGAGAACTCAATAGATAGAACCTCATGTGCCAAAATCTACGGTGGCGCTATCTCTACGAGATGTAGTGAATTCAGGTTCGATAGGTACAATAGTTTGTCGCCGTAGATCCCTACGGTGAAATCGATCGTTCTGGGACCACCAAAAATGGATTCTACGTCCAAAAATACTTCGAAAACGACACCTAACTCGACCTCATAACTAAAAACCACTCACTTAACCCCTTTTTAGCCTCTCAGGGTTGAGCGATCAGGCTAAAAACCTTGCGGACACAACAAAATGGTAAACCGAGTATTTTGTTAAAATTTCAGATTTAAAAAAAAAAAAAAAAAAAAAAAAAAAAAAAAAATCCTACTGACCAAAACGGCTCTGACGGCGGACAGACATTTCGTTTCCGAATGTCGTGCCATTTTCTGGTTCAGTTTTGGCAAATAACCTCTTTATGGTTCACTACATCTGGTAGGGGTCGCGCAGCTGTCGCGGGTCTTTACACTGCTGGAAACGTACTTGAAAAACAAATAATTCCACGCTTTTCTCCGAATGCATTCAAATACGCACTGCACAAAGCCTTTAATCCACCATCTAACAGGAAACACCCATCCAAATACTGTTCGAGTTAACGGGGAAAATGGGATGGTTACATCCCTGTTGTAAATAACAATCTTACCTGACACTGGTACATGTTGCGGGGACTCTGGTTACAGTCAGGCATAGGGATGAGACTTGCCAGATGACTGAGGAAACTAGTTTTTGACAATTCTTGATGAGTTGTCACCTGCATGTATAGCAATCAATATTAGCATCCATCATCAACGACTAAAAAAATAAATTTCAGTAGCAATTATTGCAGTACCAACCGTTTTGTATTCTTCTTGACGCGTTATACAAATATCCAAATAGACTTGTTCAAACGTGCCAATAAGTTCAACCTTTTTCGCTGCAAGGTTCATGACAGGGCGCATCATTCTGGCAGGACCTGTGAAGAGGAATAATCCTGGGTGTTGACCTTTGGTGGAAGAAAATGGAACTAGAACGATCTCAAGAGTTTGAGGAACCTGAAATATACAAGTATGCATGGTTCAGCGCAATGGAAAAGCTTTAGGCGGGTTATGAGTAAATGACGTCTCCTGTCAAAAATATATCTGATAATAGCACAAACTTTAACGCCTTCGATTTTGAACATCCTCAGCTTGTCGACAAGTCGCGGAGCAGTTCTTTGGGGGATACGGCCAATAACTCGTCCATCCAACATTGTGACGTAAAACCTTTCTCTGGATAAGGTCGGTTGGTTCAATAGCACCATACCAAGAGACGCCAGCACGGAGGGCAACTTGAAGAGTAGTTGGGAATCAACAACGTTGGTCACCTGTAACAGCATGCACGTAGGATTACAACAGCCAAACATCTTGAACCGTGCTACTTGTCTAACAGTTACCTGACATTCTTTGGTGAGATGGTTCAACAACCCGCAGGGGGATCCGTCGGGAGTGTGTACGGGACAGATGAACCCCCAGGCGTCCGGAAGTAGTTGCCGGGCCTCGGTTGTTCGCATCGACTGGAAAAACGACCCTCGGTGGACCGCTCGAAAATGGGACATGTACCGCATGCGACTGATGTTCTCAGCGATTATTACCAAGCCTGCAAGCCACCAACATGGCGTCATACAACGCGCAATAATTTACCACAATGGAACATGGAACAGGGCCAACCTGTATTCTGCATAAGTCCGAGTCCAGACTGAGTCTTTACAGTGCCAGTAGCGAGAAATGAGTCCATAGCAGGTTCGATGGAATTGAGCTTCTTCACAACAGTGGCCAGATCAGCTGGAAGAATTACAAATAGCAGCAAATTTGGGAAAACTAGAAAAATAAGCACACCATGAAAAATACTTACAATGTTGCAAAGTGCCACCTTTGCTTGACTCCTTCCTTTTCATAATCCCAAAAGGCAAGCTCGTAAGAAGACCTGCCATTCTATCCTTCAACACCTACCAAATAAGCATTATTTATAGATTATTAGTCGGGAAAATGCGGTCGTCCGGTGTGGCGTTGGGTAAACTACCGTTTCCCTGGATCAGCGAAGTTAAGCAACGTCGGGCGTGGTTAGTGCTTGGATGGGTGACCGCGTGAGGAGCGGGGTCACCGATACAAGTATTTTCTGCGTTCAATCGGACGGCGAACTCCTCCCAACCCAGGGGGACGAGGCAATTGGGAGCCATGAGCGCAATCGTCAGACAAGTTCCGATCCTCCTTGAGAGGACGGCTGACGACGTCCGCGACGGCAGCAGCCAGTCGGACGAAAATTCAGGGTGAATTTCCCTTGTTACATTTACATTTACATTTACATTTTTTAGTCGGGAAAATGATCCTCAAAGTGATGTAAAATGGGAAACTTAGTTCAAGCAAGAGCAAGTCATTTCTAAAGCATTTCCAAGTAAAGTACATTGAATGTCTAAGAGGTTGAAGGAGGGCTCGCCCACTACCAGAGCTATGCCTCTCCCGCCGGATGCAAGCAAGCCGGCAAAGCCCACCGCCGGAGGTCCGTAGATGTCCAAACGAGGGAGACCCAGCACCATAAAGGAGCCAGTACTTGTACTACAAGTAGGTACAACATGTAGGGCCAAGCCAAGTAAAGTACAGAGCTTGCTCCGCCACAACACAACACAAACCAGCTATAATATAGTAAATATTATATTAGTAAATATTATTCTTTCATTGGCTAATATTTAATAATATAGTAACTATAATATTTAATAATATAGTAACTATTATATTAGTAAATATTATTCTTTCATTGGCTTGTTAAAGGCTTACCTGTAAATAAAGATGGCCGCCCAGAAGTAGCTCTTGCATCATCACTCCATCAACACCTTCAACGACACTTTTTCCAGAAACCAAACAGAGCAATTTCTGTGTCATGAATACCAAACAATTGAATTTGTCTTCATAATTGGTCAAATGGATGAGGACACATTGCCTGCGGAAAAAATTAGTTAATTAAATCTCAAAGCACGCTCTTGTTACTATTACTATTCGAAATTTGATATTTAATAAACATTTCATTGAACCTCTAATAACAATAATAATAATTATTATTATTATCATAATCTATCCTCTAATAGTCAATAGATAATTAAATTATCTATTGATAATAAATTTTATTAAGTACCTTAGAATCCAGTGGCAAACGTCTTCTTTGGGGGCGTCTTTGGGCAGAGCATTTTGGAATCTCTGGTGAAAGTTATTAGCTAGGTATTCGACAGCACCTTCGTGCGAATGAATGTTGTCATTGTGCATAGACCTCAACATGTTCAGTATGCAACTAAAAAAAGTAACCATAGTGAGCCAAATAGGTGGGTTAAAACGTTATGCTGGCCGAATGGTAGGCCTACCACCATCAATGGCCACGGCGTTTAAAAAATAATAAAAAATTTATTTTATTTATTTAATAAAAAACGGGACTCGTCCACTTCAAAGGGAACGATCATCACATGGCCTGATGCCCCTGTGGCACTTTTCACAAGTGAGGCGGATGATAATATTATGATGAAACTTCATAGGTTGATTTTCTGAGAACAATAAACCATAAACCCTCACCTTTTCATGTACAAGTCGTCTTCATAGCCCTCCATGATTTTCTTGAAAATGGCTTCGTCAGACATGTTGACCAGGCACTTCATCATAAGAATCAGAGGTGTGTACCATTGGACTTTGTTATGGTTGAACATCAGTCTCACGGTGCCGTCATTGACGAAATGAAGGACGTTCATCTAACGAATGATTCAATTACAAATTGATGGGGAAATTTGAAAAAAAAAAAAAAAAAAAAGGAAAGCACCAAGAAAGCTTACCGATGACGATTGATCGTTGGAGACGCAACGTATCAACACACCGAGGTCGCTGAAGTCTTTGCCTCTTCCCTTCCAACTAGATCTCTTCACAGTGATGGGGTAGTTCCTTCGTGTCATTAACAACATCCGTATGAGTTTTTCATGGCCCTTCATAATGAAATAACCTCCCCACTCATCTTCGTGTTCATTGTGTTGTATGAGATTGGCGGGATCCAAATTGTGAAGATGACAAAGTTCACTCTGAAATGTGAATTTGCTCTAAACGAGTTGCTCCCACCGATAAATTCCTTAAGACATAACCGCTACATACCTTCACCATTATGGGCACGAGCCCAGCGTCTTTTTCAAACGGTATTTGCCGTCTTCCGTTGATATCCCATTCGATTTGTAGCGTCAATCGGCCACTGTAGGTATCGGAACGTTGACGGCATTCAGTTGGCCAAACTGTCGAATTCCGAACGCCAGTGATGTGAAGAGGCACTGTGGGTCGTTGAATGCTGGCCCCCTGTGAGACAGCAATTAAATCAGTGAATAAAGGGAACCACGACCGCATGACTTGCAAAAACTTGTTTCCAACATTTACAGCCAAAGGAAGAAGAGTGAAATCTTACACTAATCCAAAATTTATACTTGGTATCAGCAACATCAAGATACACTGGCTGTAAATCGTTCACAGCTAAATCGAGACCTTCATCTACCATCCAGTTGAAGGAATCCACATGAGGTTTCCCAAGGGACTGTAACACCTGGAAGAAGGTACAATAAATAAAAATAAGGTAAAGTCAACACCATTTTGAAGTGTTATAATGGGGGAAGAGTTCGTATGGTTTAGCTTTAAGGGAGAAACATTAAATGCAAGGTAAGACTCTTTCTTTTTATGAAGCACGACAAACAATAACTTTCAAGTAGCTTAGAACGAATCTTCCTGGGAAAATTCCTCAGTAAACGACTCTCAATAAGAATAACACTACGAGGGAAGTTCGGGTGGTGAACTAACTTTTTGGTATATTATTCTTAGAATAGTACACATATGTATTCACGTCGGAGGTCGAATAACTATACGTTTCAAGATGTGAAGATTCCAGAAACGAAATGTCCGTCCGCCTTCCGAACCGTTTTGGGCAGTAGTATTTTTTCTTTTTTTTTACGAAATACTCGGTTTAACATCTAGTTGTGACCACAATCAGCCCGATCGCCCAAACCCGTGGGGCTTAAAAGGGGCTACGGGAGGGGGTTTTGATGGTTTTCGGCCGAGTGGGTTGTCGTTTTTGAGGAATTATTGGACGTAGAATCCAATTTCAAGGGTTCCAGAACTATTTAATTTCACCGAGAAGATCTCAAAGGCTTTCATGGGGCTTTTGAAGGATGCCAAGAAGTCGAGTGAGTAATTTTGGGCGCATAGTCAATATTTTGAGGTCCCACATCCGTCCACAAAGTTTACAAAAAAATTTACCTACTCAATTTGTAAATAATGAAATTAGAAATTATTTTTATTGGTGCGAATTAATTTTTGGCTAAGTTAAATCAAATATAACTACCCTACTGGCCCTGTAATATTCATCATTACCACTATTAGCGATTAGATTAGCGTAGCACGTGAGTACCCGTTTTTAATGAATACTAACACTACCTCAAACGTGCTTTTCACCTCATTCGCCGCTTCATGAACTATGACATACCTACTTACCCGCAATCGTGTTTCACCGTTCATGTGATTTTACCTCATTTTGCTTGAGTGGAGTAGACCCAAACCCAGAAGTGAGATTTTTCAATGATGTCTGTTCTCTGGCACCCATGACAATTTAAAACAGGCACCTGAAATTCAATTCAAATTCAAATCTTAGATCATCATGACTGCACATGACTTCAGCAATGCAAAAACTGACCTTCGGTGGAGTGGTAGGTGGCTTAAGGGAAAAGTCGAAAGCTTTCACATCACGCGTAGTTGTCGCCGCCAAATCAAATAAGGCATTCGAAACGTAGTAGGGAAATAAAGTAAAATTCAATCAAGAAAAATTGATAGAATCAACCACAACAGCACATGGGCACATTTGTTTTGATTGGGATATTCACATGAGGAGGGTTACCCTCAGAGGGTACCAGTATGTCGATATATCGGATACATCGATACTTCTACAAAAACAGATAGGTATTTTTATCTTACGATTTTCGACAAAAAAGTTAACAGTAATCGTTACTACAGTTTTTACGTCTGTAGTAGAAGTTAAAAGGTAGTTAATTGAAAGGCCTTTATGGTTTATTATTCTCGGAATAATACACCTATTTCCAAGGGGGGTCGAAAATTTTGATGGGCCTCAAAATTTAACATTACCTACGTATACATTAAAATTTAATTTTCATGATACGAAGATTTCAAAAAACAAATGTCCGTTCGCCATTCAGGTCGTTTTGGGCGGTAGGTAGGTTTTTTTTTTTTTTCCATTTGAACTTTTGACCAAATACTCGGTTCGCCACCTCATTGTGCCCCCAAGATTACATCGATCGATCAAACGCGTGAGGCTATGAATGAAACCTTTGAAGGATGCCTTTGTGAATGTGGTGTCGTGTTCCGAGTAGGTAATTGGACGTGGAATTCATTTTTAGGGTCCCCATATCTGTCCATAACTGTCCGAACACTGCAGGGTTACAGATATTTTTAAACTTTAATTTTTTATAAAATAATTTTTATTGGCAAAAGTAAATTTTGAATAATTTACCAATACCAGAGAATCAACCCTTAGGTTGGTATAAAAATGCCATTGTATGTGAAATGAAATTTGGCAGCGTTCTTTTAAAGTCCTAAGCCCCAGTCCCTTGGAGCTAGAACTTCTCTAGTCCAGGTGCCAAGGTTTTCAGGCCGTACGCCCAAACCAGTAGTTTAATCTGTGGCCCAAACCCGTGGGGCTCTGTGGGCTGAAAGGGGCTCCTGAGTGGTTTTTGAAGGGTTTTTGGCTATGGTGTCGAGTTAGGTGTCGTTTTCGAAGTATTTTTGAACGAAGAAACCATTTTTGGGGGTCCCAGAACGATCCGATTTCACAGTCGGGATCTATGAGGCTTTCATGGGGCTACAAATGAGATTTTTGAAAGATCGCAGGAGGTCAAATAAGGTTTCGTTTTCCGAGTAATTTTTGACGCATAGGTAATCTATTTTTTGAGGTTCCACACCTTACCAATGTAGGTTTTTTTAAAAAATTTTTTCAAAAATATTTTCTCAATGATCCAGACCTAATTTTTGCACAATAATTAATTATTAAGGTCGATCCACACATTTCAGTGTTTCAATGAATCCGTGCCCATCAGTGCTCAGTGCGGCATGTAACGCTGGTCTGTGGACAAATGATCAGTGATGCTATTGAACGGCACGGAGCACTGATGGCCGAGGATTCACTGATATCACTGAAATGTGTGGATCGACCTTAACCTACCAATATCAAAGAATAATAAACCTTGTGTTAAATTTGCTACTAATACATCGATATTTTGTACGTCGATATATTGGAGTATCGATAGAATGTATATCGATATGTATTCTTCCAATCTCTAGGTTCACGCTAGCGTCACACCTACAATAAGCATTTGTTTAGGATCAATAGCCGGATTTGTACTATCCTTCACTTGAGGGATGCCAACATTGGAACAATGAAATAGATCAACCTTGTGATCAGGGAACCTTGATTGGTTCCATCTTTCTTTGCTTGTGTTGAGGTTTCGGAATGAGAACACTTTTCCCAGTGAAGTGATTTTGAGTTTCGAATTTATAATTTCTCTAGTGGTTTCAAATTCTCGTGGGGTTTCAGCAATAAAATATGCCTAAGAACAAAGGTGAGTGGAAGTGTTGGGGCTCGCAAAAAGGGGGTTTTCGGTGTTAAGTGATTGCACCAACCAGCATCATCCTTGTTGAGGCTTGATTGCCTCCGTCAAGAGAAACCCCGTAAATTAACGTTTTTCTTCCGCATGTGTTGTCGTTTAGATCAAATACTTTTGGTAAAAAATTCGTATGTTCTTAGAAACTTGGAGTTTGAATGAGGGTTGCGAAAATTGACTCCTTTCGCCATGACAGGTGTTGGATACTCCCGCACATGGGTTTTGCGTGCGAATAGGGGCACCAGATTGACTTGCGATTTACGTCCTTTGAATTTTGTAAGCCTTTGGTAGGAAATTACTGCATGAGAATAATTACTATCAAGACTCAGCGTTGAACAATAGGGTTTGTTGGCTATCGTTATTTACCTATTAATTTCCCAGTGCAGCCCAATATTGATCCGTAGGAAATGGCTAGAACTAGAGCAATCTGTTATGAGGAACGGTGCGCATGAATTGGACCCGATGTTTTCTCAATGAGGATCCTCTCACTACTCGTGACTCATGCTACTGTACTCATCGGGGCTATTTTGGTACATTTTAAGGGCCACTCTCGTGCTCAATAGGGAACCTGAAGAACGAACAGGGCCCTTACGATCAGTTGTCACCGTATTTTAAACATAACAATTTGTAGGAAATTGATACTAGCTGTGACTGTCATCGATTCTGGAACACTTTATTCGTAGATTTATCACATTGGAAATGTCTTAAAGTCCTAATAACAGTTGTATCTTCATTTTCGCAGGAAAGGGAGGTAAAAACAGGAGGAGAGGAAAGAACGAGAATGAAACAGAAAAGCGTGAATTGGTTTTCAAAGAAGATGGACAAGGTCAGAAAATCCTTCTTTTTTTATTTATGAGGTATGTTTATACGTATATTTTCCTGTATGCAATAAAATGAATTCGCTCTTGTTCTCATCAACAGAATACGCACAAGTCACGAAAATGCTGGGGAACGGGAGGCTTGAAGCTATGTGTTTTGATGGCGTTAAACGCTTGTGCCATATTCGGGGGAAGCTTCGAAAAAAGGTAAGATCGCTTGCAGTTAATCCTTTAGTATTGATACGACCTGCAGATCATGCTCAAAACGGAACATGATGTCGTGATCACCGAACTTTCGAAATGTCAGCACTTGGCCCGGGCACAATGTAAGCACTTAGGTAGGGTGTTATTGTTGTGAATCCTCCTTCTACAAGTGCCGTCTCCGCTAACGAAGGTCGGCGTCAACTTAACCAAAACGATCTTGATCCCGTACAAGCTGGAAAAGGGTTGCTGCACTAGATCCTCCTTGCGCTGGAGGATCATGGAAGTCCTCATACTTTCTATTTTGATGTATGGTGTCGTTATAGCTGCTTGGAGTGGTATGGAGTGCGTTATAGATGCTTTCTATTTTGATGTATGGAGTCGTTATAGATGCTTGGAGTGTTTGGAGCTCCACTGGGAAATTTTCCAGGAGAACGGTATCATCCGCATATCTCAGATTCGAGATGGCTGTCCCATTAACGCGGACACCTGTCTCGACGGTTGGCAGTCAGTTGGAACCCAGACGATGTAAATTAACGTCCTGAACCGTTGATATTCACTTGTTGGGATTAAAGGGTACATTACATGGTAACAGTGAGTGGTTAGGTGGGTCCGTGGGTCTTGGATGAAAGTGATATGATTCATCATACATAATAATATTGTATGTCCAGGCTATTTCTCATCTCCTGAGCACCTTGCAGAACGTTTCCTGCTTGCCTAGTGTTTGAGGCTGTTGATTATGTCTATCTGTTAGACTCTATCAGGTCCTCCATGTCTGGTGAGACTGCCTCATCATCATCGTCGTTCCTCTCGTCACCAAGCAGAGCGTTATCGAGCATCAAACGGTTCCCTGCCTCTCATTTCGTCTCTTCTCTGTTGAGGAGCTCAGTGAAATGCCTTACCCATTCAACATCGATGTCCTCGTTGTCACTGAGGAGATTACCGTGATGATTTTTCAGGAACTCCATCTGGGCTTTTTCCCTCACATTGTGCATGCCGTGGAAAAAGCGTCTGAATCGACCGTCACAGTAGTCTCTTGTCAGTCTCTCGAGTTTCGTCGTTTTAATGAGCCTCTTCTCCTTTATACAAGCTCTCTTCTGGTGGTCTACCCTCCATAACCTATGAGACCCACCTCAACATGAGCCTGGTTACAACCGGGACTCACCTCAATATTTCCCTTACATCTATCGAGAGCCTCCCTCAACACCTGCTCCTAGTTTAAATTGAACAGGACCAGCGACAAGTATCGGAATGCGCTCAGAAAGCACCCCATCTACTTGAAACTGGGTCGTCTGCTACCAGCATAAGTCCCTGATTAGTCGTTCATTCTTACAGTCCATACCCACGCCTTCAAGGGTTCGCACCAGTATAATATTATCATTGATATTATCATGATATTGTCGATGATATTATCATGCTTACTGTCAAAGTCTTTTTCTAATTTGTGAATAAATGAGGCTAACAAGCCACCGAAAAAGCAAAGTTACCAAAATTGTGGCATCATTTTAGGTTAATTTAACTTATAAGATAATAATTATCTTATAAGTTAAATTAACCTAAAATGATGCCACAATTTTGCCAATTATTTCAAAAGTTTGTTGGGTTTTAAGTAAATTTTTTTTTTTTACATTATGCCTGGACCTCGTGAGATATTATCTCGAAAGCTCGGCTATGAGAGTTTGTTCCTTTCAGGCCTCAACCATGATCCCCCTCCAATTCCTGATCTCATCCAATAATCCCAATATAGTTGGAGCTTGGAGAAACCCCAGTGAAAATAGAATAGAAGGTCTCGGCATTCGAGGGAATTTTCTGTCACCATTCATTCTTTTTCAGGTGTGGATAAACCAAGGCGACATCATTCTTATCGGGTTGAGGGACTATCAGGATACGAAAGCGGATGTTATCCAAAAATACACCCCCGATGAGGCGCGCAATCTCAAAACATACGGAGAATTCCCCGAGACCGGTGAGTTTGAAATCTGTCCATCATTTATCGTTTCGAACATTAACTTTTCCTCTGTACTTTGTCTACTATGCTATTCAAAGACTCCTCTGGTGTTTTCAATACGGTTATTTGTTTCCAGTTCGTATCAATGACACCGTTACGTTCGTGGAGGACGGTTATGACGAAGATATTGAATTCGGTTATGAAGTTAGTGATGAAGGTGAAGGCGATGCCGTAGATGCTGTAAGTGCTTATTCTATTTACTACTATTACTGTATAATCCACTCGCCACTTAATGGCCGAATCCATAATGGAGTGTAATTTTCCTCTCACATCAAGAACATTCAAACTAACTGTAAATCGTTATCGTTTTCAGATCTGATGTGGGTAACATGGGTCGACTCAAAAGGATTCCTAAAGATTTCTTATTAAAACAACCACGTATCTATGAAAATTAATAAATTACCAGTTGAATTATCCCGATTCGGCGAAATATGAGTTTCCTCAACAACAATGCATGGAAAACAAACTCGATACTATAGAAAGAAAATTCGCTCCCGTCGTAGGGTCGACGCTCTCTCGCGAAGGAAATGCATTGTGGTTATTTCCCCGGACTATCTAACATAATAGAATAATTTATTATAATTCGTCAGTCATTAATTTCAAGTATTGTGGACCTTAGGAATGAATGGTACTTTTGATTTATACGAATTTGTATATTTTTTATTTTAAGTATTGCAGATTTTAGTTGTTTGCGTGCTTATTATGGTTTTGTTGGGAAAAAAGATTATACAGAACGAGTTGAAAGATCTTAAGGGATGTAAATAAACGTTGGCCCTCTACGTAGTAGTTTTCCGTGCTCCTCTTTACGTTTGTTGGGTGCAGATAGGCGATATTGCCTGAGAGTTAAATTCTCTCCCTTGACTGGACAACATAATAACGCCACTTTGAGACATTGATCGCTATAATTGTTCAGCAACATTCCAGAAATTATTAACAACGTTTCCACGGTCTTCAGATCGGCTAGTTTATAGCAACCGTTGCAGGGCTGAATCTCATTGGGATTATGTTCCAACGAAATTGTAATGGTGACATTCGGGAGGTATTCACTTTACATTGTGGTGGTATTTCTTCAGAGAGTTTCGTCCTTAGGACACAGCAGGTAAGGTTGGCTGACGCCACCGTACAAACTTGGATAGTGCTGGAAGTTGAGTCGCGTAAGCTGATTGATTTGTGAGACTCGGAATATACATTTTCGATCAACCCATAGTGTGAACTGGTGAATTCAGGGCGTACCAACCTAACAAAAACTTACAACAGTAATTGAACACCATTGGAAACTGAACGTATAGTGCGAATTAGTATCAAAATAGTAGCTCTTTTAATGTATTAAATACATTAAATACAAATTTTGCTGTTTTGCCTGAGTTGGGTTGATTTCATCCAGAGTTTACTGCAGCAGTTTACCATTGCTATGAACTCCTCTTCTACAGTATTATATTTTCCATAAGGAAAGTTGGTGTTCTTCAAAACGGCGGCATCGAAAATCTAGTACTGCCAGTAGGGATGAGGTTGTGGAGATAGGATCATTGACATCTGGGTATATATACATAATGTCCTACATACAGCTAAGCTTAATTCTTTGGGCTTTTGTTGCTAGACCCGCGAGAACTGGGATTACCGCAAATTTGATTTTAATTCGCAGTAAATTTAAAAAATTAAAAATTTTATAAACTTAAAAAAATACAGGCTTCTTTTGTAATTACATAATTACATTTTTCGGAATTATTCAGAATTTTTTTTTGTGAATTTGATTTAATTTACAGAAAAAGTTGTGAATGAGAATTGATTTACATTCACAAACAAAGCATGATGTGAATGAATTCACAACCTTATTTATAAATAAAAATGTGCCCAACTTTCATGAGATACTGTACTTGCTAAGAATTTCTGCTTTTAACTTTGAATACCTGATTTAGAGACTTGAACTATTATGATGGCGCACGGGGACGGATGGACAAGAAATGCGACAGTCACGAGGAGTTCTTTCAAAGTTACAACCGGCCCAAAAGAACTCTACACAGTCCGAACCTGTGGGCGAAATCTTCGGAGAGTCAAGGCGTGTCGTGTCCGACGAGACTCAGGGAAAACAGCTTGGACACACTTGGTGATTCAGAAAGGGTCAAAGAAGTAGTTCACATCCCCTGCCCCAAGAGGAACAGCGGGGGTGCAAAAGTGGTGGCGTCTTTCAGAGGGAAAACCGCCAAGTGCAATGGTGAAAACAGAGCGAGTTGTGGCAACAGGGGAGCTCGCGAGTTATTCAGGATGAGCCCTCGCCGTTACGACCTGAATCATGCAGTGAGGGAGAACGCTCAATGGCTCATACTATCCTCACAAACTCGAAATCAAAACCCTAACCAGTTCTACATGGGCCAAAGCCTCAGCACTAATGAACAAACATCTCCAAATTGGCGCATGAACCAACCCTCACAAAACAGCCATCTAGGAGTACCTCCTTTGGACCAACCTCCCATGTGGAAGACTCCCAAAGAGCCCGAGGCAAGAAAATCTCATTTCAACAAGTATGAACCTTCGAATGCAGACTCACCCAAGCCCCAAATACAATACCCGAACAATCCCAATGCGCTAGAAAATCCAAAATGGAAGGAACCCGTCGTGTCAGACAGAGAACAGCAACTCCCAGTTATACCCAACCAAGGTTATCCGAACACGGCCCTTCAGCCGCAATCTCCCAGAAACCAAGAACCTCAAGGAGTTCCCGTTCAAAAAGAAAACACCTATCCAAGAAAAGACAAACTATTTCCAAATCCTTACGAAAACAATCGCCTACTTATGAACAGTTACAATTTATCGTACGACGGGCCGCATCATCCGGGCCCACCAAATCCACCGAACTCCAATTCCAATCCCCCCGGCAGAAGTGGCTATCCAAATTCACCCAACCATATGGACTCATCGTTGTTTCAAAGTCACATTACACCGGGCGATTCTATGCAGGCAATTGAGGGCTCGATGAATAACGTTACAATGCCGCCTTCGAGGATGTATCGATTCAATGACACGCGCAAAGACCCGTGGATACCAGGCGCTGTCCCAGTCGACCTACAACCAGGGCACAATCACGAGCCCAAAATTCCAAAACCCTTGGGCTGGCCCAACGCTTCGAGGGATTTGTCCAAAGTGAACAAGATATTCCCAAACACAAATAGTCGTATAGGGTACCCTCAACTTGAGCAACATCATCCTTTTCCAAAATTGCGATCTCAATTCAACTCCTCGAAATTTACCGATTACCAGCAACAGTTGAACCCAATCGTAATGGAAGTGGGGAAAACTATTCAAGGGGACAAACCAGGAGGGAAAGTGAAGAAAGAGGAATCCAAGATCAGGTTCGTCAAGGTTGCCAAGGGCAACAATGGCCACGCCGTGCAGCCCCCAGCAGACTACCCAGAGCGCTTTTTGCCGTCCAATGAGAACGTGATATCAAATACTAAACCTGCCGAGTCATCCCCTGTGCTCTCTCAACAAGGTGAGTTATATGTGGGCTAGAAACAGGACCCCGAGGGACATACGTTTCTAGAACGTGTAGTTATTTTAAGACTGGCATGCGTACAGGGGGGGTCGCTTCGTTCAAACGTTAGTTCGCACACCCATTTCGATCGTGGGCTGCCTGGTAAAGGACGCCCCGGATCTGACATTGCTAAGCTCTTGAGCAGTCCACACCATCGATCCTCACCGCGAAGAGCTGAGGCGGCCTCACTTAGAGGACAATATCTGAAGCCGTGCAGATCTCAGAAGGATCCGAATTTATTCACTTATTAAGGACATTTTGGAATTTTGCGTAGGTATGTTCACCAGCACGGTCGGATCACGTGCATGCAAACGGGCAATTAAAGCGAGATGCGAGAAGCGAAAGACAGTGGTCCTAAAGAGCGAAAAAAAAAAAAAAAGTTTACTTCTCCACACACTATCGATTTAAAAAATGAACAAAATCATTTCCTACTTATTTTTGACCGTAGAATCGATTCCACCTATTTTCAAACCCATTTGCGCCGAATCTCATCCCACCCACTAGGAGTAAGCAGAAATAATGAAAATCTAGAATGTACTAGAACTTAACCTTTAAGGTGGGAGAGGCCAGTGACATACCTACATACTCCGCCCAGCCGTTTAGCACGAGAGAGTTTTTGTTCTGGAGGCTCATGTAAGTTGTCTGAAAATTGTATAATTTATGATTTGTGGAATTGCAGAATCACGGCAGCAGAATTCTTTGGCTGGAAATGAAGGATCTCGTTACAACGAAGACGCGCAAAACTATAAGCCTGTGGCGCCTCGGAGGAAGTTTCCGGATAGAGGCGTAGCCGTGTGCGACAGGGGTCACCAGGAATACCATAACTATACCGGCGACTTGTCTCACGTCCTCGATCCACCTGTAACTGTCAACGCGTCACATTTCACTAACAAAGCTCACAGAATACCGTCGAAATTCGCGACCAGCAAAGACGTGCCTTACATGTCGTTCAAAGGGGTACCTCCGGCCAGGAATGACGAGGCTTTCTACGATAAAAGTATGAAGTTCATGGGGAAAATAGACCGCCCCCCGTTGGTGAACATCAAGCCGCACAAATGGTCAAAATTGAATGGGGGTTTCAACAACGACCAGATGTACAACCACCACGAGTGCGACCCCGACGGTTTCTACTCGGAACCCGCCGAATTCCCCAGAGACACATCCGAACCCAAATCCATGGACCGCTCCTCCAAGAAATGCCACAACAATCGTCGGCAATACCGTCTGCGTAGTATACGTGTAGTACAATAAAATAACGAATCTATGAGGAGGTAGTCAAGCGAGAATACGCCGCAACTTCAGATCGTTTCAAGAGCCCAGTAAACGCCGTGTAAACCCCAAAAATAAACGAGGTATAATAAACCATAGTATGACAATCAGCTAACTGCTATCCACAGCGACCGTCAGAAAAAATAGATGGATTTCAAAATAATGCTGCGCCAACATTTCTTATTGGTTCAAAATGTTCACAATGATGGACAGTTTTAGTTCATGTAAAAATTCAAGTGCGCGAAAAGAACGAATGATGAGGTCCGTAAAATTTTACGGATTTGCGTAAGGTAGTAAAAAGGTCCCAACGATCCCCGCAATAATGCCTGAAGATCCCCGTCCCATTCAGGAGCGTCGTTCAGAGAACCCCCAAAGATTTTTGTTGAAACTTTTATAGCAAACTTATAAGCAATTTACAGGAAAGTGACTTAGCGAAATTATAGGTTCGTTCCAGGTCTGTCAACAGCTGCCCCAATGCCTTCTGAATCGCTGTTGAGTTCCATCGAACCACCAGCAGACCTGGAACGCGAACCGCCAACAAACTGTTGTAGTCTTACTTCACGTAACGGTGATTCATGTAACTGTAAATTTCATACGGAAAAATCCAAAACTGCTAAATTCGGATACTTTTTGGTTTATTGTGTTCAGAATAATCAACCTTTTTCGAGAGAGGAGCTTCATAAGGGCAACAATGAGTCATTTAATGTGTTTGAGGGTATCTACGAGGACAACTGGAGATGAACGCACTGAGAGAAAAAAAGGGCCTATTCTAGGTTATTTTTTCGATTTTTTCTAGGTTAAATGCTGCCAACCTAGATTTTTTTTGGTTTTCATTCTAGGGTGGAACAATTTAGTCTAGGTTGAATATAATTTAACCTAGATTGAAAATACTGGTGAAGTTACCTTCCTAAAAATGCAAACAACCAAGATTTAAAATACGCCACCCCCACACTTTAGTTCTAGGTTAAGTTAACGGTGTGTGCCGCCGCCTCCATCCATTTACAGTCTAGGTTAAAAACACTAATGTCTTGGTTGTCTCACCCTGGTATTCAATGTTTTTCACTTTCATAGACGGTTGATTTACCCTAAAACCTTTCCTCTCTGTTACTCTGTGCCCTAAAACAAAAACGTTCTCACCCCACCTCAAACAATTTACAGCCATGGCGCGTTAACCTAGAACCCTTTTTTCTCTAGGTTGTGTCCCTTTATTTACGAGGTTGTTTCAATTACTATCCATGTTGTTCCAGTTAAATTTCTAGGTAGCTTCCTATTCTTTTCAGGTTGGTTCTAATAAATTACTAGGTGGTCCACTTTTCTTTCTAGGTTTGCTCCCCTTCCATTGCAGGTTGTTTGTATCAACTTCAACTATCTTTTTGGGTTGTCTCTGTTTCCAACTCAGTACAAAAATTTAAATGTGACGTCATAATATGACTGCACATATTGACAGAAATTAGATGATTAGAATTTGACAAAGATTTGGCCTCAACCCCACCGGCTAAATAGCAGGGGTGCCAAGACAACGATAATTAACGCCCACCACCTACAGTGGCGCTCTCCGCGGCCGCTTAGCGTACTGTAGAAACAACCTGGAATTTATTGAATGAATTACAATCACTGTTGTTTATACCTAAAACTATTTGTAGTACTATGGTAGTTTTAACCGAGACTGAAAGTCTAACTTTTTCTTCTGGGTTGTTACCTAAAGTAGCAATCTCGCCTTTTAAATCACTCGGTTGTTTTCAGTTGTACAACCGAGACTTTAATGGAGGGGAATTATATGGAAGGTCAAATCATTCAATTCTAGGTTACCCCACTTAAAAGTCAAAGGTAGGTAATATATTTTCTAGGTCTTCACAATGTCAACCTAGACCAAATGTGAAGTTCAAATTTGGTCTAGGTTGACACTTTTTTATTCCAGGTTGTGGTTAGAGGGCGGGTAATAACGGGTTAGGTTGTTTCTATATGGGTCTAGGTTGTATTAATATTTTTCGATGTTACTTTAACCTGGACCTATTTTTTTCTAGGTTGAATCAATTGATTCTAGGTGGTTTCAATTTCTTTTCGAGGTTATTTCGGATTTAACCTAGCCACTAAAAAAATCTTTTCTCTCAGTGCGGACAACTTGACATGCCGAGCACCAAAATGAAGTGAGAAGGTGATGAGAGGTTCAACTGGGTAGGGTTATCAAGTTGAACAGCTCCCAAACCAACCCATTTGAGCTGTCGGTCCCCGTCCGACTGCAGTTGAACTGCTGTCAACCTACAGATCAACCTGGAACAGCCGTTATCTCAACTGCGCATGGCTCCGTCGATTTCTGTTAACAGTCCATCAAACCTGAAACAAACACGCATGTCTCTCCGTCGATTTCTGCAGCTGTACTGGCCAAGTACAGTGACGAGTACAGCTATTGCTTACAGCTATACTGTATGCCCTAGTCCTCAGGCGTTTCAAAAGGTACATGTTCACTCTTTTGTCAACTTTCGAGAGATGAGGAACACAAATAAATTTAACCTTCAAAATAAACGAGTGTATATTAATATTCAAATAAATACAGTCCTGGAATGTTGTGAGTCAAAAATCGTCACTATCACTAGATAGCTAGTTTTGTTATGATAAAATATTGTGCAAAACAAATAACTTATAGATTTTGTTTTAAATAGTAAGAATAAATAATAGGCGCAAACTTTATTATTTCCATTTCATTCCAGAAAATGGATTCCTTCGGCTATCTACAAATCACTAGAAATTAGTAAGTAATGCTAAATCACATAATTTTGTTCGGTTCAAACTATACACTTATTTACAAAATTAGCAGTCGCATGAATCAAGGAACCAATAATACATTAGACAACTATACAATATTAGAGACTCGTTACCTTCTCCCGAAGATTCTTGGCGAGTCAGGTTAGTCTTCCGAGGGCTATGAACATTTTTCATTTTCCACTTGGGAGCTTTGTAAGAACTTGAAATCATGTTTTAAACAAAGCAACAAATTTTGTTTAAATGAACTATTAAACGTTGAAATTCGACGTTTTCTACAAATTTGGTCTCATGTACCCCAAATAAACCTAGAAACATGAACCCAAGTCTATGAAGTCAGTAAGTCTTAATATTGAATATCATCTACGATTGGCACAACATGAGAATTTCCATAAATTATTTCTTAATAAGACGAGAATATGGGTGCTCTTTCTGTCAAAGTGTCACTTATGTTTTGAACGACTAAAATACCTATTTTTGAGAATCATGCATTCAAATAAGACTCGCCAACACATTCGACCGAATGGATTGATCGAAGCAATGGTACTGAATAAAGAAAGGCGTTGAGAAAATTATTCAAGAAACGAGATTTGCCGACCGCATCAATGCCATTTGCTCAATACCAATATCAACCTCACATTTAAAATAATAAAAAGGCCATTTACAACAATAGCATTGTTGGTGTTATAGAAGCCAGGGAAGAACTGCAGCGCTCCGCAGCGGCAAAACCAGAAGAAATCACTCTCACGGGCACTCCAATGGGCTTTCATTTCAGCACCCTATTCGGTGATTACTGCAGAAATCGGTACAGGAAGAACGAAAAGGTTTCTCATCGATCGAGTGGGTCAAAATAGAAGGCTGTGGCAAATATTTACTGTACTTGCAGCTAGTTACAGTGGTTATAATTCAACCCATCGTGTGGAAAAAAAAAAAAAAAAAAAAAAAAAAATACAAAAATCAAATAGGGTGGTGGAACCAGTCTCGTACACCCACCCAGTGTCATACACTTGCATCTTCAACTTCAAATAATAAGAGTTCACGGCGTTCTATTTGCTTCCCTCTGAACTAGGAAGTTTCCAGTGGGTCTATCTAACCGCCCCCATAAGAACTTGAAGCACTGAGGAAGGTTTTTTTGTAGTTATTTGGTGTTTACCAAGGATACCTCGAGGTTCATTCGGTTCATGGCGTCACCGTAGCGTTTTGGATAAGACGGTAAGCTCTACTTGCTTTCACTTTACCACACATTTTTATCTTACTGTAATCCTGTAGGGGCGATTTTTCATGTATTTGGACTCGTAGAATTCATTTCCGTCGATAATTTTGTCAAAAGAATAGGTTTTTACTTGATTTGAGAGGGTGTACGATACTGGGGACCTGATAACCACCAATTCTCCAGTATCATACTCAGGTGTATAATGCTGGGAAAACCCGAAACTTTCAAAAAATCGCATTTTTGTTATTTTAGTTAGTTAGGACTTGCAATTTATCTCACAACCTTTGCTGGACATTGCAATCACAATGACCAGTATCACACAGGGGGTGTATGATACTGGGTCCAGGGGTGTATGACACTGGAACCTGCTTTTTCTGAAGAACTGGGAACGATTTTCGAAATTCCGAACTCTTGGGAGCTCCAACAAATGGTACATAAAGTATAATGTGCGTTTATATTCTGTTCTTGATCCTTAAATTTCAACTAAAACGGATTTTTAAATGTTTTATGAGGTGTGTATGAAACTGGTTCCGAACGGTGTATGACACTGGTGACACCCACTTTTCACCCTGTATGACTCTGGTGAAAAAACCTACTTTCGAAATAAATTAATTGTAATTCATAGGAACCAAATTTTGACATTTTCTTGGTTTCTACATTTTCTTAAAGAGTTGGTCTAACGATATCAACCTCTCCAAAGTTCGTCAGACGACATCAGACCAATATATTGAGTAAAAACTGGAGATCTTCCACTAAAGCGTATGAGACTGGTTCCACCACCCTAAAGTCGTTAAAAATCCCTATATTTGGCGATTTACTGCGACAATCCATTTTCAGCAAAGCTCGTCAAACTCAACACTTCTGGAAATTGATAAATTGAGCTTCTGGATCTTCAAAGTTTCATTCGCAACAGCATCTGACGCCACACTGTGGGCCAAATGGGTGGAAAATAATTTTCTTTTAAAATCCCGAATTTTCAGTATAGTTATTGTCAATTATAAATTCGTAGTCCCCAAAACACAAATATTTATCTCCTAAAGACTTATTTGGTTGTGGAAATGAGTCACCTCTATTTGTGTTTGAACAAGTGTTACTTATCTCCCCTTCAACTTATTCGTCAACACCGCAGCCAGTAGTGGGCAGTTAATAGAGTGAGGCTCATTAGTCTGCAGTAATGGACATTAGAGAGAGAAGTAAGTACTTTTAAACTATTGGAAATCCTACTTAAGTAAATTAGAAATTAACTAATTTTTCTGTCCACCACAGCACCATTCCGAGGAAAGACACACTACAGGACAACTCAACTCTTCCAGCCATCCATGAAAATTAATATATAAATTCTGTTTTTCTAACGTTTCCTTTAAAGAATGCATTTCTTCGTCATTTTTCCCGTAATCAGCATTCAATTTTGATAGGAAAACTACAATAAACTTTTTTTTTTTTTTTCACCTAAATAGGTCATTTGGTCTACTGTGCGAAGTAACAACATGATGGATGACCCAACTACATTCAACCCAAATTTAACTAGGAAAAACTGCAGAAACGCGGAATTCGTATGCCAGCAAAAAGACGACGATAGATCAAGAAGTTTCCACCACTGACACTTCGGCGCTAGCGTCGCATTCCCTGGCTTCTATCGTTATAGGCCCAAAACTCATTAAAGATGCTCAGCCCCCCCCCCCCCCCCCCTCTTCAAATCATATCACAAATCGATATTAAAAAAAATTTAAAACTTGCGCAGGAAATTTCAACACACCTGACCAGTATGGAACTATGTGCACAATCGGTTGACAAAAGGTTATAAAACCGTAGATAATTGAACTTTTTGATACAATATTCAAGCAAATAAGCATATTCATAACACTAAGGAGTACAATCATCAATCCAAAGTCATCATTTTCCATCATTTCAATAAATTATAAAATTTTGATTAAATATTCAGTTGAGTTAAGGCCGTAGAGGCGTCGAATTTACTAAATATTTCTTTAATAACTTTTTCGTTTTCCCAAAAGTCAAGCCAAAGTTATTAAAACCTACGATAATATTCGACAATGTGCTTTTTTCCCCAATATTTACAATCTCGGTTGGATCGTGGGATTTCATGAAACGTGTATAAATTTTTCCGGTAAGAGGGAAAGGTTTGTGTTCTAGGAAGTGGAATCGAGGAAATGATAACGCACTAGTAAAATATAACAGCCTTCGTTAGTTTCACAGTAAAAATGCATTTTTTTCTCCAATCTACAGACACCAACGCTGTGTCATAAAGAAAACGCTACAATTTTGGAAATTTTGTCGTAATAATTACGAATTAGCTCTTACATGGTTCACCTTACCACAAACCGTTTCTTGGATAAGAATTATAAACAGTTTCGAAATTTGGTCGCAGTGAAAATTCCCGACTTTTCTACCTTTCAGTGTCTATAGTAGTTTATAGGGGTGTGCTAGTGGTACAATACATATGCAACCAACAACCTGACAAAAGCCAATCTTCTGACTGCAAGGGTGACGATAGTCACTGAATAGGACAGACGAGGCGTTATGTTTCATTAATTGCGAGTACTACTCCACCCTTCAGTAATTAATTTAAATTTGACGTGGGGTATCAAGTTGAACGCTCGTGATTGGACCTGCCATAATTCATAATACATCATTATTATGTATCTACTACGTTCATATAAGCGTTTTATTGTAGAACACCCTCAGAAATATTCCTTTCAAACTGTTATCGTTTATTGCTGAGACATGCTCCACAATCTAAAAATCTTCAACAATCTCGTTTAAGTAGCATGTGTTATAACATACGGTATTAAATACCTGCTTTTCTCGAATCACAACATGATATGTTCAAATAAATAAGAAACTATTAACAATGAATAGAAAAAGAACAATGTCAACTACTTTCTTGCTGCTTGCAGAAAAGATTCAACTGAGGCGAGATTTCGACAATGACTAGGAAAGAAGCTCTTCAGTATTCAATTTCCCATAACCACAAAAAAAAACCTAATTATAAAAAACGCCGCACGAAAACAAAACTGAACAAAAATGTACAACACAAAACGTTTATACAAAAATATAAATGCACAAAACACTTTTGTACAGAAAGCATAATAAAAAACGCCACAAGTCCATAAATTCCTCCGATAGGAGGAAATCAAGTCTTGAAAAAATGTGGTAACGAAATAATGGCACAATCTTTTTTTTCTAATTTCATGGACTTGTCGATGCGGGAAAGCCTTCGGGACGACGTTACGAATCTTTTGACGGTACCACCTAAATATGTTCACGGCAAACTAACTTGCACTGTTTGCTCCTTGTTTACGGACCCTAAAAATGAACAGAAGAAACGAAACGAAAAATAAAAGGTAAGTGATGAAAGGTGACAAACATGTTAAGGGAGAAAAAAGATCAAATCAACGCAACAAACATGTAACTGCACTGGAAATGAATGTAGTTAAGGCTTTTGGGTGGGAGATTAAGTTTAGAACTTGAAACGTCGACAACATAAATGGAAAATGATTACGAGCGGGAGCGAATTCCGCTAATCCCTTCAGTGAATGTTGGGGCTCAAATAACAAACCGTGAATGACTGCCTTTTTCGGATTGAGCAATGAAAATACCGCGAACGACTCTTTCGCGGGCACCCAATCCTGTAGGGAAAGTGGGAAATTTGGAAGGAACTGAGAGGGGGAAAAAAATCTCCCGCATCCACGATAGTAAGCTTGGCAGTCCGCCGGAGACCGTTCCGGGAGCCGCCACCCCCATTGCTGCGGATGCAGAGCGAGTTGGCGAGAACGCGACAGGCTCCCTTCTCAGGCGAGCGGTTTATCACACTGTCGGAAACTTGCTGGGACGAAGAGGTGGGCGTTTCTGTTAATTTTCAAAAACTGTTGATCAACATTCATTGACGGACATTGTTAACGTAAACTGTTAAAAATTAACGGATTGAACTGAGAGTTTGTGCTGATGTTTTGTCAACAGTTGATCGATTCAACTAATATTTTACCGTTACCGAATCCGTGACTTTAACTTTCTAATAAGTTATGTTGGTTTACAGTTGATCGCCTCAACTGTTAATTTACCGTTACCGTTTCCGCGACTATAACTTTCAAATGAATGATGATGGTTAACAGTTGATCGCCTCAACCAAACTTTGGGTGGAATAATATTATTAAATACTAGAGGCCTGTTGGGGCTTTCAAAGCCCCAATCTATTGAGTATGTCCACTCGTGAGGTTTCCCACCGGTGTCCATCACCCATCTTACCGACCTAATACCTACTAAATTTTTACTGTCAACCTCGCGTTTCAGGAGAATGCCCGTCATTTGAATCGTCTTATGTATTCCCAGACGGTCTCCCTCCCAAATTTCAACATCCAAGAATGAACAGAAGAGATTTTAGCGATTTTAGAGATTTTATTTGGTTCGTACTCTTTAATATTTTTACATCTTTTAATATTGCTCTTTAATATTTTTACGTTTAATCGACTCTTGTACTCCCAGAAGGGCTCCCTCTCTAAACAGAAGAGATTTTAGCTCACCCAGCTGATCAGGAAAATGCCAGTCATTTTAATCGTCTCTTGTACCTACTCCCAGAAGGGCTCCCTCTCAAATTTCAACATCCAAGAATGAACAGAAGAGATTTTAGCGATTTTATTTAGTCCGTACTGTTTAATATTTTTACATTACCTACATATAGTTGCAATGCGGTACTGCTTCTAGTACGATTTCTGTGAAAGGCGACAGCACCTCATTCTTTAGATATCTTGGAATTTTGAATCAGATTTCTTAGAAATCGATGGCTGCGTAAACAAACCGATCCACCCGAATTACCGGGCAACTTTTACACTCAATGAACAGGATTTATCCACACTAAAAAAAAAGAAGAAAAAAAGTACGGGGCGCAGTTTCCCGTTCGTCGTGATTGGCTCGTCCCACGAAAATCGTTTAGGTAGCGTTGGAATTGCGGCGAAATCTCTTTTTTTGGTGAAACCCGAGAAACTCGGATTCTCGTGAAAAGTTGGTAAGCATTTTCCGCCCAACGGCGAATTTCCTTATTTACGGATTACGGAGGACACGTAAACAAACTCAGTCGTTAAGGATCGCCCGGAACACGACCAAGACGGGCGTTGAGACGAACGTGGACAATTTTCCTCGAAAGCCGGCTTCGAGCTGGTTCGAATGAGCCGCCTAACGCTAAGATCCGACAACGGAGTCCTCCCCAATTTTGGCGGACACTACGAAATTATATAGAAGGAAATTATATATAAGGATTATTTAATATTCCAACCCCCTTGGCCACAACTATTAATTTACCGTTAACGTGAGTTTAACTTTCAAATAAACGTTTTTTGTTCCTCTTGTTCGTTTTTTGTTTGTTTGACAGTTAACCAATTTGCACCACAACTCTACTGGGAATACGAGTGAAGGTAAAAAGATAAATGATATTTCCCTTTTTATATTACGGCGCTGAGTAGGATCAGCCGTTTGCCGGAGTGGCCATTATGACGTCACAATCACGGCAACTTCTCCCTCTGCAAACGATAGACGACCGACAAACCGTCGTGTAGTTGCGTCTGTTCTCACAACATTGCGGTTTGCCGGTCGTCGTGATTGTGACGTCATAATGGCTGCTCTGACAAACGGCTGATCCTACTCGACGCCATACTACCCTTTTTTCCCCTCACCGTCGTCCAACAGCTCGTTGGCTCGCTGGGTGTTTCCGACAGTGTGATAACCCCAGTGTGATCCCGCCAACTGATCGGTAGGTATTCTCTACTCACTCAGTCGTGACAAGCTGTCTGAGGATCGACAGCTAGGGTACTCCTATTTACTATTAATTTTTATGAATGGGTGTCAAGAAAAAAATAGGCAGTATTAGCTGTTCCGTCTCAGAAGACAAGAAATGAGGAGAAGCCAAAAGCCGCAGGAGTAAATGGCGCTACGCTAATACGAAACGCATTAGGTTAAGTCAGCATGCAACAACATGAGTTGCCGTAAGGCTTAGGAAAAATTCCACCACACAAGTTTTTGATTAATTTTCCACTTAAACTGATCAAAAATCTCTGCTTGCCATGAAATGTGCGACAACCGCAGTAAAGCTCTTGGCAGAACGTAATTTATGGTTAGCATCATACCAGCTTCAAAAGCAAAAAGCAAACGTGCTGGCAAGGTTTGTCATAGGCGCAAATCACAGGGGAAACAACCGTAAGGTATGTGGACTAGCATTATTCAGCTGGACGCTAAACTACCTGGCGAATCTTCTAGAAACCAGGCAAGCACGGCGGAACAGGTTGCACCAGGTAGATACTCAGGGAAATAACAGCTGAATATTGCTAAAGGATTAAGGGACGAAATCAGCAGAGGGATTGTGCCAGGGGAAGTGAAACCAAGATGCAGTAAGAGAAGGGTCAACGTTTATAGAACCTTTCGTCAGATAGTTTAGAGTGAAACTTGTCGGATTATAGCTTCGGATCTTCATTAATTTTGTCGAACGGTACTTGAACTCTGTTCGTCTTGTAACAAAACGAGAAACAGCACCAAAACCTGCAATTACAAATCATAGGCCTAAACCAGAGTAAATATCTGTACAAAAGAGGTGGAAGGAGGGAGGGAGGGAGAGATTATGCAAACAATTCAGCACACTGTGAATTCCTCAGTTCCCAAAATTTATACAGGTGTTCGAAATACGTGTCGGATGAGAAGCAATACGGAAGCAGTAGGTTTTGTGAGTAAATCAAGATTTCCCACGAACTTATTTGCTCAAGCCAGAAAATCTTCAGCAGCTGGTTTCAATGTATGGGCGGGAGCGAGTGAAGGTGATCCTGTAACTGAATGAAAGTAAGATGGACTCACTGTCAATTCCGAGGCAGATTTTAGCGGTGTTGGTACCGAACACGCTTTTGACTAGGGTTGTTGATAGTGTCTACTACTACCTACAGGGAAATGCCGAAGAGTTCCAAGATCATTTGAGCATCAAATAAATTTTATTTGATACGGGTGTGCACTTCTCTCCAACTTTTAAGGTAGTCCTGGAATCCATATTCATCCTCTTCGTGATAGTTGATGGTTTGTTAGTAGCTTAAAAGCTTAAAAATTGATAACCTACAATCCCGATTTATTTATTTATTTCTTTTACAGCCGTGTAAGTTGCCCACTATGGTAGGCAGACGAGCCTTTAAACGTTTTAGTTGAGCATAACCCATTCCAATGATAAACAATTACCTTTCAATGTCAAAGTGATGATGGTAGCCATATAACCATGACAGGGTGATTCCAACAGAATAAAACGAGATAAAAACAAACGTGCAAGAGACTAACAAAAATAAAAACAAAGAACAAGTACGGCAAGGATAAAAACACAGCACAAAGCAGGAACGTATACAAAATGGAAACCGTCACACAAATTCAATACGGCCGAAACGCCTAACCCAGCACCGAAACAGCAGGTGGTCACACAGATGGCATGTAGGTAACACCACTCCAGAATTTATTCGACATATCAATAACTGCTTCACTCAATCAACCCGTAAAATCTCATTCATCATCATATTGATAGAAAATTAACTCATTTATGAATTAACAACTACAAACAGCTTGTGCTGACAGTAAATGCAGTAAGTTTTGATTGAGTGACTGCAAGGAAATACGAAGAAGCACACATTGAAGGAACGGAACGTCTGCCACACAAGGGATCGGAGATGCAAAATATCATAGGAAATTATAAAAATATTAAGCTCAAATCCCACAAGTGACGGAACTTGTCATTCTTACAGGGCAACAGGTTAGGGGTACAAACTAACCAACGTACAAACAGGGGAAACGTACCATCACTTCAACAATAATTATTAGTACTGCCCGATGGTGGACAATGATGTTTTGGTGTGAATTGGGACGACTTTTGCCGATAATCTTAACGCGCACTCAATACGGAAATCACGTGAGATTCACGAATGTAGGAAAAAAAACTTTTCCTAGTAAAAATGGTCCCGGGAAAAACTTTCTCATTTTAGACTCGCTAGGAAAACACTTTCCCAGCCAAAACGTCACCACGGAAAAAAATTTTCCCAAGTAAATTTATGAAACAATCAACTCTTCAGGAAAATCAAGCAAACAGTTGGGGGAATTTAAAAGCCAGAGTGTACACCAATGCATCCCGCACACTTCAAAAGTTAAAGGCTTCAATTGAGACGGAAATTCGATCAACCCCGACAGATAATACGTTTTGGCTGGGAAAGTATTTTCCTAGCGAGTCTGAAGTGGGAATGTTTTTTTCCGCATAGGTACTGAGATTCACACATTTACAAGTGGCGAGTCAAATCGTCGTAGTCGGTCTCATTTAATTCATATTCATTTTATCCTCTTTCACCAAATTCATACTATGGATTTATATTACAAACTAGAAGACAACCAAGTTGCTAAAAATTGAACACTGGTATGTCTCAGGTATATCACACCACCGGGTAACTTCTATACAGGTGAACAAGGGAGGGATTAGAATGACGCCACCATCACCTGACTGACCATCATAACAGCCGAAGCTGTCTAGATAGAATCACACGGAAAGCTAACTCCTCAAGACCTGCGAAGAAAGGGCGATGAAGAGTTTACTTCAACAACACCAACGACCCTGTCAAATGTCATACTGAATTAACATTTTGAAGTGATGCTAATTCGTCACGTCAAAACGTGAACAGCAATTTTCGGGCATCTAAAGAGTGTCCCGTTCAATTCATGTCTAAAGATCAAAAATTGTACCTTATCATACCCAATATTTACTTTCATTTTAAGCCTGGAAATCCCAACACGGAAAACTTCACTGCACGCGCTTAAACGTAAAAAAAAAGCAGGGTTTATTTTATTATTGATCTGAGCGAAGTTGTGGGTGATGGAACCCTCATATACCAATTATACGCACAAATTAGGGAGTTCAAAAACAATACGGGAGTGTGTAGCATTTTTCGAATCTACAATTAACAAAACACAAAAGGACAAATTTGGAAGCAAAACAAAAGTTTCGAGCCCTGTCGCGAACATCCTTCACACATCATTAATAACGACCACAAATTACAATAGACGACAGGCGCAAAAGAATGGGATAGGAACCGCAACTCGACTAATTCAAATTTCCACTTACAAAATTTTTAATTTTGAATAACAGTGGAGGAATGGGTATCTCAAGATGGAGGTATTTCATTGGCCATTCGTCGGCGGAGCAGACAGTATCCAAGGCCACCAACATAACAAACCACAGTGCAAGTGCATTGACGGATTAGCTTTAATGAGGAGCGGGCTGAATTAAAATGCCAAATTTTCCCGCACCTTTCAGACAACAAATTTCTAATGCTATGCTAACTGCAATAAGTTGATACTATTTCAACTGTATTCGACCAAATTTCTCAATCTCTTTGACTTTAAGTCAATGAAAACACACTTAGATGCCGAAACTCTGATGTCTTGGATTAGTAAACAACACGACTGTTACCATTGCGGGCGGTTGGTTTGCACCGTGAGCTTCGCCTCAACGTAAAACAGCAACTTTAAGAACGCTCCCCTTCCACAGAACAGTGAGGGAAATAACGTGAGAGCAAAATAACCTTCCACAATAACAGTTCCATAGGGTTTGTACTTCCAAAACTAAATTCGATACCACCTCTCATTTACAATAAATGGGGCCACTTCAGTTTAATAAGACTTTTGGTGTCTGTAAATCTCGTTGAGGTAAACTTTCCATCGCCGTTATTTTGGTAACGTTTATGAGGAGTTGACTTCCGATTTGATTCACACTAGACAGATGCATTATGTCATGTCCATATCTTACGCTCACCGTTAGAGGTTATTTCATGAGCTGAAATTCAACATCATTTTCACAAACCCCGCCCCATTGAGTGACAGACCTTCCCTTCCTTTGAAGGTCAAACCACCATAAAGCTCACTGTCTACCACACTCGCTAACACTCAGCGAGATCATGTCAGCCACCACGCAGTGAAAATAGGAAAACAGCAGAAGTCCAGAAATGCTGGGAGGTGATGGGGTTTGATTTTTTTTTTTTTTTTTTTTTCTCAAACGACGCAAGCGGAAATGAACCGTCAGCCTATGTCCGGTACTGTATCCCGGGAATAGATAGCGGCCCGGTAACTGTACCTGTTGGAAGCTGGGCTCCCTCCCCGTCTCTCCTCGCCGCAGCCTCCTTCTTCAGCAGCTTCGCCGATGCTTTCGATGAGGGAGCCCTCGATCATGTCTGGTAGCTGGGACATACGCGATCTCAGCAGGTAAACGTATAGCTTGTAACGCTTCAACTGCAATTATCACGTTTGAAATCAATTAAATGCCAATATCATCAACGATGACGCAACGTCCCATTTAACGAACCCGCGTATCTCACCTCATACTGAAGGTAGTTGTCCTTCTCTTTGAAATTGTAGAGCACAAGCTGTTTTGACCCACGTTCAGGAGGGTGTTTTCTATGTTGTTCTAGATCAGTCTCCAATCTCTGTACCATATTTTCATGGTCGCGGAGCTGCTCCCTCTGGACAAAAAATGTACAAAATTTACTCAGTGAGTCGAAGACACCAAGAACCACCATCATGAACTAGTGTGAAAATATTCATCACTCACCAAGTTCAATCGCGTTTGGCTTGAAGGAAGCAGCGGCCTCTGGAACTTCTTTTGAGACCCAACTGCTCCTGGCAGTGGCGGGGCTGAGAAGCTCGCTGTTACGTAGTTTATCGTGTCAATCCACGACTGAAGCTCTTTGGAATCACTGGAAATAAATCCACGGCAAGATTATCATCTTGTTGCTATGCTTCAGTCCGGAACACACTTCAACCTCGGAGAAAAATACTTTGAAAATATGCTAAAAACGGAAATTACCTTGTTTGGAAGAGGTAGACAGCTTGATCGGCAGTTTCTAACCGGAAAACGTGCAATTTCTTGGTGTAATCGTTGGCTTTAGTTGCGAGGGAGTGATGAACGCGGATGGCATTGTGCAAATTGTCGCTGAGCTGAGTTTTCCTGAACCCGTGCTCATCTTTGTGGAGGTAGAGAACCAAATCCCGTAACGTACAGTAATACATTTTCCAACCTCTCTTTCCAAGGGGAGCTGCGGCCAATAAGAAGAGGGTAAATGTTTGATCGACGCTACAACCTAACCGTCGGTCGCGAGCATGGTGTTTTGGACACAGCGTGAATCAGTTAATTTTTATGCTTTTACAACTAAAATTGTGGTTTGTTCAGACACCCAATCGTCCCAAGGCTGTCCAATTAGCTGGAACGGGCTATAGTAAGGTGGGCCAATCAGACCCCCGCCAGTCACCCTTGTATGTAAAGTGGGCCATGCAATTATAGACAGCACCCTCCCCACTGTGTGAAAAGTTCGATCTCACCTGTCACGGTAAAGTGGGGGCAATAAGAACTGGAATAGCGATATCGAAAAACAAGTAGAAGAGGTCAGAGGCCAGGGGGGCTATGGTCGGGGTTGGCTAGGCCCTCTAGTCTACTATACTGGAGCTCCAGCCCAAGGAGGAGAATAATATTTATTCTAAGGTACTTCTAAAATTTGGAAAAATTATCAATTTGTCTTGAAAAAACGATCACTGGGCGCTCCATGTGGCGTATCTGAGCTCTGAAAGGGGTAAAAGGGTTAAGATTTTACGGTACTTTTCCGTTATAACCCCCCCACCACACTCACATTTGGTTGCGTTTTGGCCGCTTTGTGTGCCTTAAAGCCATCGGGATGGGTGTGAATGCAACTCAAAATCGAGTGGGGGGGGGGGATAACTGAAAAGTACTTGAATTTGGGTGCCTTATAAAGCCAACGGGATGGGTGTGTATGAAACTCGAAATCAATTGGGGGGGGGGGGGGGGGGGGATGGTTAAGTACCGATTTCACCTTCCAAATGAATCCCTTCATTTTCATCCTGAACTTTAGGAAAAACCAAAAACTAGTGCTGGCTAAATATCGATAGTTTGCACTATCGATAGTTTCGATACTATCGAGGAAAACTATCGATAACTATCGATAGTTTTCGATCTCTCTTCCCGCCCCAAAAAGTAGCCAATTTCTTCAATTACTGTAAGTGCTGAAACGACTTTCTGGGTGATTATTGACTTCAACTTTCATACATTGCATAGGTACCAACCTAATTATGAATATATATTTCCCTAATCCAAACTGTATTGGGCAATATAATAATAAAAGGTATCATCTTTCAAAAAATAATATTATTTTCTTTTTTATTTGATAGGTATAATTTTTTGTGTACTAAACTTAGGTACACAAAAAATAATTTTACCCCTCTTCCCATGAGCATTTTTGCAACAACCTCCAAAAAAAATATTTTCTTCACAAATAAATATTTTCTTCACAAATAGATATTTACAAAAATATTCACTTCACATTTATAAAAATGTTCACTTCACAGAAACATTCCTACCTACGCACAGATTCCTTCATTTTCAAAACCTCCTTGAGGACCTCGACGTTATCATGCAGAAATATTTGCATGTTCGCTTTGTCAGCTTTTAAAGCATTTCTTTGTTTGGTAATGGTAAGTCCTGCCGTCGAAAAAACCCTCTCTGACGGCACTGAGGTCGCGGGTATGCACAGGTACTTTTTCGCCAACAACTCCATGGGATGGAATAACTGGATTGTGGCCTCCTGCGCCCAATACTTGATGGGATCATTTTCTTTGGTATTCGAAACCGGGCAGATTTGGAAATAATCTTTCAGAAGCAAAATGGCGTCCACATCCTTGATCCAATATTAAATTCAACATCCAATATTAAATTTTGATCTAAGTAAGAGCACAATTTCAGGGGGTAAGAACACATTTCCTAGGTAATTACTTGACCCCGGAGCGATCAATTTTTAAACGCAAAACTATCGATAGGTGTGCTCCAACTATCGATGGTCTATCGATAGACTATCGATATTAAGCCAGCACTACCAAAAACCTTTACGTTGGGTGTGAGGCCAGGTGGGAAAGTCTGGAGGGGGGTGCTGGCGTATCCAGCAGGGAGTGGCCCCCATCACTGTACTGACGTTGGCGTCCAAGAGCCTTGGCCGAGTTTTACCCTTCGTGGCCGTTTACCTTTCTCGAGACGTTGGCCCCGTTTACATATGAGATTATCTCCTAATGATGATAACCCCCAATGATAGTGGGAACGTTGGCCCACCCAGCCACCAGAACAGGCCCTTCGCAACCGGCGGAGGGTTAACGATTGGGTTTTGAACCATACCGAGATAGAATATTCGAGGAATGGCAATAAAAATCCAACCCATTCGAAAGACTTACTTTTCTTTCCGTTGGGCTCCACGCAGCACTTCCTCATGACGTAACCCTTTTTGTACTCTATAGCCGGTGCGGATGAAGGAATACCAAATAAATCTTTACCCGTTTGGACAATCGTTTGGCCTTCTTCCCGCGTGTTCGCCTTAGAATTGGGCTCTTCCAGTTCGTCATCACTGAAAATGTACAACCAACTATAAATAAGTTACCTAAGTGATGAACTAAATCAATACATTGAACCAAGCGAAACGCACACAGCCCATTCCAGAGGGTTGTTCTTTATGGATTGGTAGAGATTTTTGAGAATTTCACGAGGAAAGTTGTCGCCATCATTCAATTCGGCCAAATTGTCAATGAATTCATTGCACGTCATTTTCCGGCCAATATTTTGGCCGTGCATGTCCGTGTTGAGCAACATAATGGCACACGTCAACGTGTGAACGGCATCTGAAAATAAACCAAAACTTAGAGCATTTTACACGATACATCGCCCATCATTAAGGTTCATCTAATGGATTTACCCTGAGAAGTGAAGCAACCCGGATTGCAGTCTAGATATCGTTTGCTAAAGTGAACAAGAACTCTTTCGCGTTCCTGCGTTTCGCCTGTTAGGCAAAATTGAGAGAGAAATTTCCTGAGAGCTGCGTCCAGCGAATCGCCCATAAATGTAAAATACTTCAGGTACTCTTCGGCAACCGCACGACTGAATTCGTTACTGAAACAACGTCACATAGTTAGGGCCAGCTCGTGTTACGTTATACAGTAATTGGCATGTTTTTTTGTTTTTTTTTGAGAAGTAGAGAAACTAACTTTTTACTTAGGTGGCGGGATACATCAGACTTCTTAAAACCATCCATCATGTACAGCCGTTTTGCGAGGCGGACGGCAGATGGCATGTCGACACCTTTAGGGCTGTAGAAACAAAATATCATAATTTAGGGCAGAATAAAAGGAAGAGCACTTGGTCCAGTGGTTTTGAATCGTCAAAAGTAAAGTTTCGCTGAGAGCCAGTTTTTTTATTTATTCAGCCTGCTCCCAACATTTGACTACAGGCTATAGAAAAGCTCAATTACACTTTCTCAGATAGATAGGTATTACATAAAAGAGATAATTGTCTTATTTGACCTTAACTAACTCTGCTTCTGCAGAACTCCGACCGAACGAACACAATTAGGTCACTCAATCCGCACCCAATCACGTGAGCACATCAAAATCCACAGCATTTAGGAATGCAATCACTTCTGAACCGTGGTTCGGCTGAGAGCCAGTGTGCATGCACTCCCGCCTTTTCCTAATTCATTTGCTATAGGCAGAGGACATTGAATCTTCAAAAAGGCCACCGAAGATAGCGCTGCAATTGCAGTGGCAGTTTTTCCAAGCAGCGATGACCTCTTGGTGATAACTCTTGATTTATGTTTGTTCCTGTTGGACGACTAAATTGAGCGTATCAACATTTATTAGTCCCGCTGTATGGCACTTGCTGTATGTGCACTCAGACTTTTGATGCTTCGACGGAAAAACTGGAGTCTCACAAGGTCTTTATGGTCTGGTAGTTTAAGCATCAATTCGTCGAAAGTGAAGTTACAGCGAGAGCCAATGACTGTTGATTCGTGTCCCACTCAACAGCTAAACTGAGCTCATCAACATTGATTAGTCTCGCTGGCACAAGGAGTGCACTTAGATTTTCGATGCTTCGACGGTGAGTAATGTAGGAGCCGCCTCATAAACTCCCAATTTCAATTTACGACGATTACACGAGCAATGCAGATCTCGAATACGTTGAAATAGCTGGTGTGTTGTAAATCACGCAATTAAATTCCTAAAAACCTGTTGTATAATGAAATATCAACATTCCGAGTAAGCTATCATTTCAAGTAAAATTATATTTACCTGTAGTGGTAAGAGTGAATGGATTCGACGTCGGAGTCGTCTTCGCCCGACGACGGGGGCGGTGGATATTGCGGTGCAGGGGGCGGCGACACAGACTTTGCCAGGTTCGCCGCCCCCTCAGTTAGCCTGACGAGGTTTTCTTCATCAATGTCCTGCGACACACAGTCCATATAATAAAACAATTGTGGTGACCATGACAAGTACAGATTGAGGTTAACGCCTATGAGGATATATACCAGAACCTGCCAATAAAACTGTTCCACGTCCTACGTTGAACACTGGGTTCATGCAAGTGAAAATTCCCATTTGGAAAACCTGAAAGTCAGTTGATGGGGCTTATTTACGGTCTGCTTCCTATTTCCCCGCCTTGTATCGCTATACTTATCAACATGGGGGTGTCAGAGGAGGGCAGATATGTTTCAAGGAAAGGCTTTCGAGTTATTCAAGAATAAAAAAACTTGGGGGATTTAAATCCTCCTCCTCTCTTCCGCCATGGGAGAGAACTTCAAATATGCCGTACGTTGTTAGTTTGGGGGTTAATAAACGCCACAACTACACTAAGTTAGTGACTGCAAGATGCAAAGCACTCGTCATAATTTTAGTTCGCCACAATCACTTAATAAGCCGTTAACGCTGAAGCCCTCTTCCACCCTCAAACAGCCTCGATTTTCGATTTATCGACCAGGCCGTATCCGTTACCTCATAATCAGGACTGTAATCCAACTCGGTCTCATTTGGAATCCCATCATCGTAAAAACCGCCGGCCACGTGGAAGCGGTACGATTCCTTGTTATTGTTATAACAAATTTTATCTCGGCCTTCCACCTGAACACATCGCACCAGCAAAAAACATTCGTCATAAACAATGTATATCAAAAATTCCAAAGCTCCATGCTGGTCACTTGTACGAGCATGTATCTTGAAATCCTAATTTTCCCATCACGGAAACCAGAGAAAACCCCGTATCGGATTGAATTTAGGACATTTGAACGGTATCACAATTCTGATCTAAAACTGTACACATTTTCAGCGGAGAAGAACAAAATAAAATACCATAGCGGGGCTTCAGGCGCAATGCCATAAATGTTTCGAAACACTGGCGAACACCAGTTGATTCAAAACGTAATTCTATCGGTCTAGTGGGTTGACCTTCAGACAGATGCCAGGGTTCGTTAATTTCTTGACGATCACTAAATATCATGGCTTGAGGTACCTCGAGCGACTTGGTGGATTGATGAAACGGGTAATATTTTACGGATACTGATATCGAAACCATTTTAGACGCTACTGAAACCCAACCTCCTCCCACTATCAACTCTCCACCTTAGCTATCTCTCGTCTTTATCAACAATAATTATCTGTTTGGTTTGAGCAACCTGACACCCCAACCTATTCCGACACAGCAAAATTACTACGAACCCAATTCAAACGGTTTGTTTCATACGGAACAAAAATCCGCTTCGCTTTGGAACACGATATCTCTAAGATCTCCAGAGCTTAATGCTGTTCACATGCCTGATGCATCTTACCTATTCTTGAGTGATCAAATAAATTTTGCAAGGTATTTGAGTAACTAAGAAATAAGTTAGCCAAAGAAATCGCTCTTATTAGCGGCACACGGTGGTTAAGGCCAGAAAATAGCACCACACAAAGTCGGATGATTGGAACAAGAAGTGCGATAAGTAAAAAGAAAAAGTATTGGTCAACAATACATGAGCGAAAACACAAAAAACACAAAACTAGAAAAAAATTGATGAAAAATTACTTTGGAAATGATAGAAAATGAGGAAGAGAACCTGAATGACAATCCTGTGCTGGCGCTTGGTGTGATCACTGACTAGTAGCGTTGAATCGGAGTCACTTGGGTCACTCACTTCCATAACGAGGTCTTTAGCAATGATTTCCGAGTCTTCCTCTTGGAAGTCGGGCGAGGAAATGTTGGAGATTGCTTCCGACTGGGATAAGTCACCGGTGACGGGAGGGTTCAGCCGTTTCTCTTCGGTCATCGGCGTCAACCGAATTTTGTCACCGGGGTCTCCGTTGGACGAGGATGAAGAGGACATGACCGACGATGAGACGGACGTCGGGGATGCCGGAGAGTCGGGTCGTGCGGGGGAAATGTTGTTGGAAGACGATGTCGTCCGGGAGCTCGAGGACTCGGAGTGAGGCGCGTTGTACGTCCACACTATTCGCTGGTCCTCGTTTTCGCTATCTTGCCTGAAACGTATAATATAAATCAAAACTATGCGTTTTCTTAATGGGGCACACAAAATCGTAGAATTATTTTAGGGTAAAAGCATCATGGGATGAGGAAGGAATTTACTGATTTTTCGACAACTATCGATTATTTGGTTTAAGAAAATTTTTTTTCGATTTAATCGATTTTCTCATGGTTAGGGAGTGAAAACGACTCCTTTGCTGGTTTGGATACTAAATTGTTCATTTAAATGGTATAAGTATATTATACTGAAGGTGTAGGAAAAAGTAATAATTACTGTTATTACAATTATTAACTACTGATCGATAACAGACGACAAAAATTTCACTATTAACATAGGTACTTTATTCTTGACAAAAAATCAAGTGTATTCAAGATAGTCCACGATTTAAGTAGGTACACTTCGTGTGAAATCTTTTTATCTTAACTTCAAAACTCCGATTCGACCTTTTTCTCTTGTTTGTAGCCTCCAGGAGATCTCTATACAGCGTCCAACAGAAGTCCGCCATCATTGTCACACTCCATTTTCCTTGATATTATCTTCTTTCCATTTCTTCGATTTCCTGATGGAAACTTTCTCCTTGCTCTTCACTCGCTGCTCTCATATTTTCAAGAAAATAGCTATTTTCGTACTATAGTCGAAGTGTGAATTTAGAAAATGAACTTTCAAGCTCATGGAGCAACCAAGTTTCGGGTCCGATATTATCCTCAACCGTTTCTTGGTAAATGGGGGTCCTTATGGTTTCCCAAACAATTTCTTATGACCTTCCTAAAAGCAACCCATGCTTCTTTTTAGGGAGGCAATTGAGCAACGAAGTATCTGGCCCGACAAAAAACTCCCTCTTTCAGCTTTGCTTTGGATAAAGCTGGAAACTTGGATCCCATTCACTGTCTTTGATAAGTGCTTTACCATATTGCTTCATTAAGTCCAATTTTATGTGAAGCGGTGACAGTAGCACTTTTTTCACGGGGTACCAAATTTTCCCGAAGGACATTATTCTCACCAACAACTAAATTCCTTGGCCGCCGTTCCCTATGTTTTCAGTGATTCTCTCGATCTCTACTGTCCCATAAACAGAGGAAACAAGGGAATTTGGTATATCCACCTTGCTGTGCCAGCAACATGCAAAGCACTTTCAAATCCTCACGAGCGATCAGTGCAAGAGCTTGCACATAACAACAGGCTTAGGCAGGTCATAGCTGGACACGTTGAAATCTGGTCGAATCTTTCATTGCCAATTGGCATGTATTTTCGTGTCCTTGGTTATTCTTATGATTAAAATAGATCAAAAGCTCAAATTGAGTTCTTTAGGATTCCCAAGTTTGACTAACGTCCATTTTAGGGATGACCATTATATCTAAACAATCCAGGGATCGATGTACCAGAAACAAAAGGAGGTCATTTTCGGATTCAGTACACCAAAAAACTTAGGAATTTGCTAAAATCATAAAAATAGCTCGCCGGTTGCAGAAAAATTATTCTAGTGATAGTACAAATACTTGATGATATCAAGTATGGTTACTCACATATTATGTGAGTGACCAGGACAATAATAATTATAATCGGAGGAGAATTGTGTTGCAAGGACAATTATGGTCCTTGCAACACAATTCTCCTCTGAACAATAATAATTATTGTTCAGAGGAGAATTGTGTAATATAGCCAAATTGGTTTTCAAATGTTCCACTTGCCATCAGTCATGGAGCCAATTTTAACAGTGGGTCCATATTCAAAAACGCTGCAAATTTTACACAAGGGTTTATTATTCTTTGATATACGTTACTTGTGCAGAAATTTAATTCTGTCAATGAAAAAATTTTTTTTTGGATTTTTTTTTTTAAATGTGTTTTTTAAAAAATTCTGAATTTTTTACTCGAAAAATATTTAACATCCTGGGATCCTTCAAAAATCCCATTTTTAGCCCCACGAATGCCCTAAAGATCGCCCCAGTGAAATCGGATCGTTCCGGGACCCCAAAAAATGGATTCTACGTCCAAAAATACTTCGAAAACGACACCTAACTCGATCCCATAGCTAAAAGCCTTCAAAAATCCCCTCCCGTAGCCCCATTATAGCCCCATAGCGCCCCACGGGTTTGGGCGATCGGACTGAAAACCTTGCGGGCACAACTAGATGGTAAACCAAGTATTTTGTCAAAATTTCAGATTTTAAAAAAAATTCCTACTGCCCAAAACGGCCCGGACGGCGGACGGCAGACGGCGGACGGACATTTTGGATTTTGAATGTAGACCTCTTGAAACGGATAATGCCAAATTTTGAGGCCGATCGGAGTCGTCGACCCGCGTCGCGAAAACATAGGTGTATTATTCCAAGAATAATAAACCAAAATTACTTTTGTCAAGTTCCCACCGTCATTCTGCACCGGTTCTATACCTTCTTTTACGGTTGTCTCTGATGCTAATGACTAATGTTTTCTTGTCACGGCCGTAGATGACCTTGGTTGCGGACCCCACGCAACAATTGTTTATTTAAGTAAACACTTTAGTATCCAAACCAGCAGAGGAGTCATTTTCTCTCCCTAACCACCTTTTCTCAGTCTATACTCAGCTATCCTATTTACTATCGACATCAATTCGAAAGTGATAACGATTTTTAGAAAAATTGGTTTAAAAATTAGCCCCCCCCCCCCCGCCCGGAAAAATAGGATTGCCAACATTATATTTGAAAATGAACATCGTAGGCACTGACAAATTAGTACACTTAGATGTAGATTTGGGACTGAGCAAACGATAAGATGAACAAGAAGAATTCCTTGGAGAGTCAGCTTTCAGCAGTGGTTACAAGTAAGTTGTTACGTGCACAAAATTTATTAATCCCCCCCTCATCCATGTCAACGCTCTGCTTTCGTCGTCTTTCTTGCCGATACGCACACAATACCCTCGGCTCATTCTTTTTCAATATTGTGCAAGCAACAAGTCATTCTTACACAGTTTCATAACCTATAACTTTGTTTGTTTGAGAAAAGGTAACGAACTTTCAATTGAAAATCTTTCTTCTTTTTATCAATGAAAAAGATTCGATTTTTTTTTTTTTTTTTTAAATTATAAAAACCCCAAGACGACCCCCATTATTTCTTTGTTTAAAGCGATTCTTCACCAACGATTTTTCTTCAAATCAATTTTTAGTTCAGATGTTGAATCGATTTAACAATTTGATACTTTTTAAATGATTCTCTATCCCTCAACGTTGCGGCACATAGAGTAGGCTCAATCCCCACCTTGGATCGAGTAGCGTGTTCAAAGACGATGTGACGTCATCATCAATATCAATGGACACAGCAGACATGGAATCCTTGTTGGACTGGAGGTGATCTTCAGACTTGGACGTCCGGACGACGTAGGAGGCTCCGCCTGAAACCAACACGCCAGCCGTCGACGTCGGCGTCGGGGACGTATTGGCGGAACCAACTTTGGGCCGGCCGGATGAAGGATGTCTCTCGGCTTCGACAGGACTTGTCGGAACCGATGCGTTCCTCTGGTGGTTATTGTAGGGGTGCATGTTGTTTCTAAGAGAGTCAACTTTCCTCTGCTGTTTAGGGAGTACAGAGCCTGAAAAACCAGGAATACATAAGAGTCAATTCATAACGGGTACATATATTTAAATATTGTCATCAAGTTCACCTTGCTGAGTACGACAGATCTTCAAGACTCTGTCTCCCGTCATGACGAAAGCTTCGAACTTGGGCTGTTGGGTCCCATTGGGTGTATCCTCTCCGCTCCCCGACTCGCCATTGGTCCGGGTGACGTTCTCCAACGGCAGTGGATGCAACACCGGAGGAGGAAGGGCAGGAGGATCAGCTCCGCAAGCGTAGTCGCCACCCCGCTCCAAAAGAGGCGTCGTACCTCCACTGTCCGGCGTCAGAGACTCGGAAATGAGGTCAGTGAGGTTTATCTCCCCTCGAAACTGGACGGGGGTCGACAGGTAGTGCCGAACTTTGGCCTTGACGATCGGATCTGGAAAGAACAAGTCAATAGTAACTATTACTGTCGAGGAACCGTACCAAAAGAACTGGAAAGCAAAGCAAATATCAACATCTCAGTTAATCGAACGATTGCAATACTGGTAATTCGCTGGGAATCAGTAGGCCACAAGGGACAGCAAAAAATATATTATATTAAATGTATTATTAATACTAGGGCTCGAATTCGAGCATATTTTCATTTTCTCCCCGGTACAGTTAACATTGAAAGAGGCCGTTTGGTAGTATTTTCACCTCTCTGGGACCAACAGAATTCAAATTTATCGAGCATACAAATGCGGTAGATGAAGTTTGCGCCAGAATGGTGAAAATAAGCCGAAAAATTCCTCTCCGTTTGCGCCAGTCCAAGCACTACGATTGCGCCAGCCGTAAACCCATCGTTTGCGCCAATACATTTTCAGTAAAGCTACGTTTGCGCCGCTCCAAATACCAACATTTGCGCCAGGGCTTCCAAGAAAGTAGTACAGAGGTTTTCTTATCTATTCAATATGCCTAGTAGCAGTCATAGTTTCGTAAAATCTAAAATTTAAAATTCATGAAAAACCGAATTTAGAAAAATAGCCGTCGGCTCACGAGTGCTTCACAAGTTTCCGCCATCTCCTGGATCTCCTCCCAGCCCTCACGAGGATCGAATTTCCTTAGAAAAAAAAACTGTTCATTATCGAAGAGCGAGTAGAAGGTGTCTGAGGCCAGGTGGGAGAGGTCGGGGGTTGGCTGGCTGTAGCCAACAGGCAGTGGCGCCCTAGTCGTAGATCTAGAACTGCAAAAGTAGGGACATTTTTCCAATTTTCCTTAATCCAATTGGCGCTAACGTATTCCTCTTGCCTTCCCAAACTGGCGCAATCGTAGTCGTTTTTAAACTGACTGGCACAAACGTATGGTAGCCAATAGATGCATAACACAGCAGTCTTCAGAATAAACGCGTATTCAAGTGGTTCCGTCTAAATAGTTTGTTTTTCTTTAAATTTCCACTAAAGACGGGCGCTGTCTCAGGATCGAAAAGTCCATTCCGTCGTTGTAGTCCAGGAAATAACTGGCAGAATGCTGGAAATGATTTTGATCGCTTAAATTTGACCCAGATATGAGGAACCCGAGTTTGCACCATCGCGGGAGGTGAGCTTAACTTTTGGTAGCCCAAAAACCGAATTTTTTTTTTTTTTTACCCAGAAGGAAGCGTCTGACAAAAAAGTTATTCAGTTCTTCTTTCAAGAGGAGAAAATTCTGCGTCGAGTAAAATTTACTCGTATTAGAGTATTTAATACTGTATCGACCCAATCCGGTTGAGCCGTCAGGCCATAGGCCATCGTCAAAAATGGGGGTTAAAATCGAGTAATGAGCACAAGTTATCTCTTTTATGTCACCTGAAGTCATTTAGAGCATGTTCAAAATGGGTGAGATGAGGAGGAACTAATTTCAAAAATCCCAAAATTGACCATCTGGCCAACTTGATACACCCTTTCTCGTGATTTCCCAATTTTCTTGAAAGCCCATTTTTCGACCGTAAAACAGATATTTTTCGATCACATTTGAGAGATGTTATCAAGCCCCAATGTTTACCAAATAAATTGAACTCACCTCTCCTCAATATTAGAGAGACAGGGTTTTCGCACAAGCGCAGGCATTTCAACACTGTAAAAAAAAGAAGAGAAAACCGCTTAAGTAAGTCAAACAGTTGGAGAGGATAAAAACCACAACCGAGGTCCTCCTAGCTGAAAGTGGGTACAATAAATTGAGAAGAGGGGAGAGTTGACTGATAAAGTGGCAGGAAGAGTCTTGATTAGGCTAAAGTAGTCGTCGGTGCGTCTGGCAGTGAAAACGTCGGAAAGGAAAAAAAAGTGTGGGGTTTGGGAGTGTTCTAACGAAGACGGTACACAACTACAGACGAATGGTAAGTGACAGGCCAAGTGGCAGTTCAGGTCGATTGCAATGGAGAGTTTGGGATGATGAATTCGCCACGGATTTCACACAGGGAGTGGAATGAGGTAAACTAGTAGAAACCGAATAAGATAAATTCGTATTATGAAACAAGCACCCTTTTTAAAATTGTAGGTTTTCAACAATTAAGTGTAGGGCCTGGGATTTGAACTTACATCCTACGATTCTGCTGGTCGACCTGGTATTCGTACTTTTGTCACCACACGGCAGATAACGTGCGCTCCTACATCAAACGATTCTCAACAAAGAAAACCGTACAAGTAGGTAGCGAGAAGCTCGTTAAAACCAGAGAGGCTTGAATTTGCCCGTCCATTTCGGTCCTGATAATGAATCTGGAGGCTATCTAACTTTCATTCATTCCGAAACAATGTTTCAACCCCCAGAAACAGGTGGGGTAGATAACATGGAACGCGACCCAGTCCACGCCCTTCGTGTTGTCTTCAGGAACCCATACACATTGTGGTTAGCAGTCGGTAAAGATTAGGCTTTTTATAAAGGGATTAGAGTCTGAATGCTTCAGCTGCACAAATCGGCATTGTTTGGTTAAACTGGAAGTAAACATCTTTCCCCTTATTTAACGTCAAGTTTTCTTAACCATTGCCAAAAGCCAAAGAAACGTCAACATGGAAAGTTTAACTGGCAATAATACACAAGGAACAATATTTGCTTGGTGATGTATCTGTTACCGGCCAACTGTAGCACCAGGCCTTGAGCACAATGCCTAGCCGTGGAATACAATACCTGAATAGAGCAGGCGGTGTGTGAAATAAATCTCATTTTATTCTTTACCTATCCTATAATATAGTCCAGTCAAATGGTGGCTTTCCCGTACCTTAAAAAAATTAGCGAAGTGGGGGATCTTTAATAAAGGAAAACAATATGTTTTTTGGGGGGGTTAATCCCAATATGAAGTTTGCTGCCAACTTCACATCCAAAAATGCAAAATACCTCACACTTTTGGCACTTTTTTCGGTTTTTCGCTTATATGCCTGAAACTATGCGTTTTTCAAAGATGACCACGCCATACAAAATTGAAGTACACAAAATTTCCTTTGAAAAGCAGTGGTGAAGGTTGCTGTTTGATCCAGTGGTCTTGGAGATACAGCGTGTTGAAAAACAGCGATTTTTCGGCTCTTCTGCGAAAAGGTCGGAAACGCCCCCACCCGAAATTAATATGCATGATATCAATTTCACTTACTTTGTTATGGAAACCTACTTTTGCACACTGATTGACTAGACTACTTGGCAGTGTATAGAAGGCAGGAGCGAACCAATGTGTCAAAAGAGGGATAAAAATGAAACAATTTAATACTAGGGCTTAAAAAACATTGTAAGGTATACAAATTAAGAACTATTTATTTATTATTTTATTAAATAAACGCGTATTCTTTAAACTGCATTCGATTTATACTTTGCCTAAAACAATGGTAGGCATTATATGGACCGCCTAAGCATTGTGTACATTGCATAGCCTATGTGCCTAAAGAGATATAAAAATCAAGGAATTTCATACTAAGTATGATTTACCAAGTCTTGGTAAAAAAGGCAGGCAATGCATAAATGGACTAAGCATTCTACGCAATGCCTGGATTTCATACTTTGCCGGTAACATAACCACCAGGCCAATGACTGATACGACGGATGTCCTCCTCCCCCCCCCCCCCCCCCCCATCAATTCACCACATTGTTATGGATTTCCACCGGTTAAAACGAAAATTGCCAAAACTCAATTTAGAACCTCCCTCCCTATAACTACACATAAACTGAAACAGCCCTGTGTTTAACGGCAACACGACATTAGCAACGATCAAATGGAATTATTGCCAATAAGGAATTTACAGCTTTCATTTTACCCGAGTAGTTGGGCCGAATATTGCGAACATCCAAAAGCATCGTGTGCATCAGACCAGATATGATGACGTCAAGAATATAGAACAATCGAAAGGGGTGAGAGCAGAGGCGGGTATTGATTAGCCCCTCGACTGTTTGTTAGTTTAAAATAATTTCTACACTTCTCTCATGACAGAAGATCACCTAACAGAAATCGCAGCTTACATTGAATCGCCATTAAATATTAAATGAACTTGTGAGGGAAACGTTTCATAATTTTGAACGAACGCAACAAACCTGGTTATTTGCTACGAAGGCCAAAAACGTTAAAATAGTATGACGATGAGACGTTTGGAAGGACATTTTTAAGATAAATTAATTTCATCCCATCAAGATTTCTTACCTTCTTTGGTATTCAACCTGTTGACCTCAGTTTCGTTGACTTTCAGGATGACATCGCCAGCTTCCACCTGAAAACAAGGACACCGAATTGAAATCCTGTGCGGACCATAAATGGACATGACGGTTGTGGACTTGGAAAGGTTGGAAGGTGGATGTGGGATGCTTTCACTCCCAAGGGACTATGGGCATCGTAGGGGTCTTCAGGAAGGATGAAAAGACGCAGATAGAGGCTTAATGGAATCGATATGTATCAGCCAAGGGTAATTTAGAATTCATCTGAATCATAGGTTATCAGTGGACAGTGAACAACCCATTATGTACACCACTATATTTGCTTTTGACACAAAAAATATTTACAACACAGATTTGCTTCTCACACACTAGTCCACAGAACTCTCCCAATATCTCAGAAGCTTTTTTGGGCTGACCAACCAATATTTTATTGATTTATCTTAAATCAATCTGTTTTTTTTTTTCTTCTTCTTCTTTGAGGCCCAGGGAATTTCAACATATGAAATCTGGCCAGAATGAATAGAATCTATTCTGATTATAATTTGATTAAAAATAGTATGCGTTGGTCGAGTTCGAGAATACTTAATTTTCCTATTCAAAATTCGTCAAATAAGAAGCCCTTGCAAGGAGAACTATCGAGACTTCGTGATTCACCTGGTTCGTCCATCAGTTAGACGGTAACATGAAAATTAATTCAAAAGTGGAACGAATTCTCGTACATGGGATGAATACAAAGAGTTTTCCCACTAAAATTTACTAAAATACCTGCAAGAAATTTCAGCCCTAAAAACGGATCTATATTGTAATATAGGGAGAGACGAAATTGGAGGTCCTTCAGGTACATCGGTACGGCCAATTTTGATTAAAAATAAAAAATAAATAATAATAATAATCGCTGGTGATAATGATGTTGACCGTTTCAATTAATGTGGGTGGGAAGTTGTTGAGAATCGGTCAAATTATTATGTTATTTATTTATTTAAATCGATTATTCTGACCGACCCTCAACAACTTCCCACCCACATAATAATCGCTACTCAAAAGATGAGTTGTATTTTCTGAGCAAAAAAATAAAAATAAAAATCTGATATCGAGCGATTCTGAATAATTGAACCTGTTAATGTGCCACCTCATTGACTTTCTGTTCATTTATTTTATTTTATTTTTATTTTTTTGGCTGCTCCCTATATCTAAGGAGCCTCAACCCTTTGGGCTTAGTAGTATTATACTACTATATAAACTGTTATACCAGTTTATAACTAACAGGCGCAGTTTATAATAAATTTAGAGTCTCTTTTGCATGCTTGTTTCCAACAGGAAACTGCCTTTTCTTAATTCTGTACCCTCAGATACTCTGCCATAAATCAACACATGATTTTTTCATGAATATGCAACTTGATTTCCAGGAGTGATGGGCCCTTGCGGAAATATCAACGACCGTTTGGAAGAGTCAAACAATTGACACCGAGACATTCCCAAAACCAACCGACGTGACCAATCGGACCACTTCTGTTCCATCCAGCATCACTTGGGTGGTGAGTACCTTGGCCACATTAAACAAAACGTGAAACGCAACTTGAAATACTAAGTTTCATTCCACATATTTTAAAGGTGTAGTATGTTGGTGTTATTGTTGGTTATATACGTGGGTTGTTACCTGATGAGAGGAGCCAGCAGCTCGTTCTCGGCGCCGAGATTACTTTAAAATATTCACTATTATGGGTCACGGGCTTACGACGGGCAAACCTCTCGAGGATTGTAAATTAATTCTGTTGCATAGTTATGACACTTTCGGACAATATTTACTTCCTCTATATCAGAACCTCCTGAGTTGGTTCTCTCACTCTTCGAATGCTCCCACAAACTTTAAAAGAAAAAACAGCCAAATGTAAAGGTTAGTCAGATGAAAAACTGTAACTGTAACGAAGGTAGCAGTGCGGTAAGCCATTACTTATATACGTCTTGGGATCAATAAAACTGCAGGTGGAGATGTTACGAGTTATGAACTGTACTGGATGTAATGACCTCTGTAGGATGAAAAACATGAAAACATCATGAACAAACTATCTTCAGCTTAGTTGAAGTTCCACGAACTATTGCACATAAGAAACGAGCGATTAAGCTTTTGCAGCACCGGATTTTTATTTTATTTAATCATGCGAAGTACTTGAACTTATAAAACCTTTCAATTTCGAGGAATAGTAAGATTTGCCGTTTGGAGTAGCCTGAATGCCCTTCGATTTTGTTGAAGATGAACCATGAGAGATCGATAAAAAGTTGAATTCCGCTGCCCCCTATTACGTAATAGCTCTAATAAACGTAGGAGGGCAAACGGAGGTGTTATGTGGGCCTAAGTGACCAGGAAGGTCAGAGCCAACTCTGGTTTTATCGTGATATACAGGAATGGCGAAATCAACATCAGACAGAGTGGCACGTTCAGGCCGAAGAAGGATCGACGAGAAACGTGATCTCGAGGAACATGAGCGGCCTTCAAGGGGAAATTAATCAAGAATCGGGGATTTTCGTCCAATGAATAAGCAAACGAAGAGACTAAAGAGAAGAAGTCGATTTACGACAACTCGCAAACTTTACGAGAACTTCACCCAGGGATTTGAAATGAGAGAAATTTTGGCTCACATTGAAATCAGCACAACGGCAACATTGGAGCAACCAATAACGATCCATTTGTAGAACGGTCATTGACTACTCAACAGATTGATGGCGAAAGCCCAAACCGAACTCCAAAACAAACAAGTCGGCTGAGAGATGATGCATAACAACCTCTCGTAAACAAGCCAAACAGCTTTCACATTAGCATGCGCATTTACCGCTAAGACAGTCCAATCACGAATCAATGGTTTTCAATCCGCACTCAGAAAAAAAAGGATTTTGAATATGATTGGCGATTTGATATCATATTATTATTATTGAGATTTAACAAAATTTGTTACGCTTTAATTTAATTAAAGAGCGTAATCCTCACAGGAATTTTGATGCCGAATCTTGATTCTAAAACCTTTTTTTTTCTCAATTATTATTATTTTTTTTTTTTCCATTAAAGCATTAAATTTTACAAAGGTAGGCTATGAAACACCTGTAAAACACCGCTGTTTTGCGTACTTTGTTCATTTATACATCTCTACGGAAAAGTAGAGAAGAAGTACCACTACACGGAGAAGTTCCGGTTTTAGTTTGTTATTCTTGGAAAAATACACCTATGTAATCGCGACGGAGGTCGAAAATTCCGATCGGCCTCAAAATTTGACATTATACCTACGTTTCAAAATGTCTAGATTCCAAAAACAAAATGTCCATCCGGCGCCTGAGCCGTTTTGGGCAGAAGACCTTTTTTTAAAAATCTGACATTTTGACAAAATACTCGGTTTACCATCTAGTTGTGCCCACAAGGTTTTCAGCCCGATCGCCCAAAATCGTGAGGGCAAAATGGCGCTACGGGAGGGGTTTTCGACTATGGGATCAAGTTAGGTGTCGTTTTCGGAGTATTTTTGGACGTATAATCCATTTTTGGGGGTCGCAAAACGATCCGATTTCACCGCGGGGATCTATGGGGCAACAAGTGGGGTTTTTTGACCGAGGAGGTCAAATAAGGTATCGTTTTCGGAGACGCAAAATCTGTTTTTTCGAGGTCCCACATCTGTCCAAACATTGTACAGAAAAAAGTCTGTTCTGTTCTCGTCTCATTTTCGCTGTTTGTCGAGTTGTTTTTTTTTTTTTTTTTTTGTTTGTTTTTTTTAACCTAATTTACGATATTAATATCCTAAATGAAGGAAAGGTGACGTTGTAAAACTTACGACATTCGTCCGATGAAGTCTGGCTGAATTCCTTCTTGCCCCACTATTTTCAAAATCCATACACGTAAATACTGGACGTCCGACGGACTTTCTCGATAAACGTCTTATGGGGAAAACTCTTGAAATGGAAACATTTACGTTAATAAGACATGAGGCCCGATAGTGCAGTGGCTCGTTGAACAGAACGAATAGTACCATCTTGAAATAAATTCCATCGACTCGGAAAATTCTATGAATGATTCTGGGCAATGCGCAGGATGTGGCTTGCCACGGATGGCGTACTTGTTCTACTCCAAGGAGCTGGTTCACCGTTAAATCGCACATCAGGCTGCACGTGAATATCCCGAGAGATGTTAAGCGTTCGGCTACATTCGAACAAGATGTTGACTCTGAGAGCATTTCGGAAGTTCGGATGTGCTCGGCCGCTAAGCGCTCACCGACTACCCGCACATCCATCACCATTTGTATCAACGAGGAAAATAATTTGGGCTCTTGGGACACTAAATTCATTTCGGCACTTCGTAACTTCGATGACAGAAACTAAACCAACCACCAGTCGAATGTAACGAGTAACAACACCATAGAAACTCCGGAAGAGTGAACTAACGAACGTCCTGAGATAACTATTGGCGTTATCTGTAATATTATCTAGGTGGTTTCCTCCTATCCATTCTCCTAAAAGAAAGAACGAAGGAAGAAGGTTATAGAAAGACTGTTGCCACAAAGGATCCATTTCACCAATAGTTGTCATCCATTACGTGACTAGTTGTTGAGAGAACGTAACTTTCAATATGTGTATAATTGGTGGTCAGTCTCTCAGTGGATTCCTGTTGGTTATGGGCGCGAACGCAGAAGTAACTAGGAGGTAAGGTCGTAAAATAGCATGATGATATAAGAGTAGATTCGAGGCATAATCAGATTCTGCAGTTCCGCCTTCCCATTTTCAAGAACATATTTCTCTAATAAAATTGATGTTCGTCGTTTGGCATGGTTTTTAGAAACACAAATGACCCACTCCAACAAATTTAATTTTACGTGTGGTTGCGGTGAAGTATTGTTTAAAAAAATTGGCGGCATAAATATTGTTCTACACTAGAGAAAAACCGCAAAATTACAGTTAAAATAACACTGAACCTGGTTAGAGAGCGTTTTAAGGAGTTTATTGTTGTGTCGAGCCGACAACGTTCTAAAAAAACGTGGTTTTCCGCTTACCGAGCGGTATCAGATTGGGCGTTTCTCGTTTTGATTTAAATTCGTTTTCTCTGTTCCTATTTGACTTACAGAGTTCTACTAGTGCTCAAATGAAAGCTGAATTGATTTTCTACAACTTCACTCGAAACAAATATCCTCGTAGTATAATTATTTCGGCCGCAATTTAAGTCTGTAGTCAACCAAAACTTAAAATTGAAATGTTTTGGGAAAATCGCCTATTTTCAAATTTTCAAAACCATTGGTCGAACAGAGCTAGAGTTGTGCTCAAATTCTTGCAAATCTACTTTAAAATAGGAAAGTATAACCAATTCGTAAAAACGCTTAGTTTAGGAGATATAATCAAAAAACCAAAACAAGTGCGAAAATTCCGCGGTGTTTCGAGCTGCTCACGTCTTCTTTTTTTTTAGCTGCGAAATTGGGTACGTGCTTCTGATAATAACCCAAACAACACATCAAAAACTCAAAACTACTCGTTAGTTTGCGATTTTAAAGTACTAAGTATTCATTAAAGTAGAATCTACATTAATATCCGATATGACTGGGCTAGATTTTGAGATCACGCTTAGGGTATGACAGGGAAAAAGCTGCTCATCGGTGTAGAAAATAGTGAAATCGTGTACGTACCTACCTGTTTAAAGAAAACTTTTAGGAAATATAGAAGGGAAAGCAAAAATGGCCAGCCAAGTCGGTATCGTTCATTGTGACACGTACAATTTCATGAACTAGGAAGCTAATGATTCTATGCATAAAACGTGCCTTTAAACGGGCTTGCGTAAGCTGCAAATGAACACCAAGTTTTTAAGAGGAGTATTGCATAAGCGATGTGGGAACGACGTGTGGGCAGGAGCAATTCGTGCATAATTCAGTAAACTAAAGGTGAACATGTCAGTTGATGGAGCGTCCAGTGCTCGTAGGGCAACGAGCTGATGATATTCCACCTCCACAATTCAAAGCTTCCATGTCCAAAAAATGTATAAATATAATATATTAATTATATTATTATTAATATTATTAAATTCAACAACGTTAACCAGTACATCGGTGCTTCTCCTCCGAACCCATGGAAAGAAGGGTTCCTTTCCTCCATGCTCCGAACTCATAGTGCTTAGATCTTACAACTTTAACACCCAACAGGCCCAAATCGTGTATTTGTTTTGCTCTTAGGTGCTAAGTTCCACCAAGCGGAGCCTACTACGAGCTTTTCTCGCCAAAAGATAGCACTATTCTGTCGATCCAAGAACTTCTTTCAGAGGGCCATTGCACGCGAGTACAACTATTTTTACGGCCACTCTTCACTACGGGAGTCTATTCCTGAACTAAAAGCATTCTTTTTCTTTTGTAACTCTCCTCAGGTCAATGCCTACATGAAGACGGTATTAACTACCCCATCAGCTTATCTATTTCCAAACCAGTAGAGATAGTCCTTTGGGTTAATGATCTGAATAATCAACCAATGATTTCGTGAAGGGAGCGACAATTTTCCCTAAATTTTGAATTTTTTGTTTCATGAAGTGGAAGTTCAAAAAATCTCCATCCAGCGTTTTGGGCAATACGAACATGGTGCATGCTTTTTGACAGAGAGACAATGGCTTGAAGAGGGGACGCCAGCAGGGCAGCGAACCCGCTCCATAGACATAGAAGAGCAGCTGCAAGCTCTAGAACCCACACCAGGAACCCACCACAGCGGGCAGAGCAGGTCCGTTCTCTGTTACTCTGTGGGGCAGAGGATTATCCTCCAAGCTCTGTTGGACAAGCAAAAAAACTGACGTTTGGTTGAGATTAAGTTACCTATTAAAATCGCGTTCCACGTTCCTGCATTGTTTAGCCGTTAGGCTCAAGATGACAGCATCCGGGGGTCTGGGGCTGTCCCCCAGTAGTCATAATACTGGGTAAGTATCCGGGTAAATATCCTTTGTCATCGGGTACCTCAATGCAATAAGACCACAAAAGACCAGTCTGGGCCCAAGTTTCAAGCATTTTCGAGTTTTGATCATGCCCTAAAGCAAATCTCGTGTGAGGGGGTGTACATGGGAATCTGATGGCGATTCCCCACAACTACAGTTCACAATCGTGAAGTCATTCCCTTGGTACCACTGTGATTGAACAGCGCTAAACTTGACTGCCGTTCTAATATTTAATATTAGAACGGCAGTCTTAATTTTAATATTAGAATATTATCTTCTAATTTATTTATCATTTAATATTAGAATATTATCTTTTAATTTTTAATATTAGAAGATAATTTATCTTCTTTAATTCGATAAAGTTTATCATCACCTAAACAATTCAATAATATTTTTCATCACGAAGATTCTTTCAGGTTGTGAAGTAAAATAACGTTAAACTCAAAATGAAAAAAAAAAAATGAAAAAAAAAAAGCTTTTTCTGCAGAATGTCTGGACTGATGTGGGACCTCGAAAAATGAATTATGGGTCCAAAATTACTCGGAAAACGACAACTGAGTAATTTGAATCACTGGGATCCTTCAAAAATCCCATTTACAGCCTCATAGATCCTCAAGGTGAATTCGGATCGGTCTGGTACGGTATCGAGGGAAGAAATCTTATCATGCAAAAACATTCAAGAGACGGACCACAACATTACCAGACCTTTTTTTTTTTCTATAAACAAGCGAGTAAATGATGTAACATGGGTTCCTTGGAAATGTATTTTTGTCCTCTTAGTCATTACTTTGCTTTTGCCCTATTTTCCGCCTCCCCTCAATGAACCCGGCGATTCGCGCTTGTTTGATTCAGATGTCTGCCCTGTGAATGGTTTAGGATACTAATAACAATCCCTAACCTGTAGTAAGTTCCTTGATGGATGCTTTAAAGGCAAAATATTGATCCACCTATGATTATTGTTGTTCAAGCGTTCAGTGACCGTTACTCAATGTTGAATTGTTTTACCGAGAAGCCAGCACACAGAAAACTTCATTCAGAACTCAAGGAGCAGCAGACAAGATAATTAGATAGTGAAACCAGCAGGCATGTTCTATGGTTCCAACTTTTAGCCGTAAGCTCCAAGCTAATAGCAGGCGGCTTGTCCGTGGCTCATGGCCGTGTTTTTTGAAAATAAGAAATTTAAACAATACGCGTGAAACTCCCCCCCCCCCCCCCCACCCCAATCATCTCCGCAAATGCTGGACGAGTAGTAGGTTTTGCGGGAGCCTTATGAATCACTAATCTCCATGAAGCACTTCGGGGGTCCAGTGATTGCCATTTATAACCCCCTGGCAAGTAGCCTAATTGCATATCTTTAGGAAGGGGAAACAGTTTTATTCTTCTCGGTTCGTATGGCATTCTTCCAGAATGCAGAATCAGAAGACTGGAAAATAATGGCTCCAAGATATGATTTTGGCGTGAAATGACATCGAGCTGGGTATTGTTCTCCAGTATTACACTCAAAAATCGTAGTCTGCCTTCAGTAACCTGCTGCTTAAGACAGGCAGACTCAAATTGAAAAATTGCCAATTCAAATATTGATTTTTTTTCAATTTTTCTTTGGCAGCGGGTTACAGAAGGCAGCCTACGCTTTTAAGTGGCATTCCTGGAGAACAATACTCAACCCGCATCCTATAATAAAAATATAAAAATTCCGAGGTTGTTTTTCGAGTTTTCTAAATTGTGGTTTATTATTATTGGAACAATACAACCATGTAATCGCGACGGGGGTCGAAAATTCTGATCGGCCTCAAAATTTGAAATTAGGTATTCGTTTCAAGAGGTCTAGATTCCAAAAACGAAATGTCCGTCCGCCGTACGCAGTGGGCATTTTTTTAAAATCTGAAATTTTGACAAAAACTTGGTTTACCATCATGTTGTGCCCGCAAGGTTTTGAGCCCGATCACCCAAACCCGTCGGGTGCTATGGGGCTAAAATGGAGCTACGGGAGGGGTTTTCGACGGGTTTTGGCTATGAGATCAAGTTAGGTGTCGTTTTCGAAGTATTTTTGACGTAGAATCCATTTCTGAGGGTCCCGGAACGATCCCATGTCACCGTGGGAATCTATGGGGTTTTCATGGGACTACAAAATTTGTAGTGCAAATGGGATTTTTGAGGGATCCCAGGAGGTCAAATATTTTCAAAAAAAAAAAAAAAAAAAAAAAAACAATATTGTGATAAAAAATAATTTTTTTTTTTTTCAAAATTTGTTAACCTACTTAGGTAGGTTTAGCTACTGACACAGTACTTTTCCGTTATACCCTGGCCCCTCCCCACTCGATTTTGGTTGGCTTTGGGTACCTTTAAGCCATCGGGAGGGGTGTGTATGAAACACGAAATCGAGTGGGGGTGGGGGATAACGGAAAAGTACCGAATTAATTTTTGCACAAGTAACCAATACCAAATAATAATCCCCATCAGGGAAAAACATCAGATCATGGATAATATTCCAATGGCATATTATGCCAAATTACAGCTTCTTAGCGTAGAAATTAGCTTCAGAAGCCAATCAGCTGATCACGGTCCAATTCTGACTTGACTCAAGTATAGGTAAGTCCTAAGGAGGCTGCATGCCAAATTTCAGCTTCATAGGGTAATAGCAAACAAAATTTGTTATTAATTACCTTTACTTACTTAGGAGCCATTCAGCTGATCCCGACCTCATTAATATGGTTGGGTGTAGATACTTTTGTAGGTATCTATTTCCATGCCTATAGGTACCCTTCCATTTGGAGGCTTCGTATTGTACATCACACCAATTATGATTGTGTACACTAGCAATGATTTTGTTTAACCTAGATACTGGGGTGAATATTTCGTCAAGCAAATTTTTCCATGACCCCCAGCCAAAAGACATGTCCATGTCAATAAACCCTTGTGTAAAATTTGCGGCGTATTTACATGGCCACGATTTTTTAAATTAAAGTATCTAACCACTTTGAAATGTGTACCATTTCAACTGGGCATTGCATTACATTTTTCTCTATCAGAATGGACTAAGGTCAAACCTTATCGCACCAACATGAGGTGCGATTTTTGGGTCCTGCTCCAGGACTAATTCGGTCTTCAGTTTGATTCAAGCGACAGGACGCAGCCTGATTAACCGCACAACCTTCGACAAAATTTCCGAGTTACAAAATAAAATTAATTAACCACCTCCATGGAACTCAGAGAATTCCAAGCCTAGGAGTGAGAAACCATTAACAGTTATAATACTAATCAATCTATTAACCAATTTAAATTTGGCTGATGATTAGCTTAAACTGTGTGAACTGAATCTTCGATCACACAAGCGTAATTTTGGAGCAACTATCAAACTTGATCTGGCAGGAAGGGTTCGACCGCAACCAGGTGGAATAAAATGCAAATTAAACGAGGGATCGTTTGCGTATAAGTCGTAACCTGAGGAAGTTAAGGATGGCTGAACCCCACCTCACTGTAACTTTCAGCCTGTTTGCCTGTCGCACAACAGTCAATAATCTATTTAGTTCTGGATTTTCCATGATTTTCAAGATTTAAAGACCAAAGTATAGAAATAAACAAAAATGCAGGCAACGCCTACTCAGTACACACAAAAAGAAACCTACCACACAACAGGGGTAGGAAATCAATACAAGACAACCGAAAATATGGGCCACGACCCAACGAAGGAAAATAACGTTGATGACAAAATGATTAAGGTTGCATGGCGCTCACAATTTCAAAGGGTTTGGAAGAATAACTTTAAAATATGGGATTTATATGGGTGACTTCCTGTCGAGGTTCTGAACTTACTTTGCCACTTTCGGCGGCAGGAGAGTTTTCTACAATGTCGTAAATGATTGGAGGAAGTCCAGGAGTACCCAACAGAGAAAATCCGAGGCCACAGGTAGGATCTTTCTTGTTCAAGACGACCAGAAGCTCTTCAGCCATCGTGAAAACAGCACATACTTGTCACAAGCACAGCAAACCGACCCGAACTTGGGGGACCAACTTTTTTGACAGATGTTCACTCGAACGCTAAAAGAACGATATGCAGTCGGTCGGGGCCGGGGCCGACCGTCGGCTTCGTATTGGGATACATGTGGGTTGTCGACGACGACAGATTTGACCCGAGAAATGAGCAGTGGGTCGCCTGGAAACGGAAGATTTCACGTAATTTTGCACTAGGAAATCCGCCGAGATCGGAAGGGTTGCAGACTTGCGGAGGGGAGCTCGAATCACACTTTCTAGGAATGCCCACTGCCAACAAACGCGGAATGTCATTCAGTGGTGGGGCAAACCCCGAGTGAATAACCAGTAGCGACCTGAATATGATTAAATTGAACAAATTTTATGATGATACTTTCCAATAAACTCACGAAACAGACGTGAATCGAGGAAGTTTTGTCATCAGCTATGTCGCGTATGGCTACCATGCTTCATCAATGGTGGCTGCCCTGCTACATGGCGCGAAGTTTGAATTCTCTTCCAGGAAAAGTAGCACTGGGCCTTCTTACAAGAGAATTGACATCTGACAAGAGACATCTGATGTCGATGAATTGAAATTAAAATAGATATTGCGGGACATTCTTGAACTACCCATTTTTGTACTCGTGATACTCCTTTGATAAAACTCGAAAGATACTTAAGTGGATCGATACTGGTACTTAGGTCTGAAGTGAAACGAGACGAACTTACCAAAATAAAACTTAAATTATACTCACCAAAATTTCAGAGATTCGATTCTAGGGACAACTTTGGTTACTTGAAAGGCTTTCTAGACGGATTCAAATAGTTTTGTCGGCCTAAGTTTTATCGGCCTCAAAGTTCGTTCGTAAATTCAGAGTTCGACTTAGGTAGACCATTATAATATAATAATATTATTCCCTGACTACCTTACTCTGTGACATAGACGTTTCTTGAAAACACGTGTAGATTCCAAAATCGAAAGGTCTGCTCACCGTACGCCGTCCAGGCCGTTTTGGGTAGGTAGTACGAATTGAAGGGTCAGGGGAAAAACAATTATTGTCAATGAAAGTTGATGTAGAGGTAAATTCCCCAAATTTTCTGTATTTTCATCCTAACGGTATCCTACCTACCTATTTTTCTTGCGTCATTTTACTCCAACAGGTGTCAATAATCATTCAATATAATGTTTTGGACGGATTCCAGGTGCAAAAATATGTTCATTGCTTCCTCGCGTTCAGACTCCCCGATAATTATACAGCCAAATTATATTATTAGGTCCGAATAATATAGTCCTAATCTTTCTTCATTTGCTTGGTTGGTTCGCTGCTTGGGTTGTCACTCATTTCATTGCCACTTTCGAGGCATCTCCACGGAATAGAAAGAGGAAGAACCAACTGATAGGACCCAGTGGGACACAATTTAATTTTAGCTGGCGCTTCCTCTTTCTATTCCGTGGCATCTCCTTCGGAATGAGAAAACCTTTCCTTCAACATGACTTTACATTGAAGAATCGGGCTATTCTAGAAATTTTGAATCGATTCTTCGATTCATCGGCGGAAAAACGAATCTAACAGTATCGATACATTTTTAGAAAAAAAGCTATCTAAAAGAATCGAGAGAAAATCGATTTATGTACGAATCGATACTTTTCTGACATCCGTAGCCCTATTTTTTCCCTTAAAACTTATCGGCTGATGTGGTTTGGAGTCCAAACTTTGGACTCTATCAAAGAAATCGACCACTTCTCCGAAAAATTGTTGGGGAGCACTCGGTGCCATCAAAAAATCCCAGTGGTTGTAGTTTTTGATGTATAGTTTTCTCCACACATTTCCCAATTCGCTTGCGGTCTGTTCTGCAGCCTGAAAACCATGAGATTGTGTTTATTGACATTAGGCTAGTGAAGCGTAGATATCTAAAGGTGTGGTCCCTTCTTGCGTATGTATGCCTATGTATGCTAAGTGCTTACCCCAGGGGCTATGATGAAATCAGAACCTCCATAGATTTGGTAAACAGGTATTCTGGTATTGTTAAACTTGTAGGTCGGCGGACATTGTTGCCCGTAAATTTCCAAATTCTTCTTTGTTCCATAGTCGAACTTGACAAAACGGCCTGAAAATTTGAAGATACGAAGGCTTTTATCTACAGGTTGGTAGTTAACCGCCTCCAAACGCAAAAGCCTCATTCATTAATCGATTGTTTCTGAATTATTGCTTCATTGAGAAACATTTAGGTATGTTATAACGTGTCATGTTAGGACCTCATGTACGTGTGTGTGAGAAACGTAGAAGTTTGATCATAATTACCGTGTTTATAGCATTGAATTGCATGCTCCAAGGTTCTAAGGTGCAATGAAGTGAATGATGTTGACACCTGGTAAAAGTATGTATCCTAAAAAGTAAGAAAGTACTAAAAAAAATTCTTTACATGATGATATGAGTCGTAATACAGTGTCTTCAACGTTTACTAGGTATGTTAGTTGTAGCAGGATCCTATTATATTACCATCGTGAAACTAGGAAAGCACCTGCCCACTTCCTTGTACATACCCAATTGACGCTCTCTGTAATGCCGAGGGTAGTGAATTGCAAGATTTTGCAAAATATATTGACGATTGGGAAAGTACAAAAAGGCCCGGTCAGCCGTTTCCATAATTGCAGCTCTTTTCGTCTTGCGGGGTACACGGGGTGACTCGCACGTGCAATTTCCTGCGAATAACTTCTCTTGAATTTATGTCTTTTTGACTTGGAATCTCTTAATCCTTCAGTAACGTAGCCTCCAGTCGATACACGACGAAAGTTCATTCAACTAGGTAGGTACGTACCATGAATCGCACGAAGCTCCTGAGGCTATTCCTATAAATGAAATTGTTCTTCTCCCATTTCAAAAAGTGTCCTGCTGGTGCAATCATCGTGGCTGCTATAATTTTGTCGGTGTAGTCAGGTCTTTCAGAATTCATTATGATGAGAGCTCCAGCACCGAGTGAATGACCCACGTATAACAAACGACGGTATTTCGTCATTTTCAAAATTTTGTCGATAAATGCTGGCACGTCGTATACCCCTCGCTCATGAAATCTAACGTTTGAGAAGCATTTTAAACTATTTATGATAATATTCTTAAATGTCTTAATGTGAAAAAATTATAAATCGTTTCCAGTACGAACTATAATTAAGAGTAACAGTTAATATAAAAACTTTACGAGTAGTTCATATATCGCCAGTCTTCACGCTTGCCATTTATGTGTTCCAGAGACCGAACACACCCACGAGGGTCTCCGAGCCATACATCATAGCCGAGCTCAGTCAACACGATCGCTGAAACGAATAGGTATATCTACACAATGTTTCATGCCATGCATAGATATTGAACAACTAGGGAGAGACAGTAAGATGAAATATACGTTTGATAAGAAACTATATTTAATTGAATATGCCTGGGTTTCTTACGAAGAGAATAATTTCCTAGAACAATCCAGCTTTCAGATTCGAAGCCGAACCCGACCACAAATAGCACGGGGACGCCTCGTTTGAACTTGTTGTTTTTGTGACTGATCCTGTGCAAGGCCAGGATGTGCCCGTCTTCTGTTGTAGTGTTAAACATGTCGTACAGGTGTCCTGCATCTTCTACGAGCTCTTTCTACAACATTGTCGACATATACCCAATAATATGCATTGAATAATCAGAATATTCAGCGGGGTTTTGAGGACGAAAAATGACGAGAATAGCTCATTGATGATGCTTAGATCTAAGCGAGCTCGGTCGCTTTGGCCTAACGTATGTTTTGACTGCATTCCACACCAGCTCCTTATCGGCAAGTTAGCAAAATAATTTTCGGACGGGGCTTTATCGCTCATCTCAAGCCATCTCACAGGTAGATGTCAGGCTGTTTATCATGGAGATACTTTATCAAGTTTCTTTCCAGTCAGGTATGGTGTACCTCAGGGTTCAGTTTTGGCCCCCATACCTTTTTCTTATTTTCATCAATGATTTGCCTCAGGTCTAAATCCCTTCTGTTTGCGGACGACACCTCTGTCTTAACGAAAAAGGCATCATTGCGTCACTGACTGACAAACGAAAGGCCTATGAAAGAGATATCGTGGTGGTTCACTAGAAATGGACTTGACTTAAAAATGGTCTTTACTTTGGGTTTCGTCTCGAAACTTTCGATACTTGTCGTCCTTGGTTGAAAACCCCCAACCGTTAGATTTCTTGGAGAACCTATTGGTGGATCCAAAACTTAACTGTAAGCAACACTGTGAGAACCTTGAATCTAGGTTAAATTCAATTGGTTTCCTCCTGCGTATATTACAGGAGAAGCTACATAAAAATGCAGTAGTGCAACTAATGCCATCCTCTGTTAGGGTGATGCCGCGTCAGCTGGCGCAATTTTCGCATGCCAACGCAGGGCTGAAGTACCTACAGGATTGTAAGCCAGCTTTCATAAGATTAAACATCTTGACCATCCATGCGGTTTACATACTCGAAGCTAGGTGCTACGTTTTCTCCAACTTACACAAGTACCATACCTCCACTCATGGGTATACCTAGAACACGGCATGGCAGTTACTTGCCGATGCCTCATCATCGCTTGAAATCAACCAGCATCAGCAGTGCATGGTGGGGTATTCAATTTTACAACGCTATTCCTCAAGAGTTGCGAGTGAAATTTACGACAACAAACGTTAGGCCAAAACTTGTCAAATTTTTAAAATCCATCACACCCTATGATTTTAATGAATTTTTCATCTGTAATAAAAATTTAAGAGACTCTAGTTAGGCATAGGCTTTGGTAATTACTACCACCTAATCGCTTGTTCATGTACCTACCGCTTTATTATTGAAGTAATTTTATGTGAGCTGAAATTTTTGTATGGAAATTTTGACCGTCTTTCCACTCTGTGTTCTTGGCAATAAAAATTTGTCTCAACTAGGTAAACATTTTGATTCCTTACCATGGATAGTACTCTCTTGTAGGGGAAGTTCACTTCTGAAGGATTTGGAGGCTTGTATCTACTACAATTCCCAAGAGAAGAAAGGTAGAAAGCCAACGCAAGGAACACCTCAGCTGGGCGGATGTTCATTATATTAGGTAGGTACCTATCAAAAACACAACACGACTACTCGAAATTTAAATTACCTTTGACAACAGAGGTTTTAGAGCCTCCGCCAAATATCCTTGGTTCATCCCCACCGTAGTAGCCGGGTGACATTCACACTAATGTTCAGTGGTTTTATCAAGACAGGTCGTCAGGTCAATGCAGGAGAACTCCCTCACAGGTAATTACCATTGTCTAGGACGCCAGACCCTAACATACGCTAAAATTGATGGCATTGTTTTGACTTGTGGCCTCTAGCCAGCGTCTGCACCCCCCTATAAAAAAGAAGTAAATTCACCGTGATCCTGGGCCTTGTATTAGATAATTTTTTCTCGTAAGACGCCCAGGGAGCCGACCATTAAAGGCAAATTTTCCCCCCTCGCCCCACAGACGAGCCAGAATGTATGAAAATTGATTTACAAACATTCAATGCCTTGTCGTAGTTGGTTCATTTTGCAGAGAAAGGAATTAACAAAATATGAAAACATCAGCTCAGTATTGTTCTTTTACTTTATAAAAATTAGATGTCATGGCCTCCAAGGCTTGCTCCTAAAACGGAGCCAAAAATCTATTCAATATCTAACTAGCGTCTACATAAATCATTTCTTTTTCATTTATCTACAGTACATTCTTCTCTAGTATACAAAACTTGTTTCAAACAACTTATTTTCATGAGATCACACATCTAGCCTCTCAACAATGTAAGGGCTAAGTACCATTTCAAAGGCTGAGCCCCTAAATTACAGTAAGTAGTCAGGAATGTTTACAAAACTCATCATCTCTAAGGTGCACTTACAATGTGCAGATAACTTAAGTAGATACAAAAAAAATAATCAAATCAAAGGGATTGAAAAGGTCATGGGAACTAGTCAATTTGATTTAAAAATCACTCAAACTCAATCATAGCCTCACGTCCTTTGTTTGAAACGCGACATGTAAAAGTCGCAGTCCGCACAATATATGGCAGGTTGAACTGTAGGCTTTTTCCGGCACAAGTTACACATGAGGGTCCGTCCAGGAGCATTGTTAGATGGGGGATTTTTACAATTGTCCATTTGCCTGGGAGGTGGTGGGTGTTGGTAAGGTGAATATTTATGTTGTTGAGCCTGTTGCTGCTGTTGTAGTTGCTGTTGTTGTTGGAGTATTTGCTGATGTTGTTGCTGTTGTTGATTGGGGACGGGAGAATAAGGGCTCTGGGGAAATCCAGGGTTGCCACCCCCGTTCAAATTTGGAGGATATTCTCCCTGAAGAGGACCCATCGGGTTAGGTACTCTCTGGTACGCTGAAGGTGCAGGTTCTTTCCTTTGCCCATCCTGAACTGCTGCTTCGTGTTGGTACAAAGTCTGAGGCCGGGATTTCGCGTTGGGGACAATAAGTCCACTGGCGCTTGTCCGCATTTTCTGAGGTAGCGCCATGTAACATTGGTTTGGCTGGTTCTGTTGCATTTGGTTTTGGGACTTGAGGGATAGGCTTGGCGAAGGAGCAACATTACCAACAACTGGAGTGGCATTGTTCTGACTTGTCAATGCTGTGCTCGATGGCTGGCTGTAAGCAATTTGTGTTTGGCCATGTTGATTCAACTGTTGTTGATGAGCGTAAGCACTCTGTTGCAGCTGATGGGCGTACGGCCGCAACTGTGGGTTACTCATCTGATGTTGTTCAACCAGGAATGATGCTGGTACGGGGCTAGGATTTTTAATACTGTACCCTGAACTAGTTTGAGGGTAATTGGGAGAAGTGGAGGACTGGCTCACATTATGAGACAATTGCCGCATTTGAGCTTGGTGCAGCTGACTATGCACTACTGGCGATGGGATGTTTCTTTGAGGGCCACTAGGTGGCAAAGATCCGTTATGTTGCGGATTTTGCCGCTGCTGTTGGGAAGTCAAGTTTTGGCTCATGGATAGCATAGCAGGGGGTCCATTACCATTCATCTGAGCGTAACTTGCTGGCACTGGCACACTCTGGTAAGGGCTACCTTGGTTCATTGGAGAACTAGGGTTGTGGCTTGCTTGGTTCACAGGGGATCCTTGGCTCAAGCTACCGTTGGATATGTTCTTAGGCAATGAGCCATTGTGGGGTTGAGCATGACCATTATAATGATTGTACAAAGGTTGCTGCATTTGATGGTGCTGGTTATGGTTCATTTGCCCCTGCATAACTGGCTGAGCATGGGCAACACTGAGTCCCTGCATTTGATGTGGCATGTGCTCACTATTCTGAAACTCGCCAATTTGTTTATAGTTTGATGCATAGTTATTCTCGTGATCTCCTTGTGAGTTATCAAGTTTTAAGGGATGGGTTTGCCCAAATCGACCAGTTTCATTTTCAGAAATCAGATTACAATGGTTGAGATTACCATGATTATCTCTCATTCCATTTATCATAGAAGTGTTCCTTGAATTTTCGTCTTGATAGTATGGAAGTGAGCCCATTCCACCGTTATAATAGTTCTGCTCAGAAAGTCCATTCTGTTGTTGGAATGGTACTTGGCTGTATGGGCTGTAATTGCTAGGTGCTGACACGGGTACCATCCGTGATACCATTCTGTTAGGCATAGGAGATGGCATCAGACGAGGGTGTCCTCGGACTGAGCCATTTTGATGTGCCACGGGACCATTTTGTCCTACGACAGGGTTTTGATGAAGTGAAGGACCATTTTGAGTGGGACCATCTTGAATTGAACAGTCTTGCTTCTGCATCTGCATCTGTGATACTTGAATTTTGTCCTGGGGGTCGACAGGAGTTCCAACCTCATCCTCGAATATTTCTCGGATTTCTGTAGGTGTCCTGGCAGCACATTGCCCGTAACTACCAGAATCATTCCTTTTCAGAGGTACCACAGAATGCACTGCTATCTCCTTGGTCTCCTGATGTGGAGGATCTCTGTTCAAAACAGACCTAAGGACTCTCTCAAGTATAGGATTGGGGATGTAGCTATTGGTCTTGTCTTCTTCTGCAGTAGCCACCAAAACTACTTGTTCACAGAAAGTGACGTTCTTTTTCTTGCTAGATTTTCTTCTATCTTCATATCTGCTCGTACTAACTAAATTACTCTTCATTTCTTCAGGTTTCGTACTCTCAAATTCTGTTTTTGATTCAGGTGCAGAAGAAATCACCGGAGAGCTCCTACCATTAGACAAAGTCAGGGGGGATGTACAGTTTTTAAGCCGCTCAATGATAGAGGAGTCTGATTTTATTTTATCACTGGGTTGAATAGTGATATTTTCAAATCGTGACTTCAGGTCTTTCACGCTGCTTGATTGGTCGTTCTCAGAACTCTCTTGCTTCATCACTCCTGGTGGCTTCAGCTTTTCGTCGAAATTCTGTTGCAGTTTTTCTTGGTGAGGTGGTCTGTAACAGTCAACTTCATCCCGACTTTTAATAGCTTCCTGCTTGGCTTGAAGCTCTTTCAGCCAAAGGTCTTGTTGCATCATGGCAGTTTGGTGCCTGGTTGGTTGAGAGGGACCGGAATCAACGGTATCCACTGCATCTTTGAATCCATTGTCGTGCAGAATTTGATGACGTTTTTGCTGGAGTTGCTCCAGCAATGTGCTGAACCCTTGGGGCGTCTCTATTTCTGAAGGGGGAGGAGGAAACTCTTCGCTTGGCTGGCGTGAATGAATGACCGAATTCAAAGGAGATGGATATGGTGGAAGGATGAAATCTTCATCACTCCCTGTCCTTTTGATATCATTCACTGGAGAACCAACTTGGTGAACCTGAGCGACTGTAACTAGCTTATTTTGAGGTTCTTCGCTTAGTAAATAACCTCCGTTAGCGTAAGTTACAGAATCCGTTGTGTGTGGATTATAATTTGACATAATAGGTGGCAAACTCTGAGGTTCGTTATCCCACGGGTGGTACATCCCACCAGGGAGAGGGAACGGTGGCCTATCATTCTTGCTCAACTGAGATGTTGTTCGCAGAGGTGGTGGAGGAGGAACTTTGGCCAAGTGGATCAGCTTACTACCATGGAGACTCTTTCTCATCAATTTGCTCCTTTCTAAATTAGGGTTTCCAGAATATTCCAAATGGCCTTCGGATAAGTATCCAGATAAACTTCCTTGGGACTCCACTTTTCCTAAGCTGGAATCATCCTTTGAGCCACCTTTGATTGGAACTTCATCCTCTCTCAGATCCGGCATTGAGCGGTTCTTCCGCCGAATCAGACCGCCCATTAGTAGCTTCCTTCGAATTTTGTGTTGCTTCTTATTTTTTTGTTCTTCAGCTTTAGCTTGCTTCTTTGCATCTTTAGATAGCTGGTTTGATACGAAGTCTTTCTCTTTTTCCTTGTCTTTCTCCTTCTCTTTATCTTTGGATGACTTGTTCCGCTCTTCACTTCGAGCCCTTTTCTCTTCCTTTTTGCCATTCGGTGGTTTGGCACGGCTCAGGCTTCTACCGGGTCGGTCGTTCATAAGGTATTCTTCATCTTCCACTGAAGGGCTCTTCACTTTGGACGAAGATCGAGACAGCAACCCTTTACGAGTCTTCGGTAGAGTGGCGTAGATTTCGATGCTTTTTTCCGGTGTCTTCTCAGGAGTCTTCTCTGGAGTGCTGGGAGGTTCCGCAGTCACAGGGATTGCTGTCAGCAATTCGCGACTGTTCTGCCTCGAATGGTTTCCTTTATCTCGTGAACCTTGTCTGGAGTGAGAGCCATTGGAACCACGGTTGCTGCAACCACTGCCTTCACGGCTATGTCTACCCTCTGCATCTGAAACAAAAAGGTTTTTATCTGTAAGATGTATTTTTATAATAGTAGGCAATAGTAGATCACGCCGAACGCAAATGGGCTCAGCTATTTGTCTCTTCATTGAAAACAGCCTGATCCAGTTGGCGAGGAGAGGTAGCCAAGCCTGGGCGTTCGTAAGTGTGCCCAAATGGGCGAACGAAGCGAGGCCCCATGTCCGCTTTCTATTACGTTTCTTAACTAATTCTCCAAGACTCTACATAATCAATACTAATGACGAAAAAGTTTATTACACTTACGTCTAGGTCCATTGGGTTCCTCAAGCCGCTTGTGAAGACTTCTGGCCTGCATGATACATGTGTTGTGTTTCATCCTGGCTGCTGATGCAGCCTGCGGGTTGCTGTACGGCGCGTCCATTGCCTGTCTAGCTTTGCTGACAGCAGCATTGGCGAAGGAAAGAGCTTTTTCCAAATCGTCAGTGGCTTGAGAATGTTTGAGAAGCAGATCCGCTTCCTCGCACAAGCGATCACATTCTGTTAACAAAGTCAAATTCTATTTTCAATAATAGTTCAATGATAACTTAGTACATAAAACTGCCTAACTGAATGCCTTATCTTCCACTTATTCACTCTGCAATTTCATCTAATAAGTCAGTTATATTACCTGACATTCCATTTTTGAGTGGCAACTGCAAGTTCGCCAGAACTGGGGATTGATGACCTTCAGGTATCTGAGCCAGCTGAAACGAATAGAATAATCAACTCATTAGCCAAAATCCAAGCACAGCATAGAGGAAAAAACGTAGTTACGAGTGATAATGCTTTTTCAATTGACGTGGATTTACGTGATTTCAAAGGATGTGCTCTTGGAAATTATATTTAATCTCTTAAATTTTATCTCTCAAAGTTATAAAATTATGTTGGAAATTATATTTAATCTCTTACTTGTAGGTTATGCTTGAGGGTCTGCTGTAGTGGGAGGCTATCAGTTGAAGAAAGTGAATAAGAATCATATCCAGGATCACATTGGCTGCCGCTAGAACTTGACTCACCGCCCTTCAGACTTGTCGGACTGCGTGGAACCACATGGCCTCTGAAAACCATCGAAATTAAGAATTAAATGCGAGTCAGGTGAAGCTTGAATCAGGTAGATGAGTCGACTGACGTATGTAAAGAACTGATGACCCTGTTCATACTTACCTAGTTTGCATTTTCCCAATTATATATTGATAGGGATTTTCCAGGGATGTGGAAGATGACGAGCTGGCGGAATTCCGGTCGCCGCTCCAGTTGCCTGAATCCCGGCGGACGAGCTCAGATCCGCCGATTCCCCGCCGCGCGGCGCCGAACTGACCGCCCCACCCGCCACCAGTTCTTGTCGGGGACGACAAAGGCGAAGACGACAGTGGCGAAGGCATCTGGCCTTTTTGTATCATTTGGGATACGTTCTGGTACTCGCTGATGATCCCATTCTGTTTTTGTAACTGGAACATTAGGGATTCGTCAAATTACAAATTATCAAATAAGAATCCTACAGTTCACGTAAAATTTGAATATTGTGGGCCAAGATCCACCTCATGCCAGACCCACCCACCGGAGTTCCTATTTTTTATTATTATTATTTATAATCCTTTACAAATTAAGGATTATAAATAATAATAATAAAAAATACAAATAATTACCTGAATATGGGGCTCAGTAGGCTGTTGTTGGGGGTTCGGAGTAAGTGCTCTTCTCTGCTGGGCCAGAGCACCCAAATTAGGTTTTTCTGGGCTGGGAGTAAGGGATCTCCGGGCCTGCTGGGCAGCTGGCCCGTTGGGGTCGGAGGGTTTGACCACCCCGAGCGCCCTCTGGGCGACAGTGATGCTTTTGGGGGCCATAGACGAATCGACTGGAGTGCCGTCTGGGGCGGCAAACAGGAGTAGCAGAGGCTGGTACCTCCCTCGTCGACATTTCTCAACGACCTGTAAAAAAAAAAAAAAATCAACAAATTATAGAAGGTTGGATTCGGAAGCAGTGAAATCGTGCTGCAAAATTCTGAAGAAATTCATTAGCAATCAACAGGGACAATGTTTTCGAACTTACCTGTTCCCATTTGGGCCCAACTTCGCGGACGTTGGCATCGTCGAAATAAATCCATATTTTCAACTTTGTGTGAAAAAAGAAGGTGGAGTAATGTTTGCCATAGTAAGTAACGACGCCCACCAACTGGTGACTGCTTTTGGACGGCGTCGGTAGAGGCGGCGGGGTGTGAAAAACGTCGGACAGCCTCAAACTCGTTCTGACCGTCACCAAAAGTGACATTATGTGTTCCAGAGACGGACGGTCCGAGTCCCAGACGATCCCGACGGAAACAATTTCTGGATGGTTGGTTAGAGTTCGGCGGATTTGAATTTTAGCGCCGCAGGCACTCTGAAAATCAAAAAGTAATATGAATAATTAGCGATTTTTAATATTTGCCAAGTACGGGCACATAAATGGGAATGTTAATCAAAATCATGTAGGTAACTTAATTTTGTACACGGTGTCAGTCAAATTTGTGAGAGTACCGATCACCGACCAGATGAAAGTTGACAGATTTACTATTTTTCTAACGGAAAGTTGTGAAGCAGGTTGCTTCGGGGGTTCTAGTGGTTGTTTAATTGCCGGTCTAAATTGGCTATCAGACTCACCGGACAGTCTCTGATGTCACCCATCCCGCCGGCTTTCTTTAGTAGCTGTCCAAACAGGTCGGGGTGCGTCGGGCTGGGCGCTTGTCTGGCTTGCGAGATCAGGGCAGATGCCGATACGTAGTGGACCATCTGGAATTTCGAAATTTTAATTAGCCGTAATTCGACGTTTTTAATGTTGCAGTCAGTTGAGTTTTTAAACAATACTGTTCCTAAACTGACGCTAACTCAGGATTAGACTTTGGACACGGTCTGGAGGTAAGCTGTTTTCGTCCTCCATCTACCCGAAAAATTGTGCTACCTATCGCCACGGCGCCCGATTTAACAGTCTAGAAGCTGCAGGGCGGTGTCTGCAGGTAACCCAGATTTCTTAAATAGTCGTTCAGCAGAGAACCTGAGCGTAAAAGCACCCATAAAACCCTCCATCCCACTCACATCTAATAATTAAAGACGTACCTGAGTGAAAGGAAGAGGCTCAGACGTGGCACCGCAGGCCCCGCATACACTCTGTTCCACAAGTGTCATCGCAAATTTGACGTGTGGGATGCAGTGCCGCGAGCTGCACAAATCCTCTGCTTCGTCACACGCCAAGTGGAAGTGAATTCGCAAAAGAATGTTCTCCTGCAAAACAAAAGTCAGTGAGGCATGACATAGAAATTACCCGCAATCCACCTTTCGAAGAGTCATTGAGGATTGCGATACTTACGAAACATTCAGCAGCATCGTCCATGAATCCCAGTTGAAACCGCTGCTGGTCGAAAAATGATTCGGCAAGCGCTCTTCGGAGCGCATCCGGAGGAAGAGCACTCTCATGGCTAAACTGCAGCTGGGAAAACAATTCCTGCAACATGAAAGGGAACATGAGTTTTTTTTTTCAGAGCTCAAGGCGATAATCCTAATACGTTTATGGCGTTTATGGTTTCTATTGTTGCTTTACCAACGGCTTTTTTGAACCAGGGATTTTTTTATTTATGGGAGCCAGGAGAGGTCTTTGTTCTTAGGGGTCCTGGGAAAACCAGGAGGAAGGTAGCTTTTATTAATGAGTGGGAGTAATAGGTTTTCCGGTCTCACGCTCTGTTATTCAGCTCCCGCAGAGATGGGATCTGACTTGCGCGGACGTACCCAAAGAAATATCCAAAGAAAAACCACGTTTGAGGAGAACAAGAACCCAAGTAGTACAAGTTCTGATAGTTATGATTTAGAAATGTTGTCAGGTTGTGCTAATAACCCCTGATAGTACCTACTATGTTCATAATAACACCATGTTGATATTATGGACGTTTTATGGTTTGGTGCAAGTCGTACGAGCGGGAAGATATTGTTTCCAAGGTTGTTTTGCGACAGTAAAAAACGGCTGTAAAACACTTGTTCCTATTTACGACTTGCTGTCGTTTTGTGTTTATTCGAGGTGAACTTCTCTTGGAATCATTGCAGCTCTGGGATTGCGTGAGTCTGATATAGGGACGTAAGTCGTACGTGATCGAGAGGAAACCGCGTCTCGACCGCAACAAAGAGAACTGCTGAGGGCTCGTATTATCGTGGACGTCACGAAGACGCTCAAGGGAGTAAGTAGGTAAAGTGCGTTCTTTTTTCTTGCAAGTCGGCCACCTTTACAGGGTACAGAGCCATAATAAGAACAAATCTCGTCTTCCCGCTCAAAACTGCGCCGCCCGATCCCGCGCATTTCCTCGACTTCCCGCGCACTCCTGGAGTGCATCCACCTCAGGACTGGCGGCAGAGGGTGGTTATCCTTGAAAGGGAGCGGGAAAATCTGGCGAAGGCGTCCACCAGCCACTGACCTTACGAGCTCCCCACGTAAAATAAGATCTTCGGTATAACTACAGACCCTCGAATAAATTTACCACCTACAGTATTTCAAGCACCGTCTAAAGTCTGGACGATTTTTTCAGGTCAATAAGGTTTTGTGCATTGTACATTTAGCCTACTCAACGTGGGCTCTTTTCTCAGGGATGTCAAATGTAAAAAAATGGATGAGAGACGAGCTAATGAGATGGGAATGGTGAGTCAGTCCTTGTTTGCGGACGTGGTTCATAGAGTAGGAACGGTACCTCATTTGCCCCAGAAGCCATAGACCTCATCTACCCGGCAGAGATTCGGAGGATCACATCATGAACCGCAAAACCACCTTCAGCTCATAAGTGGATTACGGGAACACGAGAAAACGCAATTTAAAAAAAAATAAGAATAAAAAATAAATAAATAAACCTTGCAAATTTAACGCAAGGGTAGGTATCAAAGGTAAAATTAGGTATTCTTTGATATAATTTTGTATTTTTTTTTATAAACTTACACTTTTTTTAAATTCTAAGAAGTTTTTTTGGGAAGGGACGTGGGACCCCGAAAAATGGATTATGCGTCCTAAATTACTCTGAAAGCGACACCTCATTCGACCTCGTGGCATCCTTCAAAAGCCCCATTTGAAGCCCCATAGATTCTCTCGGTAAAATCCAATGGTTTTCAAAAAAATGGATTCTACGTCCAAAAATACGGCAAAAACTACTCCCACTCGATATCATACCCGAACGCGTGCAAAAACCTCTCCCGTAGTTCCTATTTAGCCCCACGGGTTAGGGCGATCGGTCTGAAAACCTTGCGGGCACAACTAGATGGTGGAATCCAATGAAAATTCAGTGAACGATTTGGAATTCCCAAATTTCGTATTTTGTTCATAAGTTAATTTTGGTAAATTTGTAAAAATTAAGCTTTAAAAATATCTTGACCGTGAAAAATGGGAGGTAAAGTTCGTGTTCAGAACACCTGAAAAGATTTAATCATGGAAGACAATTCCTCAATACTCCAGGCCCGCGAGGTGTCTTGTGTGCCCACCTGAGTAATCACAAATCCTCAGTTGCACGTTCGAGTGGATCATGTCCGCTAGTTGAAAGCTGTACGTGAATCTGATTATTTATGCTAAAAATCTCCGAAGGCTTTTGCAGTCGAGTGACCATAGTGCCCCGTTCGCATGTCATTAACACATATTTCACGGTTTTCGCTTTCTCTCACCAGAACCTTCCTTTCGCTCGCTCTGGTTATTCGGTCGAACTCCCTCGCTTTACTAGTGTATGCAGGCTAATCGATTGAACATCAAATGCAAAGCGAATCGATAATTTGTTTTGCACTGAATCCTCCGTTCGATTCGGGTTGCGGTTATGAAGATTTTATTTTTCCGACAAATGGTGGATGACTGCATGCCTCGTTATGCAAAACGACTCCGGCGGAGTCACTCCGCTCACGTTGTAATGAGAACTTAAAAAAAGGTGCCAACAATTTGCAGAAAAATAACACATCCTGAATCCTAGCTCATATTAATGATACCGGACCACACAACGCAGTCCAAGGAAACTCCAGATTGAGCAAGAAATGTAAACCTCTCTTCTTTCGCTGCATTGCGCTAGTTTCACGATGATATTCTCAACTTCTTTATCCTGCTCACCAGCCCTAATGATATTTCGGGGACTGTGGAAAGCAAATGTGCCAAGAATGATGTCTGACGATGGTCAACACTTCAATTCGCCACGCATGAACTAATAATTACCTTTTAAGGACTCTTCAGCAGAGCCCAATTATGCTACCTACCGCTGAGCTCTGGCGTCTTTGTTCTGGTACACACAATGGGTCGACTTGGTTAGCTTTTTTGCGTGGTGCAAACGATAAACTCAATCGAATGAAATGAGATCGCATCTTGTTTTTGTTTTTTTTAAGTTTTAAACAGCACTCGAACAGTATTTTTCGGTTCATCAGTATTCGCCGCAGTAGGTACCCTAAATTGGAATGGTGGCAATGTAACGATTGTTACAATGGGTTACGAATGTTGTAGCATGTGGCATCGGCCTAACACGCAACCTAAATACCTTGTTCCACCACATCGTTTACCTTTTATGGGTGTGGCTAGGTTGTGGGAAATAGTCTGCGGAGAGTAAAGATAACAGACGGACCGGATGTATCTCATGCACCGCATCCCACGTAGAACAAGTCTACAAATAGATGATGCCCGACAGACAAAATTTTTCTATTATTTAATAAGAATCGTTCGTATTTAGATGTGAAATCTGAATGTAATTACGCAGGTGGTTTTAGACGACGAACAGGCGAGTCAGTGCACTTGACTCTCCTGTTCAGTTTACGGTAGACTGATCGCCACTTCCTCTTTTGAGACTACACCCGTTTCCTGGGTGGAACTCGGAACGGCAGGTCTCTTCTACTTTATTGCACGTTACTACTTAGTTGGGATTTCTGGTAGAAAATTAGGACATTCGCGGATGCTTGGATTAATCGTTATTTTGTCCAAGTACAAAGAAAATTAAAAATTTAAAGTTAACAATGGCTTATGGACCTCCCAGGACCCCCTTGCAGATTCAACACGCAATATGACCACTCCGACAACAAAATTTCTTTCTTCGACGCCATACTGTTTTTCACGCGTTTGGCTTACCGTGACAGATCAGACCTCTGGTGCAGGACCTCCCGGTGTGTTACTAACATCACGCAGAAGAAACTTACAGAGAATGTAATGGGAAAATGCCTTATACTTGTTCTTTATCAACTCGTATGGGCATCGTTTTCACTGAGAAAATAGCTGACAGTGGTAGGACACGGAATCAACTTCAGGGAGCAACTGTTGCGATTGCTCTGAAAAATCTGTCACATGGAAACCTTCAGAGCCGAAATAAAACTTTCAACCGTGGGATAGTTTTAAATATCAATGAACAACCAAAGAAGTGTGGAAGAAAAAGTCTGATTTTGGAGCGTTTAAAATTCCTCGACTTAATTCCTAGGGTGCGTTAGGAGACCGACGACAGCCTGTTATTACAAAAATATTTGTTGGGGAGCTCCGGAGTGAGTTTCTCTCCTCACAACCATAATTACCGCCGCTTCTGGTTTCCTCGGTTGCCTTCCCGAAGATCCTGATTCAAACGAATAAGTTCAGAGGAATAAAGGACCACAGCATCTTTGTTAATAAGTGTTCAAGGTTGAACAAGAAAATATTCAGAATGGCAGATAGTAAGCGTCATTTACTACGCCGTGTTATACTTTTCACTCCTCTGGAATCTTCCACTAATCTTCTATTAAGGTCTTCATGGTCCGGTAGTTCGATTTGCGATTTCAGAATTGGCCGTTAAGGACAGTTTTCGGACAGTTTCTATCCTTGAGTTTCAGTATCTTCAAACCGTTATAGCTGAATTCGTTTTTCCAGTGTTACAGAGGGATCGCAACGTTATTCCGACAGAACGACGAGGAAAACGACTTTTTAACGTAACTCTGAGTGGGTAACACCAAGTCCTTATTATCACCGTCTTGCCATGAAAGTGCCTCTTTCTTTTGCACCCGAGAAAACACGAGAAACCGGAAAGATTGTAACGTATCCTTAGCGCTGCAGTAACGGAACTCGAAATGTCCACTCTGAGTGGCGAGTTTTGAGCCTTTCCTGTTGGGTGCCGATTCCTCATAGAGAGAAAGTCGCAATTTCCGATCCATTTGGTGCGCGATCGTTGAATTGCATGAATCAGTCTTTACTTCACTAACGAACGATTATTAAAGCTGAAAAGACCCTTTGTATTTCAGTATTTGTGGAAGAAACTCCCAAGCACTCACGGTAGTTTACCGTTGTTGCGGTGCATGTACCACATGTAAAACAACAAATTCCCACAGTCCCAAACTAAAAACGTTCTTTGCCTTGGGTTTTTTTTTTTTTTTTTTTTTTTTACATTTCCGTTTGCTGAGTGTGGGAAAAAATCGATATAAATCGAAAAGACCTTGAACAGTTAAATAGAGCTATTCAATGACTCAACACGGGTAACCAGCTTCTCATACAGAGTGTGGGCGAGCTTGTGGGACTTCACCACGTAATACTCGTCAGCTGGGGCTCATTGCCGCACAAAGAAACTGCAATGACATTTGAAGGGTACAGGGTAAAACCCCATCATCGCCATTCCGGTCGAAAATGAGTTAGCAACGCTACCTGTAGGATTTTGAGTTGTACTTTCAGAATTTGCAGTCCTTACCGGCGAGAAACACCTTTATCCCCGCCGTCTACTCCTCGCTGGTTGTAGTTACGCTGTACCGGGGGAAAATCCTTCATTTGTAAACTTTCAATTGCGTTTTCCCTTCAAGTCAGCTTTTTTGCGACAATGGGGTTTTTACCCTATACCCTTCATTTGGCGAGCTCTTCCAATTAATCATAATCACGACACATAAAAAAATCACAATCCAGAGCACCTCAACACCTTTCCTTTCTTATGGTCTATTAAACTTGGGAGGGATGTGGGATTCGAGATTAGTCCTGGCCTTCCTACGCCGATCTGTTTTTCTACCCACATTGACGGCAATCTGGCCTTGAGACGCAAAATGAATCAACTGAAATTATCTTCGTAACGGACACTTACGTCAGTCCCGTCATTAGCCCTCCGTATAAGTTCTCCCATTGTTTGCAACTCCAAATGTCGGTGAGAGCTGAGTGGGATTGTTGCACTTTTTTTCCAGTAGCGAGCAGGAGGCTATTTTTTTTTTTTTTTTTTTCAATATCAGCTGGATTATTGACATTTTAATGTTATGACTTTGGCACATGAAAAACGACACCAAAATAGGGAAGACAACTGAGTTGGAGCCACTCAGCTGATGTATCGTTTGCTTATCCCTGGCCAATGTTTTCTGATTAGATTTTCTCATGAATGATGATGATGATCACGCATTCATGGTTGCGGAACCAAAGTGAAGTAAAGGAATCAGAGAGTGGTTTCGTCTTTACAGTTTGGACATTTTCAGGTGTCATTACTTTGGCACACAATGAAAAAGGCGTAACATTTTGGAGTGGGAAGAAACATATTAAAATGCTCTTCTATGGTTGACTCGTCTAACGAAACAAATTTGGTTTCCTTTGGTTTGTGAATTAAATGTTTCAAAACGCATAAACATCCTAATATATTCGATCACTGACTTGTGATTTTAGGGAGGAAATGATGTGTCGGACCAGACTTCTGTCGAAGATGGAATTTGAGGACAGGGATCACGTGACGAAAGACTGAGAATAGAGTTATAAACCAGCTCGGCAGAGACTTGACATTTTCCCTCCGATATTAATTCCGCTAAGTCGCCATTTAAAGTCCGCGAATACAGCTTCGGTTGGTCGTACAATCCGTCCTGAAAACATCGGCTCGTCGCTAAGCTCGTGCTTCAGACTTGACTCTCCGACTCGGAGCTTTGTGTTGGGCCAAAAGAAAACTAATTAACTCCTTTCACAATGGGCCATTGTCACTGAGGTAGAAGTATCGGATCTCGCATGAATAGATTACCTGCGGCGCGAAAGACAGCCCTTTTCAAATGACCTCAAACTCCGCCCAGCGACGACTACGCACGAGACCGTCACACATGTCTAACTTATCCACCCCTTTGAGTCTCCACGATATTTCTGAAATTAACAAGCCAGTTACACGTACTGTAAGGAAGAAACAAAATACACTGACTCACTCGGTTCTTTTCCGAATTCCAAGCAGTTCAAATTTCCTCTTTATGGGGAACTGAACACTCATTGAATGAAGTAGTTTCACTTAATTTCCAAGAATAGCATAATGGCAATTGTGGAACAGCCTGTGTAGCGGGTGTCTTTTGGGGCAAAACCTGAGTCCTCTTCACTTTGAAGCTAAAGAAAGACTTTTCTCGAAAGGCTCACCTTGAAAAGCTTTTTGAACGACAACGTGGAAAGAACTGTGGCCAATCGAGTTGAAGAGAGAAGAGAACCTCCAAGCGACGGTTTAATATCAACGGAGCTCAGGAGACACCACAGACCTAACAGAGAGTACCTTTTCTACGTAAGATAAAAAAAAAAGCTAAGAAAAGGCGGTCAATACTCCCCCATCTGGTCAGACATATCGGCATCACTTCCTTAGAGGTTTTTTTCGCGGTAGAATACGGAGAAATAACGCAGCGTCACAAGAGGTAGACATGAGTCGCTAGACTTTTTACCAGACTTCCTTTAGCATGAAAAATTAAGATGAATCATTGTGACTATTGTCTGGCAAGCGTTCTAAGTGGTAATCAAGGCACAAAAAACATGCGAGGTTTAAAGAAATGCTGTGAACTGCCCAGCTGTAACTCGAATACTCACAAATTACCAGCAAACTACTCGTAACGTTGAGTTAATTCACTGAAAGCTTTGACGTCTAAGGTAAAACGAGTTCCTAATAAGGCAGGAGAAATAATTCGTTCGCAGATAGGTATTCGAGCGATTAGCAGAAGCTATTTGGGCGCCTGGAAGATTTCTTCAAATCGACTCCTTTCAGGCGTTCATCATCTGCAAGTATCACCTATGGAGGGGTTGGGGGTCTTAAAGGCCCTTAAAGAGAGGACTTGAGTGTTACGGAATAGGCCAACCAATCGGATTTGAGGTTAGCCCGCGAGAATGGAAGCTTCCTATTGGCCGACCTCCTTCCCCACCTCGCGGCAAAACACCGCTGGGGATCCCCGGCATCGGAGCTAAGTCGAAACCAAAGAGTTCCTTGGCCCCAAGAAAGTGTTCCTTGTTTGTATCTAAGGTACCTCAACTTCAATGTGTACAATTAGGATGGTAGCGCCTTCACAACTTTCCCCCGGATCACTAGATCCTCTCAGAGCCCTGTCGTCTAGGCTGGTTGAGCTGAAGAAATACAAAAATTAGGCGGCGACATCATCAACAGCATGCGAGACTTTCCTTTGCAACTTCAAGAGAAATTGGGCAACGTAGGATGTTAATGTAGGTCTCTTCCAAGAACATACCTTCATTCGAATTTTTCACCATTGTTGATATCGGTTATATTATTTTGTTATTGGCTTTTTTAAAGGGCGAACGAGCCCCAACGCAATTACCGAGATTTCTATCGCAATGACTCGATGCATAATGAAAAGGTTTTTAACAGTAGCCCACTCCAGAAGACCTCCATTGTATATTAATACTCATTCACGTCCAAGTAGAAAGCCCTGGGAAGAGTCATCTACGCGACACCGTTTTTACACTCACTTCTACCAGTGTTACGTCTTCAAGGGAGACGTGAGAGCCTGGGCAGCAGGTTGAAGACCTACTTCCCAGGAATGTGGCTTCAGTTTATCCCAGTAGGCTCCTTATAATCCTCCATTTGGCGTAGGGCGGGCTTTCGTCTGAGTTGGGCCACTGAGGTGGGACACACCCTACTCCTATTTTAATCATGGAAGTTAGAGGAATGGCTCACAATCAAGATTGGGACGCACATCACAAATGGCATTAAGAATGTGGAACACGCCTAAGACCCCTGGGTAGGTGATGCTCTCTAACGTGTAAACCTCTTCTAACATCGCCCTCTGGAACGCTACTGTTCGCATAAGGCTCAGAGAAATTGTAACAGGTGAAGGAAACATGGAATTTCCCTAACTGGGTCATTTCACATTCCACAGTGAGTGGAAAAAATTGTCGAGGCTCATACCTGTAATGTATGGTAAAATATGGAAGTTAGTCTGGTATGTAAGGCCTATTACGGCTAGGATGGTTTCTATTTTGAATTGTTAGGTAGGATAACTCAGAACTAAATTACAGCTAGAGCTGACGTAAGTGCAGTAACATTAAGAATTGTGCAAGAAGAGTTGAATCTGCAGTTGCATGGGAGTGTTAATTTATTACGCCGCGTGAGAACTTATTGATTAGTCGTACCAGATCATTATTTTTTAAATCTCTTATTATTTTCCAGGAAGAACTCTTGCCTATTGCTACAGCAGTCAACAGCCGATTGACGCGTAATTTCCTATACACCGTCTTTAACAGAACATTATAGGAAGAAAACCGTGGAATATCGACGAGTTGGAAAGTAGGTTGTCCCGGTTGCAGCCCGGAAGGAAACGCGCAACGCTTTGGAGGAAACCAACTTTTCGAAGAGACAGAACTTATACACCAATAGAGGCCCACCTTTTTGCATTCATACCGGAGAAAGTCGCCGGCAAATAGGCGGCGAGGTTTCTCAAGAAAATGAATCTCTGCGAGAAATCTAGTGCTGCGGTTGAATACCCGAACAATCCCGACAGATCTCAGCTTTGAAAGATCCAGGCTTGGGAAAAGCAAGTGCCGAAAGCCTCCGGTGTTGTGGAGATGTCAATTTGAGCAGTAGTACAAGGAGTATTAAATACTAATAAATAATAAGATAAATTTTATCCCTAACTATCCCCATGGAGGCGAGTTTCTTGGCTTTTACGTGTATTGAGCTCAGCATCAATAGGATAATTTGCCATTTTAATTATTACTAGTTCACTTCTTTTTTGGAAACTCTCAAAGATCATTGGCAAATAATTAAAACAGCTAAGGAATTAGGAATCACCCCATAACTTCAAGCGTGATACAAAACACGTTGCAGTAACAAAACTGTCAAATACTGAACGACAACCGCCGACATCGTACCTCTGCGAAACATCGTTTTCAGATCAGGAACGTAGACGGACGCAGTTACTTTTCGGGTCGAAGAGGAGATGCGCTCAAAACCTAATAACGCGAAAAGAAAAACGTCTGGTCAACCGCGTACTGTCTGAGTCACAGTCCACTAGCCAGTTCAACAATCTGAGAGCGAGCGATGGCAGACGAAATTGATAGACCATGGAAAAAATGACAGTTGAGACTTTTACCTTTGAGGGGATGGCTTGCACTTCCCGAAAGAGTTTATATAATATACATTACGAGGAAAGTATGACTCCACAATAAAATAATTATACTTCCTATCGTAATCAATTTCCAAGCAAGGATCTACGGCCACATAGCCACAGTTTCAGAAGAAGCAGCTAAAAATTCTTACTTAGATCAAAAAGAATCTAATTAAGCCGTAAACGACGGATCCTTTGGGATTGCTGGTCCTAATCACTGGGTGTTTGCCTCGTCCTAGACTTAAGACGAATAAGGAAACTCAATTAAATCGGCCTAGAACCTAGACCGATCTAATTGAGTCTCCCCGCGGAGAAAGCTTCAGGAATTCCTTCAGTACAACTCGAGCTCTAATTGTCTACAAGGCTAAGAACTAATTTGGGTGCGAGAGCCTATTAGTCATGTGATTTTCCAATACACGTGGGTTCTTAAAATAGTAATTGCATGGAGACGGCAATATAGTCAGATAATCACCTTGAGAGCACAAAATATGCATGAGTCCAGCATGCACGTGTGGCCGGAGAGTTCTCGAAAGCTCCTTCTGAAGATGTCCAAGTGCCACAGGACCTGTAATAGAAAAATTATATTTAAACTGGTTGAAAAGTAAAAGAGAGGGCGTCAGGGTATTGGGATTTCATTTAAAAAGGCGGATCTTTCAAGTTGACAAAACGGATAGGGCTTCTGGTCAATGGATTACAACCCGTCGTGAGTCATCTACGACTAATTTAAAATTAGTGTTCTTCTTCGAAGGCTGGCAACTGGGAAACCTGATGAGCCTTATGATGGCCCGCTCGCGGGGTGAAAGTCTCCCCGACGAATTGAGAACGTGGCGTTCTCTTTTTCTTGATCAGGACCCCGAAGTGGAGACCTCGGGAGGTGCTTGGGTCGTGGCAGGCCTCAGACTCAGCTGGACTACCTGGCTGAGGGGTCCAGAGATGACTCAACAAGCTTCCTCGGAAATCGTCTGCAGCATGGGAAATCCACTCGTAGTCCCTCCATGCCTCGTAGATTAGTCACCGAACGATTTACATAATTATGAATGAAATGCCGTACCTATTATGTAGCGTTCGTGGAACTCAATTTGGTCGGCTTCACGGCGGGCAGATACCGCATTAATGCTCTAAAAATTCTAAACCTAACTGTCATAGTAATAGTACCAACAGTAGACTAGCAGTATTTTGAATGGAAACGACTCATCAATGGGTGAGAATCGACTCATTTAGCATTCGTCCCACGATCCTTCCCGTGTTTTAGAACCTCTCGACAGTTTCACTTCCGGCGAACAAACAAACCACGACAGATCCTCGTCAAACAGTGAACCAACTCATTGTGATCCTATCGAGTGATGGAGATCAGCACATGTTCAGCGATTCATCCATATTCATCAACTTGAAACACCCAGTTCATGCAACAGGTCCCTGTCAAATGGTAATACGACATAACGAGCCAATTAGTCTGTTATTTAGTAGCGCAAAAGATACTTTATTCCAGGAATAATGTTGACAGATTAAAAAAAAACTGTCTTGACCCTGAGGGCTGAACAGTGAAGGACGTAGAGGACAGAATTTAGCTCACTCAGCTGATCAGGATGGAACCCGTCATGTCATTCGTCTTGTTCTGTCTCAGGGAGGCTCCCCGTCATGTCATTCGTCTTGTTCTGTCTCAGGGAGGCTCCCTATCGAATCTCAGCTTTCTAGGGTGGTCAGGCTGAATTTAGCTCACTCAGCTGATCTGGTTGGAGCCCATCATGGCATTCGTCTCGTTCTGTTTCAGAGAGACTAACTATCGAATTTCAGCTTTCTAGAGTTCTAGGTGATTATCAGTGGCTCAGTGGTTTGAGCGTTGGACTACTGAGTCAAAGGTTGCTGGTTCGATCCCAGCAGCCGCAAGACATCTTCCTCATACTGATAATCACCTTTCGGAAGGCAATGGCAACCCACCGAAAGTATTCTGCCGTGGAAAACCTCTCAAATTTGCCGTTCGGAACCGGCGTTAAGCAGTAGGTCCCTACTACTTCTGTATTAGCTGGTCAACACGCTCAACAGATGTTAGTAGCGAGAGGTCGCCAACGCCCGATTACGGGTATGGCACCCAAAGAAGAAGAAGAAGAAGAGTGAACAGAGAGAATTCAGCTCACTCATCTGATCAGTTGACGTGACGGACAAATATCAAAAGATCCTGTCAATCATTAATGAATGACTGATGCTACTGAAGAGCCCTGTTCCGAATGCTTATCGGTAACGCTTGTCGGTTTCGTGGGTCGTATTAATTACCAATACTTAACAGAACTTATTAGATATTAATAGCTATAAAGCTTGTGGAATTAATTTTTATAAGAAGTATTCGGTGTGGGTATTCCACAGCTCTGCAGACTTGCCGATTATTTTGTTTCAGGTCCGTTGCTCGTGGAGTTGGGGGAGCCTAACCATCTGGCTGTTGATGACTCAAGAAACGTAACTGGTGCATCCACTACAAACCGTGCGCGAATTAGGTACTACTCTAATTACGTTAAATTAATCCCACTTTGGTTTTATACCATCCAGCTGTTGGTAGGCCTAAATACCACCGGGTATCCTTGGTTAAGTTAAATGATGAACATCGCAAGCGAACTAAAGGTTTTGAGCGGCTACAGAAAACTAGCTGTTGGTACTAACAGAACCATGGGGAGCAAAAATGGTAGTGATGGTAGGTGTTCAATTTACGGTAAACGTTTTTGCGAAACAAGACTGATCGGTCCGTGATGGAGACCTCTGACACAATTAACCACAACCTAGTTAAGAGTCAGGGGCTACCGGCAGAGGATGACGGAACGTTTCGTTTCGGATTTCCCGTCTATGCTGGTGACATTCAACGGTACTGGCGAACAAAAAGAGCTCATAACGTTGAATTTCAATTGTAACTGGCAAAAACAGCGGCGAGTGTAACGAAACGACCTCCAAGTTTTTGTTCGGAAATATCTCACCCTCGTTGATAATTATTAGTAACTGCAGATTAGTTATGTAGATTGAATTCATACTACAAGGTTGTTGTAATGATGATTGAATAATGATTACCTAAATGAATAATGAGTGATGATACAAATCGGATAGTGACATCGATAAGCTATCGCTGATCTGCACCGGACCTAAACCGTAAAATTAAGGACTTCGAGGTAAATAAGGTAGAGGAATTACTTTCGGAAAGCAATAGTAGTACGTGACCGTATTAAATTTGCCCGATTGGAGGGAAAGAAAAATCTGCCAGACGCCTCGAAAATTGAATATCATTCGGATCATCACGTCGAGGATATTTTCTTTTGTCAGACCGTCGGGTCGTTACAAGTAGGTAGCGGCCAACAGAGCGAAACGGTAGTGCCGACGATTGACCTCAAATCCACGGAAAATAGCTGCATGGACTTTCCCAATATAAAATTGGCATACACGGATACCGAAGATTTTCGAGTAGTTGCTATAGCGAATCATTTCATGCCGTCCAACAACCACAAGAAAAAGTAGCAAAAGAACTGCAACTACACGAGGGCCCATCGCATTTCAATAAGTCCGGGAGCTCCTCCTCTCTCTCCTTATTAATTTGGTGAGGCGAAACGAATTGGACGGACTTACAAATGTGAGAAAACTTCACTTGAAGTGAACTTCCTTTCGAGACTTGATTCTTATGCGTCCAATTAGCGATTCCGCCCCGACTAATAAAACAACGGTCGTTTTTTAACAATGGGAAAACCGGGTCTTTCAAAAGCGGAAAAATCGTAAAAGACTCATTAATGAAATGGCAAACGGTATCCACTCTGAAATGGATGTGATACCCCCAAGACAATAGCGCCGTTCTCACAGCAAAATGTTAATATCAAGCACCATTACAGTGCATGTCAGGCCGGAGAAAATTTGTAAGGTGATCACACAAAATTAATTCTGCTCATTAAATATTCACATTAAACAGCAAAAAATTACGAAACCAATTTGTCGAAGAGAGGGAGCTTTAACGGACTACGAACTTCGATCTTTTGTAATAATTAAAATAATAATTATTATTGACAAAAGTCAATTATTGACTCGAAGAAAGTTAACTAGAACTGGGAAAAGTTGGCAGAACCATTCAGAAAGCAGACTGAACCAGACTGAAACTTTCAATCATTCCAAGAACAGTGGTAATATGGGAGTTAGGGAGATAGTGACTTCTGTGCTGGTGGTTCAAATTATTCATTCAGTAATAATCAAATTTATGGTAGGAACCGATTTCAAATTGCAAAACTCATCTACAGCCCTAAGAAGAAAAGTATTGCGTAAGTCTCAACATCTTCCACCTAACTAACAAGTAGAGTGTACACAACTATCTTAAGATTGCACCATCTTAATTTAAACGCACGATTTTGATAAGGGCTACTTGAAAAATGTGGCAATTAGAAAGGTGAATCTAATTAAACAACATTAGTAATGATGGACGTTGTTCCATGAATAGGTAATTTAGACAATGGTCCAACATTTTTACATTAATATTTTAAATTTGGAATGAATTAATGAATTTTATGAATAAATCAACAAATTACCTTTTCAAGTTTCAACATAGTTTCCTAGATCTCAAAAAGGAACCTCTACTACTCGTCCATTTTAATATATAGTTTCACCTGCGCTCAGTCAAATTATCGTTCAGTTAAAAAATGTTAAGGCTAATGCAATACTTTCTTGTTAGGGCTGTAGATGAGCTAAGCATCTCGAAACGGCTCCCCACTCTAAATTTGTTTGTTACTGAATAAACCGTGGACACATTGTACACAATGTACGCGTACTACCAGTAGAGGAGTCATTCCACTCCCCAATATTGGATTGGTCCACTGCAACTTCGGCAAACCTATAACCCCTACCTAATTGCTAACATTTTGGTTCTTCGACTGCAAAAAATGGTTCCATTGTCCATGTCCAAAAAGTGGTGTTTGTTGGTCCTCCTGGGGTCTTTTCTCTCAGTGAGTTGCCTTTTTCTTGGCGGGTGAGTGAACCATCAAACCCCTCGTTATCCCCCTTCCCCCTCACGATACTCTCGAGTTATACGCTATATTTTACCGCTCCATTAGATTCCCCGCAATCTTCCGAAGATCCCCCTTTTCTGTGTTCCGAAGCTGTTTATCCGAGTTCCAAGTATCCGCCGGGATATCCCCCTCCGTACCACCAGTTGTTGGGACCCGCAGCTCCTTTTGTTGGAGACAATGGCGAAGTCAGCACTCTCCCCCTTTCTAACTCACAAACCACATCACCAACTTCGCTAACCTGGCGACTTTAAAAGCCTTGAACTTTGAGAGACAATGACCAGCGGAGGCCAGTCTGATCTCAGCGAGGTCAACTGCTTCGTTGCGATGAATATGCGTGGGAGTTGGATTTAAATTCTAACGAACGAGTCCAGAGCAAATTAATTTCTTCCAGCAGAAACTCCTAAACGCCACATTTGGCCAAATCGAGGTGGTGTTTAGTTTCACGTTGTGGCTTCCTCCTGGCAAAACTTAAACTAGAAAATGTAGATTATACGTTTCATGCTAGAAAGGCCCTATTCCCGGATTAAGGACCGTTCTTACATGAGCTCTAACTAAACACCTATGTGTGCTTCCTATTTCGCCATTTAATTCGATGGTCTACCCTCCGACGAGGTTCTCTCTGGACAATAAAAATAATGAACTATGATGTTAACAATAATAATTATTCAGACTCCGAACATCAGAGTCCATAATAATAATTATTATTAAAGTGAAACTTTTATTATTATTACTGGGTCTTAAATCTAACTTGAATTTGTTCAATAAAAAGTCGTTTGTGCGATAGATACCACTGGCTGTTTCATGCAGAAAGGGACCTTATACAGCAGTTTGATTCTGGCCTAAAACCAATACATTCAATTTCATTGGGGGGTCTAACCGAGACAGTTTTTTTTTTTTTCTTTACGTAAAAGTGCATAAGGACGCATTATGATTCAAATTTTGGAGAGATTCTTCCAGGACGAAACGCTGGCTGTTTCAATTTACAACCTCTTGGAGACGGCAGCTCATACGGGGGGGTTGACTTTGGGCAAATGTGTTTATTTAATTGGTGAAAAGTACTAAGTAAGGTAGGTAGGTAATCAAAGTTAGTTAATCGATTAGCAATACCTTTATCAAAGACCTTCGTGAAATTTGGCATATAGTAGGGACAGGGAATTGTGATACCGGTTCAAAGAGTAGAGATACATGCTCGCATGAGTGAAGGGATGAATATTAAAGTACAGACACAAATTCGAATGCTTCCGTGAAATTTAGCTTCAGGCTCAATTTAGGGGATACTAGCAAAAAAGTGCCAGATTTTTCATACAGGAGGTCTACAAGATAATCTTCTTTTGGAAAGTTTAGCATACAGTAGTGATACGTTCAAACAAACGAAATCATTGTGCAGGAACACAAATTCTACAGTTCAGGAAATTTGGCATAGAGGAGGATATCATCTCGAGCATTGTAAATGTTTTCATCGAGAAGAGACACCAACTTAAAAACTTTTGTGAAATTAAGCATTGAGAAGTGATGCAAGCTCGAATTGCGTTAGTTTTTTCCAAGAAGTAGAAACGAAACTGCAAAAACTTCTTAGCGCAGGAAAGCAAGTTTTGCCCAAAAAATTGCCCAACTCTGCCCTAAGCATCGCGATTTCATCGGCCTCTCACTTCCCTCCGCTCTACGAATATTATCGTAAATTAAGTATACTGTTTTTGGACGGCAAAATCGCATAAAGTTGAGTTTTATATGTGAAAGAAGAGGAACTCACGTTCCCTTTTGAGGAGGGTGTACGCCAGGTAGGCAGGTTTTGGTAGGGGAACAGGTAACAGGTGCGAGGGCTTTGACGAGAGGGAGAGAGAAATAAAGGTGATGAGAGTGCGAATGAGAAGGGGCTATAGTGAGGGTTACTATTATTATGGAGGGTCAGGATGGGAGTCAGGAGGAATACGAGTGACAGGTAACCAGACCAGTGGTTGGGGGTTGGGTGGGACCACAACAAAAAATTGGGGGTGGAGCACAAAAACTTTTTTTTTAAACGAAAACGTCGATTGTTTCAAATTGAAAAAGTATTGATTCTGTTTCTAAAGGGTGTTTCAATTACGATGAAGTTCGCTGACTCAAAACGAGTTGTCGTTTCATTTACATAAATCGAGTAAAAATTCGACTAACGAAAACGCCTTCTTCCTTCTCGGCAGTCATTTCTACTGCTTTTACATCGCAATTCGTCACAATGTAACACGCATAATAATATTATGCTTCATTGTGAACCATGACCTCTTTTTCACAAATTAAACCACTCGTGCGGATGGCCGTCAGCTCAGCACCGGCCACCCCAAATGCAGGCCCCGTCAATGCCGAAAAAGAAGAATAATGGGAAACACAGAAAACCGATTCCCAAGCCTGTCTGCGTGGAACCAACTTTTGATGCGGGAATAAATAACGGGGTCAACGTTAAGTAGCTCTTGTTATGGCAGGTTCCCAGATTTCCGTCAGAATGAAGACCGTCTGGATTATCCGCACATTGATGAAATGAGCAGTGCGGATTTTCCTAAACAACCGCCCCAGTAATGCAGAAAGCATTGAGGCATTTCATTTATAAAAAAAATTAAATAATTTTAAATGACTGGCTAATGACAGAAATTTCATTAGCATTGGTGGCTCAAATGGTTCTGCCAATCTCGGCATAGTCTGGTAAGTTTTCAACTCGTGATTTGGTTCATGCATGGACAAAAAAAAGAAAGATTTTAGAGGGAAAATCGTTCAATTTTACCTAACCATTTCATGTTTTAGGCTTGTGGACGCTGCGAGATAGCATAATATGCTCTAATATGCTATACTATTATCAGCTCATTCAGGTACCAGTCTTGTCGTATGCGGTCTAATTTTCTGCGCTGCCTACTCCTGCCTGAAAATGTTGTGTATGAACTTGTTCTTCAAATAAATGTTTCACTTGTTTTACTTATTCTGACGTTGTAGGTGCAATAACGGACTCTCGATACGTGAAACATTAGAACTTGTGTTGCAAACGGCTCTGTCAATGTCAGATGGGGCTGCGTTCAAAACCCTGAGAACCATGGACACCCGCATCGCACTGTGAACCACTCCGAAAACTTCATTTAATCCAGCCAACGAAGCCAATACAATAGAAACCCTCTGGAGGCCCATCAAGTGTTAATTTATACAATTCGATACCAACGAACTCGAATGAAACCAGTCCTCATCACGTTTGACACCGCCATTCCACACCAGCATGCCCTTAAGGGTAATGAGTACTAGTAATTACTAGTGCAACAAAATTGAATAACTGAAAGCAACAACCTGTTACTGAATCACGCTTTTACAGGAGCAAGCGAAAGGTTGGAGGAAACAAATACATGTTTCAGGTTCGCATCGATTCATGTACCGCCAAAATGGCGAGGAATATAGAGGGCTTCGTCGGCCACCTCCTCGTAGAGTCCTCCGGACCTCGAATGTGCAAAAACATAACGATTTCCGCCTTTCGGTTTGGCCATCTTCCTGACGGTACCCTGCGGTACCTACTGCCTTTAGATGCTTTCAAACGCAGGTGCAGAGCCCGAGGTAACGAGCCTCTTTACACAAACGGTTCCGGAAATGCTGCGGATTTACGATATTGTTGTTAGTCGTTGAAACCGATCTGGGGCAGAGGCACACATGCCCAACTTTAACAGCAGAGGTGGATTCAAAGGGAAGGGGGCTCTGGCCCCAGCAGGCCCTGCTAGATTTGCACTAGATCATGATATTGGTTGTCACGAGCATTGTATAAATGCTTTGCATCTCCCATGCATAGTATGTATATGGAGTTTTACCCAATGATGACGAAACACAAACGAGAAAAATTGAGGGAACGCTGATGTTGAAATGTTTCTGAGCCAACTGAAACATCAACATGGCAGTTAGCTCGACCACGTTTTCTAGACTTAAAAATAAGATTATCTACTATAAAATTTAAAAAAGAAAGATGCAGTTAGCGAGAGGCTCCTGTCCAATGTAATCGCTGGAGGTAGCCAACCTTTGGAAATCGTCGCAGGTGACAAGACATGGTGACAAGAACATGAATATCAGGAAAAACGGGAGAAAATGTGAAACATGAACAATGTTTCATTGAACATGTTTCGTCCAGGTCAGGCTAAACCCGCAAGACCCGCGCTGCCAAGCTGGTTTGCCGGAGCTCCGCCTTGGTTCTTACCTTGGTAATCTGGAAAAGAGCCTTCTTAGTCCGCGTACGGTCCTTCATCATAGGTCAATAATTAATCCCAAGCCTAGGTACCGTCACAACCGCCGCGACTTCATCGAAATCGGTAAGCTTTTGGGGCCGCCCCAAAAGTTCAGAAAAAAGTTGAGGAGATGACAACAAACTTCGAGCAAAACGCGTACTCGGCACTACACCTGAGCAGGAGGGGGAACCTTTGTTTACTGAAGGTGAAGCGGGGCCTTTCGCGGACCCCGGCTTGTGGAAGGGCCCTCCAATGGTGGGGGAGTCTGGTGGGGGCCCCAAGGAACTTGTATTAACGGTAACCCAGGTACAACGACAGGGCAAATATCCTCGTTAGGTCTCAGGCTAATTTCATCTTTGTAGCATCCTTGTCCATGACGCTCTCTCGGGACGCTATACTTCCACTATACGACCCCAGGTGGGACTCAGCATCACAAAAGCACAATAAACTCTACTAGCCAAACCGAAGATACAGGTACCACGAAACACCTTATTTCCTTCGCCTTCCAAATGAGGAAATCCCTTTAAATTTTGGAACAATAGTTCACTAGAAATGATCGGCCGTAGACAATAATGTACGCGGGGAACAAAACAAAAGCAAGTTTGATAAAGGGCAGAAACAATAGAAACGCTCGAACAGGCTGCGGCGATGGCTGTATAATAAAAATAATGTTCATAGCACACACCTTCAATGTACTTAAGATTAAAATTTAAAGACGCAGCATATTTTACAAAAGGGTTTTGTGTTAAGTAAGCATCAACTTGTTATTATACCTAATAATTTTCTATGAAAATAAAAAATAATTTAAACAAAATTTAAACACAAATTAGACAAGACAGATAAGGGTACTTAAAAATGATTTTCTGCGCCCCGAATAATTTTATTAGAATTATTTCACAAACAACGCCTTACTCGACCTCCTGGCAAAAGCCCTTCAAAAGCACCCAAATATCCCCACGGTGTTGTTGAACTTGTCTGAGACCCCAATAAATCGGTTCTACGTCCGAAAATACTTCGAAAAACTAAGAAGAATAACATACACCAAAGCGATGCAATTGGATTACACAATAATATACTGTGTCATATTTAACGCGATTCCTACTTCCAATATTTTTTGCGGGACCAACCAGAAGCAAAACCCATTCTATGAAGATTTCCGATAGACATTTAAAAAAAAAAATCTAAATCCCAAAGATGGTGGATGGACTCCAAACTCTATGAATCGGCGAAAACGCAAGTTAATAAATCATTACAAATTTCTCAGCGTTAACGTCTTTCGGTGTATATTCAATTAATCAGAAAAATTGTCTACACCGAAAGACGTTAAAACGATCAGAAAATTATAGGGCATTCAAGTGTGTTCAATGATTATAATAGACGAATAATTCAATGATTATAATAGGCGAATAATTCGTCGACATTTCCAAGATCCTGCACTTTCTCAACATTAGTTCAAATTTTTTTTAAATCATAAATTTTAAGGAAAACCTGTACATGTTGGTAAGAACAAGCCAGGTTACACAAAGGGCAGGAAGTCTCCGTATGTGCTCATCACAAGAGTCATAGGATCAAGGAAACAAGATAAGAAATGCAAGCACACAAGGGTATCTATACTCAATATTTGTACAAAATAAACACACCAGTTGGAAGGACAGTTTCTTCCCAGGTCTGATGGGCAGAAGAACAATATTATACAAAAAGATGCAAATTTAAAGCTTTTTGATGCGGAAAAGATATGGGATTTTATCGTCAACGTCATCAGATGTTTCTGCCAAGAATGTACGTAACAAGACTTACATGAAATTGAGCTAATTACGAGCAGCTTGAGTTACGTCTGTAGATCTACAGAGACCCTCCAGACTTCAGCAATCATTCGCACCGTGTGGGAACACTACTAATTTTGTCTAATTGTTCTGTGTTCAATTAGCGATTGAATCCCAAGGAGAACTCACGAAGGCAACTTTCAGCTAAATCCCTCCGCGGTTGTCTTAATAATGAAATGCACGTGAAATCGTAGACTAAGTAGGTATTCAGATGGTTGTGTCCAAGGTGAGTCATTGACAGCAGGTGCTCGGAAGTCCTCGACAATTTCGGAGCGTGTGGTTTCTCTCCCCTATAAAATATTGTGTCGCGTCGAAAAAAAAGGTATTGCAGCGAGCGTACAGTGCGAGTGAAGCACAGGGTTGACCGGAAGCACGGCCTGTCGGAAGGGGACCAACAATTGTCGGCAGAGGTAATAATTATGTGGGGCAAGGGACGAAACTCGTTCATAAAGTTCAATGGGATCCACGAAGAAAAGGCTTGCAGCAGAAAAAAAAAAACTTGTTAATGCGATCGGACCGGTTGGTATGCGTAAAATGTGTTCTTTTTGTGGGCACGTGGCGTTTGGACTTATATGGATCGCTCTAAATCTGATGTGTGAAGCACAAAAATTAATTACACCTTGTACCAATAAGTCCGAGTTTTGGGTATAATATACCGAATTACATATTATGTATTATCTACCTTAAATACACGAGACGGTGAAAAATGAAAATATTGTCTTATTCAACCTAAGCAGATTTTGTGATTACAAATCACGACACAAAACGTAATTCGTTAACCTACGGGGTTTCCATTTTTGTAGCAAGTATGAAACATAATCCCTGCGATAGGAATCGTAAAGAACAATCGGTCACCCGAGCTCATGTTCGCTGCCCACTTGTGTTGGACTACATTTGGTAAAGAGTATCTTTTTCTGTTCGAATCCCAGCTACTGTTTCGGAATTGCGCCCACTCAGGGGCTCTTGAATGGCCGAAACTTGTGGGCAGAGGAAGTCAGGGGCGCTGATATATACACATTTCCCACAGATTTTTATCGCTCCTGCTTTACATCCGCTCTTGAAAAGGTGAGGGACCCGCGGGAAAAATGTATTTTTCGTTCGAACGATGGGTGTAAAGAATAATGGAGAGGTTCTTCCCGATTCTAGGCAGCAATAACTAACGAGAGAAACAGTTTTTGAGAGAGATTTAAGTGACAACTCCTCTGCTGATCCTAGGAAGGACTCCTCCTCCTGCTAAAGTGTAGAGGAGTCTCTTCCTAGCCCACATTGGACCTCTTCGGCAAACACCCACTTCGTAAAACTTTCCGAGCAGCTAATGCTCGGGGATCTTGTCGATGAATCCTATTCGCACGGATGATCACAAGGCCTGTAAGAGGGTTATGTAAATAAAGTGAACGGGGCTGATACTCCCACCACCTAGTCGGCCGGTGCTCATCTTCATCCCCCAAGGGGATTGTGAAGAAGGAGAAGGCCACGTGAAAGGGCAAAACAGTTCAATTATGATACATCGGTGTGAGGATCATCCACTTTGGGGCGAATTAAGAAACAAAAAGGTCAAAACCTGTACTTTTTGGCTGTAAGAACCCAGCCAACAACTCCTAGCTAAAACTTTCAACTACTTCAGAGCTCGGAATGGGGTCGGCCTCGTTAAGTTGAACTGCTAAAATTGTAGTTTCCAAGTTTCTCCTGAAAAGGACTGCAAGTTCTTTCCCGGTTATTTCTCTGACGCTACCGTTTGAATTCTAGAAGTAAACACCACTCCAATCATGCTGCAGTCTTTTATGGACGAACCTGAAGGAAATTGCTGTGGGGGCTCGGAAAAATTAAAATCCGCGGAGACGACGATCGAAAAAGGCGATCATCACAGCCCAGAACAACAAGATGTTCTAAGAAATCTGGAGCCCGCAGAGTGCAGAACTTCCCCGACAAGGCTGAGGTACAGCAGAGGTTCACCTTGGCACCACTGAAGGCGCCCAGTTGCTCAACTGCGATTAGAAAATGCCTACCTTCCATCAGCTCAGTGGGGATTTACATAATGCTAGTGATTCTGCGGCGGTATGGACACGACGTGGTTTGAAACCAGAACAATTGTAGTGGAAAAAGCTGAGCCTTGGGATTTAAAATACGAAAATGATTGAAATAGAAGACTGTAGTATGTAGTATTCCACTGAAAACGTCACCCAAAAGACTCATTTGAGATGGAATGAGGAATAAACTGATTTTGGTTTATTATTCTTGGAATAATACACCTATGTTTTCGCGACGGAGGTCGACGACTCCGATCGGCCTCAAAATTTGACATTATCCGTTTCAAGAGGTCTACATTCAAAATCCGAAATGTTCGTCCGCCGTACGCCGTCCAGGCCGTTTTGGGCAGTAGGAATTTTTTTAAAAATCTGAAATTTTGGCAAAATACTTGGTTTACCATCATGTTGTGCCCGCAAGGTTTTCAGTACGATCGCCCAAACCCGTGGGGCGCTATGGGGCTATAATGGGGCTACGGGTGGGGTTTTTTGAAGGCTTTGGGGTATGGGATCGAGTTAGGTGTCGTTTTCGAAGTATTTTTGGACGTAGAATCCATTTTTGGGGGTCCCGAGACGATCCGATTTCACTGTTGCGATCTATAGGGATTTCATGGGGCTAAAAATGGGATTTTTGAAGAATCCCAGGAGGTTAAATGTTTTTCGAGTAAAAAATACATAATTTTTGAAAAAAACATTTTTGAAAAAAAATCCCCCCAAAAAAAAATTTTTTTTTTTGAAATATAAAAATCCAAAAAATTTTTTTTAATTTTTTTCATTGACAGAATTAAATTTCTGTACAAGTAACCTATATCAAACAATAATAAACCCTTGTGTGAAATTTGCAGCGTTTTTAAACACACTTTAGTAAAATCAAGGTGTTGGTTCGGGCAAGAAAATTTTAAGACTTTTGGGAGTGTTGGCAGGATTCGATCGTTTCGGCTGTGGCTAAGAAGGTTTTTTGTTAGGGAGGTTTTTCATGTTAGGGAGGTCCCTTAAAAACACCTGTGAGCTCGCTACCTTATTTCGTAGGTGCGCCCAGTCCATGGCAGTTGGTTGGCAGCCCTGACATGGGGATTTTTATATTATTTATTTTCTCGACCGGCTCCAGAGGCTGCGTATGACGTCGTAGGTTTGCCTTTTACTACACTCGCCTTACTACGAAGCCTCACGTGGGAGGGGCTAGCGGGAACCGGTTCTCTACGGTATTACCTGGACGCAAAACATCGTCCAAGAAGTTCCCCCAGGACCCCGAAGTCCTCGTCGGCGGGACAACAGGACGGTTTTAAAGTCCGGACTCACAAACCCAACATCATCGTAATCGCTAACGGTAGATTTACACGGGAGCGCGCTTCCCAGCCGAGAAAAATGTCCGAAGAAAAGATTCTAAAAATTGTATAACCCTCTATGATAATTACCCGTCTTCAGCTTGACTCCCAACGGGACGTTGAATGAAGCACCCGAAACCAGGGCTTCCCTCGGGAAAAAATCACTTTCATCACGTGACAGAATCAGACACCCTAACAGCAAGACTGCAATAATGAGAAAATTACCCACGTCTAATTTCTTCTTAATTTACACCGATCTCAGGAAATTGATATCAAGGTGTTTGTAAGTAGCAAACAGTACCTGTTGCACCGTAATCAACGAATGTTCCAAATGACAACACAGCACACTGTAAGATGAATATGACTCAGGAGTCAGAATGTGTGGTTATCTACAATGAATCGTGTGATTTGCGGTCGGTAGCGAGACCAGAAGCCACATTCAAAAATTAGTTGCCTGGCAAGATGAAAAGTTTGACGTTAGGACAAATGACATCCTCGCCTGAGCCGATCCAAGGTGATTGAGACTCTTATGATGATTATCGTCCAACCACTTCTCAGAACTTTCTCATCTCATTTCTGCCAAAAGCTGAACAAATGGAAACAATTTTTTCCCCTCCAGGCTTTTACATTATGTTTCTTAACGAACGTGCTCATTACGAAATGGGCTCAGTGAGACGTGAAAATGAACTACATATCGGGGCTTGATCGATTTAGAAAGTCCCAGTTGGGACCCCAAGTCTCACAAAGGTCACTAGCAGCCATCGACAGTCATGTTTCTACGAACAGTCACCTTTGAACGCCTACGCAACCCGAACCCAACCTCACAGCCAATTCGAAAAAGAAATCAGGAGTTCTAAAAGACACGTGGTGTACTTTCATGGAATAGATACTTGCACGTAATATCTACGCATGTATAACCACGTAATTACCCACCAATGAAGCCAGGATGTAAGCGCAAGCCGTTTGGCTATCGCCGATCGCGCAAATGGATGAAGCCTGTCTTGTTTTTGTGTTTTCTCGGGAGAAGCCGTTTGTGTAATCTGTCCGGTAAAAGTGCACCCGAAGAACACCAGGAGGTTGAAGGATAAAAAACCATCCAATCAGCCACCTGGCCAGCAGGAGCGATGAGGTTGGGGCCGGTGCTGTCACTGAAGTGCCTATCGGTTTTACTGAGAATGGCTTGAGGCGGGTTGGCAAATTATAGCGTCGAGACTGAACTAGCAATAAGTGGAGTAAAAAATTTGATGTTTGAGGCCAATTTATTACCGTAAGCTTTCTGGCAACTACTTTGGGGAAGACTGGAGGGAATGTGCGGGGAAGACTGGAGGGAATGTGCCCAATTTCGGGAAATGGACAGACTACAACCGTGGATTGCTGTTTAGTTCATCAAAATCGCAATCCAGCTTAGAATATAGAAGACCGACAAGTTGGTATATGGGTCATTCTCATTTACATTCTTATTATGGCCCTCCCAGCAATTCCCATTTAGGTACCAAATTTCAAACTCATACCTATTCAAGCCTGTCACATTTTTTTCCGGCTCCACTCAACTCTCAAGAGCTCAATTTGAAACTTGCGAGTTTAATCGTTGGTATTCCGGAAAAGTTAAGGTGTTAACGTGGCCTTAAACTCATGTGTGTTACCATAATTGTAAAATAATTGTTCAACTAATTATTAGTTGAAGGCTTCCAAGCTGTCGAGTTGGTCAAAATCATTTTCAGCCATGTAGTTCTATATGGAGTAGTTCTACTAAGAATATAGTTCTACATGACTGTATAAGTTTTATACCGAAGTAATCTAACTCGAGCTCACTAATAAAGAGCCCATAAAACGTATTTGGTACTACCTATCAATCTTCTTTATCTTACCAACTAAGAATTGTGTTGGCCATTTGAACTTTATAAAACCTTTCACCAGTGTTCAATAGCAGCCCCCATAATGGTAATGATTACTATTAGGTTTTATGGAACCTTATCTATCAAGTTTTATGAATGAGCATGATGTATGGTAACACGCATGAGCTACGATGCCATGGATACATGCTCAAAGGGACTTCGGTGGGAAATATTTACATAAACGGGCGTTATTTACCTTCGTAAATAATAATAATGCAATTCCAATTTAAACATACATTATTTTAAACTCAGGAAAATTAATCGCAGAACTGACAATTTTGACAAAACACAGAAAAAATTAACCCGCAACTTTAGTTGTTCTAGTTGTACAAGCAATTTGTTTGACTCTATCAGAATAACTTCTTTTAGACTTTTTTGCTTCGCTGGATTCTTCAAAACCATGCCTGAAGGGGATGAAATTTGCGCCTTTGTGTGATTGTGATGTGTGATTTTTTTTTTAGAGGGGAGACTTAGTTTTTAGAAGAGACTGCCTACAATAACTATAGAAAGTCATACAATTATTGTTTTCACTTGGGCAAAATCCCTCAATGCCCTAGTGTTCCAATTTGTTAGTATTAAATGATTGTGACTCAACTTACGAACTGAAGTTCGCCTTGCTCGCTCCTTGTCTCAGTTCCCGTACACCCGAAGTCGTCGCTCGAACACGGAGAAAAAAAAGTGTGGTTTTTGTTCGGTAAACCGCTTTGGCGGCCATTTTATAGTATAAAAAACCGCGTGAGCGGTGAAAATCTACCGAACAATTTCATTTTTACCGCCCAATTACCCTTGGTTACCTTACAACTCGATGATCTTACCGAACATTTCTTCTCTGCTACCGAACAATTCAAGAAATCTTACCTTGCCAGAACTAACCGAACAAACGGAGAGCTACATTCACCGAACAACTCGATTATCAACCGCACAAGGAAGCCAGTTCGGTACAAACATACCTCACATGCGAAAAAGTGAAGTAAACGTGTACCGCCCAACTTCTCCATCTACATAGAGAGGTTAATAATTACCGAACATAACACGTGGGCAGTCAAATTTACATTAAATGTCTACCGCCTGCCAAAGGCTGTAAGGTAGATTTCAACCTCACATCGTCAACAGTTTACCGCCCAAGCTCCCTTCCTTTGAGGAGAGATGATACTTTACCGGTCTATGAAGCTATCGAATATGTTGGGTCAGATTTTCACCTAACATAACACCTTGTCGGTAACTTTCTACCGCCTACCAAAGGCGGTAAGATTAATTTCTACCGCACATCACCAACGTTTTCCCGCCCAACTTTACCCCCTTCACAGAAAGGTTAATAATTACCGAACATAAGACGTGGGCAGTAAATTTCCACCGTACACAAAAGTAAGTGCGGTAAATGTCTACCGTACAGTAGTACCTGAGATAGGCGCTTGGAAGCGCTTGCGTTGGGGCTTTGCTGGGGTTTTCGGCCGAGTGGCGGCCATTAGTATTGATGTGTTTGTCGTTGGTGACGGTTATAAATCGGTCTAGTGAATTTACTGTTTGGAACATCCGAAAAAGGTAATTATCTTTTGTCAGTTTCGTAGATTTTCAGCTTGTGAAGTATGTATGATGCTAACATAATGGAGTGCTTGTAATTTTGTTTTTTCGTGTTCTCGCATGTTCGACCCAAGGCCCAATTCGATCGTAGACAATGGAATTCCTGTTTCTCTCGTAAAAGACTGAAAGCAGTTTAAAGCATTCAAGAAAATTCAGTTACTGGACACTACTGAAAAGGTACATGTATGAACATTTTGCATGCTTATTCGTCGATACCTAACATCAATGCAAATCAATTGTGATTACAGTTACTCGATACATTTTCAAAATTGGGAAAATGCCTCGGACTAAGTACGCGTCGATCGACTCATTTCATCGGTGGGTGTTGACAAAATGTCGCTGCAGTGTCGTCCCTATATCGTTCCCATCTAAAGTACCTACCTACGTGTAAGCATTATTCCATGCGTCATTGGTGTATTGCATGAAATTTTTGATGTTTTCCCCTAAGCTGATCTCATGTTTTTATGCCTTCTTAAATCAGATTCACGCAGACCCTTTTCGGATGGTTTGGGGTGGAGGAGCCTCTCCTGAGTTCCAAGCTCGACGAATAAGGTCCCAGAATTGTGGAATTCGTCCGATCATCGAGGTGGAATACCCTTCTATCAGAAGAACCGCTACATCGGGTAAGCTTCAGAGCACACTTCAGTTAGGTATAGTCCCTCAAAAAGTGTTTTTTAATTGGTAGTGTGTCAAGTCCAAAAATCACAAAACAGAATTGTCGGCAATTATTAACAGCATTCCATTTCCACTTGCAGATGTTCATCTGAAACGAAGAGCTCTCTTATGTTTGCTGCCTTACGTCTTCGGCCTGATATGCAAAAAAGCCACCGTCCAGGACCGCCAAGTTGGCCGGGCTGTATCGAAGAAAACCGTCGCACGTGCCTATACCTTTGCACCGCGTATCTGTACCTCAAAGGTAAACCATCATAATATGCAAAATAATATTATATCAACTGTTCAGCAGAGCCAAAAGAAGTTTACGAAATTCATTCATCTTTTCGTGAAGTCCTATGTATCCAAATAACGGTCATGAGCCATCATTTTCAATCTGTTTACTGTTCTCTCATTATGAACATAAGTACAAGTACTTTATGTCCTCCCCAATTTAATGGCTTCTCCCTGTTTTTGTAGCATGTACCTACGACATTAAACCAAAATTTTTGGTTTTTTAATCTTGGCCGTTTTGTGCAGTGGAAATGTCTAAAAACACTGCAAATTTTACACAAATGTTCAATGTTCTTTGATTTATCTAGGTTAGGTAAAATTTAATTCTATATCAATGAGAAAATAATTAAAATTAAAATGGGATCGTTCCGGGACCCCCAAAAATAGATTCTACGTCTAAAAATATTTCGAAAACGACACCTGGACTCGACCCCATAGCCAAGAGCCTTAAAAAAAAACCTCCCGTAGCCCCATTTTAGCCCCTTAGCGCCCCACGGGTTTGGGCGATTGGACTGAAAACCTTGCGGGCACAACTAGATGGTAAGTCAAGTTGTTTGTCAAAATTTCAGATTAAAAAAAATTCCTACTGCCCAAAACGGCTCGGGCGGCGGACGGACATATCGGATTCAGAATGTAGACCTCTTGAAACGGATAATGTCAAATTTTGTGGCCGATCGGAGTCGTCGACCCCCGTCGCGATTCCATAGGGGTATATTATTCCCGGGATGGTTTATTATATTATCCCGTGGGGCTTATAAAGGGCTACGGGAGGGTTCTTGAAGACTTTCGGCTATTGTGTCGTTTTGGTAGTATTTTTTTAGTATAACGTTTATTTAGTTTATTCAATAAACCCTTGTGGACAATTTGCAGCGTTTTTTCCAAAACGAATTTGGCAATCTCTAGTCAGTTTCGGTTTATGATTCTTGGAAGAATACACCTATGTTTAAGCGACGGAGGTCGACGACTCCGATCGGCCTCAAAATTTGACATTACCAATCCGTTTCAAGAGGTCTAGATTCAAAAACCGAAATGTCCGTCCGCCGTACGCCGTCGGGGCCGTTTTGGGCAGTTGGATGATTTTTTTTTTTTTTTTTTTAAATCTGAAATATTGAAAAAATATATTTTACTTATTAAATTTACTATCTAGTTGTGCTCGCAAGAGGCCGATTGCCCAAACCTGTGGAGCTCTATTGGGCTAAAAAAGGGCTACGGGGGGTTCATGTTTTTGGGTATGATGTCGAGTGGGGTGTCGTTTTCTAAGTCTTTTTGTACGTCCAATCCTCTTTTTGGGGTCCCAAAAAACCCTAGCAATTTACTTTCTGACTTAAGAACGTTACTTGAGAAAGTAAAATCGACCCCATGGCTAGGGCATTGTACCTACCTACTTCATAAAATAATTGTATTTATATCAGCTATATTTATATCTCCCTACTAGATTGAACAAGAACAGATTCTGCTCTGGTTTAATCTAGTTGGTAGGCGTGTACGAATACGTTGGATCATGTCAATAGACGTACACGTGTTTATTTGATAATATCAATGATTTGATAATAATATATTATATTATATCCTTAACAGTTGAGAAATAGAATGTCCCCGGTTCGGCATTGAATATGATAAATTATCATATTCATCATATCATTGATAACTTATCGACTTTCCCCATTTTTTAATGTAAAATCGAACCCATGGTTAATAGCATTGTACCTACTTGATAAAATAATGATAGGTACTTGATAAATAATTTTAGTTCTTGACAAATCTAGTGGGGTGTCGTGCACCTACTTAAAATTTAAATTATTTGTACTTTAAATGATTTAATAATGTTGGATCATGCCTAAGTTTTAATTTACTGTATCCTTTATCCTTTAATTTACAGTTAATTATAATTTTATACGTTATATTATGTTGTGTATCGTTCTGCGTTGTAATAAACATGGTTTGTATTCATAACCGAATTATTTTTCTTCCTTAGGTATCCTATCCGTTCGACTCGTGGTTTGATTACTTCACAAATGGGAAGAGGTGCCTCTCAACGTAATTTGAGAGGTAATCGTACCCAAAAAGTGAGGTAATCCCTTGTTGGTGTGGGCGGTAAGTGTACATCAATGAAAGGTAACTCATTGATGTTCATTTACCGCCCAAACCAACAAGGGATTACCTCACTTTTTGGGTACGATTACCTCTCAAACTACGTTGAGAGGTACTTCTTGCCATTTGTTCGGTGATTAGTTACCGCGCATTTTAGGTGTGGAAGGTAACGTTTACCGAACGATATTTGAAATTAGGGAGGTGAATACTGGCCGCACAATTGCGTGTGGGAGGTAATTTTTTACCGCACAATGTTTCTCGAAATTTAAAATGAGAGGTGAATATTCACCGCACATCCGAGTTATGGGAGGTGATTCTTACTGCACATTTGAAGTAGGGGAGGTAATTTTACAACCTCACATTAATTATGGAAGGTGAAAATTCACCGCGCACTTTAACTTTGAGAGGTTATACTTTACCGCTCATAATCGAAAAGGTTTGAGGTTGGAAGGTTAAAATTCACCTTACATTTTGGTATGTTCGGTAAGTTGGCGGGACGAAATGAGCGGTAAACATTGCGGGACAGAGGGATTACCGAACAATTTAAGTAAAAATGTTCGGTAACATCTCCGATTTTTGAGCGGTAAAACAGTTTTGGTGTTCGGTAGAAAGATGAATGAAAATGCTCGGTAATCGGTGGTCAACCGCGCAAATTCAACACTTTACCTTACATTTTTTGCGTTTTTACCTCTCCATTTTTCGAAAAATTGTTCGGTTGACCACCGATTACCGAACATTTTCGTCTAAAATACCGCCATTTTTTTTCTCCGTGAAGAAGAACCTTCCATTTGGAGCTCTAACAAACTCTGGTTCCACACTGACAATTAATGTTTGGACGGAATTTTCGCCATCAGTCACTTTGTATTCCGTCGATGGAAACCCCAAGCGTACATTCACCAGGGCCTAATGAAGCTCAATGCACCTCCTAGATCCCACTGACGCCACCTCGAGACGCCAGACCATGTTCGAAGACGGTCGTCTTCGAAAAATCCGTTTCAATCAGGTAAACAGGTAGGGAAACAATTGCCGATCCCGCAGGGCGAAGGTCCCATGTGTGTCCTCTCTTTTGTCCCTTCCTTCCTTCCTAATGGAAAGGAAATGGTCATGCACCGATAGACACCCCTGCACCATCAATCCGTAAAACTTCCCAACAGGTACTACAACTCACTCCTTCTATTATCTTTCTGACGGTCTGAGAAAATTCGTAGACAACCCCGCCTTTGGCGTTTGTATTGCAACACGTTCAAAACTACTTCGAGACCAGAAGATAGAACCCATTCTGGTGTATGTTTGGATTCGTATCTTCCACTTTTATAAGGCACTTCTAGGAAGCCAAAATTTGGTCGATGGTTTCATAGAACGAAAAAAAAAAAAAAAATTCATCTGCATGAAAAAGTTGGTTTAAGGTCTGAAATCACTCCCATAAGTACAAGACTGAATAGTCAACATGCTACAATATTTTAGGAGTATTTTTCAACTTGGTCCTCATTGGCGTAGCCTTGTAGGATATTAATTTCTTGAAACCGACTTTGATCGGAGAGATAAGAACCGGTTCGAGATGATATAGTAGGGGGGCCTTGGTGGAATCGAAATTCCGAAAGACCTCTACAAAGGAATCTCGACGTGTAAGAAATCTTTGCCAAGATGGTAGTGCGTGGCTGGGAAAGTAGGACGCAAGCTCACCTATAGACAATAGTTCAAGCCCACAAATTATGAATCCTTGTGTTGAGGGATGCGCCCCCAGTAGGCTTGTTGGAAGAGTAAACGTATGACTGTGTGTCATTAAAAATGAAGATACCGTTAGGAATAATGTCCTTGTAAAACTTTGAAGGTTCGGGGAATGATGTCATCTTGATGGGAAACCAGGAAGACAATGAGACAATTCTTTAGTGCGCAGATTCAGGTCACAAGACCAGGAATTATTCAGGTAAATCTAGTTGGGTTGAACGTCTAGTTATCAGGAGGATACCTCAAACGAGATAAAAGCCGTGCGAAAAAAAAAAAATGAACCGCGCAAAAAAGGGCCATATTGTGAGCAAAAGATTGTTATTATACTTTTTCGGAGTGAAAACGGGGGCGTGAGACTGAGCTTACCGTTGTCCTCCATACGTGCTTCCCGACTGTCCTGTCAGTCAGTTTCGCAGAAGGAACGAAAGGTTGGCTATACCAGATGATCCCTATAGAGAAATGTACCTACTGTATCCAGTGCCAAATGAAGGGAGTGTAAGACCTTTCGACAAAGGCACTTTTCTTACTCCTTCGTCATGTATGCGTCCAAACGTCAATGAGGCATTATAGGGCGATGAATATTGTTGAATGTGTTTCATAATTGCAAATGGTAGTCTCTTCTTTCGAGTACATCCTTATATTTTATTTAATCAGGGAGGAAGACTGAGGTCCTCAGTACTGGTGGTCAGCAATAAGACTCAGTATGGAAGCTCACGAGTGGTCGTTTTTATAATCGACCGGCGAGTTTAGTGAAGCATAAAGGGGCACAGAGATGACCGCCTCGAACAAGAGAAGATGATGGAGCCGATAAAAAGATGATTCAGCACTCTGGAGGCACTAGCGGCGCAGGGGTCTGAAGTTCGTGTCTTAAAACCGCGCACGGGCCCAGTGTGGGCGCTCATGAACCATTCTGAGCACGCTTCACTCGCTAACTACACCCCACAAACTCCCTCAACAAACCAGACGCTCGGCTAAAGTAATTTCAATGTTTTTCAAGCCATCCCGGGTTTAGCCATACTTTTTTCTTTTTTTGACTCGTGCCCTAAACGTCACATCCAGCCTCCATTTCTTCACTACGTCACCCATTCGTGAGGAGTGTTTTTTTTTTCTCCATAGAGTCCCCAAAACGTTTCGGAGCCACTACTAATGGGACGGCTTAAGCAAGTTTTTCTACGCCTAGTGATTGTGTAAGATACATTAATGTAGTAGAAGTTCTCGGAGATAATTAATTGATCCTTCAAGAGGCTAATGACTTGGGACCTTATCTCAGATGCAGAGAGAGAGTACTCACATTAAAATATTTAGTTTCATCTGTTTTCCGTGATTACCGAATCGGGACTGTGTAGGAGGTATGAGAAATTCAGAGCCCGACTACCTAGAGCGTTGCCATTCCAGAAATCAAGGAATATTAAATTTTGTAATAAAATATTAAATGTTATAGGAAAAATATTACTAATAAATTAAAGAATTACCGTTAAAATAGTAAATATAATAAGAAAAATAAATGTTGTGCTAAAATTTGCTGAATCATTGCATAGAGGATGCTGACGTGCATAGAATGGGCCCCGGAACTAGGTCAGAGAAATGGGAAAATTCGGCCGAACATAGTTGAACTAGTAATGAACGAAGTACTCAGTACAGTTAGCAGTGAGAAATTAGGTGTCTGAGCAGAGGAAATCACTAGTGAATATTTGGCGTTTTGAATTTTCCCGCGGTAGCCACGATAACTAATCCGCCAGAGTGCGCTAGCATAAGAAGGGACCGACGGGAATCTGCCGGTGGTGACGGCGGAAATGGCGGCCGTGAGCAGCCAATGAGAGAGTGGTGCCACTTTTCCCTCCAGATTCAAAGTTGAAATTTTCGACAGTGCCCTGGAAATTTGTATTACACCGTAGGAGCCCAAAACTCACTGCTATGCCTTCAAATTATGAAGTTCTTTCAGAAAAAAGTATTATTCGACAGTCGGTTCCGGGGCCCATTTTGACGTACAGCATCACTCAAACCAGTGGAATATTAATTATACCTTCTAGCTAATTGTCAATTTTGACAATTAGCTAGAAGGTATAATTATTTAGCAAGAAGGGGATCTACCCGTGAGTGCAGCTCCAACTCCAGGCCAGGGACAAGGCCTTCGGAAATACAGGTAGACTATCCGCAACACATACCTGTCACGCAGGATACCCTAACATGTAAAAACAGGCGCCACACCACTTCCGATTTTCGGTGGATTTGGTCTGGGTTTCGAGTGTTTGGTTAAAAAATAACGATGCAAATTTTACAGGAGATTTTCTTTTGTGAAGAATGTGCAAAAGTTTGAATGGTTGCATAAAAATTCTTTTGAAAAAAAAAAAATTTAAATCGGTGATCATGACGTCGGTGATAGGTGTTTAAAAGAGGAAAAAACCACCTTAGTCATATCGTGAGGGGAAAGAAACAAGGTAGGTTCCTAGGTAAGTAGTTCCCGGTATGGTAAGAGGATAGAAACCGGTAGGTCCTTCCAGCGACCACATTCAACTGCGTTTTCCTCACTTCAAGAAGTGACTTACTAGGATCTTTCCCCTGATTAATGTTGAGGCTGATCAAAATTTTTGACCCAGGTCGCGAAAGCAAGGATTACACATCATTCTGATAATAATAAACCAAAAATTATAAGCAAATTTGCTATATTTATATTGATTTACAGTGTAACCACAAGAATAACCGTAAACGATTTCCGGGTATCTGTAGAGTAGGAAAATGTCAATCAACAAAGGCAGGCTGTCCATGAACAAGAATAATAAAATTATTTTGTGAACGAATAGACACAAGCCCCTCAGTAATAATGTTCCCAGACGAATTTCTTTATAATGACTCTCCTTCATAGTACATATTCAACTCCCCATTCACACGAACGAGCATCCAACAAATACCCACAAAATAAAGGTAGCAATGATGAATGGACGGGACAGGACCTATTTTACTGATTGTGGACTTGTACATGTCCCTTCCTATTGTTCCTATTTCGAGTTCCAGGAAGGAAGTGGGGACCAACAAAACGCAATCATTTCACGTCCAGTGCAACGTTCTCACGCACCTGCACAATCCACCAACAGGTTTTTTGTAGTGGATGAAAAGCTCCGGAACGAAACCAAAGTTTACGAGGTCGTACCCGCATGTTCGATGTTTTCACGACCTGCTAAAAGGTCACTCAAAGACATTCCCAAGCCCATCATCAAGATCATAACATCATTGTGTGGCAAGGAAGGTTTCCGTTGGAGTTGAATCTTACGAGTGAGCAACATTTTGAAGCTCCTTTTGGTGCCTTCTGATCTGCCGAAGACAGTTTTCATCACACTAAACGCCTTCTGGATGTCTTTGGTTCCAGCGTAGTTGTCGTTACAAAGGTCTTTTGTCGCAGCCAAAGTAATAAGCGCACGTACGCCACGCCGTTTTCAGATTAAGCAAGTCTTAACAAGCTTCTGCCGGCTGTCTTCCGACAAAACAATGGAGTACCACCTGTCCGATCTTTATCGTTGTGCTTCCCCAATCAACTTCTTAACGTACTTATGTGGTTCGTCTTGACAATAATACGAGTAATTCAATAAGACCTGGCGAGGATAGCCACTGGTGGAGGCATTTTTCTAGTTTCAAAGTTTAAATTTCTATACGGAGAACGATACCAAATAAATAAGTTTCGTATTGGATAGACTAGATGGTGGGTGGGCGGCAAACCCTAGGCCTACAGTAGCAACTAAATGGTGTCCCTCGAAAGAAGAGACGGACCGTGAAAGACGCGAACAGGTGAATGATGCGTAGACTCATCAGACGAACCCATCTAGTTAGCATTTTAGTTACACACTTATACAGGTGGGACCCTTGACCTCTAACAACCCACAACTTCACAGACCAAGGACCTCAACCATGTGGACGAAGCATTTGACAGACGAAGGATTGCACGTGAGACCACACGCCACAGTAAAAATCGTTTAATCATTTAATAACGACAGACAATAGAAATCGCTAAAAGTTAATCACGGAGCCGTATTGTTTTCGAGGTTTTAACTTCTTTTTAACATATAAAGTACAATCAAACATTCAGGACGAGTCAATCTATACAACGGCTCTAGTCTCTAGGCCGAGCACTCGCAGTAACGCGGATCGCTGGAGTGTGACCCTCCACCCTCTTAAACTAATTGAGGTCCTCCTGGAAGACACCCTGGGAAATATGCACTACCGAAACGAACGTGTGAAACAAACTGACCGTATTGTTTTACCCCACGTTTCCACCTTCTTTTAACACATAGAGTTACATAATCAGTGAAATATGAATATCGGGCTCTGGAGATGAGCTGGATCGAGTGACTGGGACGATGAACTAAGTAATAATACACTGGCAAAAAAACTGACCCTATTGGGGTCTTGCAACTCTACACCATGCAACAGACTGCTGAGGCCAAGGAGGGCACACCTTCGGGCCCTTATTGTAGGGCCTGCTTGTTGCACTAAACCCTATCGTGTTGTGGACACGGATTGAATTGCAAGTTCTCAGCAATCCGAGTTTTATCGCGCTGTTGGCCATTAATGAATTCGGACAATAAGGGGTTCATTTTTTGTAATTATTGATCAACTAATAGTGGCCCTGGGCTAAATCAATCTGCAATCTGCATGATTCTCCTATCTAAGAGTCTTTGGTGAATCGATAACGAATTTCCAGACCCAATATCTTTTCCTTCGGAGATCGACCACGCCTCCTCCAGACCTATTTCTTGCCCAGTACCGGAGGCCCCTATCCTCGCAAGAACTAGTTTTCATTCCCGCCTGGTAGTTGGCCCGGTAGCCGAAGTCTAAGGAATGCGATTGGGATTAATTGGATGTTGATGAAGGAGAGCGCGAGCCTGAAGGGCAGGTGCTTCAAATGGCATGTTTGGATATCCCGAGGCAACAGTTCTCAGACCCTCCAAAGTAAGGGACGTTCGTTTTCTAATTTAAATAACGAGGGGGAATTGCCAACACCTGAACTTCAAAATCAGTCGAAAATTTGTTTTCCACACGAAATTAACAATGCACGTTCAGTTTATGATGAAGTTTGAACTTGGCGTAACCAGGCACCGCGCCTTACTGTCGATATCGTGCAGGTAACTGAAATGAGAGCGCTCTGGAGTTGAAAACAGTCGTTACTCAAAGGGCCACTGGGTGGTGATTAACACTACAAGCATTGAAAAGCAATAATTGCTTAATTAATTAGTAATTTTAAGTCCTGAACAGCACGTAAGTACGAATGTTACGATTTCTGAATTTGGAGGAATACAATGTATGCCTCTGGTGTCTGCTCCTGTCCTATGCTGGACAGACTTCAGTCTACAAGATATTAGGGAATAATAAACTCCGAAATTTTAGACATCTGTTCTTCAAACTATGAGGCTGCCTCAGCAAGGCAAGTTTAATTAGTGAATACAAGGCACAGTGCAGAGCACCATTATAATAATTATTATGAGCTTTGGTATCATGCATGGGGAGGATCATATTCTGTTACTATTGTCATGAACCCCTTATTCATCATGCAAAAATCTATAATAACGGTAATAGCTAAAAAACCTCAAAGATTTCCATCAACGGACCTCTACAATTGTGTTCGCGTGTTTTACGTCCACCAGGTGTACATTAAATCGTCCCTATCCTTTTTCCACAAACATCCGGATTATTTCACAACTCCCAGGAATACATCATATCCCTTACGTCTCACATCCCAAGCTGTAGTGCCAGCGCCGAAAACGCGCCTATGGAGCACATCAAGACACACTTCCTGTAGCTTGCCATTCGCTCCTTGCCAATACAGTTAAGATCACCTTCAAATTTTACTCGGTCTAATTATAAAAAATAAAATATTCTCCTGGTAGATCGCCCGCGGACTAGAGAACTGTCAAGATATTCTCACCAGCATTTATGTATACTAGACGATGTACATGAGATAACATTAAATATTAGTATTTAATGTCTTAAATTTTAAGTTACTTTTTACTGTTAGAGTTTACTGTATACAACTACCCCAACCCGCACAGGGCATAAGATTATGCGGTGTCCTACGGTTCTGGGGTTATTCCACTGTTGGTAAGTTACATCAACGGGATTTAAATGTAGTGGTAATTAATAATGTAGAGCCAACTCTCTGGCTCTCTCATTCTCATCAGCAAAATGACCGCAGCCTGACATCTTCATTACAACAATAATATAGTTATATTATATTTGTTATAGCTCGGGAAAGTTGATGGTTAAGGAAGGAGTAAATACCAAATAAACATCGGAAATCAATGTAGGTAGTAAATAAATTAAAATTGATGTGCTTCCGAATATTCTTAGCGTTGAAGTGACAGCGACAAGTACTCGAACTTAGGAATCCAGCCGCTTGATCATGGAGGAAAGAGGTGTGGCATGAAATCGTTTACACATTTATAGACTCCTCAGAAACTATTCTGCGCTTTTTCCATCTCCCTACGCGTATATAAATGGATTTTATCAACAACCTTCTACGGAGTTAGATCCCAAATGGGAGAGCTCGCATCGAGTATGGGAGGGAAGCCGACATCGCCTGGAAGCACCGCTAATCCTTAATTTCGGGGTTCAATGGTCGGAGCCATAAATTACTACATAGAAGGAGGATATTTAATGGAATATTATAGGATATTAATTCACCGCATTTTGACTTTGTGCGGCGGCTTCACAATTTATATTTTATAAAAGAGTTAATTGGGTCATTACCTAAAAAGTTGAGGCAATTTTAGGTTCTTATGCTTAAACCAGCCGACGGTTTTTACGAGTGATTAGATAGCCACGACGAGTGATTTCAGTCACTTTGATTCTCCTTGTTAAAAAGAACCACCTACACCTTGCCTAATTTTAAAGTTATTTCAGTAGGAGATGATGACCTACCAATACCCCTTTGAAATTCAGTTGATTATTGGGCCGATCACGTTAGAAAGATATCCGTGGACATATCCTTGTAAACCAATATGCTTGAATTTTAAGTACCTACTTGTGAATTATTCACAAAAACCGAGGAGCATCTCAGCATCTGATGTAAAAACTTACCGCTCTCACTAAGAGTGCTAGTCGTTCCTACAGGAACAAATTTGCGTTATTACGCAATGCAAATTTACGCACCTGAAACAGAAAAAAGAGAAGTTCAGAATCCCGTTTATTGCAAATAAAATAAGTTAATGAAGGAAAGAATAACTCTTGGCATTGTCGAGTGATGTTCCTATACTATATACTACTCTACAACTCCTTAGAGCTAAAAGAAACTACACTATAACTTTTCAACAGCCGACACCTTTGATCTGCCCGTAGATCCCAACTCTTCCGCCAAGTTCCAAGAGCATCAGGCACTCATGATCACTCTCCCATAACGAAGAGGGGAGCTTTTTGTACTTTCCTGTTGCTCTGCATAAAATATTCAGTCTTCGGTTGTCGGTTTATTATTGATGGCGCTCACATCCACACACCTTGTGAGGTGGAGGTGATATAAGAAAAACTATGGAAAACACAGGTTCTCACGGAACGAAACTAGTGGACATGCACTCAAGAAAAATTAATTAATGTTATTTATTAAGTTCCAACGTTGACATTGTTGATATATTAACTGCTTGATACGAAGGACTTCAACTGCTTTGTTCTTGATGACTGTGTTTTTTTTTCTGCAACTATTGACTTGGCAGCTTTACATTTATCACCTCACACTCTCGAACCTCTCCTTGACCCACTTGAACTCTGAGCGACGGCGGCTTTGTAACCTTTTGAGCCCTACCACTGGATGATGCTGAATAGGGAATACTGAACGTTTACTTGAGGCAAAGAGGGATTTCTTCGTCATGGAAAAACGAGGAAAAGTCAGGACCTGACACCTGGTGTTCTGGTTACCTCTGAAGAATCGATTAGTCCGTCGCCACACATCCCAGTTCTTTGCCTTTCCGGCCTCCCTGAGATGTCTCCTCCTTTTCCGGTTTGTCGTGCTCCGCTACACCCACCCCATCGTTACTTACAACCCTTCGATGCGCCTCGTTTCATCTTCATCGTACCAAAAAAGTGACTTTGAGGACTTGAGAACGATTGGAAGTTATCCACTGCAATATATGCCTAGAGATGAAATATGTAAAATTAATTTTTCACTCCCGTCCGAACCGTTGGAGGTGCCCATCTAGAAAACCCGTCTGCCGTCATAATAGTTGATGTTCGTATAGGCCTATGAATTATACGCCACACATGCCTTGTTAGGCAACCTGGCGTGATAACCTGGGTAATAATGGAACGGACACACTGGAATCCCTCTTGTTGAAGCCCCAAGCACGAAAAATCACCGTGTAACCTCCGGTATTGAGGAGGCTGATGATGAGATGATTGCTACTTCCACAACAGTTTGGTGGGCCTGAAAAAATCCCGATGGTGCACCAGGATCAGGAGGTGGGAACTGAGTCACATGCAACTGAATGTTACGCCACGCGCGGCTTCTAACTTAACACATCCTGGTTCTCGTACGACTTATTTTCTCCTTCTCCAGCTGTACGTTAGCTGTACAATAATTATTTTTGCTTGAGCCTTTCAAGAAAGCCTTTTCATAACTATTAGGTGCCGTGAAACATGCAGCAAATGGGAGTTATTAAGGGTATTTGTGGTCCTCTCCACTGGTCCAGGGATCGTCGAAAATCCAAGTGCTCGTAGCGCTGCTGCCGTTTTTGGCGAGACGTCGATCTACTAGAAATCAATACGTTTGCTTACCCTGCTGTTGCTAACATCAAATGTTTGGAAAATTTTACGAAACAAAAATTTCACGTTTTAAATGTTGTGAAAAAGCCACAAGGCAATCTGCATTGAGGGAATCGTAAACTGCCATCCTCAGCTTCATTTTAGCGGAGGACTAGAAGAGGAAGACGAAATCCTGGAACCTTCACGATCTCAGATTTTGAAATTAACATGAAGTAGTAATAGTTGTCATGGAAGTTATTACCGAGAAAAGCGATTATTATCGCCGCTTTGAAAAACTGCCACTGCTATCTCAGCGCTTTTTTTTCGAAGACTTTTACTAAGATTCGATGCCCTCCACCTAGGATAAATCACATCGTCGAAACTACCGGACCATGAATGTTATTACATTGGTTTATCATTTTACCAACAAATTTTCTGTGAGGTCTACCTCCCAAAGAGTTACGTCAACTTCGAGTTGAATACTTTCGATCCTCTCACCCACCCTCGCACACATCGCACATAGGTAGGTACATACGTGATGCAGAGACTTGACGCAATCATCTCAGTCGGCAAACGTGTCCTGATACGCGCGGCGTATGATAGCCATCTCACGACTCAAGCGCATCTTCGCCTTTGTCGACAATATCTTGCGACTTCGCCATCGTGACTAAGTCAGGTTAAAATAAGTCTTATTTTAACCTGTACGTTTCTCCCCTCAAAAGTCCTGTCACAAAACTCATCGCTTGTGCCAATTAGGCAGTCAACGATTACTCTCCTCTCGCATAACTATTCTGATTCTCGCGATTGAGGTGTTAACCACCGGCAGATGCGCTAATCGTCGAACATAATGGCTAATTCAACTGTAGCGATTAGGTAACATAATGGCAGGGAGATGAGGCCAAGGACCTTCGAGTTAGTGAAGAGGCACTACAGCTGCCCACCCTGATACATTTTGTGTGGGTCAACCTGCTCCTACGTTTACCAAAATGAGCCTCAGCCTTCCCACTCGTTCCCGGTACTCGAATTACTGGGGAACGAAATTGACTATACTGGAGTCGTCTCCCGAATCTAAGTCGCCCACTTTTCCAAGTTGATTGCTTAGTTATTTTTTTCGAAGCCCACAGTCAGGTGACGCCTTCAAATGACAGCTCCACTTTTTCAAACCGTTACGGGTAAGGATCTTTACCTTTGAACAACCAATATACAACGAATTACGGGAATTCGTAGTATTTTGGTTATTCAAAGGTAAAGATCCTTCCCTCTTTTCGGGACTGACGATAATAACTAATTTCTGGCGTATCAGGCCACGGTCATCAAATGCTTTTCCCTTGTTAATTAAGTGTTCAAACAACACCAAAAAACCTTCAGAGTGGAAAAAAAGAAGAGTTGGTTGCCCTCAATGGACATCAAGTAAACGCATCTTCCCACAGTAGCTCCAATTAAAGAATCTAATAGACTGGATAGAGCTTTGGAATCTCAAAGCACACTCAACTAATTAGCAACTAGCAAAATTAACAATGTGGGAACATGGGAGGTAGGAATCAAAAGCTCGCTCCTATCTTAAGTTCATTTTACCACTTAGTTTATGGACGGCTTAACTCTTAATAATATGTCATTCTCAAAGAGAAGGCGGTTTGGATATGAATCGCGTGACCTACTTGACGCTTTCTAGGGCAATCATTTTGGGCGGGTGTAATATTTTGTTGAGCGTTGAGAGCACCAAATTGTTTAAGATGATAGCCATATTATGATATCATAGTGGTACACTCGAGACAAGTCTGTTGTGATCAGGCTGTAAACGCTATTTTTATATAGGTTGGGGTGGAGCCTTTTGCCCATTGTTCCTCAAATGCTTTTCAGTACAGTTTTGTTCGTAAGTAGAAGGTTCCCGAAGATGATTACCACCATCACCGAACGAGCGACTTCGGGGGCTGAAGATTGCAACAAATGAGCTTCAATTTGAGCCCTCAGAGAACAATCGCTCATAATGCTTTTTCTTTTGCGAAAGAGGTCCCGTTGAAAAGACCTCTGAAATCTTGGTGCACCGGGGGAAAATAAAACTCCCGAAAAGCTTGTTTATTACCTACCTACCTTACTCGAATGTACCTCCAGGCTTTCTACCGCTCTCAGGATAAAAGGTGGCTTATAAGGGGAAGCTGTTATGGTACAGGCAGACCAAAAGTCAGCCTCAGCGGCTTCTTCTCGTTACTGAAGGTAAAAACCCGTAAGGCTTTTTGTGGCTTAACTATCTTGCCCGGTAGCTCTTCGACTATTTAAATGCAAAACAACACAATATACGAATGAGTAAAAAAACCAGTGGGAGGTGGGATCCCTCAACACCACACATCAGTATTCTTCGTGAGTGCACATTGGCAATAAGGCTGTGGGACTGGAGAGGAGCGATGTTGGATAACCTGAGGACGTCCGCACTTGAGTACCGACACTCCAGAATAAAGCCTACATGACGAAAACAACGATGTAATTTTCGAACAACCCCAAAACTGAGTGGTGGTTTGCTCATGCGAACTAGACGCCCAACAGGTGGCATCCAAAGACTGGGTTCGTAGATACGCCCCGTCAACGCTAATCCAGGCATGACGTCTTCCTCAATTACAGACTCAATAAGTAGTACCATATTACGGTATAGATATAACAAGTCTGATGCGTTGTTACCTTTTACAAATGGTTTTCATGACAGGCCGTTTGTCACTCACTCCTTCAGAAGAGTCAATTTGAGTTTAATGATTGTGAAACGACACGGTTGCTTGGGTTTATACTACAAAAACGCTGCACATTTTTCTCAAGGGTTAATTTGTCTTTGATATAAATTCACCAAAAATTAATAGTACAGGTATATACCTATAGATTTATATCAATAGGTAGATTTTTTTTTCAATTTTTATCAATCTAAAAAGCTTTTCTTTTTTTTTTGTAAAGTTTGTGAACGGATGTGGGACCCCAAAAAATTGATTCTACGTCCAAAAATACTTCGAAAACGACACCCCACTCGATATTATACCCGAAAACCATCAAAAACCCCTTCCGTAGTCCCTTTTTAGCCCCACAAAGATGAAATCCTGGCGGGCACAACTAACTGAGTAGTTATTCTGTCAAAATTTCAGATTTAAACAAAAACAAAAATTCCTATTGTCCAAAACCCTCGGAAGGCTCAAGACATCAAGACTTGATGTCGAAAAAATAATTCTAAAAAAAAAACTTTTACTTAGTAATGATGGCTTGAAAATTTTTTGTAAACCTACTACTATTAAATAAGAAAGTAAATTTTACTTTCAAGCTTTGGTGAAGGTCGTTATATGTATTAAAATTTAATGCATACCTGCAAACTATAGATAAAATTTATTGGATGTATTTAATACATCCAATAAATTTTATCTATAGTTTTTTGAAAAAAGGTTGAATCTTCTATTGGGATTATTAAATGCAGCCATGAAATTAGTTTTCCCTTCATACATGATGTATGTATACATCAAAGTGTGATCCAGAGGAATAAGGCTTTAAAGCCTTAAATACGGACATTTATGTCGGGTTGGTCTACAAATAGGTTCGAGGATTTTTACCTATATCTAAAGATGAAGCAGCAGTTATAACTTGGGTACTACTTAGGTACCTAATTTTCCAGCTAATTTTGATGAAATCGAATTTTCTCCAGATTTTCCAGTAGTTAACAATTTTCCATTATTTTTTAAAGCCCTAATTTTAAATGAAGAACTGTTTCAGATCGTCGGAAACTTCGCACTAGTGAGAAGAAGAATAGCTAAGAACAAAGGACACTATCAAACTACCCCTACGAGCAAATAAGCGGTGTTCATAAGCCAATCACTTCTCCCACTCTTTCAACGGGGTTCCATGGTGTAACGGTTAGCACTCTGGACTCTGAATCCAGCGATCCGAGTTCGAATCTCGGTGGGACCTAAGTATACATTTTGGCTCCTTCCATCCCTTCGCACTCGAAAACCCCTAATTTTTTTTGGCAGATTTATGATAAAATTTATTTAATATTAGTTGGACCGATCCCTCATCTCACCCCCAGCAAACATCGGCGACAATCGTCGTGAAGTAGGTGAAATAATTTTTTTTTTTACCTATATCGACAGTAAATCGAGAAAACCTCGTAAGTCCATTTTCCTAAACTTTACAGGAGACGCAAAAAACTGATTTCACAGCTGTGAGTAATACTTGAATCCTCGTTTTGACTGATAATGAGTTTAAAATCATCTTTGCGGTGATTTGGTACTGTAATGTTGGAATAAAACTGAGTTATAATAATAGAATAAGAGCTCGAATCGCGACAGAAGTTTAATAAACACAATTATAAACAGTGCGAACTTCGTGAATCACTTCACGACAATGGTCGAAATCCTCGTAAGTCAGGACTCAGGTGAAATAATTTTTTTTTTTACCTATATCGACAGTAAATCGAGAAAACCTCGTAAGTCCATTTTCCTAAACTTTACAGGAGACGCAAAAAACTGATTTCACAGCTGTGAGTAATACTTGAATCCTCGTTTTGACTGATAATGAGTTTAAAATCATCTTTGCGGTGATTTGGTACTGTAATGTTGGAATAAAACTGAGTTATAATAATAGAATAAGAGCTCGAATCGCGACAGAAGTTTAATAAACACAATTATAAACAGTGCGAACTTCGTGAATCACTTCACGACAATGGTCGAAATCCTCGTAAGTCAGGACTCTCTTCACTGGGAAACCTTGTAAAGCCTTGGAAAACCTTGTAAGTCTTGGACATACGAGGTTTGATCACCCTTCTGAAAGGTGTACAGACTTACGTGTAATTTTAATTCCTTCCTGAACGCGAAACGGCTCGTAAAAAAGGATCAACGACTACACAGACACGTGCTGACTGATATCCTTTACCGATAAGAAAGAAAAAAAGGTTTTGACCAAAAATCGGACTTACGAGGTTTTCTCGATTTACTGTCGATATTATAGGTTTTTACCTAATATGATTTGATTGTTGGGGCCCATGTGCAGGTCAGAATTTTTCCTTACTAGGCAAGAATGGCTGATTAGGTCTGGTATATTGCCTGTCAAAATTTTTGATTCAGTCCAATACAAGCAATCAGTAAAAAATATTGTTATCATCTTTACTCGTCACTTTTTCTTCACTAAATAGATTAATCTAATAGATTAATCTATTTCTAGCTAATTAGCTAACACCTGTCAAGTTCTCGAAAATGTCTGGATATTTTAGGCTACCGCATGGGCATGCCGTACATAGCCCATAATGATGTCGTTATCATAATAACGATCAAAAATCATATTATGAGCTAAAATAATATTTTAGCTCATATTATGATAATATTTTTATTCATATTTTATGAAAGAGCCTACCTACAGCTATTCTGATACAGGTATAATAATAGCTATGAGAATTTCTAATATATGAATATATACAGCTCATTAAGAAATATCGGACCTATTTACACTCATATATGAGAAAACTCGGATCTATTTACTCCTGGTTTCAGGTGTCGGCAGGCTAATCGAAAAGGGAATCCTCAGATTCTTCGGGATCAAACTTTCGGGTCGCTACGTGAGTTCTCTTCTCCGGTAAATCACCTCTTTTGATCTTCCGCGGCCCACACAAGCTGACCCCCGGCGAAGTTTAAAATGTCGAAGAGGATCCTGCCTACCAGTTTGCGGAGGATTCTGGGTGGCCATTTCCAAACTGGAAAGTGTGTCATACATGTGGAATTCATAATGTGGACTAGTATGTTTGCAACACCACGCGATTCAAAATGTTTGTGACGTTCCACACGCCAAAACGTAATGTTACAATAACTTTTTAGGCTGCATCACACGAAATGAGGCGATGTCAAAATGTCAACAATGTGGGTGGAAAATTGTTGAAGTTCGGTCAACAAAATTTGATGATATTTAATATGTCAACAATCCGTTCAGTTATCAGCCTCACAAGGTATTCGGGAAGGGGAAAGATAAGGCATATTTTGAGATGAAGATCGTGTTCATTTTATGGGCTGTCACCTTGGACACTCCATACCGATCGATCACACACCAGAACACCTTTGGAATAGGTACATCATGATTGATGGTGGCTTCCTTTTCAAGTTGGACCTGAGACGTAACACTGTGGTAGGTTCAACCATCTAACCTTTAACGTGCCTTACTTCCTACTTTCCTAGCTCGCTCAAAAATACATTGTTCGGCTCCATGATCGTACCGAAGATATCGAGAGCTGGGCGAAGTGCCAAGGTGGGTTCAAGGGAAATAGCTTAAGTTGGAACGCCGGTTCAGGAGGGATCAAGATCATTTTTTCCACCGCTTGTTCACCAGAAGCTCTCAAGGCGTAGATAATTTATCTAGCAAATTTACTGTTGAAGATGGTGTTGTGGGTTTCCCTTTCAACCGCAACACGCAACCGTGAAAATGTGATGCAGATTGGTACAATGCTTGGAAATGTACACAAATCGGTACCTACATATTTAAGAGGCCACACACGTATTCTCCTTTCAGCTGTATATTTAAACCTTAGGGCGAGCACGCTGCCATAGCCATACGAAGATTTGCATGCCATTTCCATAGCCTTTGGAGTACAAGAAACACTACGTGTTGGATGGATGGAAACGAATAGTAGCACGGAACGAACAGAGTTGGATGGATTCGATTGAATGCTCTGAAAACAGTTTTCAGAGCATTCAATCGAATCTATCCAACTGTTACTCCGTTTTGTAAACTTTTAGTTACTGTTTTGTAGACTTGAAATTAGAAGATCACAGGAACTTGGCCAACGGTTTGATGTACAAGAGTAGGTACCTACATAGCTAACCTACCAGGTAGCTGAACCCAATACGTTCACACATTGGGTGGTCAGGATTAGATGCCAACTCCTTCGTTCCCCTATTTGCACAGAATCCGTCTACCGACTTCGCAGAAAAGAAGGATTCCAATGTCTTCTTCGAACCCTCCTTTTGAATTTTCATGGCTTTGCTTTTATTTGGCTCACAACTGAAAATCACCAAAACGCGTTATACCACTAAAAACGTTTGGTTACTAATTCCCTCATGTTTGCAGGAATTAAACAACCTTCCAAGGCCCATTCTGAATTGCTTTGGTAAGAAATATTGCGTTTTATTTAATGTAGGCGAAGGTCCCTTATCTCTGGCTGTTTGTACCTCCGGCCAATTGCTATTACTACCCCTAGCCGCGTAAAAAAAGAATTGTGTCCGCCATGAATAGTCCGAGGCAACAAATTGTAACGTAGCACACTCACCATGTTGTCTCCCTCTCCCTGATAATGCTGCTCAAAGTTTTGGTGGTGCGCTATTATAAGAAGGAGGCTCCACATATTATGTTTCCTTCACTTCCGTACACGGAATTCTATGGAAAACTTGGTTCTAAGGAACTCAATCAACTATTGGTATAAGCAATGGAGGTTTTTTCCAAGATTAATCACAAAATCACTTCTTTATTCTTTTTTTCAAATGCGCAATATGCGTAAATCTGGCCAGTTTTTGGGTTTGTACCCAATTGTTACCTCTGGCCACCTGAACAATTCATTTTATTGATCCACGAAGCAATTTTACACTTTTGGGTTATGATAGCATCGAACAACAATGAGTTTCCTTTTTTAGGTACACTCCTATAATGTACTCCCAGAAGTACAAACATGCTATGGTTGTACCTCTGGCCCGAATTTCACTTTTTTCTAAATAGGTAGTAATAATAATTAGGTATTACTACCAATTATTGGTATCTTGACAATTTTTTTTTTTTTTTCGCAGTTGGTAGCCACTTTTTGAGAAAATGATGAGAAATTTGAACATTAAGACTATTCTGTTATCATCGAAAAGTCAATTTTTCAAAAAGTGGCCAAGGACCTTCCCTACCTGTAATAAATGTTTGTGGGTCTTTGACAGTGTTATCCTGCCGACAATATGCCTGAAAATTACTGGCACCACAGTAGTTACAAAAGGCTTTCTTAACCCTTAATAGGTTCGATGGCACACATATATTCCGATTATTAGTGGGATACGCTTTTTCAAGCCTCAGGCTCTCCAAATTAGCGTGTCATGTTTTAAAAATTAGGAAGCGAAAAATTATGTCCAACTTGCTACCATCGGGGGCCACGCGTTAGTGAGGATGCCGCGTGGTAGTTCTTGCCAATAAAACCCCTCGGGGGGTTAATAATAATGGACAAGCCTGCTTGTATAACAATCGGAACTCAAACAGGTGGAGGACTTGGATTTCATTTGGAAACCACAAAAGTTTCGGACGTTGGTTGTCAGTAGACGCTATTTCTTATGCCGTGATCTGCATTGTACATCTGTCCCTCCTGTTCTCCGTGAAAACAAAGGTTCCCTTCGGTCTTCAGTCGAACAGGTTTTGTATGAGAATTGAGAAGGTTCACGTTCGAGTGTTCCATTCTAGACAGGCTTTTCAAACGTTCTGCAGTTTGATGAGTGAAATGAGTGGTGGAACTGCGATTTTCGAGTTGAAAGGGTCGTGTCATTGCGAACTTGAAACGATGACGAGGGATTTGAGCGTTCTGCATAAAAATAAGTAAAACGGCGTACATGAGAGGTGAAGATTCTCAACTCTCATCCTAGCATTGTCCGGAGAAGAGCCCCTGTAGAATGATGTAGGTACAACCAACGGGTCTTACATGCCTAACTTCGTAACGAATCAATCTTTATATTCTGAACCAGGCGTACGTCAGCCCATTATAATGCAAGGGTGTCCAGGAACGCGCGCTGTCAAGCCATGAATACCACTGATCCACTCTTGTATAGGCTGCCTAGTTCCCTCTTTCAGGCAAACTTCTTTTTAGTTCATCACGGGAAAAGAAATGAAGAGGATTCAAGCAAAACTCAACATGTCTACTTTTCATAAATTTCCAGGAGAAGCAAAAAACTTGCTGTGCAGCTCCTTTTATGTTCAGATTAATCTGACAGGGGAATCATCAATCCGTTGGTCGGTGAGAATCATGTCCTTGAATACCGATTTCCCAACATAATGCACAACGAATTGTATTCCATGGCGCTTGAAAAACACTGAATGGCAAGATCGTCGTCGTGATGCTGTGGCCAAGATACTTGGCAACGTCCACTATTTAGAGAGTGAGTGACAAACAGGAACAATCGTAAGTACACAGTTGTTTACTCGGGCAACGTCGACGAAGGAGGAGGTTTAGAAGAAAGGTAAAAATGTTTGCAATAATTTCAGGGACTTCCCGATTTCATTGAGCCCCCTAAATCGGATAGCCAACGTTGAAATCAGTCCACGGCAGGGCTCAAAGTTCGGGCAGACACTAGAGTGCGACTTTTTTTCTTTTTTTTTTTTTTCATTGTCCAGTGGGTTGGTCAAAGTAATCAGTGCTAGGGCTGGCAAGTTTTCCTCAGATGATACTTTCTTGGCGATACTTCGAAAAGGTTCTGTAAAAGTTTCGAATCTGAAGTGAGCACAGCAAACGGACTTTTGTTACGATATAACCTGGTGTACGGCGTGCACCGTGGATATCCTGGCTACTGTTTGCCGCAGGGGAACGAGCGCGACATCTAACACAGTATTGTTTCAACAGCATAACCATCTTTTGAGACGGCAAGGAAACTTCCGTCAATACTTGTATTGAATAATGTCACACTATCACGAGGTGCTTGGACAAGCCGAGTTTTGAGAAAATCTGTTCCAGCAGTTACTGTGAAGGAATACTAGGAATTGTTCTAGCTGTGAGCTAGCAATTGAACGTGAAGAGTTCTGGTTTGCACAACGAGAAAAAATCCCAACAAACTGCAGGATGGACAGAACGAGTTTTGATTGAAACAGCTAGGTTTAGCCACCTTTTTATCGTGGAAAAAATAACATATGATCAGCGAAACTTTTGGGACATGTTATGATGTGCTATAGTCAGTGGAAAATGGGGGGGGGGGGAATAGATTCTCGCAGAAAGTGAACAAGTTGAGTTTTGCTTGAATCGATAATTTCACGTTGAATTTATTCATCGTATCTGAGATCACGCTTATAGGTAACTTAAATTTACAGAATATAATATTATATTATAGTATTATCATTATATATATTATATTATAGTATTTGACTTGTTGGACCATTATTTAGGTCACACATCTCGATCAAGAAGGTGGTCTGGAATTCGTATCCTTCCACCCCAGACAAACTGACGCCCAACCAATTATGAACCCCGGCGATCAGTGATGAGAGCTGCCCGGGTCTTTGAAGTTGGCCCATTGACTAAAAACGAGGAGAAAGCTGTCGGTTGTAGTTGGTGGTGTCGGAATCCGGATGATCATGCTTGATTTGCCGGGTCTGGTAGCACTACAGACCCGGCGGGGCCTTAATCCCAATGAGTGTGATTTCTCGTATCGAACAGCCTCCTACCACGATCGGGAAGTCTATAAAAAGGCTTTCAGGCCCATCTATAACTGAAGACCTACTGGAATTCCGGAACCTTCTTCGAGCTGGGCCGCAAGGAAGCCAAAAAACTCAACCTATTTTTACGAACTAACTTCATTGTTTCACCACTAAATTGAGGTAAATATTGATATGTATATCAATATGTGGTATACCACAGCTTCCAACCTGGTAAGCGTAAGACATTAAACACAAATTTTGTGTTTCTTACATCTTGAGTTTCTTACAAGAAGAGACAGTTTGCCGTTTTGGGGGAATCGTTTTCACTTTTTCAAAGGTATTAGATAGTCCACTTTGATGGCTATAACTTTGTACAGGAAAAAATACCAAGATAAAGCGCCGAAGAGAGAGTTTAAGAGAATAAAGGTTGTAAAGTGATGGGTCGGACTGACGCGTTTTATTTTGTATTCTGTGTCTTGGTAGGAGGGAATAAGGTTAAGAGAGACTCAAGACTGTGCGGGGGGATAATAGGAGCTAATTTACCAGTCTTTCGGATCGTTGTGTTGTTAAGGATACAAAAAGGGGGTCTGAGATTCACGTGTTGGTCGGCAGGTAGGCGTTGGGCAGATGGAACGATGTGGCAGCTGCTTGTGCAGCACACGTGAGCCCCCAAAAACCCAGTGTCGAACTAAAGTTTGGTTTCGGATTTCACCCCACAGAAAAAAACTCGCATGCGGTTCTGCAGTGCGAAAACACGCTCAAATCCAGAAAATGTTTATGCTTCGGAAGCAGATAAAGCGGTACCTCTACGATATTTGCTACTATCTCACTGTCGAACTCCTTGCTTACCGTCAATGTTAACTCTTTCAGGGTTGTCTCTCATCCCTCACCCAGCATATCGATTTATTTCACAATCGATGGAGCTCTCCGTTCAACTGGTACTAAGCTCATCTCGTGAGTAGTTGGGGTGTGCTTGAGCACGAGAGGAACCTATTTCTTGTTGGCAGTTACTTATCATAGGAAAACTTCTTGTCTGATAAAGGCAATTTTCTGCTGTCGATCGTCTTCAAAAAGCCGTTTCTAAAACAAAGCCTGAGTTTTATTCTTCTCTTTTAATATTCTTATTCTTCTCTTTTAATATTCTAAAACGAAGCCTGAGTTTTATTCTTCTCTTTTAATATTCTTATAGCTTTCTGAGTCACAAGCAAGAATATTAAATATTGAAGTGTCTTGTCACATTATTAATATGTTACAAATTTTGTAGGGTCTTGCAACATAATATGTTTCATATTATGAATTCATAGGAAGACGAAATCACAGACTTGATCAACACGATAAAAACCTTTTATGAACCCATTAACTTCATAAAAATCTTTTCCAGATTTCTTTCTTTTTTTTTCTTGTTTTGTTTTTTAAATCCTGACGTTGGAAGCGACACGAATATTCCTCCATTAGCGACCTCACTTCTCGGTTAGAAGAAACCGTAAATTAACCTTTTTTGCCCCTCGCCAGCTTATCCCATTTAGAAGCTTTTAGTTTTTTATAGCCGTTATATTGGCCCGACTCGGTCATCACCTGAGGGGCCTCCGAAGGCAAAAATCCTCTATCGCACGTAGTAATTATGCTTTTTTTACTGGCATTCTTAAGACTGGTGTTTCATCTTCAACAACATCGGAAAAACGTTGTTTGAACTCATTCGTTTTCTGACGTCAAACTTTTTTTTAGCTTCTAGAAAAGAGTTCTTGTTGTAATTCTTCCATATGACGGTAAACAACCCACGCTCCACCGGCGACGGGACAGCGAGTGCTTCCAAATGGTCGATTCTTTCGCAGCATGAAAGCGGACTGTTAATTGTTTGTACCTGAATTATGTCTGTTTGGGTTATTTTCGTAGACTGGAACTGTAGAGCTTCTTCTCTTCCTGGGGAGACTCATTATAAACATCATACACCATGAGTTAAATTTTAACAAAGAGAATATTTTAGCCCTGACCTCCCAACAAAAAATAACAGCAACTGAGATCACAAAATAATGTCAAACTAATTTTAGGTTTCCGGGCTACCAATTGCTTCTAAGGATTGGAGCCTAAAATATCCGGGATGTTTGGCATCTGTTTACATGCTTGCAAATTCCTTTGCTTATCCGTAAGTATAAGTTCAAGGAGTATGAGGCTAACGCGAAGGCGACATTCAGCCGAGGCGTGAAGCGCCCAGCATAGTAACACTGTTGGTTGTGTTCAATCAAGTAGCAATGCGCTGCGTAAACCAACAGATCAATTCTGTTGAAATGCGTAACAGCTAGAATGCGTTGCCAGTAATAAAAGTCAGTATGAGTGAATGTGACACAATCCGCTTGATTCATTCCTCAAAAACCTTACAATAGGTAAGTGTCAGAAGTGGGATAATAATATTATATGTATAGGATATTATCATGTTTCAGCGGAGAGGCAGTCACAACGGAAACGGATAAAAAGCACAAGCAGCATTCTTGGAGGAGAAGGCAGGGACGGGCTTGGAAGGGATGAACTTTGGTACGGAAAACAGAACATTCTGAGAAAGAAGACCTGTAATAGGCAGAAGGACCCGGTCAGCTGGGAAACCAAGCTGCGAACCAACAGCGACAGCCTGTTTGAAAATTTGACTATCCAATGGCAACAAAGCATGAGGCAGTGCATGAAGAAGGAGATGAGCGTAGAGTCAAATACTGGAGACTAGGGATTCAGGATCTAGCCGAACTAATCAAACAGGCCTGAGACGACGTGATCAACCAATGATGATCAAGAATCTAAGAAGCTTCAAGTGCTTGTAAAACAAGGGGAATAGTCGCTACTCCCACTTCTTCAGTGGAAGGAGTCAGTGTTCGATCCAGTAGTTATGTGAAGAACCATGTAAGCAGAGGACCGTGAGAATACGTTGCTATAAGAAAAGGCAATTAGACTCTAAAAGTGGCAATTCAACTGCTTCATAATATGAAGATAATAAGAGATATTATTACGAAAAATCTGACAGTATCACACAATTTCTTGAAAGAATAACAGCTTCAGGTATTTCACGGTGATTCCTCGCTCAAACTTGAGATGACCGCCCCCTCAAGGCTTGTTTCATCACAAATTGATGCTCAATCCACATCCTTTCTCTGATAATGACGAAAAATTCCTGGTGATGAAGAGCCATCCCCCTACACCACAACCCCACCCACCGGCCCTTAACAAAAGCAATCAAAGCTCTCTCAAAAGGGCTTGAAATGAGAAAAAAATTACCTTTCCCGCATTTGTCACTGAGAGGTAATAAGCGAGGTGCCGACAAGTCTCGCGGTTGGAATTCAAAACAAAGAGAGAATCTCGGTAGGCCCTGATGTTCTGAGTTCTTGGATTATCTGTTCGTTATCACCGAGCAAGGCAAGTTGGTGTTTTAATAAAACATCACGTGCAAGAGTGTTCAAAGCGGAATGAACCTAATTATGAGCCTCCCACGAACCAATACAACGCGATATTCCCATTGAAACTCGTTAAGGCCAGGCGATCAAGAAGTGTATCAAAATATTTTCTCCAATTTTGAATTTTGAAAACGGTTTACAGACACAAAAACTCAACAGACGGCCCGAGCGGGAAGAATAACCACGATCCTTGTACAGCTAAACCAACAATCTGGTAAGAGGTGGTTTACTAGGGTAGATACTACCGAAGTGATACTATCTAACGGTGGCGCACTATCTTCGGACTGGGTTAAATCGTGTTCGATGGCCGTGAGGCGAGAGTTCGAAGTTGAGCTAGGCGCCAATCTTTTGTCCTGGAGGAGGGTCATGGACATTCGCTCCAAGCCCCACCACACTGTTGGAGCTTATTTATAAACCAAACTATCTACGTTTCACGCAATGAGAATTAGCTCGTTGAATAATGAGGCACATAAATTGTGGTTCCTGATTTAAAAAAAAAATCCTTGAACCAATACGTCAGTTAAATGGATTTTTTTCTTACGTATCAAGTCGAACGTCAGGTAAATTTGGAATCGGGGTAGGAAGTAAGCCACTAAAAACTCAGCTTTTCCAGGATGATACGGTCCGGAAATCACGTGGTCAAATCTTTGCGTAATCACTTTCAAAGACAAAAACCAACTATGTGAAACTCATACGCAACCTACTCAGAAACCCGCCAATCATGATCTACATCAGCCTCATTTTGCTGAAAATTGCTATGGTAATGTTGGAAGGGAAACGCCCTTGCATGAGGCGATTTATTCTCCAAGGCCTCGAACGACACGGGCAGTCCTTATTGTCAAGGAGAGCCCGCCATTGAACCATTTTGAAGAGGTGAGAAAGGATTGTCGATACTGTTTTCCATTTTTAAGAACTTTTTCCTATGTACGGCTCAGCTTCACCACGGCAATGCATTTTTTTTTTTTTTTTTTTTTTTTTTAATTCTAGTCTCTTACATTCAGCGCTCGACGACTCGATATTCTTCCTACCAGCAGACAAAACTGGGTGCAGTGGGTGCACTCCTAAGGGAGACTGTACGCCAACAAGTCGGTACAGTCAACCTCTTCGAAGCCCGAGACGAAGTACGGATCAAGTTCAACCCTCCACGGAATCGGATGTCCAGAAAACCAGTATCCCCCCTTCCCCAAGCAACCTCCCAGGTGTCCAAACTATAATGAAATCCACGCTCCATCACCTCGTCTCGTACTTACTGCCCTTATAAAGAAACACGCCCTGCATGTAAACAAACGGGCGAATTAGCTGCGTTGGGATGGTTTTTAATTTAACTCCAGTCATCCACTACGATCGACCAACGAAGAATAACCGAATTACCTCATGGAAACCAGCGCTCAAAATGAGCTGCTGTAAAAAGCGACGCGGTTGCAAAATCTCACACACTAGATTCTGTTCCTCGTCTGTACATCGCGGATAATGAGCTCTGATTTTCTCTTTATAAACACTACCAGCGGAAATGCAAAATCATCAAACAATCATGCAAAAAACCCAGATATCAACAAGTCCGCGAAAAAACCTCTAGCGCCTTTAGTAAGCTAAGTTCACACAAAATTAATACACCTATATAAACTCATGTTTATTCATCGGATAAAATAAGTCTGTAATCAAGATGGGAGAATCAGGAGGATGTGCGCTTGCATTTAATTATAACGAATTACCTTTTAGACGATCCCTAGTGAAAAAGCAGGTGTAATGACCTGGAAAAGGCTGCGGTTTAGCGCCAACGTTGTTGCGAAGTTGGGGTTTTTGGATGGAACAAATCGAAGTTCGTGCAGATATCAGGTTACATGTGTTAAGTGTGAGAACTGAGTGGTGTCAAGCATTATAAATCTTCTGGGTTAAGTGGAATAAATGGCTGAATTATTCAACGCGGATCCAGATGAATTAAAAGCGATACAATTTCGTATACCGCTAGCCTATAAAATTTAGCCATTTAGATGATCCACATTTCATGTCAAGATTTTGATACTATCGGCGAACAAAGACTACGTAGTAGTCATCACAATCTTGTACTGTAGAGTCGGTTTCTTCATCGTAATGTAGCCGTCATGGAAGTAGTTATTCCATTACCAACACCATAAAGTTGCTATTACGCTAACCTTGGAACAAAAGTGGAATGTCAGGAAAGCTTGAGTTGAGCAACCGTTGCGTTCAGTAATGCTTGGCGCGAATTTTAAACCCGTGAAATAAATACACAAGTCAGACAAAACTACGGCGAGTAGCAGGTAGTTTTCTGGTCGGCGCGTAGCAGAATTTCGAAATCGTAACTGTAGAAATTGTGATGGGATCGCTTTTGGGCCCGACGACGCATACCGTTCTTCGTCAGTGAGCGCTTGAAATTCCGTCGGTTGACGGGAGCGAAGGTCCCTTTCGTCGAAGCCGCCCTGATCACTTTTTTACTGGCCGATTATCCCAAGCGGTGTCCATTCCTTTATGAAAAAAAGAGGACAAAGAAATCGCTTGAATGATGATCAATAACGGGCAAGTAAAGACAAAAGTGCTGACCACCCCAAGAAATCACGAATATTTCATAGTCAAAGAATCAAAATTAACTTTTATGGCATCTGACTTTGCCAAGTTGCAATTTCCTGAAAGAGGGTAGGTATTTGAATGCAGTCGACATATTCAAAGGTTTTCGAAGCTCCCAACCCTCAGACAAAAGACTTCACGATCGAAGGAAGAACTACCGCAAGAATGGAAGCTACACCGTGATGAGCCAATGAGGTACCAATCAATCCGTAGTACCTAATTGTAGGGAGTTATCAACATGACTTTCTCCCGTAAGGTATTCCAGGGTTCCTCCTACCGAAACCAACTCCCCCGAAGGTACCGAAAACATCGAGATGCTATCTGAGAGGGCGGTGCACGGCTGTGGTTCACTGCGATGTGGGTGTGCGTACCGAATATAAGATACCTTCCTGGTCCAGACTTGGAAGCCAAAAAAAAAATCGAAGATCGAGAAACGTGATTTACTCAAACGCTAAAAAACCTGGTGCAGGCGGTTTGGTAGGACTAGCGACCTTCTAGATAGCGTCTCAAAATTCTCGACTCGTAATGACGTTGTTCAACTGTTTGGTCTGCTTTAATAGGGCTCATGGGACGATTGCCGGCAATATCCAGACCTGAAAACTACCACGTCACCCACCCACATCGAAAAAGAACAAGGCAAAAAAGAAATGTCATCTGAGGTAATTCGGTTGGTCACGAACTAGTCAGCAGGATAAAGGAGATGAGTCAGTTGAAAACCAATAAATATTAGTTTAGCAGTTAATAAGGGGCGCACACGAGCCAAAAAGTAAACAAAGGTACGGCTGTTCTGAGACGTCAGTGACTGGGCGTTTCTAGGGTTCGGTAAATCACGATTCCCTTTCCTGGTCGAGCTCGAGATTTTCAAGCTAATTTTCCCGGTGAGGTCATCATCATTTTACAGAGAAAAAAAATCGAGATTCCTGTAGCTAAGATACAGCATAATGTCGTATTGCATGTTAACGCAATGCAATTTGGGTTTTAGTTGGTACCGTTCCCCCCGACTAGCTTGACGAGGCATAATTAGGGTGACCAGAGGTACTCCTTTTGGGAGGACAGGTACTACTTTTTGAGTTAGGGTCCTCTCATATTTTTGGATACATGAAAATAGAGTAATGGTACTCCTTTTGGTTTATTATTCATGGAATAATACACCTATGTTTTCGCGACGCGGGTCGACGACTCCGATCGGCCTCAAAATTTGACATTATCCGTTTCAAGAGGTCTACATTCAAAATCCGAAATGTCCGTCCGCCGTCCGCCGTCCGGGCCGTTTTGGGCAGTAGGAATTTTTTTAAAAATCTGAAATTTTGACAAAATACTCGGTTTACCATCTAGTTGTGCCCGCAAGGTTTTCAGTCCGATCGCCCAAACCCGTGGGGCGCTATGGGGCTAAAATGGGGCTACAGGAGGGGTGTTTTGAAGGCTTTTAGCTATGGGATCGAGTTAGGTGTCGTTTTCGAAGTATTTTTGGACGTAGAATCCATTTTTGGGGGTCCCGGAACGATCCGATTTCACTGGGGCGATGTTTAGGGCATTCGTGGGGCTAAAAATGGGATTTTTGAAGGATCCCAGGATGTTAAATATTTTTCGAGTAAAAAATAAAGAATTTTTGAAAAAACACATTTTTGAACAAAAAAATCAAAAAAAAAAAGTTTTTGAGATAAAAATCCAAAAAATTTTTTTTTAATTTTTTCATTGACAGAATTAAATTTCTGCACAAGTAACGTATATCTAAGAATAATAAACCCTTGTGTAAAATTTGCAGCGTTTTTTGAAGTGGTACTCCCCAAGTCCTACTATTGGAATTTACAGGTCTGGAAAAATCCAGATTAGGCATTGAGACCTTGGAAGAGGTAATGCAGATTTACCAAAATTTTGAGAAAAACTTTTTAGAGATGTTTGAGTTTCTGAAAAATCACAAACAGCTGCTCAAAGCCATTCACGGCTCTGCAAAATAATAATATTATTTTGATGGATTTAAAAAATGAAACAAGCCATCAATTGAATTGAATAGATGAACGCAACCTTTTTGTTATTACGAGAGAAACTAAGAAACAGTAGGTATCTAGCGACCAAACTATGCCACACAGCACATCAAAAATATCCACGTGATGCTCATTACGTAAACAACTGCACCCTAACGACCGATGCTTAAGAAAACCTTATGCCGATCAGAGGTAACGAACGGCTCAGGCTGCAAAAATCGTTTTGGAGTCGTTGGAATCAGCCTAAAAAGCTCATTCCATAGACCCTTGTACCAACGAAATCGGACAAAAACTTTCGTCCCCCTATTGAGGCCTCCTTAGTTACACATCAGAGATAAACAACTTTCGTCGTGAAGTACCTCCCGAAAACCGATGAAAGGGATGAGGGAGGAAAAATCAAGGTAGCCTATAACCACCCCACGAACTCGCTGATCACAATGAGACCACCCTCATGAAAATCTGTTGAGCCGCTCGGGCGTGATGCTCTGTACACAAACAAACAAACAAAAAAAAAAACATACATGTCGAGGAGGTGAGCGCACCTTTCCATTTTTTGGAAAAAGGTTGCGCTAAAAAATGAATTCCTGAAAAATTGAGTTGAAAAACGATTTTTTTAGTTTGCTATGTCCGTTTGTTTAATATCACTTGCTTATTTTAGTTCCTTATCCTATGTCAATTTATTATTGTTACCAACCATGCTGTGGAATTTCCTATAAGAAAAAAAGTTTATTTTGAAAGTTAGGTACTTAACATGAAACATAACATAATATTATACTTATAATGTTACCTATAACAATGTTAAATATATGTATTATGATATATAAGGTAATATAGTTGCTAACAACTATGGAAAATTTTCCAAATGGTACTCTTTTTTTGTCTTGAAATTATGGTCACCCTAGGCATAATAATAATTATTATTTACTAAACTTTTATTTAGGTTCCACAATCTACGAATTTACGTTCTTGTATCTCAAATTTAGATTTAATCTAAACAAATGAGTAAGAGGGGTCCGCAGTAGAAATTGTTCTGTGAAAGGGGTCCGCAAGCCAAAAAGTTTGGGAAGCCCTGCCATACATCATTCCTCACAGCATCCAAGGGACTTAAAAGAACCAGACGATCTTGATTGAACATTTTGGGTAATTAACGTTTTTTCTCTCTCTCGAGATTTATTTAAATGATCATTTAAATAAATAAGGCTAAAAACAAAACCTGGCGATATAGCCAAAGTGCAAATTCAAATTCGTGTTCGGCAAGCCTGGCAACAAGGAAGACCCCCCGAGATCAGATCTTCCGAGCACTAGTTGCCTCTTTTTTTTCTTCTTTTTTTGTGGGCATTGCTTTACGCAGACCCAAGCCCCTCAGCCCCTGGGGCTAGGAGAATGAACTTCAAGTCTTGAGCTTCATTCTACCAGTTCTTTTATCCGGTTGCTTTCCAACTTTTTCATCTTGAACGCGTGCGATAAGTTTGGCTCGTTTTCTATAGTATAGTACGGCATTTGAGCGTGACTTGACTCCGAGAATAAGATCAAGGGCGAAGCTCGCGACGACATAAAAACTCGCCTATTAGCCAGCGGGTGCTGTGCTTTACTGCGAAAGACTTTTATCGTCTTGAAGGAACACCTACGGCGCCAATAGGCTTCAGTTGCAGAGTCATGCGAGGGATGCTTATGAGTCATCATGCAAGATGAAAAAGTGGGTAAAAACAAAAGAAAAAAACATTGTTGTGTAGTGCCGAATTCTAACAGATCAATCACTGGTTTTCCACATTAGCGTCTACTCTCTTTTAGTAGCTCATCTATCCCATCGGATAGCAAATTGTTCATCACAAATCCCTGGAACGCGGGTCGGATTCTGTACTCGTCACGGTGGTTGGGCCAAAAAAAAAATCCCTTGGAGGTGTGAGAAGACGTATACTAAGTGTAGCGCAGGGGTGGGCAGAGTCAGGAGGCGGAACGCATTACACGGTCTTTTAGATCCCAAAGGCATTTCTTCGTCAGGAGATTTAATTAACCATCACAAAACCCCAAAGAATCATTAGGGCTTATGACTCAGAAATCCCTCAAGTGACATATTGGAGGCATAAGTCACTCCTTTAGGTCCGTTCCGAATGTCCCATCAAGGAACGATCTTACGGCCCATAAAAATCCTCGTAACACTAAAACGAGGATAATAACGAGGGGATCCCACAAGTCCTTTGTGGTGATGCTCATCAGAACCGAATCGGCTTAAAAAGAATTTACGTCTTGCCCCGCAGGGGTCGCCATTGGCTGAAATAAGAGCATGGTTATGACTAATCCCGAATCATTAGTAAGTCTTTTATCTCAACTTCTAAAGCACTTCACATTAAACTTGTAACCGAAAGACGATTTTTAATCAGTCATTTCATGGTTTTGCAACTCGTTAAAATTAAGGTCAGCTAAGGGCAAAATGAAATAGTAACTGTCGTCGTCGAGCCTTGTCATACCGCAGGCATATAAATTTTAATTATTTTAAACTTGTAAACTTTAATGTCGCAGTGCTCAAACGAGGAACAAAAGTTGTTAAAATTATTTCTTACAGGGTAATTATCAATTTATTAACTTTTCCATTAATTCATTAAAAAATGGATGCAGCACCTGAAAAGGATGCAATCCACTTGTACTGTAAGCTCATATCCCGTTTCACTGACGCAAGTTGTCCATAAATAGAACTTCGAGGTTACGAGAGCCTTTTTTGCCTCGGTAAATGTAAAGAAGTGTGACTGCACCGACTGCATGCATTCCGACTAATTTATTCCTACAATAGGAATATTATTCAACCTTTTCAATCGAAGTCGAGTGATGGAATTTTGCGGTATGCTAGACCTGCGTAAATTACATTAACTTTTTTAAAGCATTTATTCTAAAATGCTCTAGTCTCACGTATTTATGTAACAATACCACAAGTAGTTATTGTGAGGCTACAATTGGCTTGGATAGGGAGCCTATTTGAATGCTAACATTGCCCACAGAAACAAACGTTCGAGCCTTAGTAAGAAGGACCAACCTGCCCTAAATTGTCTGTCCTAGAAAAATGAGTTTTAATTATCATCAACCTTGGAAAAAAACCTCTTCTATTGTTAAAGGGGATGAAAAACCTAATTTCCGGGGTGCGATTCACTGTGGCCTCGTTTCCCGGAGTCATTAAGGTGAAGAAAATTACCACCGCCATTGATCGGACCATAAAACTATAATAGGCTTGAAGGACCAATTGGCTTGTGAATAGAGAATTCTTAATTGGGAGAATCTTATACAGTGGCTGGTGAAACCTACTAACACCAAAATTGGATAACAATCTGTAATGGATGTTATTGTTGTGGTTATCCTCTGCGCTCTCAAGAAATAATTGGATTTTCTAGTTATGGGGTGATGACCGTTACATTAGGTTATGAACGCTGCTATTTTACAATTAGCAGTAATGAGTTTCACTATGCCTTCAACAGTGACAAAATAACGGAAAAAATTATTTCTTGGGTAATTCGTAGGGGAAAACATAGATACTGGGGGACGTTTTGTCGAGCACTCTCTACAGAGAACTTAGACAACAAACTCACCTGCTCTTTAAGAAACCGGAAACATGGTGCCAATGTTCACTTAAGTGGATCCACGAAAGAATAACATTAGGGAAGAAAGGAAGGAAACGATGAGTCACCCTGATCGCAGGGCGATACAGCACAAGCACAAAGAACGATTTTAATGAGCAATACGCACTCAAGTTTCAAGGCGACCAACTGTTGAACCAAGAGGCATGCACGCACCAAGATCATCGAGAGTCTCAAAGTGGCATGTGACCTTTCAGAGCAAGACAGAGTAGACAGCAAACAACACGTGCTGAATCACAAAAGGTATGAGCGGAATTTCTTACATTCTTGATCCATATACTACTATTGCGAGTCGCAATTTGCGACTATTCTTTAAATGTTAAGAATTAGGTATTCAATAATTTGAATCACAGTTGTTAAGTAGATTCGCTCTTGATAGCTCTGGAATGGTAAAAGACGAATTGCGACACACGATTTCTGGCCATACCTGGACTTATACCTGGCCTTCTACCTGGGCAGTCTCGAAGACCCTTCGCTGCCAACGGGGTAATCCGATTTGATGAAGGCGAGCTGTTTATGACCTCTGCCAGAACCTCCTCAAATGGTCAATACTCACTGGCTACCCAAATTCAAGTGAGAAGGCCGGCTGCCCGGGGTTCAGGATTGAGAGATACTGAATCGCAGTAAAATTAAACTCTGACTTACAGGTCATCACCATAATTTAATTACTTATATGTGAGTTCAGCGCTAATGAATTACAAATTTTTGGTTTCTTTTATTATTATTCTTGGAGTGATACACCGATGTATTCGCGACGGTGGTCAACAATTTTTATCGGCTTCTTGGTACGTAACAATAATTATTAGGTATACCTAATACAATAATTATTAGGTATACCTACAATGTAATATATTGTATACATTGTATATATTGTATTATAATATATTGTATACAATATTATTGTATAACGCATGCTCGTACAAAGCGCGGAGAACCGTTTATTCGATCCGAGCGTGAAATTTCTGATATGGTACAACATTTTCTGTTCAAACCGCGCATTGCACAACATTTATGTACAGTGCCGATTACCTTGATCTTCGTTGTACGATAGGTTTTATACAGTCAGGAAAAATTCAATAATTGATGTAATTCATTTTAAAAAATGGTCAAACTCAAGTTGAATTCTATGGTTAAAATAATATTGTCGCTAATTACTTTATTACAATAATTGTAATTATTACAGTAAAACGAGCTATATAGATGGCTCCAAAATAATAACTGGTGAGGAGGGGGTGTGGAGTTATTATAATAAGACCCGGGAATTCAGAAATCAAACAAAGTGGAAACTTTGATGTCAAAAAGGCAGATGTGTATTTATCTAACTAGAACAAGAAGAATAAATAATTATCACTAGTTTGTACAGTGGTGACTGCTTAAGTCACACTGAAAGCAAATGTTGTGAAATTGCCTTGATCGACTTGGTACATTTTGGTTTATTATTCTTGGAATAATATACCTATGTTTTCGCGACGGAGGTCGACGACTCCGATCGGCCTCAAAATGTGACATTATCCGTCTCAAGAGGTCTACATTCTAAATCCGAAATGTCCGTCCGCCGTTTTGGGCAGTAGGAATTTTTTTAAATCTGAAATTTTGACAAAATACTCGGTTTACCATCTAGTTGTGCCCGCAAGGTTTTCAGCCCGATCGCCCAAACCCGTGGGGCGCTATCGGGCTAAAATGGGGCTACGGGAGGGTTTTTTTTTAAGGCTTTTAGCTATGGGATCATATTACGTGTCGTTTTCGAAGTATTTTTGGACGTAGAATCCATTTTTTGGGGTCCCGGAACGATCCGATTTCACTGTTGTGATCTATAGAGCTTTCATGGGGCTACAAATGAGATTTTTGATGGACCCCAGGAGGTCGAATATTTTTCAAGTAAAAGACATTTTTAAAAAATACAAAAATTTTTTTTGATTTTGATTCATTGACAAAGAAATAGATTTCTGCACAAGTAACGTATAATATACGTTATTATCAAAGAATAATAAACCCTTGTGTAAAATTTGCAGTGTTTTTCTGTTCAATCTGCGAATTGGACAGCAATGCCTGCACCAAGGCCGAATATTGTACCGCGGTTTGTGCATTTTGCGGTCGGTCCAAAACCTATCATGTAGCGAGCAAGGTAAAAATCATTCAATGATACAAAATAAATTACTGACTATGGGAATACTTTTATACGGAAGGAACTGACAACAGTCGGCGGTCGGGAGCTTTGTGAACGTGGCGAACGGCTTCAAAGGAGCCGATTTTGGAGATTTCCCCAACGGACAATGCAGGTAATGAAGGGTTATCATGACATTGTCAGCAACCTCCCTTTATGGATTAAGTCAGAGTAACATTCACTAAGGAGTGGGGCATCTGTCCTGAAATTAACAGTAAACATGAGTTTTAGTGGGATGTTGTGAGGGGAAGAAACCGTATGCTGGTTGGTGGAAATTGCATTTAATAAAGTATGCAACTCGAGGCGCCTTTCGCTCCTGCCCTTTTGGGATCAGAGCTCTTCAGGAGTATAACATTAACCCTTAAGTGAAACTGCATGTTGGTGGGCTTCCCTTCAGAGCGCCTCGCACGGACGAGATTGGGTTCTCGTTTATTGGTAGTGTGACGTTCATTTGGGGTGCCGTGCTAGGGCCTATTAGGGAGCAATTACCGGAAACATGTTGAGTTCAAACCCCCAAAATCAACGTGTTGAACTCAACATGTTTCCGGTAATTGCTCCCTAATAGGCCCTAGCACGGCACCCCAAATGAACGTCACACTACCAATAAACGAGAACCCAATCTCGTCCGTGCGAGGCGCTCTGAAGGGAAGCCCACCAACATGCAGTTTCACTTAAGGGTTAATGTTATACTCCTGAAGAGCTCTGATCCCAAAAGGGCAGGAGCGAAAGGCGCCTCGAGTTGCATACTTTATTAAATGCAATTTCCACCAACCAGCATACGGTTTCTTCCCCTCACAACATCCCACTAAGATAGATGGAAACCGTTCACACCACGCAGAAACATGAGTTTGGTAATTTCATTTGCTAAAGAAATTTTCGAAGTGTCTCAGAAAAATCGTTGTAGCCACCATGTCTGAAGTTGTGGAAAAAATTTTATCAGAAAAGGATCTTGAAATGTCGAACCTAACTCACTATTTTGGTTTATTATTCTTGGAATAGTACACTATATAATCGCGACGGAGGTCAACAATTCTGATCGGCCTCTAAAATTTAATGTGATGTTATACGTTTCAAGATGTCAAGAGGGGTTTTCGAAGGTTTTCGGCTATGGGGTCGATTTGGGTGTCGTTTTTGAAGTATTGTTGGACGTAGAATCCGTTTTTGGGGATCCCACAACGATCCTAAAAATTACATTCCCCGATAAACTCCTACCGCACAAGTGCCAATCCAGACGAATCCCAATTACTGAAATTTCTCTCATCAGCATCCCATTTTTACAGCCACGTCACAAAATAATTTTTCATTCCGTAGTATGTTCAGGTCAGTGGAGACAGTCCGATATTCACCTATATAAATTTCCTGTACAGATTTGCTCTTGTTGTTCTTAACGACCTACTTCTATCATTTAAAAGTAATTTTTATTAATAGGTATTTCTCTAGGGTAGATCAACTTTTCTAATAATAATTATTAGAAACTACACACACTTTACAATTATTGTAAAATAGCTAATTTGTAAAATCCAAGGATACGTACCTTCTGTAAATTTAGAATATGTAATATTTAGGTACCTACGTGATATACAACAATTGCTTGACTATTAAGACTTTTCATTCCCAGTTTCACAACGCTTATTAATAAAATGAGCTCATTTCATGACGTTTTACCCAAATGAGTGTGATACTTATTAACGTCGAGCTTTAATTTATTGGTAAAACCATTTTACAAATAAATTAAAGCTCGACCACAGATTTTAGCACAAAAGCACCTCAAATTGAAGGCTAAATCCCTTGCAAACTCGCAGATATTATACCTAGTAAAAGACACCAAAAATCCTCGAAAAAGCCTATTTTTGACCCTTTAAAAGCCCCTTTACTAATAACATAGCTCCTTGTTACTAATAACCTTTATATTATGTTAGAGGAAGAATCGCTATAGCTTGGGTGAAAACGAGGTCACTATAGTAGTCTTGTTTTCACCCATATAGGCCTACTCATAATACAGCTTTGCTTCGTGTAGTGGGCCTTGCTCACAGAGTGTCTCAAAGGATCATCGCAGGTAGACGGATCGCTCATTTTTACGACCGTGCTAATGACGACTTCGAGTTCGAAGCCTAATCCGACCCTTCTTGGGTTGGACCTACGGAACCCCGAAAATTATGTGTCGCAATTCGTCCCAAGCCTCTGGAATTGAGCGGACGTTCTGTTCTACAAAATAGAACGTCCGCATTATTCTCGTCTGGTTTGTGTTTATTCTGTTTAAATATAACTTGGGCTTAGTTCACAGATGCTGGTCTTCCTCGGCTCAACCTGCTCTAATCAAGTCAATTCTTCAGCTTGAAATAGTATTTCTTGTGGGATTTGGTAGCTGAATAACATCGTGCAGCAGGTACACCACTTCGGGCATACTCGGCGGAACAGAAGGGACAGAGCAATTTTAACGTTTACCTTACATTATAGCGCATTATTTGGCTTTATGTGGCACCTGATTCACATTTTAGATATCGATGAATCAGAATACAAGACCCTTGAAACCCGGGAAACCAAATGGAGTGTGTTACCATGCTACAAAATACCGTTCAAACAGGTGTCTCCCGTTCCCGCTTTTGCAGTGATTACCCAGTTCGCTCTCCAAGGCGTAGCCGTAACGCGATTCGCTCTTTCGGATGGTATAATGGGCTATAGTGACTTCATTTGCCAGAAAAGCGGAGGTCAGACGGCATTTTTCGGACCCCGTTTTCATTCTTATAGCGGTGTAGGAAAAAGCCTTGAACCAAACCTGGTGACTAGCCTGGTGAACCGGTGAGTCAGACGGTCCTCTGATATGGATCACGGTTCGCTGGTCATCCAAAGCCTTTCCTTCCAGACGGTAATTCTTATGATTTCTTATGAGCCAACGGTGAGTTAACTCTGGGCGTTTTTTATGGTTCAACCTTCCACAATTTTCTCCCCGGTAAATTGGCTCCAATACAAACTCAATCGGCATGAAGCAATCGGCATGATACGAGTAACTGCAAAATTCATAATTATTGTCAGCATTACGTGCTCAGTTCGGTTTATGACGCACAATATTGCAATCTCTTCGTGCCCATTAACGATTATAATATCCTTAGGAGAAAAATGAACAGCTCATCACGGTGGACAAGAACACCCGGAGACAAGACACATTCTACAGGTCAACCAACATACCTGTACTGCGGAGTTGAGAAAACAATTGTTCTGCCCGGGTCCATTTAGTAGCCCTTTGGAAAAGGTGAAGGAAGTGTCCTTCAAAGGGGCCATCACTCTTTAGTCCCGCATCCTGCAAACAGAAGATAAATTATTTACATAAAAAAATGTAGAACCCCTTCTAATACGTGGGACATAGATGGGAATCATCAGCACCGAACTGGCGAACAATACAGAAGTCTTGCGACATAACACAACCGCGAACATCAGGCCTGTCAGATTTAAATGGAAATCCAGTGAAAGATGAGTTTCCAACCCGAAGACAGTTTGAGCAGATGAAGCCATTGAGGTTGTCAATCACGTCCCGCTTCATCGCGGGAACGATAATTCATGTTAGACACAAAAAAACTACGGTGTTTAGAACCGTTTGAGTGAAGGATCGATAGATTATTAGCCCCAATGAGATCATCAATCCTTACGAGCTAGAAGGTATAATCACGAGGGGGCGTAATGTCAGGGCGTGCATGGAAAACAGCCACAACTGACGTCTTACTGACTACGAGCAACAATTTTTGTTTTCGGGGCCAAACGACAGAAAATTTCACTGATTGGCGGTCCTACCTTCATCTTAAGAATCATTTTCTCAACGAAACGCTCATTTTAGTTCATTGTGCCTAGGAACGCGCTACTTGAAGTATACAGTGGAATGTAACATGTTGTTGTGGGAAATGCGCAAAACAGAAACACATTTATTGTTTGGTGACAATGCAAAGCCCATATTTCTCGAACTGGGAGCTCAGAGCGATCTGCATTTGGTAATTGCTTACGTTGACTCACACTTGAGGAAAACGGCGTTTTTTTTTTTTTTTTTTTTTTTTTGGCATCTCGGTTTGCTGACTCAACAAACAGAAGAGGACCACTTCGATCCTAAGGAGAGGGCGTGATTCGCCAAAAACATCTAACTGGCCACCCAGGCGCCCCATGGAGTTTCGCTCGGGAGAGGAAGACGTCATGACGAGGCGCAGATTTTGGATAAGGTTTTTTTCGTCCAGGTGACGAAAGGGCGGCGTTTTTGTTTTTTTTGTTTTACTAAACCTAATGAGCAGATAAAGCTGAGTTAGGAAAAAGGGTGGCGGAATTGGGTGATCGGCCCGGTTTTCGTGACTCCTGGGACGTTTTCATAGTCATTGCGATCTTTTTTTTAAGCGGTCAAATGTGGGTGGCCGACTGGACTCGGCGGTTTCTCCGTTCGACTGGTTGTCTTGCGGTTGACCTCCGCACTTCAGTATTCTGGACACGCACTTGCGATTTTAGTCGACCGACTTACGCAGAAATGAAACCCGTACGGCACTACTTTTCAAGCTACGCGATTGTAAAATGTGAAACAGAAACGATTGACCTTGAACACACCAGCGATCGTTCAGCCGCGCTACTTCTTCCCAGACGACTTTGTTTTAGAATTTGGTACCAATCCTACAACTCCATTCTCGTACTGCTGAAGTCGTCATCGTGTTTTTTTTATCGCCATTTGTGCAAAATTTGATATTCTTATGAATCTTGCACCCCATCTGCTTCTTTTGACTCTACTAACACAAGACTTCACTCTAACCGACACCGTCCTTGTACTTGACATGTAAAAAAAGACCTAATATACTCGAGATGTGGTTTATTAATTTTTATACAGCACGTGCCGTAGTCGCATGGGCAACACTATCGTAAATTCGCCCGCCCGCTGCTCGTGGTTCAGTCACAGGCGACGGGAAGCGCCACCGTTGGCGGTGTGATTGGGGAGTCCAGATTCTCTCAGAGAGGGAGCACAGCACTCGGACGTTCCCAATCTCACCGCCAGCTTCGTCATTTCACTGACTGTCTATTTCAATATTAAATTGAAATGTCTACACACTGCATTTTTGATTGGGCCCGAGGACTGGGCATCCCCTGGCGACACTTCGGCTAGGGAAGCCAGGTCAGTGTACCCAATTTTTAGCTCCAGGGAGAAATGATGTTGATGTTGACACATTAACTTCAATATTAGATGCACCTGGACTCCCTTCCAGAGACCAACGCATTCCAGAAAACCACAACACTTCCTGCCAGTCTGGAGATTGCGGGTCTCCCTTCTCTGCCTTGATACCGCATCCCAGGTCAGCAGATCATGACACGTCATGTTTTGCCCTGGGCAGGGGTATTCAGGTACTCCCTTCCTATTCCTCCAAAGACACCGGTGGCGAAACGGTGGAGGCCTTCCCCCAAACACACAACACAATAGGTCAACCAGGCTGCCCTACAAGTGCTATCTGCCCGATTGTCCAAATTATCACTTATTTTGACAAATTGGCGTTTTAGCGTTTCAAACAGAAAGAGAAATCAAGTAACAACTTGAAAACTCTGCAAATTTTACAAAAGGATTTATTATTCTTTGATATAGGTTACTTGTGCAGAAATTTAATTCTGTGTCAATGGAAAAAATTTTGGAATTTTTTTTTTTTCATTTTTTTTTTTTTTTTTTCAAAAATTCTTCATTTTTTGCTCGAAAAATATTTAACCTCCTGGGATCCTTCATATGAAGGCCCCATGAAAGCCCCATAGACCGCCACAGTGAAATTGGATCGTTCCGGGACTCCCGAAAATGGATTCTACGTCCAAAAATACTTCGAAAACGACACCTAACTCGATCCCATAGCTAAAAGCCTTCAAAAAACAACAGAGCCCCATAGCCCCATAGCGCCCCACGGGTTTGGGCGATCGGACTGAAAACCTTGCGGGCACAACTAGATGGTGAACCAAGTCTTTTGTCAAAATTTCAGATTTAAAAAAAAATTCCTACTGCCCAAAACAGCCCGGACGGCGTACGGCGGACGGCGGACGGACATTTCCGATTTAGAATGTAGACCTCTTGAAACGGATAATGTCAAATATTGAGGCCGATCGGAGTCGTCGACCCCCGTCGCAAAAACATAGGTGGTGCATTATTCCAAGAATAATAAACCAAAAAGTAGGTATCGAAAAGTTTATAGGAGGTAAATGAGAAGTGTTTCTACCCTCCTGTAAAGTTACTAAAAGTGGGATAGCACATGTGACCAAGCACCCCACTGGTCCAAAATATTGTACTGATCAGACCTTTCGTCGTCATACGATGACAGCTCGACTTGCAAATCTGGTTTGTTGATTGTGTCATTTGCATGACAAGAGTAGGATTGCGTGAACTTGATCGTACGATAATTCTCGTTTTAATGAATGGAATATTTCCTGTACTCGGGTTGCATTGGAAAAAACTCGTCTTTCCAGCAAACAGGTGGATGGAAACGAAGCCTTCCCACCTCTACTGGTCAAAACCACATTCACTTTTCTCTCTGAGGGCTTAGCGGTAAAAACCGCTCGCTTATACGGCACTGTTGCTTCTGGCCGGTTAATTAAAGTCTGAAAATCGTGTTTTTTTTTTTGTTTTTTTTTTTTGTATTTTATTTTATCGGTTTGGGAATTGCTGGAGCTTGCCGGGGGGTTGCGGATAGCTGAGCATAACAAGGACGATTAGTCCTTCGGAAATCTGGATATGGTAAGGTCGAATAGACGCCCAACCCGACATAAATTAGATCGATCAGACAGGACAAAAGAGGCAGCAGGAAAAACTTCATTTCAATTGACTACAGCTCTGAACAAGTCCTGAGAAGGCCTGTGCCTAAGGATGATTCGACTGGTTGCAAGGCCATTGCCCCCAGTTTTAGCTTGTGATGGCGTCAGTTGTTATTGAAAATGGAAATGCGAAGTATCGAATGCATCACCACGTGAGAAGCCCATAACTACTTCAACTCAGGACGATTCAATACCTCCAGGCCACGATTCCCCAAAGGATATCTTCGGAAAACCTCGGATCACGATATTGGACCAACTGGCAGGGCAATTGGAGCAAGGCTGAACAAAAGACAGCTTTTTTTTTCTTCCTCTTGGATAAAGGTCGAAGAGATTTACATCATTATCCTCTCTTTTGACGGTGGTAAAAGCCCGGCCGGAAGGCGGCGAAGGGGAGTACAGAGTCACTGGGGGTACATTCGTAGGCAAGGCGGTTGGTAGGAAATCGTGGTAGTCAGAAACTCAGAAGTTTTGAAGGGTCTGCTGGAAGCCTAATGGCCGTCACGACGTGATGTGGTCACGTGCTTCCCCCCGCACTCTTCTCATCATGCACTGATGATGGCATAATCATCATCTATGAGAAAATTCTAGTGCACCGCAATAAATAATTCCTGCAATGATAGCTGTAAGTTCTCAACAAACCCACAAGCCTTTTTTCTCTGATCAAAATTCTGAGCAAACGGATTCAAAACTACAAAAAATCTGTATACAATTCCAATTTTATATAAAAACTAATTCAATATTCAGGAACTTTTAACGTGTTATTTTTCCCACGGAGAAATTACCACTATGGCAGGAAACTCCGAAATTCACCTCACCCTTGTACTAATCAGATTTAATGACACGGCCAAAAGAAATGTACAAGTGCTAATAATAGTGCGAACGGGTTTTTTAATCATCTACTAACAGCCCGAATTGTAAGAAAGAAGGGTTCGTGATCCGACATGGTTCCACGGTAGTAGCCCAGGAATAACCCAGAAGTTCTCATAGGCGAAAAAAAGGAAATGCAAATCCATGGTTGGTAATTAAAGTCCACTAACCTTTGATGAGAAACGAGGCTCACTTGTGATTTCATTATGTCGTGGAAGAAAATTAATAGGTGCGCCGAAACAATGGCCACAGGGATTATACCATTACGTTTCTCCCAGGAGAAAAATAATGGCGGCAAGTAAAAAAAAAAGCATCAGTCTTTTCCGAGTAGTGATTTCGCATTAACTCCTCGTAGACACGTGTTGACGTTTGGGTCACGAAATACATAATCTAATACACAAAGGTTAACTCCCATAAGTCAATCAGAACTGAATCGGGCGTAGATGAATATTTACGATAGCTGAAGCATGAGTACCATTCACCGTGAGAGCTTTGTATGGAAATGAGGAGTCCCAAACATAATAACCAGGTGTAACTAATTATAAAAGAAATATGACCTGCAAAAAAAAAGGGACAACGTTGGGAGGTGGTCACACAAAGGTGGGTCCCGTGCCAAATCCAGATGTGGGTGGAAGGCTGAACGCAAAAGATGGAGATCACAATACAACTCTTCTTGGGGAATACGGATTGAAGGTGGTTGGCATCTTTCGTTTAAAATATCAACTCTATAAATTCACATTAATGCTGTATTTGGTAAAACAAAATTTGGTTTTGAAAACCTATCTGTGACAAACTACCCTTTTACTGATTCCCCCCTCGAATTCCCTACCAAGCAGAGATAGTTGGCCATTAGAGTCATGAAACACGCCTTCGAAACTCGGGAAAATTACCGGACCTCCATTCACCCATTTCAAGGCTCGTTATGGGTTTTTGTTTTTTAACACTCTTGTTTGAGTGAAAGTTACACTTGGGATATGACAGGGAAGCTGATAACGGGGTACAGTATGTAATACTCTACGTGCGTGCATCTTCTTCTATATCCTTTCGAAAAAATAAAAGACTTATCCCTCGGATGGTTTCAGATTAACCTATCGAAAAGTGGGTAAAGTGATCCTAGTTGAGGAGGGGAGAGTGAAAGCTCAAAATGTCATTTTTACTCGAGAGAATTACCCTGTGAATTACGTGGCCGATCGAAGGGGCTTCGGAAATATCAATGGAGAGATTGTTATAGGGGCAGGAACAGGAAAAGAAAGTGCCTACTTGACTGACCTGCATCCTCTAACATGAGTGCATACAATAGAAGCACGTGAACGAAACTTCTTTTTGCATAATATCAGAAAAAAAGCTACAGTTTTCTCAATAAGATGCTTTTTTACACAGCTCGTACAACTCGTTTTCAGGTTGAGTTTAGGTCCTCACGGGAGAAATTTCACTGGGGGGACAGCATATCACCTGCCCAAGTCTACCTGAGGGAAAACCGTTTCCCACCTGTTAGGGCACGAAATCACGTACACGTGGTATCCCTAATAGCTTATTAGTGTGCAAAGTCACCCCCACTTGTTATTTCCCAGTATTTTGTTGAAATCACGTTCAAAGGAATTTTAGGCTGATTTAGCGATGTCTTGAGAATGGTAGGGACTCAGGTGTGAACCTAAGGCATTGGTGTGAGGTGTTGTGTTCGACTGAGGTTGTATTCGAGCTTCAATTCCTGCTTCATGGCATGTCGTTAACATCACTGTTATATAGTATTGCTCTTTTTTCCATTCATTCAACTCTAGATTAATCAGCAAAAGTCTATTGAGCCTAGATCTACAACTACCAGGTAAAACATACAATATGACCTAGTCAATATGTCATATTGACTAGGTCAGCAATCCGTCCTGATTTTAACGGTCTTCAGAGGTGTTCCATACAAAATTTGTATGGGAAACCTCTGTTAGAAGAGAATTTAATTATATTAACTATATGAAGAATTTAATTATAACATAATTAAATTCTTCATATTATGATGTCCTGTTTGCATCGTTCGCTGTCATCTAGCAAAACACCAAGTCCTCCCTCGCTGGTAGAGACGTTGATACCAGTAGGTACCTACCTAATCATTCAAGTATTTAAATACCTGCATTCGGTAATACTCAACTCTTAAAAATTGTTTCTTTCTTTCTGTACAATGTTTGGACAGATGAAGGACCTCGAAAAATGGACTATGCGTCCAAAATTTCTCGCCAAACGACAGCTTATTAGGTATACCTCCTGGGATCAATCAAAAATCACCATTCTGTAGCGCCACGAAAACCCCATAGATCCCCAAGGTGAAAATCTCGCTCGTTCCGGGACCCCAAAAATGGATTCTACGTCCAAAAATACTTCGAAAACGACACCTAACTTGACCCCATAGACCGGTACCTTCAATAAACCCTTTCAGTAGCCCCATTTTTGCCCCACGGGTTCGGGCAATCGGGCTGAAAACCTTGCGACTAGATGGTCAAAATTTCAGATTAAACAAAACAATTCCTACTACTCAAAACGGCTCGGACGGCGGGCGGCGTACGGAGGACGGATATTTTGATTTTGGAATCTACGTGTCTTGAAACGGATAGTGTCAAATTTTGAGGCAGATCAGAACGTTCGACCTCCGTCGCGGTGTGTTATCAAGAATAATAAACCAAAATTTACTTAGCATTTTGTTTAGGTACTTTTTTAAAAAGTCATTGGCTACATTTAAATTTTAGGAGTTTAGGTAGGTACCCTACCTAAATTGTAAGAAAATTTATTACAACTTAGGTAGGGTACCTTGATTTAATCAAACCTCTCAATGTTTGTCATTAGAGTATTTTTTTCGCAATTGGGCACAGTAATCACTACTGTGCCCGGACATCACGTGAGTAGTACCTACTTGGACGGGAATCGTAACATTTTAGTCTGTCCCGTATTTAGCTTAGAGCGCCCCGAATTTGCCAAAAAGAGATGGCAGCCCTGATATAGATTGATACTAAGCGTAGTAATTGGCGAGGGAGGCCCGAAACTTCTTACAGTATCAAAAACGCAGCAAATTTTACTCAAGGGTTTATTATTCTCTGATAGGTATAGGTCACTTGAGCAAAATTAATTCAGGATCAATAAAAAAAAGTTTTCTCTTTTTCGACATTTTTTTTATTTTTATATTTTTTGACGTACGGCGGACGGACATTTCGGTTTTGGAACCAAGACGTCTTGAAAAGGATAATGTCAAAATTTGACAAGATTTAATCTTGAGGCCGATAGGAGTCGTTGACCTAATAATAGTAATTAAGCAGTAATTTTAAAATGTTTAAATCTAAGTCAGAACAAGTTAGCCAAGATTTACAGGCAATTTAAAAAAAAAATTATTTAGCAAAAAGTATTGGTTAAATACTGGGGAAATGGTATTGATATTCAGATAATTTTTTCACTCAAGGTATCAATACATACCGACACTTTTTTTTAAATCAATATTCATAAATATCTGTCTTTTTTACACTCCTACTTTGGGCTCATTAACATGAAAAGTAATTGTGAATCTTCTGAAGAAGAACTGGAAGCCATCTTGGGCACGTGATGGTCATGGACCCTTTCACGTAACTACGTTATCATCAAGAATCCGGCCGTAAGTTGCTCCATTTTTATCGTTCGTTTCGAAAGACCTGGAAGGTCCTAGCGACTTCATCAGAGCCGACCGGAATGTGACGAGTCTGGGAGGATGTCGGTCGGGAGTCTGGACGGGACGCGGATGGAGGTCATCAGGATCTTAAGAAGTTTTTACTCACCATCAAACTGCCCCTCCCTGCTTTCTGAAAGTTGGCAACAAATGGGACAAAACTGTGCCTGTAAGTGGGATATTGCCAGAGCATGTAGCTGAAACTTGAAAAAAAAAAATGGACCTCAAAGTGGGAAACGAGCGGCATTGAAAGTTTACTCTAAAAGTTTTCAGACCTTCTTCTCATATTACAAAGAACCGAAATGAAGGGGAGCCAAGCCGTTGTTTTGCAACCAGGGGCGGGCGTAGATGCTGGGTGTGGCGAGCGTGTTCTCGCGGATTTACGAGGTTAAACAGTGTTGCACCGTACAGAAAAGGTGATTTTCAGATCCAAACCAGTTTCTTCCGTCAAGTTGGATTGGCTTTGTGTTTCAGACCTCTTTGAACCTACGATCTTACGTGATAGAGGTACCAAAATCTAATATGCCAACTAAAGTACTAATTTTATTGGCGCTAATTATTTATTATAACCCACACTTTGTTTTTTACATAATTGATGGGCTACTAATAGTATTCTTTACAATATATTCAGGTTAATTAGCCGTCAGATTTTGGGTTGCATGGCACAACGAAACTGCTCCTCGATGGGGTTCCATCTCGCATCCATTTCACAAATGAATGGTCGATTAGGCGAGAAACAAAGGGACAATTGAGATAATTCACCGATTCGCACTAGTACAAAATACGCCAGACAATGGCTCATTAAACTGATTAAAGGGCAGGCGGGCGAAGAAATCGTTTTTCAGAGCCTCGCAGGCTCTGCGCCTGCGTTACGAAATTGTCACTCTCGGAGGTCCTTCGTTTAAAGGGAAGAGATGCACAAAATCCTCAGAGCTCATTGGATTACAGTTTTGAATACTAATGATAGGTTTGAAAAGAACTTTTCGTTTAAGCTTGGACGCTTTTGAAGCGTGGCAGGTTTGGAACGCACTTGAACGTTACAGAATTATGGCAAGCGTGTCGCCCCACGAAGGACAGTTTTCAAAGGTGTTCCTAGCATCTCAAGGAATAATTTACCAAAATGAAACTAAACTTTGAAACGTATCTTCAATGCCAGTCTCGGAGTGGATCTTCATAATTTTTTAAGAAAGTAGGAAAAGTAAAATTGAAGAAAGTAATGAAGGCAAAGGGACCTTATCAAATCGAAGCATGAAGTTCAAATCGAAATGGAGATTTTGTTGTTATCTAAGTGAAGCCTACCGGGGAAGTACAGAACGGTATGGCTGAAAGGTCGGATCTATAGCACGCAGTGGGTGAAAGGAAGATCAGAGGAGCATCTTCAATTCATAGACCTTGAGGAGTCTGGACGATGGATCTACCCCCTTCAATCCTATTACCATTTTGGCTTCTGTCGTGACTCCACCATCCGGTTCTTCTTGTTTAAAATCACGTTGCTTGTACTCTGCAGCCAGTACAGAATCACAAGACCGAAAAATCGTTCACGATGAACTGTTTTAAACACAAACAACTTTTTAAATGCAAAGTTCAAACCTTCTCAATTTCTTCCTTGCTGGAGAAACAATATAGATCGTGGGTGTCTAAACGCAATGAAAGGTGTTTTCCAGCAAGTGATAAATTGAGGTGGAAATCAAGATACATTTTTTACATTTTTGGCTGATACAACCGGCTGGCCGCTATAAGTTATATATATAACAGGCAACCACTGAATCACTGAAATGTGTGGATCGACCTTTACTCGTCAAAAACGCGACGGAAATACCTCCCTCGTGAAAGACATAATATCCAAAGGATGTTATCCTTGTCAAAAGCAGCTCGGCAACAGGTAAATGTGAAGCATAGCGAAACTTCGTTTATGCCAACGCTCTGACACTCGGTGTTCTGAATCAGAAATGTTTTGCAAGCATTTTTGGTCACGAGGATCGAATCGGTGTGACTCACGAGCGTACTCAAAGCAGGCCAACTGGCAAAAACGGTATCGCCCATTTGCGTTGCTCACCTTCCTTGGTGAAAATGAGCTCTCAAACGTATGTGTTCAGAGATATTGGAGCTTCCACACGCGAACTTGACCGCCACTGAGTCGGAAAGAGGGAACCGGTTTTAAAATCTGTTATCCCCGAAGAGTCTAGCACGGGTTGGGTTTTACGGGAGGCGAACTAAACGCGCTTTGGATTCATTAAACATCCCCAACGCGATACCCCGGGCGAGCTAATGGAGCCGGTTTCGGGCAAACTTTTTGGACCAACCACAGGGGAAGAGCCAAATCGATTATTGGCCAAGCGATGCCATAGCGGCTTTTCCAAACGTTTTGAAACCGTTATGCTATAGCATATTATACAGCCCTGCAATATGCTGGGAAAGGGAAATCTGCTCTGGAAGGTTCATCAACCGTAAACCATGCAAATTGACACTGATACGAACCCCTGCAGACAAAATCTGACGGCCTAGACACTACAATGAGAGAAAAAAAGGGCCTATTCTAGGTTATTTTTCGATTTTTTTCTAGGTTAAATGCTGCCAACCTAGATTTTTTTTTGTTTTCATTCTAGGGAGGAACAATTTAGTCTAGGTTGAATATCATTTAACCTAGATTGAAAATACTGGTGAAGTTACCTTCCTAAAAATGCAAACAACCAAGATTTAAAATACGCCACCCCCACACTTTAGTTCTAGGTTAAGTTCACGGTGTGTGCCGCCGCCTCCATCCATTTACAGTCTAGGTTAAAAACATTAATGTCTTGGTTGTCTCACCCTGGTATTCAATGTTTTTCACTTTCATAGACGGTTGATTTACTCTAAAACAAAAACGTTCTCACCCCACCTCAAACAATTTACAGCCATGGCGCGTTAACCTAGAACCCTTTTTTCTCTAGGTTGTGTTCCTTTATTTACGAGGTTGTTTCAATTACTATCCCTGTTGTACCAGTTAAATTTCTAGGTAGCTTCCTATTCTTTTCACGTTGGTTCTAATAAATTACTAGGTGGTCCACTTTTTATCTAGGTTTGCTCCACTTCCATTGCAGGTTGTTTCTATCAACTTCCAACTATCTTTCTGGCCCAGAAATTCTGGGTTGTCTCTGTTTCCAACTCAGTACAAAAATTTTAATGTGACGTCATAATATGACTGCACAATGTCATAGTGACTGAAATTAGATGATTAGAATTTGACAAAGATTTGGCCTCAACCCCACAGGCTAAATAGAAGGGGTGCCAAGACAACGAGAATTAACGCCCACCGCCTACAGTGGCGCTCTCCGCGGCCGCTTAGCGTACTGTAGAAACAACCTGGAATTTATTGAATGAATTACAATCACTTTTGTTTAAACCTAAACATATTACTTTAACTATTTGTAGTACTACGGTAGTTTTAACCGAGACTGAAAGTCTAACTTTTTAATCTGGGTTGTTACCTAAAGTAGCAATCTCGCCTTTTAAATCTCTCGGTTGTTTTCAGTTGTAAACCGAGACTTTAATGGAGGGGAATTATATGGAAGGTCAAATCATTCAATTCTAGGTTACCCCACTTAAAAGTCAAAGGTAGGTAATATATTTTCTAGGTCTTCACAATGTCAACCTAGACCAAATGTGAAGTTCACATTTGGTCTAGGTTGACAATTTTTTATTCCAGGTTGTGGTCAGAGGGCGGGTAATAACGGGTCTAGGTTGTATTAATATTTTTCCATGTTACTTTAACCTGGACCTATTTTTTTCTAGGTTGAATCAATTGATTCTAGGTGGTTTCAATTTCTTTTCGAGGTTATTTCGGATTTAACCTAGCCACTAAAAAAATCATTTCTCTCAGTGTACAGTGCAGTTATAACACGTCTTCGACAGTGACGTACCTATTCAGCTGAAATAAGGACAAACCCCCAGAACAGAAGTATGAAATAATTGTTGTTCAGATAAAATCCGGAATCTTGCCTATAGTATAGCCTGGTTCTATAGAACCTACTCTCCGGTCCAACAGAATAACCAATCAATCCTAATTGATTTCAGCGATTTAGGTAGATAATACCTGCAGGCCATCCAACAACTCACGAAGATCCTCGATAAAGAACATCAAATCACGCTCTCCCTCTATTCATTCCCCATTTAATTTCAACAACAACACACACTACTGCACCCAATCCTTTCATATCCAGCCAATATCGTCTCAAACAATACAAGCAGCACAAAGTTAATTACCTTCAGCGATGGTAATCACTCTCCTCAGTAACTCAAATATCCCCCGCAGGGCTCTATCTACGGAAAAAGAAGTGTGGAGCTAGAAACCCAATATGAACCACTTCTGTAGACTGACCTGATTTATGGCGTTCGATTCACGTCATAAATTGAACCGGTGGAACCGATTTGTACACTTGAAAGATGGTAATAATTTCAAATTAAATTGACGATCTACGATTGACGCACGTGGTGATGGTTCAGTTTGAGTTGTTTGAAAAGCACACAAGAAAAAACGGTTTCAACTTTGCAGGAAATCAAATTGAAGGCACTAGATGGAGTCGAGTGCCGTTGTCGTTGTTTGGACGGAAAGTCGTGAATGGGGCCCAGATATTCTGGAACTATGCTCAGCTCTGAAAGACTAATAAACCAGCGGGCAAATCAATTTGAAAACCTTATATTTTATAGCACCATTAAAATCTCTCGAGCAATAGTGTAATGAAACGCTGTAAAATTATCCACACAAATAAACTGGGACCGAAGTTAGCGAATAGTGAAAGGCAACATTCATACTAGCGGATAATAATACCAATTTATAGCATATATTTATGGATTTAGTCTTTCAAAATGCAATTCTTGCAAACCAATCTAATTTTTTTTTTTTTTTTTTTTACTCGGAAAATTTGAGGCCTTCTGGGATCCTTCAAACATCCCATTTATAGCCCCATGAAAGCCCTATATCTCCCCACAGTGAAATCGTATCGTTCCGGGACCCCCAAAAATCGATTCTACGTCCAAAAATACTTCGAAAACGACACTTAACTCGACCCATAGCCAAAAGCCTTTAAAAAAACCTCCCGTAGCCCCACTTTAGCCCCATAGCGCCCCACGGGTTTGGGCGATCGGGTTCAAAACCTTGCGGGCACAACTAGATGGTAAAACAAGTATTTTGTGAAAATTTCAGATTAAAAAAAAATTCCTACTCCCCAAAACGGCCCCGACGGCGGACGGACATTTTGGTTTTGGAATCTGCCAAACTTCTTGAAACGGATAATGTCAAATTTTGAGGCCGATCGGAGTCGTCGACCTCCGTCGCGATTACATAGCTGTACTATTCCAAGACACAGTTTCGGTCTTGGTACGGAACATATACACCATGTCAGACTTGATATCGTGTCTGAGTTGAGTATCACATTATCAGAACAATGCCATTTTTTACGCGTTTTGAACTCCCTAACGGGTTGACGAGTTATTGAGTATTTTTCGGTTTCCTTTGAAACGCCTCTTGAAGCGGAGCAAAACGCATTCTCTGTATAAGCCCTTCGAAACCCCTTCCTAAAAACTCTCTTTCGCCAAAGTAAAAGGGTGCACATTACAAGTGATGACCTCCCCTGGGGGCGTACCTGACCTGCCTACCACTCACAATGTCAATCTTGAAGCACCAGCTCAGCAATTTGCCTGTCCAGTCAACTGTCAGCATGTTGCCTCTCAGTCAACCCTTAGCTAAACGGCCCCCACTCGACATATTCATTATAGCGTGGTTTTAATATTGGAACCGAAGTCTCTTCTTCTTTTTCAGGGAAACGAGACTTCCATAATTTACCTTGGAAATTCCCTTTGGCAAGGGCAGGGCCGCACATTTTTGCTGAAATAGGTTCGTTCAACCGTACTGGGGGAAAAATGTGGCAATCGGTGGACTGCGATATAAACTTGGAGAGAATTTTTGAATGTTGCATTTCATGCGTAGGTCCTTCTGCGCGACAGTCGTCCGATGAAAAACTGTGCCTCCACCTGAACATCAGCCCATTTTGTTTTGTCGACCGGGGGACGCACAGAACGCCCGGAGGCTCCATTAGCGGGCCATGAAATGGCTTCAGGGGATCCCAAAGAAAAGGAAAAAAACTACTTTCGTGCGATGGGACGAAGAAGAAGAAGATGAGGAGAAGGAGGTTCAAGGGCGAAGGGCGTAATAAGAGCCCCACGATGTACCTGAGAGGATGGGGCTTTGTTTGGACAACAGGGTGTGGAAGATAAAGCCGAAATAAAGGTCCAGATAGAAGCTTCCCTGAGGTCATTTTGAGTGTTGTTTGGGCGGGAGCTGTCACAGAGCCGCGTATGAAGACACTATGAATACCTACTACACCAATAATTTTTCAATCAATACAGCAAACCATCCTAATCAGGGATTATCTGAGTTTTCGCTTTTGACGCCATCAGAAGTGCAAAGTAGCCCTGGATAGGAACTTCGGCAGAGCAGCGCAACACCCATAAATGAACTCACGGGGCAGTTCACAACTCACCCAATAACAGCCAGTCAAAGGAAAATTTTCGCCTTCTTTGATCGTGTTGTTCGTTCCCCCAGTTTCTTCTTCTGCACTTTCCCTCCTGGTTCAGGACCAGAAGGAGTCTTTATCAGAGGGTATGCAGATCACATCGTTATGTGACAACTGACCACCTTGCAATGCAACAGTGAATGGAGTGGATGGAGGCCCATGCTCTGTCTCTTGCTGTTCCAAAGACAGAGATTGTGTTCCTGACGAATTGGCGAATCGAGCGTTGTATCCCAAATAATGTGAATGAGCAGACCATAAAGACTCCTCACTCAATACGCTACCTGGAAGTGATGTTGGATAGTGGAGCCACATTTGCAAGGCAGCGGACAAATCAGTAAGGGTAGACTTGAGCATGCTGATGGCAAATGCTGGTGGCCCTTCACTGATGAAAATACGGCTCCTAATGAGCACCATTTACGAAACCCTGCTCTATGATGCAGAGATATGGACTGACTCGCTGAAGCATGCAAAGTAGGTATAGGGCCATCCAAAGGAGGGGCGCCCCAAGAATCTGCAGCTGTGTCAGGCCCCGCAGCTCAAGCGGTGTCTGGAGTAATACTGATCTGCTTGATGGCTGCAGAACGCCGACACGTATCTCTAAGGAAGAACAGAATCAGGCCATCAAGAAAGAGGAGATGGATGAGATATTCCTTAGATGGACATTCCGAGACCCGGGGTAGATCGACAGCGAGACTTGACAAACCCAGAAGATGGTACGAAAGGAAAACCAGAAGTAATGCAGAACAGATGGTCCCGGGGAGGCTCTCCAGGCGAGGGTTTTGGAGTGGGGGTTTAGTCGGTGAGAATCCAACACTATAGTGTTGAGTGCACTCAACATACCCATGGGTATATTTTCGCGGAAATGAGAAGCTGCCTTCACCGCCGTACGGTATTAAACAAAAGTTCAAATGTTGTTTTCGTCAAGCTTCTTGTCAGTATAATGTCTAATCTAAAGGTCTAATCAAAAATGTAAAAGGGCTGAAGCAGGGGGTCTTCTATTTTCTAAAAAGCCACACTATTAAATATTCCTTCTAAAGGTCAACTGACACGGAACAAATTGTTGATGTCACAATCTCAAAACTGATGGGGTGTCCTCGACACACGAGAAAAGAAGATCCCCCTTAAATTTCGGGAGGCCCAACTTTCTAAACGGCTTACAACAAAGCTGGTTGATGGGATTTGGGAATTAACAAAGACAGGAGTGAAAATCCCGTTACTCTGATGTATGTAATTTAAAAAAAGATAACCAGCGGGCGAAGAAAGTGCACTACCAATCAATTCCATTCGTCGGTCAACGATTTTTATGCAGCGGACAACCACTTGTGGCCGACAGGTTGTCATTTATTGGTAAGGGAGTCTAGTATCTAGATTTTCGTCTATTGAATGTGAAAATCATAATTCACGTTCCAGATAACCACTATAATTCTCGTGAGTTGAAGGCATGAAAGCATAACATCAAGATAGCGTCGAGCCGTTTTTCATCCGTGTAACCCCGCCTTTCTGATATTCCTAAAGACTTCTGACTGCCCCTATCTCTGAAGGAAGGAAAATTACTGTTTGTTTTACTCCCTGAACAGAAGGGAATTTCGGTGGAGTGTTGAGACAGAAGTTAAGTCGTCAAAGCTTTGGGTCATTACCCACCAACAGTAAATCATTAGGTTTTGTCCTTGCGATTTGGTCCGCGTGACGGTCCGACGATTCGTTGCCCTCGCGAGAAATGAACGAAGAGACAGCTGGCAGGAATGCATTTTTCTGTAGTGAGAGTCTTCAACGTGAAGGACACTGTAGAGTTGGTTATTTCAAAATGAGGATTAATATGTTTTGTCGGCAGTTTGCAAAACGTACAGCTAAGTTGCACAATGCGTTTCTTACTTCCTGTTTTCAAACCTTATTCCCCGAAAACTTCAGCACTCCAGGGTCTTTAGAATTCTGTCCGACCAGATGAAAGTTACAAGCCAAGCCAGGCAGTTTTATTGCCCCTTTTCCAGGATAAACGTGACAGTTAGTAGTCTTAAGTTGTCAGTGGGCCCGGTCAGCCAACGGGCCACTAAACTACGGAGTTTATGATGTTTCCGATCCTCCTCCCTCTACGCCTCAAGTATGGCGATCCCTTCAATACTTCAAAACAAAAAAAGCTTCTGAGAAGAGTGGCCACAAAACAATCCCAGAATATTGCAGATTACAACCGCTCATTTAAAAAACGGCAAAAATTGCAGAAACAATCAAAATGGAAATCTACAAATGCAAATGTGGATTATTTTTGAATAGGTTCAATTTCCCGTCAAACCAAAGCTGCACTTAAATGTAAATTTGATACCTTAAGTGCGTGAAGTTGCCGTTTTTTTATTCTCTTCAGTGGGAGGATATGCAATTATTGTGCTCAGAGGTGGATAAGATTGTAAGATGTCGGTCGACTCTTTCTACCTCGGTAGAAATTACGATTTTCTGCCGAGCGAACGTGATCCGAGACAAAACAAATGTTGAAGGGAGTTGCGATTACTTTTGAAATGTCTACAATCACGTTGTACGAGCGACAAGCCACCTGCTAAGGAAATGCCACCAAAAAATGAAGTGGGCGTACAACAGGGAACCACGTTTTGATAGGATAGAATCAACCTGGGAAAAGTTGCACTTTTGGAAATGACATTGTGGCATTGCGCTCCTCTCTGTTTCTAACTCTGGGTTGTTAGTTTTTCTTTGAATCAATATTACAAAAAAGGCGTGCAGAGAACCCAGTCCCACACAGTCCTATCGATGTCCTTCTCGCTCACGCAGGTTCGGGGGGGACGCAGCGCGCTACTGAGCTCAAGCGCGCGGACGCTCATCTACTTCTCCCGAGATTGGCTCATCGCCAGCCGACTCGGGAGGCCGCTCAAAACTTCCGCCGGCAGCTGTCATAGCCCGTTCTATTCCGTGCGTCGACGACATGTCCGATCACAACACTTTTCGCACTATTTCCAACAATCCGGAAATTCCCCCCGACCTCTCGGGCGGGAATTCCGAGGAGGAAATACCAAACACGCAAGGGCCCGTTGTAGTGGAGTCCATACTGGACAATTCGAGATTGTCCAGAAAGCTGTCGTAATTCCCTCATGGATTACGAATTGACCTAACATGTATTATAGTATGGTATATGGTATTACACAATATAAGAAACAATTTACAATATGGTATGGTTCAGCAAACCAGGCAGCATTTGGCCTCTTAATGGTTTTGTGTAATGTGCCCTCCTCCAACCCCTTATAGGCACTCCCAACCTCACATAACTGTGGTTATCTTTGTAACCAACACAGCTATCTCCCGAAGCTGTACACACTGTGGTTATCTTCGTAACCAACATAGCTAGCATGCATATTTGCTTGACTGTGGTTATCTTTGTAACCAACACAAACTATGCCCTGTAGCTCTATTCAGACTGTGGTTTACTCAGAACACCACAACATTATACAACACAATTTATATACAACACAATTTATATACAATACAATTTATATACCACACAATTTATATGTATCATGTAAGCACCATGAAATATCCATAATATAAATATCCACAATTTATATGTATCATGTATAACATGCAACACAGTTTATAGGTATATCATTTAATTATCAGGATATTTCACCACTATGAAATATCCATGTACATCATGTACCACATGGGATAAGAACTCACGGATTTCCCCTTGTGCACAAGACACAATGTAATGTCATTACTTCGCAATACCGCGCCACATACGATATGAACTCACCAAGCTCCTCGTACACAAGTCACTGTCGTAATAATGCGACGCATTGAATGCGTCACCACCGCCTGTCCCCTCCCTCTGGGGATGCGGGCGCTTCCTCTCTCCTGCCTCGCCCTCCCCCCAAGGGCGAAGCAAATTGCACAATGTGAGATCACTGAAGAATCCCAGGGAGTTTACCAAATATAGCCAATACTATTATTTATCCTATCATGATTTAAACCACAATCGCTAGGGAACTAGCGACACTCCCCAGCCAAAAGACAAAACTACAACGCTAGGGAACTAGCGACAAAAGCGGCCCCTTGTAAGACCAGGAGTGTCAACTGGGAGACCTTACTTGACAATACAAGATCGGAAGCCATACCGGGGAACCATCCCTCGGTATCAACACGGCCCTAGAAAACCTTAACCAACTCGACCCTTTGTGCAGGTTAAGTCCGTTTTCTCCCATTCATTCCGAGGATCTGCCGGGCTTAGAATACCCTGACACTTCGGGAATTCCGAAGGAACCCAGATCCTCCATTTCGGCAGCAAGCATTCTCATTGCCAGCAGATCACAACAACTTGTGTCATGCTACTGATCAGTCTCCACCTGAACTCCCTCTTGCATACTCAAAAAACCACGGACGCTGCGCTGTACGCATTCTGCCACCCACACAACTTACCTAATAATCAATTAGGAAAAAAAGCACATGTAGGTACACACCCCACACACTTACCAGGTGGTACGCTACAAGGCGCTTCTCACTTTGTTTTCATACATTCATTGGAAGACGATTCTTATTTTATTACAGTTGTTCTTATGTTTCCTGCCTTCGTGTCCTGGTCTACACGCCAGGTTCCGAACTTGAGTATGAACTTGAGGCAATTTCCTTTGGAAATCATTATCAGGCTTCGTTTCATTGTACCTCTTTCGTTGGCTAGAATACACCTCAAATTAAAAGTCTAATGAAGTGAATCAACAAATCTTGTTCCATAGTCTACCCTCTGAATGTATTTAATCTGAAGTACAGTTCTTGTTTTTTCGTTATAGTTACTTTTTGAATCCTTTCTCAGTCGTGATAGAACGTCACACTGGGGAGGGGGAACAGCACCATTTGTTCAAGAAATGATTGACGGGGTGCTGAGTAGTTGAGATCATTAGTCTTCTCTTCCTAAGACTTTCCATTAGTGTTCGATATAAAAAGGTCTTACAATCTGTGGCGTAGGAGGCTGCAGTACCTCAGCACAAACAAAACCCTCTCAAAAACTTAGTTGGGGGTTCCTTTTGTAATCCACACCTCCCGTAATTGGAGGCTTTTGTGGCCTGCGCACGTGTGGTGGCCAATTGGAAGTTGGCCTTTCGATTTGCTTGTCATGTCCATTGGTGGTATATAAGTCGAGGCTTCTTCGATTCATCTAAAAAGCTTCCACATTGCCGCTGGTTGCTTTCCCCTTTTTTCCAGCCACCTCGGTGAGTAGATGAGAATAGTGGAGATTGACCCAATGGAGTGTAGGTATATCTCAGAGTTTTATTGGGATTAGGGCCAAGAACGGGAAAACTCTACTTCATTTTCCGAGCTTTCGAGCAGTATGACACATTGTGCTAATCATCAAGGCCTTGTAAACAATTTTTATTGACACTTCAACATAGAATTTGGTACAATATATGTAATTTATGTATTATATATTCTATGGATTATACAATAAAACTCACTATGAAGATGATATCAGGGCATGTGGTACATGAACCTGGTCGGGGAGAGAGAGGGAGATGAAATTAAAATGAGAGCTCGTCATGATATGGGAAGATACCTACTTGTCCAGTCTTCGTAGGGTATTTCAAAACGTATGGTCCATTTTTAAAGAAAGAGGGGAGAGGATAAGAGCACCGGCCTTCACTACAAATTTAATTTAAATTTACTAACGTCGGAATAAACAAACTAACAATAAAAAAACAACTGGAACCAGTATTGTTTACAGGCCCTGATGAAGAGCCACATACTGCTCGAAAGCTCGGCAAATGAAGTAGAGTTTTCCTGTTCTTGGCCCTACTCCCAATACAACACATATCCCTCGGTGAGTTAGACGAAAAACTCTTCAAACTTGAAATCCTCCAGAAACTGTTATTGCACGCTTCCCCACCAATTGGCGGTTCTAACCTTCAGGCTAAGAGAACCTTTTAAATCGCCTCATTCAAATGGTCGGTCACGGTCTCGTGGATGGGAACTTCATTTGGGTTATTTTTCAGGGATGATTGTTCGCACTACGGGGCCGGTTCGTGCACAAATGGGCCGAAGGATTCAACATCCGCACTATTGTCGAAAACCCCCTATTCAAGTACGCCTCCCAAAGCCGTGCACAGTGTCATTCGTCCAAACATCCTTGAATTAAGCCACTACAATTGTGACTGATGTATTCTGCATCTCGTTGTTAGAGTAGCTTTCCAAAAGCAGTGGACTATAATAGGGAGGCCAACTATACCCATCCGTTTATTGGCACGAAGCTCTTTCCTGTGCTGGAATATTGTCACGACTAGACCTCAGATTGATACGATCGATAAAGAAAAGTGGCCTAACAGTTACTGTTTTATGATTGATGTTACTCTCGAAAACCCCTTAAATATCTTCTAAAAGCACCGTTAAAATCCGTAGAAAGGAAAGAGAAACGGAAAAATCTACAAATTATGGCTATAAATGGAGTTTTTGAAAGACTTGGGCCAGGGAGTCGAACGAGGTCTCGTTTTCAAAGTCATTTTGTTCGTAGACTCAATTTATAGACTTCAAACCGTTCAATCGCACCGTGAGGCTCTGTGGCGTTTTTAGAAGGATTTTGGCCACGGAGTCGAGTGAGACGTTAGTGAAAAAAAGTCGTTTTGAACGTCGTATTGAATTTACGAGGGGTCTCAAAACCTCTATGAGGGGTTGTTGAAGATCTTCGGCCATGGGGTCGAGTGGGGTGTCGTTTTCAAACCACTTTTGAACGCTTACGGTGGTCTCAGACCCATGGATGTGTGGGTGTTTTACGGTGCCACAAAAGCTGCTTTAGAAAAATTTCAGGAGGTCGAATGATTTTCAAAGTAAACTGGGGAATAGAACCCATTTTTGGTGTCTTTTTTGTGTCCAAACACGATACTAACTTACAAGCACTTGTATAGATTTTTTTTAATTTCTAATTTTTTATTGCTCTAGACGTTGGCGACGATTTTTCCGAAGACGCAGATTTTTGAAACTTTCAATCATTTCTCTTTTTGATTTACCAAGCTTGATTATACCCTAATTTGTTTATGCTTGGTAAATGTACACAGAATTGTCGGCATTTCCTTGTACTCAAGCTGAGGAAAAGAAAACAGCTTTTTGGTCGTTATACGGTTTAAAATGTATCTAAATGCACAATATATTCGTTGATTCTGAAGCCAGCAGTTTTATGCATCTACGACCTCGATAAATTTAAATTATGTCAGTACCAGTGAAGGGAAAATACTACCAAAAGATTTCTTTCAATGTTTTCCTGTCTATTATGCTCGAATCCGAGCTCCAGCTACGACGGTCGATTTAGCGCTCGCATAAAGAGACCCACAAAATACTTGGAATTGATACTTGAACAATCTAAACGGTAGAAAACATGCATTGTTTTCCCTTAAATAAAATTTACAAATTTTATAGCCTAACCAACTTTTTTCACTAAATGAGTAAACAGATTTTGATGAATTTCCCGCCGAGTGCGAGGGAATGTTGACATCATTGATCAATGAACCCCTCCAAACGCGCCTAATAAAGGTACAGAAATAAACAGTTTTTGTGGTTCCTGAAAATTGAGAAAAACGCTGTAAATTTTACACAAGGCAAATTCTGTGTCATTAAGAAAATATGAGTGAAAAAAAAAAAAAATTTGCTCCATGTTTGGACAGATGTGGGACCTCGAAAAATGGATTATGCGTCCAAAAATACTCGGAAAACGCACCTTCTTCGATCTCCTGGGATCCTATAAAATCCCATTTGTAGCCCCATAGATCCCCAAGGTGAAATCGGATCGTTCTGGGGCCCCAAAAAATGGATTCTACGTCCAAAAATACTTCGAAACCGACTCCTAACTCGACCCCATGGCCAAAACCCCGAATCGGGGGTTTCGGATCCTAAAATCCTTCTATTCTATCTTATATTATAAATATAAATACTTATTTTATAAATTTTCAGTAGCCTTTTAACCATTTCGTAAGATTACTACGATAGCTTTTATAATGTACATCTGAATATTAGATAACTGAGAAGAATGCATGTAAAATATGCTTTATCTCCATTTCATAATAATGTAAAATAACTTTGCCAAATTATAGCACACGCTCATGTTCAAGTGTTCGGCGAAGGAGGAAGGCGTGGATTGGGGATATTAACGGTAAAGGCGGGTGTGGTAGAACCGGCCGGTTGGGTCCGTCGTAGTCCGACTCAGGGAGACCATTTTACGACTGTCCTCTGTTGGGCTTATATGACAGGCGATTTATGTCACTTACCGTGAAACCGAGTCAGTCAGACTGACATGCTCCTGTGGAAAATGCAAGGGAAGTGCGTACAATAGGCTTTTCGTATCCGTACAGAAGCCAGAAAGAAAAAAGCTTCACAGGATTTTTTCTAGGACATTAACCCAATATTACTAAAAGATACCGCCAAGCGATCACATACTATAATATTAAATATTAAATATTATCCTTTTTAGAATTGATTGGAAATTTTTCAATAAACATTTGAAAATGCAGATATTCACTAAACGCATCGATCTCATTACAACCGCCTCAATAAATGTAGAGCAGCATGAATTGTTATGATCTACGCATGCTCATGAGCATCTGTAAAATTTACACTGAGTGTAATAATTTACAGTGTAAATGTATTGATGAAATTTACGCACCTTGACAATAGGGACGGCGTGCCCACCAAACGATGAAACAATCCACGACGAAAACCGCACAGATATGACCGATTTCGGCTCACCTCATCGTTAACGGGTCACTGTCATGAACGAAATGCACTGCCAAATATCACAGCGGAAAGAGACTGGAGCACACAAAAAACGCGGAGGATGTAAACAAAACGCGAAGCTAAACAAACCCACTCGGAAACCGGCGAGACGTCCCACTTGGAAGGCGCTCAGATTGCTTGTGAGGTCCAACGGGGTAGTCGGGAGGTGCTCAGCAAGGGGAGGAGATTCATAGACGTGAATGGTGGATTGAGCAGGACCACTACGATTGTGCGCTATTGTGATAAAATTCCATAACATAACACAATAGTTTCAATCCTGTAATGACTATCGACTCATCAGCCTCATGACTCATGAGTCATGAGTCATAATGCTTAATACCTATCTGCGGATTATCAAACTATCTGAGTGCAAAGTCTGAGTTTGATGAGAACGATGCCCAGTTCGGATTTTGTCGCGCTTTTGGAACAAGGGAAGCGCTTTTGGCGTTCAACGTGTTGCTGCGGAAGGGTCGTGATCAGCGCAGAGATGTCTTTGCCTGCTTTATTGATTAGGTACGAGAAGGCCTTCCCTACGAGGTTGTGGCTTGTGGCTCAATGAGCGTCAGATTGAGCGTGTGTCCCATTTCAAGTACCTGAGCTGCCTGATATTGATCCATGGAAGCTGTGGATCCGGATCAAGAAGTTAAATCCAGAACTGAGACTGCCCGCTCAGTTTTCCTGAAGATGTAGAATCTCTTCTGTGACCGCAAACGGCTGCTCCAACTCATTATACAAGGCAAGATCGAAGGAAGGCGGCAGCTGTCCTGGCTGAATAACATCAGGAAGTGCGGAGGAGCTCTTCAGAACGGCGGAGGACAGGGAAACTTTCGCTATGGTGATTGCCAACGTCCGTAATGGCGGATAAGGCACTAATTGCTGTTTCTAACATTGAAGGTAGAAAACATAGTTACATGATTTAACATTATACACCCTCTGCAATTAAAAAGCACCCTTGTTTACCGTGCCAAATATATCATACCTTTATCGATATCATCTCCTTCGACGTACAATAAGACCGTTCGGTAATTTAAAATCAGAACCATTAATTGAGCTTCTACAGAAAGAACCTTTTGTTTCGTAACGATCCATGAGGTCACATCTATTAAGCAGGACACCTATGGCTGGCGGGAAGGAAGATTTCGAGGCGGAGTGCCTTGAATTTCTCCTCCCTTCAGATCTCAACCACCGGTTACCGCTACCGAATTTTCGGTGTTGTGATTCACAAGCTGTGAATCACAAAATATCATAATATAACTTGAAGAAGAAGAAGAAGAAAGTTAATATTTTATAATGGTGCGTATGACAAGAACAAAACAACTAATGGCTCTAACAACACAACGTTCTTGTAACGGTTTTTGTTTATTTATCTTGTTATCAATTAGTTTCCTGAGGCTACAGACAGTGGCATGAGGCGACCAAGCAAAAGGGACGCTATAAATCCTGATTTATTGAATTGCCCAACATGAGACCATGCCTGACAAAACTCAACGATCGCTTCCCAATCAGGACTACACAAAACGAACGTCATTGCTGCAAGGAACGGCCGAATGACGCCACTCGAAACGAAGATGGAGCACACACAGAAGAGGAACAAATCCTCACGATCCTCACATTACTCCGCTTTGCATGGGCAATGGCTTAGCATTGAGTAGCAACACCAGTTCTTATCCAAACACCCATCTCGGACGTCTCAGCCCTGGGCCGGAACTTGGACATCTTCACCTCAACAATCCGACAGACAACTTGGCCAATGTGGACGAGACATCGTGCTCCAGTCCATACTTTGCTTGGTGTCTCGTTCTCGGTCTAACAGGCCCAAGCTCTTATCAACTCAACGATCATCCTTGGCGGTTGACGTGCGTTCAAGGTAGAAGGCAAGACTCACTCAACTTCAACAAAACTCCAGTTTACCACCTAATTTGAGGAGTGTATTCCAAAACCAACTACATCCGTTTTAGGAGAGACGATTTTTGAATCGCGACTTTACTTTCCAACTTGAGATGTTCATTTTTTGACTAAGCTTCCATTAAGGCACATTTTTCAATATTATAATGCGGAATCGGATCTAGAAAAAGGATGTTAGACGATAAATTTAACTAAATTTTGAATATCGTAGGTTTTGGCACTAAGCATTGATAAATTGATGTAAAATTATGAGGAAAATTATAAATAAAAATTTATTTTCACTAAAAATGTTTATTAAATAGACATTTAAGAAGTTTCGAGTAATAATCTCTAATAGCTAATAATTAAATTAAAAATATCTAGGTAAGGCAATTTTTTAAAATGTGAATACTAAGCTCTAAGTTATGCTTTTGAAGAAAAAAACTCAATAAAACCAATAAAAATGCAACTGTAACATTTGGCTCCCACTATCTCGCCGCATCCACCGTACATTACCGTACAGGAAATTCTGAATATTGATCTCAGAACACAAGGAATTCAGATTAGAAAACTAACCCAGGAGAATCATAAGTACGAAAGTCTCTAGAAGTAACTAGCTAAGTCAAGTAAAATAGAAAAGAATCGTAATATTAGGTACCTACCTACCTACATAGCCGTGTAGGTGTTTTAAACCAGTCTTCAAAATAAGGTAAGTAGTGTAATCACATTAAAACATTTTCCTATCAACATAAAGTAAATTTCACATCATCGAGTAAATAAACATTCGGCATTGCTGAGGTGGATTTCTCCGCTTGTAAAGGCGTGGGCTCTTCTTGTGACGGCTGTAGTCGAAAGGTAGGTTTTCGAACTAAACACTATACGGATATAGTAGGTTTTGGAAACAAATGTGATTTTCGAGATCGATTTAAGTGGTGATACAGTCGGTTTTGGCAGAAACCCGATATCCGTTGTTGTGGGAAACCATGTAATGACAAGAAACACTCAAATCCCCGTTTTTTTTTTTTTTTTTTTTTTTTTTTGTTTTGTTTTTTTGTTTTTTTTTTCAAAATTGATATATCGATATATACCTAGTAGGTTTTGGAAATACACTCCTTATTTGAGCAGCGCAACGCAGAATTGCTGTACCAAGGACAACGATTTTGTTGTACCGTGGCGTCAAAACGTTGGTTTGGGTTGGAGAGGCCATCATTCCAGACGCAACTCAATGCCAATCTTGCTACGTTTGATCAAATGCACCTCGAGGTGCTTCACAAAACGAAATACGCAATGTAAGAGTGGCCCCTTAGGGGTAGGTAGACGTACTTGTCCATAATTGCTACTCCCTCATCGCCCTGAAGCCATCTCCCACAGCCCAAAACCATTCTGAAACACCATCATCTTTGACAATACTCCTTGAGAGCATCTAAATTTGCCTTCATCTCTGTAGTTGTCTCCGCAAGTACCAATTATTTGTGTAAGGAGGATGAGCCCAAGCAGCAAGACTATTATTTACCTAATTTTTTAAATTATATGTGATGTTCGTAGTACTCCTTTACTATTAACTCCACTGCAACCTTCACTGTTCGCTTAATTCACGAAGATAATTACGGAAACAAGATTTAAAGAACACTATTTACTCAGCTGTTACTTAAGATTGAGTTAACTAGGAAGCTTGAAAAAACGAATGTCTTCAGGAGCATCCTGAAGTTATTTCAAACTCTTTTGTCACGCGTTATGTCAAAAATCGAACCGGATTCGACAAGGACGTGACAACACTTCAACAATATCGATTTGAGGACAGGCGACAGCTCCCAGGAACAGGACACTAAACAAAGGGAACAAAAGGTTGATATCTGAAGAGGTTCACAGTAGGTAACTACAGATAGGTACGTGCAGGTATTTGCGGCCACTTCAAAATCTCCTGTCGTGTGCCCACGTAACTCGTCGACACAAATCGAAACCGCCGGGACGCGTGGACGTCCTTCCCGGCAGTTGTAACAATAGGTCGAGAACAATCCAAAAATGAACCCCTGGCCAGGCACCACCCGTCAAATGCCAAACAGATTACTCACGTCTATCATAAGTGGTTATTAAAAACGTATAATACCTACTGACTGTCGGAACCAGTTCGTATTAAAATTTCTAGCTTAATCTTAAATCGTAAAAAAAAATTAAAATCTATTTTTTAGATTGTCGGGATAAAACAAAAGGGAGGTTCCCATTTCATTTTAAATGTAGAATGCACTGTAGTATACCCTGTAGGATATAATACACTGTGTTGTAGTTTAGTATACACATAGTACGTGTACAACAAACTTTGAACCACTCACGCTGACCCACAAGTTCCTTAGAGGAGAGCCCATACATCGTACAGGACAAACAACATTAAAAATGCCAAGAAAATACAAGTTTTTATTAAAATAAATGAATCGGTACAAAAAAGTATCTTATTCTACGTCATGGGCTACACTAAATTAAAATTTGACGTCGTAGCGTAGAGAACTTTTGAAGCAACAGACTGCATTAAGACCGTATGAACAAGAATGAATTAATGAAGTACTTAAATCATGAATGGTCTTAATGTTTGGCGATAATTTTTGATTCGTTTTAGACAGATAAAGCATAGAACAAATTGTAGACTGACTCACTGTCAATGAACAATGATAGACTTCTAAATCGTTTAATAACCTACGTAGCTCCTAATTCATGTGTTAATTGATAAAATTAATAATAATTATTGATGGAGTTATTCCGAATCGGAACATTTCTAATCGAAGAATAGTTCAACTTATTATAACAAAATGCACAACGTCGCCGAATATTTGGGAAAAAATAGACGAGTTCCAATAGAAATGCAACTATCGACAAGTCGTCCATTGTAAAGGGTAACATAATGCGGTAGGTAATAGAAGACGCATCAATAGAAAAATATAACTAAAATAAACAATGCTAAAAGGAAGAACATCGATAAATACAGCACTTACGATTAACCATTACTACAAATACATCGTATAAATAATGCCTCACTACGCAAATGTAAACTGTAAACTATGAATGAGTACAGTATTTATTTATAATTTATAAATTAGCTCTCTAATTGACTATTATATTGCTCATTAACTAATTTGAGGAATGCCGGGTTTTCCCAATGAATCACAAAAAATATAAAATTTACCGTAATAAGACGGAGTGAAAAGAATGTTTAAATAATTCCATAATCCCTCATTTTTTGCGAAGCTGAACTTGCTTGAAGAATGGCAATCGCTTTCAAATGTGGAAGTACTACAATACGAAATTGGAATATTATTGTAACATTAAATGTTATAAATTTAATAAATGTAATACTACTCCATAATGGAGTGTAAGACTGAAAAGAATCTCTTAACTTCAACCACTCTGGCCTATGGTCGTTTCACTAGAGCTCTAAATTAATGCCCAGAAAAGGTACGTACAATACAGATAGATAATAACAAACGTCTAGCGTTACCGGTATTAACCGCAAGTTTGTGAATTTGCGCAACGAGTAATCGGCAAAGACAAGTAGGTACCCGCTTACAGGTTCCAATAAGCGGTTATGAAGTAGTAACAATTCTAAAAGACTGCTAATTCCACGTTATTAGTTAATTCTAAAACTGATCGTTGTAGAGTTAATTTGATCGTTGATTTTGATTCAAGTTACACCCTACCAAACAAGAATTCAGTCTGCATTACGGTAAGTCAATGGATCTTGTTTTCTTTAAACAAGGAGGTAAGTCTGACTCGGGAACCCACCCATAAATGATGACGAAAGTCCGAGTTTCTGTTATTCCTTGCTGCGACCCCGAACACAGAAATCAGCTGAGTATCGTTGTTCAACAGCTCCCTAGGTCCTAAATGAGGACCCCTTAACAACGAGTCACACGACGGACATGGCGAGCACCCCATCTTAAATGACGCTAAACGCCAAGAAGGCCTGAAATCTCCACGGACAGGAACCGGTGCCACCATCCGGTAATTCTCAAATTTTACGAAACCATAGCCCAGAGAACTCAGTCAGATACAGTCATGACAGGAGGCTCCAACTCCAACCAGATCCCCGCGTATTGGGGAACCGAACAATAAGCCAAATCGCCTAGTTTCATTCTCATTTCACATCATTCACGTCAATCTTTACCCGTATCCAAAAACTTAGGTGAGAATTAAGATGCACGCAGAACATAAGGCCAGGCACTCCTTTTTGATTTTTCCGTCAAATTTATGAATTCCCCAATTTAACATTTAATGAAGATAAACAGAGCTCTACAGCTGGAAGCTACTGGTGATGTATTTTAGGCATAGCCCAATCACTCCTAACATATGTGTATGTTTTATAATATAAAAACGTATTGGTTCAAAGCATGTACCTAAAGTACATACATTGGAGTCAGTTAAAATATATTACCTCCACGGTGTAATCCAATTGGTGAATCTTTCATTCAGAGCAAATTACAGACGAACTTTCAAGTCTTCCATGCGCTGTTTGATACGCTTGCGCAGCTCCCGGTACCTGGAATTGGCAATATTGGATTAGAAAGTTGCAGCATTGCTCACCCCTCAAACACTCATGACACCCACAAACGCACTTACTTCGCTAGAATTCTCCTTTCTTCTCTGGCTTGTTCCGAATTGAACTGCTCAAGAATAGCGTTGCACTCGAACATGGACAAATTAAGGAATTGAGCTACTTCTGGAGATATCTCGTCAGTCGTTGTTCGATCCATCAAGTACAATTTGGCGACGTCTTCATGGGGGCCGAGCATCACTCTTGTGACCAGGGGATACTCGTCTTCTCTTAGCATCCGTTGTTCTGAATAAAAGGTTTGTCTGAGTGAACAGTACATTACAAGGATGGAAGTGCTCAAAACGACAGCGAGTTGCATACCTCCATTGTCTCGGACCACGAACAAGGCGAACAGTTGAGGTTTGGAGTCAACCTTGTATTTGTCCAGCATGAGGTTGATAACTTCCTGCGTCGATACCAAAGAGGTGACCCAAACCGACATCTGCGAGCCGAACGGAGGAGTGAAAAATGACGTCTCCCGGTCATAAAAGTGCCCGTTGATGGAGCAACGGCGTCTCAGTTTGGTTCCCCTTCTACGTCTGGCTCCGGGTCTTCGGCGTATGGCTGTGTCACCCCTCTTCCTAGGAAGGGACGTTGCCTCAGACCTCGCTGACTCGTCTTCGCTGTCAGTCAATCCCAAAGAAGCCTGAAATGAATGGCATATTATCAGATATTCCGCTATTTGATAACTATTGAGGTGTTATGAGCTTTCAACACAGTCAAGAAAATTCGAGGAAATTAAAAATTCGTTGAGTGTGCCATGAAATAACTCACAGCAGCCAAATTCTCAGGGTTGCTTTGGCTCCGATCAAACGAACGAGGTCTGGGCTCCCTGTCATCACCTCGCCCAGCACTTTCCAACGTCGAGTCCAGACTTTCTGAATAGACGTCGGTTGAGCTGTGACCCGGATCGACGGGAGTTGACGGCGAATTGTCGGTGGTACTCGTTTCAGAGGACGTAGGGGAAAATGGCTTCCCTGAGCTCGGCAAAGGGCAGGGCATCGTTTGAAAGAGTTTACCCCCGTCGTCCACTTGTCTTTCCACCTGGAAGAATCAGATGAGGCACATGAAGCACAAGAATTCCTGTGAAGAGAGTCACGATGAAAACAAACTTACCTGAAGCAACTCATCAAGTTCATTCCACTGGATGTTTTTCAAATCGAGTTTCGAAGGTAGCGTCAAACATTTCCCTGCAAGATTTGGCGTCTCATCGGTAGGCGAGCTGTCATTCATGGGATGATCCGAAGTGCCATTGTCAGCAGGATGTCCGTTATCGGTAGGCTGAACTCGTTCAGCATCTCCATTCTAAAAACCAAATTCTCCAAAATTTACACAAGTTCAGCTCATTTTACGGGCAAAATGTCATGACAGTCAACGGTCGTATAATCGTCAACATACTTTGGCATAAAAGCCGTTGATTCCACTGAATCTGTGAGAATTTCTCTTTCGGACAGTGACCACAGTTCTTTGATCGACGTCCTCTTTCAGATGGATGACACCGGAGACGCCCCAGTAGATACGAACTGATCCTTCGAGAACCAGACGCCCATTTACCTAAATGAATAAAAAATGTGCGCTAAACTCAACGAAATTGTGAAGATACACCAAATTCACAATACATCCCTACTCCCCGGAGATTTTACTCTATACCTTAAAGTACCCAAGCCAGTTGTGGGGGTTTTACCACCCTGTCTCACTCTCGCCAGCCTTTAGCCAGCCTTAGCCTGTCAAGAGGGAGTACCGGCGGGGGGATGGGTCGCGCTACAGTCCTGACACGACAGCGAGAAAACCCTCTTCTCCCGCCGCCGAGACGGCCTTCCTTATGATGGATAGAGGTAATTTCCTCTCTTTAATTCACCATTTTCCTTGTGCTTATTATCGTTTAAAGTGCTGTGTTTGGGATCAATCCCGACGAACAGGCCTCCCTTGGTGACATTATACCCAGGGAAGCTGAGTCAGTGGGAGAGAGCCCGACGCCTGGATCCGCTGCCCAAGCCTCCTTCGTTGACAATCCGACCAAGGAAGCCACTTCGAGAGGGGTATTGTCATCCTCACGGTTCCCTTCCAGAGATGATGCCTCTGTGCTGGATCCTGATAATTCTCACAATCCACAGCAAGCTCTTCTCCCATTACTGTGGCTGCACTCTGCCCCAGGTCCATAGCTCACGACAATTCGTGCGACTCCCCGGACAGAGGTGTTTCCACACTCCTTCCCTCTTCCTCCAAAACACCGGCGGCGAAAACGAGGATTTACGCCTCCTGATCTCCGCTAAACACAAAACACCTAAATTTTGGAAATTTAACTTCAAATTAGGAACACAAAAACATGTAGGTACACATCCAGCATCCAAATCATGGTGTGGGAACACCAAGTCACACACTCATGGTTCCACTATGCATCGCTACGTTCCACGCCTTACACCAACAAATGGGTCACCAGCTAGCACGTTGGGGTGATCCCCCGTGTTATCGTGTAATAGGATCTTGGCCCAACTCCCAGGTCAGAGCAAAATTATACCCAGAAGGGTCGTCGCGAGCCTAGATGGCGTACCTATAAAAAACCTTATATTTAGGCCTGTAATATAGGCCTAAGAATATTGTTCTCTACCCAGTTGGGCAGTACTTTGACGTTTTACCCAGACGGGAGCCGCCCTTTCACAACGCCCAAACGCACATTATGAATTGATTGTGAGTGTAGACGAGGAGATGCAGTCTTATACATAAGACGACATCCAGCGGCGCGCAAGTGAACCAGGACACTTGGGGACTTTACGGTATAGACTCAATACTATTGAGAAAGAGATCCGCTACACATTAGTAACAGAAAACTCAACAGGTTCACACAATACGGAACCTTTTATGACGCAAATATAATATTATATGACAAACCTCTCTGCAACGTATTTCACCGCTCCTTCCGTCATAGTATTGGTTGAAAACCTTCAATTTCGATTCCAAGTGGGACCTATGAGAGAAAAAATGTCATAATAATTATTATTGGTTGATAATTGATATTTATTATTATCAACTATATTTGGGGGAAGGAAATCAATAAATCAAAGTGACGCCCACAGGCCCTACCTCGGCATGTTTTTGGCTCCCGATTTGTTTTCCACTTTTCCGAAACTAGTGTGTGATTCTACTCTCGTGCCGTGGCCGTAAAGTTGCGGACCGAACAGAGCGCCATAGCAGGGAACGTGGCAATAAGGAACACCTTTATGCTGAGAACAAAGATAAGGAAGTTATAGGGTGAAACATAATAGTTGATGAGAAGAACGTAGGTAGCGTAATTTCGCGAAAAATCCAATGATCCCGCGAGTTGAGCGGAAACGTTGCCTGCCATAGGACATGGCCCGTAGCACTATAGACAGAATGGCCCTTTTGTTATGTACAAGACTAGATGACCTACCAAGTGTAATACAATAATCATTAGGTCATACCTCAGCGTGTTGGCCCGGATTCAACCGTTTTCCGCACTCTTCACACCTCAAACACTCGGGATGCCAATCGTAACCCAGCGATTGCTTCCGTTCAGCTGGAAATTAATTTTATCGTGCCAAATGAAAAGACAACAGAAAAAATCCATCGATCAGAACAGTGCATTCCAATGGAACGTCAAGTGGGCGAAGCTACAACTTACCAAAGTAGACGGGTTTTCCACACTTGTGGCACTTCCACATTGTTAAAACGGTGAACTAAAAAGAAAACTATAACAAAAAATGACGAAATGAAGGAAGGATGCATGAGTTTGTCGCTAATTCACCTACATTTTATTCAATAAATGAGCAGAATTACTAAACAGGAAAGGGAAGCTACAATGGGAAAAATAAACAGAAAACATGACGGGACATAACAGACTTTACGTGACAGTGTCGTAAGGTCTAGTAAAAACAAGATGGTTGTGGTTGTTTACTAAAATACTTATCTTGAAAAACACATAACCTTCATCGTGCTTTCATCCTATATTATAGGATAAATTATAGTAGGCACCTGTATTATACCTTTTTGTAATACCTACCTGGTTGGTTTTTGCGACGGTGGTCAAAATTTTGATCGACCCTACAATTTGTTCATATACGTGTCATGACGGATGGATTTCAAAAATCAAAAATTTAATATAATGTATGGATATAATAATAATATTTAACCCTAATAGTAAACCCATGGAGGAAGGGAAAGGAGATTCTTAACTACCTCATTGTAGCCGCAGGTAGAGGAGGAGGGTGACACGATTTTGGTCATCTTTTAAAGAACCCAGTTTGGCGAGCATAGTGCGAGAAAAAGTCTGAAACCACCAAAAAGTAGCTCCATGTGGCGTAGCTGAGCTCCTAAAGTGGAAAAACGGGAAATTAATTTTTTTCTAACAAATTTGAAAAAATACCAAAAATCAGGGTTTGGAGTAGGTAGGTACTTGACTGAATGTTGAGGATGCTGTGGGTCGAGGGGTCTCTGAATGCTATGAAGCTGACTCCTCCTCCCCTTAACACCCCCCCCCCCCCCCCCCCCAACACTAATTTTTTTTTAAACAAACAAAAAACAATCCTATTAAGTATATTGGAGCTGCAAAAATTTGCTTTACATTTAATATAAAGTTTCTCATCTTTCTTCTCATATTTTCAGGAATTAGGTAAATACAGGATGATGGTGTTTTGACGAGGCTCAAAAGTTAATGAACACGGGAAAACGAATTACTATGGAGAAGTCGCAGCTCTCACACTCGAGAAAAGCGGCCCGCCAGGGCGGAATGACGGGGGATGTATGATTAATATTTAATAATTAAATAATTAAACATATACTAGGGGGCCACCAGGCATTATTACAAGCCGATGAGATAGACGTAGGGATGTCGTTTCCACCTGTATGTATACAGTGTATACAGTGGAAACGGCTCCATAGCAGTTTCCACAGCACTAACCTGTATACAGTGGAAACGGCTCCATAGCAGTCTCCACAGCACTAACCTAGGTGTCTGTTGACGGGATTTGATTAACCATCATCAGTACGATGTAGAATGAGAGAATCGTACTGATGATGGCTCACCAAAAAATTTGGTAAGATTTAATAAAATCTGTGTGATTCTCATAACTAATGATCCACCAGCTTCATCAGTCCGAAGTATAATCGTGAACAACGCTGAGGAAGTTTTCTTCGGCACTTCAACCCACCGCCCTAATTTTTAGGGGGACCCGATCGTGGCCTTGGGCACGAGAGAGCCAGCATTAAATGCAAATTTTGCCTCTCACCCCACCGCCATCGAGCACAGCGTCGTCACATCCACTGCGCATAGAAGGAACGTTAGGTTTGTTCCAGGTTTGACGGAGACATGGGCAGTTTAGAAACTGCTGTTCATGGTCGATGGTTGACAGCAGTTGGACGGAAACCGACAGCTCGAGTATGTGCGGTCGGAATCCGACCGTCGGATTCTGTCGACAAACCTGTTCCTTCTTTACTCAGTGGTCACATCGTTTTCATTCTTCAGATGTAGGGGCCTCCACCTGATTCCAGTTTTCACCCTGTAGTGTTTAATGTCCCTTTCGGAGGTATTTTCCTACCTGAGTCGAAATTAACGACTACCTATATTACTATGTAAATTGTTATGTTAATTTCTTAACGTATATTTCGGTAGGTACCCGCAACATGGTTTGTCTATAATACATACTATTACGCGACCACTTTCATTTCTTGTAGGTACCTAATGAAGGTTTTCACATTTTTAAATCTGACTGGTGTGCCTCGTTAAGTATCCCCCCCCCCCCCCCCCCCACACACTCACTCTTAGGCCAGCAAAAAAATGATTTGTGGCAATTCCCGGGCATTTCCTCTGCTCGTGGTCCGGCAACAGTTGAACAAACAGAAATCGGTCACAAGTTTTCCAACTTTTCGTAGATCTACGACTCGTCTTTAAATGATAAGTACCTGGCAGTTTTTGTATTATGAAGCTATTACCTGTTATTGAATTCAATTTGCAATATTGGATACATCTGTGCTCGTCAAATAGGTAAATTTGATGGCATGGAGTTTCAACGTCTCACCAACAACACTTCACACCTACCGTTTTTTCAAAGGTCAACTCCCCCACCCACGGCATTTGCTGTTGGATTGAGCTTATCAATAATTGATAATTACATAATATTATTATCATTCAGACCCCCCTACCAGGCAGAAAAATAGGTACATAACGGAAAAAGTAAATAAAAATTTATTGTTATTTATTCCTCCTGAACAACAGTCGTCTTTTCAGAAACATACAACCCGTCCAAGAATTTTCTAATATCTTTGTTTTTGACGGTCGTCGACTGCTGGATAAGGGCAGCTGGAACAGACAAAAAGCTGAAATTAGACGTCATCAAAAACATAACGTTATGAACATGTGTCACGTTTGACAAACATAAATGTGTTTTCTCTGTAACGGTTTTGCTTGCCCCGTAAGTAAATTTTACTAACGGTACAAGCAAAACCTGTAAAAAAAACTTCAATCTTGAAGAGCATCTTCCTTAAGTCGTGTGGGTTGCATACACGCCCCTTGCTGCGTTATTTATACTATAAAGAGAATTCAATAGGTGCATTCATGGGCAGCTTCACTCATCGAATCGTCGAAAAGTAGCACATAGCCCTCCTTGCGGTGACCAATGTTGATATGGAAGCTTGATTCAGCTGGTAAACGGAACAAGAATGACCGGCTATCAATGAGATAAGAGCTTAATGTCGCTTTGAAAAATCTACTCGGATACTTTCAACGAAATTTCCGAAGATTCGATGCCCTCAGCTGGCTACTCGAATCATGGCCAGAGTGCATACTTATATTGGGTGCCACACCCGTAATCAGGAGTTGGCGACCTCTTGCTAGTGACTTCTGTTGAGCAGTTATTACAGAAGTAGTGGTTTTCCAGGGCAAGATACTCTCCGTGGTTTGTCATTGCCTTCCGACAGGCGATTACCAGTTACTGGTCCTTATACTGTATAAGGAAGAGGTCGAGCTGCTGGGATTGAACCAGCAACCTTTGACTCAACAGTCTGACCAATGATAACCAAAATTTGGTTTAATTAAGCATTTAATGCTTTGGCAAAACTTCACTGACGACGATTCTACCGCTATCAGATCATAAACACTCTCAAACTCTACTAATGCAAGTGCTGTCTTACCTGATCGTGAAACATCCTCAATGCTATTTCCTTCAATGATGAGTTCGTCTTTCTGCTTGGTGGAATTGACGACAGTCACGCCAGGAGCCATCTTCACTTTCCTGATGAATTTCTCACCCAAGAAATTACGGATTTCAATAACTGAGTTACTTTCTGAGACGACGCAGTTGATGGGGAAGTGAGCGTATACAGCTCTCATTTTGTACAGGAAACCCTGAAAGCAGGTTGAAATTCAGCTACGGATGATGCTTGGAATAATTCTTTTAACAATTATTGTTAAATATTATGGGAAGGCGATTAAGGACAAAAGCATACGTACTAGCCACATTTTTGAACAGGGAAATGGGCTAAGGAACTGCATCTCGACTATTTTTTTCAGAAAGAACTGCATTTGAAGCAGTAGCAGTGAGTTTTGAGGTCCTACGTGTACTTCAAATTTCCAGGACTCTTTCGAAATTTTCAACTTTGAATGGAGAGTGAGAGAATGGGGCTCTCTCATTGGCCGTTCGACGGCCACAAACGTTGTATTCATGACCACCAACATAACAAAACAAAAAAATGTTTTCGCACACTAATTTTTGAGAGTGCGCTCTGGATTAGCTTTAATCAGGAGCAGATTGAATTCAAAATTCAAAATTTTCTTTGTTCAAATACCTAATTTCTCATTGCTAATGACACGGAGTACCTTGATCGATACTACTTCAACTACGTTCGACCATATTTCTCCATATCTTTAATCTTGTTCCGTATCCCATTCACTAGAAAAATAAAGTATACTGTATAATTTTAAAACCCCATCATACGTCTCAAATCGAGGAAACGATAATTTACTACAGCACCTAAGCGAATAAGCGCTGTCAGGAAAAACGAGTAAAATTAATCACTACCTTGGTCACTCCTTTGATCATGTTCTCAATGTGAGAGCAAACGGTTCGGACTGCTGCGAGTTCCTTCTTGGTGCCGAACCATTTTTCAACTTTGAGAACTCGGGGGTTGACCATTGAGATGTCCAAAGCCAAATGCCTGAACGACCTCTTCAGAATGCCTCGAGGGCCCTTGATGGTGACCGTCCTGGATTTGACATGGCAGCTCAATTCCTTGGGGATTTTGACAGTCTGATTGACCACGATTTGCTTCATTCTGGAACACATATCACAGATTTAGATAGAATGAAGGGTGTGATGTGAGTAACATACTATTAGGTTGTTTATACGTCCATCCCACCAGGGTGGGTTGTTCTGGCGTACAAAACCCATGCTCATGATTCAATATTTCGACCTACATCAAACCTGTGTCCATGCTTGGATTTTGGCTCACCGATATTACGGTTACTGTGATTTAACTTTCTTATTTTGAATGAGATCAACATAATAATTGTGTTAAGGGTAACTATAACAATGACAAAAGATATATATTTTTTATGGAAGAAGTACAACTTTCTCACATACTATCCCATCCCAGGAACAAGATGTGACTAAATTGGAGGTGGTGAGGTTTTCGGGTTAATATGATCAAGTTCTTGAGGGCCTATCGAACTGTAAATATTTCATTTTATTCAGCGCCCACAAAATGAAGGGCTTGCGGTACAAAGGGCCTATGTGCTATTGGAAAACAGCCACTGTGGCACTTAGGCTCTTTGTACCGCAAGGCCTTCAAAATTTGTGTAAATAACACCAAACTCAACTTCTATTCTCTATATAAAACCTCACCATATACAACCAAATTGACCTCGGAATCGTTATTTTTTGAGGTTCAACACCAAATATATCTTGGAGTTGGACAATTGAATGTAGAAAATACATTGAAATCGAAATAACGTAGCTCCCAGTATTTTTGCCATCCCAGGTAGGTAGGTAGGCCAAATCCCACACTGTGCGGCGGCGATAATAGTGTGCCCCTTCAGATCTCCAACTTAAAATTGGGTTTAAGAATACTACTATTCGTCCTCAAGTATTCTTCATGTACAACAAAAATCGGGTCATGTTCCTACGGCTTCAAAGAATTTGACAGGTTGGTTTCCAATCACACAGCAGTGTAATAATGAAACTCCTATCATTCATCTGATTATGAATTCATTAAATGAATTTCATCATAACAACAGAACACTCCTCCTTCATAAGTTCAAAATATTGGAGAAGTCAAACTCCAAGAGTAGAGCCTGTTATCCTGAAAAGAGTACTAAGTACTTACTATGGTAATAAGTCTGTATGGTAGCTGTTTGTAAGTATAAACGTGAGTAGGTATGACACAACTCATGGAAGTGAAAGGTAGGTACACCTGAATCATTCAGGGTGAATGTGGGCACAACACCGACTGTTGTTGTTCTGTTCGGTTTTGTTCGTTGAACACACAGCACGGCCGAGTACGATTTCCTGGATGCATTCTAGCAATAAGTCATCGAGGATGGTCCTGGCCTAAACAAGGTTAGGCGTCGAACAACAACAAAACACAACAAATAAACGAAACAGCATCTCGGAAGTAGAATGATGCACCGAGCTAAACCACAATAGATCTTGGATACATTTTAATAATTATTCGAACCTTTTCCTGCGAAGTAATCGACAACACCGAATTACCAAACGAAAAAACGCACTATAAACACTAGCAGAATGACGATGGGAGGTTAGGTAAGGAAGGGGTCTGAGCATGAGTTGTGGACCCGTCTCCGAGGAATATTCCAACTAACACCCATTTTTAGATATTCTTAATTATATCATATATCAAACCCAATTCCCATTTACAATGAAAAATTTACTTACTCGGCGATGTAAAGGGATAATCACCCGGCTGTCAACGCGGCGAAACGCAACCACTCACGAAAAAGATGGGAGAAATCAGTTTCTTCTTGTTCGTTTTTAATTTTATGTCATCGGGAGCCAGGGTTGCCAGAAATGTAGGTAGTTCCGTTCTTTTTTCTCGACCACCGAACAAAAACGGAATTCCGTTTGCTAAAATAGGTAACAAACAAACAAAAACTTAGGGAGATTTTATAAATAATTTATTGGTAGAATAGTGATCTCCATTTTGCTTCTGACTTCCATTTCCTTGAGCTGGTTCATGAGATGGTTTATTCATAATAGGAAGGGAGGTAGGTTTGTTATTAAATAACCTACTTTGTTATTAAATAACCAATTTTGTGGTTGGTATTACAATAGTCCTATTCAATAGGATATTATCTAATGCCTCAATAGGATATCTAATAGGACCTATTGTGATAATAAGACTGTGCAATCAGGTAAATCTGAAATGTAACCTTATGTACAGTTACTCTGACTTGAATCTGACTTTGAATAGAAGATTAAAAAAAAACGCTGCAAATTTTACACAAGGGTTTATTATTCTTTGATATAGGTTACTTGTACAGAAATTTAATTCTGTCAATAAAAAAAATTTTTTGGGGGGATTTTTTTTTTTCAAAAATGTGTTTTTTCAAAAATTCTTTAATTTTTACACGAAAAATATTTAACTACTTGGGATCCTTCAAAAATCCCATTTTTAGCCCCATGAAAGCCCTATAGATCGCCACACTGAAATCGGATCGTTCCGGGACCCCCAAAAATGGATTCTACGTCCAAAAATACTTCGAAAACGACACCTAACTCGATCCCATAGCTAAAAGCCTTCAAAACACCCCTCCTGTAGCCCCATTTTAGCCCCATAGCGCCCCACGGGTTTGAGCGATTGGACTGAAAACCTTGCGGGCACAACTAGATGGTAAACCAAGTAGTTTGCCAAAATTTCAGATTTTTAAAAAAATTCCTACTGGATTTTAAAAAAATTCCAAAACGGCCCGGACGGCGGACGGCGTACGGCGGACGGCGTACGGCGTACGGCGGACGGCGGACGGCGGACGGACATTTCGGATTTTGAATGTAGACCTCTTGAAACGGATAATGTCAAGTTGTGAGGCCGATCCGAGTCGTCGACCTCCGTCGCGAAAAAAAAAGGTGTATTATTCCAAGAATAATAAACCAAAATTAGTCCTAAGCACTAAATTTTGACAGTAGGTGCATGGAACATGTTTTTGCATCCATTAAAATTGTGAACTGCAGAGATTTTATTTCATGCCACAGAAGTAATTGACAATAGGTACTGGTTTATGGTACCTAACTGAAGTGAGTTAGTCATTTTTAGAGTGAGGAATATTGTTATCATCATCATTAAATCATATTGTGATGATGATAAAAACTAATGGTAATCGGAAAAAAAAATCCCCGGAAAAAAGTCCTCGAAAATAATTATCGTCGGATAAAAATCGTCTTCCGTAGTTTTCTCTATGAATGCTTCTTTATAATTTTTATTCCCACGCATGTGTTCTGTAATGATTTGAAAAGGTTTGTTCCAGGTCTGACTGCGTCTGTCGACAGAAGTTGGACAGCTGTCGACAGAACCCGACCGCACCCTACTCGAGCTCTCAACCTACGATCGACCTGGAACAGCAGTTTCTAAACTGCGCACGTCTCCGGCGATTTCTGTTAACATTCCGTCAAACCTGGAACAAACCTTGTTGTTGAGGGGTAGGTAGTCATCAAAACAAAGCTTATTTTCAGGACCTCACACGTCAGGCCCATCTGATTTTCACCGAGGGAGTGAATGGGATTTTGGGGAAGTTGGGTTCGTCTATCTGCCAAAATTAGCCAGATTTAATCTGGCTGAAGCAGACATCCGCTTGTGGTTACACAGGATCTGATCCTACCTACAGTAGGTAGGTATCAGAACATGCGTAGGTAGGTCTCTGTGGTAGAGACATCCAATGAAGTTTGGCATGCGTTAGGTTTTACTTTTAAAAATTAATTGTTGGTATTCTTAAATTTGAAAAATTAGTTAATTGGAAATATACCAATCAACCTACCCGAAAAACCTGTGAAAAAAGTTCAACGTGTGGTTGTTGTCACCTTGATGGATGGTTCCGGGACAATAAGTTCGTGTTTGATAACGGAGATACCAGTGTTTGGGTCGGTTCGTTATTTTTTTAGTGTTTCACGTATATAACTACGTTGTTTAAATTAACTCAATTTTTTAATTTCAGACTTGAGTTCAAGGTTTATTTCACATTTCGTGTTACTGTTATTTTTATTTCATTAATTTTGGTGTCGTAGTCACCTTGTTGCTGACACGAGTGTTTTTTTTTTCCTGAAAATCTACCGATTAGGTATCTTTGGTTTCGATGATCTTTTATCGTTCGCTGGTGATTGTTGAATAACAAAACCTGTTAAGAGGATTATCACTTCGGTCACAATGGACTTCCCTTCGTCAAATTTGTCAGGTGCGTGTGCCGTTGCTGTTGTACCTGTTGATACGCCGTTACTTTTGCGGTGTACCTACTTGATTGATAGTGTGCTTTTCAGGTAAACAGAAGAAATGTAGTATTATGATAGGCATTATCAGATAATACTAGGGGTCGCAATCCCGCGGTGTTTTCCAATCTTGCAAATGCGGGATTCCTCTTGTTTTCTGTGGTGTGACTCAAAGGCTTTGAGTCAAAGCCGCGTTTTCTGTGGTGTGAATCACAGCCTGCACTCCAAGAATCACAATGTCATTCTCGCCCGTCTGTTCTCTGTTACTCTGTGTTCTCGCCTATGATTCGCATTAAGCGACTTATAAGTCGCTTAAGCTTAAGCCTGTTGTGCTGTAGTTCACAATATTTTTGCTATTCTTGTGGTATCTAAGATCAAGATACGATCTAACTTGATATCTCTGTCAGAGGGAAAGGGAGAGAGTGAGAGAAGAGATATATTTCATAAAAAAACAATTTACAAATTTTGTTTAAAATGTTACAGAAATATTATTTAAAAAATAATATTTCTGAGTCTGCCGATGACGCGCTCACTTGAACTCAAACTGCTCACTCAAACTGCTCTTCTCAGCCTCACTGTGCATAGCCAAGTTGAGTGAAGTTGAACATCACAGGGTCCTTTTTCTCCATTGATAACATCTAGACATCATGCCATGCTGGGTAGCTTAGAGCGAAAAAATATTAGCATGGAACATGCTTTAGCCGTGACCTAACTGCCCAAAAACGTTAGTCGGGGAGGGTGACGCGGGAGTGTCACGTTTATATATCATGTAATATACAAATGTAATTTAGGCCACTCCTAAATTACTGTCCACTTAGGTCGACATCCTCACTTGTCTTATTGTTAGGACACTAGTGCAACGTCCTCACCTGTCTTACGTTAGGCCACTAGTTCGGCAGCGGAAAGATACGTTTCAAACACCCAAAATGGGTTTCAATCCCACCGTTAATAAAGCATGCTCGATGATTCTTGAATTTCAGCCGTCGGCTCTAAGCAAAAAGTATCTGGGGGCCCAGGAGGCGAGGCCCATAGGGCCGATTTTTTTCTCCAACGACTCATGTTAATCACGTGTTCTCTGATTTTTGTCGTTTGACCAGATTCCAGCGATGACGAGGACTTGGTGGAACCGTCGAACCCCTACGACGATAGTCCCGGGGATCAAGATGATAATCCTTACCAGATCGACACGAACGTCATGACCAATTCAGATTCCAGCGAGAGCGATGAAAAAGGCCCTAGTAAGATCATCAGTAGCCCGTACGACCGATCGCTGCCTGGTAGAAAACGTACTTTCTCGGCTAGCAGCACCGAAGAAGAGCCTATGGCGAAAAAACCGTATGTTTACAATGAAAGAATCAGTGATTTGGTCTCATCGAAAGTGTCCGTCATCAAAGACAACAAGGGTCGTGCGATGTTGGTATGTTATTCTATGTTTGCAAAATTATTGTTGAAACGATGACATTTACTGTTTCCGTTAAACTACCGTCTTAACTGATTGAATCTTAACCGTAACTTTCAGGAAAAAATGGGTTACCGTTCCGGCAAAGGACTTGGAAAAAACGAGCAGGGAAGGGTGGAACCAGTTGAGCTATCTAAGCAAAGGGGAAGACGTGGTCTGGGATTAACCGTACCAGACTTAGACCCAGCGGACTTGGACTGGGACGGCAGCTTAGAGGTAAAAACGCTGCAAATTTTACACAAGGGTTTATTATTATTTGATATAGGTTACTTGTAAGTACAGAAATTTAATTCTGTCAATGAAAAAAATTGAAAATTTTTTTTTGGATTTTTATATTTCAAAAAAAAAATTTTTTGGGGGGGGGATTTTTTTTCAAAAATTATGTATTTTTTACTCGAAAAACATTTAACCTCCTGGGATTCTTCAAAAATCCCATTTTTAGCCCCATGAAAGCCCTATAGATCGCCCCAGTGAAATCGGATCGTTCCGGGACCCCCAAAAATGGATTCTACGTCCAAAAATACTTCGAAAACGACACCTAACTCGATCCCATACCCCAAAGCCTTCAAAAAACCCCACCCGTAGCCCCATTATAGCCCCATAGCGCCCTACGGGTTTGGGCGATCGGACTGAAAACCTTGCGGGCACAACTAGATGGTAAACCAAGTATTTTGCCAAAATTTCAGATTTTTAAAAAAATTCCTACTGCCCAAAACGGCCTGGACGGCGGACGGCGTACGGCGGACGGACATTTCGGATTTTGAATGTAGACCTCTTGAAACGGATAATGTCAAATTTTGAGGCCGATCGGAGTCGTCGACCCCCGTCGCGAAAACATAGGTGTATTATTCTAAGAATAATGAACCAAAAGCAAACCCCAATTTCATCCCTCTTGTGGTGTTTTCGGTGTTCGGGCATTTCTGGGAATATTTCAGATTGTCGACGTGAAAGAAAATGTAGAATGGTTGGACGATTGCCTACCCAGTTGTGACCTCGAAGAACTTAGAAGCTGGATAGAAGAAGGACCTAAGGACCACGACATTGAGAAGATGACAGATTTCTGCAATGCTCAACTTCTCAAAAACATTCTCAGGGGAAAGGTGAGGCATTTCCGAAGTGACGATGAACGCTTGGGTTATCTTGTGAGTTCAACATCAAACATTTATCGACATTTTCTAGAGCGTGTTTGACCACCTGAGTTCAGACGAATTATTCAAGGCCAGGTCCCGGTCGAATCCTTTCGAAACGTTGAAGAGTGGGATGTTTTTGAATCGGGCTGCTCTTAAAATGGCTAACATGGATTCAGCGTTTGACTTCATGTTCACCAACCCTAAGACTGAAGAAGGGGTGCGTATATTCTTTTTTCTTTAGCATTAGAGCCACAATCTACCTGATCCTTAAAAGTCCAGATAGGACGTTCACCTCCACGCGTCGGAGATCAATCAAGACATATCTTTTGCGGTGTTTCAGCATCCCATGGTTGGTCCAGATGAACTTCTTTATTTCGCCGACGTGTGCGCCGGACCTGGAGGTTTTTCCGAGTATGTCCTGTGGCGCCAGGGATGGCGCTGCAAAGGTTTCGGGTTCACGTTGAAAGGGGACTGTGATTTTAAACTGATGGACTTCTTCGCTGGTACACCAGAAACGTTCGAGGCTTATTACGGTTAGTGAGGAAATTCAAGTCTCCATCTGTCCATAGTATAAATAATTGATAATATTTTGTACTATTGTTACTCTACTCGAGTTGTGTCGTACGTTTGTAGGTGTGAAGGATGATGGTGATGTTTTCGACCCTGAAAACATTAAAAGCCTCACTAATCTGGTCATGAGAGGTACTGAATCGATGGGTGTGCATTTCATGATGGCCGATGGTGTATGTATCTTAGTTATTATATTAATACTTAATTCTATGTTAAGAAATGCGATTAGATTTTAAGTGCATTCATAGACGTTCATTATCAGATAATGCCTCCGCTGGATTTTCGAACAGAAAATTTGTCCGGGGGGGGGGGGGGGGGGGGGGTGTTGAATCCGAAGTCGATGTGCGAAATTCCGACCTTGAATATCAAGCATCTGGAAACGGTCTGTTGTCTTCCGTTCAAATTCGGATATCCGCTGTTTTTCTGAAAAATCCTTATTTTGGCTTATTTTAGTATGACAACCCTGCTGCTATCTCAAGGGTGAAGTAGAATGCAAGAATCCGCGGAAATGGGAGTTTTATTTCAAACAAAGGTCAGACCTAAAACTACAAAGAACAGAATGGCAGTGCCGATACTAACGCCATCTCTTGTTGGCCGCTTTGAACTACAATGAAGTTTAAACAGTTGACGGTCACGCAGTAGCTAGCAAGCAGCGAGCGAGATCGAGAATCAAATCGAGATCGACCATCGACCAGACGCCCTCTCGCCTTCTGCTTTATTTTCAAGCAAATATCTTCGATTTTCAGAATTTTTGAAAAAGTACGGATATCCAATACACAATTTGTCATATCCAGTTACCAGATATTTCAACGCACTTCTATCCGGCCACAACCTATCTGGATAATAACAAGAAATATCCGGATATCGGTTATATCCAGTCACGGTCTTTCCATCCCTACTACGCTCTCTCACGCTCACCTGTCATCCACATTAGCCTTAAAATATATAGAAACCTGAGTCCAATCTCAATTCTTTTGGATCACTTTGGCTTATGTGTCGTAAAACGATGACTCCGGACTGAGAAACATCTATAAATTCCGCCCTGGGCTAATTCGTTATAGTAACTCCGTTGTGGACTAGTGTAGACCTGAGATTGATACCTGTCACTCATTTTCCAGGGTTTCAGCGTCGACGGTCAAGAAAATATCCAGGAGTTGCTGTCCAAACAGCTTTATCTCTGTCAGTGCCTCGTTGCTCTGAGCATCGTCCGCCCCGAAGGACATTTTGTGTGCAAGCTGTTCGATTTGTTTTCCCCCTTCAGCGCGGGTTTGGTGTACCTGATGTACAGAGCTTTCAAGAGTATCAGCATTTTCAAACCCAACACTAGTCGACCGGCCAACTCGGAAAGGTTTTAATTTTTGGGCTATTGAAAAAGTTAACGTGAATTGTTATGAGTTCTTGATATGTTATTTGCTGTATAATTGACAGGTATATAATTTGTAAGCACAAGAGGTCAGACTCGGGACCAATCAGAGATTACCTTTTTGAAATAAACCTCAGACTCCACGAGCTAAAATCACACGACATCGACGTTAATCACATTGTTCCTATGAGCATTTTAATGGGCGACCAGGGATTTTACGACTACCTCGTCAAATCTAACAACAGGTTTGGTATTTTACACGCATGCTCATTGAAGGGAGTACGGACGTAAAAAAGTCAACAGTTTCTTCATTTTTCAGTCTTGGAGAAAGGCAAGTCGTCAACCTGATGAAAATCACCGCTTTCGCCCGAGACAATAATTTGATCGAGTCTCGGCAAGCAGACTTGAGAAGAAAATGCTTGGCGACGTGGAAAATTCCGGACAAGCCGAGAGTTCACGATCGCACGCCTCCCGACGACGTTCGGCAGAGACTGATTCCTCATGACCGGGGTTTGTGCCTTATTTACAAAACAACGTTTTCTGAGCAAGCAGCTAGCAAAGGGGGGGGGGGGGGGCTCTGCTTGCCCATTTGCGCACACTAGGAGCCCCAGGATTGCGTACATCCTGATGCAAGGTAGTCTCTTCGTCACCCTCCACCCTCTTCTTAATATCGGAGGTAAGGTGAGCCGTGGCGTGAGTTGGAAGGAAGTCTCCCTTCAGTGCCAAACCGCTAAGTCAATGTCTATGATCTATATGTTTCCCAAGCTCAATAGAGGATTTTCCAAACTGAATTGAGCTTGGACAATTTTCAATTCAGTTTGGAAAATTCTTAATTCGTTTTGGAAAATAACATTTAAACATGAAAACATTTCGGAAACAATGGATTGCGCTGCTACTACGGCTTTGGCAGTCCAACGATATTGGATCAAATGACACGGCGAGAAAGTTGAATTGCATTACAAAACACCATCCGCTATTGGGGAAATCCGGTCTTCTGCCGTCAAACGGCAACCTAAACTTGCCTCGTGAAACCTTCTGATTTGATGTCAATTGGGCACCAGCCCTAGGAACTTGGAAAACATATACATAAATTTACATGTAAATTTAAACTCGTCGTAAATCCCCCTCTTCGGAATTTGTTCAATTCAAGAGGAAGGCGAGTCCAAGCGTCATCTGGATAGGACTGCAGACAGCGAAGATATGAATCTTTGCGTTTATTTCTGAATTGGGAGTGACATTTCGGGACTGGAATCCGATTCCAGTAAAACATTTGCGGTTACCATGTGAAATGAGGCAGTTGAGCGCAAGTGCGCCCATCGTCTCGCATTTGCGCCATATCTCATCCCATCCATTATGGAGGCGGTGGAATAAACCCGGTTATTTTACTGCTTACAGTTTACGAGTAGTAACCGTTTGTCGTAAATACCCATTTATATTAGAAGTATTGGTAGCCCTATTCGTTTCTTACTAGGTGTATTGTTTTAGATATGCTGAACTTGAAACCAAATAAATTGGTTCCTTGTGATTTGAGCAAAACGTTCAAATCTGTCTATGATTGGCAATGTATCGCCCTTGGGTCAACCGAACTCAATTTCTACCTCGGTATGTACTTCGGTGATATTTATTGTGGATATATATTGGAAAAGTACCTCAATGTGATCGGTTGTTTCAGGTCTTGGCAGAAACAGGGTGTTCAAGTACAACTCTAAAAACTTCAAATGGGAGCGGGACACCAACGTTTCCGCGGAACTGAATCCCGGCACTCTGGTGTACGGCGAAGTTGTCAAAGAATTGAGAGGCGAAGGTGTGGGACAGACCAAATTGAGCGCCCTACACATAGTCGATGGCATTTCCATCGGCTACGAAGTCATAGCAAACCTCGACTATTCTGAAAGGTGACTAGGTGTCATTCATTGCTTTTTGATGAGGCGGTTTCTGTTTACTAACGATCACTTTCCATGTGTAGACTGAGAAAGCTGAACTTGTATTGCAAGGCACTGGAACGAGTTCAAGGAGACTCGGGGTTTCTTGTCAGGACGAAGGATCCTTTCGACTTCGTTAATATAAATGACATGTTCCGCAGGTTAGTTCTCACGAATTGTTTTCTTATATCGGTCATTCTCATTTCATGTCCCCGACGTTGCCCCTGATCTTTTCACAACGTGAATAATTGCCGGCCATAATTTTTGGCCCTTTTATTCATGACTGATTCAGGGTCCCTGAACTTCTTGGTGACTCAAAGCGGCAAATGAAATGAGTATTTATTACATTACGAATATTATACATTAATGAATATTTATTACATTACGCTTCAATCATTACAGTTTGACGTACCGGCACGACAAAGCCAATCAGCCAATGTTAGTTATAGAAAACGAAAGATATTGGTTGCAGCCGAAGGCCATCGTGTTTATGAACACAACCAAAGGTAAAATTTATCTAAAATTTATCTGCCGTTACCTATCCCGAAAATGTTGTTAACCTAGTTTTTGAGCAGTGGAATTCTCGATCGCTGTCGGTATTTTATGGTTTCATTATCGTTAATACCGCCTTGATTTCAGAACCCTGGGTAAGCCACATAAGCACGAAGACGGGCTTCCGCTACTTCTACAATACTTCCTCGGGGAAAACTGAATATCCCATCAAGATCGGCCGCGAAGCGAGCGCCAGCGTCAAGTAAGAGCGAGGTGTTATCCTAATACACTCCCCTTATCACGTTAGGTTTAATTTCCTGGTGATGGATACACGTTGGGTCCCGGGAGGGGAGAAGATTTTAGGTTTGTTCCAGGTTTTACGGACTGTTAACAGAAATTGACGGAGACATGCGCAGTTGAGATAACTGCTGTTCCAGGTCGATCTGGAGGTTGACAGCAGTTGGACGGGAACCGACAGCTCGAATGAGTGTGGTGGAGAGCTGTCATCTGTTGTCAGACGCCGTCAGAACTGGAACAAACTATTATTGGGCCGGCGTCGGAGGGGGGGTGGGGGAGAATATATACGATGGGTCCTGGAGGGGTTGAAACGATATACAGAATGCGTCCTACCCAATAAAACATTGTTACAACTCTGCCCGCCATTCGTTCTTTTCTACAACTTTGGGTGACTATTCTATAGGAAATGTAACGCTCTACAACTTTCATCGTGTAACATTAAATTTTCTCGAAGGTACAGCCGTTTGAAGTGTGAAAAAGTGATTTTTTTTTTTAGAAAAACGTAAAAAATCGCCCTTTTTAATATCGCAATAGCTCCTGAACTGAAAGGGTGAAAGGGAGCTATGGTGTCATATTTATATTTAAGTCCTGAGGTGTTTTAGTTTGTTTTGATTACCTAACCATATGACCACACCCATCATGTACCTACCATTGTTTGCAAACATGTTTGCTTTGTACATACCATGCAAATGCCTGATGTGTTTCGTGTTTATAATTACGTTTGTACCAACTCATGTTTTGACGTTTGCTGTGTCATTTTTGGCCTCTGCAAATAAAAGCCTTGATTGATTGATTGATTGATTGATTGATTGATGGGCGCAATGGTTTTGGAGCAAAGACTGGCAATGCTTTTGGGTCAAAGGAAGCCACGAGTTTTGACATTATTCGTTTCATAGGGGCAATAGGATTTTTTTAAATCTTAAATTATGACAATACTCGGTACCTATACCATCCAGTGGTGCGCGCAAGGTTTTCCATCCTATCGCCCAAACCCGTGGGGCTCTGTTGGGCTAAAAAGAGGCTATAGGAGGGACTTGAGCCCGACGTATGGTGTGGATGACACCACACCACATGTGATACCACAGTGATTTCAACAAATAATTTTACTCTCCACACCCGATCATACATCTCGTCATGATGGAAGCCCTGGAAGAACTGTGGGGCACGTATGTAAAGGACAAAGATATGATGAACTACTCGACTGCAATGAGTAACCGGTACTACAATGATGGTACTTATTTGTATTTTTGACTGACGTCTTTTTCTGCATTCCACGACTCGGCTTTTTGCTTCAATCCTCTGAGTTTCGAGTCTTTCTTTCGTTTCCCCAAAGTCGTTGCGTTTTCAGACGATTTCCCCAAAGTAGGATCCCCCCCCATCTTAAATAGCTCATTTGTCTCTGGAAATTCTCTAAAAGAGGTTTTGGGTTTGCTGACCATTGGCACATATAATAACATGTAATTTCTTAATAATTCTGTTCCTGGTCAAAGCGCACCCATTGATTTTGCTGTTTGTCTCACTACCTATGTGTCCTATACCGCGGGGATGCAGATCAGCAGGTTTTCTTGTTAATTTATGCGTGAGCAACCTCCTCGCGGTTTCCCCTGGGTAACGCTAATCGCTGAAAGTACATAACAATATCTCGATTTTCACTAGCTCGCCGAACTACACCTCTGGTTACCAGGACCCAAGTTGTATAATATAGAATATTATTCTTCTCCCCTTCCTGGGACCCATCATGTACACTTCTTTTCCTCCTCGGGACCCATCGTGTGCGATTATGTCTGAACAGGACCCATCGTGTAGAACCTTCCTTGTCAGTCGATTGAAAAAAGCGAACTTTTCAGGGAGTGCTTGAAAAAGCTGCACTTGTGGGAGTTTGAGGAAGGGGTTGGCCTCAAACGTGAAGGGCCCGTGGAGGGCGTCCTACACAAAGACGCACTCCTGGAATTCATCCACGCAGTCTGCAAACCCATCAGACGTGAAGTTTAATTGACTGACTTTGAGAACTGCGGTATTAGTATTTTGTTGTATTTATTTTAATATTTTATTCATTTTTATGTGCCACTTCATTTTTTGCCAATTTAAATTGATGGGGCGATCGGTAGTGTACAGTAGAATACAATGTACACTGTATTTTATTCGATGTGATATTTTCAGTGATGTAGGTCCTATTATAAAATTATGTAGGACTTTCTTTCCTGCTGATTTTAAGAAATGTATTCAAACTGGCTTGGAGTGAATTCTAAACCTGTATCGTACCTTCTTTTTAAAAATGTTAAACAGCTTCATGTCTGTTGGAGAATATTTCTTTTGTCACTTTCTACTTGGGACGGATTTTAACGGCCTAGTTTAATATATGTGTAAATTGTAGAGGTGGCCTTTCAGTTAATGGACAAGAATTCGGAGAAGTTTGGTGTGTATGGTGTGAGGTGCAAACAGAAAGGGATTTCTTTTCGCTTTTTTTAATATGTCGTTTCCAGTAACCGTCCGATGGTCCTTGTGTTCATTCATATTATTCATTCAAGAAATTACCTACGGATTGTAAAAATCAATAGTATAGATTTTAGAATTTATAAGTTGAGTTGGAGAACCCGCTGCACAGTCTTAAGTTGTAAATATCAACCTCAAAATAAACTATTCTGTATCCATCAGATGGCCGTTATTTAATCCTAGGTGATGCCGAACTTTAAAAGTGTTACCGCGTGTGAGTGTATTGCCTTTGATTTTTACAGTATGGCACATGTAATGTATTATGACTTGCAACTGGGGGTCACCCCCGGATTATTTCAGTTTAGATCAGGGATACCATGGCGTAGTAGGGTTTTCAAGATCATGTAATTACAAGTATGTAGGTGAATTACAAATTTTATACTGTATTTACTGATGGCCAACCATTTTATATGAATGGTATCTTCTCTATTTTCATGTACAGTCACAGTCATTGCTAAATAAAATTGCAAACACAATGAGTTAACGGAGTAATTTGACTGAAGGAGCTGGAGGCCACTTGTGCCGGTGAGGGGGGGGGGGGGGTGCTGCCTGTGACAGTAGGTGTGTCAGTTGTGCTTTGACAGGGGATGAAGTGGTATCCTCTGTTACTATGCCGATACTACAAGTCTTGACTGTTATTATATACTGTAGTTGACTGTTTTAGCTTTTCCTGATGAAGTGGGTGGTCTACCAAGTGAGGAGGCGCTCTAGTCGGTTAGTTGTGCTGCTGGGGGGGTTTGACGACGAGGTTCTCACTGAGAGGGCGATGGACTGTGGGGGTTAGCGAGAGTTGGTAGTGACTGGACGTTCAAATGCGGCACTATCGAAATCATTCTTATGTTCAAATGCGAGATTTCGAGTATTATAATAATTTTGCATTTCTTTAGCAGAGAAGCTATAGGTCTGCCACAGAAACTTTGCATCCCTTTGGCTTATTCTTCTGGAGAACATAGAACTAATTATCTCTTATCATCAAGCAGATTCCGTGCGTACGATAATTTTTCGGGAATTCCCTCCTACTGCAGCTTGAAATCTTACAATCACGCTCACTTACTAGAAACCCCCGGAGAAAAAGCGTCTCATGCTACTGATCTGCCTTGTTTGTGGCACCAAGTTTCCTTGCGTGTTCTAACAGTGAAAATAGCGATGGGATCTAACTGATATGTGATCTGAAGGCTGATTCTGAAGTGTCCCAACATGAGCAAAATCGGCTCATTGGATTATATCATGGAAGAAACATCAATAAAGGTACATATCTTCTGGAAAGGCCTGTTTTTTAAAATGGAGGTTTGGTTCCACTATGCCTTTTATCAACGTTAAATAAATTTTCAACTCCAAATCGTAACGTTTTATTCGACAATTCTAAAATCCAGACATCGCTGTTGCTGAGGGGTAGTGAGATCGAACTGCTTGGCACCGGTTCCTGTCGATTTCAATACTTTTCAACTTATTCTGAAGCTCTTTTTCCAAAATGGTTCGAGATTTGATCAGGTTCAACAGGGACTCTTCGGCTTCTGCAAGTTGCCCTTTGAGGGAGCTCGCCATTTCGGCCAAGCTTTTCACTTCGTCAACCAACCTGAGAAAAAATAACCAAATTATTTTTCATCATTGTCAAATCCCTATTCGAAATAAATAAATAATCTTTACCCGAATTGGCTTTTGTCTCTAGTGTTTTCAGCTCTGGGCCTCTTCTGTAAGTTGTCCAATCTCGATTGTGCTACCTTCATCGCTTTGTCCAGACCTCGTATACCGTTCTGCAGATCCAAAATGATTTTTTCGCATTCTGCGTTCCTTCTCACCACCTTAAACCAAACTTCGTGTCATGGGGATAATTCCATTAAAAATAGTCTTCAACTACGTTAATGTTCTTACAATTTCAAGTTCGGTTGTCATTGCCTTAACACACTGTTGAGTGTCTGCAATGGACCTAGCGAGAGCAACGTCAACCTTGTCGGCTTGGGATTTAAGGTCTCTGATGCAGTCTTGGAGGATCGGGCCGTCCAATAGGGTCCTCAGCTCGCAGGATTGTGCCCGCACTGCTTCAGCGATTGTCAGTATCTCTTTGGTGGCGTTTTCCCATCCCAATGGAGTCGATTGACTGGTAATGAGAAATTAATTTAGGTTTGCTCGGGTATTGGGAGCTTTTCTAATACGCATACCTACTCATCAGGGAATCGAGTAGCAGCGGGTTTGAAGAGAGTGGTGTTGGAACAAGTGTTCATGGCAATATTCGCTGCTTCCAGGTGATGTGCCTCTTGTTTATCCGACCAGTCACCTTCCAGTCGGTCTTTGATTGCCTTGTCTCTCACTAATTGCTCTTGTATCTGAACGAGGATTCTCTCTATCAAGCTTGATACTTCTTTAACCAAGGCACACTCCTGTTGCGAGATGAAAAAAAGAAAAAGAAAAAAGGAGAGCGTCAATTTTCACCGATTTTCATCTAAGGAGGAATTTGTCCCAATCTCTCCTCAGTTCCTCACTTTAATGAGTTCTTCTTCAACTTTGTCCCTTTGCAGGTCGTACCCCTCTCGAAGAGCTCGTCTGGCCATGCATTCGCTGGCTATGTTGCTGACGATGGCCAGAGTTGCTCCAGCCTGTCGAGCCTGGACGCGCTTCTGGGTCAGCAGCTTTATTTCTTCAGTCATGGCCACTATTGCATGCTCTACTTCCGTCTTCCACCTGAGGACCTCGTGGTCCCGTTCGGCCAATCGCTGTGTGTTCAAATGCTGAGCTTTGTCGGCTGCTGCTGAAATGCACTCGAGTGCCCGTTTGCTGTTGAATTCCGCCCTGAAATTGAAGACAGAATGGAGGTTGTGTCACAAATTTATGTGACGACTTCGTGAGATTCGTCCCAGGTCGGGGTTTCTACTTACATGTTGACGCGATGTAAATCGTCAGCGGAGGCACAGAGGACTTCTTCATTATGCATGCGCCACTCTGCATCGCTGTACCTTGTTATCGAGTAGTGGTCTACCACCGGTCTTGTTCCAGTGAGTCCAGCCATAGGGCTGAAGTCCACTTTGCCGGTGGCCCACGGTCCGATCGGTCCCATCTGATGGTCCGCCGCGTCGCTGGTTCCTCCGAACTCATCACCAGGACGAGGCATGAATGACGGAGCATCCTCACCTACGGCGGCTCCACCAGCCTGAATGGAGAACGAGAAACGTTTTTCAAAATGCATGATGCAGGACGTTGCAGATTTGGAGTGCTCAGGGGGGGTCCCTAACTGAGATGATGGGGCTATTAGTGCCTTGATCGCCGCCTGGCTGTCCGAGGAGATGCGGACGTAGGCTTGAGATGTCAAGCTCTCCTGTGCCCCTGCGCCAATTACAACAGTTCTGCCTGGAAGACAGGTGTGTCGCCTCAGCGTCCATTTTTGATTTATCAGGTTGATGTCGGATCCACCTTGGCCTTTCTACGTATTACGACGTAGTATATCTAAGTAGAAAGGGGACTACTTACTGGCTCAGTTGGCACCCGACCACATGTCTTCTTGCACGAGGCTCTCTTTGAAGTTTCTTGGTTTGCCATTTTCAGTTACCTAATAACTTTTTTATTGACTTTTTAATTGACTATTTCCAATTTAGCCAAACCCTGGAGTAGAACGAGGAAATTTCTCGAGTTCCGGTTTCTTTGGCGAGTGGTTGCTTAGATTGGGGCATTACGCATTTCTTGTTTCAATGTGAATGAAGTAGACGGCATTACCTACCTTGTACATGACCCCTATTGCTGCTGGTGAAGAACCGGACGAACTTGAGCACCCTGGCACTCTGAATGCGAAAGCGTGTCGGTAACCAGGAAGGACTATCATTCAGTATTGATTAGCTACAATCCTCCTCCTCGTTGGCAGCACGTGGCATGTAAACTGTTCCTGCACTTCAACCATCTCTAACGCAGTGGCGTCTTCGAACGTCAATCAACATTTTACATTTTACAGAAAAAAAAAAAAGGAAAACTTTTCTGTTTTTATTTGTCAGCTTGTGGGAGCTTCGGAAATTTCTTCAAGTAGCTGCGTTCACATTGAGCCGAAGTTGACGTTTTTTCAGGTTTTTTCTTCTGTCCAACATAATAAAACAATTAGTCCATTTTTTTCTGAATGTGAGGGATTTGAGGTCACGACACTCACCTCTTCTGTTTTCTTCTCGAATGCGAGCTCGCAGGGACCTTTTTTCCTCGGTGGAGCGGATTTTAGTTTGGGTGACGCTTGAGAAACGTCCGGTGTTTTTTTGCCCGTTTTCTTCTTCCTGAGTGAAGTGTTGCTCCCTCCTGACGACATGCCTTCCGCCGGCTCCTCCATAGTCACTCCTAATTCCTTCAGTCTGGCTACTATGTCGCAAGCTAATATCACGAAGAATCGTATTAAACTCATGACATTAAATCTGCAGCACGTATTTACTTCTTATAATATATCCGATATTATCGGATCAAAAACTGCTTTGTCTCCACTCGGTAGTGGCAGCTTGTGTGTATCATAAACTCATCATCATTGGTTTCTCACCTTTCACTCTAGCTACACCTTCTCTCGTGGCGATTTGGTCCATGTCCCCTGCAGCAGTGCGTTTTTTCGCCGGTTTATCAGGGCACGGACATGTCGTCTTTCGCACTAACCTGTCCGTAGCGGCTGTAACACCTTGGTGAAGCTCTGCTAACTCTTCTAAATTTAGTTCCTACGGCATACAACATTTATCTATATTATTTCACCTCCTCGTCAACAAACTCTAAAACCACCCTTTCCTTACAGCATAGCTTGAATGCGTCACTTACGTAAAAGCCACTCTGCATAATTTTCTTCAGGGCTCTGTTTGTTTTCGTGTCCGGCGGTTCCATCGCTGGAAATATTAACCATTATGGAAATTTTAGTATTCAGTAAAATTTTTCATCTTTAGATTGCACCTTGCAATTTACCTTTCATCGACTCTATCAACTGTTTCAATTTGCACAGCTGCGCTCTGTACAGTTCTGTCTCCTTTTCAAGATAGAGATTCTGGTGTTCCAAGCTCTTGTTGTCCATTTTGCATTCACGAAGTTGTTCACTGAGCCGTTCAATTTCACCCAAGCTCTCACTGAGGTAAAAATCCTAATTATTTTTATGATGTTCCATTTTTCTTTGGGCGAAGTCTCTTTTCGTTACTTACCGTGCAGTGTTCTTCAAATCCTGAATCTGTCGATCGAGGCCGCCTCTCTGGTTGCGGAGATCTTGCACCATATTTTTGAGCCGCTCGTTATCGTCTTTCAGTGATTGATTCTGATCGGCGTTTGAATTTAATTGATTTTCCAGCAATGCTTTCATTTGAGCTAAGCCGTTGATTTGATCTTTTAGCAGCTTCACGTCTTCATCAAGAGCTGACATTTATAATAAAATTTAGCATTTGAACGTGCTGTATAGTGTAGCCTCTGCTTAAGGAATGAAAAACATTAAAAATTATTTTGTTCACTCACCGGCAATGGCAGCGTCCCTTGTTTCAATGTCACTCTCCAGATTCGTTTTGATGATCCTCAGATCATCTCCTTCCTTCTTGTATTTTTCTAGTTGTTTTGTGAGGTCTGCACATTTTTTCTGGCAGTTTTCCACTCTCGTTTCCAACCTCTGTTTTTCCCTAAGTAATGCTTTCAATTCCTTGCCACATTTGGATTTTTCATCCCCGCACAATCTCCCCTGATCTCTGGCTGAGCTCAAAGCAACCTTTGCTTCATTGAGGTCTGTTTCCAACCCAGTTATTGTCTGTTTCAAGGAGGAAACTTCTGCCCGAAGATCTTTGCAGTCACTGGCCATATCAGCCAATTGCTTTTTCAAAATTTCCTGTTCTTTTGACATATCTTTTGCTTCTTTCTTCATTTTGTTGATCAAACCTGCAAGTATCAATACAATGCGTTCAGTATGTTACTCTGATCACTTTTGATCATTTTCTGAGAAGAACTGATGTTTTTGAGTTCAAAACCACTCACCTTTGGCTTCCTTGAGATCTTCTCGGTTCTTCTTTCCTGCTGCTTGCAAGTTATCATATGCATTTTTTGAGTCCTCCATACCTTCCTGCTTTCGTTCAATGTCGGCTTCCAGCATCTTCACTTTTTCATCCTGCAGTGCTAAATCTCCTTTCAACTCCTCAATGGTTTCTTTGAGTTCAACGATTTCCTCTCTCATTTTTTCGTTTTCATGTTCCAAATCGCGTGCGACAGTTGATGGTGAAATCCCCACATCATCCATACCGCCGGACGCTTTTCTTAATTCGGTCTTAGCCTGCCGCAAATCTTCTTTGGCTTTGTTTAGTTGTTTTTCTGCCATGGTTCTTGCTGTCTTTTCGTTCCTCAAACCCTCCTCCAATTCACCTATTCTTGCCGAATTTTTTTCATTTTTATCTTTCTCCGCATTCAGTTTGTTATTGAGATCATCAATGTTGGCTTTCATTTCCTCCATTTCCATTTTCAAACTGTCAATGTACTGGTTCAAAGATTTAATCTTATTCAGGGCGTCATTTTTATGATCCTCAGAGTCTTTAAGGCGGGCATTGACTCTATCTAGTTCGAACTTCAAGTTTTTGTTCTCCCCTTCCAGAGAGTTTGCAGTATTTCTTAGCCCTGTAAGTTCTTTTTTAACTTCATCCATTTGATTCAATAACTTTTCATTTTCATTTTTCAAATCCTTGTTTTGTTTATTCATGTTCTTAATATCCTTCTCTTGAGCTGTCTTAAGAGTGTTGAGCCCCTTAATTTCATCGTGAGCTCGAGATAATTTGCCTTTGAGCTCTTCTATTGCTGTGTTGAGTTTTTCGACACTATCCTTCAAGTCATTGTTTGCTGTTATCAAATCTTCCAAAGCTCCTTTAAGTTCTAATTCTGTATCGCCCTTATTTTCCATTTCAGCTTTCAGTTTGGCAATTTCATCTTGCAAACCTTTGATAACTCTATCTTGGCCTTCTAGCTGCGCTTTCAACCTCCCATTTTCTGTCTTTGCGTTGGCTAATAATCTTTCAGCTTCCTGCCTGTCTTTATCCAACTTGTCATGAGCTGCCATCATATTAGCCAAATCTCTCCTAGAACCTGCTTCTGCCAAACCGGCTGATTTTGTGTTGTCCTTTTCATTTTCCAACTGCTGTTTGAGTGATGCTATTATTCTATCCATGTCTTCATTCGTTTTCTGTAGATTATCAATTTCACTTTGTTTTTTGTACAGGTCATCTCTCACCTTGTCCAAGGTTGCACCGAGCTCATTTTTAGATCTCGTTAAATCGGAAATTTCTCTCTTCTTCCTTTCCAAGTCATCCTTCAAATTATCATTAGTTTGTTTTAGTCTTTCCAAATCTCCTCTTTGCTTTTCCACTAGTGCTTGCAAATCAGATATTCTTGCTGCAGACTGAGTTTTGGTGTTTTCCAATTCATTTTTTACTCTTTCCACTTCCTTCAGTAGATCATCATGTTCCCCTTTCAGCAAATTGTAAGCTGGTTGAAGCTTCAATAATTCACATTCTATGTCTGCCATTCTACCTTTTTGCTTGTCCAATTCTCGTTGTGTAGCCGCTAGTTTACTTCTCAACTTTTCCATTTCGTTTTCGAGTTCTGCTGATCGCCTTTTTACGTCTGCAGCTTTAGTTTCAGTAGCTGATGCACCTGCCGACAAATCTTGGTTTTTGTTGTTTGCCGCAGCTAAATCCTTCTTGAGCTGCCTGATTATGTCTTCCAAATCCTTTTTTTCCTTTTCTGCTAAATCTCGGGCACTCGAGTACATGTCCCCCTTTTTTAAGGCTCTCGTCACCTCGGTTTGAGAGTCGTCCAAATCCCCTTTTAACCTCGCCAGTTGTCTTTTTTGATCTTCAATTACGGCTTTCATCTTCTCGGCTTCACTCAATTTTTCCTGAAGATCTCTTGCTGCTTCTTGTGCTTTTTTCTTCTCTTGTGCTTCCTGGTTTAATCTTGCTTCTAGAGCATCTTTCATTTTTTGGAGGCCGGCATTTTCATCACCCAAAGATTGCACTTGCTTGTTGAGAACTAGTATGTTGTTATTGGCGGCATTATTAGCATTTTCCAAGTCAGCAATTTTTTGTTTGAGTTGGGCGTTTTCATTCTTAGCTTTGTCTAGTTCAGCTTTCAACTTCTCATTCTCACTATTTGCTTGAGATAGCTGATTTCGGCAGCCGTTTAGCAATTGTGACAGTTCATCCTTCGCAGCAGTTTCCTCGTCTATTTTAGCTTTTAATGCGTTAGCTGCATCCTCGAGCTCCTTGTTTCTTTTTTCTGCTGAAGCCAATTCTGCCTGTTGACTGGCTTTTTCCAGCAAGGTTCTGTTTAAATCATCCTTCAGTTTTTTATTGTCATTATTCAATGAGTCTAACGTTGCATTCATCCCCTTTGCCATGCTTTCTAGACCCTCGACTTTATGGTTTGCTTTCTCTAGTTCATCTTTCAACCCTGCATTCTCTGCTTGGCATGCTTTGAGCTGAGCCTGGCACGCTTCAGCTGATTTTGTCTTGTCAGCCAATTCACGTTGCAAGTTCGCATTAGTTCCCTGGCAATTTTTCAAATCCTCTTCTAGCTTCATAAGATTTCCTTCAAGTTTCATTCTCACTTTATTCAAAGCATCATTTTCTTGTTGCAGTTTTCCTACTTCGCCTGAGAGGATACCTTTTTCTTTCATATTTCCATCAAGCAAACCTTGCAAATTTTTGTTGTCAGAATTGGCTTTATTTAATTCATTTTTAGTTTCTTCGAGCTCTTTCTTTAATAAACCTAATGCTTCTTCCAACTTCTTTATCTTTTCTTTTTCTTCTTGCTTATCTTTATTCGCATCATCTAGTGCTTTTTGCAAGTCATGCATTTTAGCATCCCTAATTTTTGCAGCATCATCAAGATCTTTAATTTTTCCTAAGTTTGACCCCTCTTTCAGTTTCATGGTGTTAACAACTTGCTGTGCCTTTTCTATTTCCTCTTTCAACTTTGCTATTGTGTTTTGTAAGTCACTTATTACTTTCTGTTTCTCTGCTAATGCCTTCTTCTCCTCATCCAGCTCTCGTTTTAACCCATCTTTTGCATGAGTCTCCGCTTGTAGCTGACCGAGGATTTTGTCATGCTCCTCTTTCAATTTGTCTGCTAAATTCTTAGCATTCTGTAGCTGCTGTTGAAGGCCATCTTTTTCAGCTGCTAATATCTCATTCTTTTTAATTTCTTTGTTCAACTCATCGTTGCTTCCTTTCAGCTGCTGGGTAATTTTTGCAAGTTCCCCCTTGAGTTCATTCTCATGTTGATTGGCTTCTCTTAACTTACCTTCAAGAGCTTGATCACCATCATGTAGCTTTTGAATTATTTCCTTGTCACCTGCTGATTCTTTCCGCAGTACTTCTTGTTGTGTCTTTGCTTCATCTAGTTTACTTTGCAATTCTTGGCATTCTTTCTGTGCCAATTTCAACTGATCTCTCAATTGATTGATGAGATCATCTCTCAGTTTCAGTTCACCGTCAGAAAGTTTCTTTTGGTTCTCCATTCCAACTAATTGGTTTTTCACTTCCTCTAGATCTTTGGAAAGTTTATGGCCTTCCTTAATCTTTGCTTCCATTTCTTCAATCTTCTTTTCACTCAGAGCCAAACTCTGCTTCTTCTCTGCTACACTATCATTTGTTTTAGTCATGTTTTCTTGTAATTTTTGATTTTGTGCTCTTTCGTTTTCCAATAAATTCCTCAACCTATCATTTTCATCTTGAGCTGATTTCAGATCATTCTGGATTTGATCTTTTTGGCTTTGTAGATTGTGGATTTCCTTTTGCATTTCATCCAGTTTTTGATTATTTGTGTCTTGCTCCAAACTGGCCTTCTTTAATTGCTCTTCAACTTCTTTGGCATTAGCTAGTTCACCTGTCATGGATTTTTTGAACCCTTCAAGGGTTGCTATCTGCCCTCGAGCATCACCTAGAAGGTCTGCAAGCTTTGCCATTTCGTCTTTTGCATTTCTCGCTTGATCCTGTGCATCCTTCAAGTCTGACTTCAAACGATCATTTTCAGCCTTCGTCTTCTTGTAATCTTCTGTCATAGTTCTCAGGGCCTCAGCACAATTTGTTAGTTCCTCTTTAGACTCCTCCTGTGCAGGAGGAGTCTTGCTTTTTGGCGTTTCCCTCTTTTTTCTAGAGCCCCTGCATGAATACCGCTATCAAAATAGGACTATGTACTTTAGATGTGTAAGAAGTTAGTTAGAAAAATGTCCAACGCTCTTACTGGCGTTCTGCAGCAGGAGGTGGAGTTGGTGAGTTATCGGCCTGAAACAGCTGTTGTTGAACTTCTGCGATTTCCTGGCTTATCGACCTCATTTCATTCTTGACAGCTTCCATTCCTCCCAAAAGATCATTTGCTTGGTCAATATTCCTTTTTGAGCGTTCCAATTCGTCCAGAGCGTGCCCCAGTTGTTCTCGGCATTGTGCCAATTGATTTTTCCAGTCAGACTGAATTGCGAATTTGAATTTGAAATGTATTAAAATAAAATACCGTCAACACAAAGAGAATATAGTTTGTCAAGAACAGACAAAGTTTTTTCTGATTCGCTTGGAATTCTTGACTGCTGAAGCTCACCACTTCTTTGTCCTTTTGAAATTTGAGCTTTTCGATTTCTTTTTTTAATTGGTCGACTTCTCTGTCAGCGTCAACCAAATCCAGCTTCATGTCTTCAAGATCTTTAGCCATCGCTCTTTTTTCGGCGTCAGCCAGTCGGAAATCGTGTTCCATCAATCTCAAGCGTTTTAGTTCATTCTCCAGTCCACCCATTCTCGACAATCTGTCGCCAGCTTCGTCGAGTTCCCATTGCATCTTGAACAAAGTATCATACTAAGTCCAGTTAATCTTACCCTGGATTCAAGATGTTAGGTCGAATTTCTCTGTATCACTTACGTCTTTCATTTTTTCGTTATCAGCCCTCAGCCGCTGATTTTCCCACATAGCCCTGTCGTATTTTTTCATCATGTTATCCAGTTGTCTCTCCATCTCGTTTTGAAATTCCAACCTGGTCACGTCGAGAATCATAGAGCGAAATGGCAAAATGCTCGTCTACAAACTACCAAATTTAAAAATAGTCAACCCTATTTTGTTTTCAGCGTGGTGCTTCTTTGTTGGGGTTAACTCTTTGGAGTCTTGCAACTTGCGACCTGCTCTTGGCCCGTGACACTATTGTCCAGAATACCTGAATAGCGGCAAAAACCTCTTTTCTTAGGAATATTTCAATGAAACTTGATACACGTGGGTATTTTGAGTCTTAGAATCCAAATCTGAAGTTAGAACGTCGGAAAAATTTTTTGGAGTACCTACCGTGTTAGAGGTCAAATTTTGAAAATTAACGGTAAAAAGAGCATTTTGGGGGGGGGGGGGGGGGGGGGGGGTTCATTGTAAAATACGGTCTGAAACACAGGGTGTTGTGGTATATTCGGAATCAGTGCAAAATTTCCTATAAGAACAGCTTGGCAAATATAAAAAATATTCCTATTATAAAAATAGCTTAAGGCTTGCATAAAAATATTCATATTGTTGAATATTTTAAAATATTTCAAATGTATTTCATAAATTTCAAAAATATTCATATTTTCGAATGAACCTAAAATCGGATTTCAGACTGTGTAGCCTGGTGTAGTTTTTTTTTTAATACCTACCTTTCTGTAAGTTCTGATGTAGTTTTTTTTTTTTTTTTTTTTTTTAAATACCTTTCTGTAAGTTAAAAATTCATCAGATGTATAAAATCAAAAACCATTTAGTGGACGGTAAGAAAACGTACTTCCGACAACATTCAAGTATTTAACTGAAGGTTGTGATTATTTACGGCTGATTAATAAAGAAGCACCCCCCCCCCCCCCCCAATAAAAAAATGGGAAGCCGCAGCAACAATTTTGAAATTTCTTATTGTGTTCATCAGTTATCCGTATTATCAATCTCACATGAAAAATCTACAATTTACTTTACTTATGAGCCTAATACTGTGTTCTACAAATATTTCCCATCATCAAACCGTTTTTGGAAAAATGAAATTGTGACTTAAATTTTTTGGGGTTTTAGCCGCGGCGGGTTTTTGTGCATTAGCCCGTCCCTACGTCTTCAATAGATTGTATTGGGTCGGCTTATCTATGAGGTCTATTGTCTATCTATCTATCTTGTCTATTAGACCTTCAGAGCGGAACCTGGAGTTGAAGAATGACGAATGAGAGACCATTCTGCTCAGTGGCTTAGTAACTTCTCATTTTACTTCTCTGAGAGCGAATTTAGCTCTGATTAAAAAATGAGGCTGTACCACGTTCTTACTTTGATCCTCCCGAATCCGGGGGACTGGAGGTGTCCCCCAGTAATTAGGTACCATTCTGAAACAATCACAGGTGCACGCATTTTTCATATGCTCATAGAAAAGCTCACTTTTTCTGCAAAACACCATTTTCACATCTGAGCTCCTCCAGTTCATCGTCCCTCGAGTCCTGTTGTGGGCTTGTACTGCTCTGGGCCTCTCTAAACTTTTTGAAGGCGTCCCTTTGTTCCGCTAATTCTTTGACCAACTTCCGAAGATTTTTCACTTCATCGGTGTGTTTTCTAGGGTCGTAATCTTCCTAAAAAATAAAAAAAGTTGAAACTGCTCGTTCTGACTTTTCACTGAGCTCACATCCTCTTTCATTCGCTCAGCGCTTCTTACGTGAGGGTACATTCGCTGTTTCACTAAGACGTCCGACGACGTTTCGGAAATTCTGTCTTCAGAATCGTGGATTCTCAACGTGTCATGAGCCCTTTGAACGGCCTTCGCCGCCGCCCCTTCAGTTTCATACTGCAATCCAAATATTTTTTTGGGTGTAAGGTACATGCAGCAATTTCCTTAAAAGGCTATCGACTCATCGCACTCACTCTTCCTCGGATAATTTCAAACAGGGTGTCAGAATCGACATAGTTCCCATAGCCAGTTTCCTGAAACAATTAGAACACGTCGAACGGTGGTTGCACACATACGCTTATTTAATTACCGTTGAGGAATTTAATGGCCTCTTTTTTTTCTGTCTGTCGAAAATTCGTAATTGTGAGGTAGGCCTACGTGAATTCGGAACGTACAGCTTTGTTGACACAGTCGAGCATGTGTCTGCGTCTTTGGTCCTGGTCGTTAGTCCAACTTCGAAGATCTGTCGCCGACAAATGTGATTTGAGTCGCCCATCGCTTCTCTTTCTCTTCAAAAGCAATTTCTCGTGATAAGGCTCGAACAGGTCAACACCCGCGTCCGAAAAAGTCGTCATGGTTAGTAAACCTGAACAATAATAGGGAGAAAAACAAAATTTAATATCAGTTCCTTATTGCTCTGTCAATTCAGCTGTTCAGATCACCGAGTAGTTTCCATGCTTTTTCTTTCACTATTTCATTATCATCGTTTTCATAAGGTTATCTATAGTAGATAAGGTAATTTTATAGTACAGACAAAATTTATGAATATGGCGTGCTTAGGAAGGCTCACTTTTACAGGATGACTCAATGTGTCTTTGGTTCTAACTTTCAACTTCGTGAAATTCTCCTCGGGCTAGGCTAAAACTTGATTGTGGCGTATGATATCCTACCTGAAGATCAACAATTCTTCAACTAGTCGGTTATGTTCAATACGAATGTTCAGAAAACACTTGGAAATTGTACAATAACCTGGAAACCGGGAATCTAATGAGAACTTAAGTGACGATAACATAGTCAACCCGGTCTTTATTCTTATCACTTCAAAATTGAGAAACTTCGGCCCCTCACGTTTAATTATGTATTTTTACATAATTACACATATGTATAATAAACGTGAGGGGCCGAAGTTTCTCAATTTTTTAAAACGTTGTCTCAACTTATAAGGGAAAAGCCACTTCGCAGGAACTCGGGAAAACAGCAGTAGGTAGATTTTATACAAGAGTTTACATTCTTTCTTCTATTTTTTTTTTTTTTTTTTTTTTTTTTTTTAATAAATAATTCATCTTTTTTAAATGCACAGTTATTGTGCAAAATTTTGGTTATGTATTTCAATTTAAAAAATTATATACAAAAAACGTAAGTACACCAGTATAGTTACAGAGAGCGGAGCACGGGAGTGAAAGTGGTCTCTTTTTACTCATTTAGAAATTGCTTGGGCCCCTTCAAGTTTTCTTCAAGAATTTTGGTATACTTCGGACCACTGGGATCTCAGCTTCCCAAAAATCACCTACTTAGCTTCAATAAATCGTTTGCCTGCTCTTAGTTCACGATTATATCGTGCCAAATGTTTTGACCCTTTTCTCCCGCCCAGTGGCCAGGGGTGTGGAAGAAAATGGGCACAATTCAAAAACCAACAAATCAAACAAAAACGAAAAATAATAAATATGTATACAAAATTAATAGTCAACTTTCAAAACCGAGAAAGTGGTCAGACTGACCACAATCTCCCCCATAGTATCTCATTTTTCCAACAAATTTGAAAATTCGACCTCAAAAATTCAAGGATTCTAAAATTTATGTAAGTAGCTCAGTGGGTTCAAGTACAAAACAATGGAATTTACGTCAGACAATTTCGCCGAAAAAATACGCCATCCAGGCGATCCGAAGCTAAAATTGCTCTAAACCTCTACAAAAACTTCACATCATCACTGCTTACCAAACCCTTATCCGAACAACTTTCTGCTTCTTGAACTACAGGTTTACAAGCCAAAGACGAATTTTATCTAATCTGGCGCTTGCATTGATGAACACACCTGGAAAAACAGCCAGTGACCACTTCCTCTCGTGACCACTTTAACCACGTGCTCCCCCAGGCGACGCCCAAAAAAAACCAATATCATCCCACGCCCTTTAAAAATCGTCACAAATTCGACGATTCAAAGATGAGTCTTTTTCAAAGTATTGAATAGTAGGTAGGTAAAATTTGGTACCAAATTTTGGTGTAATTCCTGCAAGAGATAGAAAAACGTTTGCTTACCTGTCCGCAACACAGTGAGACATTTTCATGCATGAAACCATGGTACGTACATCATAAATTTTATCTCGCTGGATCTTTGTACTTCATCAGAAAATAAATGGTAACGCTTCATTCAATAGGTAGTTAGGTACCGGGCGGAATTCATAGTTTCGAACCAAACGCCAAGCGTAACTTTATTATTAGCTTAGCTAATATTATTAAAGCATATGATGACCGTTTTTCCGGTGTCAGTTTTTGGTAACGCTTTTCAATTTCATGTGCCATAGTAAACACATGAAAATGTCAAAAGAAATATACGTCCAAAATAAGAAATAGACTGCTTCTATTTTTTTTTTTTTTTTTTTTTTTTTTTAATCGATAGAATGCTTCCAAATAACACTGAAAATGGGATCAAAACTCTGATCCCAAGTTCATAATAATTTAGGTACCTACCTATATTATTTACGGAAAAGTGTGAATACGTTTACGAAGTTTGAATTTGCAGAAGGACGAGGAATCACGCGTCTGAACTTCGACTTCCCTATTGGTCATCACAGCCCCTCCCCAGTCGGGTCCCTCATTGGTTTAAGCCGTCATGACGACAAAGCCAGCTATTCAAATCGTTCAGAACCTCATTATACAATTTATATCTTATGATAAGATATAAAATATCTTGATATTAAATTTTAATATCCACATCATGAAACACATTTTGTCTTAAAAATGAAGAACCTTGTTTGTGTACACAGCTATTCTCATACGCTCTCTAGTGCTATTCATCAGCCAGTGATGCTGCCAGTAACGCCTGTTTTACCGCCAGAGCGCTCTCATTTTAGTCCCATGCATGACTCCAAAAGCTGCTTCGGGCTACCGCACTTTAAAAAAATATTTTTGGATTGTGGTGAAATAAGAACTACTGAACAAAATTCCAATTTAAAAAAGTATATTAAACAGTCATTTGGGTCCGCATTAAACATCAACCGTAACGTTAAATAAAAATCACAGTTCATTTGGGTTCACTATGTATTACAGTGATGCAGGTTTTGGGCTCTGAATTCCGTCACAACATTTCGGTCCCCGCCGGGAACGAATGACCGCCGAAAATCGGATTACGGCTTAGTCGAATAGGGGAAACACAGTTCGAAGTCGAATGCACAAGAACTCCGCTCCATGTTCCCCTCCTCGGGAGCAGCCCGTCACGGCGTGATTTACAGCTGTTCCGTCATAAATTTCCGACAAACCCGATCGTCCGACGTCGGCGGTCACGTTTCCCGAGACGGGCCGGTATTCGGTTGTATCTACGTCCCCCCTTTCTTTCGTCGTTTCTCGTCAGATCTTCAATCCGTAATTTCGGCCTCCACTTTATTGTACTGGTTGCAGTTGTAGACGTTGTTGTAGTTATAGTAGTCGTAGATTTTTGCACAGCAGCGGTCGTGTGTTCATCATTATTTTGCCAAAGTAAATCCTGCAACCGTACGAATTAAGACGAGTTTCTTTCTATGCACGTGAACATAACATGATGGAAGTGCGGACTCCGTTTTCCTACGTTTTGTTACAAATTAAAAAATTGGCGCCTAAGGAGAGAAATGTAATTTGATTTCTCGCTAAGAAGCTAATGCTTTTGGGTGAGCTTGATAACAAATTAAGTATCGACAAATTTCTAAACTACTAAAGGTACAGTTTTGATATTTATATCTATAGTTCAGCGCGTAGCTTGACCTCGATGTCGTTCGTGATGCCTCCAATGGGCTCGGTAGACGCGTCGTATCTTACGATCGGACGCCCAAATTTATCCACGAGGAATTTCTCCCAGTTCCAGCGGATATCCCAGTTCTTGAAAGGGTGGTAGTAGAGGTCCTCCTTTTTGGAAAACCCGTCCCTGGTAGCTGGACAACTCCTCTGAAACGGACACAAAGTTTCAGTTTGGTAAAATAGAGGATCTATGACAAAAGTAAGTTAGAAAACTCATCATAATAATGGCAAGGAGAAAACCTTTGTCTCATATCAGGAGGGACACTAAGTGAATCAGATCCAAACTTAAATGGGTCATTCTTTGGAAATAGTAGGAACTATTTGACGTTCATTTTTTCAACATTTTCAGCTGTCCAATTTTCAACTTTTTTGCTGTTAATGCCTTCTAAATTTGGTCCTTGATAACCTCTGAAAGCCGGCACTCACTATTATGTGTAGTTTTGGAGATGAAAAAAACAACGCTAGAGAGTGACATTAAAGGCCTACCTTGCCACTGCGGTCACTCCCTAGACATTCCACAATTTTGTTGGGGCTAGGGAGGGATGGACAATAGAGTGGGTCGAAAAAAAATTTTTTTTGCACCGCTTTGAGATACCTACAGTTCTCAAAGTGTTAGAAAGTCACTCCACAAATTTCGGTGCATAAAACGCAAATGAAGTGCCGCCCCAAGCTGTAACAGTAAAATTGGTCACTTTATAGTGTTTATTCTGCTTTATATCGCAATTTCTCGATCTCGGATTTATTTATCTATTAAATACTTTATTTATCTATTAAAAACCTTTATTTATTTATCTATTAAAAACCTTTATTTATTAATCTATTAAAAACCTTTATTAAAAAATTGTGTTTTACTGTTACAGCTTGGGGCGGCACTTCATTTGCGTTTTATGCACCGAAATTTGTGGAGTGACTTTCTAACACTTTGAGAACTGTATCTCAAAGCGGTGCAAAAAAAAATTTTTTTTCGACCCACCCCAATGAACAAGCTTGTTTCCTAGGAAAGGACAAATCAACCATTTCCCACCTGTGTATGTGCTTTCCCACCTACACAAGGAGCTTCAAGGAAGAGCAAAATCGTGGCCATAAATGTAAAGAGAGCTCTGATTACGTCAAGTTTGTAATACTTGAAAAAAAAAAGTCTTCCGTCAAATTGCAATCCACACTAGGGAGAGACAGTCAATAAAAACACGACACCGTCACGATAACTGCGTCACATCCTGCAGGCTGCACTATCTTCTCTTATTAGCGCTGCTACCCCAGACAAAAAAATACATCTCATGTTGCTGAAATGTACCAGCTTATGCTAGGACCTGATTCTCTGAAGTTACAGAATCTCATCCGACTTTGCACAATGGAAACCTACGTCTCTTAACTCACTTTCAAAAAAGAGAACAGAGGGTGTTCCTTCTCCCCATTCACTTCGAGTTTCTCGCCAATGATGAAGTTCGGGACGTAGCCCTTCCCTGGCCTCACGTACTTGATCGAGTCCATGATTTCAGTAAAATTGGCACCTGGTTCTTGCTGTAAAAATGCATCGTGATAATTTTTTGGGTACGATACCACGTCCACGTCTATTGAAAAATGACCCTTCCATTCACTTACCAATCCGAATTGGTTACATGGGAAAGCGACGATTTGGAGATTCTCCTGATACTTGGCCTGGAGTGCATTCAAGCCATAGTAATGGTGAGTGAAGGATCAGTAAGACGCTACGTTGACTACTAAGACAAGCTGAAACCATAAGTACAAAAAAATTAATTGTAAAGCACTAATTGATTTACACAAGTGTATAAATTTGAAGCAATGGGAGAGTTCATAAACCCATAAATGAAATGCTTTCATCCAAAACTAGTTGAGGAAGGTGAATATTATCGTGATAGGGTGACTATCAAATTAATTGGCAAATGTAGGTCAGCGTAGCTCATTAGATACGAGTATCTCCGATCAGAGGTTCCTGATTAGCATTCCAATCGTATTCCTGGTACCAACTGGCTAATGTTGATCGTTTCCTGGAGGCTAGTTTGTTTTGTAACAGAACAAGAAACATCCAGAGCTGAGCCGAAGGCCAACCGGTTATGTCGTACAAGCTACCCTCATAATACAAGTTTCCCTTGAGTTGACCGCTGATCTTCATCACGAGCAGCTTAGATTACCGACTAAGTTGGCGAAAGTTTAGCAGCTTGCCCACATTTGCTCTTACCTTGCCTTTGAAGTCGCTGAAGTCGAGGTCACCTCCGTTGAGGGTCTTCATTTTAAAGTCGTAAATTGTTTCGTTGTTTTTGGGAGTGAGGCAGCTCCTCCGGGCGATTCTCTGCACTTTAACTTCGGAAGATGTCCCCATGAAGAGGACGCTTGACGCCAGCAAGAGGCCGGCTAGGGCTTGTTGCACGCCCATGTTTTGGTTTGTGTATCCTGAAAGCAGAGAGAGGGATGGGAATTCCGTAGGATGCATTTCGAATTATGAACCTAACCTTGAGGATCGGAGATGGGAAAAAAACTAGCAAAGTTATATAAGTACGACTAAGCTAAGGAATGTTTGGTAATGATTTGGTTGATCGACCTTATCTATTTGAGTCCTCTACTGAGAGAACAATTACGAAAGCACTAGAAACGACCAAGTCACGTTTTCACTGCCATTAAATCTCGGGCTAGAGAAGACGTTGATGGCCAAAACATTCGTCATAGGACGAAAATAAGTAGGTACACCATTCACTTGATCGAGAGAGAGGTTTAACTACTCAAACTTTCATTACTACTATGCACTAGTGATCAACTGATTAGTGACATTAATTACCTATCGGGTTGATCCACCACCATATCCGAAAATAGGTACAGCAACTTTCTAAGCAAAACTTTCATAACTGTGAAACTTTTATGAGGACAACAAACAATGGCAAATTCAGTCAACTACAAGTCCTCCAGTCAAGTTCCAGAAATAACAAAATGACAAGAGCGCTTGAGAAGTCACGTTTCTAATGGGTTCGAGCGAGACAATTGATGTTGAAGGGCAAAAACATTGGTCATCGGACAAAAATAGTTACCTACATCAACATTCTACGGGAACGTTCATGCCAGAGTTAGGAAACTTTCGAATAATTCAAATTTGCAACGAGAGGGTACCACTTCAATGTCCGCTCGTTCAGACAATATTATCGCTTTCTTTGTTCTTTCATGAAAGCCGAAAGAGAAAGAAAGAGATAAAGCAAATCATGACCGTCTAATCCTACCTACTCAGGTTTCTGAATAACACGAATGTTCTCGGGAAAACGGAAGAAAATGACTCCTTCAATCATCGGCGTTTTACATTTTAAAATGAGAACGTACAAAAATTGAAATCTTCGCCCGCCTCTTTTTGGCAGTAGAAAAAATAGTTTAACAAAACTAATATCAGGACTCACCTAACTAGCTCATCCACTGTCCGTCCAGAATGTACTGACGCCTCGTATGGTGCTGGCCTGGTTCCTTGGTGGGGACCTCAAGGTTGGGCCTCCCTTCCAAACCGAACTGGAAAAGGACCCTGATGATCTGCTATCGGCTATCGCCTGTTTACAACGATCTGGGCTCCATAACTACGCAAATTCACTCGCCAACACCGAGTGGTCTCCAAGATCTAAGACGCTGGGAATCGTCAAGAAAAATAGCCAATGAGAGACATCGGCGTTTCTTAGGGCTTTATAGTAGATGTTAGTCTGAAATTAATTGAGCGAAGAAAATTTTCTCCGAGATTAACAATAATGAATGAAGAGAAAATTTAATGTACAAGCTTCAGGGCCGTGGAGAGAAAATCCGGGCCCGGGGGCAAAATTCATCGGGCCCCCTAAAAAAAAAAAAAAGGTCATGAAAATTCATCGGGCCCCTAAAAAAAAAAGGTCATGAAAATTCATCGGGCCCCTAAAAAAAAAAGGTACCTATGAAAATTTCTCCTATATTGATCTGTCCCTTTTCCCATTTTGCCTCTCCTACCCCCTTTTTTACAAAAAAAAAAAAAAAAATCTCAAGAAAATCCGGGCCCCCCTACGAAGGCCGGGCCCGGGGGCAACGGGTCCAGTGCCCCCCCCCCCTCTCTACGGGGCTGACAAGCTTATCATTAAGGCCTAAAATTAGGTAGGTATGCATAACTATGGGCCATGATTCTCAGAAAAAGAGAAAATGTTGCTGTAAGGTATTGGTCAGCAGAAAAAGGATTCTGGAAGATTCTAGAAAAAGCGAATGATGAAGAATAAAACAATGGAAAGAAAAATAAAATTATTCAATTATTGATGAGAACAACAGTTAGATAATAATATTACATAACTCTGATAATATCATCTAAGCTCCAATGACACAAACGGCCCTCCACAACAAAGGAATGGAATCTATTAATAATATCTGATATTACCTATCTTAAAATTCTTTCTTTTTGCTTCCGAGTCTGCGAAGCAGCGGAAACCTTGTGTTCACTTTCGGGAGCCAAAAAATTTTTGTTGTCCGAATTCAAAATTTCCACTCGTATTTTGCGTTTCATAGCCTACTGAACAAATTTGGTTCCGTGTCTGTCGGTCTGTCCGCATTTCCTTGTTACAGCCATAATTTCCACAATTTTGAATGAATTTAGCTCAGATTTTGAGGGATTATGCGGATAAGGCTCTTTGAGGTCCCATACGAGTTTCATCACAGTTAGTCCGATCTTAGTTTTCTGTTTTTCTGGTGAAAGCTGATTAAATTTTGTATGAGGGACGGTACACGGTACGGTTTTTGTTGAAACAACAAAAGTGCCATTTAGTATTCGTTGGAAACCAGAAATTCGACCACCTATGACCACGTTTTTCAGACCATTTTCTTCTCTCCATCCGAAACTATTTCTCCGATCGAAATTTCCACCAAAAGCACCACGCAAAAGCTAGTTAAATTTCTTTTCAGAACTGTCATTTGGATTTTCCCGGAGACCTCAAGAATCCTGCTTGGGGAAAATGCGGCCGCGATTTCCGCAATACAAAAAGGACAAGCCCTACCATGTGCAATGCCTTTCTCACCCTCAGACATAGGTAGTTGCTATGAACATTTCATTCTATAGAATGAATGTCATCAAATGTCTCCCACCCGTGAAGTTATTTTATTTTATAAATACTGTGGCAAACGATCGCTCTACATCACAAGAGACAGTAGGGAGATATTAAATAATGATAGAATTTTTAACTACCGGTTTAACTATGGGAAACGTTAAAAACATAGTACAATACAATAAAATTTAATACCAATGGCTTCAAATTGAGTGTTATTTTTCCAATTACTACACCCATCATACACTCAGAACCAATTTTCGTATTTATTAGTAGCAAGAGACCTGGTTTTTCAGTGCTAAAGGTTGTTTGAATATTTGGGGGCATTTTGCTTAAACTATCTTCACTTTTCACTGACCGTTTGCTCCACTTTTGTTTTGCACATAATTCCAGTCTCATCAATACCTATACGTGTATTGTGTACGTGCATGTGAGTAGGTACACATCTTGAACATGTACTCGGGTTCACAACTAAGACTTAGTAGTGGTACACGAAACTACTTAGAGAGTAATGATGCAATAGACTACTACTCCACACTACTAAGACTACTAAGTAGTCTTAGTAGTCTTGTCTCAGTGGAGCAAAATAATATTAATATTAATTAATATTTAATATTATTTCATGCCACTAAGGTTGGCGATAATTTAATTTTGTTCATTTTTTTTTTTTTTTTTTTTCAACCTGTCCTTGAATCTCTGAATGGCCCGCGATTTGAATTTTTGCAGGACTAGGACGCACGCATTTGAACCTGTGAAGCTCAGGCCTCAGTAACTGAACAACTTAACAGATCTTTTATGGGCAGAGGATTCAGGATTCATGACACATTGCGTTACCGTAACATTTTTTGGTTGACCCCCTCGTAAAAGACATAATTTGTCTTTTATCCATGTCAACATGTTTGAGAAAAAGTTGGTTCTTTTGCGGCATTTTTGTTAACGATGCGAAACTTATTGAACGAAATTTACCAACCACCAAGAGCAAGGCATTGCTCCCAAATCGCTCCTACACGGTGTAGGCTACACCGAAGAAGCATCAACAAAGGGGAGGTGTTTATTTTCAAAAAATCTTCTACTTTTCACTCGTTTTTTTTTTTTGTGGTCAGAGACCTGGGCAGTGGACCCATGCGTCAGGATCTCTCCCCCTGATTCAGCTTCCCGAGGCGAAATGTCGCCAAGGGGAGGCCTGGTCCCTGAAAAATTATTGCGAATAGGCATTACGTAGTTGTTATAATGACTCTCAGTGAATGGCAACGGGAGGGCTGTTGTACTGGCGAAAGAAGAGGGGTTCTCACAGTCGCGCCATGACCCGCTCCTCTCGCCGGCACTAACTCTGGCGGGCTGGCGAGATTGCACCATAAAGTGGGGTAAATTCCCCACATGTTCCTTGCTTTTTATTTCTATTTTCGTCAATGCTTTGAAAAAATATTTATTGCACCAAGTTAGTTCTTGTTAGCAACTTTTTTTTTTTTTTTTTACGGATACTTCAAACTCAGACGCTTCACTAATCTTTGTCAGTTGTGATCATCAAGTATGTCGCTTATAAACCGAATTAAATGTGATTTGGTATTCACTAAAAATTTAATTTCAATTAGTTCACACGACGGCCCGTCCCAAAATACAAGAGTAGGTACCTAATCAATTACGAACCCTATAATCTAAGCAAATAACCAAATCGTGACTGTCAAAATAATCATCTCAATTCATTTAATGTGCCAATAAAGTGGGTGTGGAATGCAAACAATTAAACGGTAAGAACACAAGTTGTATTTGGTTGAAGACAATCAGCCAAAGTAGTGTCTATCGATTTGTACCATCGAAGTAATTTCCTATCTGAAGAAGTTTTGGAAGTCCACCTTAGAGAGCTGCATTAGGGCTGAATGCACAAGAGCCCTAACGTCAGGTCGCTCATCAGAAACTACCCCTCACGTCTGTGATTTGTGGTAGTTTCGTCACAATCTTGGACACCGTGTTTTCATTCATTAGGAAAGCACTTTGATGGAGTCACGAAACGCGTTGTTGGGTCAATGAATTTCACGCATAAAATTGGAGTATAACCATTCGGATTCCACTTTCTGGCAGAATAGGGTTATTTTTTGTTGCTCTGGTTGGAAAAATTTGTTTCAATATTTTATCATTCGAAACAGACTGTACAGAAGTGTACAGGTGTGCTACTACCTGCAGGTAGGACAAAATTGAAATACAACAAGTATTCAACGATAAAAAAACGGTTAGCAAACCTCACCCAACAAAACCTCATTTATCTCCCTCAACCAATAAATTGTTTCTTTTTTATCAAAAAAAGAAACAATACTTGTTTATTGTAAAGAAACAATAAATTATTTATCGGTTGAGGGAGATCCAGTTAAAATTGTGTCTTCCTCAACCAACACGTTGAGAATTTTAAACCAAGTCATATTCTTCATCGTCGTCGTCGTCAAATAAATCGGGAGGCGGGCCGTGGGGGTTAGCAAGAAGAGTTTCAATGCCCTCGGTGATGTATCTGATTGGCTCCATAGACGCATCGTATCTCATGTAAGGATAGCCTCGCTGATCGATCAAAAATTTTTCGAAATTCCATCGGACGTCATTATTTCGAAAAGGTTTCTGAAATATCTTTTCAATATCCTTCCAGCCATCGACAGTCGGAGGACAGTGTGCCTGGAAATGGCCAAAACCACCGTTTGAGATTCGACGCGAATCGAGGCTCTCAAAAAGTGCCATCAAAGTCAGAGAAGCAAAATTTGATAAATTTACTTTCAAGTAGGTCCAAACTGGGTGTTCGTTGAACCCGTTTACGTCCATCTTTGCGGTTAAAGGAAAATTTGGGACAAAACCGTGACCAGGTCTCACGTATTTGATGGTGTTCAAAATTTCAGTTGCATTTTTGCCAGGTTCTTGCTACGAATACGAAAAAAATTGACATAATCGTGAGAAAACCATTTATAGCAGGGAAGCGGAGAGCGGTGAGCTACTTACTAGACCGAACTGGTTGCAAGGGAACCCAACTATTTCTAAATAAGGGGCGTATCGCTGTTTCAGTGCATTCATTCCCCAATAATGAGGTGTGTGACCTCAAAAGGACGCCACGTTGACGACTAGTAATACCTGCAATCAAATAAAATCGTTGCAAATTAGGAAAGCAGAAAAACAGCTGTAAGTACCTTAGATAATTAATAAGTAATTAAGCTATTCAACTATAAAATACCTTTCCTGCAAACTGGCTGAAGTCAATGAAGCTTAGCTCATTTATATGCTTCGCTTTGAATTGATGAATGGTCTCATTGGATCGAACAGGAAGACATCTCTTCTTATCGTAAAATGTCACCCCATCTTTTATTGTAACATGAACTTGCAGCGCCAGCTGGCACATCGCCAGTAATATGGCCAGTAGACTCCCTGGTAGTACCATCCCACCTAGAGTCATATTTATACTGTTTCATCTTAAAGCGTAATCCTGAGAGAAGAGGCTGAATAAGATAAACACGGCATTATTCCAAAACGTGATAAGCAATTTTTCACACACATGAATAATTATTATCTATATCTATAAAATAAAGTCGTGTTAGTTACACTATTTATAACTCAGGAAAAATTACGAGTTGCTACAGGTGTTCCGAATGAAGGATTGTTATGTCGATGGAACGAGAATTTGATGTCCCAGCTACATGTAAGAAAAATTACGAGTTGCTCGTTACGAGTTGCCACGGGTGTTACGAGTGAACCATGAACCAGCATTATTGATAAGTGACGGACGGGAATTCGCTACTTCGTGCTTTGCACGGGTGTCTCACAACGAGAAGCGGGTCAACGAGCGTTGTTATTAAGAAAAATTACGAGTTGGCGGGTTGGCACGGGTGTTCTGAATGAAGCATGGGTTGCATTATTGATATGGGGTTTTGGGGAATAACAAATGTCTCTTCTGCTCGTCCCAGAGCGCTGAAACTTGGTAGGTACAGGTACAGCTTCTTGAGGATCAATAGAGGTGAACCTACATGGATAGGTAATTTACCCCTCTCTTATTGTACAGGCCGGCATGCGGGGTAGGTATTTAGTTACAAGTTGATGGATTGCTACGGGTGTTTCGAGTGAAGCATGGGCTGCATTTTTGACAGGTGATGGGGAATTTGATAGAGATACTTCACGACGAGAAATGGGTCAACAAGCGTTATTACTAAGAAAAATGTCGAGTTGCCACGGGTATTCCGAGTGAACCATGGGTTGCATTATTGATAGCTGATGAAGGGGAATTAGATATTTCGTGCGAAGCATGGGTGTCCCAGCTAGTTTGAAATAATTGGAATCAAAACTTTGTTCTCTGTTGAAGTGAATTTTCATCCCGAACCTATTTAGAATAGGCAAAACGCTGCCAATCTATTATTCCTTTAAAAACAGATAAGAAAACTCCAAAAGGAATCAACTTCCAAAATTAGTTCGTAAGCGTCAGCACCCCCACCAGTCTTTTTACCCCCATGAGTTGGATCAATCGAAATGAAAACCGTGTAGATGCAGAATCGAGTGTACTGTCGATGTGTCAGGTTTCCTACTGCCCCAAAAAGGTGTTGACGGTGAACGGAAATTTCATTTTCGTCGAAAAAGGACACATTCTGAGGCCGATCAAATTTTTTCATAATAAACCAAAACGAAACTTACCCAATCTATCCGATGGCCGTAGAAGTGAATCCCTATCCAAACCTCACCACACTGTCAGCAATTTCAGGTCAATTCGATCTCACAAGCTCGTTACACTTCGTTAGAGGTATTGAAGAGAGGGGGGTTTAATACCTAGCGGTGGTCGTGAATGTCAAATAACACCTATTGCGTTCTGAGATTGTTTCCAGTGGGCCGAAAAGGCAAATGATGAAGGAACCAAGCAAAATCGTTCCAATTGGAAGGTTCCGAACAATACTAAATTATCCACCATTGAATTTGGATCCTAACTCCCTATTGTTCACTGAAATGGTACCGATGACTCTAATTGCCTCCTAATGGTCGAGGTTCAAGCCTAGAACACGACACACCACTGCGACGCACATTGGCCAGTTTTCCCGATGGGTAAAAGTCACGGTGCAGTTTTCAATTTTTGACATCGATTTTCAGTAAACTATTATTCTTCTTCTAGTGCCATCTCCATCATTGAAGGTTGGCGATCATCCCTGCAAATCTCTCGCGATCCTGCGCCAGGTGAAACAGATCTGCTGCTCGGTTGATTCCCGTCCAGCTACGAATGTTCGACAACCATGCACGCTTCCCTCCAACTCCCCTACGTACGCTTATCTTCCCCCATCATAATTGTCTGCAATAGACTGTACGTGGGGCCGCGCATAACATGCCCCTAGTACGCCACTTTCCGTCTTTTCACGGTCACCAACAGGTCACCTGTCAGGGAGTTTTGCTGAAGGATGTAGTCATTTGGGAGTCTGGCGGTCCAGGGGATTCTCAACATTTCGAAGGCCTCCAGCCGGTTTATGTCCTGAACCTTCAACGTCCAGGTCTCTACCCCGTACAGCGGGATTGATATCATATAACATTTTGCACAGCGCAAAATTTAAATCCCAGCGACACAAAACACTGTTCATGTTATTGAATGCTGTCCGCCCTACTTCGATCCCCTCCAACGACCACGTCTCCGAAACCCATTGGCCCAAGTAGGGAGTACCTACTTGAAGCGTTGCACCTGTTCAATAGCCTGCCCGTCGACTACCAGCCTCACGCCATTGTTGGTCGTCTTTGACCCATGGAGGAAGAAATTCGTCCCTTCTCCCTCATCAGCGAGCGTTTTGTGTGAGCGTTATGTTATCCCGTTGTTGTTAAATATTCTTGAAATAATACACGCATTTGCAACAAGGGTCAAACGAGTTTATTTACCTCAAAATTTTTCATTACATCAACGTTTGAATATGGCTAGATTCCAAAGCTGAAATGTCCCTACCCAATCCACTCCGTTTTGAGCAACTGACATTTTTGACAAAATACTTGGTTCTCCTTCTAGTTGTGCCCGCAAGGTTTTCAGCCCGATCGCACAAACCTGTGGGGCTCAGCGGAACAAAAAAAAAAAGCTACAGGAGGCGTTTTTTAAGGGTTTAATCTATGGGATCGAGTTAGGTGTCGTTTTCGAAGTATTTTTGGACGTAAAATCCATTGGTGGGTCCCAAAAGCCTCCAAATTTCACCGTGGGGACCCATGGGGCTTTTGAAGTCGAATGAGGACTCGTTTTCCGAGTACCTAATTTGAAAATCCGTTTTTTTGCGGCCTTCATCTGTCCAAACATGAAAAATTTTTTAAACTTTTAACAATGAAATTTAAACAGATTTAAAAGATAAATTTACCAAGGGCCTGAGGTTGAGCCTAGAATTCGAAAGAAATGAACAAGCGGGGGAGGGGGTGGAGGGGTGATGGCGAGGAGGGCTGGAAAAGCCCAAAGCCTCTTGGCTCAGTACTCCAGCTAGATGTTTTTCTTGCCAGCCTTCTTTTTTTTATCGTTAGTAAGATGATAATGTAACTGAAGAAATGTGCCAAAATTTGCACAATTTAATGCATCCTAGCTTGAAGCGCTATTTAGTTTGTACAGACGGTACCAATTAATTCACATACCAAGCGCCTATTTTATTTTTTTTCTAAATACAGGTAGGCTTGTTATTTTTCTCCTTCATCTGAGTATTATAAGTAATAAAGTGTTTTCTCGTTCCTATTCATTTGTTTGTTTTTCCAAAATAAGAAGAACCTCCTTTGTTGGTCTTTGTATAGGTATATGTTTGGGGGGGGGGTCACAAATCCCCTGGTCACAATCCCAAATCCGTCGTGCTACGGCGCCATGATCCCAAACCCGAACCGTTCCTTCCGCTTCGAAACAGAATTTTGGTTCCCAGTCAAATTGTATCAAACTAAAAAACCAATAAAATAATGACTGTGACTTGTTCGATGGGGAGAAGAAAAACATTACATTAAATAACAGTTGAGCACTTTAATTACATGAAGGGAAATATTATTTAGCTATATTTGTACATTCCTCGTTACCTCAAAATTTCTACCGGGTCCAAGATCACATTTCATCAGATTCTCGTACATTTCATCTTTCACCATCATCACTTATCATTAATACGAAGGAAAACTACATTTCATCACAAAAATCGGGAAAATACGTAGAGGAGAGAATAGCTTACCACGGGCTCTGAACAACACTGGATAGAAGCTGCAACGTCTACGAGCCATACAAAAAGTGTAACAATGGCATTAACTTATAAAGTTGATTAGAGCTTCATTTTATTCATTGAGATTCATTTAATTTCATTTAAAAAAATCAGTTCAGTAAATCATATCTAAAGTTATAAAACAAGAATATCGACTTTGGACCCCTTTCTGGATACTTATGGGTTATTTACGCTTGACATACGCTATTGCTGCTTGTTTTATCTCGCACCGAAAAACACCAATTGATTGGCACAGTACGATATTTTCCAAACAGTAATGAACTTGCAATATCGATATTTATTAAGCATTGACACTTCACCCTCACCCTCACGTGACATCAAGATATTGGGGTGGAAATCTGACAGTAGCAGTCGCTTCAGAGAAGGTGGGAGCTAGTTTTACCAGTATAACCTTTCAGTGACCAACTTATTATTAGACGTCGAAGAAATGAGGGAACCGAAACGGCTATTGTATACCATAGGTCAATGGGGGTTGATATCTTATCTGCGGAGTCTTATCTGCGGACCGGCTAGAAGCAGTGTAGTACGTCGAAGACTTTGAAAGTGACAGTGAATCAAACGAAAGTGATTTTTGTGAACCAAAACCTAAAAGGCGAAAAAACGTACTGTGCATGGACGAAAACGAAAGAATTTCAGTCGTCAGCCGAGGCAGAGGAAGCAGTGGCTGCTAAAGTAATATGGAAAACGCTGCAAATTTTACACAAGGGCTTATTATTCTTTGATATACGTTACTTGTGCAGAAATTTAATTCTGTCAATGAAAAAATTAAAAAAAAATTTTTTTTTTTGGATTTTTATCCCAAAAAAAAATTTTTGGATTTTTTTTTTCAAAAATGTTCTTTTTCAAAAATTCTTTATTTTTTACTCGAAAAATATTTAACATCCTGGGATCCTTCAAAAATCCCATTTTTAGCCCCATGAAAGCCCTAAAGATCGCCCCAGTGAAATCGGATCGTTCCGGGACCCCAAAAAATGGATTCTACGTCCAAAAATACTTCGAAAACGACACCTAACTCGATCCCATAGCTAAAAGCCTTCAAAAAACCCCTCCCGTAGCCCCATTATAGCCCCATAGCGCCCCACGGGTTTGGGCGATCGGACTGAAAACCTTGCGGGCACAACTAGATGGTAAACCAAGTATTTTGTCAAAATTTCAGATTTTAAAAAAAATTCCTACTGCCCATAACGGCCTGGACGGCGGACGGCGGACGGACATTTTGGATTTTGAATGTAGACCTCTTGAAACGGATAATATCAAATTTTGAGCCCGATCGGAGTCGTCGACCCCCGTCGCGAAAACATAGGTGTATTATTCCAAGAATAATAAACCAAAAATGTTCTTCAATTACAACTTCAGCGGGGGCAAGGGTTCAGTACCGTTGTGCCGGGCAGTATAGAGTCAAAGAATGTCCTGCGGGCTTGTATCTGCTTTATCATTCAACGGATTCTGGTGTATCATGAATGTGAGCATGAGAATCATGTTTCCGATCCTAGTAGAGGCTTGTCCACTGATATGGAGCGATTTAAAAAAGAAAAATTCAGTGAAGGTGTACAGAAACCAAATTTTAGCGGTTATTAAGAAGCTGCCGGACCCCCCCCCCCCCCCCCCCCCCATTCTCTGTCTATGGCCACACTTTCGAAAAAAAAAATAAAACCCCATCATCAGGTGTGAATTTAGGTTGACACACTCACCATCGAGTGTCCCATCAAAAGGTTTGTGATACCTTGAGTCCAGATCCTGAGATTTTGAATTCTGATACCTATTATTATTAGCAGGTTGTTTAAGATAACAATGAGGATCCTATATAAGCAATATATCGTACGAGCTTTTATGCACATGAGGGACCTCCATTGAGTTCATCAAGTCCTGTATCTACTGGTACTGGATTCCTTTCCTGGCGACAAATTACTGATATCAGAAAAAAAGTATCGATATTGGTCGTATCGTGCCCTAACAATTGGGTAACCACCGAATTCATGAATTCTTACGAAAAAGCTACGCTAATAGCAACTAGATACATTTTATAGGCCTATCCAGAGCCATAAATAGAAAGCTGATGAGACAAAGGCAATGCATTTTAAATCTCAAACCTATATTAACTTACTCCAAAAAGCTATTGAGTTACAATGAAAATTTAGAATTTCAAGGATAAAGTGGTACCCTGTAATCACTTTCAGCGGGGACAGCGAATTGTTTTGACAATTCGGAATATAGAATAGACTCCGAGAGCCGGCAATACGAAACAGAGATATACGCCCAGGTGGTAGAGGCGGTCCGGCAGCCATAGGATGCTGTAGCAAACATTGTCGCCTTCCTCGTCTGTAAAAAGGCCGGAGAATCTTAACCACTATGTCAGACTCACTCAAAGGTCTCGTCAGCAGATTCACTAATCATTATTTAAGAGATTTTACACAATTACTTCTACTTACCGACCAGTAGGAGCCCATAGCCCGTGTCCTTGACTCCCATCCGGTATGAGCACGTGGGCACTAGCACTTCATTCGTGTGAACTTTGCTGGTCTGGAACCTCCATTTCCATTTGTCGTTTGTCCTCGGATCGTCGGTCCAAGAAGTCATCGATTCGACGAGGGTCCGCTCACCTGACTCCAAATCCCCAACAAAATGGACGGCCTTGTGGTCGTGAGCACTAACTATAAGGCTGGGTTTCAATTCTCTTATCACCTGTAAAGATGAATAAACTCAGGACGTGGTGTCAAAGCAGAGATTTGGACATCTTATGACATCTGGTGTTGTAAACAACAAAAATTATTCAAAAACAATAATAATTAAAATCAATAACCTCGACTCACTTTTTCCGTAAAAAAGCTAGAAGCACCAAGCAAGGGCATGTGGCTAAGGACGATAGTTATATTTTTATCAGACTCAAATTTTGTATGCTTGGGATACGTTTGTATCATGGAATTAACCTGTGGACAAAATACATCAATCAAAAAGAGGATTTTTGTAAACAGACTACTCCTTTGAATTGGGCGCGTACTTTGGAAAATCGAACATTCTCAAAATTTACAACATCCGGTTTAAGACCGAAATGTTCGTCGAAACGTTTGAGCTTTTGAGGAGTTACTTCCTCGTTTTCCCCTCCAATATCATTGTCACCAGGTAAGAAGATTGTCTGAAACACGAAAAGGAATGAAAAAGATGCATTAGAAGAATAATTCTTCTTCTATTGCTAGGCATATGCGACCCCCCCCCCCCCCCCCCCAAGCACCATCGTCCTGTTATATGTATAAATTAATACAAAACTTAAAATATAATGAGGGAGTATTTCTGGTTGGTTAGATCATTACAACCATTATTTTGGACCAAGAAAATAAACTCCAGATGGCTAAAACGAGTTATCTGAACACCTCATTTATGGGTAAGAAATCAAATTTTGACGTGACGTGATGAATCATTTTAGGTATTTTCCAGGATTAAGCGCTGCAAAATCTAAAGAAATCAGTTTTTTGACGTGTTATTGGGCCTGCAGCGGTTTCGTTTTCCAGTAGGACGTTGGCCAGTGTCACTGTAACTACTGTAAATATTAGGATTTTCGACAAAATTCTTCAATATGTGCGAAAATAACTCAACTTTGAAGTCGATTCAATGAATTTAAGGATTTCTACAAATCGTAAAAACCTTATGAATGAGACCATAATATGATAGTGATTTTGTTAAGTAAATATTATTTACTTAACGAAATCACTATCGAGTCAAAGCGGAAGTCGTCAACTTAAAACAGGCACTGACGAAGTAATTAAAGTCCGTACAATATTAAAGTTACACTATGTTTTTTCTCAGGTCGAATATATAATGTAGATTGATGGGGAAATGGCCAAAAGCTTCAAAAACGGCCTCGACCTTAGTTATAAAGAAAATAAGCCGGGATGGCTTACTATTGGTGCTCTTCTCCATTTGTTACTTACCTGGTTGCGGTTGAGTGAGGTGCCTACACGAAAGATGTCGATGAATCTCTTATAATACCGAGAATACTCATCGGCTGAGGCGATGCTGCCTTCGTCCATAAGGTCACCCAGAAAAATGACCAAAGAAGGTTGCACATGATCCAGAGCCTGCTTGAAGGTTCTAGCAAGAAACCTGAAAAAGAAAAAAAGAACATACGTTTCTCTCATGTGTCAACTAGTGTGAAAGGGACAATGAAAATTCGAAACCCACTAGGACCCTAACATTCTACCATACAAACCTATCAGAGTCCCAGCGGGCGATCCATGATTCTTCAACTTCACCCAGTATCTGGGGATCCGCCACGAGAAGAACTTTGTGATAAAACTCGGCGAGCCGGGTACCACAGTCTGGGCTGGGCCATCGGGCCACTTGGAGAAAATAAACGGCCGCTTCTATGTAGACTATCAGAAGAAAGAAGAATGCCCACAACGTTTTCGGAATAAACTTCTTCCTGTAGGGAAACAGCTTCAATTAGGTACAGTAAACTGTACAGGACAGCCTAGCCCAGGAAATGTACCGGGTATGTAGGCCGGTTGGAAAAGGCTTTGGTGGGGGAGTGTGGTTCGCTATCCCTTCTACTAATCTTGACAGCAGCAGCGGTGTCTGCTAATCCAACTAGGAATATGCCGTGACGGGGTCTCTCTCACCAGAGCAGAATCATATGACCGTCACGGTTTCACCAAATTACGGCGGAAACGAGACGTGCGAATTTACTGTAATGATGGCGGTATAAAATTATTGAAACATCGTTTACAGGCTTACTTGAAGAAGTAGCAGAAAATCTTGCATCGCATCACATTCACCACAGTCCTTCAAACTAATGCATTTTAACTACTACTGCTCAGTCTTCAACTAAATTTGCCACACAAGTGCATTGCAACGAAAGTACAAAGTAACTCGACAACTGCGTCTTGGATTGGATTGGCTTTAAAAAAAAAAATACGTAGAAGAACCGACGAAAAGTGTTAGCAGCCCGCCGAGAACTGGTGTTTTGACTACCTATATCATAAAATTACTTCGAAATCATAATTAAATTCTGTTATCGTTCTCTTACTATCAGTGCTATCAAATAAACAAAAATGGCCGCTGATTGGGGGGGTGGTACTTCTTCTTCTTCTTCTTCTTCTTCTTCATTTTCCTCAGCTTGGGCGGAAAAGGGGTGATTGGAGGAACTGAGCGGCGGATAAAAATAAGTTAGGCGGCTTCCAATTATTACCTAAAACTAAAATAAAAATTTTCCATTGTTGAACTTGAATTATTCATACACCTAGATGGTAGTAGCAATTATTGCTACTATTATAGTGGAACGATCATTCCAACACACCTACCTGTTCCTTGTCGACCCAAATGAATGTGTTGAATCCACAGAGTGGTGTAGGTAACCACCAAAAGATGAATGCTTCTACTTTGATCACTGCTGCCAACTCTGGTTAGGGTACGTTTATGTCATGGATTCGAGGCGGGTTTTTAACTTTTGGTTTATTATTCTTGGAATAAAACACCTGTTTTCGCGACGGAGGTCGACGACTCCGATCGGCCTCAAAATTATCCGTTTCAAGAGGTCTAGATTCCAAAACCGAAATGTCTGTCCGCCGTCTGGGCCGTTTTGGACTGTAGGAATTTTTTTTTAATCTGAAAATTTGACAAAATACTCGGTTTACCATCTAGTTGTGCCCGCAAGGTTTTCAGCCCGATCGCCCAAACCCGTGGGGCGCTAAGGGGCTAAAATGGGGCTACGGGAAGGTTTTTTGAAGGCTTTTGGCTATGGGATCGAGTTAGGTGTCGTTTTCGAAGTATTTTTGGACGTAGAATCCATTTTTTGGGGTCCCAGAACGATTCAATTTCACTGTAGCGATCTCTAGGGCTTCCATGGGGCTACAAATCGGATTTATGAAAGATCCCAGGAGTTTTCAAGTAAAAACAAAAAATTTCAAGTAAAAAAAAAAAAAAAAAAAAACGCATGCCAAACGTTGACGAAGGTGAGTCACGGAGTCAATCAAATCGAAGTCAGCCCTGTTGCAGGGTTACTCCGGGAATTTCTCTCTCTTACTCGGTGAAGGGCACCACTTCTGGCTTCAGGGCGAAAAAAAAAAAAAAAAAAAAAAAAAACGGGAAGACGGGAGCAAAATAAAAAACCATTTTCAGACCACTAAACTACCTACAGTCACTGTAGTACAGTGAAAACTGGTCTGCCACCACGGAATAGAAAGCTACCAGAATTCATTGTCAGCCACACTGGTCGGGATGTTAACAGATGATATCATCCCGACATGCGCAGTAGGGTTTCATGAAACCGTTTATTATAGGATGGGTATTAAAAAAAAAAAAAATTGGTTGGGTAGTATTGAAAAACAAATTTCGTTCTGGGTCTTTGAGTTAACGATCGTTAACGTCGACGTGGTGGTTGGTGGAAAACAGTAACTGTTACTGGACTGAGACCATTAAATTTAGGTAAGTGAGATAGGTATTGTTGTTTTACTTTGATGAAAGTATGAGCTAGCGCATGTACCTATTGTTCGAACTAGAGGTTCGTCGCCTTTAACTCATGCGGTGTTTGGCAAACGTTCACCAAATTTCCGAATATGTAGCCGGGCACATGCAAAACACAAAATGGGGGTGTACAAAATTATTAAATACAAATACTCAATTTGTATTTGCCATACATAATGTCATGTATATTTAATTAATTAATTAATGTAAATTTGATTAATATTGTTATAATATAACATTATTATGTATTGTTATAATATAACATATTATGTATATTTCATGTCATACAATTTATTGTCTTCGTTTAACCGTGCTCCGCGTTAGGTTGATATTTGGCAAATCCCGAATGTGTGGACAGGTGCTGTTTCAATGGAAGTCAACGCATGCAAAATAATGGATATTAAATAGGTACCGATTGGTCAAATTTTGACAAATATTCGGCACTTTTCAAATACCTACCTACCGCATGGGGTCTGAATACTGGGCGAGCATTGGTAGATCTACCAATGTTCGCCCAGTATTCAGACCCCTTCTACTAGTATTGCTGAATTTAATTTCGGTGGGTTGCCATTTCCGTTGGGTTGTATTTCACCATCCGCTATAATTTCTCCCTAGGAAGGGGGGGGGGGGGGGGCTGAATTAACCTAGGTACAGTTTTGGCAATAATTGTTTGGCCCAAAACTGTAGCTTCAATTATAATAATTGTTCCTCGTTTTAGTTGGGCGTTGAAACAACATTGAGTTACCCTAGTTAAACAGCTAGAAAGAGGGAAATTAGCCTTTAGTTTTGGAGCAAACTTTGTGGGGTGGGGGGGGGGGGGAGTAGAAATAACTTTGAATTGACTTGGCTAAGCAGTCGTGGGAAGTGGTGGAACTAACTCCAAGTTCTGGGGTAAACATTATAATATATTATAATGTTAGCCCCATATTATAGAATATCCCAATACCTGAAACTTGGCAAATACTCGAGTCACCATCTTTTCATGGGTTCAATTTTTGATGATTAGAATAAACCCTTGCGTGAAATTTGCAGCGTTTTTTACTAAACTTGTGCAGACGCTATGATATAGGAATGAACAGTTCATTTCAGTTACTGAAAATAACAATATGGAGTCCGTTAAATTAGATCAATAATTGAATTAACAATAATTGAATTATTGAACAATTATCGTAATCAGAGATTTTAAGCATGTTACCTACTTGCTTTTCTCTGGAAGTTAAGCTGGGTTCACTCGGCGCCAAAAACATGGTCCGCCAAGCTCGTTTGGCGATCTGATTCGCCTGTGGGTGGGTGGATTTGGGGAGAATAAAATTGCAAATAATTTGGAGGGATTTTGTAGCAGGTAATGCATCTTTTAGCTCTAGCTTAAGTGCACCTCAACTTCTAAAAAGTTTTTTGCTGAGCGGTTTTTAGGCGGATTTGTACACCGGATCAGCCTCTCCGACATCTGGCAGCAGTGTCTGAGACAGTACTTACTGTAGAAGAACAAGTAGAACAAGAAGAAGATTTTTAGGCACACTGATTTTATTCCATACCTTGTGGGTACGTTTGGTCTGTTCTCTGTTGGTTTGGGCTCTGTGACAGAGCCTCTGTCTCTGCGGTTTGGTCCCTGATGAGGTAAGCCATTTCGTCGCGTCCTCATTTCACTTTATTCACTTTCACCCTCGTTCTGTTTAATCCGAAATATCCGTTTGTGATTCCGCTTTCTCCTAGAGGTTGGTGAAGTTGTTGAATTGATGAGTTGTAGAAGTTGATCTAATTTATGTATTTCAAGTCGTTCCCGTGTGTATGTAGACCTTAAAAGGTATTCATCACAATAAAGGCTGATTATTATTCGTTGTTATGGTAGTTCTGCCTGTCCGTTGTACAAGTTGCGCCGTCGCAACCGGAAAAATGTTGTCTTTAGTTTGTTGTCCGTTTGGTTGATGACTGAGAAGTAGGTACGAAGTCCTTCGACCATTAATGAGGTTCGACCTGGTGGTTCTGGAACCGCTGGTTCCTTTTTGGGGTCCTAGCACGTCTCCTCATCTGTGCTCTGATCGTCCTTGTCCTATGGTTCCGATGTTCAACAGAAGCTCTGCATTATCTAACACGACATTTGATTCATTTTCAGAAGATGAACGATCCGGGGGAAGAAACCATCACTTGCCCCTATAACGAGGCTCATGTTCTCTTGAAAAGCCGGATGCAGTTTCATCTGGCGAAATGCCGAAGGGAACATCCGAATATGGAGACGAAGTTATGTCCGTTTAACTCCACTCACATAGTGAACGTCGTCGAAATGGAGGTTAGTAGGATTTTCGCCGCTTAGATTAACCTTCCTCCGCTCTCACCTCTCGGTGGAACACATCCGCTCGCGTCGGCGGCAATTTGGCCGCCAGACAGTTTTCCATAGATATTCCGGAATTTTTTTTTGTAGAATTAGGTACGTTGGTGGATACCTCACTAGCGCCTCCCGACCTCCTCAGGCCTCTCTAATAAGAACTCTGTTACTACTTTGCTCTACACCCAGAAACTTGAAAAGGCGGCCAATTTGCCGCTGGCGCGAGCGGAGGAAGGTTAATGTCAAGAATAGGGTTGCCAGACCTACTATATACTATAGTATTCTGCTATAGGTCTATTTTAGGTCTGAACTACTATAATTAGTAGAATGCTATTTTTTATATAGTATAATAATATTATACTAATTGTATAATATACTATATTATAGTAAGTCCTATATACCATAATATATTATTATATATATAAATATATAAAAATATTATTTTTAGAATACGGAAAATTGAAGAAAAAAAATAACCAACAAGGTATAAACAGCTTTTGAAATTAATTCCTAAGTTCAAGCCTGGATGAAAAATAATCCCCCCCCCCCAACCGTGAAAACTTTTCCCCCACAAAAATCCCCATGCGTGTGGCAGACCTACCTACTTTGGCCAGGACTAACAACACGTTTTGTACCGGAACTAGACGTTTTGTAGATTTATAATTAACTTCGGTAGGGAACATCCGTAGTGATTAGGGATGTGATCTTGGAGAAGGCCGAAGACGGAGAATGTGAAAATGTTGTTTATTTCATGCTATTCAACGAAAAATTTCTTGTCCTTTTTCTACAGCAACTATGAACACGAAAAACGGCTGTGTAATTAAATTACATAGAAAAACATCAAAAAACTATTCCTCTTTATTTCTGTGAAATTCTAGCCTAATTCGATATAATAGTTCAGTAGAACAGTGCATCAGTGCATAACATCCAAGTGCATAAATTACATAGAATTTATATAGTTTGATGTTTAAAATACATGTACAAACTTTACGTACCTGGTGCCATATTTTACTAGCCTTCCAAAAGTTCCAGGACGATTAGTGTTCGTGTGCAGGGAGCTTACATAGGAATTTTTGTGTGCAGGTGGGCAACTTTCATAATATTGATGTCCAATTAAATTTGAGGTTTGATACTACTTCTGAACATAAAGGCTTATAGGTACCCCTTAATTTTATCACGGCATTTCAGTCATCAATTTGTGCCTTCTACTGAAATAATCAGAGGAAAAAGTTGATGATTTTTAACAATTAATTTATCAATACTTGAAAGAAGAAGTGTTCTGGGTATTTATTATAATCACATGATCGTAGAGTGAGTATGGAAGGTTACAAAATTCGTAACCTTCGTTGTAATGGGGAGTTCGCATTGATTTTAGATTTGGAAATCTTCCCTACCATTCAATAATATCGCTAAAAAGTAACGTGCACAGACTCCAATACCAACGAAAAAAAAAAATCATTGAAGGAGATATAACGAAAAAACGAAACGCACAGTTTGAATCGGCTGGCGTTTCCCACCAGTCACTGTTTGAGGACATGACGTCACAGTTCCAGTGAATCTCTCACCATGAGCGCTAGTGTCGTCAGCTTATATGATGAATTTATAGCAATTATAACTTGATACGACGGAAAACATAATTAACTTTTAATTATAATACATGATACTTGAAGTTTAAAGCCTTATCAGAAGGATTTACGGCTCACTTGAATTTTATTAAGTGATGAGCAGTGGAATAGCAACACTGGGCGGAACAATCCCCTCACCTGTCAAGAACAAAACACTATCGACGACGCTCTTCAGCTGTATTGAGGACGTGACGTCACGCTCCCTCCATAAATAATTTATTTTCGTTAAATTATTTAAATTTTCTGGAAACGATTTTAGGCGGCTGACTACTGTTTTCCCTACATTCTCAGGGAGTACTTTCAGAAAAAAAAAAAATAGAAAAAAAAACAATGCCAACTCCCCATTAATCTGTAAAACAAAATTAAAATTTAATTTAATCCAATTTAATTAGATGTCAGGTATGCCGAAGGTTACAAATTTTGTAACCTTCGGCATACCTGATATCGACATAAAACAAATAATCGACATTTTATAGCCTACTATATTCTTCTTTCAAATACTTTTTTTTTTTTCTATTATAAATTTCATGAAAATACTATATTTTTTACGGTCTCGACCAAAATATGTTGTAATATAGTATATACTCAAATATATAATCGATTATACCTACTGGTGAAAAAAATCTGGCAACCCTAGTCAAGTATGACCTAGCGGTGCATGTCAGGGTGGATCTTGAATATAATATATTATATTATAATAGCTGGATATGAAGGTGCATATTTTGATGGTATAAGTGCCTATCTCAACCGGTTAGGAGAACAGGGAACAGCAAGAGTGATCCCATGGAAATATCAGCAGAACCGGTCAAAACGAAACCTACTTATCGGTGGCATTACATGTAAAAGTTTGCAGCCACTGTAGGAGTGTGAAGGTATTACGTCCTAGAAACAACGCCACGTATCCAACACTAGCTGCTTCGCTCGGCATTCCAGGGTGGGGGGGGGGGGGGGGGGGGGGGCTGTACACTGTTGATACAATGATACCCAGTTGGGTAAGCTCCGAACAGATAAATCTCGACCATCCTTTTAACCCGTCTTTTTAAGGGGAACTCGCAACGTCATCACTATTATAAGGGACATCCTCAACGTGTGTACCTGGCTTTACGCGTCTTGCAGACTCGTGTGCTAGGTGGGGGCTCTATGGGAGGTTGAAGGTCGGCAATTTAATTTAGATTTCTATCCAGCTCAAAACCTTCAAAAAATTAGATCCACCCCGGTGTCCGGTGGGTGAGTGGAAGGTTCACTTTTCAAAATTGTAAGCACTGTTGCTTAGAAATGTGTCCTTGTGCCAATTTTCAATGCTGAACCTCCTTCTTTTCAGCTCCATATAAACAGCTGCCCTGACCGAAGTGTTGTAGACAATTACGTCTACTCTATGAATAAAGAACGAGCACCCGAGGTCCTACCTATCCAATCCTTAAACGCTTCCCCAGACGATGATGATGCGTGGAATGATGTAAGCGTTCTCTTCTGTTGTGATCCATATTGTCATTTTGATTATCTCTTGGTTTGAAGTACCTGCTTATTAACTAATATGAACACTTTACAGCCTGAACCGACCAGCGTATTGAGCCAAATTGCCACCAACATGCAATCGAAGATGACGCTCATCCCGAAGATCGGCGGGCCGAAATCCGAGCGCAAAGCCCATCGATACAATGAGCGTTTGCGGCACGCGGCTTTAAGCCATGGCTATGCCCCGGAGGCAAGTTAATTAAGTTTCCTAATAACATGCGCCAACACCCCAGCAGCTGTTACAGTTCTTTGCAACATCTAGATTGTTGTGTCAAAAATGACGTGATCCTTTCCAAGGCCCCTGCTTAACATGACATAGTTTGTTCTTACAGATTTCTCGCGAGTCGCGCCCAGTTAGTGCTCCAGTTCCGCCAAAACAGCAACCACAAAAAGACTCAATTCCCGAGGTAAGGTCGTGGTAAAGAACAGACCCGGATTATTTCAGTTACGATCAAGGATCAAACCAATGGAACACCCAGGCAGTTGCCTGACGATGGCTAAAATTTAGCTGAAAAGCTTTGCTTCATTTTTTTAAAATAAAGTGGTAATTAAAAGGTATATAATTCTTGTTTATTCAAATATGGAGGATTACCACACAAGGTCGCCGGCCACTCTGGCAAATTTGATGAATTCCACAGAGGGTTGGTGGAATAGGTAGGAACCTAAAAGTAATCAGTCATTCTTACATTAACCCGCCCACACACAGGAGGAGTTGCGGTTCTCAGCGGTGTCGGATGTGCAGCGGGAGGGATATTTCTGTTGAATCTTATACTTGGTTACTTTACTCTCGCCCAACCAAATAACCTCCATAAAAACACATTCTGTGCTGAAATTATGGATCTTTCCTGTTAGCTGCCCGCCACGCTGCATCTTTCCTGTTATCTGCCCACCACTGCCCGCCAATGAAGAATTTGAAAGGGAAAAGAAAGTCCAATGTTTTGGGTGAAAATATGCTAACTGCAATTACAATAGCAATAATAATGCAAATAATGTATTAATATATTTTTATTGGAATTATACTAGGGTACCTATATTTTTAGTTTACAAAAAATAAATATTTGATTTTTGGCACCAAATAAAATATCTATTTTTTGATAAATTTGTAGAGATAGGTATTAGGTTATCTCAACAAGGACTGCACTCGAGCAAAGAGTGGCAGGCAGTGATGGGCAGATAACAGGAAAGGTCCAAAATGGATATCTCGTTTTACGTGTATGTGGGTTAATGCCAATCGGGAACTTCAGAGGTGAATTCATTGATTACGAGTATCCACCAAATCCAATGTTTTCTGTGACTGATTGTAGGCCATACAGGAGCCGGCGTTTCTCCCACCGCCTCCTCAGAGCCAGGGCGTCAGCAATCCTTGGTCAGGCGGAAGACAAAATGCGCCTCAAGTTGGCAACGCCTTGGAATTTCCAACTCTCGGAAGCAGAGGTGATTGAATGACAATTTTTCATAATATGCAATTTATTTTATTTTTTCTTGATCGTAAGCGTGTTTCCTCTATGTATTTCACTAGCGAAAAAGCGTCAGAAGTAGTGTTTCTAGAAACGCTACTACGTTACTTTCGTAACGTTTCTTGCCCTTAAAAATTGCCTATTTCAAGTACCTACCTTTGAGACATTTTTAGGGAGCCCATTCTTTCTAGAGTGCTGCAATCCAGTACTCCCATGTACAACTGTCCTCTCAACTCTGATATACGAACAATAGTCATTCAACAATAATTATTGTGGAATAGTGAAAATAAATTTTAATGAGGAAAAACTGAATTTCCAAGTGGGGAATATTCCCCAAAAATAAACATTCAAATTGATTCGAAATATGGGGTAACTCCGTTCTGAAGGTTGATGAAAGCTAAGTGATCTGAAACTGATTACATCAATGGGTCCGTAACTAGTATTACATACCATAGGGTAGGTGGAGGCAAAGCCCTGCAATTTCCGGGTTTTCGACCGTTGTAACCGACTTGAAGTAGGTTTCCTCTAAATTGTATGCTTGAATTTTAGGTTGGGCTCTTATCTATCTATTCGCACGAAATTTAAAAATTTTATATCACATTCCCGTTCAATACTGTATCCATCCTTCACTCAGGACGCGTGGCTTTTGACTGTAACAAGAAAATTACGTTCGCGCATGCGCCGAATTGATCTCTGATTCATGATCATGATAGGACTTATAGGGGACCATCTAGAGCTAAACTCACACTATTTCTGAAAATTTCACTGAATTCTGAATAAAATTGAGGCAGTCATGGCTGCGGCAAGGATATGTGGACAGACTGACACGGAACCAAATTTGTTCAGGAATCCTTGATCATACCTGGCAATTGCTCCACACGCTCTTAAATGATAAAATGTATCATTTAGAATTCAATGTTCCATACAATGCCAAATTACGTGCAGTTTGTGAATGGAGCAAAGCCCTGCACTTGAGGGGTGCAGGGATTTGCTCCAAACAACCTGCAGCGACTTGCCCCAAGTGACATGTTTGGAAATTACGCTTTGATAAGGTTAGGAAAAGTGAAGTAAAGAATTTACTTTTGATGACAAACACCTGTTGCTGCACCACAACTGCTGGTTGTCAATTTCTCAATCACTAGTGAACTATTGAAAAAGCCACTGCTTAGCTTGGCCCCATGCAAGGCTTTGCCTCCACCTACCCTATAGCAATAGCATGAAGTTAATTTGTAATCGCAAATTATTTCAGCGGAGAAAGAAATTATCTGAAGGTGATAACATCGAAAATAATTCTTAAACTTGTGTACCTGTACTTGAAGTTCTTGACCTTGTTCTTTCCCCCTGACTTCTACGTTGCTCTCTCCCAGTACCACAATCCCAACAAACCTTACTTAACTGCTTTTTTGTGTGCTAATTTTGTCAGTTCAAGACGCTCAATGGGCTAGGGAACAAGGTCAAAGAAATGGGAAAATTCGGCCGAACATAGTAGAACTAATAATGAACAAAGTACTCAGTACAGCACTGAGAAATTAGGTGTCTGAGCAGAGGAAATCACTAGTGAATATTTGGCGTTTTGAATTTTTTAAACTAATCCGCCAGAGTGCACTCGCACAAAAATTAGAAAGTGTAAAAAAAAAAATCTTTTTTATTTTGGGTTATGTGATGTTGGTGAACATGAATATGGTCTGTCCCCGTCACTCTAGCGTCAGAACAAATCCGAACGACTATTTTCCTTGCAATTTCACCTCGTGAATCTCTCTGAAATCGTTCTTTTTGTTCATTTGCTGACCACCAGAGAGCACTTCTTGGAAGCGCCACTGTTTCCCTCCAGATTCAAAGTTGAAATTTTCGAAAGTGCCCGTAGGAGCCCAAAACTCCTACTATGGCTTCAAATTATGAAGTTCTTTCAGAAAAAAGTATTACTCGACAATCGGTTCCCAGGCCCATTCGATTCTCAAACGATATCTATTGAATCGGTTTGTCAAAAACGCGCTTGCCTGCTTCTTTTCCCTCACCATCATCATTCAATTTTTATCATAATAATTTATCACAATAATATCGATTATTGATGGACAAAAAAAAACGAGATCTTAAAAAGGGTTTTAAAACTGAAACTGGCGTATTATGTCAAAAAATTGGAATTAACTGGAACTAACTAACCTGCAACCATAGCTGAAACCTCCAGTCAGCTGAAAGGACTCAATAACCAGAACTGTTGAGCAGGGTTCACATGGCGTAAAAAAAAAAAAAAAAAAAAACGGCGGGGCGCGAAAGCGTTCGGCGATCGCATTGGAGGAAATCTGTGTGGGAAAACTGATCAGCCAATCAGATCGCCGAACGCACACGTTACGCACGAGTTGTACGCCATGTGAACCCAGCTTTACTGTTCTTCTTGTTCATCTCTTTTGTGAAAATCCATTTTGTGTGTGTTCTGATCGCTTTTTCAACTATTTTTCCTCATCCCTAATTACGGGTTTCAATGCTTCTACAGGTCGTCGAGACAATGAAATCCAACTCCAGGACCACGTGAACAATTTGACGTTTGGCGATAAAGCGGAGAGACCTAACGCTTGGGGAAGGCCCGCTCCCAGGCATCAGGACGCCCCGATCTCCGCTCCTGCTGGCGGACTCGGATCCGGAGGTAACCGCTCTCACTCGAACCCATGGGGCCGCATGCAACCGGCCCGCCCTGCGCAATCCGTCCCGGAATCCAGCTCCCCCAGTTTGGAGATGCCAGCGATAACTCCGGACGACTTCCCCTCGCTTGTGAGGGGAATCCACGGACGCGGTAGGAAAATTAGGGATTGAACGCCTATCCTTGTTGTGAACTTGTCAAAAGAATCCTGCCACCCATCAAAATTGCCCGAGTTTTTTAAAATTTGACGTGGCCTGCTGCCCACATTATAAATATCTTCTTGAGCCATTCCTGGGTGGTCCGCCCGATTCCTTCCCCTTAATCGTTGGGTTCTTAAATATCGCCCGTTTCCTTCCCCGGAAATCCGTCACCTGCTGGAGCAAAAATTGCGTTTTTTGTCAAAAGTCTTCACATGATGCGACCAACTGCGCCAATGTTGTGGAGCCTGAATAAGAAGGAGGAGGTCCTGAAGAAGAATGGTTATTGTTTTTCCTGTTTGAAATATGAACACAGCACTTCAAACTGTAGGACTTTTTTGAAGTGTTTGCTCTGTAAACCCGATTCCTTCCTATTTTTTTTTTTTTTTTTTTTTTTTTTTAATTTTCGCATTTATTTAGGAAGAAAAAGATTAATTCAGAACATAATAATAATAATAATACTTCTCAGTGTTTCTAGAAAGTAACAGTTCAAATGTGTCTGTGTCCTTTCCCCTCCGAGCCAGCTTCGACGATGCGATATCATTACCGGGAAGGAATCGGGCGGTCACCATTCGTGGTTGATTGATTGATTTCGCTTTATTTACAAAATCGGGCAAGATTTGGTCGTTGACCTTCCACCTAACCAGTAAAGGTACTTGATTTCGGTAATTTTGACCTTCAAGCAAGTTTGATTTGAACCTAACGAAACCCACTTGCCTTAATTCAGGTTTTGACCGGAGTTGTTCGGTTGAGCAATCTGCCTTTAGCCTTTATTTTCTGTTTTTGCATATTACTTGTACAGCACACCTGAGCTGCTAGGAGAATTCTTCAATCATTTAGGCGATTGACTGTTTCGGGTTATGAGCGATTTTTTTTTTTTTTTTTTACCTGTCTCCGTAAAACAAACATTGTTAAAAATCCCGCGGAAGGCCAGGACTCTTCACGAGCTGTAGCGCCACGGGGAGGTAAGGGCGAGTTTTGAGTTATTGAAGAGCACACTAGGTACTTGACCTGTTATGTAAGTTCAGCTAATTTAGTTATTACACAATTTCATCAGTTACCCCAAACGTAAGGTACTCGCTTACTGAAAAGTTGGTGGTTTATTTTCCCTCGTATATTCATACCTTTCACTTCTGTGATATTTCACTTGAACTCTTGTTATCTTTCAAGCATTATTCATAATATTTTGGTTTATTACATGTGATGGTGGTTTATTAAACGTCGATTTTATTGACCTTGTCCTGGGTTGAATTCAGTTAGATGGAGGATTGAAATGGCCTGATCTTCAATGGGAATACAATGTAAAAACCGTGAAGTTCTTTTTCTCCCCTTTTCGAATTGAGCTAGGTTAACACTGAGGACGACCCATCTTTGCGTGCATCTTACCCGAAAAAAGGGAATAATTTACGTTCATTTTAAGATGTGATGTTTCCACGGAGCCACTTCCCTTCCATGACCTGGAGGGGGGAAGGAGCAGAATCGAACTTGATTCGAGATTGAACTGAAAAGGGAGAGGATGCGAACCGTTCAGAACTCGCCGTCCATACGCGTTTTCAAGCAATTCGGAACTGATAGCCTAAGCATCCAAGGATTAAATAAACCTGATGGAGCTGAGTGTCCCAAGTTATCCCCAAGAAATCTATGCGACGACTTGGTAACAGTTGACTTTTCCAGGTTCACCTGCCAGCCCAGACTTGAGAGTAGAGCAAGTGCATGATTCACTTGATGGTGGAGGTGGTTTGGATCCTGATGTACAATGAGAAAGTCGTCGAGATATACCACTGTCCTGATCCCTTTGTCCCTGAAAGTGGAGGCTACCCAATTCGTCAGTTGGGCAAACACCTGAGGTGCTATTGCCAGTCCAAAAGGGTACCAATTTACCTGCCTACCACATTTTCAAATGGGTGATTTCGGCTCAGTCCTCTTTATTAATACTTCCTATTTACCGACTCATTTTATTCCACCATTCTGGTCATATTATGACAATAAGGTGTCAGGGTACCTTATGTGGGGGTTTGGGGGACCGATTGTGGTATTTAATAGGCTTCGGAAGTCTGGAATACGATGATTTTGGCATGGTTAGAAAAAATGGTCAAACTTCAGCACGCTCTAGCGGCCAAACGGAGAAAGCTACCGAGGCGTTTTTTGTCTCATTTTTTTTGAAATTTCATCGGCTTTAATTTCGTATAGAGTAGTCATGTCGCTAGGACGCATGGTTTCCGAGTTAAAGGCAAAAGACCGAAATTTCGCCATTTTCATGGTGAAGCCATATCCGAATCTAGTAGATAACCAAATTTTCGGATTCAGCACCCTCGCAAACGTATAGATCCGTCGAGAAAAATTCTTCAGGTATTTTTTTCTTAGATTCACTACTTTTGAACACCTAATGACTGGGCTAAAGGGGTTACAGGTTTATAGGATAAAGGTTACTTGCGCAAAAATTTAATGGGCCCCGGAACCGACTGTCGAATAATACTTTTTTCTGAAAGAACTTCATAATTTGAAGGCATAGCAGTGAGTTTTGGGCTCCTACGGTGTAATACAAATTTCCAGGGCACTGTCGAAAATTTCAACTTTGAATCTGGAGGGAAAAGTGGCGCCACTCTCTCATTGGCTGCTCACGGCCGCCATTTCCGCCGTCACCTCCGGCAGATTCCCGTCGGTCCCTTCTTATGCTAGCGCACTCTGGCGGATTAGTTATAGTGCCACCGCGGGAAAATTCAAAACGCCAAATATTCACTAGTGATTTCCTCTGCTCAGACACCTAATTTCTCAGTGCTAACTGTACTGAGTACTTTGTTCATTACTAGTTCAACTATGTTCGGCCGAATTTTCCCATTTCTCTGACCTAGTTCCGTGGCCCATTCTTAAGGGTTTATTTCATTTATTCTTTGATGTAGGTTACTTGAGCATAAATTGAATTCTGTATCAATGAAAAACATTTTAGGGGGAAAATTTTTTTTTTTTTGTTGAACTACTGGGATTCTTCAAAAATCCCATTTGTCGCCCCATAAAAGCCATATAGATCGCCATAATTAAATCGGATCGTTCCGGGGCCTCCAAAAATACTTCATAAACGACACCTAACTCGATACCATAGCCAAAAGCCTTTTTTTTAAACCTCCATTTTAGCCCCATAGCGCCCCACGGGTTTGGGCGATCGGGCTGAAACCCTTGCGGGCTCAACTAGATGGTAAATCAAGTATTTTGTTCTAAAATCCTACTGACCAAAACGGCCCGGACAGGGTACGGCGGACGGACATTTCGGTTTCGGAATTTAGACCTCTTGAAACGGATAATGTCACATCTTGAGGCCGATCGGAGTCGTGACCTCCGTCGCGATTACATAGTTGTATTATTCCAAGAATAATAAACCAGAAGGGATATCCTCCTGATCTCAGATAAACATCTCATCTGCCAAACTTGACGGTGTGAGACAGCCAGCCAGATTGACGGCCTTGTTTCGTCAAGTCTCGAGTCCATCCAGTGCCTCATTGTAAAAACGTAACGGTATATCGAGGGTCTCACAGTAACACCCCACTACTTGCTGAGCGAGTAGTAAACAAAGAGCATAATATGAGGTCACTTAGCAACGAATACCACGCTCCCTATCGAATTTCTTTTAAACCATCAAGTTTGATTTTCACCAAAAATACGATGTGGAGTGTTGCCGTGAGTGTTTCACGGTGGTCTCACCTATACCTATTTATTCGACGTGAAGCCCTCTAATCTGGGATCCACCTATCAACCGGATTACGTTCGCGGTAAACGCCTTCGCCCTCCGGGAAAACTTGGGACGTCGAAATCATAAAAAACCCATTTTGTACGCAACATTTATTTCCAGGTTACCATTTCACCAATCGTTAGAGATTGTCAAGAGAACATCTTTAGTAGCAACGGTGTACGTGGTTCACTTGTGGGCCCCATCCGTTCGAAGGTTTCGTCTTATTGAACCTTGCCCAAGTCGTGGCACGGCAATCCGGTCGCGGGGCATCTCTCCTGAAAGATGACGAACACATTAGTTTGTGGCAAATTTTGTCTCGGAAGTAGACAGTGAACGTAAAACTAACACAGAATTCTATTAATGGAAACGAAAACTAGAAGGTTCATAATATGATTGGACAACTTTTTTTTCAACGATTTTCAGTCTAGGCGTCGGGTAAAAGCACGAATTGTTGACAACAAATGAAATTTTTTTCCAATCCAGATGTTGACCCTTCTTTTTCGAAATTCAGTTTTCTGCATAAATCACAAATACAGAGCCTGTTTCGCAACCAACTGTTTCTTTTTGGAATCCAGACCTCTTGAAACGGATAATATCAAATTTTGAGGCAGATCCGAGTCGTCGACCTCCGTCGAATTATTAGTCATTAATTATTAGCTCATTCCAACCTTAGTCGTATTACTCCCTTGGAAATTATTCTGAAAATGAAAAACTGGTCTAATTCTAAGTCATTACTTATACCTACAAAACAACGATTTAGCTCAAAAAATTGCGGAGGTGAGAAGTTTTTCGTTTCTACTGTAAAATTTTCAAGAATGGGGAATGAAATTATTCAATAAGGTATTGGCGCACTGTAGGTTCTCGAAATTGGCGTCATTCTGCTGATAAGAATGGAATTGGGCAATGAAGCCAATGACACAGTCACTCCATCGACGCCAACCCATTGTTCTCTGTTACTCTGTGCACCAACCATAGTGAGGACCTAGCTCACTAACTATAATTATTATAGACAAGAATGAGTTCGCGCTAAAACCCTACATTTCAATAGAAAAAATTTTTCTATTGAAATGTATTTAATATGATATTAAAATGTATAATAATATGTCATATTTAATATGACAAAGCTTAGTCTCATCGTTAAGGTGTCATGAAATAGGGTTGTGTCCAAATTATGACATGAGATGACAGATTCTGTAGATTCGGATTAAAGAATTTCATAGAAGACCTACGTGGACACAAATTTCTTCATTCATGCAACTTAGTGGAACCTTAAGATGACATCGTCGTAAGATGATCCCAATGTTGATTAAAAAAACGCTGCAAATTTTACACAAGGGTTTATTATTCTTTGATATAGGTTAGTTGCGCAAAAATTATTTCTGTGTCAAAAAAAGTTGAAAAAAAAATTTTTTGGATTTTTTTTTTCAAAAATTTTTTTTTTGGATTTTTTTTTTGAAAAAATTGTTTTTTCAAAAATTCTTTATTCTTTACTCGAAAAATATTTAACCTCCTGGGATCCTTCAAAAATCCCATTTTTAGCACCACGAAAGCCCTGTAGATCGCAACAGTGAAATCGGATCGCTGCGGGACCCCAAAAAATGGATTCTACGTCCAAAAATACTTCGAAAACGACACCTGACTCGATCCCATAGCCAAAAGCCTTCAAAAACCACCTTCTGTAGCCCCATTTTAGCCCCATAGCGCCCCACGGGTTTGGGCGATCGGACTGAAAACCTTGCGGGCACAACTAGATGGTAAACCGAGTATTTTGTCAAAATTTCAGATTTTTTTAAAAATTCCTACTGCCCAAAACGGCCTGGACGGCGGACGGACATTTCGGATTTAGAATGTAGACCTCTTGAAACGGATAATGTCAAATTTTGAGCCCGATCGGAGTCGTCGACCCGCGTCGCGAAAACATAGGTGTATTATTCCAAGAATAATAAACCAAAACGTAGCCGCCTGTGGGGTGTATTGAGCTTGTGGCTATGTAGTTATGGTTAACTCACAGAGTAAGGTAGTAAAGTGGGTTAACTGTAGGTTTGTTCGTGGTGTGAGTATGAAGCGATGTGAGGAGCTTGCGCCTGCGCAGTGCTACGTTTTGTTGGCCACGCCTACCAACTCACAGTTCCAGGAGTGACAAGTGAGGATCGAATTTGCTGTTTCAGAAGCGTTGAGTGTGAGGCGATGTAAAGTAGTCACACTTGCTCACATTTCGGACTGTGTGAGTTACCCCCTCTCCAACTCGCTTGATAACCTGACTTCAGATATTTGCTTACTGGAGTTTTGGTTGTTGTTGGTTTGCTTACCTTGGTGTGCTGTGGCCAACAGAATTTCGCGTCAATCCAAGGAAACCTCACCCTTGAAAATCCGTTCTAGCAACGTGGGCACATTTGAATCCTTACGCCCACACTTACATACCCTCATGCTCAAACTCACGCAGGAATTTTTACTTTAGTACTGCAAAACACCCCCAGACCCCCGGATCAAACCAATGAAACACAGAATGTTTTTTGGTAATTCCGCCGAGGGGATTGACTTGGGGCATGGGGTGAGGTTAGAATTAGTGTTCTTGGAGGGGGGACTGTCGCCGTGAAGGTATAAATCCTTCAGCAGTGCAGGGGAGTGGTTGAGGATACGTGAAGGAGGGTGGTAGAAGAACAAGATCGTGGTGGAAACAGTAGAGCAGGGAATGGTTGTGGCGAGGGAACGTGAAAGATGGTGGGGGGTTTAGCAGGTGTGCTTGGGCCTGGGACGGATGGACTGACAATTTCAAATTCAAGACCCTTGGAAAAAAGTCTGTGGGGAGTATTGCTGCTTGTGTACTGCCAGTGACTATGTAGGTGAACTATATTTTCACCTTTGTAGGGAAGAGTCGCCTATTACGGAGTGTCCCCTAATACGTGGGGGGGATTTCTCCTACCATGGTAGGGATAGGGGGATAGAATGTCACTGTTGGTTCACGTGAGGCGGAGCTCTGCATAATACCATACCATGCTCTTCATGTTACCAGCCAGTTTTTCGTGGGGATTAATAAAATTGACCATGAATTATTATTATTAAGGGTTAAGGATAGGCGCATAGGAAAGAAACGCGGTAGGTAATTATGGTAGGACTGCCTCCCCACAATAAGGTACCTCTTCCTCACATTAACTGACACCTTCCCCATAATATGGGGAAGGTGTCAGTTAATGTGAGGAAGAGGTAATATTATTACCTTACCCCGACCACTAGCATTTTTGGAGTGTTAGACAAAAAACCATAAATGGCGTTTTTTGTGTGTACATTTCGACTCAAATATCATCAAAAATAAGGGTAAAACATTGTAGCTGGGTTCTGAGCACATCAACATTCTCAAAGTTGTGGAATTGCGCTCCCATGAGAGACCGCGTCACTTCGAAACTAACCTCCCCATAATAGGCGCCCCCCCCCCCCCCCCCCCAACTGCGGGCCACCCCCGCATTGTTAATATTATGATCGAGGATCAAACCAATGAAACACAGAAAGTGCTTTTCGATGATTCGGCAGAGGGCTGGTAGAATACCTCAAAGAAATCAGTCACTCATCAACACACACACACAACTAAAATGTAGTAGGTATGTAAATATTTAATACTTCAGGGGTAGTGCTGGAGAGGGAAGGATTTACTTCCTTCCCTCCCCATCACCAGGAGCGTTGTTCCTGCAAGGTTTCCAGTCGGATCGCACAAACTTACGGGCTCTGTGGGGCTAAAAAGGGGAAGAGTTAAAAAAAAAAAAAAATCAGATGGCAGCCCCTGGATCAGCAGACCCAAAAATTTTCTAATTTGAAAATGCGACTCATGGTCAGCAGACCCTCACTACAGTCTGAGGAGGTCACAAGGAGGTTAGAATATTTTCGAGTAGGAGTCAATATTTTACGCGGGTCCCACACATCCGGGGGTACGAACTGACGGATCAGTTCGGGCTCTTTTGGAAAAAAAAAATCGATTTACCATCGAGGTGTGAACGCATGGGAAATAAATTGATTACCTGCATCAAAGAATCAAGGGCGGGGGGGTGTCATACGTAGGAAGGGGCAGAAACGCTCGGGGTTGGGGTGGCTGGCCAAGCCATACGGTGAGATCTTACCTAACTTACGCTACACCTTCAAACCAAATAACCTCTGTAAAACACATTTACTAAACTATTTATGGAACCCCAATAAGAACCAACTGTTCCCGAGGACCCCACGATTCATACTATATCTACCTACAAGTTGCTTAAAACTCGGAACCGAATGATTCAACCCTTCCAAGTGTCAACAATTGGAGCTTTTACCCCAGTTGATTTCCTGATCTAATGATCAAGCATTCAAGGTAGAGATATATATATATACTTACTAGGCGAGTCTCCTACGAGGTTATAATCCCGGGGTGACCCGTAGCCGTAAGCTTCATCACAGGCACATGGCTCCTTCCCTGGCAAATAGACATCCCATCAGTTCACTACTGACCACTAACTGCATCATAAGCCTCAAATTTTATACTCATATGTGCAAAAGAGGTACTCAATTGTTGGGATTCAGCTGAACGGCTGCAGAAGTCTTCAATTTTTCCGTTTGATGTAAGAAGCTAACAGTTAACAATGAGGCGAAAAAAACAGTTTTCAATTTTTTTTAGTCTGGATAATCCATATTATGGGACGTCACTACGTTGGCCTCTAAGAAATTACTACGTCAACTTCCAATGTCGTAGGCACGCTTTTTTTAGGCCGAATCCCGGCAACTGCGGTAAGTACCTCTAAACATGATTCAAATACCTGTATGGGTCCTCACATCACTCAAGTTACAGACGTCAAACGGCTTCTCTTCGGATGAAATAGCCCAACCCTCCGCCCTCCCACCAAATTATAAATTAAATTAGCCCCCGTTAAAAATGACGTCCCAAACCAATCTTACCGATTCCTATTTCTGCTTATCCCCGGTCTTGAACCAGACATTTACAGTGGTACAAAATGTACCTACTTCTTCGAGTAGAAGAAATTTAAAACGTGCGAAATGAAGAAGATGTAATTGTATGAACCCCTGCATGAAAAGTAGTTTTCAACCTTGCAATGTCAGAGCAACTTTCAAAATCGCAACTAGCTGCCAAAACCCCACACCCAACAAAAGCAAATCAAAAAACAAACTTCATCTATCCGCAAGATCAACAATAATATATAGTATAGTCCCCAGCATGAAATTTTAAGAAACCCACTTCGTTGAACACGCATCAAGTTCATGGAATTAATTCGCTCCAGGCAATAAGTTCAAGGTAAATGGGAAAAGCGCACATGGGCACAAATAAGAGACAATCGAAAATCATACGAAATTAAAACAGAATCGGATAAGTCACATCACAGGTCAATTACGACCCGCAGCGGACGGCTAAATAAATAAAAAATGATAGCAACCAGCAATCAAATTAAAAAAATGGGAATGGGCAATTTTTAACCTGCGCGGAAAAAGTCGAAAAATGTCAAATTATGCAAAAAAGAATCAGCAATCTGCCCGACGACCCGTCGCAGAGTTCAAACAAATTTTTAAAAAATCAATCAAATAAAACGATCAAAATAAAAAATAGCAATAAAACGATAACTGAAAAAAATCAATTCCAATCGCAATAATATTGGTAATACAAGGAAACAGGCAAAAAATGACAAAAACCAATATTGTGAGTAAATATTTTTGTGTGGAAACAAGTCAAGGTTACACAATTCTCATTGAATATATGAAATGAGCACATAGATATCCTACAAGTAAATATGTAATACATATACATAAAGAAAATTGAAACCATCAGACAAATATGATAAATGTCAGAAATACAAGTAGGTATATCGTTCAAGAAAAACAAGACATGAAAATGCAAATATTCAAAAAAGCAAATAGTCAGTCAATGCAAATAACACAACATAGTCAATTATTCATCATAAAAAATCAACATAGCATAAATTTTTATGAATGGAAGTTGCAAGACTGTTTTAATATTGAAATGAAAATGGAGATGCAGGTCAAAAAAGATCGAATTTGACCATAGCGGGCCCTTTTGGCTTGCGACTGACGACTCCGTTTGGGCTGGATTCCTTGATGGGTTTCAAATGGAGTGTGAGGGTGGGAGTGTGGAGGGATAAGGGACAAAGTTGGTTAGGGTGGGGACCCAATTTGTAAGGAATCCCAAATTACCTGCATTGGCACTCACCACATACCGCAGCCCCTTAACTATCCGCTAGGCTCGAGATATCAAGGTCTAAAAAATGTAGGGAATTTGTTTTTGCTTAATTTGAAGGAATTTTCACGAAATGAGCAAGACAGGCTTTAGGACGCTGCCAGATAAATACCAAGCCTAGGTTAAGTCCTTTTACGTCATACAACTAACCTACTCCCTAATACTTGATTAATTCATAACTATATTTATAGCGTATGTTATAGACAAAGAAAAAAAAAAACGTTAAAGGAGAATTTTTTTGTTTTGAGGAGAAAAATCGACAAGAAACCGAAAATAGGAATCTTTGACTTTTTCAAAGATGAAAAATAAAAATTTGACGCTTTGGATTAAGATAAAAAGAGTTTATTTGCCGCCACACGGCGTGAATCGTATAATTTACATATTATATTCAAGCTTTCAACTATTTCTAGTGTCGGGGTAGGATTGGAAATTGGGGAAGAAGGGGGACAGTTGACAGCATTAACTTTGCACAAACTTATGATGAACTTCTGTAAACACAGAAAAACAAACAAACGCACAAATGAACAAATAACAAAACATGGAAAATTTCAAAGACTTAGAAAATTAAGGATAGGGGGGGAGGTGACAACCGTTTCAAGGTCAACAAGATCCGATCAAGGACGTATTCAAGGCCCATCCACGTAACTTTTTAGGCCTTGTTGGGAGGCCTAAACCTTCGAACAAAAAAAGATCACATGGCAAGAATACATGTTCATATGTCACATGAGAAGAACAAAAGTTACATGAACGGGTACAAAATGGCATCGAAATGTTTCCAACAAAACATGAAAATATTTTTCAAAAATTCATGTACAAAAAAATTGGGTTCATTTACAAGCATCATAAAATGGACAAAACACGTTTATGGTGAAGCCTTGAGTCTCTGAGAGCGAGGAAGTTGACCTTGATGTCCGGACGTCATGTCTTTTGCCGCCATTGTCAACCTAGATGTCATGTATTAAGACAAAACCTGTTTCTGGCAAGGTGTTGACTGGCCAGACAAAAATTTACGTTTGCAAGCCCCTATGTGAGCTGGCAGTAACACCACTAATCAGCATCCCTAAGGCTACTAGCTAACATGGATCAGGTTTGAAATAGCGGTTTGTACAGGTCAGGGTGGCATAAATTCAAGTTTACCTCGTCGATATGTAAATGAATAGTTTGCCTACCTAATGAAGGTGTTTACTGGTCCTGCGAAGGCTGGGGTTGGCCGACCTGCTGGTACTGGTAACCTCCTGGTTGACCGTAGGCGGGATATCCTGCAGGTTGGTAAGGGTACGGCGCAGGAGCTTGGTACCCTGGGTACGCGCCGGGCACTTGAGGGGCAGGAGCAGCTGCTGCAGGCTGTTGTGGTACCATAGTCGGCTGAGCAGAGGGAGCACCAGGTTGCTGAAGAAAAAAAAAAAACAAATTCAAATCCCATGATAGCTGTGACCACTGCGGATCCCCACATTTGGGAAGCAGCCACAGGACACAGGGATTGGAGCAAAAGGAACCTGACCATCTGCAATTGCCGGTCGATCTGATACTGTTGCACTGAAGAAAGGGCCGGTTTATCATAGCTCCCACTAAAGCTAAGGTACTCAACAATTCGCGAATTTTGTGCATTCATCAATCTCTCAATAGTGCCCATCAGCTAATACTCAGCTCCTTTAATGATTTTTAAATTTTTTCCTTGGAAAGGTCGTGCTTCACAAGTTACGAAAACCAGTCTCTATTATTTACAGGGCCATAGGAAAAATAAAACATCTGAATTCCGAGGTCTGGAGGGAGTACTCGACGTGGGCTGCTTCGTCATCTTTTGATTGGCCGAGATCTCTCTCTCTCTCATCTATGCAAGTTAGCCAACTTTGCTACGCGAGAAGCCAACCCCAAAAATCGAGAATCGAGGTACTCATCAGAGAAGTTCATTCAAAACTCGAACATCGAGGTCATCGTCAAAAAGGTTATTCAAAAATCGACCCGGGCTGGTGATTTTATTTCGATTCCGTTCAGATTTATTATTCAGCGCTCTGGCGGCTCCGTGCCCAACTACTTGCTGCCCAGCCAGGCGAGGTGTGACGTCACGTGCCTTCCGCATTCAGTTCAAAATCTTGAACGCTTTTATGCGGATTTTCAAACTAAAAATTTGCGCAGGGGATTTGTCAAACTGCGACCCTCCGAAATTTCAGCCCTTCTACAATGTGCGACCCAGCTGTTGCGAGACTGTTCCAGTTCGTTTAGCGTTACCCGGTCGCACCAACGAGGAACGAACTCGTATGGTCCACACCCCATACAGTGCAACAATATCTCTCAATCGTCGTTCGCCTGAAGGTTTTTCATTCTTCCAGGTACTTTTTGAGGGCATTAAAATATATTGTCTTGCTAAAATATATTTTACGAGGAAACGATCACAACTATTGGTAGTTTTGATCGCACTATGAGAAAACACTGCCCATACTTCAGGAGTGCAAGGCTTCAATTCTGAAATCTACTGATTTGAATCCAAATATGTCGTAATTTATGTAATTTTGATTGGTTTCAGGTGCCTTAAAGTCCAACTGGTATTGGGAGACCTCTAATAGATGTCGGGGCATTGAAGGGAGCTATTGCAGAAGCTAAACGCAAGAAAAGTTATCTTGCAGTGAAGGAAAACGTTGAATTGCAATTTATTGTGCGTTAATTTAACAAAAAGTGGTTTTGTACTTAAATACAAGTTTTGTATTTTGTTGAATAAATAACAATAAGAATATTTCGTTCCCTACAAGCAAAGTAAGAGGGGATCCACCCAGTCAAGGGTTGGGCACCAGGACGAAATTATACGTCTAACAAATTGTTGTGTAAAATTTACTGAGGTTGAAGGAAAAATCTGCGGTGCGGCTTCACGTATCCATCCTATTGACTGAATTTCAATACTAAACCTTCGTTTCAGTGCTTGAAAAAAGTGGCCACGGTAAACACCCTTCCTCAGCTTCTTTTGACGCTCTTAACGAATGAACTACCAGACGATGAAAACCCCAATTGGATTTCAACTCGAGACAACAAATCATCAGAATCTGATTAATATCTGATAATGACGATTAAAGCTGCTGCTAATGTTAAGGGGGAAATGTACAGTGACTTGATGAACACTTCGGTGTATCTCACTCTCGCTTTGTGGCCCACAGTACACCACTAGACCACAACAGGGATTGCGTGAGGCGACTGGTCAGAATACCCTCCGAATTCAACCGCATCACACTGGTTAGTTTAGTATTCTGAACAATTCTCTGCTACAGTGCCGGATCTACATCTCCAATTTGTCTATATATTTGTCATACATATCAAGACGAGGAAATTCCAAATGACAAATGCCCGTCCGATATTTAGGTAGTAGGAATTTGACAATAGGTATGCACTCGGGCTAGTTGTCCCTACAAAATTTTCATCGTTATCGGAATGGTCTCTGCAAATGTTTGATTTGAACTAATCTGCGATTCCAACACAGATCGATAGTGGGAGTTTAATGGATTTGATAAACCGGCCCTAATGATCCGTCCCCACCCCCACCCCTTGGGAGATCATAACGAATAACAAAATACTGTCTGATCTTCAGTTCGAACGACAGGCTCACCTTGTTCTTCATTTGAGCTTCAATGAGTTCGGCCTCTTTGATTTTCCCTAGCGATCGGTAATACTGTGCCCACTGCGCGGAGTAATCAGCAGCACCGTTCTGGGCCGGTGCCACTGCAGCAGGTTGGGGAGCAGGCGCAGCAGCAGGTGTCGCAGACGCAGGGGGATTTCCAGCGACTGGAGCGCCTCCTCCAGCTGCCGCCTGCCATCAAAATGGTAAATCAGTGATGAAGGCCGGCAAGTGGAATCTACCCTACACTACTCACCGAGGTGTTGAAGAAGGGTCCACCCGATGTGTTGGAATTGTCTCTTACAATTTTCAAATTTGTTTTAGAACACGAATTTACCTTGGCTTTAGCTTGTTGTTCAATAGCATCGGCTTCCTGGTGCATACCCAGGCTCCTGTAGTACTCTATCCACTGCTGAGAATAGTCTGGCTGTCCTGTGTTTTGGGCAGGCATTCCCATCGCACCTGCCACATTTCATAGTGTAATAATTACATCATTAAGTGCGCTGTATCGACAGAGTTGGTATGAGGCTCTTACCGGGGTTCATATGTTGTTGATGGAATGGCTGATGATAAGCAGTAGGTCCAGGAGGAGCCCACTGGCCGGGATATGCCCCTTGGCCTCCTTGTCCACCCGGCCCACCAAAACCACCCGGCTGCCCATTCGATGGACCTCCACCGCCAGCTGCAAAATTGAAATCTATTTTTCACTTTAAGAAAGACCGTTAAGACAAACATACCGAGGAATTTTCTATCGAGCTACGGAGCATAAACCAACCCTGTCCCAATTTTTCAGATATCATCTGTTTGGCAGTCTCTATCTGCTGAGGGCTTCCCCGTATCAAGAACACCTTTTCATTGGGATTATCATTCGGCCGCCTGTCCAATTCACAGTGTGCACCCGACTGCTGGTTAATTTGCTTAATGGTTTCTCCACCTGAAATGAGCCATTGACATTACAATTTCCATTTTTGGTTAAACGAATGTTCAATTATTTAGACATGATCTTACCGCGGCCAATAATGACGCCGCATTTGGCTGCTGGGACAACAAATGTTGACTCATCACCACCGCCGCGATTGTTAAACCCTCCACGTCCACCACCGCCAAAGCCTCCACGACCGCCACCGGGACCGCCTGGTCCACGTCCACCAGCTCCTCTCTGTAACAAAGATTGTAAATCAATACTAGGGAGTTCCTAGTGGTGAGATACGTCGTGGTATCTCGATTCCATCCGTATCCTACTCCAGCAGTGCGCATGCGCGATCGCCGATGGTATCGTATCTGCGATCCGTCAGTGGTATGTTTACGGAAAATACGATACCACCTGCCGATACGGAAGATGGTATCTAGGGAATCCTTATCGCAAAGTAACCTGTCTAATTGCTAAACAGCTTCCAAGAAGACATACAAATCGTCGACAACAACAACAACAACGAAAACCGCGAGCAGCACAGCTGGCAGCTCAGTGCTGCCAGTACTTTCCTCTGTGTTGTCCTGAGTTTGTTAGGTGCCGATTTCACGAATCACCGCGCTTTTATTTCACACCAGTTCGTTCATTGTTGAAATAATTTGGAGGAGCAACGAAACATTACACTATTGGAAGCAGCAATGCAGACAGCCAACAATCATTGTAACTCAATAATTATTATTGATTTGAGGAGCTGAGCTTCAGAACTCTCGCTCGTTCCACTCAATCGCAATTTCCAGAAACCACGAAAAACTCTGTACAACCTTGCAACTGATCAGATCAAAATGGTTATGAAGTTTAATAAATCTAATAAGTTTCCTAAGGAGGCACTTTCGACATCAAACCCCAAAAACAACTCCACTTCGAAAGCTGAATACCGCGGCGGTATTACCGCCTGATGTTATTGAACTTGTTTTAATAGTAACGTGACCCGTTACTCCAAGATCCTACTCGGAGATACCACCTAAAAATGCTAAACGGTATCTCAATCAATTTTGGTTAGCATCGCGCTTGGTTTCCCTAGATACGGCATCCGTATTCCAAGTGGTGGTATCTCGTTCGTATCCACTAGGAACTCCCTAATATAATATAGTTACAATAGATATCGGTAAGGCTGGTTATGTTGACATCCCCTACTGTTCTAGTACATCAACAAACACAAATCCATGCCAACAATTCAATTGGTATCGGTATGGAGGAAAGATATGTATGACAAGCTCCCCCGCTCCTACGTAAGCGATAAAATTGAGGGATTTTCCCCCCACCGACTACCAACAACTCTAATTTCAAATAGTAACCCCCAATTTTTGCGGATTCGGATTCTGCGAAGAATTTTATATTGACGGTGTAGTTGTGAATCGTCTCATCTCCATTTTTAGATTTCTAGGGGATATATTGTGGCAGAACTTACGGGTTTCATAATATGACACATTTATGGGCACGTACGTAAGTGAAGACTAGAGTTCCTCCTAAAAGAAGGCAAATGGCTCGGGAATACAAGGATTCCGAAACGGAAGTGGCGGGCAAAGACACATCAAGGGTGTAGACTTGTCTTAATCTAACCACAGTAGGGGTCAGGCGTGAATAGGTTAAAACTGTAATGTCGATAACTGTTTCACGTAAAAACAATGACGAGCCTGTAAAAGTCAACAAGCTCGGCCAAAAATCTTTCCAGTGGCCCGAAATAAAAGGCACGGGTCGGTCACGAAAAGGATATAATATATATTATATAGGTCTTCAGGGAAGACAAAATCGCGAAGGAAAATACCTGTAATCAAACTGTACCAGGAACCTTTCCAAAAAGGCGAAAACTAATCCGCCAGAGCGCTCTTCCTGTGTTTAGGCCCTTGCACCTTGGCGAGCTCTGTGTATTGCTCGAATTCTTCTTCATGGGGTGGGTACAGGGGTCTTCAGATGAATCGGCCAAGTCATCCGTCCACTTTTGTAAAAGCCACTGCGGACCGTCCCACAATAATGACTACATCAGTGATAAATAGCTCAAACTTTTTCCCCCCCCTTTAATTACGCCGAGTCGGTGGGGCAACATCGGCCATCGCAGCCCATTATAATTTTGCCGTCCAGTGGAAACAGTCGTCCTCTTCTGTTAGGATGTCTCTAGAAAGAGAATTCAGCTCAGTGTCGGCTGGACTGGATGTTGTCCCCGAGGAAGTGGAGGCACTTCCCATCTCCTTTCCACCACAGATACCAAGTGCAATGAGTTGAGTATAAGCTCCGTCTCCCACCCTCGGAGATCAAATTAGATACTCTTCAAAGCTAAGGTGAATTGCTTCGAAAGTTATTGCTCTTTTCTTCCTCGAGCCGATGCATCAAATACTGGAGTCAAACCTTCGCAAGTTCAAAATGCATAGTCGCTTAGCGTGTCCTTCTTGCGACCTTGTAGCGCCCATCCTCCAGATGGATACCGTCCTGTTTCTGCTCTCGTGGTGGGAATTTCTTTTTCGCCCCATGAGGACAATTTGCGGACAAAATATTTGTATCTTAATGGGCTAGGGAACCACGCCAGGTTTCATGTCGAGAAATTATCGAAAGTGCCCTGGAAATTTGAATTACACCGTAGGAGCCCAAAACTCACTGCTATTACTTCAAATTATGAAGTTGTTTCAGAAAAAAAAAGTCAACATGAGGTTAACAGCCGAAGCTAGATCGTGCTTGTATTTGATGTTCGCCTCAAATCGCATTTTTTAGAAGCTACCTACTAAATTTTGAATGAAATAATTCCGACGATTGGGAGGGTTTTATGGCGAGTTCAACATTTAATAGCAACTAGCCGGCTTCGCGAGAGGAGACCCCTTCCGACCAACCGCCCAGATTGAAGTGTGGGGGGGATGCCAATGCTTCAGGAAGGCGCTGATTTAATTCCATTCTTATTTCGAAGGAGGTATGTTTCACATTTTTCATGATTCACGCCCGCTTTAATGAAACTGCAAGCCACTCGCACCAATTCACTGTCCATTTGAGTTTAGACAGGCGAATTACTAGTATCGAACACACTCGGCTGTTACTCGGCCAAGCTAGACTACTCTCACTCATCTTTCCTGACTAAATAGGCCCAGGGTGGAGATCTCCCTTCTGGGGGACCCGGTCGTGGCCATGGGCCGGCATACCGGTGTCCAGCATTTGCCTCATTCATCCCCTGGCTAATGTCTACAGTAAGATGAGTAGATAGAACTAACCTGCTCTTTCTCAGCAAGGAGCTCATAAACAAGTTGCCGAGCGTGTTCGACTTTCTGGGGGTCTCCAGTGATTCGGAGCGGCTTCTCGGCTTCCTGGTTTGGTCCGTCCTGGATCACCACCATTTTAGCACCGGATTTCTCTTGGAGCATTTTTATGGTCTCGCCCCCTTTACCGATGACAAGGCCAACTTTAGGCCCAGGGATCATCACTTCTACCTGTTGGAAACATCAACGAAAAAACGCGTTACTTTTAGGAGAAATGACGCATTGATAACAGGTACTTCACTTTGCCTCGGTGCACCCTCAGCCCCAGGCTCACCGCTGGCGAAACCTGGGATGGCAATGTTGTTGTCACAGAAGGCAGTGTTGCCAGTCAACGAGCAAGGATTACAATCATCACAGGGTAAGAAAAAACTTGGGTTCGCAAGAAACGCTCATAATAGTAACCAGTTTTACTTACGAAAGAGGGATTCCCGTGTTGCTGTTGCTGAGGAGGAGCCATGTCGTGCATATTTCCACCACCTCCTGGTCCTTCAGACTTGTACCTTTGGTGGACTATCGCGTTCACGAGTTCCTTCGCGCGGCTACAACAAGAAGTGATCGTAAGGGAAGGTCCGAACACGAGACCTGACGAGCCATAATGCACAATTTTTGAAACTCTTCCATAATAGTAAAGGGAAAATTCCCGAGAATTTAGTTTTGGGGAATCTTTTTCTCCTCATTAAAAATGACTTTCACTATTCTATGACCGTTGAAGGACTAATCCATGGTTCTTGTATCATGATGCAGCACTCTAGTAATAATGGGATCACTAAACATTTCTTAATAAGAAATTTAATCAAAGGTACTCGCTGAAATAGCCCATTTTAAGGTATAAAATATTTTATTTTATTATTTTATCATTATTATATTAGGTATATTATTTTTACAACAACTTTCAATACAAATTAAGTGCGAGGAAGAAGAATACAAATTTAAAATAAGCAGTGTTAAGGCCAAGATTTAAAACAATAATTTAAACAAGACTAAAAGCGAGTATAACAAAAAATTTAATTTCAAGTTTTTATAAGTTATAAGTTTTAATTTTTAATATTTTTAATTAAAAAAAAAAATTTAAGCAACAATTTCCGAATACATATTTAAATAAAGTTATGGGCAACATTTAAAAGCACAGCCGTTTAAAAAAGCAGAGGTACGGCCAATCACTCAATCAGAAAGATTTTACAACAGGAAAAAATTATTCGATAAATTTAATAAGGGGGAAAAGTTCCCAATTTTTGCCGGGAATTTATAATTCTCAGAATATTGCCGATGCACATACTGCATATAAGTACAAATTTGTGTTATAATATATTATACCTGATGGCTTGGGCGTTTCCGGTAAGGGTACAGATCCTGTCAGGCATGCCGCCAGAGTCTGGAGCCATTTGAATTTTACAACCACTTTCGGATTGCAATCTAGTGATTTGTTCGCCACCTCGGCCGATTACTGAAATCGATCATACGAAATCAACGGTTTGAACTTTCACACTATTGACATCGAACATGTGACGGGAGAGCACTTACTTAGCCCGACCATTTTGTCTGGGACTTTGATGTCCTCAGAAGTGACTGGCCCACCCATGACGGGTGCCAGCCCGGCGCCCATTCCGGCGCCGCCACCCCCGAGCGAATTCGTCCTGGGAGGAGAGTGCACAGCCAGCTTTTTTGCCTCCGGCTCTAAAAAAAGAAACGGAATAGGTAATATTATCTCGAGAGAAAGATGGAAATCTCATTGAGGGTATTATGCACGCTACGCAGTTCAACACTTACCCTGACCGATATCATCCAACGGTCTCTTCTGCCCGGCGTCTGGAGCGCCTACTGGGTTGATTTTGGCTGCGATCTGTAAAACGTCGGACGACTTCAAACATACTTAATGTATTACCTCAGTGGAGTTGGGCTGACAGGGCAACCGGGACATTTTAACAATACGGACAAACATTTTGTGTTTTTATTTAATATATTGGAAGAAAGTCACGATTTGAATAGGTACATAAATACCAATTTTTCTTGATTTGGCCTATGAGTCCCCGACCTGTCCAGGCCTGTCATTACTATAGTAGCTACTGGATATTACGTACTACCTAATCATTAAGTATGAGTTGGGCTCGGATTGATAGGATCGATAAAACCTCTAACTAAGCGCATTGAACCCAGCAAATCCATATTGGCTTATTATATTATAATAAGATCAAAAAACCCCCAAATAAGACCTTATTTAGGATCTAAAAACCCCGCCGACAAGTTCAAGATGCTGTGGTGTATTTAGCTCGCTTCAGACGCGCTGTATTGCGGGACGGCATAACCTATCCCTAGAGGTACACAGCGCTTCCCCCTCCTGGAGGCTCCGGTGTGCTTTGTGGTGCAATAAATTTCCGATCTCCGATCTTCATACTAAGACGGTTCTCATTAATTTCCCCTTAATTCTCAATTACAGCTTGATATGCTTTAAAATAAAAAATAAAAAATAGCCCGCGATCCAAAAAAAATTGGAAAAAGGATAAAATCATTTGTAGAGGTACCTATGCATAGGTACTTATGTATTTCATTAAATAAATATAATACTACATAATTATCATTGAAATTTTTTAAAGTGAAAAAGTAATGTAGATATGAAAAATCAAACCAAATTATTTTAGGTACCTACCAACATTAACCAAATTAAATGAAAATTTTTCTCGAGTTTCTCGAGATTTTCTGAGGTCGGTTACCAGCTACTTCAAAGCAGAAAATTACCTCTCTACGTCAGCTGACACGAGGGGCAAGTATTTCAGTGATGCTGCTTCTGCTGGGGTTAACGTGAGTTCGCTGGAATGTTCTCCTTTTAGCATTTTGGCCAAATCTAGGGCATCATCCCAACCAGTATTCTGCCCAAGCACGAACTGCAAGCTTTTCTTTGACAAGCTTTCCTGTCTGCTCCGGCCATTTTTCCGCTTTAGCAAGCGTTTCTTTGATTAAAATTAAACTACTCCAGTGAGTTCCTTTCCGTTGGATTCGAGCTTCAGATTAGTTCAGGAATAAAACTAATGTGTGCTTTAATAAAATGCAAGAGTCGAAATGACAGTCGTAAGGGTAACTTACGGGCATCCTTAGCTGTAGCTAAGATCTTGCTGTCGGCTTCATCAAAAATTACATCGATACATGAGTGTGTGCTAGCCTGCCTACCAGAGAAATGATAGCAGCAGGCACAAACCGAGTTAACGTGCGAATAATCGGATATTTTTGAGTGAAATGATGAGCTTTTTACTTCAAAAACCCCCGAAACCCACTTATATAAGATTTAATTTGCAAAAAATCCCAAATAAGATTTTATATGCATTAAGGGGAAAGCCCCAATAGTGGACATGGTACCAGTAGCGGACACTTAGATAAAAAACTTATAAAATAAGGATATGAGCAAACCTAGGCAGTTTTCTTTTTTTGCGTCCTACCAAGTAGCTATTCGAGAACAAGCACAACGAAGAAGAAGATGATATTGAAAAATCCAGAAGAAGAAGGTAACCCCAAAGTTACCTCATTCAACTTTTGTAGCTGTGAGGTGGTTTCCTTGTGAAAATGGCTAAGAAACTGAGGTGAGTTTTTAAGCATAATTTAACGTTTTTTGCAACTATTTTTGTTCGGTGTGGTGTGGTCGGCTTCCTGATTATTCATACTGGGTAGTTGGTGAGGGATAAGCCGCAGGTTGATAGTTTTCAAGGCATATATTTTGCACAAAATAAAGCCTCAAGGCGCCTTTCGCCCGTCCCCATGTATGGGGGTTGGGGTCTCGTCAGGAGGTAGTACATCTGCCGGGGACACATAGAAAGGTATTGGAATAGGCACAAAAAGGGGTTTTTTTGATACAGCATACAGTGGTGATGAAGTGTGGGGGTAGTTACCTTAAGACGTGTTTGCATTTTTATGTTTAATATCCTTTCCTGGTAGTGTGTCCATACCGTACTTGAGCTTGACTAAATAAACCGGATAAGGTAGTTGTAGCAGGGGTTACCTAGTTAAAGACAGAAAGATTTAGTTAGATAATTTTACGGGGGGGTGATTGGGTCGGGGTTATGGGGTTGGTATGGGGTGGTTGAGGGGGGAATTAAATTACGGTTGGAGTATTACTTACGTTGTGGTGCTGTTTTTCTATTAATAGTATTTGGCGGGGCTACTATAATAATTTAGGTTTAATTATAATTTTACGTGAGTAGGCAGGAACACGTTGATTTTGATTTGGAGGGGTGGGTCAAATTTTTATGAAACGGATTGTATTGGTTATTTTCGGAAGTTGGGAGGTAGCTATGTACGACAGAAAGTTATTAGAGCACGGAGTGAAAGAACAGGTATTTAATATGATATTTGACGCCTGTTAATTAAGAGGGTGGTGGTTGTAACGCATTCTGTCGGCGGGGCAAGGGACTACCAGGAAAAGAGTTCGGTACAGGAGCGTGGAGGCTGAGGAGATCCCAGTACCCAACTGAGGAGATTGCATTGAAATCTCTCAGGTGGGGGGCCGGGTCCGCTTTCTATGTGTCCCCGGCAGATGTACTACCTCCTGACGAGACCCCAACCCCCATACATGGGGACGGGCGAAAGGCGCCTTGAGGCTTTATTTTGTGCAAAATATATGCCTTGAAAACTATCAACCTGCGGCTTATCCCTCACCAACTACCCAACTATTTTTGGTTAATGAGGAAGTATTTGTCTCTAAGTTGAAGAAATGAATTGATTTTTCGTTGAATAACTTGATTTGAAATAGATTTTGCAGTGATTTGCTCATGTTCACTACTAGATCAGTAGAAAGACCCAGTGCACTAGTGCTGAACACCCATGTCCACCTTTGGTACAATTGATTATTTTAGCACATGCTGTTTAAAGAGATCTATTTTCACTCAGGAAGCGATTGGAAAAGTTTTTTTCAACATCCATGGCGTGGAACCAAAGGCGGACAGGGGGTGTCCACTACTAGCGCAGTGGATGTTCACTATAGGTAACACTGGGGATGTTCATTACTGGCACAATGGTGTTCACTACTAGGCCACCCCTCGTAGGTACATTCTTAGTGCTATTGATGCAATGTAAACTCTTTTATAATTATGGTTTTCTTTCATCTTTCTTTGAACAGGAAGAAGAAACAGAAGAGCGCGAGAAAGAATCTCGAAAAAAGAAATTTTTTAAATTACTCTGAAGAGCAGAATCTGATGCTGAAAGCTGTCATCGAGTTATGAATGAAAAATGAAAAATGATGGGAACACTTTCGAAGAAGGGAGTTTCATTGTTGCAAATTATATTACCTATATCATATTATATGGTAAATAATATTTAGATTCAACAGATTTAACGTCCTTTTTTTATTGCAGAATATATTATATTCTGCAATAAAAAACAGGACGTTGAATCTGTTTGAAGAATCAAAACTTTGAGATCGAATTATTGCATTTTAGTTCAAACTATGAGGCCAGTTAACAGATTTGGAAATGTGTTCCATCTTGATCAAAAGGACGAAAGAGTCATTTCACGCAACCAAATTTTAAAGATTTTACCAAAACCTTCACCGTTTGGGTCAAATTTCCGATTCCCCTAAATTGATTCTCAATTGCTGTGATAATATAACTTACTAGATGCCCTCACGTACTTCGCACGAAATATCAAATTTCCGTCCATCACCTATCAACGACGCACCCGTGGCAACGACGCTTTTTGACCCGTCTCTCGGTCAAATTTTCCTAGTAATCCCTAGTAACGACGATCAACAACTTTCGTCGTGAAGGAGAACCCGAAAACCGATGAAGGGGATGAGGGAGGAAAAATCAAGGTAGCCTATGACCATCGCGCTGGTTTTTGGAACAGGTCGCAATTAACGGCACGCGAATCGGTCATTCCGTTCAGGCGTGAAAAGGGAACAAACAGACATTTCTCGGTTTTTATTAGGTGGGATAAGTAATGACTGTAGTCATTAAGCTAAGCATGATTTTCAAGTTATATATTTTTTTTTTTTTCAGGTATATTAGAAGAGGTTACGTTTTAAAAATAATTTACCTAAGTAGTCAATTACAGGAAAGTTTGATTGGTCCAAGTTACCAGGCATTTTTGTACCTGCTATTTAGATTTTACGAAATGTTTTCTTAAGTAATTACCGACCTATCTGTGAATGCCTCCCTCCACTAGCGGGGACGACTGATACTCCACTTTGGAATTGATAAAAGAAGTTTTTTTTTTTTTTTTTTACTGCATTTGAATTTGAATAAAACCTTTTTTTACGTTTTCAACATTGTTTCTGCAATAATCTTCCTTATGTCCGCCTTCGGTGCATTGACTGTCCGCTACTCTAACATTTGAAAATTTTGGTGTCCACTACTGGTGAATCATGGTCTGATGAAAAAAATTGAATTTAAAGCAGTAAATGGCAATTTATTGGCTATTTTTCAATTGCGAACGTTAAAACAATTGTGGGCGATTAGGAAAAGCCTACAGAATTTTATTTTTTGTTTCACATGAGATGTAGAAATTCGAAAATAGTCAATGAGTCCTTAGCATGTCCGCTATTGGGGCTTTCCCCTTAAATAAGATTTTATATAAATTTTATAAGTTCTGTTCTAGTAAACCTCATTCTCGACCTAAAATGCTATATTCGACGAGTAAACACCCTGTAACCAAAATTAATAATATTATGTAATATTATGAATTTATGTTACAGGGTGTTTACTATTATTATGCGCGAATCCGAGCCCAACTAATGAGACCTAAAACAAAATAATAATACACCGAGGGATCTCCAGGCTCCCTGTCCAAGCTTTTTTTGTTGGTTGCCGTTTCGTTGTTTTTAGCGCAACCTTTTTCCAAAAAATGGAAAGGTGCGCTCACCTCTTCGACATGTATGTTTTTTTTTTTTGGTTTTGTTTTCGTTTTTGTTGGGGTTCTCTTGGCGAGATATTAACTTTCAGTATTATTAATAGGTATATTAATGTAAATATACCTAAAGGTATATTTACATCGCAAAAAATAATAATAATAATAATAATAATAATTGGTGAGTGCTGCATCTACTAATATGATTACATTATGACTAAAATTACAGTTTGTAACGTCTTAAAATATTATTTTATTTTCTAATCTCTTAATGTAGGGCAACTTTTTGGAAAACTGCCGTTGATCTAGCGGTCCTCAACGAGCAAGGCAGGGTTTCAAACAACGCTGGCGCAAGCCAGGGTAACTCTGCCGAGTGAAGAAGTCGACTTTAAAAGTTTGGATGAGGAATTCGCAAAATGGTTGTGTGACTAGTATAGTCCTCGTACCTACTTTTTACCACCTCGTGCATCCTGAACTTTTCCCGAGATTTGAAAACCGAAGGTCTAGTCAATAAACATAAGTAAGTTGCCCTTGGAGGTTAGTAGGACATACAAAGAAAAAAAAAAAAAGAAAAAAAAAGAAATACAAAAAGAAAGAAAAAAAAATGGAACTGAAAAAAGAATAAAAAAAAATGAAACTGATGATGATGACTTTGTCTTGAAATAGGTACAAAGTTTCTTGAAGTACAAAGTTTCTATTGGTGTGCGTTGGTCGGATGTGGTTGCTATCCGTAGCACAGTAATTGCCACCTCAAAGCAACGAAAATAATTTATTATTTTATAAAATTATTCCTTGAGTAAGCACCACCCCAAATCTTTAGCTATGCCATAGAATACTGTCAACATACGTATTGTTCATCATGCGGTGATTCTCCCTGGACAAAAAAAAATTGTTTCCTAAGACATTCCCAATGTCTTAGGATGGTGAAGAAATGGTAACCTTAAGGTACCTGGTAAGAAATGGTCTCCCCTCCAACTTCTGAATGACTGTGTTCTTGCCACTTGAAATCCAGTGTAAGCCCCCAAGATATTTCAACCAAGTAGAATACGTAATTATAATTTCGATTTAATTAAGATCAAATTTAATACAACTTGATCGAAGATTCGTTTCGATAAGTACCTATTAATCGAGCCAAATTCCATTCACCCACCCACGACCGGTGGGCCGATGGAGGAAATCACCGTGACCTTGAATGAAGTAGCTGGAACGGGGTAGAACCGTCTTGATCTTTTCCATCATGACGAACGAACTTGTAATCAATATTATGAGGATTATGAAAACATACGAAAATTACTAAGATGATGAAACCCTAGATTCGAAAGCAGAACAGTCGACGGGGGGGTGTGAAACACGGGGACGGCTCAGCAATGAGATCAATGGACGCCAGCTTTCCAAGGACTCATTTCATCCTGTCCGAAATCCCTTCACTACCCTTACATTCCACACCTCAAGAGTCAACCAAGAAGTCAGGAAAACTACAACGAGCTCCTCGAATTATCATTACAATGTATTATTTACCTGCTTGGCTCGTTGAAGGGCGGCGGCGAAAGCTTGAGATTTGTTGAAATTATTCTGCTGTTGCAATGGAGTTGAAGAGAATTCGCTCATTTTACGTGTAAACACATATAAAAGGTCTTGTTTGCGCTCTTACGATTAAGATTCGAAATATATTGAGTTATCGTGATGGTTTCGGTGATCGGAAAATCAAAACCCGAAAATATTCGCACTCGCGAGTGCGTGGCGAACGAAATTAAAAATAAAACAAGCCGACGAACAAAAGCCGCGGGCACCGCTTCAGAGGGCTCGGATTCCAGAATTTAGGGCACTCCCAATAGCAAACCGCTGCGATAAATCACTAGGATTTTAAAGGCCTCGAAGCTTTTACTAACTCAAAACCCAAAATAGGGAAGAAAAGTAAAAATAATAACTTAAATCTCTAATGAGACCACGCGATCTCCAAGAAAAATGGACGATACTACCAACGCGGAAGGAAAGAGGCCGAATCGAACAGTGTTGCCTCCACAGAGAACCCTACTACAGTGTTGCCAAAAAATATATTTCATCGGACATTTTCTGGAATGCGACACTAGCGCCAAAGTAACGGAAGTCAAAACTTCTTGATCTATCACCTGTTTGCTGGTCTACTGGTTATCCGCGTTTCAGCATAGAGCAGTAGTTTAATCTGTGGCATTAGGAGTGGAGTTAGGCTGCAAAATGTTATTTTACAGTGTAGAGGGATGAATGATACTTCGAAATGTAACGTTACCTACATAATATGTATTGTATGTATTGATTTTTTTTTTTAACTACCTATCAAAATGTATAGGGTGGATATTTTCAAAAAGTATTGATACCTACTTTTTGATAAGTTTCAAAAAACATTAAACGGAACAAAATAATTTTGTTCAGTCCAATAATTAAAACTATTTTAATCTTCCGTAGTTTAAAATGTTTATTTATTTTTTAATTGTTATTCTTAATTTTTATTATTATTATTATTATTTATTTTTTTGTTTACTCTACCAGCGATAGCGACCCTAGACTCACGCGGTGTTTAAGAATCGCTTATTTTCACTTTTCACAATCGACCTCGTGGATGATTAGGTACCTACTAGGTAGGTAAATAATTTTCGACAAAACTTATAATTGAATTTTGTAGAAAGGAAAATCCTCGGAACAAAAGTATAGAGGGTCTGATACAGGTAAAAATGTATCAGTATTGTGATAGGTAAGTACCTACTATATTTTGGAAAAAGTATCGAAACTTTTTTCAGGAAAGCATCGATATTTTAAAGTATCCAAACTTTTTATACATCCCTAGTATTTCCCACTAGGTAGGTACAATGTTTGAATAAATTTGGAATACCTACCAAAAAATTGATTATGCGTCCAAAATTGCTTGTAAAGCGACACCTCATTAAATTTGTGACCCCACGAGTGTCCCAAAGATCCCCACGGTGAAATCTGGTTGTGGGACCCCCAAAAATATTTCGAAAACGACGGCTAATTGGACCCCATTACGAGGTCGAAACCCCTCCTATGCTAGTCCAAACTCTTCAAAAGCACTCCCGTAGCCGCTTTTAACCCCATGGGTTTGGGCAATCGGGCTGAAAACCTTGTGGCCACAACTAGATGGTAAACAGAGTACCTACCTGTTTTGTCAAAATTTCAAATTTAAAAGAAAAAACTAGATAATAGGTACGGCATTCATTTTTGGATAGGTATACGATGTCATTATACATAATCACAGTGTGGTGTTTGCCGACGGTGCAGAGGTCTAATCCAATGAGGTGGTTAGGGTGAGAAATGACTCCTCTGCTGAGTACTATATTGTTTATTTAAATAAACAACAATTTAGTAGGTACTCAGCAGAGGAGTCATTTCTCACCCTAACCACCTCATTATACATAATGACAAATTTTGAGGCCGATTAAAATTTTCACCCACGACAATACATATGTATGTAGTTGACACCTATACATATGTATAGGCGTATAATACAATAATAATTATTCCCTGAATAATAAACCAAAAGTGATCAGTTTGTTGGATGCCATAGCGGACGAAACAAACAAGAATCAAATGTTCGAACTTTCAGTTTCCCTTGGAGAAATTCTATTTGACGAACTCTCCTGAATCGTCAAAAATAGGTTAGTTCATGGTTAGTTCGATGAGAAACCTTTTCTTTTGACATTGAAAATTTTGTTACGCAAAGAAAAAAACGCCACGCAATCTATAAACAAGTTAGGTGTCCCTTCTCCCCTGTCCACGAGAGAGTGTTTCCCTTCCGGCTCGTTTTGTTTAATTTTCAATAACGTCAAAATTTCTTTTCCATTTGATTCAGTTTAAACCTAGTTCTGGCGCTGGTTTAATTATATTCTGCGTCCAAAATTACCTACATTGAAATTTCCCCACTTGAATGTATTCTCAAAACACCCCACCGTTATGTAGAGTCTACATTGTAGACCCACATTTTGGCCCATAAAAGTAGGTACCTAGCTGCTATATTGATTTACAGGTCTGGAATAAAATTTATTCCAAATTTAATAAAGAAATTTAATTTATTAGATACCTCTCCACATGATATATATACATACGTGCGTAGCGTAGTAAGCTGCTTGCCTAATAATTTTTTAATTAATAAAAATATTAGTGGCAGTAATGAGACTTCAGTCTTCATCGCTCATAGCGAATACTCCATCAATTAAACTCGTTCGGTGGACCTCATTCATCGTCAGAACAACTCATCTCCTCTTCTTCATCTTCGGTTTCCGAATCGTCCTCTTCCAAGTGGATAATCAGTTGTTGAACGTCTAGTTCGACGCGAACCTCTGCCTCCCAAGCTTGTTCAATTATTTTTTTGGCGTGAATAACGGCATTGAACCAATGGCTAGGGGTCACCGCCTCCACAGCTTCCCTCGTCAATCGCTCAACCTCATTAAGGGTGAAAGCTTTATTTTCCCTCGCAACCTGGTTTTTTATTTGCGCCCAAATTAATTCGATGGGGTTATACTCGCAATGATATGGGGGCAGTCGAATGACTGTGTGACCACGCTCTTCTGCAGCTACATCCAATTCATACTTCCTAAACGAGGGCTTATGCTCTTTTACAACGGACAACAGTTCACCTTTGAGTGCGTCTGCGGGAAAATTTATGTGTTATGATTCCAACCATCGTTGTATGTCGCCTTTCCTCCAACCTGCTGTAGGTGTTCTTTCTTTCAATACACTGTGGTACGAAGCGTTGTCCATAACAATGACGGTTTTTGGGGGAATGTTATCCATTAGGGTGAAAAACCATTTTTTGAAAACATCTGCGTTCATGTCTTGATGATAGTCGCCCGTTTTTTTGGATTGAAACATAGAGAAACAATTGGAAATAAACCCATTTGAACTTCCTGCATGAGTGATTATCAACCGTCCACCTTTCCCGATAAACCAGGTTTCATCCAAGAAAACTGCTTTCTCGATGTCCACTCTCCTCATTTCCCGCAGAAATTCACATCTCAATGCACTGATATCATTCCGTTCCGTCAGGAGCAATCTGTTGTTAATTTTTTGCCATTTGAAGCCCAAGTTGTCAAGAATTTTGGACAACGAAAAATCAGAACCGTCGAATAGCCCTGCATCTCTTAAAGAACGCTGTAATTTTTTGAGGGTGGGGAGTTCCTTTCGACTATAATAGCCGTAAACGTGATTGCGAACCGCCGTTTCTGAAAACGCATCTATACCCGTTCTAGGACAAACTTTGGTCCTCTTCTTCCCAGGGGTTTTCCTTCCTCTCCATCTTTCCCTTCTCTTCTAATTTTGGAAAGGGTGTTTCTGTGGATACTAAGCGCATCACAAACTTTTTCTGCGACCTTCTTCACATTCTTCAGGGGACCCTTGTTAATTTTCTCTTCCTCGAAGTATTGCCATAAACGAAACACGAGGCACCGAGCTTGATATTTAAGGGTTTTGCCTTTCAAACGGCTTTCTGCCTCCCGAACAATACCTCGTTCGTCTGCCGTACTTGAAGTAGCCATCACAAAGTAGGTCCTCGTTGCCTTATTATGCTCGCCAAAACCGAAAGAATAGTCCAAAAACAGTCCACAGTCACCACAGTAGGATAATTTCTTTTATGAAATAAACGGTTGAAATAAATTTGAAGTTGATTGAACAACGCGAAAATTAGCCTACCGCTGTAAGTTCACAGTAAGAATGAGTCAGTTTTGGCCGCAGGGATATTTTTTCCCGTTAGGTTGGGGTCACTGGCCGCCACCCCGGCACTGGAGAGGGGGTAGTGCCACGCTCACAGAAATGTCTGACGTTAGGTATTACCACAATTTGTGACCAACAGGGGTGAAAAGTTCTGCCATGAAGAAGAATGAATTTTGTAACTTGTAACTTAAATCCAAGTTTTGCAGCCAATCACTGAACAGTGGGGTAATACTACGGGTAATACTAAATAGTATTAAGTAATAAATAGTATTAGTACAAATAGCATTACATCATCCTTGGAGATACCTTGGTTGTACGTTTTACATACTACCAAGGTATTCAAGTTTTGAAACTAACGGCAGTTAGCGTAACGTCTTGCACTGGTTTCTTTCTGTACCTAATATTTATTGCATATTGTAGTGCCACATGAAGAAAAAGAAGAGGAGGGCATGGCTTAGGGTCGAACATCGGACGGTACAGACTGTGCAGTTGCTCATTTCAGTTCTTACCTTGTTTGCGGGATGGATTGGACAAAATAAAATTGCCTCTCCTCTCAGTGTTGGTGCGTAGAAGGAGATTTAAAACACGCGAAAGGAAGGTGTGGGCTCACCAATTACTACTCCCAATGGGCGAGGGAAGCGAGCCCCGACAGTGACCGTGCGAACGAACGAATTCCGACTATCGTGAGGTTTTGACGTCGAGAATTTTATCACTAGCGGAGGTGAGTCGGGGGTAAGTAGGCAGCTACACACAAATGGGCGAGCGAAGCGAGCCCCCATTTTTTACCCTCAGAAAGGGGTTCCATTTTTGGAGTTCGTTCTATCACGAGCCTCATTAATATTATAAAGTGAACCCGACGACGAAGTTACGTTAAGTTAGTCACCATCATCATCATCATAATTTTAGTAACCCCTATTTTTACCGGTGGAATTGAAATCCTCCATCCTTCCGGTGGTATTAAAGGCAAATGAAATAATTCATAGCATAATATTCCACCGGACGTGCTATCAATATTATTGATAGCACGTCCGGTGGAATAATTTGTAATTGTTTCAACACCCGGGGAAATCTCACTTGAATCGGACTCGATGCCCCCCCCCCCCCCCCCCCCAAAGGCAACAGAAAAGATCTCCAAGAGCTCTAGATGGGCCTGCTCTAACGAGAACCTATAAATAGTTCTTTAATTTAAGAATCCAAAATTTGGACATTTAATGTCATCACTTGGGTAAGGAAACTAATGCCTACCAAGTTATTTATTTGACGCTTCATCTTGATGCCCCATAAGGAACAATACCAGGTACTACCAAAAAAACCACACTAAAATCATGATAAAATTATTTTTAATTACAATCGTACACTTACAAAAAAAATAAAAAATAAAAAATAAAAATAAACATTTGACTAAACTTCCGAAATAAAGAAACAAGAAAGAAACCTTTTTACAATATGGACTAATATACACAGGAAACGCACGAAATAAATATACAATGCCACTATATATTGTATATACAAGGCAACAAAATGCGAAACCAAAACATTCTATACAAATTATATAAATTATCATTTTTACAAAAGGGTTAAAAAAAGGAAAATCTTATGGCAAGTTCAATAATCATATACATTCAAGCGTCACTAATCAAGATTTACCTATAAACCAATAAACAAAGCCAACACGACAGTCAACACAGATTCCAACTCCTTTGAAATTCAATAAGGAACGTCACTAAATGAGGAACGAAAATCCACAGGGGAATTAAAATACTTGTACATAAGTAGGCATTGTATGTGTACATTTTTCGTATCTAACGATCAAATTACAAGTAGAAACACAACATTGACGCAAAAATACGATACGATTCTGAAGATAAGAGAGAGTAGGTACAGCAGAATATATACGATATATATTACGTTTATGAAATGGATCACAAATCTATGATAATTCTGAGGTCTAAATTCTACTTTTCAGTTCACTTAAAAACCTACAATCCTTCGAGTAGGCAAATGCTGCTTCTTTCTACAAGGAAACTTTTAATAGAACTCTTACCTTTATAAGGGAGGAAGGATTGTACACGAACCATTTTTAAATGCGAGTCAGGTCGAGGAATGTCAGAACATTATCGGGTTGTTATAAATAGTGACAATTAATTGAATTTATCTCAGCGTTGGTTTATCGGTAGATCGATTGTCCGTAATGAATACAAATTCTTGAAAATAATCTCATGTCTTGAAGTGCTTTTGTTAAAAATCAAGGAATGGGACTTTTTGGAGAAAAAATGAGTGAACCTCAAATGTGAATTTAAAGGTAATTATGGAGTTGTATAATATTCTAGAACATATTATAGAACCTGTGGATAGGCTAAAAGAGTATTTTTTTAATTGACAGACACATCGAACACTGACCGATAAAAACCATCAAGCAAAAATAACAAGCAATTTTCTAATTTTACCGGCATTACAGTACTGTTTTTCTGTTGCTACATCAATACAGTAAGAAAACTCAAATTTCGGGTCGAAAACGTTAAAAAATGGTCTTTCACAAATTACAACATGGTCATGGTAGAACAGTGCGCAACAAAGACATTGCACGAAAAACGCAAAATTAACTAAAGAACTTGTTTGGAGACATTCATAAGACACGTATCGCTAGCTCCATTTGCGTCAAGATGACAAGCATGGAGCTAAACCACGGCGTCAGATATGAGATTCATTTTCCAATCAGGATGACAATCCACAGGGGGAAGTAGTAGGCCATCAAAATCAATCTGGATTTCGTTCTATCATTCTCTCCAACACGGCCCCACCATAGATCCAAACAATGAAGGAAGAACAATGTAATCGTAGGAAAACCTTTTCTATATCTAATTAATTAGTATGATCATTGCAGCCATTCTGCTCAAAATAAATTAAACTTCGTATTTACAAACCGGTTTACGACAAAACAAACATTACATAATATGTAGCCAAATAAGCTCTTTTGTTTCTCTCACTTGAGGTAAAAAAATATTGTTTACTTTTTCATAACGTTGCTAATTAAAAATTAATTCAAAACAAAATAAAAAGAAGTTGTAAATGAAGGAGATGAGATCATCGGGTAAAACTTTTTTTTTTTCAAATGCTCTTTTAAACGCAGGCCTTTACAGCAGTCATGTAGAAACAGCTTTATATCCTGAAAGGTTCAATTGGGGAAGTGGCTCAAGAGATTTCCACGTCGTCGAGATGATCTGTAAAAGAAAACAAACGAATATTGTACATTAAGTGGTTAGTTCATTTTGTTCAGCGATGGATAGGGGCTGAGGATTTCTGGTTTAAATTCATTGAGTAAAAAAAAATAAAAAAAAAAAAAAATAAAATAAAATAAAAATAAAAAATAAATAAAGTTCCTGTTTGCGCATCTAAAATATATAAACATATAATCCTGTGCTTAGAACACATTGCAAATACAAGAAAAGTTAACAGGGCCAGCCAGGATAGGGGCTGAGGATTTCTGGTTTAAATTCATTCAAAAACAAAAAAAAAAAAAAACGCTCAAAAACGTTCCCGTTTGCGCATTCAAAACATATTAACACAATCCTGCTTAGAACACACATTGCAAACACAAGACTAGTTAACAGGGCCAGCCAATGTTCAGCCAAGACAAAATCATGGATTGCATGGAATCGTTTAGGGTTATATAACATGCAACATTCGACATACGAAAATATGAAAAGATTTTTTAAAGAAATCCTAGCCACAACAGAGGTTGTGAAGGTCATTATGTGAACCATTCCATGCAGTGAGCAATGGTGTGTCGATTATTAAGCCCTGAACCGTTTTCACAATAATTGTGAATTGTGTTTGTAAATTATTTACAAAATCTTACGAACTAGATATTTTACAAAACCGGCGGGTAAAATAAGACGTTGGGCGGGAACCGCCATCTAGGCGGAATCGTATAAAGAATGGGCGGATTCGAAGGTTTCGTTTTTTGTTTTTTTTTTGTTTTTTTTAAATTGTCGATGTATTATAGGGGCAGCTAAACAAAAGAGTTTACCAACCTATCTGGGAACCCTTGTCATTACTAGGAGTAGAATAAAATTCCACCTATCATCTGATGATAGTTGGTCTATAGATAAGGTGACGAGATTTCCTGAACTCCAAGGCAGGACGCTACTAACGGTTATAAAAATTGTATAATATAACGAACTATGGTAGTTGTAGTAAAGTGGCACCCTCCATTAGTGGGGTTTTAAGCAATTTTTTGTTAAATACCATCGTCAAACAAGGTCTGAGATGATAATTCACCACCTCAAGATATTTTAATTTTAGGTGCTGATTAGCTATACAGTCCCCCTCATAAACAGCTGTTGTTTTTCACAGTGGAGTGGAGACCCAAAGAGGACCATAGCCATCCATAGTGTCCTCAAAATTGGACCAAAGCCAGCCTAAATCAGACGTCACAACTGTGGGACACACCATGCAGCGAATAATGGTGGGTGGGTACCTAAATCAATTTGAGTTCCAAAACTTGAAGTTAAATTTCTCAACGCTTACGACTGAGCCTTTACTTGGTTTGGCAACCAATGGTCTGTTAATGGACGGTTAAAATTGGAAACACATCAGTACGTGCGGTCACCTTATCTTTTAGACCATTTAGACCTCTTAGACCTTTTTGAACATTATATTGATACCTATATCGATATCATTTGGACCCATTGCCATCAGAAAATGGGTCAAAAATGGGAAAAATTGGTAGACCATGCACAGCGGCTACAGAACAACAGGTTGCTGTTGGTGAAAGGATTTTTGGCCTGACACGACAATGCATGAACAACACAACGGTTTAGCTACAATAATATTCATTATTACAACTACCAAGTACTATAATGTAGCCAGAACAAAATATTCTTCCGCCAACAGCTTAAAATTCCGATAAGTATGTAATTATTAATAAATATTATGATGGGCCATGAAAGGCGCATCCCTTTTGAACACCTAATTCCACTCAATTCAGTATAAAATAAACTACTATGGATTAGTGCACTGATTCAAAATGTGTGGAAAATTGGGCGCTAATGGACATAATATAAAATTATTTAAGTGGTTCGTAGTGAAATCTAACGGTGATGACAAAAAAAAAGGGTATAATTATGTATAGTGTCATTTTTACATACATGAGGGTAAACTTTTTCGTGACGGAAGCCGGCGGTTGGGGTTAACAAGGGGGGATTACTAACCATCCTCGTCATGGTAGTAGGGATGGGTGACTCCTTCGTGCGAATGTGCTCTGCCCAGCCTTTGCAGCCGGTGAGTGGCCATGTTATACGGGTGGCCCGTCCGAGGCCCCGTTGGTGGGGGAGCCAATGCGCAACCTGAACATTTGTTTTCAGTTGGTTATAGACCCACTTCCAGGCTTGCGGGGTTTAAATAAAATTGTATTTATGTATTAAAAAAAAAAAAAAAAAAAAAATCTGCACTAACCCGAAATGAAGCACTAGGCAGGACCAACCACCATTGAAGCAAAATTAGCTAGATACTGGTAGGTACTTAAATGTTTTACTCAAATTGCTAGTAGGATTCTAGTTGAACTAGTACATACAGAGTAATAGATGTCTTGCAATTACAGATCGGTGTTTTATTAGTCATCACCTCACTAGATCTGCGTACACGCAAAGTTGGTATGAAAGCTGCTAATCGAGCAGAAACCTATTAATGTAAGAGTTTCAAAAGGATGTTTTCGCTTTTCTGATGTTATTATTCAGGAGTTCAGGTTGAATCAGCAAATAAGTCAATCAGCATTAGGTATAACAACTCACTAGGTCGTGAAAGGAGCAGATAAAATGATCCGTATGGGGAAGATAATATCGACGGTCGGCAGGGAGAAGGGCGTAACTGCCACCTTCGGTCTGTCTGTCCGCATTTCCTTGCCACACCCATAACTTCCACAATTTTGATTGGATTTCAATCAAATTTTAAGGAATTGTGTGGGTATGAGCCCTAAATGGTCCCTTATCAGTTTCATCATGATTGAATCAGCAGTACGCTCAGCGCATGCGCGAACGTTTCCGCCATTTATTCGCCCGACAGCTGGCAGTTACGCCCTTCTCCCTGCCGACCGTCGATATCTAATGTGAGACCCAAGCTATAAGGGCTACTCATTGTTGCCAATAGCACACTATTCTCTCATAATGGTAGATTAGAGGGGTGGGTGCAAATTCTAGAAATCCCTGCTCGGAGTTGGAAATCCTATGTGAAAAACGCGTAACGAATGACTTTCCTCTCCAACCCTCACAAAGCTCACAAGCCCATAAAAGGTTTACGTTTACTGAAAACTGGATAAGGCTGATATGATAAAAGCCGGTTTTTGCTCCCTAGAATCAAGTTTCTGCTGTTTGAAAACTGGTTTCTCCTCACTTAAGATCCCAAAAGAGCCATCGATATTAGCCTGAGTCCTCTCGGGCCCAAAGATCAAGCCGATTACGATTGCGGGAGGCACCATTGCCCTTGGAAATATGCGTTTTACAGGAGCATGAGGTGCTACTGGAAACACTCCTCTTTCATAACCTAGTGACTTGTTTTGATAGCCAAACCATTACCCAAATTACCTCACTGCCAAGCAACCACTACGAGAATTATCAGTCACCCTCCAACATGATGAAGCAACTAGCTGTTAATGAAACACGAGTACATAACTTCACCCGAACATAGTTTACAACAAATCAACTACTTTTGCAAGCCAAAGTCGTTTCCAGAGAAAGCAAGCGTATAATCGTGGACTCACCATTAGGTAAAGGTGGCAATACTGGAACGGCATGCAAGAAGGGAGGCCTCCCTACAAGAAAATTCGTTCAATTCACTCAAATGTTTAATTAATCAAATTTTCATTAATGTACATTACATTGGTTTTCAACTCCTTCAAATTCAACACCTTTTAGGAAGGCAACCAAGTTAATTTCGTGAATACAAGTAGAACATATTATCAAAATTTTTTTTTTGGAGCCTAAAACGTTGGAAAATTGGAAAATACGGAACAATTTTTTTTTGTGAATTTCTTTCGTAAGTATACGCATTAACTAGTTATTTACCAAACTGTCTACAATAAGAAGTAATTAATTTCCAATAAATTTTAATGCATTTTTTATAACCTTTGTGAACAGGGGAACTAAGGTGGTACCACTCGCATACCGATTTCAGGGTAAGGGCTCAAGGACTTAGGAAGCATTGCCGACACCATTTTGGATTTATCTGGTGCCTAATCGAATTCGCTTTCATGCAACAATCGCGGTTTCGCCCTTAGCCTCTTTACTGTTCATGCAATGACAATGTACATAGAAGCAATAATATACATTAAATTTTATGATACACTGAAGCGTATTGTGAAATTTATAAATTTGTGTAAAATAGTAAATTGATGAACATTTCAATTTCAATTTACGTTCATTTTTCATATGAACGTAAATTGTTCAAGATTTTGAAAGTTGACGAGCGATTTTTAAAAATAATAAAACTGAAAATACCGGAAGCGTCAGGGTTTTCACTGGCAACGCTGTTCATTTGAACACAAATCACAAGGTAACAAGATGTTGCAGTGATGCTGCATAATACATTACTCCGATACATACTCGTACAGGTTAGGTGTTCAGAGAGTGCGGGTTATTTTTGTGCTTAGAAATGTACCTACACGTACGAACTACCCGTAACGAGTAAATTATCGAACTTTGGTGCTTGCTATAGTTCTAAATGGTTTATTTTATTACCTGGCTGCATAGCTGAATGCCTCCTCAAATGGAAGGGCGGAGAAGTTGAGTTGGGGCACATGGGAGTCTCTGCAGAGCTGTTCGAGTGTGAATCTAAAGCTGTTGAGTGGCCTGAATCACTGCTGGTCACGGATCCTTAAGTAAAAATGTATCAGTTAGTATGTAGAAGAAAATAAAAACAAAAAAGGAAACAAGTATGTCGTTGATGTGTGTAGGTAATAATTAGGGACGTTCGATACTTCTCCAATATTGAATGAAAAGATTCGATATTCATGAGTACTCGAGAAAAAAACATTTTAAAAGTCTTTCGATTTTTTGTAGTTTAATTAATCATAATACATTTTATGATTTCATAAATTATACCTATTTTTCAATATAACTATTACTATTTACCTACATAGTCACCTTAACTATCCCTAATTTTAACGTTCCCCTTTGTCTTCTTTAACACCGTTTCGTTATAGATTCCCTCAATACGCCCAAATCGATTCTCGCCTATTTTGTAGCATTACTTATTTGCAATTTTTAGTATGGGTAAATACAAAATAAAATTAAACATTAAAATAATTTAATAATGGTCATTTTGTTACATTTAATTTTTCAATTTCATTTGACTGTTTCTTTCGATACAGGTCTAAATTGTACTCCTATCAGTACTCATACGCGAATCATAAAATTCGATGCCAAAAATACTCGGTCTCGAAAGGGATTACTCAATAATTTACTGGTATCGATTGGTTTCGAACGTCCCTAGTAATAATGTGTGCTTTACTACATTACATAATGACGTTGTCTAGCTTTTAATTACTTTTTTAAAATACTCATTTGATACAACTTATAAGCGAATGATATCAAAATTTGATTTAATGAAATGTCATAAATATCGATACTTTTCTTTCGATACTGAGTCAAAATCGATATAATGGATTAAATGCCGTTTTGATAACAAAATTTGGTATAATAATATAATATCAGTGGTATAGATTACAATAAAAATCAAATATAATCATATATATTATTATATTTAATTTTAATATGGTTTTGAAAGATGTATCGGAACATCACTAGACCCCAACATTCCTTCTGCGTGTCAGTTCTGATTTTATTGCCTGCAGCGTGAACGTGGCAGCATTTCTCGAGAGGTTTCGCGCGCTAACAAAAAGCCAATTATTGCACTGGCTCCGCTGTTATCTGTTTTGTTGTTATTCGAAAGTGTCTACAATAGAACAACTCAACAATACAAATAAATTTTGCGCCACTCAAAAACATTCATTGAATTTGCGCCCAGATAATCGAAAGAGGGTATCTTGTGAGGGCGAGCAGGACGACAACCGAAAGCACGCTAATACCTCAGTAAATGTAAGATTAACTGTTAATGTGGAGTGAAAATCACAATCAACTATTGAAACGGGATATTCTTCCAGTTTCAACTTACTTTCTATAGAAGATGTGTCAAAACGAAAGTGCACTAAAAAAGGTGGAGGACATCTACTTCCAATAGGTTGTGCATGACAATGCAGGTTTAAAAAAAGTAAATTAAATCTTCAATAGGGTTTTTGAATTACCGCTTGTTAACGTCTTTCGCAGAGGTAAATTCGAAAGACTCGTGACACTAGAAGATTCCGCATTCAGGTCAACCGAGGACAGCAGGGCTGCGTGGTGGTAGGCCGGCAAGGGAGGTGTGTCCGAATGGCTCCTCTCGTGACTAGCTCCGCGATGTTGTGGGCCCCCGCCTCGCCTCACGGCTCCTGGACTTTGACGCGGCCGGGTTTTGCTTTGCTCGGCTAAAGACAGCAGCTTCCTGACGGCCTGTGGGGACGCTGAACCTGCAAAACCTTTCAAGTTAATCCCCGTTATTCTACAACTTGCGCTTTAAGGAAGGGGAAAATCGCCCTGGAACGAGAACGGCCAACAAGAGTAGAAATAACCATGGAACTCGATTTAGCTGCTACTCCGTAGTTAGCTGCCTTTCGTAAAATCTTAAGTAAAATCCTATTCGATCTGAGAACTGCATGCAAATTCAGGAAACACCAGTTTCGGATAATTGGGGAAAATATAAGTTGGCAACTATCAATGAACTGCCATCAACTATCCATCATGCTTCGATGGGTTCAATAGACACAAAAAGAATGAGAAAATACGAGTGAATGGGCTCCTTAAGTTGGTCGGATTTTGCATTTTTGCCATCATAATATGCCATCCAAATATTATTTGGATTCAGCGCTCTGTTTGCTTTGTATACGTTTCTGAGGCAGTATTTCCGGGATGTTTTTTATTTTTATTTTTTTTTTTTTACAGCCGAGGGCGACGCTGCAGTGCCTTGGAGTCTGATTGTGGTGGTAAGAAGCGACACGCCGTTTTTGTTGAATTGGCAGGTTTTTTGCCATACCATCCCGGTTGGGCATATAAGCTATACCTGAAGCGACCTTTTAAGGTAGGACTCACGCCCATTGCAGGACCTCCAGTTAGAGTCAGGCTTAAGGCGATCCCAACAGCCATGATCATGGATTGGACACGCCCTTCCTAGAGATCTACCTAGATGGTAGAATGTGAAAACGGAGGACTCGCCCTCCCCTCTCCGCGAAGTCTTGATGAAGCGCAGTAGCGACCACAGCTTGATCTTGACTTAAATTTCCTCGGGAGTGGGTGTGACAAAGGCGTAAAATGAACCGTGCGAATGCTATGCATGGTAATAGGCTCTGCCGAGTCTGGTGTGACAAGCAGAAACAGCTCTTTGAGCTCTTATGGAGGCGAAACTGGAGGAAGCAGTGGCCTGGACGGCCAACAAGTAATTGCATGTCGCTTCACTCCAGATTGACCATCTCAGTTGCTGTTGCTTTGGAGATTCTAACGACCTACCTCGCCTGCCTCTTACCAAGGCTGCGCTTTCTCTCTTGCTGCCCACTTCCTCGTCCAAATGCCTGGTCGTCTCCAGAGAGGCGTCAGGGCGTATTTGGAGACATTCTGAGCTCCTCTTCGCTCACTAGCCTTCGCAAGGGAGTCAACATATTTATTACCCTCAACGCCCTGGTAATGGGGGCACCATGCAAGCATAAACGTTTTGTCCCGTGCAGAAGATTTGAGTTGATTCAGACTGACCCAGACCATCGCACGAAAACAAGGCAAATTAATCCTTTCACTTTCATCCTGTATTTACTTAAGAAAAGAAAAAACTATTCATTATCGAAAAGCTAATAGAAGGGGTCTGAGGCCAGGTGGGATATGGTCGGGAGTTGGCTGTCTTTAGCCAGCAGGGGGTGGCCCTTTAGTACTATAATGGATCCACTATTAACAGAGACACCTTTTCCAATATGTCTTTTGAATAATGACGGTTCTGAATAAAACGTTTCAAGTAGAAATTCAAGGAGCCCATTCAGGAAATCAATTCGGCAAAAATGTTTCAGGGTTGATGATCATGCCTAAAGGTGAATCGATGATGAATTACATGATAAGAGAATAACAATCCTATCAATCCTCTACCTATCAAACACTATTCTGTCCGAATGTCTCGACACAACTTGTAATACAAATATCATTAAACAAAATTAATGATGACACTATTTCCACACATTTAGGTTTCTAAAGTAAGCAGTTACTATCCCTGACTGATTAACTAAAAACTAATTCATAGAACAAGATCTCCACTAAATCTGTTCGTTTGGCTACACTGATCAGCTGCCGGTAGCCCGATAGATGACATCTTATGTTATCTGTTATCTGACATGACAACGTTGGGTTGTTTGGTTGGACACGGCGTGCTATTGACTAAACATTGGGTTGGAGACACCAATAAAAGGGAGGGGTTTCGACTAGGGGAGATGAAACACTGTTTACCTAGAAAAATGTCCATCCCCATGTCCAGTTTTTTGCCTAACAAAAATAAGTCCACGGATTAAGATCTTGAGGGGCTAACGTTTATTGCATGATCTAAGCCGTCATTATCGTAATTTCAAAGTGAATCTTTGAAGGGCATACCGAATTTGGGATGAGTGTGTTTTCTCGTCCCTTCTGACGCCGAAGATGCAGACGACGCAGTTGAAAGTGTTGGTGACGGGTTCCTCTTGCGAATTGGAGCAGAACTACTTCCTTCACGTCCACCCTCGCACTCGAGCGATAACTCGTGAAGTTTTTCTTCGTCCGTTATCACCTTCATTCGGTTTAGATAGGCCTTCACCCTCCTCACCATTTGTGCCTGAAAGAAGTTACAATTGAATTACAAACTTTGTACGATCAATTCAATAGTAATTTGAAACAATTTAGTCAGTTAACGTAAAAATTATCTATAAATGATATAAACACAAACTGGGTCCATCTTATCACAAGTTGTGCAGCAAATACGACCGATGAGCCCAAGTGAAATACTGAAACCTAACATGGAACGCCTAACACTGATGAGGGGACTTGGTGGGGGGGGGGGGGGGGCAGAAAAACTAGGAATCTTTTCTCTTTATTGTGCAGGTGGGACAATCCTTTGAAAGGCAGACTCTTCAGAGGCACAAAAGGATCGAATGACCCGACAGGAAATCCTCAAATCAACACTATAAAGCGAAGGGCGAACCCCTGTGATTATCTACAAAATGGGTCAGTTGTGCACCTAACCGTAGAAGGAAAAAGGAGGACGGCATAGAATTCAAAATGCGTTAACTAAAGCTTAGGCCACTGTGTTTCCCTGTGGCTCTCCAACTGTATTTTCTGGTCCGCAGAGACTGCATGACATTTAGCGTGAATAAATTACCGCTCACCTCTTCGAACATTTTCTTGGGGTTTGGTGCCCCTGTCGACTTTTTCCTCCGTTTGACGGTGGCTGCACCCTGCTGATTATTTCCTGTCGTCAACTGGTTTAAAGCAACCATAGCATTCGACGGAGGTTGACCACCTTTAGCAAGAGAAGGATGCTCGGCATCAGTAATAATTTCACAGTCACATCAAATAAGTCAGTTTGTTCAAACACGTACCGAGTTCCAGCATTGTGAGGAGGTCATAAGGAGAAGAACACATGTTGGTCAGCGTCCGGACCTCTTTAGCAATCATCCTCAGCTTTTCAAAATTTATCAAACCCTCTACTTTAGTGTCGTTACCCAAATGGATGAACGTCAAGTCTTTCTTTACGACGGGGTAAAACGGTATCTGCAAATAAACGTGAAACGGTCATCCCAAGTCAGCTACATATAGTTAAAAACAATCACAAACAAAATCAAACTCACAATGGGAGGCGTCCCACTATTGACTAGTTGCCTATATTTGCTCATGTTCCGGGACGGATCCATAATTTGTTGGAGGTCCTGGAACAACCTTTGATACTTGCTAGGCAGTTTATCCCACGTCAGCCTTAACCTACTCACAGCACCGTGACCGAGACCAGAGATTATTGCGAACATCGAGTTGAAGTTTTTGCACTCTTTACATTGTCCTGAAAACAAAGAAGAAAACCGTCAATAATTATTATAAAACGTCAATATTATAATCATACGTTCGATAATTCACATTTATCGAACAGTAATCGATATTTAAACGGCGCTTTAAAAAAAATCGAAATTCAAGAACAGCATTTTCTACCTCCCAACTTGACGACATTTAGGTTTGTTCTCTTCGTCAAAATGCGTTAGTTTCATTTTTGACAAAGTGTTTCTGTTTATCTACGCTAGATGGATGGATTAAAAACAATAGGGTACTCATTAGGGGTTTGCCTGGGAATTTCGACGTTGAATTGTCAAAATTAATCTTTTGACTAGAGCAACAGCAGGCTTCGGATCTTCGAAAAAGGAGCGATGCAATCACGGAGGCAACTTTTCAAATCAGCGATAACCTCCTTTCTCGGGGATAACTGTTCCTTTGCGTTCTGTTTACCAGCTGAATCGAGCTTGATCGCAGATTGACCAATCTCGCAGGATACCGAATAGAGCGGCATGTGCACTGAGATTGTCGTTGCTTCGCTGGTAAAAACCAGAGCAGCCAGGTCTTTTGATTGATGGCAATTTGATGAGAGAAGCAGACTTCAGGGGGGTTCGTGGTCTGCTTTGCTCGTCGTAAATTGAAAGAGTTCCTCTTCTGACGTAAACGTGAAAGTGTGGGAGCCCCAGAGGGCGCAAGACTTGAGAAAACTTCCATCAGAAGTTCGAGAGTTCTGAAGGTACCTTGAGACGAGATGACAATGTTTTCAAATGATCAAGCAAGAACTTACTAGCAACTTTGATGAACTGCTTGATGATTTTGGAGCGCCGAACGAGATTGTGCTCAGAACAAACTTCTGTGACCACCCAGAACATTTCTCTATTCACCAACTGGAATCATAATAATAGCTGGTTATGTATTTCGTCAGGTGACACGCGATTGGTTAACGTCAAATAATTTTCCCATTCATTACCTCGGCAAATTGGGTAAGCATCGGCGTCCCATACCGACTGGTCAGGTCGAACAAGTCGTCCAGATATTCGGTGCTTTCGATTTGCCGGAATATCGAGAAATCCTGGAGCGTCAGCTGGATGGCCACCTCGACTGCGTTCAGCTGCAGAAAGTGAACGTTGCTTTCTCTGACCAATTCGGACGCCAAATCGTCCGTGACCAGAGTTTCCGTGATGCCGTTGGTTTTTAAGTAGTACCTGAAATTATTTTTGAAGTTAATCAGTCAAGCGAGATTTCAGGGTGAAGGATTTGAACAATTTTCGTCTTTTCAAAAACGTACCTGCTACTTAACCCTATCCGCTCGGCTAAATTCTGCAGTTGGTCTGGTAACCTTTTGTGCTTGATGATCCCACCCTCCGAAACTGACACTTCGCACAAGGAAAAATGCCAACTTGGCTCCGTAATTCCAAACTCTTGCAAAGCGAGCATAACTACCTCGTGAGCCGTGGTCTCCTGTAAATCAATGTTAAAATGGAACCCGTAAACATCACTTATGGCCACAATTGCCAAGCAATAATCTTATAAATCTTCTTACCTTGTGCACCAGAAGGTACTTGCAGGTTTGGTCGGCTTTGTACACCTTTAACACATGCTCTGGATAGTCCGTGCCTCGGAAATCATCGTAGCAAATGTTCACCAAATCTGGTTGGGTAACTAAATTGGATTCACCTGAATTTTGATTAATTTCTTCTACAGGCCCGTCACTGAAATCAAAAGCAAATTCGTAACAGGTACGGTAATAACTATACGAGGGGCCATAGTCACAATTGGGATTTACCCGGGATGATTGCCAACCAAGACAGGAAATCAAACAAGAAACTCATGCGTGGAGGTTCAAAACAAATGACAACGAGACTCACGTAATCGTGTTTTTAGGCAGGATATTCATCTTCACCAAAGCTTTCTGCAGCCTCTTCTTGGAGGCGAGAGTCATGAAGGACTGCTTGACGGGTTTGGTAGGGGACACAGGGGCTACTGGTAAGGGTGGTAAGGGCGGAGGGAGGGGTGGGGTAGGGTTGGGATCTACTTTCCTAGGAGTCCCTCGACTTTTCCCCGAAGTGCTCGACAGCATATCTTTGAAACCTAGAAACAAATGACAAATTTAGAGGCCGAGTATTTATGGACGTGTGAACTACCTCCACGGCCAATAAGGAACGGACATCAAAAGTGGGAAAATAAATCAATTTGAGACAAAATTTTTCTATATTTAATATTATTGGGAAAAGATTGAAATTGAATTTTGCAGAGAATGGTTATGGGGAAAATGTTGAAAAAAAAAAATAATAATAATAATAACATTCGGCCCTTTGCTTAGAACCTACGGCTGAAATTCAAGAAACATGGAACATGCTTTACTAACCATGGGATTGGAACCCATCTTGCGCGTTGGACTGCCACACGCCGAACTAGTGGCCTGACGGTAAGAAAAGTGATGATGCCGAACTAGTCGCCTAACGTACGACAGGTGAAGATGCCGAACTAGTGGCCTACTGGTAAGACAAGTGAGGATGCCGAACTAGTGGCCTAACGTATATTTATATATTCCATAATATATAAACGTGACACTCCCGCGTCTCCCTCTCGGACTAACGTTTTTAGGCAGTCAAGCATGTTCCACGCGAAAAGTCTTTCATGATGTGGGTATTTAGATGTTCTTCAAAAGATGTTCTGAACGATTTGAATTGCTGGCCTGGACTTCATGAACACTCATGAAGAGGAGCGTCTGGGGGTCCAACCTAATGAAGGGCCGACTTCACTGGGGAGGGGCTGTGTTGACCAATAGGGAGGCAGAGTCGGGTGTGACCAACCCAGACAGCTGATTCCTCGTCCTGCCGCAAATTCATACTTTAACTTTTCCATTAATAATATATAAATTAATATGAACGTGGGATGAGAGTTTTTATCCCAAGTTCAGTGTTATTAGCAAGCCTAACATCGATTAAAAAAATATATATATATAAAAGTCCATTCCTTATTGAAACCAATTTGGCAGCCGATGGGACACGTTCACGTGTGAGATTCATGGCCTGGAAAACCAATTTCAAAAAGCTCACCTAATAAATTTGACTTGACGGTTATACAAAGATGCGTACTGCCTCTCAGTATTTCTAACGCCTTCGGGTGTGATATGTGCTCGAAATTGTTCCCATTCACTTCTAAAATTTGGTCTGCCCTCTTCAACCCAACATCTTCAGCCTTACAGCCTTTTTCCACCTGAAAAGAGGTCGTCAGCGTTAGCAGTCGATAATCGGCAAGGACAGATACAACTAAAAAGGTTCTACGAACAACAAATATGACGGGGTTTCATGGTCCAATTGTTTTGTCGATGAATCATCGAATCGTCACAGTCAAGTTTCAGCAAGAGCCACTGCACATGCGCTCCGCCACGCCAACATTCTACGATTCGATTGACTGAGAGCTGAGAGCGTCGAATATTCGAAAAGGTCGTCGAAGAAAGCACTGCAATCGAACCTTTTCCCATAACTTCTATGACAACTGTTTGTTATTTATTTCAAAATCAGAGGTCGTGTTTCTCTTCGAAGATTTAGGTGATTGCTTCTTTTGCTTGATAACTGAATTAATTGCAAAGCAGCCTTGAAAAAGTTCAACAGTGAAACGGTTGAAAAATGATATGAAGAGGTTGTTTGCAAGATCAAAGCGAGCTCCTAATCCCTCGGAATCCTCCGCTGAAACTTAATTTCATCCATGATCCGCTCAATGCAAATTGCCGTTTGGCCTTTTCTCGGAATTTCATACTTGAAACTTTGGTGAAAATAGCAATGTAATAAGTTCAGAGGAGCAGAGTGAACAAACAATAATGAGGTACTATGGGTAATCATTATTGATTCAGTCCCGTTGGATTCCAAAAGGAGCGCTAGGTGCACTTGGTTTTTCGAGGATTCGACGTTTCAGAGAGGTTCCTCAAGAACTGTGGCTCAGTTTTTCAATTTAAGACGATTCAACGAGCGAAACAGGCCATGAACACCCTCCCTATTATATTTGTTTGGTGAAAGAATACCATAACAAACCTTAGATATGAAGATTCCAAACCCCCTTTCATAACCTCCAAGAATGGAAAAAGGCAGAATGTCGTCTCTGGACGGCCTCGCCAGCGTTATACACCGAGGCCTGGCTTTGGCCGCACACGCGATATTCAGAAGGCCCAACTGGCCGACCATTCGCTCCCTTTCCAACCAACCTGACAAAATGAACGTCATGAGTCAACAATTTAATTAAATTCAAAATTTCCATCCAGCAAATAATACCAGATTGTTCAGCACTCGTGCGAGTTTTGTGGGTAAGTTACCTTCAAAAACCTCCAGTATTTCCATCATCTGGGGGTTCGTCTCAAAGTCGGTGAAGTGGTTGTTGACCCAAAGTAAAAGTACCCTCGTCACTCGGTCTCTCGAGTTTTGGTCGTCGAACCTGTCACAAACAAGCGTAGTGCGTTGAATTATACCTTTCTCGAAAAACTACAAAAAACGCTGCAAATTTTACACAAGGGTTTATTATTCTTTGATATAGGTTACTTGTACAGACATTTAATTCTGTCAATAAAAAAATTTAAAAAATTTTTTTTTTGGTTTTATCTCAAAAAAAAATTTGTTGGGGGGATTTTTTCTTTTCAAAAATGCGTTTTTTCAAAAATTCTTTAATTTTTACTCGAAAAATATTTAACTTCTTGGGATCCTTCAAAAATCCCATTTTTAGCCCCATGAAAGCCCTATAAATCGGATCGTTACGGGACCCCCAAAAATGGATTCTACGTCCAAAAATACTTCGAAAACGACACCTAACTCGATCCCATAGCTAAAAGTCTTCAAAACACCCCTCCTGTAGCCCCAATTTAGCCCCATAGCGCCCCACGGGTTTGGGCGATCGGACTGAAAACCTTGCGGGCACAACTAGATGGTAAACCAAGTATTTTGCCAAAATTTCAGATTTTTAAAAAAATTCCTACTGCCCAAAACGGCCCGGACGGCGGACGGACATTTCGGATTTAGAATGTAGACCTCTTGAAACGGATAATGTCAAATTTTGAGCCCGATCGGAGTCGTCGACCCCCGTCGCGAAAAAATAGGTGTATTATTCCAAGAATAATAAACCAAAATGGATTTTTTCGAAAAATAGAAAACTCGTGTTTCAATCTCCTGAACTTACCATTGTAAAAGTTGGTTAGCTACTTCTATCGAACTGTCAATAAATGTCCTGTGCGTGAGAAGGAAATCTTCAACATACGTTGGATCCGTTATCGAATTCTCTTCTATTAATTGCAGCATCAGCTTTTCCGGTGTTCCCTGCAGGCACCGTTAATTGGTCAAATTATAATGAGATACACCGATAATTGTTCTGAACTTCAAACTTGGCGCACTCAATTTTACTCACCCTAATAACTACGTGGCCACGTCTGCCTCCTTCCATACCCCGTTGCTCGGTAACCATGACTAGCTCGCCGTCAGCATTGACGTGTTTTTGCATCGCTTCTTGCCCTGTGAAAATCATCGGACGAGAGACGGATTGAATGCAACGTCGCAAAGTTTAATTAATGCGAAACAGTCGCAGTGTAGCATCTCATTTACCTTGATGCTGTATCCTATAATAATCCGTTTGCGTGATGCATACAAATTGACAGTCGTCGCACTTGGTTCTCATTACTCCTCTGTGATACAATTTCTCCATTGTAGGAAGGATTCCGAAGCTGTGAAATTAAACAATGCTACAAAATTATCTGCCTAATCAGAATCATACTTAATTTTAGGTTTATTTATAAGAATTTTGATTCGAAATGAATAATGACAACTCTTTATTTAGTCAGTCTTTTAAAAACTGGCAACTTATGTAAATTAAAAAATGAAACAACCATAAATCTCCCTTTTAGATCTTTTCCACCTTTTAGATCATGTCTATGTCAAGAAAACAAAACAACGCTTATTACTACCAACAGAAGTAGTAAACATGTAAAAACCAATAAAAAAACGTTGCATGTTTTCCGTGATTACACAAATTTTTCCTGACCCCCTCGCCTTAGACATGTAAAAAAAACCGCATTACAAGCAATGACGGAGGACCTTGCAAATAAAATATTATGGCTGAGGGTCCCACCTGTCTCCTATGTGGAGCTGTTCGGTTTGGCCGTTAGAATATTCAATTTCCACTTGGCCGTTGATGAGGACACTCCACGAGTCTAATTCTTCACCGTCGTTCATAACGACGGTGCCGGCCTTTTCGACAACCGCGAAAACCTGAAAATTGAACAAATGCGGTAAGTCTATTTGTAACCTGTTGTAGGGGTTTGTCTTATTTGGTTCGTTCGAACGAGGGAAATCGTAAATGAATAATTCGAGTCACTCACCATGACGGAACATAGCGCTCTCCTCACGGCGAGGGTCATGTTGGTGAAGGCCTTGAGATGTTGAGTGAACTCGAGGAGGATCTCGATGTCCTCTTCGCATCTGTCCGTCGGATCTTTCTCGAGGCAGTCACGAACCGTGTCACGAACTGTCAGGCTCTGCAAACAAGAAAAATGGTAGAGGCCAAAACGAACCTTTGCCAACGATGGGATTGACTAAAAGCGAAGAAAATTTAACGTTTTCCACTTACGTCACTGCTCTCTGCCAGATCCTCCTCGTCGGAATCGACTATCGATTCGACAAGTCCAGACAGGTCTACTTCCTCCGCCTCGACGGAGTGGCAGGTCATCGTGTCGCTCCCCGAATACGCCGACGACGTCGAGGAATGCGAGCTGCGATTGCTCTTGTAAGCGTCTCGCACTCCGAACTGCAAATGTAATAGTATATTTCAAAAATAAAATCGACGAAAGCAACAACCTTAACCCTGGGGTTTCAAGTTCGTCGAATTTCAGTAATTTGCACGAATGGTCTTAGCTTTTCCAGATGTACAGAAACAGGGAAAACTCAACCCGGAACCCCATCAGCCCTTTAACTCGCCCCTCAACGACCTTCCGGGAAGGTTTTGGGGCTGAAAAACGTCCTCCCCCCCTCCGGTGACAAGGTGATTTATCTCAAGTAGGAGTGGAGGGGATGGTTGCTCCAAATGTGGTTGCTCTTCCATCTAATTTCCTCCTCTTCTGCCAAGGGCTCATCCTCTCTTCCCCGTTCACTCCCATCCTCTTTAAATGTCAGCCTTATTAATTTGCACCGAACCAGCTAGAATTAAGCCGTCCTTTACTCCCCTCCATCACCCTGAATGGAGACATTTGTCCCTCAGTTCCTAACGAAAATTAAGTTCAAGCCGATCCAACGAAAGAAAACTTTGTTCTGACTCGACAAAATCTCTCGCCGAATACATTAACGAAATTACTAATTAAAGGGTTGATGGCGAAGGGACACTGAGAATTGACGATTTCACCAAATGAGAAAATTTAATGCTTTTCTGCCCTACAGGGACTGACAAATCGTTAAAAAAAGAAAAATAAATTCATTCGAGATTCTGTTAATTGTTTTTTTATTCACGAGTTTTTTTTAATTCACTGTCACACTCAGTTCAAACAATTCAACACAAATAACAAGCCGCCAAAACGAGACTTGAAGATGACGGCATAGAACGAATGAAATCAGATTTGAATCGATGATCGATCGTTTTTTGTTGGCCTGATACTTTTTTGTTTGGTTGGCAAACCTGACGCTATTGAACTCAAATCAATCATTTGGCGTCATCCATCAATTACCTAACAAAATCAAGGCACGCCTATTCTTTATTTCACATTCAATCTATGTAGTGATAAAATTTATCACAAAATCGCTAACTCAGGATTTTTAACAATTTGGAATTTAGACTGCGTATAACCGTGAGTGACACAAATCAGAATGTGGTGCCTTTCCCTTCAAGTTGAAGTCAGAGGGAACAGGGATCTACAGCCAGTAGGGCTCCACCCTCCTTCTTCCGAGTTTCTTTACTTTTCTTTTTGCGCGGCTCCAATTCTGCTTTCTTTTCTTTTCTTTTTGTGAATAAACTATTATTATTTTACTTTGGTTTTTATTGGCCTCCATATTTCGCAATCACGATTCCAGGAATTTCCAGGGAGAATTTAAGGCCTAATTAAATTCTCCATGGAAATTCCTGGAATCGTGATTATTATTTTACTTTTATGTCTTAACCTCAATTTTTAGGCGGTATAAAGCCTATTTGTTTCTCCTCCGCCAGTTTGGCATGCCTTAAGAATAAAACAAGAAGAAGTTCCAAAACAGCAAAAATCTTGATACGATTTTTGTTTGTGATTACCTATTAGTCAAATGACCGCCCAAGTTCGGTAAGAGTTGTACTTTACAGTAAATGGGTAAAAATCGCCTTTTCCAATGATATCTTTTAGGATCCCATACGGGCAAGATCTTTCAATTTCGTGGAGTTAGCTTGTTCTAAAACTGACCTTTTTTCGTTCCCAGATGAGAATATATTACATCCGCCGCTAATGGTCCTTCTTCATCTTACCAGTAACGAAAAAATTTGCTTATTTAGGCCCCAAGCAAAGGAATGTTGACAAACGACTGACCCACTCATAGTCGAGTGACGTGTCGCTTTCGGAATAATTTTGGGCGTGAAATCGATTTATTGGAGTTCCAGACCTTTTCAATATCCTTTTGGGGCTCTAAGGGGTTGCTGAGATTCCTCAGGGATTCCTGAGGAGCTGCAGGTAGGGTTTATAAAGGGCTTGGTCCAGGTGGCTAAGTGAGGTATCGTTTTCGGAATAATTTTTGGCTGCAAATCCAGAGTCCCAGACTGTTGCAACCCCGCTCGGGGGCTTTAAGGCTCGTGAAAGGCAGCAGTGGTGAGGGGGGGGGGGAGAAGGGCTTTGGCCTGGGAGTTGAGTGAGGCGTCGTTTTTGGAAATATTTTGGTCGTAAAATCGATTTATTGCAGTTCCAAACTTTCATAACACCATTTTTGGGCTCCTAGGAGTTCTTGAGGGGACGGGGAGACTGTATAATATAGACTATACTATTGTAGTATACTACAGTAAGTATCCAAAAATATGCCTACCAAATTGTTTACTGGCAACCTAAGGGTCCGGTATTTTTCCCAATTTATAATTTTTTTTTTTAATCACAGATTGGGGCTCTAAATTTGTCTGAATGTGAACGGGAAATTGATCTGTGAGGAACAAAGATAGGTATATATCTCTTTGGTGAGGAAGGTTTTCACCTCTCGTGATAAGCTTGTTACGTTATGTGCAGGTGCAGAGACCGTCTGAATTAGTGGTATAGATAGATAATATATAGTATATAATATATTATATATATAGTATATAAGTGATATATAGTATATAAGTGATATATAGTATATATACTATATAGTATATAGATAATATCTTTACTGTTAATGAATATATTATATTCATTCATTCAATTAACAGTATCGTAATTTGAGCTTTCAATCCGCTGTTTTAAACATTCGTTCTATCACTCGTTTTCCAATGAGCTTTTATCTTGCTCAACCAATCACTTTTGGTATCTTGCGTTCAAATTTGATCATTTTCAAGAACAATAATTGTAGGAAGAAATACAATTATTGTAGTAATTTTGGGAACCAAAGTAACATAATCCAGTTTAACTTCAAAATTGTCATGTTTGAGGTGGACTTTGTTGGTTTTAGATTTTTGTTTGAGTCTTTGGATGCCCAAAACCAGTCTCCATGAATAAAACAATTAGCAGAAGACAGTCAATCACTTCATTCCTGATCGTGACAGGCATCATCGCACATTTAGACCATTATTGTCATCTTGTTGATGAGAAGGGGAAGCAACACGATATGTAATATATGAAAGTGGCAAACAACAACTTCTCTAGTTCACTCACGTTATCATCGAAAACGAGGTTGACGCCCCGATCCATGGCGGAGGGTAATCTGGTAGTGCGGACTGCCACCTCGGGGTAGTCGATCTGAAACAAAATATGTAGAACAAATAAAACATTGCGTCACTGAAAATGTTACATTTCATCCGCGAGAAATGAACGGCGAGAGAGCCACGAGGATGGCCACACGATTGAGAGAATAGTCAGCTGAATAAATGATTAACCTCCCGTCTAAACTAGTTCACAGTAACTCAACCGAAAGCCTGGGTGGTAAAAGGATCTTTCTCTCGATTACTCAATAATTCTCATCACTATACCGAACCCAACAAATTTTAAAATGTTGACTCGTAAAGTGTTGGTAACGAATAACTTTATTGGGCGAAGTACGGCACAGAGTAAAAACAAGTCGTAGAAGTCTTATTAAACAAAAAAAAAACCAACCGAAAATTTAAATTAGCTCTACATCGCCCATTTGTATCAATCTGTAATTTGTCTTCACGAAAAACGATTTTGTTGAGGGGTTTTGAAACATTTAACCAGTTGATGATCCCAACTTTTTCGTGATGTCGAGCAGGCACTTCTCTAAGAAAAGGCTCAAAGAACCAACTATTCGGGCTTTGACCCAACATAATGGCTTTATTAGATGTGGACCGGCTTGGATCAACCGTGCGTTGCCCACCGTCGAGTTGGGTGGTCCAGTATTTTTTGTCTACGCCTCCTCAAGGCTGAATAGGACGTAGAAATCGACTCAAAGACGCAACTTGACTCGGTTTCTCACAATCATACACAAGGTTGTACGATGAAAATGGAGGAAGGATATTGGGCGTTCGATTGATTTCAGTCAACCTCATCGGCTCGTGAACGCGGACAATACGAGTCTATTTTGGTCGTTGGAGGTGTGAATTTAACTTTACACTTACACACCTACCTGGACCTGGAGGGAGTCGGAGGTTCTATTTCCGTGTACGTGGCCAGCGAGTCTGCTGCTAGTTTGGGGCTACAGATATTAGTTTACACTATTGTAGCGTTCTGCTCTTTTGTGTAACGAAATCGAAGGAATGAACGACGACAATCGCAGGAAAATACGTGCTTGTAGTCAATAGCGGAGGAATCGTCAAGGAGTTAGATGAACCGTAACGAGGAAATTGAACTGAAGACTTTCCAGTATCGATAAACATGATGGAAATAAGAAAATCTTTAGCATTTCTCGTTAATGATCTGCGCCCTCCCATCATCCCAATGGCAAGTAAAATCGCTGATATCAACAGGCTCGTTTCTGAATATCAATACCTCATCGAGGCGCAGTGGCGGAGTCTAAATGTAAACAAGAGGCGGAAACCTTGACACCGGCGAGATAAATAAATCGCTAGCCGACCCAGATCAACCAACAAATTCGCATGATTCTCATAATTTCTGCTATATATATAGCAGAAATGTAAAATAACGTTCTTAACCTTAGCTATAACATAATATACCGGTTTTATGCGTAGAGGCTGATGAAAGTATGAGCATCCTGAGTTGACGGACAAGAACAAGTTAGATAACACGGCAAAATTGGAGCATTCGTGAGTAAGGGTCATTCCGCGAAAATACCTTTTTGAACTTTTAGTTGGTTGCTTGTGCCTGCAAACCTTTCTTAGGTACATAATATAATATTTAAGTTAAACCAACATTTCAAAAATTTGAATGTAGCAAAAATAGCCAAAACCCTACCTCCCTCACTCGTCTCCAGCTGTTCAATTTCTCCATAAAAATTGACGGAATAATAGGTATCGAATAAAGGTTGTGTTGGTAAATATTTTATTCAAAATTAGAGATTTTAAACAATCAGTTTCCTACCAAAATTCATATACATCATAAAAACCCTTCAATTTCAGAAACAACATTTCAATTTGTATTAAATTAATCTTCCGAATAGGGTTTTAAATTACCTACTCATTAACGTTCTAGAAACGTCATTAGCGTAAGAAACAAAAAATTGCTACGGCAATGACAAGATTTCGGTTCCGGTGTTGACATTCGAGGCTTCATGTATTCTGTTTGTTTTTAGACCTGAGAGGGGCAGGAAAAGCGGTATGGCGTTTTTTTACTCCTAGCAACATAATTCAAATGAAAAAAATCTTGAATATTGCGCTTTTAAAAACTATAGTAAACTGTTATGGTAATGATGAGTTACTCATGCTTACCACAGTTGCTTGGATGGTCGAGTTTCAAGTTCGTACTTATCAACTTGAAACTCAACCATCCGACAGCAGCGCCGTCGGACAGGCGACTTCACCACATTTCCCTTTTATTTCAGTGTTTGGCGCCTGCTTTCATTTCGGTGAGGGCAATGAACTTTTTTCGTGGGACAGGTGTTTTTCATTATTTCCAACACTACAAATTCCAAAATGCTGTTAGAGAGGAAGAAGTAACTATGAACGTGTTCACAAACCCTTACACATGATAAAACCCTGTAAGAAAACCCCCCTCCCCCCTCATGGCTCTATAAAATGGCAGTATAAAAACACATTGAAAAATTGACACGCTCGTCATGGGACAGTTACGGTAATGACATTAAATGAAATTTGAAATTTTCACAACTCTAACCTTCCAATAACGTCATAATTTATAGGAATTTCAATCATTTTAATGTGCTTCCGTACACAACGACATCATACCTTGCAACCCATGACCAAAAATTGAGTTTTGCCCTTCAAATGGGAGAATTATCCATACCGGACGCTAAAATGGCCAGTTATCTAAAGGGTTAAACCTACCTCCCCCCGCTTAAATTGAAATGAGCCCCTTCAGTCGTCGTTTGACACTTTGAGTTCCTTTTCTTTCAATCCGCGAAATGCCAGACGTGTAGCGATCGAGCTTGAAATAATTTCGTTTTGTAATTTCGCAACTCAGTACCGCAAATGAAGGTCTGGGGATCATGACGAAGATGAAACCATACAACGAAGAAAGAAAAGGAAGAAAAACCACACTTTTCAAATTTCACAACATTTCAGCATATCCCAATATGAATATTTTCATTTGCATACTCTTATCGCTCATTCAGACAACTCATGAGAGTAGGAATACTCGGAAAAATGTGAAAATAGGGTTCTAAATTTTCTAGTGCAGAAGAAAATGCCAACACCCATAGGCTGCTGGAAGTATGCAGGTCCAGAGTTCATGGACAAAAACGAGTTAGATAATACGTAACTAGAAAAAGAACACCCACTGCAATAGAGTTGATTTTTTTTCGATTACACGAGACCCAGCATTCATTTATAGGGAAGGTGAAATAGCAGTTACTGCTATCGATTACTGTAATGGTGTAATAGTCCCATAAAAAATAAATTCATGCATGGAGGAATTCTATTTCTATTGATGATCTATCTAACAGACGACTGCAATAGACTCTTTTGACGTGATAAAAGAGATGATTTAAAAAACCAATTCCTAGTAACTGGAAAACGAAGATAACAGGGAACTCGGCAGACCTAAAGGCGTGAGAATTGTCTGGAAGAATCCGGATATTTTGAGGGGGAAAAAAGCGTAATTGATTTTATTTTTCATATGCCTATATTGCAAAAACTGCTCGAAACTCGGCAGATGGCGTAATTAGGGTTGACCTTGATCTTCGATCTCGTTTTAATCGTTGCAAGAATTATAAAAAATCAATTGAACGTGCAAGGATAAACCCGTTTACCTATCGACAGAACCAAAAGTCAAGGCGAAAAGAACGATATGGGCAATTTGAAAGGCAACGTACTGATCAAAGGTGGTACCTATTCAACGAAAGAACTCTTCTTTTCAATTTGAAAGGTGATTCCGATATTACACCGGGAAAGAAAATCAATAGGCCGAATCATCGGCTTACTGAGTTGTGTAGACTTACAGCAATAATAAAAACCAATCTTCCCCATGCCATATATCCGTATCGGGGGTTAACGCTGTCAATCCCAAATAACTTCTCTTCAATCTTTTTTTTTTTTTTTTTTTTTTTTTCAAAGAGGACCTCCACAAGAAACAGTCATGGTGACGGACGGGATCGATGTGTTGTAGCGTCGTGAATAAAGCGGAGGGAATCTCCTCCCTCCCGACATGTTTATTTATGAAAAAAGGGAAAAAAAACCTCGGAGGAAAAATATAGAATGAGATTTGGTGGTGAAGGGAGTTTGTTGAGAGACGATCTTGGGATATTTTTCGAGGTGTTTGTTTTATCAAGGAGAAAAGAAGCTTTGGGCCGCAACGTGAGGGGAGGAAGAGTGTCGTGAACCTGACTTGTTACAAGATCACAAGGAGGATGTACAAATCGACAGTGATTGTACGAGCCACATCCAATCAACAAAAAGCTTCTTATTTATTTAGTCGACAATATACATCCTCAAAAAAGTAGGTGTCTCAAACACAACGAACTAGATTTCTCAACATAACTCGCAATCTTTAGCTGCTCAAGTTATAATCGCATACTTCTTGATGTTAATGCGTATCGAATAATTGGTAGCTGCAAAAAAGATGAGACAAATTTTGAAAAAAAAAAAAAAATCCAAAATGTGTTTTAATAGAATTTGTGTGAAGATGGAAAGGTGGTGTAGGTTATTAAAACACATCCCACTAAAAGCTGTTAATTAATTCATTTTTAACACTGAATATTAATAATTAATATGAATAGTGTTGAAATAGACGAGTTGCCAAAGTCAAGTTACTTGTTCAGTTGAGCACGTTCACAAAAACAATGGAAGGCTGGCCGGCCGAGCCTTCGCCAATTCCAGACAAGCCACTGATCTCCTAGTCCACGCAATTAAGCATGGGGCAGACTTTCAATTGTTCAATTATGAAGGCCAAGTCAACCGAATCTTTAGTGGAGCTCGTAAGACACGCAGAACGAGACGTTAGAGGGGAGGTTCTTCTGCTTTGCCTTCCCAGCAGCAACATACAGTTCGGCGAACCAGATGTGCTTCACAGTGGATAGCCGTTGTTCCTTTAGCTACTGACGATTGCGACCTTTCTGACAGTCAGTTCCAGGATGCATTGGCAATTCGTTATGGACTAGAACCCAAGGGCCTGCCGGAGCTGTGCGACGGTTGCGGAGAATGAATGCAGCTCAATCACGCCCTAAACTGTAAGACAGGAGGGCACGTAAAGCGAGGGCATGACCAAGTCAGAGACGTTTGCGCTGGCATGGCAAGCATGGCCTGGAACGGCGTTCAAACTGAGCCAGTACTCCGCGAAAGTGACGTCCGCAACCCAGCTCTCATCGAGGTCTTGGCGGTTCCGGGGGCGTGGCATAGGGAGACTTGCGTTTTTCGACAACCGCGTAATCAACGCTGATGCAGTTTCCTATGCCCTCCTTGACTGGCCCCAAGTTTCCCGCCATGCAGAAGCGGCCAATCATGCGAAATATGATAAAGCAGCGGAAGACGCGAGGGCATCATTCCAGGCACTAGCATGTTCGTGTGATGGATCACTTGGGACGGAATTCCAGCGGTTCCACAAGCAGCTTGCCACTGTCCTCTCTCTGAAAAGTGGTCCCGCTCGTACTCTCAAGTAGCTGCCTGAGAGCCACTTTCACCAAAAAGCCGTACCGTGGGTTTAACTTACCGAAATCTTAACCTTAACCTGCCAACTTACCGAGACGTTAGAAAATTACATTTTGCCACTTCATTTCCGACGTTAACTTTAACGCAGAGGCTGTCGGTTACCGTTTCGGTAACTTAACGTGCAGTGTTGCCAAAAAAGAGCCATTTGTGTCCACATTTTTGTCCCCGGAGAAGAGAAACGCAGGGGACAGCAACAAAGGTAACCTTGAAATTGACTTGTGATCTCCCAGTTTTGTTTACATTTTTCCCATATTTGTTTACATAATATGACATTTTCTTCGGTGTTTTGGATCTAACTTTGCCGTTCGTTCGCCGACAAGCGAGGGGAAATACAATTTTTTGTGTCAATTCCTATTACTGAAAGTATGATTAAATCACGATATATCCTACGAATTTCGTTGCCGTTGCCGTCATCATTCCAACCACCTGGATGATGAGTATAGTTTACCTCATCAGGGGTAAAAGCCCTCATAAAGTTTCGGCAAAAGTGGGATGAGTTTGCTGATCAGGTCCCACCCAGAATTTTGGCCAATTTTATGGAATTTGCCAACAAAAATTACTGGCGAACCAAAAAAAAAAAAATACGGCGGTAAGTTGTCTTTCGTCTCAAGCTGTCACTGCATTTGGCAATAATTATTATTTCCAAAGTCGGCTACAAATCCCGCGTCAATTTCATTGTACACCCGAGTTGTGAGAAATTTTCCTCTAATGCCTCGCAGCCGTCTCAACTCACGTATGTGACCACAAACATCACGTCTTTTGCCAATCTGCATCCACGGCGGCCATTAAAAAATAGGACTTACCGTCCCGTTAGCTCGTTAATCGGTGGGACCTCGACCAGTTAACCTTAACGCGTGAGATACCGAGGGTTTGAGGTACCGGACGGGTAAGTCCACCGTCGTGAAAGGCAAATCGCTCTAAACTCTCGGGTAACTCTGCCCGTTATCCTTAAACGTCCGGTAAGTGAGTTGGTGAAAGTGGCCCTGACTCAGTTCGCAGTGATCCGAGCCGTCGCCGTGAGACTACGGAGGACTCTGCGGAAGTTTCGTTGGCTGGGGTTGGAGAATGGCGACGGACTCCAGGTTTGGGACCGTGAGTGAAGGCTGAACTTCCCGTTTACTGCTACCTCCACAATTTTTAGCATCGGTTTTTCCGGGCCATTTAGTAAGCAGAGAACGTTAATATTTTTGACAAAATTTATGTTTGATAAATAAAGGATAGGCGGCTGTTTCTCATAACGTTTTAGTGCACATACTCCCTTGTTGCAGCTACCGCCTCAGTGGATTCAAGACCTATCCATCTTTGTACCATCCTTGAAACGCGCTCACCCTTTACGTTAGCCACATGCCATGTGGAGGGTTGCGGAGGAAGACCTTTCCCTAAATGACAAAAACCTTACGCCCAACCATCCCTCGAATTAGTTCTGCTCCTAATTAGGACGTGAGAAATGAAGAGAACGCCCAACCTCTCTTATTTGACAGCCAAGCGATAAGAAAATCATCTCGTAAAACAGACAGAAAAGGAGCATCATGGTTTCAATCAGCTTTTTGTTTCATTTGTTTAAAAGCAAAATCCCATAAATATCCAGGAAACACCCAAAAGCAGGGAGCACACATTTATATTTTGATGAAAGTAATGGAAACTTCAGATCTAATTTCAATGCATTGAATGCTTAGACATGCCTAAGCTTTAGGCTCACCTGACAATCATGCTGTCGTGAACCAAGCGACGACCTTCCGACGTCATTCTGCATGGAATAGACTAGCATCCTGTCCCTATTCTATTTTAACTTTGATTTTAACTTTAAATCTCAATTCGAGTACATAAGTGGCGACAACAAGAAACAAGTTTATGGTAGTCATCTTGTATGAGCAGCGGTCTGGACTCGACTGCTAAAAAATCCCACTCGGCCAATCCAGCTCAGATTAAACCGAAGATTTTTTTCCCCTATCGGAATTTTCTTATCTTTTTCAAACTTCGAAGGATGAGGAATGTCCCCGGGAGCCCGCAATTATCGAGATGAAAAAAAAAAAAAAAAAAAAAACATTCTCAAGAAAAACAGATGAGCCTTATCTGTATTATTGGAATTGTTTCGGGGAATGCAGCCCGTGGAAGATGCAAACCTTGTATGTGCATTGGGTTCACTGATCTGGTAGTGTGATACACCGACAAGTCACGTACAGCAAAAGTGGCACGTCAAGGAAAACCCCTGAATTGGAAAAAGATCCACTTTGGCAACTGACGTACAGGTTGTGGGATCACGACGCAGGGTGAACACAGGTTGTTACACCTGGAGTGACCATTACTATGTATGAGGGGTTTTCACGGTTCTCGACGTGTTAACGTATTAAATTTACCAAATTAACAGGTGTGATAACTATCGACATCTATACCTATCTCGATATATCCCAGAAAAAATGGCCGCTCACCTCCAGCTGCTTTCCCCTACTTTGTTAGCTCTTAGTAAGCCTCTTTGAATTTTAGATTCTTTATATTTTTCTCTTGCGTGCCGAAGGTAGGTTTACAACTCCTCAAGTTTCATGTCCCTAAGATTTTTCCGTGTGAAGTTATAGATTTTGAATCTAGCGCTTATCAAAACTTCTAACTTTCTCCTCCGGACGTGTGAGACGTGTCTTACTAAAATTAATCTTAGATAAAAGAACTCCAAGAAGTTGGGAATGAACCTCGATAAGTCCCGAGTCCACAGGTGAACACTGATTTTTTCAATTAAGCTTCGGGATTTCTTGACCACTTGGTTAAACTGGGTGTGGTTTTCAAGGGTTGGTCCAAGTGAAAAAACGTTATTTCTATGCCAACGTTTCAACGTATTTGTACATCTTCTTCAGGGATTGGAATGATTTAATGCTTGTTCAGATGGAGAGAATTTAGCTGCAGAGTTAAATATATATATATATATATCTAACTGCCCAAAACGGGTGAACGGAGGGCGGCGCACTAAACGCTGATTAGCAAGTCACAAATCTCAAGAGCCCCCAGTTTTTCCATTTTTGCTCGTCTTAAGCTGGATTTTATTTTATCGCTGAATTTTATGGTGAAATTACATTTAGGGAATATTGAGCCGTTCAGGGAATATAAATCCAAAAATGTTTAATCAGAAAATATGAGAATTGCAAATAATGCTGAAATTAACGATTTTCGAATTTTGACTAGCCAATTAGCGTTCTGGACCACAGTGCCCGAAGTGCCTCATGATTTGGAAAATTATGAACTTTTCTACTTTCGACACTTAACAAGGTAAACTCGACCATGAAAATCCCTATTATCCTGTGAAGTCATTCGTTTTAGAGACACTAGACAGTACCTAACTACACTTCATTCAGCGGAAGTAAATTCCCCGTCATGATAAGCAGCCTCAAGAGGAAGGTTTAGTCATCAGGAATTATCTGGAATGCTGTGTGATGCCGCGTGATCAGACACAGCACACGGGACAAGCGATCCGCGACGATCGGAGCTCATGAAATTCCTCCGCGAATTTCGACATGTCTGATATAATTGAAGCGAATTCGTCTGGCTCGTGGACCCATGGAAATTGTAATCTGATATATCACTCACCAGACACGCTAATCAGACTAATTTATCGGACCCAACCACACATACCTGAGTGGCAAATGTGTTTGATAAGCATGACACAAATCGTCAGATAATGTTCGAGCAATTCAACAGGGATCTATGACAAAAACTCAAAATTTTGCAAATTACCTTAGTGGGAAGTGCCGGAAGTGACTTGGACAGAGGTTGAACAAACCTGGACACCTGCATTTTGTGGACCACAAATTCACTTCCTTTTCTTTTCCACACGTGTTTCAACATAACAGCGCGACACTTACAAAACCCAGTAATAAAAACAGCACAGAAAAACGCGTTTAAACGAAAAAAATCTTGAAACGGGGGAAAACGGGGCACATGCTCTCTGCATGGCTCCCAAGCGTGCACTATCCTTCGTAACGACAATCTTCAGGAAATCCGTTTCCACTCATATCTGGACGGGGGTGTTCCTTTTCTTTCCTCCGTCGCGAACACGAAATCACTTACCAATTAACGACACAAAATTTTACGGTCTGGAGGAGCAATAGGCCTTAAAGGGGGTCCTCAAAAGGTAACTACCACTTGTTTTCCGAGGAGTTCAGTGCCACTTCTGCCTTCCAAAGGGTTCGTGTCACGGTGTGATTCACATAACAGGACCCCGGAAGGAAATTAGGGTTTGAGGCACGCGTCAGGGGGCCACCTTGATAGTGAAATAGACAATTTTATTGAGCACCGATGGGTTGCCATCTAGTTACAAACCTCATCACAGAAATAGTAATCTTTACATTACTATGCATTCCGGCCAAGAGCTTCCTCTGTGGTTTCACAAAGGAGGTTCTTGGCCATTGAGAACCAGCGGACCACTAAGTTAAACCGTGAAGGCATACCAGTGACCCCCAGTGAATTCCGGGGAACATTCTAACCATGGGAAAATAAATTAATTATCATTTTCAGAATAGCCAGTACGTGGAGGGTCAAAAATGTTGATCGGCCTCAATTAAATGAGTGATTGCAAGGTTAACATTCAAAAAAAAAAAAAAAGAGGTAAATATAATATATTTACATATTATGTGCACCAATGGTTAGATAATGTCAAGCTCGATGCATGAGCGAATGAAGGGTTACATTCAAACTGGTCTACACAGCATTGCTGTTCATAAGCGGATAAGATTCCCGGAAAAAAAATACAGACTTTCTCAAAATGAGCAAAATCGAATGTTAACATTTCTGCAATCACCCTTTCAATTTGTCTCATGGCTTCTAATCGATTTGAAATACTTTTTCTTATTAAAACACCTAACTGTAAAGTGGCTATCTGTTCCAGGGCTGTGACATCGATGTCTATGTTTTACTTTCGATTTTATCGATGTTACTTCTTTTCCCCTGTATTTATACGGCTTTTTCGGGGTCTGCGCGGGCCATCAAATATGTATCCGTATTTTCCTCTCTCATACATAATATGCATGAGTAAAATAGTATTTTACACGGATATTCGAGAAATAATCAGTGAACATCAAGGGTCGCATGGGTCAAAACACCGGCGGTCGGTGTGAAATTGTGTTATAAGCAGTGTGCATTGTGTGTTGGGGGGGGGGGGGGGGGATTCTGTCTGCAAGGTTTTCAGCTCGATCGCCCAAATCCGTGGTGCTCTTTGGGGCTAAAAAAAGGGCCCCAGGAGTGGGTTTCGAAGGTTTTCGGCTGAAAGGTTGAGGTAGGTATAGTTTTCCAAGTATTTTTGGGGGTCCCAGACCATAGAAATCCACCTAATTTCACCGTGGGGTACTTTTGGAGGATGCCAGGACGTCGAATAAGGTGTCGTTTTCCGAGTAATTATGGACGAAGAATCCATTTTCCGGGGTCCAAACAATGTAAAAGAAACATTTCAGTTTTTTACGTCGTTTACAAAAGGACCATTCATTGAAGGGCTGCTGAGCCGCCGGACAGCTAGACAAGGCCAGACGGTACTAGAGAGTGGCGTTTCTACAATGCCCTTCACTCAAAATTTCGGCAATCTCGCCCTGGAACGGCCCTTTCATCTTTTCATACCTCCCCTGAATACATTTCCCCCTAAGAGCAAGTGCAGAGGGCGTCTCCCTTTTAGAACACAAGCTCGCTAAATCTCGGTTTTGGGTTTGCGGCCCGTGCCCAGGTCTCAGCATACATTAGCATCCGCTTCGGCTTAGTAAATCTCGTTCAATTTCCATCTATTTAACAGAACCCCAGGTGCCTCAGAGAATATTTCATCTCTCTTAAAGGACAAATTATATGCAAAATCATCCATAATTTCGTCAAACTTACGCACCTTCGTTGTTTGGCAAGCACCAACAAAATCAGAGCGAACGATAACTCGATAAACACCCATGACCGTAGAAAAATGAACTGAACGAACGACGATTTTTTCAAGCATTTGCTTAAAACAAAAAAAGTTTTCCTAAAAGAAAGACTTAATGAAGCTAATGATAAGAAACGACCAGCCGTGAAGACAATGAGAGCGCTGCATCACTGTTTCCTAACAATCTACCTACAGCAGGGTTCTTCAGAGCTTTACAATAGGGGCTGCAGGTAATGGCCAGAGAGGTAAAATAACCAGTTGAAGGGGAGAAGAATTTTTTTTCTTTCCAACCCACCTCGTAAATATGAAATCAATAATGGCTGATTCAGTACACTCCAAGAGAGATGTAGAGACGAGGAAGGCCTGGGAGACTGATTCAATCCAAACAGATAACGAATTTCAATCAGCAACATTTATTTTTCAATTTCAATCAACGAGTTTTACTGCTTGACAAATCTTGTAGATTCAGGCGATTGAAGGGGAGATTAACCCTTTGAATAGAATGGAGATGAAATTTACACGGCGCGCTCATGTATATCGGGGGAAACGTAATAATTGAGTTCGTCGAAACCCCAACGCAAAATGTATTTAATACAATCATTACATTTTCGAGAAGCATCCATCCGTTGCGCATAGCCTAGGGACTTCTCCCACACACTTTATTACATTTTCCGTCGAATGGGGACGACTTGCATGCACAGTGAAAACAGGTTGAATACAAATCATTTTCGTAATTTTGTTAGGGATCGTTTTGAGCAAACTCACGTTTTATTCGGATAATTGCAAACAAAAGGCTGATACAAATTAATTGCGTCCGCAGAACGTGAATGTGGTATTCAAGCTGGCATTTGAAGAAAATTAGTTTTTTTATGTTTTACTGTTCCAGAATAACAGTAACCCCACTCCAGATATTTTCGAGGGGGAGTCGCGATGGGGAGGTGAGAGGTTTCTCATCCTCAAAACATTGTTTAAGGATGATGGAATTTGATAGAGACGAAAGTACATAGACAGAATCTGAAGGGATGAGCCTTTCATGTCTCCACTTGAATTCCGCGTTCTATCTTCACCCACTTTTTCACAAACCATCTCATCTTAAACTTCTTCGGGGTAAGTGGCTGAGCGTAGAAGTAATATAACCCCGGACTTTCCAACTATCAATAACCTTCGCCCGAAAAGAGATTAATCGCCCTTTACAAAGTGGGAAAAGTAATTTAAGTTGACGTGTCGACTCGAGGAAACTTTTGCTGGAAAGGTGAAGCTGAAACCCGCGCTTTTCCCGAAGCCCACTTCCAACGAAAAAGCGGCTATTATCCTCACATGTTCATCAACGGAAAGTGACACTTTATCATGTTCTTTAGCCGGCAGTAAAGTTGGGGGGCTGAAAGTTTCACCGAGCAAACCTTTCTGTGGTAAACTTGGCGCCCTACTTTGGACGTCAACCAGATGTAGTAACCTCTGGCGCATCGTTAGGTCGTTTTACTGAGAGATAGAATATCACACGTTCTGTTCCGTCAAATCACAAATTCACCTTAACATCAAATCCTTTGAAGGCAAAGCGCCTCGAGCGTCTTCGTGGTCCTAAGTATTCATATAACTTTGCGCATGAATATTTGTTATAAACATGCTCACAATTTATTCTTAAATTGCCTACTTTCAACGTCTATCTTTATTGCTATTGTCTCAGGGTGAAAAATCATTTTTTAAATAACTTTTTGTTTTTCAGTGAAAATAAACTATCACCTGATTCTCAAAATGTCAACAGAAAGTTCTGCCATAGGTTGAGGGAAAGTTATCTCACTTTGTCACAGAAGCTCGAAAAGCTCTGAACTGATTCGCTACGCTTTCTTCATCGATTGGTAACATGCACACCAACATTACGCGAGCAGAATACGACGCTGCCGAGAAATAACTGAGATCCAATCACTGCAAGGTCATCAACAGTATTGGTTAACGCTAAATAGAGTAGACGTCAGTCGAAGTATTGACATAGTAACGGACATTTTTTATTGGCAAGGAACTCCTTTGAATTTTCTCGATCAATTACAGTGGCTTATTTTTGCTACAGAAAGCGAAATTCCTACAGTGGAAAACTTTTGGAATTCAAAAACCAAGTTGAAAAGATTTCTATTCAAGTTCATTCGCTCCACTTCAAATCAGTTCTAGATGTAAATTAAAAGGTACAGTTACCCACTTAGAAAATCCTTATTATGCCATCAGGAACTAGTAGGGGAGGCGATGAAAGTGATCGTGAGAAGAGAAGTGAAACAGAGAACTTTACAAGGGGATATTGAAACCCATGCAAAAGAGGTCATTGTACTGTAATACGGTTCAAAACAATAATTGGTTGCATGAAACTTTCATCGCAAAAGAAATCTCCTTTTGATGATAGAGTTACAGAGTTGGGGAGAGAAGACAAAGATGTTTGCTCGAACATTGTTCAGGCCCGAAATGAAGGGACTGGGGATCTCGAGTGCCCTTTTGTTTGGTTTGCAGATCTATTGTGAATGACCCTACGGCCCACGACTCCCTTAGGGCCTTCAAATTTACCCCACAGGCTATCCCGTACAGCATCCCTGGAAGGGGCATTTGAAAAGTAGACGTTGGTTTTGAGGTATCACAGTGCACTTGCGTTGGCAGGTTGGCTGTATTTATGGGAGCCCCAACTCTCCGACCCTCTCCACGTTATGGGGCTTCTGTGCTACTGCAAATGGGTTGTTTTGAAGGATTTTGGCCAGGGCTTCGCGTGAGGTAGGTAGGTGGTTCGTTCTACAAAAAGTGAAAATTTGCGTAGGTAAGGCTCTTGTTAAAATTTGATGTTCCAGGGGAGTGAGATCAGTACTTTGTCATTTACGCACACTTCTTAGGAATGATACCATACAATTTCATTGAAGTTGGAAGGCGGACAGATACAGCCAGGATTCAGAAACGAAACAAGGAAATTGGTCCAAGGAAACAAGAAGTCTCATAACCTGGTCCCAAACCTCACACCTCTGTTAATAGGGGATCTGAAATTGTGACAAAATACTCGGTTTACCATCTAGTTGTGCTCGCATGGTTTTCAGCCCGATAGCCCAAACCCACTATGAGGCAAAAATGGGGATACTTTTTTTAAAAAGGATTTCGTCTATGGGGTCGAGCTTGATGACGTTTTCGAAGTATTTATGGACGTAGAATCCATTTTTTGGGAGTTCCAGAAAGATCCGATCAAATTGGCACCGTTTTGGTTTATTCTTCTTGCAATAATGCACCTATGTATTCGCGACGGGGGTCGTAAATTCGGATTGGCCTTAATCTTTGGCACTATCCGTTTCATGCGCGTCGATTTCAGAAATCAAAATTTGATGTCCGTCCTCCGTCCGAGCCGTTTGGGGAATTTTTTTTTTTAAATCTGAAATTTTGACAAAGTACTCGGTTGACCATCTAGTTGTGCCCACAAGGTTTTGAGCCCGATCGCTCAAAGTCGTGGGCCTTTGTGGGACCAAAAAGGAGCTACGGGAGGGTATTTATGGTTTTCGGGTATGATATCGAGTGTGGTGTCGTTTTCGAAGCATTTTCCGGCGTAGAATCCATTTCCGCGGGTCCCAGAAAACCATCGGATATCACCGAGAGGATCTATGAGGCTTTCATGGGGCTACAAATGGAGCTTTTGAAGGATGCCAGGAAGACGACTACGGAATTTTATTGACAGAAGTAATTTTTGCACCGTTTGTAGGTATTAAAAAAAAACATGAAAAACCATTGCATCGTTTTTCCTCATAACTTCGATCCTAATTCTCAGATTTTCGCACTGCCCCCTACAAAACTAAACATCTGGGGACAAAAATGTTGCATTCCTGTGTAGGTATCTGGCATTCGGACAGATAAGAGACCCCCCAAAAATGGATTCTAAGCACAAAACAGCTCCGAAAACGACACCTCATTCGTCCTCCCGGCCAGTATCCGTTCAAAGCTCCATTTGTACGCATAAATCCCCCACGGTGTAGTCCGATGAATCTGAAATCCCAATAAATGGATTGAACGCCCCAAAATACTTCGAAAACAATACCAAACTTAGATGGGTACTGTCAAAATTTCAGATTAAAAAAAACCTGCGCAAAATCATAGAAATTTTATTTTTGGAATCTATGCAACATAAAACACATAGGACCACACGTTGATGCCGTTCCCATCGCGAATACTAAGGTTGATTATTCCGAGATTAATAAAACCACGACGTTTCCTGCACTAATGTGTCTTAGAAGGTGTTTCCTACATTCTGTTTTGACAAAACAGAACCACAAAAACGGGAGCCAAGTTGGGGCGCGGAAAATAGCGTGTGACTGGCAGCCTGTTGCTTCACATCCGCGCGAGATAAAACTCTTCGCCCTTATCGTGCCCAGTGACGCTCGGAATCGATTCGCAGCGGTGGGAAAAACGGGTAAGGGTGGGGGAATATTTATGAATGCGATGGAAAGGGGTTGGGTTGAGCCAGTGGAAGGAAAACGTGTATTGTTGTAGGATCATCGGGTCCACTGACCAGGCGTCTTTCTCGAAATCAAGAAGACATAGAGAATCTGCATACCATTGATTGAGAACTTATGACTGTGGCTGGACTTATGGCTGGCTGGGTATGTATGTGGGTATGTCACAAGCTTACTCCTTCAATCGAAAGCTATCAAATTACAAGGCTTATGGTTCATTATTCATGGAATAATCACCTATGTAATCGCGACGGAGGTCGACGACTCCGATCGGCCTCAAAATTTGACATTATCCGTTTCAAAAGGTCTAGATTCCAAAACCAAAATGGCCGTACGCCGTCCGAGCCGTTTTGGGCAGTAGGCTTCTTTTTTTTAATCTGACAGAATACATAGTTTACCATCTAGCTGTGCCCGCAAGGTTTTCAGCCCGATCGCTCAAACCTGTGGGGCGCTATGGGCTAAAATGGGGCTACGGAAGGTTTTTTTTTTTTAAGGCTTTTGGCTGTGGGATCGAGTTAGCTGTCGTTTTTGAAGTCTTTTTGGACGTAGAATCCATTTTTTGGGGTCCCGGAACGATCCGATTTCACTGTTGCGATCTATAGGGCGTTCATGGAGCTACAAATGGGATTTTTGAAAAATCCCAGGAGGTCAAATATTTTCCGAGTAGGTAAAAAAATGTTTTTGTTTTTTTCAAAATTTGTTTGTTGACAGAATTAATATTCGGATATGTAACCTACATTACAGTCTTATTATTAGTCGAGATGCGGTTCTCTAGCCCTAATTGAAGTTCACGTTTAAAATTTGTAATTTGAAGTAGGAACACAGGTACTCAAAATTCACCCATATCGGGTCGCTCACAAACCCGAGTTGAGAATGCAGGTGCATTTTCGATCGTCCATGAGCGATAAATTGTACGAATACTGGGAAAGGTTGAGAAATTCGTGCTGGCTTTATGCCAAGTGAGCAGTAACGGTCACAAAGTATCAGTTACCAGTCAAACATCAAAGAAAGGATTCAAACATTCGTTGCACACCCAGCTCACACACGAGCGGCTGCCACCTCGAAAATTCTCTCCCAGGTCCTGTTGGAACTTCCTAAGCTGGCGAGGGGTGCGCGTCAATTATTCCGTAAGCGGTAAGTTGAATTGTGGCGTTGTGGGCTGAAGTGGGCACTCGGTCGGGGTTTGCGCCGGGCACCATAGCGCCCCGTTCGCCCACAAGTCGCCCACTCGGCGGCCATCAACATCAACCGCACTAACATTATAATTCACTCGGTTTATTAATCAAGCGGCGAGGACCGTCGTTTCGAACGTAAGCACCCCCGCGACAATTCCCCGTTTAACCGGCAGTTTTGGGGGTTATCCAGTCGGACTTGCCCGGCGCGTATGGGACAACCATTCTCGGAAAGGCCAGTTTTATTTTGCCACCGCTGGAATGACAACATTCACGATCAATACTGTTCCTCACACAGCTGCCCAATTATTGTTTTATACTAGTGAGATTTGCTCTGGTGGGTCTGACCATTTGGAATTTCCCATAGATTTCGAGGTATTTGTGAAACGCTATTGTAATGCTAATCTATAGGCATAGGTCATTCGTGGAGAAAGAACACCCAAGTAAAATGACGCCACTAGCCAATACTGATGGGGAATCGGTAAAAAGGAGATGTTACAATCAATTTTACGTGAGATTTACAATCAAAACTAAAGAACTAATTTCAAGAGAAAATCGTTTGTAGAGAAATTATTCAAAAAGACTTCATTAAAAAATGGGACGTTAAAACTTTATTCTTGAAATAATAATTATTTCAATTATGACGGTTAACAATTATTGTTAACCGTCATCCTCTCTAACATTAAAAAACATTGTTCGTGAAGATAAGATTTGTTTTAATTGATAAAATAAAATAAAAACGAATATAAAAGCTTTGAAATTTCGTTACTCTTTCTAAAACACTCCTTAAAACGATAAGCTCAAATTTAAAATTATTACACACTCCTTAAAACGAACAACTCTAAAAGGGGTTTAAAACTGAATCTTAACACGCCAAAAAATTTGAATTAAAATTGGAATTTGGATAAATGATCAAATCAAAAGAAAACCACCAAACAATCTACTCGAGAAAGCACGATGATTTTAAGAATAATTATTTTTTATTTGGAAACCAAACTAGAACTATGTGAAGACAGTCACCATAGCTGAAACCTCTGTCTGTTCTTCTAGTTCATCTTCTCTTTGTTCAAATTCCAAAGATACTAACTTCAAAATGTTAACTTTCAAATATTTTATAGAAATTGTAAATTTTTCCACGGAAATGGCCGTTTAAAAAAAATATGCTGTTGAAACAGTATAAATTTAGATGAAACAATTAGGAATGGAAGTGCTCCCGAATTTCGGGTTAAATCATCCTGTACCGTGTTGTTAGAAGTCAAAAAGGGAAAAATACATCATTTTTGTGACAAAAAGTCTTTCACGTAGTTTACAATCATCTTAAGTAATTTAGGCCGATTCAAAAACCACTGTGAGTGACGTCACCTACAGGTGTTCCGGTTTCCAATCAAAAGACACCAGAGTCCAGATCGATTTTTTCTTCTTCTTCGATTTTTTCTTGGTGTTTGGCTCTAGTGACACTGGAGTAACGAGAAAATGGCCGTGTTCGCTTTGTTTTGAATGTGATCATGCTTATTTACTCAACTTATTTGTGATATAAATTAACTTATTCCAATGGCCGATTCTTTAGTTTTTAGTTTTGTAATGGTGGCCAACGTGTCGACCAATAGGAGCTGACCTCGCGTTCCCGCCAAAATTCAAATAGCAATTTTTCCATAAATTTTATAAATTCATACGAGCTTGCAGTCTGTGTTTTAACCCCATTTTTAGTATTATTTGGACACCTTCTATCGATAAAAAAAATAATCCAGAAACACTTCCATTCCTAATTGGACATCCGGGTTTCGATTCAGAAAATCGATATTCAGAAAATTTTGTGAATATCCCTACTTGCCAACACTCCCCACGCAACAGGTGTTACACCCACGTGACCGTTCGCGCCAGGTTTCCAACGGAATTGCCGGCGTCCATAAAAAGGAACGCCTGGGATATCAGGTACGACTCATTTATCCATCGGCATCTCGCCCTCTACTCCCAGAGGCCAGGCAGTGCTTCAAATAGTCTCTTCCTCCGAGTCTAGAAGTCATGATCTGTTCAATCAGCATTGACCAACGTTCCTCAACGAGGAAGAATCTGAAAACCGTCACCTTGTCAGAGAAATAAATCATGTATGTGTGTTCGGCACAAAATTCATGTTTTGTTTTGATGAGAGATGGTGGGGTTACATATCCAGGCAGTGGCTTTGGAGGTTCTCGAAGCACGAGCATCTTCAACTTCTTCCCAGTCTTCATAGACAAATTATTGATTATTCATAATCGTCAGCTTCTTTGGCATTATCTTCGTTTGACTTGCTTGCTATCATGACGACCTCTTCAACGATTATCCTCAGCTCGATTTGTCAAATCTTCTTAGGAACCTTCGCGATTTTCACGGTGATGAGATCCTGCCTGTCATCTTGAATAAATGGTGTCTTTTGAGATCTTCTGGCCTCACGATTGAATTGCTTTGATCAGTAACGACTGGAGGTTCTGTCATATCTTCTTATTGTAATGAAACCAAGCCTTCGCTTTTACCAGCTTACAACCATTCTGCGAGTTGAACAATCCGCACTCAGACCATCTCTGCCAGCCAACATGAAGGGCCAACCAGCCCTTACTGAGCCTGAGTTCACTTCGGGCTGGAGAGACAAACCTCGTTGATGCCCCTCGTGCTTCCTGGTTCACCAGACCATTCACCACTCCAGCTCTTCTGACATGGCCAAACGTTGCTGTGAGGCGTCTCCATCTCCGGCATGTTTCGCCCAAAGGTGACACTATTATTTCAGAAGCAGGAAAGAACACCTCCGAATGGTTTTTAAACGAAATTAAAAGGCCGAAAATAGTAAACTGACTACTTGTCAACAGACGGTTTAGGGAAAGGTCTTTGTGGGCCATGGAAAAGTGACATAAACGCACAATACGGGCTCTGCGCTGACTGGGGACATTCGGGACATTGATCGAGGCTCTCCGACAGCCGGATTCCTAAGCTATTGTGAACGGTTGAGGTGACGTGTTGGCGAGGGGATGAGGGGGAGGCTGAAGATTGTTCGATCCCATTGAATTCGAGCGAGTTTCAATAGCGGCACTCCGAGCCACAACGTTTCTCCGCAAAATATTTTGGTTGGAAGGGAATAGCCGGTTGAAGTGGAAGGTAACAACTAGTTATGAAGAAAGGAGAGGGAGAGAAGAGATGCTAAAATACTTCGAATTGGCGGTGCTCTTGAAATGGAGCAAATGGAAAAGGTATCTCATTTTGGACGATTTTGGGTCCGAGTGAAATAAGATTTAAACCCATATTATTTTGCTGGTATATCTTATCTTGCACGAACAGTATAAAGAATGGGTGTACATTTCATTCGCAGAGGTAGTATGAAAATGGAGGCATTACTTGTTGCCAAGATGTACGGGTCGGGTGGAGGGAGTACGTGTTCGCGGTTCATTGTGGGAAACCCGCGAAATCCCGTGGCTTATAATAAACGTGGCGTGAAAAGAGGCGATAAAGGCGCTAAGCATCCCCCCCTTTCCAACCCCATTCCACTAAACTTCGCTAAAAACACGATAGCACCCTATGACGTCACCTCACGCGAGGATGTTGCTCGCCAAGTTGAACTCCAACTCCGAAACCAAGAGTGAGGCAGTACAGTGTCAAATGGAGCAGGGAGTAATGAAACTATGTAGTTTAAGGAGCTAAAGGAGTTTGAAAATATACAAAACCAATTTGACGATTAACAAAATCAATTTGAAGAATTCAATAATCTGTTTGAAGGGATACAAAACCGATTTGAAGAATTAATGTGACATCCGTTTCATGTCACGTAGATTCAAAAAACGAAATGTCCGTCCGCCGTCCGAGCCGTTTTGGGCAGTAGGAATTTATTTTTAAATCTGAAATTTTGACAAAATACTAGGTTTACTATCTAGTTGTCTCCGCAAGGTTTTCAGCCCGATCGCCCATACCCGTGGGGCTGTGTGGCTATAAAAAAGACTACGGAATGGGTTTTTGAAGGTTCGGGTCGAGTTAAGTGACGTTTTCTAAGTATTTTTGTAGTAGCGAAGAACGGGACTCGAGCCGTGTTGGACGCTGTGAAGGAGCTGACAGGAGCTGCAACCGCCCTGGTGGCGCCGGCGGTCATACATTGGAGAGGATGTTGGCATCAAAGATCGGCTAAGGGAGTCAGGAGACTCTACCCCTCCTTTGTGCTTCAAAGGGCAGCGAGCAGGACAGTTGACGGAAGCAGTTTCCTCTGGGCCGTGTTCATGCGCTACCAGCAACCGGGGGGCTCTTTGAGCCCCCGCAAGGTCAGTATATCGCCTATATGAAACGCTGCATATGTAGTCCAGTGGCCTAATGGTGAATGTGTTGCGAGTGTTCCAGTGTCTTCGATGGCGACTAGAGGAGACCAAACAGCGACGTACACCCCGTACACGATAAAAGATTAAATCACCCTTTCGTAGTAGGGTAACACCTTCCAACCAATCACGTTCACAGTGCCAATTCGGGAGAAGTTGGTTGATGAATTTTAATTTTTACTTCAGATCAGCGAAATTCCATCAATCCAAGCCTACCGAAGAGCTTCGTAATGAAAATCGAGAATGGAAGTTGGGAAATTGAAAGCCAGTTATTACTTGGCCCAATCCGATTGCCGCTGACTGGCTCCTACGATCACATTCTTAACCCTTTCAACCCTCGACCTGCCATCCCACTCCAGCCTCCTTCCTCTGGATCCTCGACGATCATCAAACCCTTGAAGTCATCGTTCCTTATTAACCCCTCACCTTCCGCAAACGAAATTCTCCAACGTCGATCCACGCCTCTTGTCCACGATCGAACCCCTCACCTTCAGCCCTTCTATAATCCCTGTTTCAGCTTTCATCGCCGGTGGATATCCGGCGTAATTGCCAGAGTTTGAAGAGGCTCCCGTCAAAGTGCTCAAGGGAGAGAATCGTGGGGGTTGGAAATCATTTCAAAGTTTGATGGTCGCCATGGATACCTGCGACTTGCACCCTCCAGGAAATTGCGCTTCAAATCAAATATGTTGATGGAGGGCGGGTGAGTGATGAATGCGAAGAAGAGGGGAAGTCTATTTCTGGATGAGGTGGTTGAGGGAAGGCGGGGGTTCTATCGGATAATTTGCGGTGAAATGGAGTAAAGAATATTCTTTTTCCATCAGGCTCTGCCCTTCTTCGAGTCTGTCCTCTTCGGATACGTGACAGAAAATTAATTGACCCAATTAACCGACGGCATTAAAGATTTAGTTGTTTGCGCAAAGACAACGAGGAAACGTCAGAGCACTCCGCACGTGTAACACCTCGGGGTTGCTACTCAATACGATCGATAGTGCTTTTAACCGGTTGCAATACCCGTCGGCGCCGCTTGGCGTCGTAATTGAAATCGGCGTGGTGACACGGAGGCATCGCTTATTTCCTACACGACGAAGTCAGAGGGTCCGAGGTAAATCGAAACATCAATGTTTTTGGAATACATTATGTCAGATAATGACAAATAAAGGATATTATGATTGATTGATTGAAAGAGATTGATGGTTGGGCGCCGATGTTGTGTGGACTATCGATGTATCGGTACATCGATGAGTTGTTTTGATGAAAATCTGGCGCATACTGTCGAAAATCGCTGTTTCCCAGCTTCTTGAGATAGTAACTTAGGTAGGTACTCGAGTTATACGCAAAAAAAAAAAAAAAAAAAAAAAAAAAAAAAAAAAAAAAAAAAAAAACACGAGTTATACGATGGTGTACCACCGTTCATCTATTGCTACATTTTTCTAAATTTCTAAATTTAAATTTAATTTTAAATCAGTGGTGTTGTGTGGTTAGTGGGAAGTTGCAGGCGCATTGTCCAAGTCCTTGCCGCTGTTTTATCACGGCGATTTCTCTACGATTTTGTATGTTTGCATAGTCCCTGAATGCGAATCCGAAGTTCTCTATTATTAGTGTCCAGCGCTGTGAAGCTGCTATTGGTACCGTTCGATCGTCGCCGAAATCTCTAAATCCCGAGATGATTGGGGGGGTTAGCTCAGCTAAACGGCAGATTGACAAAATGCGTTGTTCATCTAGGTGGAGAGAGGGGAGTGTTTCAAATAGCCGTCACCCATATTGATCATGCTCAAGGGTGGGGAGAGGAGGCTTTCCCCCAGATCCACAGACCCTTTTTCACGAGATTTCCTTCCCAAGTTCCCCCACCCTTCAATACAACCATTACATAAGTGGTGGCCGATTTGGAGGTATGGGGAGTGGGGAGAGTCCAGACCATTTTGTATCCAACTACTGACAAATCTCATTTCCTGCTTCCCTCAACCCTACAGGGCTCCAAAAGGGTCGAATCGCAGTCCATTTAACGACCATATGCCCACACGATCACGTATGCCTGTCAGCCTTCATGCAAAACGGTGGGGAAAACCCCTGCATTGAGCTAGTATGCATTTCCGTTTTCTCCCACCCTGAAAAATCACCCTCCACGTTGCAATACGCCTAAGATTGAATCTCAATTTGTACTGATGCATCTCAACCCGACTGGATTCGCGTTAGGGATGGGTATCGATGTATTTTCCCCAAAGATCGATGTTCTTTTAACATCGATATGTTTCCCCATTGGTTTTTTTTTTTTTTTTTTTTTTGTAGGGCGTTCTCGTAAAAATTATAGATAATACTGAACAATAATTAATCATATTATATAATAATTATTATTGTTTTACTAACTACTTCTTTTCAAACTTTCAAATTTCAATGACAAAATTTACTCTGCTTTTCTATTATAACTAAACTGTAGGGACTATGTATTATTGAAATTATTGTGGGAAAGAACTATGTACTATTTTTGTTTTTGTTTTTTTGTTAAAGCGAACATTCATAGAAAATTGAGCCGAATAATTTGCATTTACTGGTCGCGTTCTACGTTTTTGGACCTTCCAGAACAGTACAAGCAGCTGTAGCATCGGCCGCCATGTGAGCCCACTTTGAGAACGATGCGATCAGTCGCATTTGGCATAAGGCTTCTACCGTTGTTTTATGTTACACACCAAAGTTTGCGTAAGGGCCCTGTCTGCGGACCTAGTTTTAAACTATTTGTCAAGATATACCGCTACGGCACGAACAACAATTATGAAATGAATTCTTCCGTTGAAAGTGCCCGTTCACTGCACTGGAACTCGAGATTTTCCTCTTGAAGATGAACGGCCGACGCTCGGGTTTCGAACAAAGATCGATCTCTCGCACTCGAAAGTGGCCTTTTTTCCGCGATTCCACAGCCTTTTATTCTCAGGGCTTTCTGGTCTTTTTATCTCTCTGCCCTTTTCCTTATTCTTCCTCTTCTTCACCATTCTTCCTCCTTTTATTCGACTTGCGTTTTCCCTCTGAAGTTTTAACGCGCCGCCGGTTTCTTCGTGCAGCTTTCATCTTCAGTAGCATTTCTTCTTTTTTTGCGGGCCGCTTTCATGAATGGGGAAGCTTTATCTTTGAAATTCACACCCCCCCCCCCAAACAGCTTTACGAAAAAAGTCCTATTTTTATACACCCTCCCCTTTCCCGCTCTTCCAAAGGCTAATTAATTCAACTGATGAAAAGAACCGAGGAAAGAACGATATTTTTTGGCATTTGAGAGTCTGTTGGCTCGGAGCTTTTGCTGTTTCCAGAGGAGGAAATTGAATGGGAAATCAACTTTTCAATGTGGAACCGTCGTCTTGATAAACGTAATTTCGAGTGTAGACATTATAAAATAGAAATTTTATCCTGCAGCGCGGTTTGTTTCCACGACAAACAAAATCAGTTTCAACAAATGGAGCTTTTTTCAGGCCGGATTCAAACGAGATAAAAAAATTTCTAAATAGAAAACGAAGCGCCAAACTCTGTCAAGGAACTTTAAACGTGCTTGCGCGACATTACCTAACTGTTAGGAAATGACGACGCCAAATACTGTATTTGTCCTAACTATTCGAATGGTATCGTAATGACGGTTCTGGTGATGTGGGATATCAATTGGTCGAGAAGTTGGGAAGTTGTCGCGCGAGCCCAAACCGCCGAACGTGACAGCTCGGAAATGGGGTGTCAAATGCTACATGGATGCGGCCGATGTTTAGTGTCTGTTAAGAGCTGTGAATGGCTTTGAGGCTTGAAGTTGGTGATGCCCGAAATGATGGACCACAATGCTGACCGCTCATGCATCATAATAGCGCCAAAACTGTGCTCACTAGGGTGACAATAGGCAATAGGGGAGAACATTTTTGCCTTCACATTTGAGCTAGGAAATGAGATAGGAAATTTGTCTAGTCGATTGCAACTCTAAATCCGCGCCTCATCGCACTTGAAATTTGAAGATATCGAAAATGTTTGCAAAAAAGCTCAGCTTTCCTTTTGTAACTTGGAAACCCTTCGGCCTAGGAACACGTAGTTGGTCTCATTTCATAGATAATTTAATTGCCAACAACTTTCATTTCGACGTTATTTTCACGAGATCCAACAGAATAGACGTTATTAAGAATGCTTAGCGTTAGGTCGGGGAATTTTCAAGAAATTGTGGCTTTTTACTCCTAAAAGTAGTGGTAGGATGGATTTCAAGAAACTCGTGTTAGTCAGACTTTCCTTCTTACAGACTAGAATTTCGAACATTCCCAATAAGCCATAGATTACTTAATGATGTGCTACTGCTACAATGACTCCTTTCACCAATCCAGCGTTCTCAGAGACCAGTACCCTTGAACGATCAACAAAAAACTGTTATGGAGCTCTGCGTATCTTTGAAGTAAATATTTACGAGGAGCTCTGGTTCGATACGCCAAAACCCACAATCCACGCCAAGACTTAGGTCTGAGTAAGTGATTCAGGAAAACCGTCGAAGCAAGGAAAAGGCTTTCTCAAAATTACTGAATCATCCTGGTTACCTCAACTCCAATGTTGTGGCTTTCTCTTTTTTTATGGCAATGTTGACGAAAAGATCAGAATAACATCAAAATTAACTTCCACGATCAATGATGACTCCAACGAGGACGATAGGGATGTCAAAGTAGTTCTGAGTATCCTACAAGTAGACATGATACTGGACAAAGAATTGGAGTCCACGAACTCTAAAATGGTTCATGGTTTATTCTTGGAGTCCACGAACTCTAAAATGGTTTATTCTTGAAAATCTCGAGAAATTCAAAAATGCTCTACGTTCTGAGATAGGTTGAGCGCCCTCAAGGATTTTTTCCGTTTTCCCCTCCTTCAACCCCCTCCCTTCCAACGACACTTAACTCTACCCCCTCGCCATTTTAGCCCCATATTTTTCCTGTGAATTTTCACCTTTGATTTGATTTCACTAGCACTATGACATGGCGGGAGGGGGGGCATACTTTACTCGGCCGATCATTTTAACGGCCAGGGGACTCGCTTTGCTCGGCCACCAACATATGTAGTTCTATTATTATCAAGGGAAGGCTTTTCAAATTTGATTTCACTAGCACTTGATAGGGGGGCCTTAATTTCCCCAAAAATACTTCCCCTTTCCCCAAAAATACTTGGAAAACGACACTTAACTCTCCCCTCGCCATTTTAGCCCCATATTTTTCCTGTGAGTTTTCAACTTTGATTTGATTTCACTAGCACTATAACAGGTTGGGAGGGGGGGGGGGCATACTTCACTCCGCCGATCATTTTAACGGCCAGGGGACTCGCTTTGCTCGGCCACCCACATAGGTAGGTTCTATTATTATTGATGGTGGAAATTTGATTTCACTAGCACGTTGACAGGGGGTCTAATTTCGTATAGCCCCATGAAAGCTCCATAGGTCGTCCCCAAAAATACTTGGAAAACGACACTTAACTCTACCCCCTCGGCATTTTAGTCCCATAGCGCCCCACCGGGTTTTTTACTGTGAGTTTTGATTTGATTTCACTAGCACTTTGACAGGGGAGGGGGGGGGGCTTACTTCGCTCTGCCGATCAGAGGGGGCTCGCTTTGCTCAGCCACCCACATAGGTAGTTCTATTCTATTATTATGATGGTGGAGTTTTCAAAATTGAGTTCACTAGCACTTTGACAGGAGGGGCGTCTTATTTCGCTCAGCTGATCATCTTCTCGGCCTTTTTAGCCTCATATCGCCCCATGGGTTTTTTCCCTATGAGTTTTCAAATTTGATTTGATTTCACTAGCACTATGGCAGGAAGGGGGGGGGGGGGGGGGGGGGGTTCCTCGCTCGGGCGGTAGAGGGTAGACTTTTGAAAATTGATTTCACTAGCACTTTGACTTACTTCGCTCAGCTAATAGACTAGCACTTTGACAAGGGGGCCTTACTTCGCTCGGCTAATCATTTTCGTACCATGATTCACCCAAATCACAGGCGGCAATATACATCCACAAGCGGCAATACATCCACAAGCGGCAATACACCCACTAGGGGGGGTCTGGGGGGCGGCAATTCACCCACAGGCGGCAATATACACTCACAGGCGGCAATACACCCACAGGTGGCAATACACCCACAAGCGGCAATTCACCCACATGTCTGCTTAAGCGATCGGCCTCGCGAAGCGAGGCCCACGGGGGGTCTGGGGGGCGGAGCCCCCCAGCTGGGTGCGTAGGCGATCAAAGCGAGCCGGAGCATCTAGTGGTTAACTATACTTCAGTTCAACACAGAATTTCTGAGGGCCCCAACGAGCATGAGAACGAGAACTACTCAAAAGTTGTTGAAAATCTGAAGGCACTTAACTAATGCTAAGGCTCGGATTTCGCGTGTTTTTTTCTGAAGCCCCAAACCTTCATACAAGTTCGTTTTGAGTGTTTTCAGGCGTTTCTTTTTTCTAACCAGATATTTGAAAGTTTCGTGTTTTGTCTGGCAAATAAACAAAAAAAAAATTTTTTCTTTCTTTTTTTTTCAAATAATTTTAAAATTAATTATAATAATTTTCCTAACAATTATTGTTAGGAAAATACCAGTTATTATTTTTCTAAATAATTAATAAAAACTTGTGATAGTTTGTTTTCTGCAAAATTTTTCAAACCGAAATGGGGTTCAATCCTAAAATCTCTTGTGATAGCGAATATAAATACAATACGAACAATTTTAATTATTTAAATTCATTTATTTAACAATAAATTGTATCAACTACTTTTTCAAGTTTTTCCGTTCAAATAAACGTTGAAACATCTAACATACAGAAAAGGAGATATCACAAGCATTGATGGCCAAAAAAAGTAAGTATTCATAAAAATTTCTTTTGAAAATGCATGTTTTGGCATTTTCAGCGCATGTTTGGCATATAATTTTTGCATGTTGATCCGAGCCCTTCTAATAACTCAGCAGAGAGCAGGGTGAAATTAATAACAGATTTCAACTTAAACTGAATAAGAGAAGAAGAACAGAAACAATACATACCAGGGTTAGTAATTAAGCCTTCTGAAAGTCTCTCTCATTTCTGGTTTAGCAGCGCAGAGGTACAATTGTGTACACAATTAATACCGCCACGCCGCTAAACGAGAAATGAGACAGATCTTCAAAATTGCCAAAGACGAATTTAATACCCCCACACCAACGTTGATGCCCCTGACTTGTTGTGACGGCCCTGCTGAGGGAACGCCGAAGTTTGTCGTCACTTAGTCAGAATCTCCGACGAAGACGTTAATTCTCGGATTATTGATTCGTCGGGGAGCTTCGCCTTCGAGGTTTCCCCCCTTTTGGAAACCCTCCTCAACCGAGTTTACCCTATCCTCCACTCGACAGACTAAAGGGTTATTCACAGCTACTGTTCTCCACAAGCCTGTATTTCCTCGTTTCACTCTCAGCAAATTAATTAACGTAAACTTCGTGCCTCGCGCAAAGCAAATCCCATCTTATTCACTTGTTAAGAGACAACGTACACGTCGTCGTTTCCGTTAAGGACTTCGTGGTTTCTATTCCATCAATAAACACACCATCCGAGGACTGAATTTCTTCCTCTCGCTTCCTCATTAGCCCGTTGTCGAGAAATACACCTTCGCTTTAGAAATTGTATGACAACTTATACCTCCATTAACATTAAATTAAACACATAACATACCACAATCATTTCGGAAGGTTCGAGCACGAAGCATTCGTTAGGTCGGCGGGCGCTTCCTCCGGTTCTTTTTCCGAAACTGTAACAATAAAACGACAATAAACAAAATGACTAAATTGCACTTATTTAATATCCCCCTAAAATCTTCATTTTACATAAATACCCGTATCTTTTTAATAAACAATAAAAAACCTTAGCTCCACCGCAGTGAAAGGCTGATTTGAATCTTCATTTTCTTAAGTAAATAGACGTTTCAAGATATGCACACAATTAAAGAGTTGAGGTACGGTTTGAGTTAGCCTTCCTCGAGAAAGTTTGTTTGAACTAGAGGGCTGTTCATCAAACACTAGCTCAACCCTCGTTATACTTTTAACGGCTTATTTCAGGAACAGAGTAAGAACAACATTCATTTCCCGTTTTTTAAAGGAAATTTTTGATTGAGTCGAGAGAGCAGTTTGTAGTCGGTGGATTCTTCCGAGCGAATTGCCCTGGTTATTCAATTCGAGGTACAGAACGACGCTCAGGAACGGGCTCTTGTGCCTGACCAGAGCAACCACCGAAAATCTGGCTCATTTCCGCAGTCTTCCAACATTCACAGTCATTCTCTCGTGGATGGTTGTTATTCGACATAAGCCAAACTTGAACGTCGTGGAACAAATTTTCCTGTTATGGTGACCCCCACCGCCCGACCTGTTGCTTATGTAAAGAGGTCCATACCGATGTTTTGTTTGGTTTTGTTATGTTCGGAAAGAGGGACAGAGACGCCTTGGGTTGTTTATCTCAAGAGATCCTGCCAGGGCCGTCTGGGGGTGGTGGGATATTATTTGTTTTGACTCAAGGCGATATTGCTTCGGGAAAACAATTTCCCCGGCTGAATTGCTTCCTGTAACACTCCAGTTTCTATTATGTTGTCACTATCAACCCAATTGGAAGCTAATACCGCCGACGAACCAGAAACAATCCCAAATAGATTTTCATTTTTATTTGTAGGTACCTAACATTTTTACATTTTATTTATTTTTAGATTTTAGAAGGACACTGTTTATTAAATTAATCAAACTTCCTGCACTGCACCAAGCTTGATGAAAAAGTAGCACATCGTTTGACCACATTCCCGATAAGTTCGACTTTTCAATTCAACCACCCGTCGATCTTCATTTCTCCAATTTTTGTCATGCCTTTATTGTTTGACCCAGAGATTTCTTTTCCCGTTCATTTGGCCACCTTGTTCTCCGCTACTCCTGGGGCCCTGTTTACCAGCACAAACGACCTTCGTTAACGACATGCAAAGTCAGTGGGAGGACCCGGGAAACCGCCCAGATGCTGACGAGGTTTTAATAGACTTCGACTCCTGGATGGTTTTCGTCTTTTCAATGACGTTAGGTACTGGAATTTTTGATTAAGAGAATTGTCATGGACGAGGAAAGTAGACCTTCAAATTAAAACTTGTGCGGGAGGCATAGGTTAAAACAAATTGACACGATTAATAAACGTCGACAAATTGCTTTATCCATTTCGGGCTACGAAACGGGCAAGATGACCAGCTGGTCATTCCACCCCGACAAAATCTATGAAAGCCCGAGCATTTTGACGGACGCTTGTTCATGAACGTTGCGCAATTCGGGTTCGAAGAGTGATTACTACGCTCCCCGGATCCCTTCGCCTCTGTTTCCAGGCCTCACTTGACCAAGTTAAGCAAGTTCCCTCTCTTGCACTCACCTGGTGTTTCCGTCATAACTTCCAAGGCTCTCCGGCATCGGCGCTCATGTGAAGTAATTTACCCCTTTACCCTTCCACTACCCCATCAACTCTCATCACCCACCCGAAACGACATCACATCAAAGAACTCGGATGTTACACCACATGTTCCGTTCCGCAGTCCTGAATTTCTGACACGCGCTCGGGTTTTTTTTTTTTTCAGTTAGCGGTTTTCCGAGAGGGCCAACCAGTTTTGCCTGGCAGAAAAATCCGGGACACATTCCTCGAAAAATTCGGAATAGCGTAATATAACTGCAGAGGTATTTTAGTAAAGACTTTCATATGGCGGGGGCCTGGTATGTCAGATCAGAAAAAAGAGTTAATTCTACGCCACAAAATTATAGATGACTGTGGCTTCATGGGACCTTTGGCACAAAAATCCCAGAATCTAGAGATCCAGAAATCCAGGAAATCTGGAAAAAGAGATCCTGAGATCCAGAAATCAACAGATTCTGAGATACTGGAATCCGGAGATCAAGAGCTCCAGAAATCCAGGGATGATGCAGAGATCCAAAAACACCAGAAATCTAGGAATCCAGAGATCCAAAAAATCCTGTAATTCAGAAATCTGAAGCGCCAAAAGTCAAGAAAACCAGAAAAGATCCAGAGATTAAAAAAAAAATTCATTCTTAGGTAACTGGCTGGAGGTATACACAGGGGGGAGGTATACACCCATAGAAAAATAAATTCCGGAAATCCAGAAAATCCTGAAATTCAGAAATCTACAGCTCCAGAAATTAACAGATCCGAAGATCTAGAGCTCTTTGCAAGTATTTAAATTACATGGGATATTACCATGATATAAAACTATGGATAGTTCATTTTTCGTACAATTTTCAATTAATTGGAGTCTTGATTTAAACGAACAAAAATCTTTCAATCAAGACTCCAATACACCCACAGGTGGTAACCTTTTTTTTTTTGTTTTTTTGTTTTTTTTTTTACTTCTAAAACTAAAACTAGAAATAACTTTTATTATCATTTCAATTATACTTCTATCTTTCGTGAATTGAAATTCTTTAAAAAATGAAAAATGATAATTCTTAAAAATTACCAAACTACTTTTCCCTGACACCTAAACTATTAGCTGACCCGGGAAAATGTTGGAATTTTCATTTCAATATTTATTTTCCTCCATGAAACCTAAAAATAACCATACCTTAGGGCAGGGGTTCCCAAAGTGTGAATGAAATAATAACAATTAATACATCCTGAAAACAAAGTTGATAAACTCATTTGCCTTTTTGCGTTTTCTTCTTCGTATAAAAATAAACAAATCATTAGCTTGTTGATACACGTTAAATCCATCCTCAGTCCACTCCTTGCTGAACTGGAGACTATCGATATTTTTTGGGAAAAACATGGAAAACTATTGATAGTTTTAGGATAAATCTAAACTCTAAAATTATCGGTCAACATTGATATCTTTCCTGACAATAGTCTCGATAGTCATGAATTTGGAGATATTAAAGATATGGAGGATTTTGAGGTTTAAAAAAATATCGCTCAAGTGTTCTCCTTTTTTTTCACTACCTGAAAAATTTAATTTGGTACTAGGGAGCTGGGAAATTTGAAGGGCTTTCCAACGGTCAGATTTGATTGTTGATGGCTAAATAAGGGAGTTTAACGCGGTAGAGCTTTGATCGAAACAAATTGTTGAGTTTTATTTTCTGAGCGAAAAAATATCCCTCAGAAAATAAATCTCAACCCCGGGAGCGAAAAAATAAAACTCAAAATCTGATATTGAGCGATTCCGAATAATAAAGATCTTCCAATTCAATCCCTGATGCAGAGTGATCTGCATGTGGATTTACCGTCTTCTGTGCAAATACAATTACTGAAAAGCACATCTAAACAACGCTATTCGGTCGGAATGATTGAACTCGAAATACAATAATTGTATTGAATTATTCCTCATAAACCCTTCCTAAACGCACCAGGTTCAATATGACAAGAAACAACAGTTGTTATTGTCATGGGCGGGCTGACACTAATGAGTTTTAGACCTAACCCGGCGAAGCGCCTTTTCCACCTACCTGTTGATGTAACTACTAGGCATAGCCGAGCTGTAATTATATTGTAGTTATGAAACGAATCCTGTTGCATCACTTGGGCTTTTTATTAAAAGGCTTCCATCTTCGTCCCAGGAGATTCAACACTCCCTGACCTTGTGGGCGACGACGAATTCAAGCCCGAAGAGTATCATATTACGATAAATCAATATTCTTGGCGCGATTAAAAATTTCACGGTAATGAGCACGGCTAAGTCAAGGTTAACTCATCAGGGTGTCATCGAGGCTCATCACGTCTTTCAGAAAATGAACGGAGGAAACTCAGACCTGCCAAAGTACTAAGAAGTACTTAGTACATACCGTCTTTCAGTATGAAAAGAATAATAAACTCTCGTGTGATTGAATTTGCAGTGATTTTACGTACAGCAACTAGATTCATTTGGCATTTTCGTGTGCGCCAGGGGCCGATGGGACATCTAGCATTTGTCAGAATATGAACATTACCAGCAAACATGAGATATTAATGCGGAAAGCGGCCTCTCGACGGCGAGCCCATTCATCAAAGAAACAACGGGGGAAACATTCGGAAAATGAGATCCGGGAGAGAACCAGGTGAGAACTTCCCTTAGGGAAACGAGCTCTTAGGACATATAACTAGCGCCAACCTACACAGCTCGGTATGGCTTTAGGCGCTCTTCGCGAACAATATCTGCCCGAATGATAAATGGCCCGCAAGAGAGGGGTAAATGGACAGGCCACAATGGGATCGGACCTAAACTTCCGCCCATTAAATCTCCCCGTACTTTGTGTCGTATCCACATCTGTTGGCTTTTGAGAGCTTTATATGTTATAACACTCCCCTTCTCGCACTCGTTGGCTGTGTTTTGGTTGGGCATTTCCATCATAATGAGAGCTCGTGGAGTATCGCGTCTCCACGTACTATGCGCAGATCGGACTTTTCCACGTCATGACGCGACGCTTTGCAGAAGATTTAGTGATGTTATGCTCATTGAAGGAGGGATGAAGTATAGCACGGGCACATGGAGCAACCCCTCTATTATCCCACGTTTCTATGATACTGGCGAATACTCTTGTGAAATAACAGCCATAGAAATAGGGGCTCTCGATGTTTCCCGCTTACGTCCCCCTGGCTGTTACGAAGGTTTCATTTCATAATGTTGTCAAGGGGAAGTTCAAGTATCAGGAAGGTTGTTAATTACTATAATTAACAGGAACTAATCCAGGAATTATATCGCAGACCCACTCGAGAAAATTAGAAATTTATCGAACCGCCTTTCACTTCAAAATTGTCAAGTTGCTCCACCGCATTTTCGAGAGGCTACACAGCATTAATTTGAACCCTGCGAAACCCGCCTGAGGTTCCATTAAACCCGTTGGGGGCCGGAGATAGTTTTCTGAATGCCTTTTCAAAACCACGTTCACCTCCCAGCAACTGAAACCACGATTCTACACAACTACACCCAACCGCCTCACAATACCCTTCATTCCGCTCTCTGTTGCAGATCTTATAACTTCCCAAGATGGAGAGTTTGAAGCTCCTTAACTCCATTGTGTATGCCATCAACTGTCGAGCACCCTGCAAAATTACCAACGCAACAAACTCTTGACTCTAAACCAGAATCGTTTTCTGTGAGAAGCGCTAACAAAAGATACCCGAACAGCATCAGGTCATGGCTCAAAATTGAAATGTGACATTGTACTACCTTCAACGGCCGGTCACCCATAGTTCCGTTTCAGCAGACCCTCACTTCCTACTCACACATTCCCAATCAATCACAATCACAAACTGGTTATAAAAGGCTGCTAATTCTACACGATGGTTTATTGTTTTTTTGAGGATTCTCTGTTTTTTAGCATAAACTTGGAAAAAATTGATTTTGTGTCAATTTAACAATAATGTTAAGGGACCCCAAAAATGGATCATGTAGGTCGGCAATGCTTAGAAACAATTTTACTGTGCCTATAGGTAAGTACTTTAGGTACCGTAGTTTACCTATACCTTTTCTCTTGTACCTCCCCATTATTCAGAAGATAATAACTCAGTGGCTATAAGGCAATGTTACCTTTCAAACTCTTAGGTAAAGGATATAATTAGCTAGTTTCGTTAATTTTCGTAAGAGTATGTAATCCATTTAATAAATAAACGTCTCAACGAATTCATGAATGAATCAAGATGATGAATCACAGGTATATTCATGTATACTGCCATCACAAATAAATAAATAAAATAAATTATTCAAACACAGACCATAAATGAATCAGATTAGGTTCAACACCAAACCTTTGGTTTTTGAAAATAGAAAACGAACATATTCTCATTCACGTTTTCTAGTTTGTCTCCAGAGACGGGCTACAATAATTGGCAACTTAATAATAATTATTAAGTTGTAGGTAATATAATATATCTATATTATAGATACCTACAAAATGAATTTTCAGTTCAATTATTAAGACCAAAACCCTGCAAATTTTACACAAGGGGTTATTATTCTTTGATATAGATTACTTGTGCGAAAATTAATTCAGTGTCAAAAAAATTGTGTCAAATTTTTTCCAACTTTTTATTTTATTCGGGAAATTTTTGACCTCCTGGGATCCTTCAAAAACCCCATTGTAGCCCCATGAAAGCCCTATAGCAACAGTGAAATAGGATCGTTCCGGGACCCCCAAAAATTGATTCTAAGTCCCAAAATACTTCGACAAAGGCACCTAACTTGATCCCATAGCCAAATCCTTCAAAAAACGCCTCCCGTAGCCCCATTTTAGCCCCACGGGTTTGGGCGATCGGGCTGAAAACTTGTGGGTAAACCAAGTATTTTGAAAAAATTTCAGATTTTGGTTTATTATTCTTGGAATAATACACCTATGTTTTCGCGACGCGGGTCGACGACTCCGATCGGCCTCAAAATTTGACATTATCCGTTTCAAGAGGTCTAAATTCAAAATCCGAAATGTCGGTCCGCCGTACGCCGTCCGCCGTCCGGGTCGTTTTGGGCAGTAGGATTTTTTTTTAAATCTGAAATTTTGACAAAATACTTGGTTTACCATCTAGTTGTGCCCGCAAGGTTTTCAGTCCGATCGCCCAAACCCGTGGGGCGCTCTGGGGCTATAATGGGGCTACGGGAGGGTTTTTTTGAAGGCTTTTAGCTATGGGATCGAGTTAGGTGTCGTTTTCGAAGTATTTTTGGACGTAGAATCCATTTTTTGGGGTCCCGGAACGATCCGATTTCACTGGGGCGATCTTTAGGGCTTTCATGGGGCTACAAATGGGATTTTTGAAGAATCCCAGGATGTTGAATATTTTTTGAGTAAAAAATACAGAATTTTTGAAAAAACACATTTTTGAACAAAAAAATAAAAAAAAAAATTTTTTAAATAAAAATCCAAAAAAAAAATTTTTTTTTAATTTTTTCATTGACAGAATTTAATTTCTGCACAAGTAACCTATATCAAAGAATAATAAACCCTTGTGTAAAATTTGCAGCGTTTTTAAGGTAACTACGCTGAGGGTGGCTGGTTCTCCCACTACCAGGTGTTGAGCCGGAAAAATACGCAAAGTAATTGCTGTTGGACAGAAGAAAACTGTAAAATTATGGAAAATATTTTCAAAAACCTTTGAAAAACTGTAGACCAGAAATATGTGTGGACCACAAAAATAGGTACTGTAGGATGTGGTAAATACACAACATTGTAGACCTGACATAGCTGGCAACACGTCTCTTCCCAGAATGACGAAGTCAGCGGTCTGAGGTTCCACACGCTTGGCCAGTCTTCACGACTGACTCTCATGTCAATGAACGCATTTTCCTCGTCTCCAGAGGGCATTCCAGATCTGAGAGGAGTGTGCAACCTGAGGAAAACACTTCTCAAAAACTAAGTCCTTGGGGTTCACATCAAATCTCGTACATACGAGCCAACCCATGGAGAACAAGGACTTCCCCCTCTAGGCGTGTCGTATCTGGACGAATACAGCAAAAACACTCTGATCGGACTCCACTTCCAACGCCTCCAAGGAAGTTGACCCAGGAAGTTACTTCGACGAATCGAACATACAACCTGGTATGGTAAAACCTAACCTCGAACATGTTGTCATCTCCTCCAACACAAACGGCGTTGACGACTCGTACAACTTTCCGTCATCCACGAACAACCCAATTTAAAAATTGTAAAATGAATGTAATTTTAAATGTACTTTTACATGTAATTAAAATCTAGGAACACAAGTGAACGATTTGGGTTCAGTCCCCCATAGATTCCAAGTCCAAAATTACTTCGAAAACCCCATTTGACGTCCAGAAGAAAACCAAAACCACTAAGCGACAACAATTACGGAACTCCGGATCGATTCTGCTTGGGGATTCGTATTCAGATTGTGTCCTATAAATGAATTTGGCCGTGGAATATTCAACCCTTTAACGACATACGCAAGCGCCCATCACATTGTCGGCAACCTGACAGGAGTGGAGAGGACTGATTTCTGACTAAAGGGATTCGACCTCTCTGGAAATCTCATTCACATTACATATTATAAATGAAGCTCGCCGTTCAGCGCCTATTGTTATGGAGTTACATCAGACGGGGGAGAAAGTCGGTTGGTAGGCCAGCAGCAGGTGTGTAGTGAGAAAACATATTATGAATGAGTCGAGAGCTTGACAATCGTCAGAAATTTCATTATTTACCTTCCTAAAGCCGCATTCAAGGATGTCAAAACTCTTTTTGACCTTCTTTCCAACCCTTGTAACGACCTTGATTTTACTCTTTTTCCCCAAGTTTAAATTGCGTGTCTGGGATCGTTAGTAGTCCCCTTCAGCCTGGCAACTCGGAGTGTCGCTTTGAGTCTACATGATAAATTAACAGTCCCCCTTTCCTGACATTAAACTCTCTTATCCACAGCACCCATTTTCTAGAATAAGTCTACCGAGGTGCTTCCACGGTTCACAGTACATCACGGAGTTTACTTGCAGGCGATCAAACCTTTCGCACACTTTCGTCCAGTTCCGAGTTTATATCCCAACTACAAAACCATCATCTGTTTAAGTGACGTTGGTAATTCGCAAGCTCTCTGGCGTCATGTCAGGGGCGCGTTTCAAACTCCCGCCATCGTGCTCTGAATATGTATTGTTTCCCTTTTAACCCCTAATATTCATGAATATTCACGAGCCCGAGCTCGACAGAAATTCGTTGGCGTAAAGACTGGCCGCTTTTGTCGCTTCCAGCGGTACATTATCGGGCTAATTAGAACGAAAGGGTGGTAAAAGGATAATTTTGAACATTAAACACAAAAAACAACTGCTGTTAATGCGATCAATACACTACACATTGATGTTTCAAAATATCTTGGCTTCGATGACACACTTCACGATCTACAATGAATAACTCCAAGGACCCTGGAGGCCTCAAGAGCCACAAAAAGGAGGAAGATAAGGGGCGTTATTTGGAAACCAGCCAAGTTATGAGAACGAAATGACCCTTCGTGTTTATACTTTCCGCCTTTTTTCCCCATGGACCCGTTTGAATGTAAGTGCTACGCGCGTTAATGAGGAAAACGTGAAAACCCTCCATACATTTTAGCTTCCAAACATTGCAGTCAAAGACCCAAACAAAAGCTTTGCCAGCGAACAACGAAATATCCGAGCCTGGAACGCTTTGATGAGTAGAGTATTGAAGTAACTTTTCATGAAAATGCAGAATACCAAATGCTCAAACGCCCTAAAACCAAACTGAATAATACACGGTTGAAAGCAAAGGTCATGATTCACAAAGGCAGAGTAAATCAAGCCGACAACTTTTTCACAAACAGCCAAACAATTTTCGTTCAATAAACGCTTGTATTTAAAAACCAGTCCACCAAGGGAAGCGCTGCGCCTGGAAGTGAGATCGGGCGGCCCAGCTTCTCGAGGGGGATGCTTCACCTCCCAGACCTGGACCGTCCCTTATCTCATCCCCAGGTATCCTACACTGATCGCTTTACATTGTCGAACGTACGCAGTGACGTTTTGATTGGGCCCGCAGTCCAGGCTGTTCCTGCTGAAAATTTGGTAAGGAACGTCGGATCAATGGATCCAATATTTTCGCGCGGGACAGCTGCCCAGGCTCCTATAGGCGTCACTTCACTGGTAGGAGCCGGGAGAACTGTCCTTCTTAAGATTGAATTTGACGACCAGGCCAGGCCTCCATTAGTGACAATTTGCTATTGAAACCCGGTCCATCAAATTTCAACTTAACGGCGAGCAGTGAGAGAACTGATATCATCCACGACTCCTCGTATTTGATATCGGATTCACCACAGCCCCTTTCCGAGGGCCCACCGCTTGCAGTTCAAAATCTCCAACAGTTGTGCACGTAACTATACGGGTTTACGAACTAAAAATTGTGATACGAGGTTTTACATGATGCTGAATCCGAATATGTTGTTAGAAATGCTGAATTCCGACCTTCTCAAGGAGCCCATTACATAAATTTAACTTGAAACCACAGTTTCGTTTACATTTTCGGTGTTAATGGGAAAAATTCTAACAATAACTAAATAATCTGTATGCACGTCCGATCTTAATTTCTATAAAACTGTACTTGAAATCGTATTGGCTTTTCATCTGTGGATACGTTTATATATAGTAAAGAACATTCCACAAACCTTTAGTGCAAAGATAAGTTGGGCAACATTGATTTTGTTTTCATGAAATAAGGCTCAAAACTACAGCAACCACAGACTCACCAGACGGAGAATCGTCGCCTTGGGAAGCTGTTGGATGGAGGAGGCAGACTTGACGACAGACTCTCGGAGGCTCGGAGTTCGTCCAACCGGGGTATCGTCCTTCCGGGTGACCCAGACTCGGACCTGGCCCTGACCCTCAGCCTGCTCCCGTGCAACGAATTCCACCTTCTGAGCGGCTCCACCGGCGGGCTCGGCCCCAGGGCACCAGTGGACCCCATGATCGGCCCCAGGGCACCGGTGGATCCCGAGGGGCTCGTCCCCATCCGGCCTCTCAGCCCCTCGCTGTATTTCTGCATCTTAGTTCCTCACCGGATGTTCCATCTTCCGGCCACCTTTTATGATCCTTCGGAGTAGGACTCGTCCAACTCTTCAGAAAGTGGTCTTCATTATTTATTGTGCCGCGTTGAAAGGTTGAGAAAGGCCGATCCACTTGAGCGAGCAGCGGTTGGTCCCACCTCTTCCTTTGTGAAGCCACCAGAACGGCAAATGACAATAAAATTGACACGAAACTACACACAGGTAAGACTTCTGCCCCATGCCATTCTTATAAAAAGGCTAATCATACAGCTCATCTACCTAATAGCCCAATCGAACCAATAAATCATTTAATAATTACAAGAATTTCACGTACCCCATATGTATCCCTGATGGAAGTTGTGGTGGATCAACATTAGAGCAGGAGAGAGTTACATTAAGGAAAAGTCATCAATCATTCTTCTTCCTTCCCATAATTTCCTTTTCATCCATCATAAGAACAGTTTTACGAAGGTGGTTTTCCTTCCTCCTAATCCCTTTTCGCGAACATTTTCCGCGCCTTAAGCTTTCATTTTTGATCCACACATCATCCCAAAATCACTGCGAGGTGGAAGTTAATATTTTGTTATACTTTGTATCGCCGGAAGGCCATACAAATTCAGATAAACCTTCTCATTCTTTCTCATATTTTTTTTTTAGGCAAGATGCTTTTTCAACAGCAACGAAAAAATCGCTTAAAATAATGATGAAGTATTCGTAAACTTGGAAATGTAAAATCACCAGTGACACTACACAGAAATTTATCAGCGAGCCCTTTTTTCGACGTACACCGAGATTATCAGAATATTAGCTTAGGGGTGGCTTTCCAAGGGGAAAACAATCAGGGATTATGGGCATTACACTCCCTCACACTAATTGAATTCCGAGGGCGGTGAACAAATTGGAAGAGATAAATTCACTGTAGCTCAAAATCCCTCGAATCCCATCAAACCACGAGCAATTCAATTGTTTTTGAATTTCAAGGCTCCATTTGGCCGTTTTCGATTGGTATGGTAGAACATATCAACGCCATTTACAGCCATGCAGTAAGTGCATTAAGAGTAACACAATCATTAGAAACATGAAATTGTTATTCTCTCCTGCATGGATTGAGGACATGGGGGAATCAAATGAACTGTAATCCCTCAATTTAGATGCAAATATCAAATTAGAAAATTGTTTCCAAGTCCTAATTCCGGTATAAATTATAACGTACGAGTACAACAGTTAGTTTACTAAAAAAAAGAGTTGTAAATTCTGTCAATAAAATATTGATAAAATATTTTTCAAAATGTATTACAATTTATCTATTCAATTTTTCAAATTCTTGGAAGGTTAGGTCAACAACTTACCACCCAAATTCATTCAAACGATCAACATCATCATTAATGTTTACTGCAATGTTTGGACAGACTCCAAAAGTGGACTAAGTCAGAAAATACCTTCGAAAACGACACCTCATTCGATACTGGCGTCCTTCAAATGGGTCATTTGTAGCCCCATAGATCCCCTTAATAGGAATTCCACGTCTAAAAGTACCTCGAAAACGACACCGCTCTCGACCCCATTGCCACAACCCTTCAAAAACCCCAGCCCCACAGAGCAACACGGGTTGGAGCGATTGGAATGAAAACCTTGCGAACACAACTAGATGGAGATAAGATTTTGAATTTTTTTAGAGTATTTCTAAGTACTTCCGTGAAAGGACGACCAAAATGTTTACCTCGCTGAAACATGAGTTGATTATTCAGAGAAAAATAAACCAAAATGACCAATGGGGCAGAAGTATTGGTAAATTAAAAACTCAAATATTCGAACCGTTTCGTACCTAGCAGTAGTATAAAATAATATTTAATAACGAAATTTGCTTATTTTGTTATTTGGTAACATTACATGTTGGCAATATTAAATTTTAATATTGCCTATAATAAATAACCTAGTATTAAATAGCCAATTTTGGTGCAACAAGTTCTTTAATTTAATTGCCCGATAATTTATTGGGGAACATCAATCGATTAATGTTGTACAAAGGCGAGCAATTCTTGTTAATTACATGAGAAGTTGAAGTGTTTAAAAATAAACACAATGTGTTTATGTCATGATCCGGTTCGAATTATTGAGCGACCATTTGACACTCAACCTACCAGCACAATTATTTTTGAAACACGCACGACGCGAACTTTCGGAAACACTCGGGCAACTATGGAGATGAGGCAGCTGGGAACACAAGCGCGGCACTAAGTTGAGCGCCCTCACGTGGGAATCAGGTGGTGCTCCGGTAGAGAGGCCGGCCGACGGGAAACTGAAGGGGGTTCACAAACCGAGCAGCGGGGGAATGTCCCCCTCGCTCACCGACCACCCCCGTAGTGCCGCCCCCGCACTTTGTGAATCAAACCCCACCCTCCCGCCCCATTGCCGCCTCCAGAACAAGGGAATTTCTCTCCCCGGCGAAACATTTCTCTCTCACTCTCACTGGACCTCCGTTCCATCTTCCTTTCTCTCTTATCATCCCCCGCCCCCGCGCCAAATATAACGCCACACTTTTCCTCCAGCCTTCCCCGAAAACTGGCTCGCTTAATTGGAACAGGCACCTTGTGGAAGATGATCTGGGCGCGTGAGTGAACGAACAATAACAGCACGTGCTAGAGATGCCAAGAATAATTGAAAAGGAAAAGCCCCTGAGAATTTTACCCAAACGTTAATTATTCTGTAGCGGAACTTCTGCAAAAATTTGAACTAAAAGAATCCGAATTAAAAAAACTTCCGTTAATAAAAAATCATTTTTTTATAGGTAATGATTATCATTATAAAATTTGATTAATTTAAAAAATGTACACTTTAATGGCGTTATGACGGAAATTTTTGGTTTATAATTCTTGGAATAATACACCTATGTTTTCGCGACGGGGGTCGACGACTCCGATCGGCCTCAAAATTTGACATTGTCCGTTTCAAGAGGTCTAGATTCCAAAACCGAAATGTCCGTCCGGAAATCTGAAATTTTGACAAAATACACGGTTTACCATCTCGTTGAGCCCGCAAGGTTTTTAGCCCGATCGCCCAAACCCTTGGGGCGCTAAGGGGCTAAAATGGGGCTACGGGAGGGTTTTTTTTTAAGGCTTTTGGCTATGGGATCGAGTTAGGTGTCGTTTTCGAAGTATTTTTGGACGTAGAATCCATTTTTGGGGGTCCCAGAACGATCCGATTTCACTGTTGCGATCTATAGGGCTTTCATGGGGCTACAAATGGGATTTTTGAAGGGTCCCAGGAGGTCAAATATTTTTCAAATAAAAACAAAAAATTTTTGAAAAAAAATACTAAAAAAAAATTTCAGAATTAAATTTATGCAAAAGTAACGTATATCAAAGAATTATAAACCCTAGTGTAAAATTTACAGCGTTTTTATCAACTAAGTGCTGTCGTCATTTTCGCGTTTTTTCTCGTTTTTATGGTTCCAGGTGACCTTGGCATGGTTGCCATGGCTTCGGAATGAAAAACTCATTTTCGTCAAAATTGCAATTACCTACGTGATGTTAGAACTTCAGTGACGATATAAATTCAATACGGTTTGAAGCTTTCAAATTGTACAGGTATTATACATGGAATACAATTTATTCCACATTGTATTTAATGCAACATGTTATGTACAAATTCATGCGCGCATTATTATTGTAAATTTTACAATAATAATTATTGTAACGAGGCTGTGTGGCACTATTGAAAGGCAAAATTATTGCACTCATTTCACCTAATTGATAAAAACCCCTTGGACTTCATTTTGCGGATTACTCTCCGAAGAATATATAGGTACTGATGTAGGAAAAGGAAAATACTAACCAGAGGTGGGAGTTATTTTGCGAAGGTTATTTCATCTGGCACTGGAAGGAACACAAGAGGATTTAATTAGTTTATAGGCCGCACAGAAAATTCCCGGGGGCGAGTTGTAATGGAGTTAACAGTTTGCCGAGGGAAGTTCCCCCTGAGTCACAAGTCAGTACAGGGTTGTGGGAGGTTATGACAGCAGTTGACAACTTTTTTGTCGTTTCGGTAATTAGGTAGGCGAATGTGCTTCATAACTGCCAACATCTTATCTCTGTAGTACTTTTTGTTTCTTATGTCTGCAGTACTTTTGTATTTGCTTCATTCTTCTACAGGGTGGGTTTATCATATGCATATTGCGAGCGAATTTAAGCACAAAGATTTCGGCCCATGAGACCACAGTAACCATTTAGGGATTGTACATAAATTAAAATATCTCGAAGGAATTAATACAAATTCCAGCTTTCCTCCAATTATTTCCGTTGTTTCCCCATTTTACTGGACAATAACTCCTTGACGGCATACAGCACGATTTTTCAACATTCTGAGCCTTAGGACACTAATTGTTTGGGGTCCTGTACAATCTAACCAACGTCTCTCGACGCAATGAAAAAATGTAGCATGTCAGACACTGACTTCGTGAGGCGACTCGCCGCGGGCACCGCAGGGGAAAAGTATCTAAAAGTGTCGGAAAAGTCCTGCAGCCTTGAAGGCATACCAAGTTGTGTCTCACTACCGCCCCCGAGACTTATCTACAATTCTCGGAGCGTCGCCCACCCTCAGAAAAGTTGGGAATTTCCTGATGCCTCGGAACTTCATAATGTACACTATCACGTCACGTGAGGAGTGAGCAAATAGAAAAGGTCGAAATATTTAAGGAGGTTGGTGAGCCATACAGGCTGAGTTTCACACCAAAAAACGTTTCGAGACTTTTTATTCGAAGCAAACCCACTTCCACATTTGAAATTCGGTGAAGCTGGTAAACAATTTATGATCTCAGGTTTCATGCAACGTTGTTTCTCGGTCAGCATCGAATATCTGGTTTATTTCAGGTGAAACCCTACGGGAAACACGCTGTTTGTTTTTGTTTCCGACAGCAAAAGATGAATGGTGCCTCCCCAACATGTAAGGCAGAAGTTGAGACTCGAGCCCAGAAATCCATTTCCTCTCACCCAGGCGAATCAGATTTCTAGCTCAAAGAGGAGGTGATTTTAGTAGAACAATGTACACGTACAACAATGTACATGTATTAATTGTGAAGTAGAAATGTATTGTGAACTCTAGTAATTTCACCAATACATTTCATTCCACCCATCAAAAGCACCAACCAGCGGTTGTTTATAATAAACATAAGTAGTTTCCTGAGAATGGATCGAATACCAAATAGATGAATTATGACATTTGTTGTCCAAAACTTCAGCATTAAATTCTCCTTAATGTCAGTTAGTCGGAGAACTTTGAGAACTTCATAGACTGAAAATTCGGGACCACAGGCGCTGCAACCCAACTCGCAACTATGTCAGAAACTATGGTAATTGATGTGTTGAAGTTGTGGGGTTTTAGGGAGGACGAAATTCACGGAATCCAACTATGTTTCCAGGGCACCAAATCTCGTGGAAATCCCCCTGTGGTCTGGAAGGCTAGTTCGAGGGTGCCGTTAACAAGCAAACTTTGGGCGATTTCCACCTGGCTTCGGGCAAACCCCCATCAAAGAACTCGGGTTAAAATTTGACGGAGAGGTTAATCCCAAGGGGTGAAATGTCGCCTGTCGAAGAGGTGAAAAAGGAGAATATGGCCAAATGTCAATTAACTAATTTATAAATTGTATACAAGAGCCAATCGGCTTGGGACGAATTGCGACACATAATTTTCGGGGTTCCGTAGGTCCAACCCAAGAAGGGTCGGATTAGGCTTCGAACTCGAAGTCGTCATTAGCACGGTCGTAAAAATGAGCGATCCGTCTACCTGCGACGACCCTTTGAGACACTCTGTGAGCAAGGCCCACTACACGAAGCAAAGCTGTATTATGAGTAGGCCTATATGGGTGAAAACAAGACTACTATAGTGGCCTCGTTTTCACCCAAGCTATAGCGATTCTTCCTCTAACATAATATAAAGGTTATTAGTAACAAGGAGCTATGTTATTAGTAAAGGGGCTTTTAAAGGGTCAAAAATAGGCTTTTTCGAGGATTTTTGGTGTCTTTTACAAGGTATAATATCTGCGAGTTTGCAAGGGATTTAGCCTTCAATTTGAGGTGCTTTTGTGCTAAAATCTGTGGTCGAGCTTTAATTTATTTGTAAAATGGTTTTACCAATAAATTAAAGCTCGACGTTAATAAGTATCACACTCATTTGGGTAAAACGTCATGAAATGAGCACATTTTATTAATAAGCGTTGTGAAACTGGGAAAGAAAAGTCTTAATAGTCAAGCAATCGTTGTATATCACGTACCTAAATATTACATATTCTAAATTTACAGAAGTTACGTATCCTTGGATTTTACAAATTAGCTATTTTACAATAATTGTAAAGTGTGTGTAGTTTCTAATAATTATTATTAGAAAAGTTGATCTACCCTAGAGAAATACCTATTATTAAAAATTACTTTTAAATGATAGAAGTAGGTCGTTAAGAACAACAAGAGCAAATCTGTACAGGAAATTAATATAGGTGAATATCGGACTGTCTCCACTGACCTGAACATACTACGGAATGAAAAATTATTTTGTGACGTGGCTGTAAAAATGGGATGCTGATGGGAGAAATTTCAGTAATTGGGATTCGTCTGGATTGGCATTTGTGCGGTAGGAGTTTATCGGGGAATGTAATTTTTCGGATCGTTGTGGGATCCCCAAAAACGGATTCTACGTCCAACAATACTTCAAAAACGACACCCAAATCGACCCCATAGCCGAAAACCTTCGAAAACCCCTCTTGACATCTTGAAACGTATAACATCACATTAAATTTTAGAGGCCGATCAGAATTGTTGACCTCCGTCGCGATTATATAGTGTACTATTCCAAGAATAATAAACCAAAATAGTGAGTTAGGTTCGACATTTCAAGATCCTTTTCTGATAAAATTTTTTCCACACCTTCAGACATGGTGGCTACAACGATTTTTCTGAGACACTTCGAAAATTTCTTTAGCAAATGAAATTACCAAACTCATGTTTACTGTTAATTTCAGGACAGATGCCCCACTCCTTAGTAAATGTTACTCTGACTTAATCCATAAAGGGAGGTTGCTGACATGATAACCCTTCATTACCTGCATTGTCCGTTGGGGAAATCTCCAAAATCGGCTCCTTTGAAGCCGTTCGCCACGTTCACAAAGCTCCCGACCGCCGACTGTTGTCAGTTCCTTCCGTATAAAAGTATTCCCATAGTCAGTAATTTATTTTGTATCATTGAATGATTTTTACCTTGCTCGCTACATGATAGGTTTTGGACCGACCGCAAAATGCACAAACCGCGGTACAATATTCGGCCTTGGTGCATTGCCTATGTAATCTTGACGTTTGCATTGTCATATACATGGATTTTGCAAATAAAAACCAGTTTGATTGCTGTCCAATTCGCAGATTGAACAGAAAAACACTGCAAATTTTACACAAGGGTTTATTATTCTTTGATAATAACGTATATTATACGTTACTTGTGCAGAAATCTATTTCTTTGTCAATGAATCAAAATCAAAAAAATTTTTTGTATTTTTGGTTTATTATTCTTGGAATAATACACCTATGTTTTCGCGACGGGGGTCGACGACTCCGATCGGGCTCAAAATTTGACATTATCCGTTTCAAGAGGTCTACATTCTAAATCCGAAATGTCCGTCCGCCGTCCGCCGTCCGCCGTCCAGGCCGTTTTGGGCAGTAGGAATTTTTTTAAAAATCTGAAATTTCGGCAAAATACTTGGTTTACCATCTAGTTGTGCCCGCAAGGTTTTCAGTCCGATCGCCCAAACCCGTGGGGCGCTATGGGGCTATAATGGGGCTACGGGAGGGGTTTATTGAAGGCTTTTAGCTATGGGATCGAGTTAGGTGTCGTTTTCGAAGTATTTTTGGACGTAGAATCCATTTTTTGGGGTCCCGGAACGATCCGATTTCACTGGGGCGATGTTTAGGGCATTCGTGGGGCTAAAAATGGGATTTTTGAAGGATCCCAGGATGTTAAATATTTTTCGAGTAAAAAATACAGTTTTTGAAAAAACACATTTTTGAACAAAAAAATCCAAAAAAAAAATTTTTTTGAGATAAAAATCCAAAAAATTTTTTTTTTTTTTAAATTTTTTATTGACAGATTTAAATTTCTGCACAAGTAACGTATATCAAAGAATAATAAACTCTTGTGTAAAATTTGCAGCGTTTTTTTAAAATGTTTTTTACTTGAAAAATATTTGAACTCCTGGGGTCCATCAAAAATCTCATTTGTAGCCCCATGAAAGCTCTATAGATCACAACAGTGAAATCGGATCGTTCCGGGACCCCAAAAAATGGATTCTACGTCCAAAAATACTTCGAAAACGATACCTAATATGATCCCATAGCTAAAAGCCTTAAAAAAAAAAACCTCCCGTAGCCCCATTTTAGCCCGATAGCGCCCCACGGATTTGGGCGATCGGGCTGAAAACCTTGCGGGCACAACTAGATGGTAAACCGAGTATTTTGTCAAAATTTCAGATTTAAAAAAATTCCTACTGCCCAAAACGGCGGACGGACATTTCGGATTTAGAATGTAGACCTCTTGAGACGGATAATGTCACATTTTGAGGCCGATCGGAGTCGTCGACCTCCGTCGCGAAAACATAGGTGTATTATTCCAAGAATAATAAACCAAAATGTACCAAGTCGATCAAGGCAATTTCACAACATTTGCTTTCAGTGTGACTTAAGCAGTCACCACTGTACAAACTAGTGATAATTATTTATTCTTCTTGTTCTAGTTAGATAAATACACATCTGCCTTTTTGACATCAAAGTTTCCACTTTGTTTGATTTCTGAATTCCCCGGTCTTATTATAATAACTCCACACCCCCTCCTCACCAGTTATTATTTTGGAGCCATCTATATAGCTCGTTTTACTGTAATAATTAAAATTATTGTAATAAAGTAATTACCGACAATATTATTTTAACCATAGGATTCAACTTGAGTTTGACCATTTTTTAAAATGAATTACATCAATTATTGAATTTTTCCTGACTGTATAAAACCTATCGTACAACGAAGATCAAGGTAATCGGCACTGTACATAAATGTTGTGCAATTCGCGGTTTGAACAGAAAATGTTGTACCATATCAGAAATTTCTGGCTCGGATCGAATAAACGATTCTCCGCGCTTTGTACGAACATGCGTTATACAATAATATTGTATACAATATATACAATGTATACAATATATTACATTGTAGGTATACCTAATAATTATTGTTACGTACCAAGAAGCCGATAAAAATTGTTGACCACCGTCGCGAATACATCGGTGTATCACTCCAAGAATAATAATAAAAGAAACCAAAAATTTGTAATTCATTAGCGCTGAACTCACATATAGGTAAGTAATTAAATTTTGGTGATGACCTGTAAGTCAAGAGTTTAATTTTACTGCGATTCAGTATCTCTCAATCCTGAACCCTGGGCAGCCGGCCTTCTCACTTGAATTTGGGTAGCCAGTGAGTATTGACCATTTGAGGAGGTTCTGGCAGAGGTCATAAACAGCTCGCCTTCATCAAATCGGATTATCCCGTTGACAGCTAAGGGTCTTCGAGACTGCCCAGGTAGAAGGCCAGGTATAAGTCCAGGTATGACCAGAAATCGTGTGTCGCAATTCGTCTTTTACCAGCCAATCAAATTGAAGGTATAATAAATCAGTGTCACTAGGAAGACATTGGAAACGTTACATCGACGTTTTTCAATCGATGGTTTTGTGTCGATGTCAATAAACATTGGGCGATGTCAATACATGTACCTTTTCCTCCATAATGTTTTTTTTTTTTTCAAAACAAAGAAATAGATTTACTGGTTATGTAAAGAATCAAACATTTGTCACATTGTTGTATCGCATCGACGTGGTAACTGTAAAATCATGGAAAGAAGGAAAGAATGTGGTTACAAGAAGGAAAGAAGTTTTGGTTACAAAACCCGCACGATATCCCACCAAAGATTTTGTTCGTAGCTTCACCATATTCCTAAACTATGTAGTTATATTGACTAATTTAAATCAAGGTTTCCTAGAAATGACTAAATCAGACACATATGGGAATACCTGAGTACCATTTCGACCAGGGAAGAATATTTACTTTCAATGTCCAGGACATTGGTAATTCTTCCACCGTATTTCCCCACCGGAGCAGAGGCAACCATGGTTTGAGATGAAAATATTCAGGAAATGAAAAAAAAAAATCGTCGTTCGTTAGCTTCATTAGTTTGTGTTTTACGTGGTTATTGGATCCTGATGAAGGCCCCGAAGGCCTACATACTTTTCACGAAGCGGAAAGCGAAGTGTTGATAATCACATCTTGTTTTCTTTCTACATCGTACGAATAAAAATTCCTTACAAAAAATAAATGAAAACCATCGATAAATCTGAGAAGAAATTTTATATTTTGGTTCCATTGATGTTTCTGATATAATTTTGTGTGGGCAACCTGTTTCAATTTATTTGTAATCCCAAAGCCGTCTCAAAACTCCGGTTATGGTCCTTATTTAGAATTTGGGTCCTGTCGTGGTCCTTTTTTCTCACAAAAAAAAACTCTGGCCGCTCTCCTCATTACTGACAGACACGAAGCGAAGACTGCGCTATAAAATGATTTTAAGCGAGCAAATAAATTGACAAAAACCACCCACGCCCACAAAACCCCTTTCCGAGAGCATTTGTCTCGAAAGAAGTTCACCTTCCCCCAAACATCATAACAATATATTTCGGACCACTTCGCCATGGGAATAAACATAATGCGTTCCAACCCGAAAAACGTGAGCCGGATAATACATCATCCCAACACATACGTGAGACGCGCTGAACCACTCATTCTCTCTCGGTCCCTCGGAAGCAAAAATAAAAGGGTCAGCCCACCCCCTCAGGCTCTACGGAATAGGGTTAGGGGAAATACCCTTCAAGGTCTATGCCCCACCGAAGGTTTATAGACCTCGGGTACTAAACCAGGACTGATGGCACCTGCATACCCTACAGCCGTTATTCTTATGAGCGTTCTTTTCCAAAGTTACAGAACAATAATAAACATTTCTATACGCAAGTAAAGGATAAATGTGCAAAAAAAGGGTTTTCTCCAGGAAATCAAGATAATACATATTTTCCAATAATTGGGGATATATCCCTAATTATTAGGGTAAGACCAAGACTTGATACGAGGACAGCAGGTTAATTCATATTCACAATCCCTTACGATTGTGGCTCTGTTTGCCCCAATTGCAACCTTCGTTTGGTTACTAGAAGGTTATGATGGACAAATTCGCCCCTACCTTCTTGATATGACGTCACGACTTACACCATCTGCAATAATTAATCGCGACACCACGCCGCCTGTGAGGGTCAATCCCAACAACTCTGTAGACTATCTTAATGAAATGTTTCGAGTTATTTTAGGTACTAATGATGTTACTGATAGTGTGGACAAATAACAAAGGAAACGTGTCGAAGGATCGATACTTTTTAAATATCGATATCGCAAGCATCAATACTTTTGGAAAAATGGCGTATCGGTACTTTTGAGTACCGAGACGTCTCTGACCCCGAATGAAGAACAAAGTTCAACAGCATGAACGATATGAAGAGATCAGAACCGTTTCAGTTAATTGGACAGAGGATTCGATGAACTTTGAACTTTAACCCCATCAAATAGTATACCGAGTACACGGAGAGGATGTACAACATACTCTGGCGATGTGTTTTAGCAATATTACATGGAGATGGAAAGCCTCAGGAGCAGCAAAAGGTCGGAGGTCGAGTAGGTCACTCATGAATTATTGAACGTCGTCTCATGCTCCCGATCGACTGAGGGAACTTCCCGAACATTGGGCCACCACGTGGATGGAGTTACCTATCTCGCGTCTCTGAATCAAAAGTACCTACCTACGAGTCGAGAATATTAACCTACGACCAAATCAAACTTGGGTTTCTTTGCGATGGAGCTGGAGTGAGAATTTGAAATAAGACGGTCGAAGATGGAAGAACAACAACGGACGAAGGAAAATTAATAAGTTCAAGTACATAAGTATGTAGTAGTTTATCAAAGAGTTTATATATGAGGGCTTTTTATTCCAAAATTTTAGAATAAAATTATTGGCCAAGTAAATACATTCAGGATCCATTAGGTAACGCATTGAATAGGCTAAACCTGCTACCCCATCAGCGTTGCGGCAGTTTCAAGGCGAGAAGCTCAACAAGAGACCGGAATATCATAATATGAGGGATAATGAACTACCTAGCAGAATTACACCAGCCTACCTGCCAGAATAACAACTACACCAACATTCTGGAGGGAGCCAAGAAACCCTCTGACAGGCCTATGATGGAGTGCAAGCCGAAAAGCTACAAACATGAAGAAGAAGAAGAAGAAGAAGAAGAACCAGGACATGGTTGGAATCGTTCGAGATGGAATGTTCAGAATTCTGCGAGTGCAATTAAAAAGTGTCATTCAAACAGTTATTTCAGTCTGTGCCACAGACTCTGTGGAGTATTATGAGAGGGGAGATGATGAGGACGGCGGAGGTGTTGACGTTACATCAGTCGTGAGAAAAGTTGATCCTGGCGTCCACGAAAGTGTCGATCCTGCGCTACTGGGACAGTTGCAGAAGTAAAACATCGCCTTCAATGAGGTTTTGTCATGATGGATGTCATGATTTAAATTATTATAATGTATGCTTTGAAGCCGATCAGAATTTTCGACCTCCGTAGCGATTAGGTACATAGGCGTATTTTTCCAAGAATAACAAACAAAAATCGGCCAAAAATTTGATATGTGAAAATTGATTAAAATTTTCAATACCTTTCCGTACAACAAAGCAAGCGGAAAACACGAAATAACGGAAGGTGAAGCTAAATAGGATGAGAGATAACAGTAGAGATAAAAGTGATAGTGATATCGAAGGCATTGTTCGAAATGATATCGGCATCGATGCCACTCCGAAACTTCACCATCGATATTGTTATCTTTCTTTTGATATAACTAGATGCTCCGGCTCGCTTTGCTCGCCTACGGACCCAGCTGGGGGGCTCCGCCCCCCAGATCCCCCGTGGGCCTCGCTTCGCGAGGCCGATCGCTTAAGCAGACATGTGGGTGAATTGCCGCTTGTGGGTGTATTGCCACCTGTGGGTGTATTGCCGCCTGTGAGTGTATATTGCCGCCTGTGGGTGAATTGCCGCCCCCCAGACCCCCCCTAGTGGGTGTATTGCCGCTTGTGGATGTATTGCCCACTGTGGTTGTATATTGCCGCCTGTGATTTGGGTGAATCATGGTACGAAAATGATTAGCCGAGCGAAGTAAGGCCACCTTGTCAAAGTGCTAGTCTATTAGCTGAACGAAGTAAGTCAAAGTGCTAGTGAAATCAAATCAAAACTCACAGTAAAAAACCCGGTGGGGCGCTATGGGACTAAAATTCCGAGGGGGTAGAGTTAAGTGTCGTTTTCCAAGTATTTTTGGGGACGACCTATGGAGCTTTCATGGGGCTATACGAAATTAGACCCCCTGTCAACGTGCTAGTGAAATCAAATTTCCACCATCAATAATAATAGAACTACCTATGTGGGTGGCCGAGCAAAGCGAGTCCCCTGGCCGTTAAAATGATCGGCTGAGTGAAGTATGCCCCCCCCCCCTCCCAACCTGTCATAGTGCTAGTGAAATCAAATCAAAGTTGAAAACTCACAGGAAAAATATGGGGCTAAAATGGCGAGGGGGTAGAGTTAAGTGTCGTTTTCCAAGTATTTTTGGGGAAAGGGGAAGTATTTTTGGGGAAATTAAGGCCCCCCTGTCAAGTGCTAGTGAAATTAAGGCCCCCCTGTCAAGTGCTAGTGAAATCAAATTTGAAAAGCCTTCCCTTGATAATAATAGAACTACATATGTCGGTGGCCGAGCAAAGCGAGTCCCCTGGCCGTGAAAATGATCGGCCGAGTAAAGTATGCCCCCCCCTCCCACCATGTCATAGTGCTAGTGAAATAAAATCAAAGTTGAAAATTCACAGGAAAAATATGGGGCTAAAATGGCGAGGGGGTAGAGTTAAGTGTCGTTGGAAGGGAGGGGGTTGAAGGAGGGGAAAACGGAAAAAATCCTTGAGGGCGCTCAACCTATCTCAGAACGTAGAGCATTTTAGAATTTCTCGAGATTTTCAAGAATATTATATATATTAGTGATATAGATTATTTATAAGGGTCTTGCGTGATCGCTCGTACATATAGATCCTTGTTTGGGGGGGGGGGGGGGAGTAAGGACCCCCTGTCAAAGTGCTAGTGAAATCAAATTTGAAAACTCCACCATCAATAATAGGAGAACTACCTATGTCGGTGGCCGAGCAAAGCAAGACCCCTCTGGCTAATAAAATAATCGCCCGAGCGAAGCAAGACCCCCCTCTGTCATTTGAAAAGTTTGAAAAAAGCCTCCCCTGGCTGGTAAATTGATCGGCCGAGCGAGAAACCCCCCCCCTGCCAACGTGTCAAATTTGACAACTCACAGGAAAAAACCCCTGGGGTGCCATCAATAGTTAGTTGCTCGCCTACGCACCCAGCTGAGTAACCCTAGTGGGGTGCATAGCATCGATGGACACGTTCATAACCCTGCATCAAGGTCAACTGCTCCTTCAACATCAACCCCCCTGGCTGATAAAATGATCGGCCGAGTGAAGTATGCCCCCCCTCCCACCCTGTCATAGTGCTAGTGAAATCAAATCATAGTTGAAAACTCACAGGAAAAAACGCTGCAAATTTTACACTAGGGTTTATTATTCTTTGATATAGGTTACTTTTTCAGAATATTAATTCTGTGTCAATGAACAACAATTTGGAAAAAAATTTTTTTTTGGGGTTTTTTTTTTCAAAGATTTTTTGTTTTCTACTTGAAAAATATTTGACCTTCTGGGATCCTTCAAAAATCCCATTTTCAGCCCCATGAGAGGCCTATAGATCGCAACAGTGAAATTGGATCGCTTCGGGAACCCCAAAAAATGGATTCTACGTCCAAAAATACTTCGAAAACGTCACCTAACTCGATTTCATAGCCAAAAGCCTTCAAAAAACGCCTCCCATAGCCCCACGGGTTTGGGCGATCGGGCTGAAAACCTTGCGGGCACAACTAGATGGCAAACCAAGTATTTTGCCAAAATTCCAGATTTTTAAAAAACATTCCTACTGCCCAAAACGGCCCGGACGGCGAACGGACATTTCGGTTTTGGAATCTAGACCTATTGAAACGGATAATGTCAAATTTTGAGGCCGATCGGAGTCGTCGACCCCCGTCGGTAATAAACCATAATCTGTACTTAGGTACAATGTTTGGACAGATGTGGGACCTCGAAAAAATAGATTTTGCGTCCAAAATTACTCGGAAAACTACACCTTATTTGACCTCATGGGATTCTTCAAAAATCCCATTTGTAGCCCCCAAAAAGCCCAATAGATCCCCACAGTGAAATCCGATATTTCTGGGACCCCAAAAAATGGATTCTACGTCCGGAAATACTGCGAAAACGACACCTAACTCGACCCCATAGCCGAAAACCTTCAAAAACCCCCTCCCGTAGACCGCTTTTAGCCCCATAGCGCCCCACAGTGAAATTCGATCGTTCCGGGACCCCCAAAAATGGATTCTACGTCCAGAAATACTTCGAAACGACACCTAACTCGACCCCATAGCCGAAAACCTTCAAATAACCCCTTCCCGTAGCCCCATTTTAGCCCCATAGCGCCCCACGGGTTTGGGCGATCGGGCTGAAAACCTAGCGGGCACAACTAGATGACAAACCGAGTATTTTGTGAAAATTTCAGATTTAAAAAAAAAAAAAAGTGTTTAATGCCTAAGGTGTCGTTTTACGTGTTTTTTTTTTTTTTTTTTTTTTTTTTTTTTGAGGTCCCACAAATATTTGTCCAAACTAATAACTATTTTTAATTTTTTTAAAAATATTTCCTTTGGTACCTACAGAATTAATTTCTAATTTTTTCAAAAATATTTCCTTTGGTACAGAATTAATTTTTTCATAATTAACCCATAGGTACCTATCAAAGAATAGTAATACTATTAACCTCATACGCTTTATTCAAGGAATTTTCGCATCATGAGATGTTTAAGGGCAATGTTCAGTCCCAGGGGGGGTCAAAAATTTAGTATAGGTACTTAAAGAAGAATAATAATCATTGTTAGTATTTTTATTCATTGTTACCTACTTAGTTGAAGCCCTCTCGCGGAACCACAGAGTCTCTGTAGGGTCTATGTTTGACTCGCCATAGCCTTACACGCAGTAGACATACACGTGTAGACCTTACACAAACACCAGCGAGGTTCGTGCAACATGCCACCTCGAACGGAAGGGTGTGGCCCCGGCCTCGTCATCACTCAGTCTTCTCCCAGCAGCTCGACGGGGAGGTTTTGTTGGGGTTTTTATTTAATTTAAATGTAATTTCAGCCCAATTCATTTGAAATTACTTCCACTTATCGCACAATGTGATATTATCATCCGGGAGAGTAACAAATTGAAAGAAACTTGTCGCGTTGGCTTGTTTTAGACGAAAATCGCATATTTTACTTATTTGGTATGAACTGATGATTAATTCATCATTTACGAATAATTATTGTTTCTCACTCACGGTATTCTCTATTCTTGAAGATTACAAACCCTCCTGACTGGTTTATTTAGTTTGGCCTCAAATTGATCTCATTGAGGGATTCTCTGTCTCTCTTGTTGAGCTTTTTTTCTACTGAATGAATTAGTTTTATTATTCTCGGGAGTTTTTTTTTTTTGGAACCGGCCTCAAAATTTGTCATTTCACGTTTCAAAATGGGTAGGTTCCAAAAATGTAATGTCCCCCCTGCCGGCCGAGCCCTTTTAGGTGGTAGGATTTCTTTTTTAGAGTCTACAAATCTTAAATTCTGACAAATGTGCCCGCAAGGGACAGTCAGTTTGCGATGTGGCAAACTTGAAATTTGTATGTGGAGGTTAGGGAAAGAAATCGTCTGTTGTTGCAGTAGTATAATGGGGGGGGGGGGGATGTCCGGGGAAGTAAATTTCTTAAATAAAACTGGTTCCCACACTTCAATTTAGTACCCACAACAGCAGAGGAGTAATTTCCCTCCTCAACCTCCACATTAGACCTCTGTACCTTCGGTAAAAAACTTCACTCAAAATTCGTATCCACTTCGTTCAAATTCCTATTCAGTACACATTAAAACAAAAGTAAACCCCTCAGGCGATAAAAATAAGGCGATTGGTGCCTTATTTTGTTGCCCTGAATCAAGCGTCATTCGGTTCACAAAATCATCCGCCAAATTCCATCGAGGAAATAACTAATTCACAATGTCCATCCAAAAAAGGGTTTGTGGGCCCGCCAGTGATTTCATAACTCTGGTCGAGCCCGTCATCACTGGCTGTTTTGGTGGTGGTTGCGAGCGCTTTCGATGTGATAACGTCATCAATGATCAGACGATGAGGCTTTCAAATTGAAAGAGCTCACCACCACCAAATCAGTGGTGACAGAATCAACCAGAGTTATTAAAAAAAATCAAAATTTATTTCTAACATTCAGGTAAAGTGGAGTGTGAATCTGGGATTGGGCTGAAATTAGTTGATCTTGGGAGCATAAATAGGAGCAACCGCGTTGGGCCTCATCGGAGTGTTAAAGTGCAGTGTTGTTTTTAAGTGCGCGTAGGCTAGTTGGTTGGTGTCAACAGGATGTGTGAGACGGTTAGTAGGTAAACGTGGTACGCAGCAAGGATAAGCCAGCTCGTAGGATCCAGCCTGCCATTCATTATTGATAGCTTGCGAAGCTGTGCCTCCTTGCCTGCCTGCCGCGTGGATTATAGATTGTAAGTTAGTTATAGTCTTTCCCTTTAGGTCTCGGGTAGGTAGGTAGTCTTAGGGCGGATGAAGTGGCAGAAGTGGTTAGCAAGGCTGGAGATCGCTTCTGCCATGGTGATTCGCCGCGCATGTGAGTGGGTGGTCACTGTGAGAGTAAGGTTGCATTGGTTGGTCAGCTCCAATTATCAACAGCTGGTAAACTTGGTAAACGGATCTGAACTTCCGATGCTAGTCGCAGGCGTGGTGGACTGGCACAGTGATGGAGTTTCAGTTTGGTTCGATCTGGATGGTGGGGCTGATTGTGTAGGTAGGCTCTGGTGGGAGGGGGGGACTAGGTACGCCAACCAGGGAGAAACAAAACTCGGAACGTTTCTACTGTGTTAATTACCAGTAGCATTGAACTCGACAGTCAGGCGTATATATTATCATTGGCACGTAACGATTGAAGAGCGTCAATGCCAGTCTGTGTGCGTGGGCTATCACAGTGATGTTAGTGTAAGAACACACTTCCTGTTTTGACACCACCGAGAAGAAAAGAAGACTTCTAGACTCAATCAAGACCTCGAGACGTGCAGACCTCCTTGGCCATCACTGCGTTTGTCGACTTCACAACCTCGCCATCGCTGCTGCTGCTGCCACATCAATTCAACACGCGAGTGTCCGTTAATGCTCCCAAGTCTCGCGGCGTTTGGGTGGGGGGTGGGTGTGGGGGTCTTCTCCGAGTTTCTCCAAAGTTCCTGAACGCTTCATAGACAAGGTTTGGTTGGTGAGTAAATTCTGCGTACATTTTGTTAAAACGTCCTACAGTTTCACATCATTTTTTAAAAACGATTTCATTCTTTTTTCTTTTTTTTCAGGCATGCTCATCTACATTTATTGAGCCAGGTACAATTCAAAAGCATGTTAAACCATTCAAGATGGCATTCAAGTTCCTTTTCAACATTCTTGTGACTTGATGGTCACTACTCACTTGATTTTCATTTTCCACTCTTTGGAGTTTTCAAGAAAACCCCTAAAGAAATTCCTCAAATTGGTCAATCTGAACTTAAAGCAATGCTTAAGGGTATTTAAGGGTATTTGGGTAGTATTTAATACTACCCAACCTGAATGCCATTTTGTGGAGCCACTGTTTGAAATTAGTCTCTTTCCCCTCCTTTGGTATGTTGAACTTCATGAACTTCAAGAACTTCAGCTGAAGAATGATGAGAGGATCCACAGACACATTTCACATGGTATTTGTTTGTTTCAAGAATCAAGAACAGTATATAGGTTGCAAGGATATATATACAACACACACCCGCACACACATTACAACAAAATGTCATTTCAAATCAAGCAATTTTCAAAAACTACTAAGTAGACTTCCAATAATTGCAATACACAAAACAATAAGTTAGAATTAGAATATTCTTCAGAACTCCCACAACTCCCTACTTCTTTTTGCATAAACCAGTAAAAAAACGCACATGTACTCAAAAAAGCTGGTAAAAAAACAACAAGTTTACAATAGATTAGTGGCCTCAGCTTACAAACCATAAATAGACTCAACAACCCCACACATAATTGACTCAACTGTATCCCCCCAAATTCTTCAAGAGAGAACAACTCAGCTCTAATGTTTTGTTTTGAAGTGGTAGGCTTCAAACATTCTCTCATCAATCTATATTCTGTAGTAAATTGCATGCCAGTGGCTCCAAGGTTTTTTTTTTAAGCAATTAGGGTATTAGGTAGTTGTCTTTGTGAAACAAATTGCTGTCAGGTTGTCATGTTTCTCACGCTGGGTTCCGGAGCCAGGTGTTGGCTTCTCCAACTGGCACAATATTTGATGTTGTGTGCATAATGTTGTTGTCTCTGACTTCTACATTGTGCAAACCGAATATCTCTTACTGTGTCGTCCATCCGTGAAGTTTGGTGGACCGTGCTCAGCTCGGGGAATATGACGACTAGGCATGGTGGTTGTTTCATCTTTAGGTACTTCTTCTTTATTTAGCAGAACACTCATTTTGTAACTGGCCTCTGATGACAGACCACGTGAAAGCATCAGCGCCATTTACTGAAGTAAGTAAGCAGGTACCTACTCTGAATGATGGGTAAGACTACCAACATAATAATATTATATAACATATTATGTTTGAATTATCTGCTCATCGTCTACGAGTCAATCCAGTTTTTCTGCCATGAAGCGAAGTTATTCTGCGGACAAGTCCAGGTTCAGCTTCGTAGCTTTCTTCGTTCTCCTTGGATGGATTTTGTTTGACTCCACGAAACAGCCCTCAACATCTGCCATCATGCTGCCTTCATTGACTGAATTTACAGAGAAGACATTGTTGGTGAGTTTGATTGTCTACAGTGAAATTGATATGGAGTGGATTTCCTCGCTAAACGGTCATTTTGTATTTCAGCCTCGCTGGCAGACTTCTTGGAAGCATCAGCGTCATTACTGAAGTACTCTGAATTAGAAGACCACCAACATCTTCTCATTGTCTACGAGCCAGTCCAGTTTTTCTGGAGCGAAGCGACACACCAGACAAGAATTGCTGCAGCAATGGTCACCAAATTCTGCATGAAATCACCAGGAAGGCAAATAATTTGGCAAATAGCTTCGTCTTTTAGTGTCGAGTATATTAAATAAGGAGAGCGTTCTATAAATTTTAAAGAACGCTCTCCAAGATCCCAAAGGGTCTTCAAAGAGCAGCAAACTATGAAAAGTAAGAAGGGACGTTGATGGAGAGTAGTTAGGTACTGTTTTTGAAGCCTTATATTTACATGAGTCCTTTGACAAAATGAAGACATGTAAGTTCTGATTATCTACTCGTGGCTCTCTTTCTTTAAGGGTTCCATAGGTTGCTCAAGAGGTTTTTGAGGTTGGCATTCTTTCAAGTTTCAGGGTTCCATCATTGACAAGTCAGGAGTGTGCAAATCGGATATTGAAACACAGATTTCACTAGCCAGAGGAACAATTCAAGCTCAACTGTCAGTGGTGGGGCAGAGAAATTCATTGCCGAACTAAACAGCTCATCCTCAGTGCTATTGTTGAAAGTATACTGCCAATGGAGGGGGGAGAATGGTGTGAAGAGGAGAGGCAAATTATGAAAGGTAAGAAGACGTTGAGGGAGAGTAGTTACAGTTTTGTCTTCAAGGAGAATGTGCTGTAGGTCGTGGGACACGAGGAAGCTCCAACGGTACGAGCATGTCCGTCGTATGGCCGCAGAAAGGTGACCCAGGCAGGTTCTCCATGGAGAAGGCCGACTGAAGAAGGGTCACCCACGTCGCGTCGCCTCAACCTCACCAAGAATCAGTGTCAGGACCATAGGGTTTGGCGTCAGGTGACATTGAGCAGCCCCTGGTAAGAGGAGAAACGCTCAAAAGTAAGTAGTTCCATTGGACATTGCCTGTTGCCTGTGAAAAGTTATCACCGCTTGTTTCCATAGTTGCAACGTCTTCCTTTCCCTGCTTGTGGCCAAATGGAACGACCTTTGCCTGTTTCCTCTATAGAATGTTTACAGACTGTGTGCTGCATACTGCCTTTGTTCTTCATGGAGCGTTTATACTGCCTGTTTGCTGCCTGGAGCATTTATACTGCCTGTTTGCTGCACGGAGCATTGATACTGCCTGTTTGCTGCCTGGAGCATTTATACTTCCTGTTTCCTGCACGGAGCATTGATACTGCCTGGAACGTTTTACCGCCTGTTTCCGTAGGATTGATGCTTTGTTCCAGTAGCCTACCCAAATTGGTGAGGAAGGTGTGACTATTTGGGGAAAGCCCCCCTTAGTTGGGGGGTAGGAGGAGGTCACACGGGGGAAACCACTTTTCATAACTAATTAATAATTAGTTGTAAAAAGGGGTATCCCTTTATATATAAATGCCAGGGCCAGGAGTTAGATCCTTTTCTCATTATTTTCACATTTCGCAGAGTCAACAGTTCTCCAGTGATTGGAGGCTTAAACATGGCAGATCCGGAGGCTTCCCAGTCAACAGAAGAAAAAAAACGCGGACAGGAGCTCGAGGAAGAAGCCAGACCAAAGGGAAGAAGAGAAGGCTGGCAGAAGAAAGGAAGATGGTAGGTAGAAGGTAGGATGGCTCTCGTGAAGTGCCTACAGTTGGTATTTGTTTTAATGGTTAGGAATGGTTTCCTATGGTTACCCAACATAAGGGATCCTTACAAAGACTGACGTCGAGGTCGAGAAGTTACATTTCCTCCCCTCACTACATTATTAAACATACCAAGAACCCCTTGACAAAATCTGAACACACATAAGAGGACACACACGAGTTCGAAGAGATCAAAGAACTGGACGAAGTTGTTTGTAGTCCATCCGTAGCTGGGTTGGACAAGGTGTTCAACGGCTGGAGGCATAGGTGGCATCAAGGAGTTTGGAGTCTCTCTTCTTCTGACTGTTAGGCGGGCGCCTCCATGGAACTATTGGTTGGTATTTTTTGGGACTGAAACGTATCGGTATACGTTCGGAAACAGTTGTGGAAACTGTATTCAAGTTTTCGTTATTTCAGACTCATGAGTACACCCCCCCCCCCCCCCCCCCTTTCTTTTTTTGTTAACGTTTGACGAGGTGGCTCATGCCACTGATATTGGGGGACAACGTGAGCAACCTCCTCGCGGTGTCCTCTGGGTAACGCTGATAGCTCACATTTATGTACGACTTGGGGGCCACCCCGTGCTGGCTAAAATCAGCCAACCCCCGACTCTGGCCTCCGACCTCTTCTACTCACTTTTCAATAATGATTAGTTTTTCTTTAAAAAAAAAAATAAAATAAAAATAGGGTGATTGAGCGGTTCGTAGGAAATTCAGTCGTTGGACGCCGAACAACTTGCATGTCGATGATTATTTAGATAAGTAATCGAATGATCATCAGTATTGGAGATCAGACGAAATGAACCTATTACTTTTCGAACAGAACTACTCTTCTCCATTTGAACGTAGAACATCTAATGAAAATCTAATTGGCATCCGAACAAAACAGCTATGAAGTGAAATCTCGGATGCTGAGCTATAATGGGCTTCATCTGCTACTCATGAGCTTTCCCATTAGGTTCCAATATTAAATTTTTGTTTATTATTCTTGGAATAATACACCTATGTTTTCGCGACGGGGGTCGACGACTCCGATCCGCCTCGAAATTTGACATTATCCGTTTCAAGAGGACTAGATTCCAAAACGCTGCAAATTTTACACAAGGGTTTATTATTCTTTGATATAGGTACGTTACTTGTGCAGAAATTTAATTCTGTCAATGAAAAAATCAAAAAAAAATTTTTTTTTTGGATTTTTATCTCAAAAAAAAAATTTTTTTTTGGATTTTTTGTTCAAAAATGTGTTTTTTCAAAAATTCTGTATTTTTTACTCGAAAAATATTTAACATCCTGGGATCCTTCAAAAATCCCATTTTTAGCCCTACGAATGCCCTAAAGATCGCCCCAGTGAAATCGGATCGTTCCGGGACCCCAAAAAATGGATTCTACGTCCAAAAATACTTCGAAAACGACACCTAACTCGATCCCATAGCTAAAAGCCTTCAAAAAAACCCTCCCGTAGCCCCATTATAGCCCCATAGCGTCCCACGGGTTTGGGCGATCGGACTGAAAACCTTGCGGGCACAACTAGATGGTAAACCAAGTATTTTGCCGAAATTTCAGATTTAAAAAAAAATTCCTACTGCCCAAAACGGCCTGGATTTAGAATGTAGACTTCTTGAAACGGATAATGTCAAATTTTGAGCCCGATCGGAGTCGTCGACCCCCGTCGCGAAAACATAGGTGTATTATTCCAAGAATAATAAACCAAAAGTGTATCTGGTATATAGAAACAGTCTCATCACATCTCTTCGATGAAACGATTAAATTCAGGAAATTTTCCTCTTTCCCGGACATTTCCAAAAATACCTAAATTTTAGTCACGATATTGCTGTTGCTTCGGAGGTGTAGATTTTAAAAGTCGATAAATGTTATCGTGGAAATAGACTACTTCGTCTGAAATCGTCTTTTTATAGGATGGATTCCCACTATCTCGCCGCATCTACCTTACGTTTTAAAATTCTTCTTGCCTTCGATTGAAGAAACGGGATATAAGTATCCAGTTGGTAATATCCACGATCCCAGTCTGGTGGGAATAAAAACAATCAACCGGAGTGGAATAAGGCAGGGGTTTCTTTTTTTCTTCATCATAATATAATTATTATATTGTAATTGATTAATTTTTTCAGGAGAGCCCAAAAAGCCACTAATGCTCAAATCGGCCGATGAGGCGAAAAGGTGCCACAAATTATTTAGGTACCTACTGCGAGTGAGTGACTGAATGAGAGTAGTTAAGCATGGGTTAACATAAAAATGACATTTTGATGCTATTCAAGTTTAAAACAACGTTTCTAGTTAGGCCATTTAAAGAAAGCTGATGTTAGCATTAGAATTAAATTTAAAAAAACCACAGAAAAATCATCAAACTCAATTACCATTATTTTCTTTTCTTTCATCCTCTACAAGCCTACTAGACTACGAGAAAAATTGTACCGTAGCTGGTAACAGTGCCAATTCTCGCACAAACGGATTTTCTCATATTTCACCAAGCTTAACTCAACAAGCTGCCTAAAAACGTGAAATATCGTATACCTTATCGTATGTACCTACAAGTACAAAAATTTGTGATATCCAATACAAGTTTGTATTTTGAACATCTGAAGGCTTGATCATACATTTTTGACCACCAATGACACTTCTGCTGGAAACGGGCCATGCACGTCAAGGCCCTAAGATAAGCCGTTACTCCCTCCACAGTAGCCATGAGGCTGTCATCAGCAGCAAAATAGAATGAGGGCATAATATGCCCGATTATGTTAATATGCCCACATAATATTATTATGTTAGCTGCAACCTCATGAAGGAATAAAGTAGGTGGACGAGGAGATTTTTTCTTAAATTTCCGCGACCTTTTAGCGTCGGCCGACGGACATTAGATTTTTGAAATAATCTCGTCATGAAATCTTTAGAAATCTACTCGTCATGAATCGCAATGTCAAATTTTGAGGTGAGTTACTCTGCTGAATAATAATAGGTAATAATTATTTCTCCCCGGTCACTTTTTTTTGGGAACGAAATGTAATGTCTGCAGCGTTCTCGAGGGATGGTCATTGAAATAACGCCTTACGTCAAACTTTCGAGTAATTCATCAACTACGTATCATCAGGGCTGCAAAGAGCACCCCAAGGAACATTAATAGTGTGAATCCACGACATTGGACTAGGCATAAAACGCTGCAAATTTTACACAAGGGTTTATTATTCTGTGATATAGGTTACTTGTATAGACATTTAATTCTGTCAATAAAAAAATTAAAAAAAAATTTTTTTTGGATTTTTATATTTCAAAAAAACTTTTTTGGGGGGATTTTTTTTTTCAAAAATGTGTTTTTTCAAAAATTCTTTAATTTTTACTCGAAAAATATTGAACTTCTTGGGATCCTTCAAAAATCCCATTTTTAGCCCCATGAAAGCCCTATAGAACGCCACAGTGAAATCGGATCGTTCCGGGACCCCCAAAAATGGATTCTACGTCCAAAAATACTTCGAAAACGATACCTAACTCGATCCCATAGCTAAAAGCCTTCAAAACACCCCTCCTGTAGCCCCATTTTAGCCCCATAGCGCCCCACGGGTTTGGGCGATCGGACTGAAAACCTTGCGGGCACAACTAGATGGTAAACCAAGTATTTTGCCAAAATTTCAGATTTTTTAAAAAATTCCTACTACCCAAAACGGCCCGGACGGCGGACGGACATTTCGGATTTTGAATGTAGACCTCTTGAAACGGATAATGTCAAATTTTGAGGCCGATCGGAGTCGTCGACCCGCGTCGCGAAAACATAGGTGTATTATTCCAAGAATAATAAACCAATATGGGGCTAAAATGGCGAGGGGGTAAAGTTAAGTGTCGTTTTCCAAGTATTTTCCACCCTTTGTAAAGTCCACCCTCAATAATAAAATCAAATTTGCAAAGCCTTCCCTTGATAATAATTGAACTACCTATGTCGGTGGCCGAGCATTGCGAGTCCCCTGTCCGTTAAAATGATCGGCCGAGTGAAGTATGCCCCCCCTCCCACCCTGTCTTAGTGCTAGTGAAATCAAATCATAGTTGAAAACTCACAGGAAAAATATGGGGCTAAAATGGCGAGGGGGTAAAGTTAAGTGTCGTTTTCCAAGTATTTTTGGACGTAGAATCCCCTGGCGGATAAAATGATTCCCTGAAAAAGGAATTACGATTAGGGACATAGGCGTATTTTTCCAAGAATAAAAAACAAAAATCGGCCAAAAATTTGATATGTGAAAATTGATTAAAATTTTCAATACCTTTCCGTACAACAAAGCAAGCGGAAAACACGAAATAACGGAAGCTGAAGCTAAATAGGATGAGAGATAACAGTAGAGATAAAAGTGATAGTGATATCGAAGGCATTGTTCGAAATGATATCGGCATCGATGCCACTCCGAAACTTCACCATCGATATTGTTATCTTTCTTTTGATATAATATCCTTAACGAGAAGTCATTTACAAAATTTGCAATTTAAAAGTGGACAATTCAATGTTTTCATTCTTCCAATAGCTGGTATACCTACTGATCCGTCTGGGGTCATGTGGAAAAATTGATCCGCAAAATGGCCTCCGAAAGGAAAAGGAAATCCAACAAATCCGGAGCTGTTCGTGACGTGATGACGTGAAGGGAAGTGTTACGGAAGCCCTTGCCTCTCCTACGGTCTGTTTGAATGGAAGGCCGTGATAGGTGAGGAGGAGGGTTATTGGATATTTGGGTTACAAGCCATGGATGGACCACGAAGGAAGCCGCAGGGGGTGGTAAGTTTGTTTTCCTGGGAGGGTTAGTGTGTGCGAAAGGTGTTTACCCCCCCCCCCCCCCCCCCCGTTAACTACCTAAAACCCAACCAATATCACGCTGAGGAACAATCAATGTCCATGACCTACTGACCCTTAAATCAGGGCTTACAACATATATCCTTTCCTTAATCAAATTACAGCCACTCAGAGCAGTCAACTGTGCACCACGTGAAACATTGCAGCAAGAATAATTTACTGAGTAAAACAAACGTGAAGAAGAAAACAGCAATTTGAACTGTGTCGTTGGAGAATATCACGGCAAGGCTTCAAGTTTTAACGCTGAAGTTTTGAGTTGGGTTTAAAAAGTTCCTAACAACCTGGAAACAAGACTCTTTCTAGTTTCACCTCAAGGAGAAAAGCGGGAGCTTGAAAACCCAGAGGCTCTTAAATGTTTGATGGAAGGACGTGAAGACCGCAGGCGAGGAGTGGGGAGGTTGGTGAAGGGTATCGTGTCAATATTTATGAAGTCCCATACACTATTTGCTACCTGGAGCCTTTCTCAGAGAGAATTTGACGGAACATTCTTGTAAAAGTATTTCCGGGGAGGAGAAAAATACCTAACGACATGATTAAAGGGAAGATGGTCGTTTTTTGTGTGGCTATAGCCACGTATATGTGAGGTAGTGATTTTACATTTGAATTAAACATTGTGTTTGGCGCAAATTCAAAAGTGCGAACTCCATGTTCTCGCTGTTTGGGTTGGAGGAAGACCCCTCCAACACGGCCCTCTGGACACAGGAAGTTCCGCGATAGACCCTCTAGGACGTTCATATTAGTCTTGTGATCTAAGCGTCGAAGTAACATTCTGTAATGACTCGTAACGACACCTACCGTGGGCCTCCCGAGCTTTGCCGTTATAAAGAAGTGAATTTTCCCAGGTAGTCCAGTCAATTAATGATCCTAGCTCAGAATTTTGGTAGCAGAAGGTTTCTCCTCGGACACTTGTTTAGGGTGGTTCACAGAGTAAGGTAGTAAAGACAGAGGAGAAACTCCTACGTTAAGGCGATGGCAAAGTTTGGTCTTGGGGAGTTGCACCCTCTAGCGGAGAGCTCCGTCAACATCCAACGTGAAACCCCCCTCCTCGCTCCCCGTTCCACTAGGTGTTTCTCCCCCTTGCCTCCGTCAAGACCCCTTTCCCCTCCCCGCGATGAGCTCCAGCCTCCAGCATAGAGTTGAGGCCTCAAGTGGATGCCAAACAATTGAATTTCAAACAATTCCGATTTTTCCAACACTTGGTTATAAAAAATCGGAAAACCCAGAATTGTTTGAAAATCAATTGTTTGTCATCCTCTTGAGGCCTCAACTCTATGCTGGAGGCTGGAGCTAATGGTGGGGAGCGGAAAGGAATCGAATTTTGATACCATTGACAAATTCGATCCACATGATATCACATGGCATAAGAAAAATACCTTTTGATTATCAACAACTTTATTGACAATAATAAGTACCTACCTAATAATTTCGTAATACAACAACTTTTGACAACAATTTGACATGATTATTTTGAGAATAAATGGTACACCAAAAGAACGGTGAGGTTAACACTAGCAGAGGAGAAAACTGTTGATCTATAACAATTGCTCTGAAAAAAGAGCTCAGGAAACACTGACTAGCAATGAAACTGACTTATGAAATATAGCAATGAAAACGGCCTTTGAAAAAGTGGTGAAACGCTAGTAATAGCGAAACAAACGTAAACAATCGACCACATGGCGGTCAAACACAGTGACTGAGAACGGTCGAATAATATTCATGTAACGTATTTTTCTAGAAGTGTAGAAGTGGGGAGAAGAGCACCCCGGCCCATGGGCTGGACGAGACAGGGGTGGGGGGTGGGTGCCACCACAGAGTAAAAACTACAAAAGACTGTACACCCACTGGGTGGACAGTTCGCTCTCTAATTTCGGTGCTCTCCGCTAGGACCGCTACTGAGGACCCTCCAAACTTGGCCATCGCGATATGAACCTTGTTGACTCCCCCTGGGGTGGTTAGAAAGATAACAATGTTATACTAAAAGTCAATGTTATACTACTATAGGTCGACAACTTAGAGAATAACTAGGGGAGTCACCGAGCCTCCTTCGGAGGGGAAGTTTGCCTTCCCTTTCCAGGTAACCCCTTTAAGCCGGAAGGTGCGCGCGTAATTCGAAAACTCAGGCCTCTCCCCCCATCGACCACGTGGTCTCTGACCACTTGGCGAGTGTGCCTAATTATGAGTATTTCAGACCGTACATAAAGTGATCCTATGTACCTTCATGAAGATTCAATTAAAAAAAAAAGAAAAAAAAAAGATTATGATGTATTAACAAAAGAAAAAATTGAATTGTTTTAATAGGCAGGTAAGTGCCCATTTAAATGTGTGGAAGAAAAAAGGGACTTCTGAGAAAGAATTATCACCTCACGAAATTAATAGATGTACAGTATATATATATTATAACAGTATCATTAAATTAAATTTTGTTTTTCCGCTTCGAAGGGGGCTTCTCGAGGGTTCGAGCCCAACGGCCTGGTCAGGAGGCCCATTTTTTGAAAAATGCGGGACGTGAGCCCCGGCGGTGTGCCTAGGAAGGGGACAGATTTCACTCTCGGGATGCCGCCAGGTTCGCTGCACGGTGTCATTCCTTAAGTTGTCGACCTAAAATCAAAATGTCATACTAAAAGCCCTCTCATCTAGAGGTGCCGCAAGGAGAGGGAGAAGGTATCATTTTTCGGTTTTTCGCCATCTGGGGAACGGTTAATCCTACCGGAAAAGTCGCCGTATACTGAAATAAAGAGCACGAAATTCTCTAAAACTTTGAATTTTTAAAATGTACATGAATTCCCAACCGTTTTCCGAGATACATGCCCTTCAAAAATAAGCTAGATGTATGTGTAGTTTTCACCCATTTTTCGTCTTGCACGGCCAATCTTGGTTTTGATGCATGCTAACACCCCCCTCCCTCCCCACCTACTTAAAGGGGTATGGGTTGATAGCGAATCTAATTAGGAAAATCCACGTTTTTCAGAACGTTTTCGGCTATAGCTCAGAAACGAATGGCCTGATTCCAAATTTAGTTTTTTCTCGTAAAAGCTGATTGAATTTCCTATCGCAGCTATTCTGTGTGAAATTTTGATTTGAGCTTTGATAGGGGAGGGGCAGGCATGGCAACAAAATTGCAAATTTTGGCAAAAAAACGTATTTTTTCGCACAGTTTTGCTCATAACTCGGGAACGGTTAGTCCGATCTTAATTCTCTTTTTTCTGGTAAAAACTGATTACATTTTACATCAGAGACGGTACAATGCATTTCCGAGGAGAAACCTTCTGCTAGGTATCAAATTTCGGAGCTTGACCCCCTTATGAGCCATTCGTTGACTGGACAAAGGATGCAGTAGGGATAGCAAAGTGTCGAATCTTCTTCAAAACGTATCGATACCTTTAGATTGTTTTGATCAAGCATCAAATAATACATGGACAATTTTTACTATCGGCTCGAATTTTGTCATAAAGTAGCTGGATGAGAAAAATGATTAGTACCAATCACACATTATGAAAGGATAAAGCGAAAATACCTCAAGAATCAAGATCCAACCTAATTATGATCTTGTCCCCCCACGTATGAAGGATCTAAACATGTGAAACACTACCCGTAGAAGGTTGGAGGTAAGTGGCAATTTGTAACCAAAAAAAACCTCAATAATGAAAGATACAGATATTTAATAGTTCGAAACGTTATACGATTTAACTGCATGAATGCAGTATCGAGTGCTGTATGAAGTATCGATTCTTGAAAAAAATCGATACTTTTCGGTCTGATCAGAATTTCGAAGTTGTTTACCGACGGTGCCGAGGTCTAATCCAATTAGGTGGTAAGGGAGATTTAAATAAACAATTTAGTATCCAAACAAGCAGAGGAGTCATTTTCTCTCCCTAACCACCCTTGATCAGAATCTGTCAGTCCGATGTCAGCATGTGACATTCCTGGGTCAGATGACAGAATCTGACATTCCTAGGGTGCAGCCACCAATGGGTGGTAAAACCATGGGATCCGAGGACTACTATGTCGGTTCAGAGGTCGGACGTCACGAGTCATCCTGTATCCTTTCACAATCTATGATTGTTACTGATAATTTTCCTCATCCAGGTAATTAATGAAAACAATCGGGCAGATGGGAACGCGGGCCATCCTGGACGTCCGATGCTGACTTGTCCGAAGTATCCATGTGTCAGAACAAGCAACCCGCAGAATAAAGAAAACATTTGACTTACATGTACATACTACAATATTATTCAACGTATTTACTGGGCTTGTTTAGCCGTTGTCTAAACAAAGTAAAAACCCAGACCATGCTCCAGCTAGACACCTTGGTACCAACCCCCAACATTTGAGGAGAACATTTCACTGGCTTCTACAGCTTTTTCGCAAAGGGTGGTCCCTTCCAACACAAAGGGGGTACCTTGAAAAGGTTTCTTGAAAAGCTTCGGTAGGATGAAAAGCGCGAGGAAGGGAAAGCCAGGGAACTCCTCAGCAACCTCCGCACCCTAAGCAGCTTTTCAACTAGCCAACGAGTTTCTTTTAATTGAATAATCTATACGAATAGAAAGCTGCTGCTTTTGATGGCAAATCCTTGAAGCCCTAGGAATAGTTGGTTTTCTCTCGAAGAAAGAGAACATTTTTGAATTGCAGATTTTCCGAATAAATTCACGGGATCGAATTGTTTTTTGTGGGTGAACTAAATCAAGCCCCTGGATTAGAAGGAGCTAAGAGAGAGTATAATTGAACTTGAAGTGTGAGGCGGCACTCTTATGTTTTATAATATTATGCAACATGTATCATAAAAGTTTGGAGAGGAAACTCCATTTGGGTGTATATTCGCATTAAGTATTCCAACCCCTAAAAACTTACTAAAAAGACTGCAGAGCTGAAGGAAGTTTATTCTTTCGCTTGCCGAAAAAAGCGAAGATAAACTCTTTCCGAGATCGTATGTCAGACGGAGGGCGTGCGATGTCAGTGCAGCATCATTGCTGTATGTGTGTGACGTCAATGAGGGTTGACGGTGAAAGGAAGGGTGGTAGTAAGAAAGTTCCGTCTTAGGGGAGAGAAAAACTGAGATGTTTTCCGTGTAACTCGTTTCCCCTCTAGAATATGAGATGCACGTTTTGAGAGGGCCGGAATGGGGAAAATGTACAGTTTGCAACGGGGGGTCCCATTCAATATCCGCGGAATTATTTATGCAGCTATATCCCCTTCGTGTGGGAGTAAGCCGACTTGTCGGTTTTTCTAATATTGAGAGCGTCGTGAAATTCAATGCTTGGAAAGCTTTGCTATAGGTTTTCCAACGAAGAAGGAGGAGATGAGGATCCGCTCCCCGAGGCAAAGTACAACACGGAAAAGAAAAACAAAAAACTTTACAGTTCAAGTCATTTTTTAAAAAGGTTAAACAGAAAAAGAAATTGTGTACCGACCTGAATAATACAATACGTAGTTTCTGCATTTTACGCTTTTAAACTTTAAAATCGATCTTTTTCTATGAATTTCGCTAAAACATAAATCTCTATCATTAATACAATTCTAAAGACGTTCTCATCAAATTAGAACCGAGACAAATGGAACGGCCCCATGGGGGGCTAAGGATTTTGAACATGTTAAGCCAGGAGTCACATAAGGTGTCATTTTCCAAGTTATTTCAAGTCGCGGAACTGTGACCAGTGCGATGGACACCAGAGCTTAAAGGAGGGAGGGATATATCCAATAATTTGTATTATGTTGTGGGTTAAGAAATGATACTATGTTGAGGCCAACAGACGGAATAACCTGTAAGAAATTTTGAAAATTCGATAGAAAGCAAACTCTATATTTCATCTTGACTGTTTTCAATGTATCTATGGCACTTATTGAACGGGAGGGAAGTCTACTGGTGTGTTTGGTGATGAAACGGTGAGAGAAGGATTGAGGCCTTATCACTTCCCAACAGGCCGTCTCTGTAGGAATAAACGGGATTGCCGCGCCAGAAGGACCGATACCAACGCAAAGCCGCTCACAAATGAGGTAGAAGGGCACCTGTAGATTAGTAGGCATTAGTAGATTCACTAGTAACCTTATAAATATTTTCACACGAAAAATTGAAAGCACCGGCTTATGGATTCGGTAGAAATGAGGTTTCACGGAATGGACCAGGTTGAATAGGTACGTTCTGACCCAGAGGGTACGGCTGGATCACCGCGTAGGAGGCTACGAGATAATACTTAAAGGTCAGGAGGTCAACATCACGATCTCTCGCATATCAGGCGATGAAAAGTCCTGTGGGACGAACATGCGGGGGTCGAAACCCCTTGATGGAACGCCCTCAACGGGACTTGGTCCACCAGCATATTGATGAGCCACTTTGTCAGGATTTTCCCGGCAACAAATTGGCGAGCAAGGAAATGAAAGTATTGACGTTACGAGCTGTTCAGACTTCCAAGCGAAATTCTCCATAACAAACCTTTCGAACGTTTCCAATCCCCTTCAGTGCTCCGCAACGGGCTCCGGACGGCTACTGACTGCTTTGCGAATCTGAATCTCACTGCGTCACAACTAAGTGGAGTGGAGTCTGAATGGCGGCTGAGGAGATATCGCTGAGGGGAGTTGGTGCCAGGCACGCCCGATCTTCTAGTTCTGCCTGGCCCAATAAACAACCCGATAAGTATGTCCTCTGAAATGTACACTCCACGACACCTCATTCCGAAATTTCGTTCAAGGTTAATTTACGTCGGAATAAAAATGTAGGTACATGAAATTTTTTGTTTTATCATTTTAAAAATCGAAAATTGGATCAAACTTTTAGATCGACCACAAATTTTGACGTTTTACGTTTCAACAAAATGAGTGAATTAGATTCTTAAATAAAATGAGATTTCCGTCCGCAGTCCATGCTCTTTTCGGAGGTAGGTATACTTAAGTAAGTATATGCTTTTTTTTTAATAAAAAATTTGGACAAAAGACTTGTTTTCTGTCTAGTTGAGTCCGCAACTAGCGGAAGCAGCCCGATCGCTCAACCCTGTGGGGCTAAAAAGGGGCTACGGGAAGGTTTTTTTAAAGGTTTTTGGCTATGTTATCGAGGGGTTGTCGTTTTTAACGTTTTATTTTTTGGACGTAGAATGCACTTTTCGAGGTCACTTTTCTGTCCAAACAGTACGGAAATTCATTTTTTTACAACTTTATTATTGACCTTTATTGCACAATTTGTACTATAATGAATATTAAATACTTTGCATATTTTTCTCAAGGGTTAAATTTTAACCCTTGAGAAAAATATGCATTCCCTGGGTGAAGTCGGGAGAAGGTCCCGTTGTTGCGTTTTTTTTTTTTTTTTTTTTTTTTTTCTGAATGGCTGCCAACCTCTAAAGTAGTGAAGAAAATAATATTTTTTAATATTTATTTGGAACACTTCCCCTTTCTCCCCGTTCATATTATGAACGGGGAGAAAGGGGGAGTGTTCCAAATAACCCTGTTCTTCATAACCCAGGAATCATTTCTCTTCGGACGCCCTTTTGCGCTCAGAAATCACCATTTTCATAGGAGGATGATGACCCGACCATCTGCTGTCTCATTTGAGGCAAACCATAACGCAAAATGCCACTCAACGCAGATATGAAACCCCACCCCCCACAATTTTGATGTTGTTTCCTTCGTTGATCAGCCTGGATATACTTTTAAAAACTCATTTTTTCATAAATTTGGGTTCCGTGCAGAATTATGCAAATAATTTCAACCTTGAGTAAAATAAGTTCATCCCTAATTTCTACCCTGAAATGAATTCAGGAACGCAAGGAAAATCCCCCGAGGTTATTGACACGAGCTAGAGGATGGGTTTCAGTTATTGCACATCGATTGAACGACTTGATTGTGATTTGGGACGTGATTGCTCGGATTCCTTCGGGTTATCCGGTTGTGAGCGTTGCCAACCCCGACACGTGGCCGGCACGTGACCCGCCTCGCAGATGGACTTGCATTAGTTCTGATGGGTTTGTCCATAATGACAACAACCACCCACTTTCACGAAAACAGTTTTCTTCCACCGATCAAATCTGCGATCCGTCTGTTTCGCTGAGGAAAATCAAACGATTTTTTGGAGTGGAATATGACGACCTAGCGCGTTCCCTCAAGATGGGTCCTCTTTGTTTTCGGTCCCGCGCTTCTCCCTCGTTTGATTTACAAGAAGTCATTGTCAGGTGTTTCGTTAGTTCTAAGGAAATGACGTCACATCCTTCGCAACGGGGGGAGCAGCTTCAGAACGGAACCTCTCCCGCTGACCCATGAATTACCCGAGTACTCCTCCTCGCACCCTCTTATCTCCGTTTCTGTTTGCCCTGAAGTGTTTCCTCTTTCTCCATCCTTCTCTTTTATCTTTGAACCATCTCAAAGGTACTTCCGATTCCGGCGCTCAAGAGGATCCACCGTTAATGTTAATTTCGGTTCATCTGCCACCGTAACCCTACAATGCAAGTTTAAAGTAGTAGGTGCGAGGAAGATTTGAAATACTCGATGATGTCTTCCATTCATGAATAGTAAAAATTTTAAATTAGTTAAGTAGAAATGGATTAGTTTCTAGTGCATATATCAAATCCATTCAAAGGGTTAGGGCAGGGATTCTCAAAGTGGTCGATATCGACCCCATGGGTTCAATATTGGTTTCCCAGAGGTCGACATAAATGAAAACTGACTGTGGGGGCGAATGAACTACTAATAAACGGAAGTTTTTTTTTTTAATGTTTTTCAATAGGTAAATATTCATCTGCGTAAGTATTTTTACGTAATTTGTATTAGGGGATGTGAACAAATTAATTCTGTTTAATAATCAAAAAATATTGTTGAAAAAAAAAAAAAAAAAAAAATCTGTACAATGTTTGGACAGATGTGAGACCTCGAAAAAACGGATTTTGCGTTCAAATTACTCGGAAAACGACCGCTTATTTGACTTCCTGGTATCCTTCAATAATCCCATAGTAGAGATAGGATTTTTAATGAAATGTGGCTGAGTGGGTCAGTCATCAGTTCATCTTGGAAAAGATGTATCCTGCCCAACGAAGTTTTACTCATAAATTCTAACTCCTTGCTTCATAAAGCAATGCAAATGACTATGATATAATGTATTATAGATGACCAATCAACTATTCATATTTACATCTCAGGCAATTCATCTGTAACTGGGTGTATTAATTATCAAGGGGCTTTACGCCGTATGGAGAGTGAAACTGAAAGTGCTAATTTCTGAAGGTAATGGCTGAGAGACGAAGTAGAGGGGGATTCCCCCCTTGGGGAGGTAGTTCGTTAAACGTCCGTCACACTGGCGAGTGCAGCACTTTCCAAGTGATCGACCCATCCGAGCAGCATCGTGGACCGCCTTCCGTCCGCCAACGGTTCCGCGAATACCAGATCTCCCGCATGAATGGGGAGGCAGCACCCGCCGGGAGAGCCAACCAGTGAAATCTGTGCGCCAACCCGGGAATCATTCCTGATCCACATTACCGCACGAGGGTCACTACACTACGGCTCCTTCAACGGGAAACAACAACAACAACAACAACAACAACAAATACAACTCCAATGGTACAGAAAGATAAATCTCTCTCATTTTTGGCCATCTAAAAAATTTGCTCCATCAGCGAGAACGTCAAAAGCAGACAATTAAGATCCGTCGCCGCAAACAATAGGAAGTAATTTTTCTTAACGTCAATACGAGCTGGCATCGAGTCAAACGAGACGTGTGTTCGTCTGTGTAATTAGCCAAGTAGCCCACAGACGGTCCGACCTGCTTCTCTTATGCTCCTGATCCGGATATAATCGTTCGAGCAGGAAGCCAACAAATGCCTCTGGGAAGTTTAATACAAAGGGAGGTCTCACACTGAGCCAATGACTTCTACTAATGTGACTTCTCCTCTTCCAAATTCCTACGGGTGCATTCACTTTGATCCCTTTTCAACTCTAAAAGGGACCAACTTTGTCAGAATAGTTGAAAACCAATGTTCAAGAAAAGCGTTCGAATTTAAGACTGTGAAAAGGGCCAAGGACCAACAAGATGAGTACACGTTTAGTGAGCAATTCACGTCTGAATTGCTGATAATAAAAGCTTCGGAAATTGCAGGAACTTACAGGTACAGCCAATGTTCTTGGCCGACGTGAGAGGAAGCTTAAAGGGGATTACCCGAGTCAAAGGTATTCTTAGAGTATTCCCAGTGCCCCAGTCGTAATCTCGGGGCCCAGCCGTCGGTTTTACTGTCGGAAATTATTGCCACTGAAGTAGTCAGAAGAGCTATTGTTCCCTCTCTTATTTTCTCTCAGTTTCATTTCGCTTTAAACTCGCAAGATGAGGACGAAGCGATGATGAGCCTTTCGAGCTCGGGACTCTGGGACACTCTTGGGCTTTGGTTCGCAGGAGATAGTTGGAGGGAGTGGTACAACTGGTGGGGTAGAGAGGTGGAGGATCCATGACATTCTCTCTTCCGCTACTAGCCATTCAGAAACATTATTGGGCAAGTATCACCATTAACCACAGACATGAGGTTAATCCCATAGGGCTGACACTTTCTTGCGGCCAGGTTAACTTCTGCGGTTCAAAGCATTTAGAATAAGAAATGAGGAAAGAATTACAGCAATAAGGTATTTCGAATTTGTCGTTAGATAATTAAGTTAAGCCAAAGTTGGACAAGAAAATGACAGCCAAAGATAACTCTATACCGTCACTTAAGTTTTAACATCACGTAATTGACTGGTCGCAACGTTACAGGAGAGAAAAAAACTGTGTAATTTTCTCGTATCACTACCTCATTATAGGGCCCCAAAAACTCAGTTCTAATATTACTTGTGGATATCATGAAAATTCACGAAAATGTGTTAATTAGGCAGTGTTGGTGTTAGAAATTGTCAATCAGTAGAACGTAATCAGCTGCAAATAAATAAAACGCAAATTTTCCAACAACATTTATTATTCTTTGATATTCCATGTTAATAATTTTGAGCAAATTTGAGGACGTTCAAGCTTCTTGACTCCTATACCGAATACCTAGGGGAAAACATTCCAAAGACTTAAAGTAAAATTATTTGGATGTTAATACTGCCATGCCAAAAGATTCAATGCTATTCAATGATGGAAATTACCAAATTTGAATTAAAGTGAATAAACTTCTTCACAATTAGGAATGGAAGTGCTCCCGAATTTCGGGTTAAATCATCCTGTACCGTGTTGTTAGAAGTCAAAAAGGGAAAAATACATCATTTTTGTGACAAAAAGTCTTTCACGTAGTTTATAATCATCTTAAGTAATTCAGGCCGATTCAAAAACCACTGTAGGTGACGTCACCTACAGGTGTTCCGGTTTCCATTCAAAAGACACCAGAGTGCAGGTCGATTGTTTATTCTATTTTCGATTTTTTCTTGGTGTTTGGCTCTAGTGACACTGGAGTATCGCGAAAATGGCCGTGTTTGCTTTGTTTTGAATGTGATCACGCTAATTTACTCAATTTATTTGTGATATACATTAACTTATTCCAATGACCGATTCTTCAGTTTTTATTTCTGTAATGGTGGCCAACGTGTCGACCAATAGGAGGTGACCTCGGGTTTCCGCCGAAATTCAAATACCAATTTTTCCATAAATTTTATAAATTCATACGAGCTTGCAGTTTGTGTTTTAATCCCATTTTTAGTATTATTTGGAGGCCTTCTATCGATAAAAAAAATAATCCAGAAATGCTTCCATTCCTAATTAGTTCCTCGTTTCCCTCCAAATTTAAGCTGATCAATTGCTAAAGGTACCTCGTCCCCAGTAAACATGTGCATTCCATGATTGTTGATGCTATTTTAAAACCATCTCATACGACCTCTTTGGTATCTGGATGCAGCATCCAGCAAAGAATATGAGTCCTTTTACAGATCGGATGGGAAGATACTTAAACATTTAATGTTAATTTTTAAATGTATCGATACATTTAAAAATGTATGGGATCCCATACGGAGCTGCCTGCGAACGCAATTACGTGGTTTTGCCAAGAAATTTGCAAGGAAATCAATTGCGCGCTGTTGTAATTTTCGCGTTTTTCTCGTTTCAATGTTACCAGGTGACCTTGACATGTGATTACCACGTCTTCGGACTACTATTAATACCCATCAAATGGTATGAAAAACTCATTTACGTCAAAATGTTAATTACGTGGTTTTAGAACTCAAGTGACGATAACATTTTATACTACGTAACACTTACTTACGTACTTGGAATCAAACAGTTGAGAATTATGAAACGTACCTGCAACAAAAGTCATTATTATAATTGGCTCATTACGTACTGTGTCTTTGCAAAATGGCCCACGGAGCCCTTGAACACCGTAAAATGCAACATCGGGAAGCTACTTTAAATCAATTCTCTCGAAGGTAAAAGCTACTAGAAAGGCTCAGAATAATCCACTAAGAGGAACAAACGCACTTCATGAATAGCTTCACGACATGGGAAGGTCCTTGAAGATGCGCTGAAGGGATGTCGGGAAGTAGGTAAGGAAGTGGTCTGAATGCTTCCTGAAATAGTGCAGTCGATAGCTTCAACAGGTGTTCATGAAAGAATAAAGCCCGGGGGTGCGGACAATCAATTTCAGCTTTGAGCAATGAGAATATACTCCTGAAGAGAATTGAATCATATCGCTGTGGGACAAGTGATAAAGTAACAGTCCCTCCAATCCAAGACCTGCCAACTACTCACGTTGTCATCCAATTCTCCCTCATTTGGAATCAATTTGGCTCAAAAAGGTACAGCGTCATCGCCATAATAGGCCGGATTCCCGTCAAACGACGTGAGAACCACACCGTACTCGTTTTTTTTTTTCTCTCTCTCTTTTTTTTGTCGAGAGAGAAAGCAGTCTATCGTGTGCAGTCATGTCTAGCCCTCAGGTCATTCAATGACCCAACATTCAACTTTCGCTGGACGTTGGCAGAAGATCAAGTAGAAAGCGATCGCACACCCATCATTATGGAGCGCTAAATGTAATCGCATGGAGTACTTTTAATCACTGCCTAATTTACAGGAGGCCCATCAAGCATCGGAATTTAGAAAAGAAAGGATGATCGAAATAATAGCCTCACTATGAACATTTCCGAATCTCAGACCAGTGTGGCCATGAAAACCAAGGTGAAAAAAAATTTTAATGATGACAATAATTAATTAATTAATTAATTCAACTTGCACTTGGTCGGAAACTTGAACGAGCGAACTTTAGTTTCACCCGTTCGGAGTGCAGAAAACTGGGTCTGAAAAGTTTGAGGGATAAATAGACGATAACTTCGTTTGAAGTTGGAGGAATATCGGAAAAGGGGATGGCTGGGAGGATACCGTGCAACGAATTTCAGTTGTTGCAAAAAGTTGTGCGGAATTCGGAATTAGGATAAAACCCCCAGTTAAGGGATTTTCCGTCGGCTCTAACCACGCCTTCTCTGTTCAGTGGCTTTGAGGTTAATATATTGGATACCTTTGTGTTCTTTAGGGTCTCTACTTAGGGTCTCAACGTTCAATACAATATAAACGTGAAGTTCACTCAAGTTGGTTACAATAATTCGAATTAACTACTTGAATAGTGTACCAATTCTGCGGTAATCCATGATTCGATAGGGGGACAATATTATAAGGGGAACGGGGGCAGGTGTCGCCGAATAGCACGCGACTAGACTGTCCCCTACAACCATATGGCCTGACAATGAGGCAGCTGAGTCCGTATATGTGCACATGTACTATCCATGTTGTATAGTGTGCACCGTATATCGAAGGTACAACATGCACGAAGCGGGGAGCCCGGCTTTTGTCCATCGCGGGTTTCATTGAGAGGGTTAGTTAACCTATTATTGGGATGGTGACCCGAGGAAGGCAGATGAAGTGTGAGTGGGGGGTTTATAACAAGGGACTCCCCTCTCAAATATTTCCCCTTCATATCACCCCACGCGCCTCCACTGTGTACGATACAATGTCTTTTTGGGTTGAAAATTCGATAAGCACAACTCGCACCTGGTCTAGATACAATTAACGACAGAAAAAAGTTGGTCCCACTTTTTGATTAAATCTGTTTAACTTTGCAGCAGATGGGTGTCGTTGATTGCAGCTGTGTCTGAAGCCACGCATGAAACATGTTCAAACAGAAACCCAGCAGACGATAATATTGAAAGGTACATAATAGGTATGTACCTACCTGAAATTGAAAAGTATCATGTATTATGTTATACCTGTCAATTTCAAAGTTGCAAAATACACGCTGCCAAAATTATGCTGCCCACGCCAGAAGAAACAATAATTAACCCACTTTCTAAAGGTCCTTGCCAGCGTCACTTTACAACGTTGTGAACTGAGTATTAAAGATCCAGAGAGTGAAAGTCCCTAACGCCAAGTTTGGGTCAACTCACAACTTGCAACAGTCGTACAAACTAAGAGTTTACAGTTACTGTAAAGGAGAAACGAAAAAAAAAAAAAAAAAAACGCTGCAAATTTTACACAAGGGTTTATTATTCTGTGATATAGGTTACTTGTACAGACATTTAATTCTGTCAATAAAAAAAAATTAAAAAATTTTTTTTTTGGATTTTTATATTTTAAAAAAAATTTTTTGGGGGGATTTTTTTTTTTTCAAAAATGTGTTTTTTCAAAAATTCTTTAATTTTTAACTATTTAAATATTTAACTTCTTGGGATCCTTCAAAAATCCCATTTTTAGCCCCATGAAAGCCCTATAGAACGCCACAGTGAAATCGGATCGTTCCGGGACCCCAAAAAATGGATTCTACGTCCAAAAATACTTCGAAAACGACACCTAACTCGATCCCATAGCTAAAAGCCTTCAAAACACCCCTCCTGTAGCCCCATTTTAGCCCCATAGCGCCCCACGGGTTTGGGCGATCGGACTGAAAACCTTGCGGGCACAACTAGATGGTAAACCAAGTATTTTGCCAAAATTTCAGATTTTTTAAAAAATTCCTACTGCCCAAAACGGCCCGGACGGCGGACGGCGTACGGACATTTCGGATTTTGAATGTAGACCTCTTGAAACGGATAATGTCAAATTTTGAGGCCGATCGGAGTCGTCGACCCGCGTCGCGAAAACATAGGTGTATTATTCCAAGAATAATAAACCAAAATAGAGAAATCAAAAACAGAGTTACAGGTCATTATTTTTAACAATCACTCAAATTATTGATTTTCAATGCAGTAAAGCGATCGGGAATGAAAAAACAATGGAAAAGATTCAAATTGAAAAGGAGTGTACAGGGTTCGGCATATTTCAACCGTTCACTGAACTTTCAGAGTTTTGATAGGGTAATTTCCCATTCACTTTGAGTCTCTTTCCGGCTGTTGATCTTATTGACCTGACAGATGACCGACCCAACCGGGCCGCCCTCATGCAATTTGCCTCCGGCGGACCTCCTAGCGACAAAACCCGTCCCCGAAATGGCCAATTAATAAAACGAAGGGGCCGGGAACTCGTAGCAAAAGGGTACCCACATAGTAAAGCCCCTTGAAAACGCCAGAATTTAGTGATTCAGACAACATATTTGGCATCGGCACTTTCAAACCGCACCAATTCAGTTCAAAATTCCATAAAATATGGTCCAAAATTATCATCCACAAGTCGAGACTTTGAACAGATGCGGAAACGGTGGTTGGTCCTGATGAACGTTTCGCCTGAAGCCACCAGAGCCTGCTGGGAAATAGAACCCATGAGAGAATCAAATTTCCACACTGCAGAAGCAGAGAAGCAAAAAAATGATACGGTCAAGTGTGTTTCGTACTTTTCAGTGACGGAAGAAAAATATACCAGCGGTCGAGCTTTGAATCTAAAGAAATCAAGAGTTAAAACTTGTTAAAATTTGTCTACAACAATCAAAGAATAAATTATTACTCATCCTGACAAACCTTAGTACAGCTAGTAGAATCTTAAATCAGAAGACGCACTGGCGGTGAGTTTGATTATTTATTTATTAAAAATCAAAATGATCAGTGAGGATGATCATAAAAATGATTAATTTTCAAATCTCGCTACAGCAATAGCTTCTCCCAAGGGCATAATCATTATGCCATAATGCACAAAATATCAAAGTCCCGTCCGTCATCAATAATGCATTCCATGTTTCACTCAGAACACACGTAGCAACCCGTCAACTCGTAATAACATCCTCGAATCAAAGGCTCGCAAAAGAAACTCCTACCCACCTACCGACGATCTTTGAATAACTTGAACAGTCGTATTTCCGCTCAAAACAGACGCCAAAAGCGTTTTTGTGGACGTCTTTTCGAACCAGGTTTCTTGAATTCAACGTTCAGTGCGGCTTGATCAGCCCGATCTCATCGGCACAGTGTGAATGCGCCTTTGGAAAATTCAGCTTGGTCAGATATTGGTAACTTATCAACTGTTGCTGAGAAAGAAATCCTTTCGAGCTTTTCATTTGTAGATCATTCCATCAAACGGCCGGACATAACACTCGCTGATTTGGTAAGAATGAAAAGGGGAAATCGATTAAGACGCTCGTAAGGGTGTAGAAACCTATTCACCCCACCTTCCGCACTATTGAGAGTGTGTTAGTAGGTAATCTCAATCCAGAACAGAACATTCGCTTCCCCGTCGATGCTTAACCCATTGAAAACTCTACCTGCACCTGTCAGCTTAATTCCCACACGCTTCCTGGTTTTATTCGACGGTTCCATAACGTAATCCATCCCGGGTCATTTTCCATCACCGTCCCACAAGTTCCCAAGTGGGTTCGATAACTGGGGCGTCAAGTCCCTGTCACCAGGCGTAGCGGGAATATCGCCGGTGTAATTACACCTCTTCAGCTTAATGTTACGGACTGCACTTAGTAAAAGTCGGACAGGGAAGTCGTGCGTCGTTCAACTGTTGCCCCACGGGTTCTCGATTGAGTGATTGAGAACGACTGATCTACGTCCGCTAATTCAAGTGTATGTGTACTCCTAAGAAGATTCACAATTGCGAAAAATAAAAATACAAAACCGCCGCCATCAATGAGAAAGCTGAAGGTGGACCGAGAGAAATTTAGGTAGAAGGCAAGCCTCATTTCTGTATCAAGTTGAGAACCAGGGTGTGGGCGGATGTCTTCTTGTTAGTACCAATTGCCGCCCAATTACAGACCCAGCCTACTCCACCAAACGATCACCACTCCAGACCCCAGATTTCATTTCAGCAATACATCACAGTAAGTAACTGTTCAGGGGGTGAAATTTATGAACGATACCAATTTTTCCCCTTCAACATACAACGCCACGTCCTAATCTCCTACATTTTCAAAACTCAAATTTGAGCGAGCGATGAAGGAGTATTTAGGGCAGTGTTGTCGACCCCGATCTCCAGCAGCGCTGTTATGGAAATAAATCCAATGAATAGTCAAAAAGGTGCTGGCATAAGATTCTGAGAATACGTCATTTCATTGTCCCGAACGAACGACTGCAAAACATCAACTCGCAATGATGGGAGCGATTGAGGAATAAAACTGAAAGAAAGCCAATGTAGTGTAACCGAACACAGAATTCAAGAGACAACGTGACAAGAATCCAAGCTGAGTAAACAATATACCGACTCAATTTCCATCAATTATTCAAATCTCGTTTAGAGATAGGTACGATCAGATTTCTGCCAATCTAAATTTCGATCTACAGGAGGCGCTCGTTACCTGTACAGATAATACGATGATAGGTCGATACGAGGAAAGGAGAAGTGGCGAAGAAGACTTAACGGAATGGGTGGTTCGGGATGGAATGCGGACTAGTCCTGGAGCAGCATCCCGGAGGCTCGTGGAGGTAAAACATCAAACTTCGAAATGGATAGACGTTGGAACTTAATTTTATATTCTCTTGCTTCTAAAATATCCCACGGCAAAAAAGTCTACCTCACTCTCAGGGAAGAAGAGGGTTCGGAGGTATATTATTTTCGTGGTAAATAAAAAAGTTGTGAGGGATATTCACGTTCCGGGCGATAGCAAAACCACGTCCGTATGCGATCTACATGCTCGTGACAGAAAAGTTTTCAGGGGGGTACCACATCATTGTGCATGGCAGATTTAGATGTGACACCAGTTTCCCGTGACCCGGGGGAAACCGCGAAGGTTTCAAACCCCTGTGCGTGCCTTTTTGTCGAACTGAAAGCGCCTGATAATAATTGGAGAAAGCCACGTCGGTGAACCAGGGCACATTCCATGGACACACGCACATATCACATTCCCTCCTAATAGGTAGATCCATAGGAGGGGTTTCGCTGGCCCCTTTGACCATACGTTGTCACTCTTTTCATGGTAGGGTTATCAGCATTTACATCCGCCGCATCCTGTCTGGTTTTCAAGGGTTTCCCCGGAGGAACAGAAGCCGACGTGTATAGCGAGCGAATGTTAACGACACACTTGTCCGTAACACGTCGTGTCCTTTACTGGGTCTGATTCATAAGACTTCCGCCCTCGATCACTCACAAGCCAGACAGATTTCTCGCAGGTGAATCACCTGAGCCGGACTTCGAAAGGAAAACCACCATCCATTGAACAAGTGAATGCGTATTTCAAAATATAAACTATTATTGAAACAACATTGTCTTGTTCCACGTCAGGTATGTAGTTAGTTTTACGATGCGCCTTCGCACGCACATTCAAGGCCGACGATATCCTGACGGAATTACACGTTGGAAAAGAACCCGTGAGACCGCAAGGAATCTTTTGAGAGACTTGTGCAACCGACTCGAGTTTCTCAAGCTCTCCAGGCCAGAACCCCACTCAAAACAGTGTTTATGTTTACCCCTATGCAACCCTGTTAAATTCATCCTTCAGACGGTAGTTGGGAAATGACTGGTTAAATACGAACGTCTCTCCCCATAAATATGAACCCCTCAGGGCTCCCATTCACGTGAGCTCCGGGTAGCTTTTGAGATGTTCGACTGGCCGAGATTTAAGTTTCAACATCAGATGGCGATTTCAAGTTCTCAACACCAATAGAGTTCGCAACAGTATTCGTACGGTAGCAACTCTATTGGTATAGAAAACAAAAAATCGCCGTCTGATGTTACTATTCTTGCTTCAAACGTAATTAACATGGATATGTTTTTGGGCTGGGGGTCATGCGAAATTTCGTAAGACGTTTTTTTGTGACGCGATACCAATAAACCTATGTGTTGCTATGTTTTTTGTTGTTGTCACATTTAATGCAACGCGATACCAGTAAACAAAATCATTGCTAGTTTAAACATCACACGATGGAGTTGGTGATATTTACCAAAGACATATCCATGAGCTGATGTTTTTCCCTGAAGGGGAGAAATTTCTTAGATTTTTATTACGTGTTTTTTCGGATGTAGCATAGCATTAGGTAATTGTTTGATTCCCAGAAGAAGCTCAAATATGGTGACATACCGGGGAATGCCATGAAGCGTTTTTTAGATGAGCGATAGGGAACTGCTCAGAACTTATGCTTTTCCACACAAAATTTGTCATACTATTTAATAATATGATACTCGCGTATTTTTGTATACATTTTCAATTTAAGGGTGTTCAATCGATGCAAAATGTACTGCTCTTCAACTTTTCGTGTTCAAACTTTGTTTGACTTCCACGCTGAAAAATACTGAAAACGTGCTTGTTTGCAAAAATAAGGTTAAGGATTCATTTTAGGCATACAGACATGGAGTATATTCGTGAACACCGTTAAATTTTCTATAAGTTGTGAAGGTTTTCAGAGGATTTTTCCAAAATATGGCCATTCGGCCTGACTTTGCTGCATGTAGCCGCGGCGTTCCATTAAATTACTGATCACTTTTTTGGCTTCCTGGTTCCCACAAAGTAGTTCTACAATACTTACATCACTCTAACAAGACCATTAAAAAAAACCGTGCCATGTCGATTTTGACATGACAAGTTATGGTTTTCTGTAATTGTAGATAACCTATTCCTATATGGTTAACAAGCCTTTAGTTTCTGCATTCTCAGAAGAGATTTTCAGCTTCTAGAACAATAATAACGTGAACAGTTCAGGTCAAACGAGGAGAAAACTGCCCACCGATTTGTTCTGATTACTGTGGCTTGAACGGAAATTACCCTCCCCTTGGGCCTTTCTTTGCAAATACCACAAGAGCCACCAAGTGACTACACAAGTAACCAATCACTGTCATCACCTCCCACGGAAATCATATTCACGTGCGATTTGGATCAAATAACTCATGTATTCTTTGTAATACCCCTCGAAATAATTAAAGTAATTGATAACTTCTCAAATTAGATTATTGATTAGAAACCCGAAGAGACAACGCCAATGACATTCGACGTTTTTTCTTCTCAAATTTCATCGAGGAATGCTGCTAGGCCACCGTTGGGTTTAATAAACGACCCCAATTCGTATTTCGATTTTTTCTGAAACCTTTTCTGGTTCTAGTGTTATAGCGAAGCGATAACAGCGCAGTTGAAAAGTTTTTTCCATTTTCACTGTGAAGCATTCATTATACTCAGCATTATGACAAAAACAGATATGCAGGACGAGTGTAATTCAGGAGCAGCACCCGCTTAAGAAATGTTTTATAGACCCTTTTGCCATACAAAGGCAGGTGAACGAGAAGTGCACTTAAAACTTCCATGAGCTTTTTATACACCTCACTCCAATCTGCCACTAATAACTGTACCTCCCTCCCCGCCAAGGTGGCGTTCCAAGAACACTATCACCACCTGTTCAACAGGAGAAAGGCTGCTTTGTACGTGTTCACATTAGATCGTAAATAGCTCAACGAGTTTGTAATCGATGTAGGTGCAAACGAATAGTAAAACTGCTTCTGGGGCGACCTTACTGAACCAGTAAGTTGCACCATGACTGGCGCAATACAGTGTCGCATTCACGGAAATGTAAGACTAATGAAACCAGGGCTGAAAGATCGACTGATAATGTAACTTGAAGCATAAAGAAATTATCTAACGACGTAAGTTGTGAGTGATTTAGAAATGAAGTGCAGTTGAGTGATGTCATACAACTGTGAAATCAAATAACACTCACATTACAAGCTACCGAGCGTGCAGAGCTTACTAGAGCTTCCCTTAAGCTCATTTTCAATCGCGCCACCGTAATACACATCATAAAATCATTCGCCACATATGTTTGGAATAACCCGGCTAGCTGGGTTCTTCCAAACATTTCGTGTCAGCATGTTTTGAATCGAAACATGCAGACACGAAAGTCTCGTTGACAAAAGGAAATGGATTCCGCTCGTCAGCATCGCTACCCGCGTCATTTTACCTTCTCGTATGGCATCTCACCACCACTTGTCCTTCCCCTCAGTTGTCCACGGAAGAAAATGCGGATCAGAGCACAAAGCTGACGACTGCTGGTTAGTTTCGGTCCTCGAGGATGAGTCGCAGGAATTCATAGTAACCAGCCCTACATCTCTCCTCGCCCTCTTCACTTTATCACTATCTCCTTCAAGATGTAACTGTACCCCCCCCCCCCCCCCCTGTCTTCAGTGGACATCTCTCGTCGGAATAACGGGACGAGTATCTTTTTTTCTCGAAGATGTCGCATTATTAGAGTGAGACGGTCCCTCTTCAGTCACAAGAGGCCACTTTACTCAGCTCGAGTGGTCTTCATGAATATTCACTCACAGTGAGGTAATTTCTTCATCCGTGGTATTGCATTTTTTTAATCCTTTCGATAGCTTTTGGAATTAACAGCATCATTATCGAAAGATGCTGGGCTTCGTGAACATACGGACGACACGATACCCAAAAGAATCTATTTCTTCAACGTCCGACATTTCAAAAGTATCGACACCACGATGCACGTCGACAAAAAGTATCGATACGACCAATAATTGAATAAAACCTCAGAAAAATGTTAATGGAAAAAACTATAGTAAGGAATGATGATTTTCCAATTGCAACGGGAAAGTATCAAGTTTTCAATCAGTATCAGCCAGTAGATTGACATAATATGTATATATTATTATTATAGATAATACTGTCTACAACGAGACTCACAGTTACCGATAATATCGATGATAATATGGTCAAACTAAATACTCTTTTATAAAGAAAAACGTGTGTTACTGCAAGGAACGACAGAAACTGTTCCGGTGGGAATAGCCGCTATTATCAGACAATAGATTCTATTATATTTGTTGGCCTACCTGCAAGGTTTACAGAGCTCGGCACTGCCTGTCTACGAGTCGGCAGTACGTAGAATGTTTTGCCAAAATGGTTGACAGGTTGGCAGTGGGTGACGCAAAATATAATAGGTCTTTATTTTACAATAATAATTTTAGAATGTAGAACCACCTGCTACAGAAATGCAATAATAATGAAGGAACAATCTCTATCTCTATCTCTCTCTACCTAATAAAAGGAGGATGGTTCTTGTTTGTTTGTCTGTCTGTCGGCAGCTCTGCAAGGTAAACGGCTCGGTCAATTTCGATGCAGTTTTTTTCCAATTGACCGGTGAGTGGACATGATGATGCCCGTATTTTTAAATTTTTTTTAAAGGATTAGGTATATATTTAATTTTAATTTTACAGCTTTAATTTTACATCTTTTTCGTCTGTGTGTCGTCACTTCACATCACGCGTAAAGCGACCGTAATTACTCCATTCGCGCCAAAGGCCGTTTAGGGGGTCGAAAAAATTACGAAAAAATACGAGCCGTATGGATCAGACCTGGAGGAAGACGTCGGTCAAATCGAAAATCGGAATTTCGCCCGGGAAATTCGTCGAAATCCCCGTCGAAATAATCGTTTTTTTCGCGTTTGTCCCACGTTTTTTCGGGTTCAAAAATACCCAGTAAGGAGTCGTTTTTTGGGTATGGTATCCGCGAGCCAAATGGGCTACAATATATGCCGAATCACATTCCGAAGTCGGATTTCAAAAAAACCGAGGGGGAGGGGGCGAGTTCACGGTGAGAAGCGAGTTCATCGTTTTAATTCGCGCGAGGTGAGGCTTGAGTTGCGTGGCTGCCGAACATCAGTGAGCTATTTATTGAGACTCTAACAGACTGTTTATTGAGCTATTTATTGAGACTCTTATATATATATTATTCATGAAAATCTCTAGAAATTCAAAACTGTACTGCGTTCTGAGATAGGTTGAGCGCCCTCAAGGATTTTTCCGTTTTCCCCTCCTTCAACCCCCTCTCCTTCCCTAAAGAAGAGAAGGAGTGGGGATTTCAGCCAATATTGATTCGATTTTGATGAAATTTTCAGGGATTACGCGGGTTGGGCCTTTCAGATTTTATTGAAGGTGGAGTTTTCAAATTTGATTTCACTAGCACTTTGACAGGGCTGGGGACCTTGCTTCGCTCGGCCGATCATTTTATCAACCAGGGGAGGCATTTTTCAAACTTTTCAATTTGCAAAGGCGTATTATTGATGGTGGAGTTTTCAAATTTTATTTCACTAGTTGTGGAGTTCACAATGTGGACCAATTGATTGCCCAAAAAGGTCGTTCTCGCCTCAGGCTTTCGAAATAACATCAGTGTGCACTCCTATTACAATCGATTCAGCGCCTCAAGTTCCTAATAGTATTATAATTTTTAATACTAATACTAATAGTATTATAATGTTTAACATATTACAATGTTTAGCATTTATAATGTTTTGACATGAATAATGATTAATTATTACACTTCGATGTTTATTGAATCTGTATAGTATTATTTTTATAGAAAAATAATAAACAACCGAGTAAGCATTTATAATGTTTTAATATGAATAATAATTAATAATTATACCACTTTATTAATGTTTTATTTACATTTTTAACTATCCCGAGCGAAGCATGGGTTTACTGCTAGTATTATATAAAGACCATCGAGAAAAGGGTGGGAATGTCATTTTGTTCGGAAAATTGGGTTAGGTTGTCAACAAATTCTCCCTAGTATCTACTTTCAAAATGTGATTTCAAAATGGTTGAAAATGGGAAGGATTTGCCAGTTACAAGCTACGTTAAATCATAAATTACTGGAAAAGAAGGAGGAATGTCGACGGGAGAAAGAGGAAGGCTTGAAAAAACAGGGAAAGAAAGACGAATGCCCGAATGGCACTACTAGTATAAGAAGAGAAGTGGAGATTACTTTCATCAATTCTGTTTCCCATAGTTTGTTCTTTGTACCCACTGCCTTTCTTCGAGAAGAGAAAGTGCAATAATTCGATCAAAACAATTTGTTCTTCAAAGATTTATTCTGATCCTCCCCATTTTCCACTGCTTTTCGACGGATGCGTTTTTGGATAGGTAATACTAATTTGCGTAATACTAATTTGGATAGGTAATACTAATAATGCGTAATTTGGATAGGTAATTTACTAATTTCGAACGTTTAGTCGATAGATTAACGAGTCTAACTAATAAGAACGAGTCAAACCTCGGATTTCGGTTTTCTCAAAATGAAGAAATTCCCACATTCCTCCGTCTGTGCCGCTGGCCGATTGAAATCGATTGAAACGATAATATCGACAATAATAATCGAGATAATTATTCTCTTTTCTGTAATGAGAGGGAAACCCATATTCATTAAAGGAATCTTGATGATTTCACATTTCGAGATCAAAAATTACCCATTCCGATGAACGATTACCTACAGATAAAACGAACAACAATATATATAGTTTTGAAGTTGTCAGTGAAAGGTAACGATACAGTAGTTTCTTCATTTAAAAAAAAAAAAAAAAAAAAAAAAAAAAAAAAAAAAAAAAAAAAAAAAAAAAAAAAAAAAAAGATAATATGCGACTTGCACGCCCAGAATGAAAATGTCAATTGATCGCCTGATTCCATTTTCTTTCAGGTTGCAAGGCCTTCACGTAATTTGGGAATGATGGAGCAAAATCGGAGTTTGTTGGGTGAAGCTGAAGGCTGATGAAGAAAAAGTGACTCCAGGAAGCAGTCGACCGTAAGAGGGCTGAATTCACGAGCTCGGCTGAAAGCTAATCAACTTGATGCAACAAAAAGCCCGATCATTGATTTTACATCAACGTCGGAAAGGTTTTTAGGGTCGGAAATGGCGGAGGGGTTGTTATAGTCAAGGGAGGGGTTAGAAGTAAAGATGGCTCAACAGAGGAGGCCTTTGGAGAAAGAAAGAAGCTTTTAGGTATACCAGCACCAGTTTATATACCAACCAATAGTACATTGCTATCCTACTCTATGTACACTCCCCAACAAGCCTCCTTCCACACAGAATACCTTTCGTATTGATCGGATGTGGAGCGCTTTCAACCTTTGAAGTTTGATCATCATGGGAAAAGGCTCTTTTAGATGGCAACGATCCAGATTTTCCCGAGAGAAACCACAAGCAAACTTGCCACGTTAAAAAAAGAGGCAAACTGAGCAACAGGATCTGTTCAGGCATGGAAATGTTCCAACTTATTGGAACTTCAATATCACTAGATGCAGTGACATTGAAGTTGGCAGGAGAAATAAAATTTAAAATTAGTTAGAACAGGAATGATTCGAGCCGGTCAAGTACCGCCGAGAATAAAAAAACAACGGCAGGGCATAAATATCTCAAGGACATTAACAAAAAAGCAGACAAGTAACAATTACGTTGATAAAATCAGTCAGTCGGGAATGCAGGAGCACAGACACCAGTCCCCACATACCCACGTACCGAAACATACCACGTACCCATCCCACGATTGGAGATATTCACACTACCAACCGAACCTGTCTTGAGATGGTTGCCTTTTCAAGGACTCCCGGCCAAATCGAAATTGCGCCGAATGTCTTTGTGAGATAAACATGGCGGAGAGGAAACTTAGAATTTCTGAGTTCGATTTTTTCAACAAGTATATCAATAAGAAACGAAAGTCAGGAAATAACAATGTGAAACCTATTAAGATTTGATGATGGAGATAAACATCGTCTTCCCGATTCGACGTTGTAGCCGACGAACTCTCCTCGCCAAGCGTCCATTCACGAGTTCAAAAGAATATAAATCTCAATATAATGCGCAGGATGTGGAGCATCAAACCATCAATTCCCGGTTTCCTTCTTGCATTGACCTCGTCCGCAGAAAGCCGGTGTTACTTGTCAGCGGATAACATGCCATTAAATGGCAAATTTTGTTAAACCGTTGAAAGTGATACGTCACAGAGACAATTATGATACAACAACTATTTCATGAGTTAAAAATTAAGGAAAACGAATTCGGCCGCTTCTCAACATGTTTAAGAGGCTATTTGAAGAGCACCAAGAGGGCGATTGCCTGCTTTGGTCACCAAGCAGGCAATGGTGGGGTGCTCATATTCTTCCGTAGTTGATTGGCAGCCGCTAATCTTCAGCAATCCTCTTCTGGGTTGGCAAACAATACAGAAACCCAGAAAACCGCCCGAGAAAAACAACCTGGGAGCCTTTAGGCGGTCGTGGGAGACTCGAAGAAACCCCCCCATTGAACTGAAAGAACTAACGGTGCAACTATGAGAGGGAGTAGGGATAAGGGAGAGTTCTGGGCGAAGGAACCTGAGAAACACGAATCAGGTGGGCCCTCAAAGGCTACAAACGCTGCTGGGTCAACGCCTCTTTCCGGCAGACCCTTTTTGTGAGGTTCGCCCTTCAAACTTCGCCGCACCCTAAAGACAGGCGCAGGTTACACCCTAAGGACAGGTTACCCTACGAAATACGATGGGTAGGTCATGTTTGTCTGTACCTTGAGAGTGAACCTACACACAAGAAACCCTAACTTACTAACCATACTTCATCAAAATTGTAGGAACCTCCATAAACTGCAGATCACAACATACGGTAACACTCCCGCTTATACAGTGACGGTTTTCACATTTTGCAGAGATTGTGGTGAATATTTCAAGATTTTCAGTAACTGTGAGCATAGTACAGAAACAGAACATTTCTCAAGTTCTTCAACGTGTTTTAAGGTGTCCGACGACTGGAAGTTTTACTGTAGGTACTAATGGCTCATCGAATGAATCATTAGTTAGATAGGTACCTGCGATAGAGATCTACGACATCCTATCACTGCTGACTCACTCGGCAGTTGTAAGTGGGTTTGTAGGAATTACTTTGACCAGGTATGGTTTTGAACTAAGTTGTACCTACGTTAAAAATAAGGCCGCATTTTGTGTAAACGTGTGATATTGGCCAGGGGATTTTCGCAGAACATGAGAACATCGGAGTGGGGTCGCCTTGGCGAGCCAGTGAAAGCACTATGATCAGAGAACTGGTTTGAGGTGTAGCAGAGCTGAGTCGAGTAGCCTTGGAACCTAACACGCCTGACCTCACCATTTTATTTCAAGATTATTGTATAGCCATTTGTCTTTGGGGCTCCTCAAACAATAAGACCTTGACGGGTGTGTCGTCCGTAAGATTGCCCAAATACGAGGAGGGCAACGAAGTACCCAGGAACGTGCCGGGACAACTGTCCAATTTGAATATGTCAGTAATAACCTCAATGCTGTACACTTGTCATTAATTCAATGCCGGCAATTTCACATCGCTGCTCTTCTGTGACGAAGATACTACGTCGCTCACGTGACAGCTCAAATTCCTGAATGCCGAACGTCGTGCGGTAGTTTTCAACAGGAGTACATAATGCTGACTGTAGAATCCTTGAAAAACAAAATAAACCTATCAAATCTGCTTTTGAGCTTTGCTAGTCGATCTAATCCCCTCAAATGATCCCAGGAGTAAAAATGGCATCAATTAGCAGGTACCTTTCATTTTTGAGTTGTGGCAAGTTATCCAGTTTTCCCGAAGTTGATTCGTCCACAGAGCGGAGAACACAGTTTGGTTCAGAACTACACAAAATCACTATCAATCACGTAGCAACCCCGGAAAAAACCCCCGAGTCAGTCGGAAAGAACAGACCGTGTTTCGAAACGATCGGCAAATACCTCACGAACGGCACCTCAAAGGAAAAGCGACTGGCGGTTCGGAATGAGAGGCTGAAGTTCATTGGCGCCGATCGGGGAGGTTCGTGGATGTTCGGTTAGGTTCGGTTCAAGTCATCAACGTCACATCCCTGGATGCACCCCTTACTCGCCTCTTATTACGGAAACGCCCAAGAAGATAGTATCAACTTCAATATTGGACAACCAAAGCATAAAGAAAGATAAATTATCAATATTGATAGAAAATAATAATTATTGTTTCTTGCCAACATGATTGTAATAGGTTGAATTGAATAATATTCAATAAAGTTTACATATTATGTAAACTTCATGAATGACCATTTGGGGAAGAACCTATTAACGTTCTCCAAGTTACTCCAGTAACTGCTAGTAAATTCGATAACAGCAGCTAACCTTCAGTAATCCACTGAATCAACGTCAATGGGTAGATCAGGCAAGAGGACCTTCCACAGGAGTCTACCTGGTCTACTGGCCGTCCCAAGAACATCCGAGGGCCCCTCAGTGAGGGGAAGGTCGCGCGGGGTAAAGTGGGCACCGCGGATTACGTGATCGGGAAACCGAGGTGATACATGGTGATGGGAGTACAAGAGCCCACAAGCCTGATAAGCCAGGCGAAAATCTTCAAAACCGTGGTATCTTCAACCCAGAGTAGAGTTGCAAGATGGCCTAGAGTACCAGGACATGTACTGATTTTAAGGATGTCCTGACCGCCCTGTCCTGAGTTCCAAGTCCATCATGCTTCAGCATCCGACCACAATATTAAAATAAAATTTAGCCAGTTGAGCTTTGAGGTTCAGATACTGGTAGATCTACCAGTCAAGTGCCTGTGCCCACCGAGGCCACGTTATCAAAGCTCTTTGTTTCGGTTTCCTATCAATTGGCTTCTGTTACCTCAAAATTGGATAGAAACGGTATCAGAGCTAAAGGGTCAGGTAAACAGATATAAAACTGATGTGAAGCGATACAGCTGGCTGAAGAGGCACAGACCCGGGCTATAAACCTTTTCGAAGTCCTATAGATCCTGTTGCAGATCCATTAAACCAGATTGAAGTGCTAAAAGAATTACTGCAGAGGTACACAACCGGTTTGGATGGCTTTAAACTGAATTATATTCTAGTCTAGTCCTATAAAACCGTTTGCAAAACTATATAATCGGTTTGAAGCTTAATTATTTAAGACTGGTTAAGGAGCAACAGAACTGGTCTGAAGGGCCATTAAACTGGGTTGATCACATAATATATTATGTTTCTACTCGTTGCAGAGCTGTAGAGCCAGTTATAAGAGCAATAAACCTGATTTGGAGAGCCAAAAGCCCCTTTTCGTAAATGAATATTTTGTTTTATGCTTTCATTTTGAATTAAAAAGGTTGACATAAATATTGACAAATTTAGAAAGAGTGAGATTGTCTTCGTGATTCGTTCTGATGTCTGAGCACTCATTTCCTGCTTTTCTCAAATCCAATCTGGCAACCCTCACCCAGAGATTCTCTAAGGAATCTGCACGAGTACAACATCAACAAAGGGAAGGAGTTATGATGCGAAAGGCAGTTCATCATGCATGAATAGATGGATGACGTGAATATATTCGCGTGGGCTTGATATGACCCGGAAAGGCGTTCCGGAGGCTTAATGGAAGCTTCCGCAACGCCATCCGGCCTAGTTCGACCCGAGTCTTTCCATCGCGATGTATCGGCACGAGGCTGTAATGCAACACATTAGCAAAACGTCCGGGTTTAATGGCCCAAGCACTAACAGAAAGCACCCACGGGGTATTAACGTAATCTAAATTAGGAATGCTTGTTATAGAGACGTTTTTGTCTTCTTACAGCAATACGTAAATTTTACAACGTATGCCCGACACAAGAACCTATGTACCAACTCACAACGGGGGTCAACACTTTTTTTTAGCCTCAAAATGTGTCCTTACACGATTCACGGTGGTGTCGAATCCAAAAATGTCCGTTCGCCAATTGCCGATTGGGTCGTGGGTTTTTTCCAAGCTGAAATTTCGACATTATACTCAGTTGTCCGCTTAGTTGTTATCCGCATGATTTTCAGCCAAACCACCCATAACCATGGGGGCTGAAGGGTTTTTGAAGGATTTAAATAAGGGTTCAAGTGGGGTGTCATTTTCGACGTAGATTTCATTTGTGGGTGCCTTACGGCAATCATACAACACTATGAAGATCTATGGCAAATGGGGGTTTCGAAGTATTGTGGCCAAGAGGTCGAATGAGGTGCCGTTTTCGAAGTAATTTAGGGCATGGAATCCAATTTCGGGGTCCCTCAACAGTCCTAGCACTCAACAAATGTACGGGGTATTATTTATTTTTGAACGTTTTCTTCGACGTTTTTTGTTTACTATTCTTAGACCTATGTATTCGCCACGGAGATCGAAAATTTTCATGGACCTCAAAATTTGTCATTATACGTTTCAAGATGCGTGGATTCCAAAAATTAAATGTCCGATCGCCGTCCGAGCGGTTTTGGGCAGTGGGAATTTTCATAAAATCTGAAATTTTGACAAAATGCTCGATTCACCAACTAGTTGTGCCCGCTCGTTTTCAACCCGATCGATTGAACCCGTGGGGCTAAAAAAGGGCTACGTTAGGGGTTTTTGGAGGTTTTCGGCTATAGGGTCGAGTTAGGTGTCATTTACGATTACTTTTTGGACGTAAAATCCATTTTTGGGGGTCCCAGAACAATTCGATTCCACCACGGGTAAAAGGGAGCTTTCATGGGCCTACATAATAATATTATGCGCCACTTGAAGGATGCCAGGAATTCGAATGAGGTGACGTTTTCCGATTTTTCTGGACATATGGATATTATGATCCATTTTTTCGAGGTCCCACATCTATCCTAAAATTATACTAATTTTTTATTTTTTTTTATTTTTCTAATGACAGAATTACTTTTTGCACAATAATTGTTAAATTTTGCACAAAGGTTATTTGATATTGTTAATTAATTACACAGGTTTACAAAAAAAAAGGTCAATCTCAGGCGCCGCAGAAAAAACCATCAAACTCTATGTTTTTTGGGGTGCTGAATCCGAATCCGACCCCCGTTTTTTCCGGTCACGTCCAAATTTTCGAGATATTGGCGATTTTTCGTTTTTTTCGACCTTTTTCCGTTTTGGAAGTCACAGCTAAACGTGCGGATACCACAAAAACTCTCTTCTTACTGGAAATAATTTCCAGTAAGAAGAGAGTTTTTAAAATTAAATTAATTCTAATTAATTAATTAAATTAAATTAAAATTAAAAATAAATTAAATAAATTATTTATCGCTGATTCCGAAAATATATATGAGTTGGTGTCTAAAACCACGAGAAATGTGTGCTTTTTCCAAAAAATGTTGAAAAAACGTGGTTTTTTCAAAACCAAAGTCACGTTTTTTGATACTTTTTACCTTCTAGCGTGAAAACTAAGACCGTTAATAAAATTTTTCCAACGAGGTCTTGTAGGTAGATTGTTTCTGCGTCGAATGGGACCAACCGTGATTCTTTACCTTCCATAATAAGGGAGCTATGATTTTTCAAAGTTTCTACCCATTTTGGCCATGTCGTTGAACATGAACTCCAGGAGTCGGCAATGCAACTTGATCACAACAAAACTTTGTTCCGATATTGGACTCGGAAGCATCAATTCAGACCGACTCAAAGATGGTTTTATTCATCAAGAACTCACGGAATTGCACTTGAAGCCCTGAAAAACAAGCGCCCAGAAACTTTGAAAAATCATAGCTCCCTTATTATAGAAGGTAAAGAATCACGGTTGGTCCCATTCGACGCAGAAACAATCTACCTACAAGACCTCGTTGGAAAAATTTTATTAACGGTCTTAGTTTTCACGCTAGAAGGTAAAAAGTATCAAAAAACGTGTCTTTGGTTTTGAAAAACCCACGTTTTTTCAACATTTTTTGGCAAAAGCACACATTTCTCGTGGTTTTAGACACCAACTCATATATATTTTCGGAATCAGCGATAAATTTCCAGTAAGAAGAGAGTTTTTGTGGAATTTTTGGGCATCCGCACGTTTAGCTGTGATTTTAAAAACGGAAAAAGGTCGAAAAAACGAAAAATCGCCAATATCTCGAAAATTTGGACGTGACCGGAAAAAACGGGGGTCGGATTCGGATTCAGCACCCCAAAAAACATAAACAGAGTTTGATGGGTTTTTCTGCGGCGCCTGAGATTGTCTTTTTTTTTTGTAAACCTGTGTTATTAATTGTATCAAAGAATAATATAGTTTAACCCTTGTGTAAAATGTGCAGAGTTTTTTTAATGGGAGAACATTAAGTTTTCCCACTATTTAGTTATCAAAATAAAAATAAAGAATAATAAACTCATGTGTAAAATTTGCAGTTTACCCTCATGATAATATCATGATGAGGCTATGAGGATCATATTACGACAGCCTTGTCAGGACGAAGAGTCACTAGGCGACATTACCTCAGCCCGTCTCGCTGTCATTCTTACAAACAGACTGAGACAAGTATCCAGCAGTGATTCTCCCGAAAATGTCAAAACAACGACGAAAACATAATGTTTCTCTAACTCGACAATAATTATTATACTCATCGCCAAGAACACAAAAACAGCACGTGATGTGTGTCAGCAGTGTTATAAAGAAAGCGGTGTCACGTTGTGAAGTAAAGTTAAAACATCTTGGACCCTTCAAAAATGTTATTGACATCATAAAACTGTTTTCGATAGGTAGTAGGGTCTTAATTTCACTTCAACAATACTAACAATAATATTGTTAGATAAATAATATTTAATATTATTTAAACCTTCGAGAATGAAGAGGACCTACTTCTGCTAATAGGTTGCGAACGTTGAAATTTAAATCTTGTTTTATTAACAACTGGCTCAAAATGCAACCAAAGAACAAGGAACGAGCCAAATAAAAAGGTAGTGAACTGGTGGCCTTGTAGGGCTCACGGAATAATGAAGAACTCTGCGAGCCGGGGCGGGCTTACTTCTTTGTTGTCCTGAATATAAGTGCAGGGCAAGCAAATTATAACCCTGTTCTTCGGCTCAACCTTCCTTCCACTACTAATCCCAAAACCGACCACGAACTGAGCCGGGCCGAGGAAACGAGTGTTATTTCACGGTGGGCGAGCAAGCCGAGCTTTGGTACCATGCAGTGAGATATCGTCGTCATAGGGAGAAGAAATGACGCACGCAAAAAACAAAACGGTGTCCTGTATTGTGTGGTGGAGCGGCCTCTACCGACACAATCACTTCATCAACCACAAAACCAGCAGCATCAAGGACGTCCGGGCGGACAAAATATTGCAACATTCCTCCTTTCGCACGGCCGTTGTGTGAGTGGAGAGAAAAATCGAATAAGAGATTTGCCCTTTAGATACCCCTGTCCCCCTTCCATCGCATATGGTATTTTAACAGACACTTCACCTGTTGAATTCGTCGTGATTCAAAAGTTCTTGAAGATATTACGGGAAATGGGCGAAGTTTACGAGCGAATCGATTGCGCCCGTTCGACACGAACCGATCAAGTTTCGACAAAAACTTAATAACAGTACCGTATCGCTACTTCCCACAGAAATAGAATAGATTCAATATTGCCCTGTTTCTGCACAGTGGCGTCGACTGTCAATTATAAAACATTATAGAGCCATTGAGGACCTTAAAATGGAGGGGTTTATCAAAACTCAACATTTCCACGTTTGGTCAAAATTCGTTTTTTCAGTGATTCGGGCTCTGATTCTTGGTTTGTTGAAGTTCTGTGAACATTATCTCCCAAAAGTGGTTATTTCCTATTGAAATAATTGATTAAAAACGTGATATTGTGTTCTCGTCAACACCTCCATGCACGAAAATTTATTATCGGAAGCGTGTCTGTCCCCATCAAAAGTTAAAATTTCCACTCGTTTGAGCCTTTGCGGTTACAGATTTTTTTTTTTTTTTTTTTCCAAAAGCGATCATCTCCAAAAACCCCCTTTTGGTTTATTATTCTTGGAATAATACACCTATGTTTTCGCGACGGGGGTCGACGACTCCGATCGGGCTCAAAATTTGACATTATCCGTTTCAAGAGGTCTACATTCTAAATCCGAAATGTCCGTCCGCCGTCCGCCGTCCGCCGTCCAGGCCGTTTTGGGCAGTAGGAATTTTTTTAAAAATCTGAAATTTCGGCAAAATACTTGGTTTACCATCTAGTTGTGCCCGCAAGGTTTTCAGTCCGATCGCCCAAACCCGTGGGGCGCTATGGGGCTATAATGGGGCTACGGGAGGGGTTTTTTGAAGGCTTTTAGCTATGGAATCGAGTTAGGTGTCGTTTTCGAAGTATTTTTGGACGTAGAATCCATTTTTTGGAGTCCCGGAACGATCCGATTTCACTGGGGCGATCTTTAGGGCATTCGTGGGGCGAAAAATGGGATTTTTGAAGGATTCCAGGATGTTAAATATTTTTCGAGTAAAAAATACAGAATTTTTGAAAAAACACATTTTTGAACAAAAAAATCCAAAAAAACATTTTTTTTAAATTTCTTCATTGACAGAATTAAATTTCTGCACAAGTAACGTATATTAAAGAATAATAAACCCTTGTGGAAAATTTGCAGCGTTTTTTGTTCCCCATTTCCTCACCCGGTAGCAGCATGCTCTTGTACAGTTCGAGTACGTTGGTTTCTTGTCCACTCACGATAATGCTGCGCGCCATGCCGTTTCGCGATGCAGCAAGCCTTTGTACAGGTTCTGTGAATTCCAGATGGTAAATACGACTTTTGTAAAGGGACATCGACCAAAAACATCCATTTTTAAAACCCACCATCGATGCCAACATCGATTCCCCCCCCCCCCCCCCCCCCCCCCCCAGCCAATGAAACGTGAGCTTTTAGTATATGAACAATGTCATACGTTTCATAGATTGAAAAAACGAAACGTCTGTTCGCCGTCCAGGCCGTTTTGGGCGGAATTTTTTTTAAATTTCAACATCTCAACATGATATAACCACTTAATTAAGGGTCACAACTAAGGATGGGGAAGGGAATTTATTGGTTGGTTGACATGATTTTAAAAGTTCTAAAGCGAACGGTACATGTTTTTTGGCTCTTCTGAAAAATGTCTAAGTGGAAATGTTAAGTTTGGTGAACTCCTCATTACTAGATTATCCAGGTAGTATATGAATTCGTGGAATTTTGCAGTTACCATCGGAAAATATTTGCTATCGACGGCAGTTTTTCAATCAACGACGGAACATTCCACGCAAGAAAACCGCCAAGTTCAAATGAATACAGTACCTACTGATATAGGGGTAACTTGGGCTTTAACGGAATGCAGGGTCTCGGCTCTGATATTTGATGCAGCGGTTCGCGTTCGAAGCAACTATACCCTCTCCCCTGTCCCGTTCCTTGTTTCACGAACCAGTTTAGTAACTCATGAAATCCCAAACCAGAAAGTCGAGTCCGCTTCCAAGAGGCCTCTCGCTCGAACGAGCCTGCTGAGCCTAAATGCGCGAAATTACCTCCTCTGGCTCAACAAAAAACGAGGGTCTAACTATGAGCGGCGAAGATGCCGGGATACAATTGGCATTTACCTTTAGAGGGTTTTCGAGAAATGCAACACAACTTGCCAGTATTGAATACGTACAGAAGAAATGAAGGTAGATGAACATTGTCATCCCAGTCTTTCCAAAAGGTCTGGTCATGTCATGTCAAAAGGTTTCAACTGAGGCACGTCCAGAGAGCACGACTCAATTAAAGTACCTACTCAGGAAAACTTCTTTGGATCCCCCAGACGACGCGGCGTTCTAATTCCGTCTCGCCAGCGGAAATCGGTTAGGGGTACTTTCTGCGACTTTTTTTTTTTTTTTCGTCTAAAACCGCAAACTCGTAATGAACCCGACCTGCGGTTTTCAGACGGCGAGTCCAACTTTTTTTCATTTCCCTCAGAACTCATTTCCTCTGCACTCAAGGTGCTCAGATACAACGGCATTTCTCTATAGAATCCTCCTCGTTTAAGGGATAGACACTGTAAGATAACGGTGTTTGAGTTTTTCTAGCCGTATATACTTGACTACACTTCTGATTTATGCGCAAACATATAAAAGAATCGTTGAATCACGACCTATCGTTTAGCACAGCTACCTCAGCAAATCCGACATGTAATTTGCAACTGAAATCTATTGGCAATTCTGGATGAAACGGCGAGAGCAGAGGTTTGATGGGAGATAAGCCCACCGCTGTACAAATGTTTACCAGGTTTGACGTCACGCCTGGTAGGTCGGGTTTTTGTACCGTCGTTCCCTGGAACGCCGACGACACCGAAGACGGGGGACCCTTTTGAAGTGAAATATGGCGGAAGGGAACTTTACAGAGCGTGAACAAAGTGGTGACTGAGGGAGGGGAAAGAGGCTATCTGAGCTTCCTATGAGGTTACACCGCAATCTATTTTGAGTTCAACGCACGAAAACCGCCCCTGAACGCCAATAAGGGTTTTCCATCAACCTAAGACACCAGTTCCTGTGTACGCTTCCTCTCAAAGTCCTGCACAATTTAAGGGGATATGGTAGTCGAGAAACCAAAATTGTTAATTTTCACTTTCGAAACCATTTTTTTCGGATTCCTCGCCCCCAAAAACATGGAAAAATATACCAGGATCTCGATATACATGTATCTATAAATGTATCTATAAATGTATACATGTATCTATAAATGAAAAATATATAATATATACCATAATAAAAGTCGAAATAACTTCGGCCCTAATTGAGCTACAGAGTTCAAATTTTGACCACATGTTCTATGGTATTAGACGGAAATATTTAGGGAACAGAATTTTTTTACATCAAAAATTGTAATTTATATGACTTGTCTCCGGAATCGTAAATAAATTTTTTTTTTAAATGTCCCCCCACTCCCTTCTATGGGCTCTACAGGAAAACTGTTCCCTAAATATTTCCGTCTAGTACCCTAGAACACGTGGTAAAAATTTGAACTCTGTAGCTCAAATAGGGCCGGAGTGATTTCGACATTCATGTAAAAATATGTGAAAAATCAGATGTCTGAGAAATCAGCTGTCAAAGTTTTCCTTCGGGTTTAGACGATGTCTGAACGCTTCCGCTTTGGCTGCAATGAATCTGATCTAAAAAACGATGCTTCCGCGCTACCTTGCAGTCTTGGAAGGAATTAATTCCTAATTATTGTATCCAACCCCCCCCCCCCCCCCAACACCGCCACCTCCTGCCCAATTGCTACTTCGAATAAAAATGAGCGACTAATTCGTGGTTTGACGTCACATATTAGGACCGGGGTTAGAACGGAATATCCCTCACCTTACCGTCGAGCTTTCGACATAAAATATGCCATCATCAGGGCAAAAGTGGTTTCTTAGGAAAATGTACACGGACACTATATACTGCCCTACCTAAGATAAAAGTAAGTATGTACTTAGATAAAACACACATGAGTATAAAACGGAACGAATAATATATATATATATAATGTATGGTCTAGGGTACATAGTCATACCATAAATATATGTTAGGTAGGTACTATATTTTCTATAAAAAAAGTTTTGATGCTTTTTGATGCCAGCCCGGGCGCGTCCGCGAGCGGGAGATCGCTCTCCACTCTACTGGCAACATTCCGTAAAATTGGAATTACGCTGATTTCCAATGGTCGGAGGTGATTTTTGGACTTACCATCGTGTTCCTCACATTTCAAACTATTAAAAATCGTCATAAAATTTTTTTTCGAAAATGTGGTCATTTTCGACTACCATATCCCCTTAAAGCGAAAATGCTCTAGAGAATTCCAGCTCCCTCCTTCTGGGCAGTGTGAGAGCTATTAGCGCAAATGAGTTCAAATGAGCGTTCTTGCCCCCAAAATTTTTGCCAAATTCGGATTCCAATCCAACATACGTTTGGTATCATACCAGTGGTATGCTCATCAAGCACAATTCCCGACTGACACCAATGGGTATCTTCGTTGTTTAGGTAGCCTGTGCTGGATGGCGCTTCGACTCGCGACTTCCTCTCAAATCGAATTTTAATAGTAAATTCTGAGGAGGAAAGTTCCTACAATTGAGAGGGTTTTACAAAGAGGCGAAAATTAAAATAAAATCATAAACACAAGTCATAGTGGCGTGACGGAGACCCCCTCTATCTGTCGAGGGCGGGAGACTCTCCTCAGACATCAGTAGGGTGTAGTGGGGCAAATGCGGAAATGGTGATGAAAATAGCGCCATTTGAGCGCCTTGCCCCGGAAACCTACTCAATGCGTACTCACTTATGTTGGTAACCCTTTCTTATCAGAAATGACGGGCTTCCGCCACCAAGCGCTACTTTGTACTAACCTTCTACTGATTAGCTCTTCAGACGGCTGGGGCTGGTGTGCTGATGGCTTTGTGTGCATTTACCCCATTAATGCAACTTGAGGTTTTTACGGGTTTCGCTGGCGAATTCCACATTTGCCCCGATTTGTAGAAGTAGGCCAGAATGTTTATTACCATGAGAAGTAAACCTTTTGTACAACTTGAAGAGCGCATGGTACTCTACCTAAATAAAACAAGCTTTTTTTTTTTTTTTTTTTTTTTAAATAGTCAAAATAGCGTTTTTCAAAGGAAAGCTGTAGAGGATCAATGATAAAATGTTTAAATTTTGGGTCCCAATTGCCCCACTCCACCCTAGATTTATTTTAGATATTAAGGGGCTCAAAGCCACATGTCGTATCACATTTTCATCAACTTTTCAAAAACCAGATTCAAAGCCTTGAGGGCGAGTAGTTTAATACACGGAGTTATCACTCAAACAACGACTTCGATACTATCGGGTTGAGATATCAAAAAACCACTGGTTTCGAACTAAGCAGAATCAAAATTCCGATTAGGAAAAATAATTTTTTTGTGTGTAGCCTAACCATTTTGTGTGAAACGACAAGTGTTTTTGAGATTTTCGATACAATTGAATTTCTCTCCAACGTTACTCACTCATCCCCCTCCTGACAGCGGGCTAGCTCGAAATATTTTTGCTTTCAGGAACACTACAACGTAAATTCCTCCGTTTGTCAGAAGGAACTACCTCATCAGAGAATCCATATCGGGCTTTATCACTCCCCTGGCACAAAGAATATGAAGCTGGCGCCTCTTGACGGAACACGTCGAGGGAAACGCCCTTGAAATCCACCTCGCTTCAACTCACAAAAAATCTTCCTCGTCAAGCGGGATTTCTTCTTTGCTAAGTAGTTTGAAATCGATAAAGGCAAGAACGTGTTGAAAGTAAAGTTGTATCTCACAGGACCAAGCATAATATCACACTGTCACTTGAAGTCCTACTGTCGCTTCAGGCTCTCAAGGTACAAATAACACTACGAGCGGGTCTCCTGAGGAGTAAACGCACATGTTTCTAAGCCAAACTTCCGGACCCTTGTTTGCTACTCATTAGGGAGGAAACAAGACAAGAAAAAAAGGCCCTTCAGAAATGGAGGTACAGATTGGTTGGGACACTATCACCCTATGCACTCGAGGTTGGAGAATTACACGGAATTTTCCAAGAGTAGAAGCAACGGGCAAAAAGTCTCTTTTAGGTGAAGAGGGTTATGCGGGGTTTGTGGGGGTTGTGTGGCACCTGTCTTTTGTCGTCAGGAACGTGATCGTTTTCTTCCCGTAGTAGGCTTCGGAAGGGGTTTCCACTGGAACGCAAAGCGGGTTGTTTATTCATCTCCACTGACCGTGAAGTTTGACGTCGGGGGCGTGAGAATATTTTAAAGCCTGGAAATATAGGCGAGTAACCCAAAATGGCCAAAACCAACGAACGAGTAAAAGACGCCCCCCTGACCAAGAAATATCCTATTCCGTCACAGAAAACGACTTCTTGGTTCAATTTATCGTGAACTCTTTCTTCTCTTGAGTAGTCTAGTTTATGAGAACGTGTCATTCTCGTTTCCACCTCTCAAACAATGGAAAATTTGGGAAGATTCGACGGATGTTAAGAAACCGGAATCCGACCATCTGTCGATCCCCGAGGATGTTGTGTGAGTGTTATGCCCACAGACGTCTACCTACGTTGGCATGTTTGGCGGCCCTCCAGAAATCCGCCGAATCCGCCAGACCCATAAGAGAACGTCAGACCCCCCAGGTGGACGACACTGAGATAATATCGTTCTTTAGGTTTTATTTCCTCAGACTTTTTTTCATAATGGAAGAGGTCATCTTATGCGAAACAAGGATTTTAAGATGTTGCCAAAGAAGATTATGAAATTCGTATAATCTTTTACGCGTGCTATCGATGTTTTCATGGAGGGAGCTACGTGATCATGCGAGAGCAACATTTATTTATAAAATGAATTTCGGTTCACATTCCTGTTGGAGTTCATAACAACGAGAAGAGAGGCTTATGAGATGAGGAAGTTAATCAGCGGCGTTTTCACACCGTTTATTCAGATCCCTTCCGCATCACAGGGTCCTTGGATTTCAGAGCACTTAATAAAAATGCGTGTCCAATGGTGTAACACGAAAACGTTCGAGTTTTTTTTTTTTTTTTAATTATAATTGTTGTTTTTTTTTCGGATTAGATGCCCCAAAGATTTCATGTGAAACAGATTGCCCGTATGCAGAAAATCTGCCAAACCAACTCCCACATTTGTCAATGAGGTTTGAGCGTCAAGGCTAATTATCCAACAGCTTTCCGCCTTCGTCTTCATATTCCTTTTCCCGCTTCCTTCTTTTCCTACGCGAAGTAATTTTCCATCAGCTGTGCAGCCCACTCGGCAAAATGTAATCTGATCACGATCTGATCATAAACGCAAGGACGCTCACGAGTACGTGGACCAGAACTTCGAGGACGTGGGTCATCAGAACAATGTCAACCAAACGCTCCTGCCAAAAAGCCATTTTCCAAATTAACCATAACGGTTATTCTCAAAATAGCTCAAACGTCATTTTGCATTCTTTACCATCATCATTATTATTTTTATTTTACTTTATGAAGTTCTTCTCACCTCTTCTTACATAAACCTCTACAAACTATTATAAGTTTTCTAAATTAAAAAAAAAAATCAACTAATTAGGTAGGTACCTATTTTTGTTTCTAAACACTCAATTTTCATTACCGCCGCATTTCCCACTAGTTAGTATTTTCTTTTGCTTTATTTGGGTAAAAAGCGCCCGAGCATTGAAAGAAAACACATAAACCTTACCAGAACAGAATCTGATCGGAATGACTTTTAAATCGATTTGGTGATGGTATTAGTAGTTATTATGAAAAATGTAGGTGGAAACGTCTCATCAGCACGCATCGATGTTACTTGCTTTGAACGGCAAAGAGGAGAAATCGGTCAAATTTGTATTAAATTGCTTATTGGAAACTGGCTCCAGCCCTCAGTTTCATGCACGCTATTATGGTGCGGCCATGCAACAGGTTTGTATGCCTATTGGTTTCATTACCACACTATAAAAATCCATCTGCCACCATGGAAGTGGTAATCTAAAAAAAAAAAAAAAGCTCTACGATTGGAATTTTCCACAAAAGTATAATAAACTATCATTTTCATGTGGTTATTGGTGTACACTCCACATTTTTGAATTGACCTGAAAAACGTGTAGAGCTGAATTGTATTATATACAAATTTTGCTGTTCTCATTCCACCAACTTTAAATTTTGTAAATTCTAATTCAGGCCAATGGTTAAAATTGAATCGTATCAGTTACTGCAAACTCTTTTAATAATAATTGAAGCGGTCAATGTTAAAAGGGGATGTGTTACATTTACTTTACTTTAAACATATCCCCTTTTAACATTGACCGCTTCAATTATTTCCTAAGTCTGAATTTTGAGAATGTGAACCGTCACAAAAAAAGTTGGAAATCGCATAAGACCGTAAAAAAGAGTTTGCAATAACTGATACGGTTATTGTTATTGTCAATATTGTTACAGCTTTTTATATAAGAATCATACAAAGTAATTTTCCAAATCAACTATTTGCTAGGTAAAATCAGAGCACCTAGCTTCAGAGGCACCTCGCACCTAGTTTTTGTATCAGTTCAAACAATGTGTCATACCTTGCCTAAAACCCACAATTGAAAATATCAAGAATACCTAATTATTCTTCAATTATTGAAGCGCATCAACTCTGTTTTCCTCCTGAGTATAATAAGTATTATACTAGTAGTAGTACAACATTATCTCTACTGAATCAACTTCAAGAGAACGACTTATTTTATCGGGTGCTGAATTATTTAACGCAACTTGGTCTTTCCTAATATAATAAGATGGTGACTAAACATTTCAAGTTCCTACCTTGAAGTGGGGAGGAACATCGAGCCATCGATGAACACTGACCCAGAGAGAAGAATATACCAGCATGATGATAGTTCGCCCGTACTGAAACGACAAAAAGTGAAATGGTATTATGCTACGAGAGAATTTATTAATACTGTATATTCTTATGTATATATAATTTATATAAATATAATCATTATTTTCAACTCATTATAATAATTATTGTATTCTTTGGAAGCCACCGTAGAAGTTGATGCTCACGCCACCTGTTGAGAGTGAACCACTGTCGAAACAACCACTTTACCTCCCAACGCAAGCGAATACTTAAGTGCCATCTAGTGGCGGCAAACAGAACCGAACGTTGGCGGGAAAGTCGGTAACGTGAACTGTTTCTCAACCCCCTTCCACCGATCGTCGAGCGTCATGGTGGTAAAGTGGCGCGGAAGGCGGTAACGGCAAGTTCCTGCACTCCGACGACAGATGGCTCTTCAGTCTAGCCAGCCACTCGCCGCACGTGTCCCTCCCAACAGGTGGCTATTTCAGCGGGGGAGTAAATACGCCGGTATCCATAGCAACTGACCTCATCGTCAACTGCTACCAAAGAAGGGGAGGACTACCCTCTCATGTCTCAGGGAGAAATTCGCACCCTTCATTGGCTACTGCCTCAGCATGATAAATCGATCTCATAATATCACATGGAAGACGTAATCAATATTAATTGTTTTAATCTTTTTTTTTAATGGACCTAGTAAGGCTCTCGATTATTCATTACTGTAATATTGGTGACCAAGGAAGAAATCGGCACTGAAAAAGGGAGTATCGACCAGAAATTCTTCAACTTTCACAACAAAACCACATTCAGGTACATCTGCACTCATTGAAAATTTATATGCACTTACTAATAGAGAACGTCGTTGGCTAAATGTCGTTCATAACGGACGCTTTTGCAAAGTGACCTCAAGACAGAATCCCTGTAGTGAGACAGGGCTTCCAGCCCATGGAGGCCATAGTAGATGATTTGCAAATCCTGAAACAAAGAACGACACATTTTTATTGACTGAAAAGAAAAAGTGTGGGAGGTACCTACCATTATGATTTGTCAACATGGTTTACCTGTTCACGAACATGTCAAATAAAAGAGGCACGTTTTCGAAAACGTTTCGCAACCCATTACGAAGTAAAAACTTGAACGAGAGTTGAAATATATCTTCCAAAACGCCCGTTGGAGAATGTGAAGGGCTTCTTTTACAATCCTATTCGGCACGTCTAGGGCTTCTGTTTGTTATCAGAGGGCAAAGGTAACGGCTAAGGCACAATGCTAAATACACGACGTACCAACGAAAGTTGTTGTACACTCAGTAAAATCACATTCTTCTTTTTCTTCCTCGGAAAGTAATAATTCCTCTCCGCAGCAGCGTCAGCATCGTGGATACCCAGCTGAAGAGCTGGCTTTCTATAATATATGATTATTATACTAATCTCTCGTACCAATCCAGACGAAGATGATAGAAAAATCCTTCTACAAAAGACTGGTAAAAAATGGAAGAGGAACGGAACTTCATACCATTTCATTAATTTGGATTTTGACGGCAGCACTCAACTATTGACCTGGTTTACCAAATTAATGTACATCATTGAGCAAGAAAGGTCTTTTGGTTTTGACAGAGTCTAGCATGAAGGACACAATCTCAAGCTGCTTCCAGCCACACGCGAGGCTTATCACACCTCTGAACCAACGGACTAACCTCTCAAATTGCAACTTCCGTAAAAGCGAACCAGAAATGATCAAAGCTGGTCCCACATGGAAGTGTACTGAGCCCACTCCTTTCACGAGTGAACCACCCCCAATGAGGGAAAATAGCCAGGCAACGCTTGCAGGTGACTGCAGGTGGTGCAAAACTTTTTGTTAACAATAGAGAATCCGGGAAAACTACACAGATCCATCAACCAGACGAAGAAGTGGAGGATCAGAAACGGAATAGGTACATGTCAACTCCAAAAAATTTAGATTTGAGTACATACCAGTGCACCTAAATGTCAAAGTCAATTTGGGCTTGACAGAAAAGGAACATTGGGACTCACAATGAAATTCAGAAAAATGTACAGGTACACAGGTATCTAGACCTGGTCAGGTCTGCTTAGGGCCGGTTTCACCAACCTCATGTTAAAGTTCAAGTTAGCTATTTTGAGGTTAGAGATTGACATAAAATCCGTTTTAGCACACAACAACATAACTTCAAGTTAACGAGATAACTTCCGAAAATCCTCAAGTTAAAAAAGTGGAAGTTAAGCGTCCTGTTAACTAAGAGACAACAGCTGGCGAAACGTGAATTTTTTCGCTAACTCGTGGGTTAGCCTAACTCGAGGTGGTGAAACCGGCCCTTATGGGACCCATCGACTTTTATGTTGATCTAAAACCAGCTAACATTCAGGTGCAATACAACGATTCAGACAATGGACAAAATGGTGCGCAACTGTGAGGCTGCAAGGCTCCGAGAAATCGCCTGATCATCCAGCGCTTCCTATTATGTGTTGCGCGTCGTTACACGAGAAAATTCATTTAATGATCTCGGCCATCAAATCCCGCCAGTAGAAGTTATCAAGAAGGAAACAGTGTACCATCAAATGAGGCTGATTGACGACTAACTCAGAAGGGTTCAGACGAACGAAACCTCATGACCTGTGGGAGTGGGACGAGGAACCAAAAATATTTAATATAACCAACTACCTAGTTCAGTGAAATCAGTAAATCCTAGCGCGGCATCACTTGCACAAATGTTCAAGTCGGAAGCCGCGTTATGTATCTTCTTATTAATAAGCTGGCATGAGTAATGTGCTAATCAGGTTTCCGTCGTCTTGTGAAATAAAACATTCTCACAAAAACTCTCAAAGAACTTGGAAGCAGGAAACCTTGGCCTTTTCCGAGAACCCTAACTCTTGACGAAATCAAATTTCTGATACAGATCAAATAACCTATCATGTTTCAGGTCAACGCTATTATACTTCGTCCTAACGAACCAAGTAGGTACTGGACATATTCTGAAATCATCCTGCAATCTCTACGGCACACCATTATAAACGGAGTTACTAGATCGAGCTTGAATTTTCACTTTTCGGCCCGATAAATTACCGAAAAGGAAGCTCAATGGCTTCCCTGAAGATTCTCTGGCCATAGCTAAGTGTGCTGTTACGCTAAGAGCAAGTCTTCAGCCTCATCTGTAGTCGCATCATTACCTTCGACTAGATGCTCCGGCTCGCTTTGCTCGCCTACGCACCCAGCTGGGGGGCTCCGCCCCCCAGACCCCCCGCTAGTGTGGTGCGTAGCATCGATGGACACGTTCAAACCCCTACTCAGACATAAGGCCTCGCTTCGCTCGGCCGGGGGGTTGGGTTCAAACCTCTACTCAGACATAAGTAGGCGCTTCGCTCGGCCGACCGCTTAATCAGACATAAGGCCTCGTCATCACCTTCGATTATACAAGTATCATTTTCTTCTCCATCAGGGAGAGCAGGAGACAGAATATTGCAATGAAGAAGTTTCTCTACATTTTGTAAAGCGTGTATTTTTAAGAAACCGCAACCACGCCTTTGCGGTTTCCATTTTTACACACCCTTCCAGGTATTTAGCTGTTGCCTTGTCAGGATCATGCAGGGATTGTATAGAATGAAATCCTTTGGACTGCGGCGTCGTTACGATCTCCTGGCACGAGAACGTTTACAGGAATTGGAGAGAAGGGTTTTTATCTATGCCACCCATCAGCAGAGGTATCATCTCCCCTTGATTCTAGTATTGGATTGGATCGCAACGATTCGGCAGACGCCCAATTAGTGCAGATTTCAAGGCGTTGATAGATTTCTGAATTCTTACCTATGTACTTGATTTTTTACGAGGAGATGCATGAAATTTCCCACTATATTGCCTTTGCGTTTTGGAGAGTTTTGAATCACACGCTAAAATTCAGATATTGAGCCATTCTAAAGACGACGAGTTATCAAAACCCTCATGCACCCTACCAGGGGAAATTTGAATATGGGGTATAGACGAACCAAATAATAACCAGTGAAATGTGATAACGCCATTAGGCAGCACTTGATTTGACCGTTCCACGATTTCGACTAATAGGGGTGGTGATCGGTAATTGAAAACGGTCCGGATACCCTTTCAAGCGACTGTCAGGCCTCCAGCTGAAAGGAGGAGGGGTTTCAGCGGATATAAATTCAGAATGGAGTGGCGAAGAGGATTCGGACGAAAGCAATAGACGAGCAAAATTGATGAAGCCCTCTGATGGCGCCGGGACAGGATGATATAGAGCATTAGCTGATGGTCACCAACGACAAAATGTCCCAGTCGTTGTCACCGGAGGAATCAATCATTTCACCGAGTTCGAAAAGAGGCGTTAAGAGAGATAGAAAGGCCGTCCGGGCCCATCAATCGACATTTCAAACGAATCAACGCCACGAATTCCCCGTAACAAAAAACAATGGGCACGAACGTCTGCTAACCGCATCGATTTTGGCAAGCCATTAGGATGACCTCACTCAATATTTCAAAATTATTTGTGACAGTGGAAGGAACTGATGGCTGAAGAGCGTTCATACAGATCACTCAACAGTTCAAACTGTTTCAATTAACCCCAAATTACCATATTAAGTAGCAGCTTAACATAGGGATGCAAGGTATTACAGGACGAAATGCAGAGGCAGTGGTTGGGGTTAGGGGATGTCCTCGATACGGCCAACAGGTTGAGAGGCCCCCAAACAGCATTCTTACCTTCCTTCCTTCTCCTCATCTTGCTTCTCGTGCGCTTTGCCAAGTTCATTGCCAATAATATTTTGTTTCCCACGAACAACTCTGGCATGGGTCGTTATGTCCACTGTGTCGTTAGATAAGAGGTAATCATAATTAAATCTTAATGTGCATGTGAGGCAGGGACTGGAATCACGATAAGTTTGGGGATTTCGTTAAGTATGGCGAAGGAGATTATCTCCCTCAGAGGAATGCTACCTACACAGGGAGGCGAAGGTAATTATGTACCTATTGGAAGTTCTGAATCGACCTTGTGTATACATGAAGTTCATGAAGTTCCTATAGGAACTTGTGCAAGGTTATGCTAAGTACTTATAGGAAGTACTTAGCATAACCTATAAGTGGCTACGTTAGTATTCAGCGCGCCACTCTAAATTCTGCACATAACGACCAAGCTCAATTCATCAGAATTAATAAAGTTGGTCCGTTGTGGGTGGGGCGTGTTGCTGCAACGGGTGGCGATAGGTCTGGGGTAGAGAGGGGTGTCCCAGGGCGCAGTGCTGGAGAACTTGAACCGGAATCGAACCCTTTCCTCTCTCCATGGACCAAAAGCGTGTCCCAGATTCCCCCTTGATTATCTCTTAGTGCCCTCCAGAGGTCAAACAAAAAGGACGAAACTGGCTTCTGTTACAGTGATTACCTTTAGTTGATGAGGATGCCACTAAACGACTAATCCCACCCCCACCATGCAGGTTCGAGACCATCTTCTCCCAGTAGAAAATATCCCCAAAACCCCACCTTGACTTTTACATTCTCTTACATCCTAAAATACAAACCCCCTATACATGAACAGGCTTAAAATTTTGAGAGCCAACTAACGTATTACTCGTAAATGAATAACCATAAATCATTTTGGTCTAGTATTCTTTGAAAAATCAATATGCTTTGGCGACGGGGATCAAACACTTTTATTGGCCTCAAAATTTGTTCTTATACGTCTCCCGATGTGTAGATTCCAAAAACGAACGTTTTAGGCAGTAGGTAGTAATTTTATTCAATCAGGAATTTTGAGAAAATACTCGGTGCTTCATCTAGTTGAACCCGCAAGGTTTCAAGCCCGATCGCTCTAGCCCATGGGGCTCTAAGGGACTACAGGAGGTTTTTGAAGAGTTTTAGCCATGGGGTCGAGTGAGATGTCGTTCCCTAAGGACGTATGATCCATTTTTGGGGATCCCTCATTTGTCCCATCACTGTACCGGTATTTTCATGATTTAAAAATTTTTCAATTAGAATCAGCTAATCTTTGCAAGAATCCAGTCAATATTCCTAGAAGGAACCAATTAATCCCTCAACTCATTCCGTGGACGAATCTTCCGGGATTGTTTTGAACAGTTGTGGTCCAACATTTCCACCAGGGGAGCATTTTTATCGACCTTGGAACATAGCAATAACTACTCTGTGTACTCTAGTGCTCAGTCGGTGCCCCGCCCCGCACCATCAAGCTCGCTCCCTCTTAGCCAATGGATTCTAAGGCCACCGTCATTTCGCTAGTAATAGAAAGCCAACTTTGTTGGCAGTTTTCATTCTTTCTAGCGGAAAAAAAAGGGGGGGGGGGGGACGCAAAAGAAAAACTCGGGGAAATGAGAAAAAAGTGAGAAGTATGCACAGGTTCCGAGGAAGAAAATTCGAACAAAGGTTCCATTGTGTTCAGTGAGAAAAAATGAAAAATGTGCCGCTGAAGAGCTCAGTGCTTCTGTTGTAAGGTGCTGCAGGATCCAAGAGATGTGTGAATTCACCTCTGCGGAGGGCTTTGGTAGGAAGTGTAGAGTTTGCAAATAAATGCTCGGCTAACTAGGAAGAACCTCTCTTTCATATGGAAACCGGTGTTTTCACTACTTTCCGCTCCAAAACCCTTTTTCATCTGCCCGAGTCAAAAATAGAGCGTTGAAGTACGTTCCCGAGCGAATTTCCACAAAGAATGCAAACCCTTCACTCCGCTCTCGGTACTCAACAGTTTGACACAAACATAACGAAGGGATTCCATTTCCCACATACACTAAACCTTCAGAGCGCGTCCCTGAAGCTGTGAATACGATGCTTACCAAAGGTTCAATTTTTTAGGGGGTAGTAGAGACGGTAATACATCGACGGTTAAGATGCTATGTGGCGTATTAGCATTAAACGTCTTGGGGGTAATAACTTATCATTACTAATAAATGATATACACTTCTGGAATGTTCTTTACGTAGGTATCAAAGCGATTTCCCCTTATTATCAGGCCTTTTCAGGACACTTGCAACTTTATAACGTACCTACCTATCACTCTTTTTTTCTACTAATTTTTGCTCGTAGGACATCATTAACCCACGTAAAACCAACTTCCAAGAAAAGAATGAAACCAGAAGAAATAAACCAGAAACATAATTTCTAATAAGTATCAGCAATAGAATACATTAAATATACAAATTTTGTATTCTATTGTTTTCAGCAAACGGGTCACAAAGAGAATAACTCAATATTATCCCACGATTTTATACTGACTTTTGCAATAAAGATTTTTCACTGATTTCTTTGTAGGTAACTTAACTAGGATTAATTATCTTCAGAGAAGTAATAATATAACCTTTCAAGTTAACCGAAGAAGAACAGAAGAATAATGATTATCTCAAGATTTTAGAGTGGATTTGACTTAATATTTCGCACTAATTTCTGCATAGTTACTCAGTATGCTAAGCTTTACTCGATTTCCTAAAATTGTAGGTACTGTACTGTTGGTAGTAAGTACTTTGATTGTTTTGATTTAATGGCTCTCAAAAATGTTTCATGTCTCGCAGCAACGATGATCATTGTAACTCGATCAGCATCGCTCCTTTTCTGCCTCAGAGCACCATTGTCTTGATTTTACGAGCTGAAATTGTCTGACGAAAGGAATGACGCCAGGTTAATGAATATTTTCTTACACAATGCTGTAAAAACATAATGGTGCAATACCAGGGAACCTTAATTTTCGTACGTGAATAACCAGTGTGAGGGCATCCTCCCACATTGCGCGTCACTCTGTAACGGACACCAGCGAACTGAAGGTACTGGAACTGAAGTGGACCTAGCGCAAGTGGCTTTTTGGCTTTTGCGCCACAAGCACTGGGCAAAATGAAAATAGCAATCCGATGAACTAGCGTCCGGGAAAACTGCGTTGACTAGATACTGAAGTTAAAACGAAATGTGCCAGATAAAGTGACACTGAATCCCGAGTTCGATGTGTGTACTCATAAGCATTATCCATTCGCCTTCCCCCGTTTCATTCTTGCTCCTGGCCACCCCATTCGTACCTCAGTTTGTGCGCTAACGCCACGCCAACAATTTCTCGCCAATTGATTTGTGCTAGGACCACGGTGCGCTAACACCACATCACCGAACTGAAGTGCTTCCTACGTGCAAGAACTGGGGGACCGCTCCGACCCACACGGTCGTTCTCACTCGCGCTCACCCCGAGTGGCATCTTTACTATGTCCGATCACTCACTTTTAGGAAAAGGGGAAACCCCAGACTGGAGCGGAGGGCCTGGTGACCTCATGCCTGATTTCACGAGAGTGGGCTAAGACCTGGGGGACCAAGGCTTTCTAGGGACCCGTCCTCGGGACCTTCTGGTGCCCCATCGACATGGGTCACTGTCGAGGCTGCGGTTGAAGGTGTGCTGTATCTGGACATCTCCAGTGAAAGCTCACTGCTCGCCCACTCTGCCACAATATTCAGTGCCTGCACGGCGACCAGGGAGAGCCCTCGACATCTCGAGTGTTGAAACTCAGAAAACCGGGCCTATCACAACCCAACCCCTCTAACCACACGCTTTTAGAACTCCATCCATCTCATAACTTACAATACAAATTGCCAGGAACAAAACCACACACCCATAGGCTCATTGAACATCCGCACCAGGAAAGGGGGTGCAAAAAAACCCCGCAAATGTTTACACCAGTGTTTAGTATTCTTTGATATAGGTTAATTGTGCCACAGGGTGGCCCCGTGGGCTAAGGCGTCAGCGAAACGCCTGTTTACAATCAGTCGGAGCGCTGATCAGCCTGGTTGGAATCCGGGGACGAACACCAATGTTTGACCAAAAGTCAATCACGTGTTGTAATACCGTCTTGTCGGCAGAACTCTGAACCTAAGTTTATGTGAAGCCTTTCTATGGAGCAAGAATTTCTAAAGCTCTAACAAGTACAGTGTGGGGGTGGCCCCTGCCCCAATAGTGAACATCAGTTGGTTAAAAAAACCCACTTTAATTTTTTAATTTAGGTTTATTATTCTTAGAATAATACACCTATGTAATCGCGACGGGGGTCGACGACTCCGATCGGCCTCAAAACATTACATTATCCTTTTCAAGAGGTCTAGATTCCAAAACCGAAATGTCCGTCCGCCGTCCGGGCCGTAGTAGGAATTTTTTAAAGAATCTGCAGATTCATGAATATTTGACAAAATACTTGGTTTACCATCTAGTTGTGCCCGCAATGTTTTCAGCCCGATCGCCCAAACCCGTGGAGCGCTATGGGGCTAAAATGGGGCTACGGGAGGGTTTTCTTGAAGGCTTTTGGCTATGGGATCGAGTTAGTTAGTTAGTGTCGTTTTCGAAGTATTTTTGGACGTAGAATCCATTTTTAGGGATCCCGGCACAATCCGATTTCACTTTGAGGATCTATAGGGCTTACATGGGGCTGCAAATGGGATTTTGAAGGATCCCTGAAAGTCAAAATTTGGATTTAATACAGTTTTTTTTTTTCTCCAAAATTTGTTTCATACACAGAATTAATTTTCGCACAAGTAACCTATATCAAAGAATAATGAACCCTTGCATAGCATTTGCAGCGTTTTGGAATCCACGTGTTTTGAAACGGATAATGTCACATTATGAGGCCGATCAGAATTTTTGACCTCCGTCGCGATTACCTAGGTGAATTTTTACAAGAATTATAAACCAAATTTGATAGATTTCATAATATATTATAAAATCTTTTTCTTATTTCAAGAATTTGTAAATATGTATAAATTTATTTCAAAATGTATATCAAAATTTGATAATTGTATTTAATACAAATTTAAGAGATCTATCAAAAATGGCAATATGGCTTGTCAAACATGGAACTGATGGCAAAAAAGCCTATCAAGCCATATTTTTTTATTCAGAGTTCCGAAATCCACAATTTCACCTAGTATATAAAGATTCTGGAGTAATCTGATTGGTCGATGTTGTTTTTGTAGAAACATTCTGAGGATTTGCTGAATAAACAAGTTTTGTGATTCACCTGAAACCAGTGAAATTGTTGATGCGCCAAGTAGGGTTGAACATCGATGTTCGATGTTATCGAAACATCGATGTTTTAGCTCCGATGTTCGATGTTTTTATCATCGATGTTTAGCTAGTCGATATTATCGGACATCGATGTTTGGGACTCAACATCGATGTTTTAGTTCGTGGTTGGGTTTTCTGTCTTCAAATCAGATCATAAGGTGACTTTTGGTTTATTATTCTTGGAATAATACACCTATGTTTTCGCGACGACTCCGATCGGCCTCAAAATTTGACATTATCCGTTTCAAGTGGTCTAGATTCCAAAACCGAAATGTCCGTCCGCCGTCCAGGCCGTTTTGGGCAGTAGGAATTTTTTTAAAAATATGAAATTTTGACAAAATTCTCGGTTTACCATCTAGTTGTGCCCGCAAGGTTTTCAGCCCGATCGCCCAAACCCGTGGGGCGCTATGGGGCTACAGAAGGGGGTTTTTGAAGGCTTTTGGCTATGGGATCGAGTCAGGTGTCGTTTTCGAAGTATTTTTGGACGTAGAATCCATTTTTGGGGGTCCCGCAGCGATCCGATTTCACTGTTGCGATCTATAGGGCTTTCATGGGGCTACAAATGGGATTTTTGAAAGATCCCAGGAGGTCAAAATTTGATATTTAATATTTTTCAAGCCTAAAAAACAAAACAAAATTTGAAAAAATGTTTTTTGAAAAAACAATCAAAAAATCTTTTTTGAAAAAAAAAAATTGTTTTTAAATTTTTTTCATTAACACAGAATTAAATTTCTGTACAAGTAACCTATTCCTAAGAATAATAAACCCTTGTGTAAAATTTGCAGCGTTTTTTTAAGGAAGCTTGAGGCGCTGAATCGATTGTAATAGGAGTGCACACTGATGATACCTATTTCGAAAGCCTGAGGCGAGAACGATCTAGCTGGATCTACCCTTGATAGAGGGAAAATCAAGGGCAGATTTTTCGAGGCAAAAAATTTCTTAATTTAATAATGAAAAAAATCTCGTTAGCGAGCTGGTGCGTCTAAGATCAATTTTTTACCCTTAGGACTTCATGGTACCTAAGCAATACGAATCGAGACTATAAAAATAATTCTGGCTATTTAAATAATTATACTTAGGAGATCGAAAAAAAATTCACGATTAAATTTATTGAACATCGATGTATATCGATGTTTTTGGGCCGATGTTTTTCTCACATCGATGTTGAACGTCCGATGTTGACATCGATGTACATATCGATGTTTTGCTCTCGATGTAATAACCCTAGCGCCAAGTAACGTCTAAACGGTCTATATTGAGTATTTTGCAGTAGGTACTAGTTGATTTGCTCAGACTCGCGGCAGTTTGACCCCCTCCCACCAGCGACAGCACGACCCCGTCAAGGTCAGCCCAGCCACCTTTTCTGGACCAGTGTGCGTGAGTGGAGGTGCAGGTTTCCTACGGGAACCGTTCTATCCCCATGACCCCCTCCCTTCGCACCCCCACCGCTGACGAGAAGCTGATTTAGGTTACACATTTATTATCCGAAGGTTACCAGGAATCTCCCTCTACAAACTCGGAACAGACTCACACGGCTCCCATGGGTTGCTATGGTAAGTATGGGAAGGCTGGTTTGGCTGGTGAGCACCGTTAGGCTTTCCCTGTCATCCCGCCAACAATAACCATTTGCCGATCTATCTTTTCGGTCGAAGTTGGTGACGTGATACGTGTTGCGAAGTAACACCTCGTCGACTATTTCTCTCCAATCTTCAATCTCTCCAATCTCCAATACACTTGAATCTCCCTTAGCCCCAATATCCATCATAGCAGATATGCCAGAACTGCTAACGATAATGCCAGAATTGCTAGACTAGATGGACCGGTTTTGTGGACAACCCAACGAGTTGTGTGGGAGGCTCTCAAAATTAAACAAAATCACATTTCTTACTAGACATAATATGTCTAGTAAGAAATGTGATTACAAATTATGAAACCTCTTGAAACACAATTAAGTATTATAATACTTAAATTGTGGATTTTATTTTTATATATTAAAATAAAATCCACAACTTCTGTATTCAATACCCATATTTTACGCAAGGGTTTAATAATCAAACCTTTAATAATTATATATTATTCCTTTGGGTAAACTGTGCAAAAATTAAAGAGTGACAATAATAATTATTGTTATTTTAAAAATATAACAAACACTATAATACCTGTTCAGGAATACAGAACAGGGACCCCCAAAAATGGATTCTGCATCAGTAATTACTTCGAAAACGACACCTTTTACGGCCTCCTGACGTCCTTCAAAAGCAACATTCACATTTTGAAGCCCTAAGGATCCGCCTGGTGAGGTCTGGCGGGTAAGGAGCCCCAAAATATGAATTCGAGGTACAAAAATAATGCGAATTCGATACCCTCCTTGACCACAAAAACCTTCCAAATCCCACCTGTAGCCCCACAGCGCTCCACGGGTTAGAACGATCCGGCTGAAAACTTGCCGGCTCAACTAGATGGAAAACCGAGTTTGTGGAATTGTGAGGGATTCTGAGAATGAGAAATTCGCCTCCTACTGACACTTCGTGCATGGCTCAAATACTAAAGAATAACCTGGGATTCGCATGATACGAAAAAAATGAGGTCAAGCTGGATCGCGGGAAATTGCAAGGGCGGGTTCGTTGGTAGTTCATCTATCACCGCCATAATTTACCAAATGGAAGAGGGTTAAGGGAAAAGAGGCAAGTAGAAGTGGAGGGGTTCGGAGGGTCAAGCGATTATAGTAATGGGTGAGAAAACTGACTCCATGCCACGAGCCAAACAGATCCGCACGAAGCCTAATTTCCAATTCATTTTCCGGACGCTATTGTAGCGAACGAAGCGCAATTAGCGCGAGAAAAATTAACGGGAAGGGAATTACAAGTTACAATTAATTAACCACTTCGAGAGGTCTGTTGACAAGAGACGTCGCTTTTAGCTCGGGAGATCAACGGCACGAACTTCACGGGCAAATTTTCTCACGATGGAGAATACCGTAATGGATGGGGCACCCAAGAGACGTCTCATCATTTTTCGCTGTTATTTTTATTTCCACCACCATTACTTGAACAATGACCCCAAGTGCCCACCATATCAGAGCGTAGAATGAATGTTACGAAGATTCTCACCGCAGATTCGGTAACGTTCAGATTTTCCCATTCATGGGAATTGGAACTTTTTTAACAGACCGAAGAACAACGCGGTTGTAAAGCACCACCAATAGTGTCCAGCTCAGTTTCATTTTAAATGTGAATGATATTTCTACCTTGACGTAACTTTATATTCCCCAAGGTTATGTTAAGTGGAAGTGAATGTAAATAACGGCCACGTAAACAAAACATACGACGGAAGAGCTTTGACATGACGGGATCTAAAAATAGGTGTTCTACAGCTGCTCATCCCTACGCGAACACTGGTCTCTTCCTCACATGGTGCTTCCCCATCAAGAGCTGTCATCACCTTTCGATGGCAACTAACCCTTTAATTTGTAGTTACAAGAATGGTCCTGAATGAACAGCTAACATTTCAAAACAGTGCCCAATCGGAATATCGCTGACTTTTTAGCCGTAGGTGTTTTGCTCTTAGATGTACACATTTGGTACTTGAAGAAAGCCGTTAGCAAAGCAAAAAAACTGCGAAAGATCAAACCGTTTGGCGAAAATTTTTAAATGAAGGTTTAATCCCAGGTTTAAAAACCCAGTTTTTAGCTACCGCTTCAGAACTTGAATCAATCAATGAATAGGAATATCTTCAAGCAAGGAAAATATCTCTTATTATTCAAGGCGTTTGTCCAGGATATTCAATTCTAAAAACAGTAAACGAAGACCTAAAAGTTTTCTTCGTAATCCTTCCCCCTAATTTGTCGGGACACAGAAAAAGGGACGAAGGCAACAAAATACAACTCACTGGAGATAAGAAATGACACTTAGTTACGTTCAATTTCTTAGCGAAAAAAGTTAGCAACGATGACGGGCTCTGTGCAGATTTTATTTCTCCTAAGGGCCCTACGTTTTTAACAACAAAGTGTACTAGTTTTGCAGTTGAAATGTTTGAAAAGTGAGCAAACGAGTTTTTACCACATGAGATGTAGATTTTACGTACAGCAGCGTCCTCACCTGTCGTACGTTAGGCCACTAGGTAGTTCGGCATCCTCACTTATCTTACCGTTAGGCCACTAGTTCCGCGTTCTCACCGGTCGTACGTTAGGCCACTAGTTCGGCATCCTCACTTGTCTTATCGTTAGGCCACTAGTGCGGCGTCCTCGCCTGTCGTACGTTAGGCCACTAGGTAGTGCGGCATCCTCACTCACCGCCAGACCACTAGTTCAGAGTCGGACAGTTACTTTTCCAACTCGTGATGGGTTTCAATCCCACGGTTAATAAAGCATGTTCCAAGACACATCGTGTCTTGAATTTCAGCCGTAGGCTCCAAGCAAAAAGCAACCGGGGGTCCAGGGGCGCCCAAAGGCCGAGTTTTTATAAAATTATTTTATTCTTCCCGAGTATGTAAATAATTTTGTAATATTTCAATAGAGTTGGTTTTCATTTTTATACACTTCATTTTCCTAGAGGGTTTTACGCAATTTATAATAAAGAATAATAAACCCTCGAGTAAAATTTGCAGTTTTTTCATTTTATAATAATTATAAATTAAAGAATAATCATTATTCTTTGTTGAGATCGTTCTGCTGGAAGTCGATCGAAAACAATCATTGATCAGAACAAGTGAATCTTTTTCAAGTACGTCCGCATAAAAGAGATAACAGGATCATCTCGACTGCTATGACACAGAGAGGCCTCATTATTATAATCTTCAATTGATCCATCCAAGTCCAGAGGTGTTGAGATCTTCACGTCGCAGACACAGCAATGATTCGCGGAAATCATTATAAGAAGAAATCAAACAATACAGAAAGTGATCATGAGCATATCAATCTGTTTAAATTTTCAACGTCAATATTTAATATTAAATATTAAATATTTCTACAAATTTTTTAGAAACCCTTTAAAACGTCTTGCGTTAAACAGCGTTTAATCAGCGTTTAAACAGAGAAAACCACTTTGTGGTTGAAGTCTCGAAATAATCCTGCTTACCATGTGAAAACGCTGCAAATTTTACACAAGGGTTTATTATTCTTTGATATTTGATATACGTTACTTGTGCAGAAATTTGATTCTGTCAATGAAGAAATTTAAAAAAAAATTTTTTGGATTTTTTTGTTCAAAAATGTGTTTTTTCAAAAATTCTGTATTTTTTACTCGAAAAATATTTAACATCCTGGGATTCTTCAAAAATCCCATTTTTAGCCCCACGAATGCCCTAAAGATCGCCCCAGTGAAATTGGATCGTTCCGGGACCCCAAAAAATGGATTCTACGTCCAAAAATACTTCGAAAACGACACCTAACTCGATCCCATAGCTAAAAGCCTTCAAAAAACCCCTCCCGTAGCCCCATTATAGCCCCATAGCGCCCCACGGGTTTGGGCGATCGGACTGAAAATCTAGCGGGCACAACTAGATGGTAAACCAAGTATTTTGTCGAAATTTCAGATTTTTTTAAAATTTCCTACGGCCTGGACGGCGGACGGCGTACGGCGGAAGGCGTACGGCGGAAGGCGTACGGCGGACGGACATTTCGGATTTAGAATGTTGACCTCTTGAAACGGATAATGTCAAATTTTGAGCCCGATCGGAGTCGTCGACCCCCGTCGCGAAAACATAGGTGTATTATTCCAAGAATAATAAACCAAAAGTGCACTTGGGCGGTTTTCTGCTGTGTAAGACGGGTCGTGATGTGGATGTGATCTCAATGTGTCGGGGTGCCGTATTTGGTATTCCGAATGCGTGCACGACACCCTGAAGGCTTAGCTTGGAATATTATTGAAACCATAGCGGCGCGTAATCGTCCTCGTCGTGCTCAAGTTTGTGCCCCACATCTCCTGGTGATCTTCACATGCGTACGTACGTGTGCTTTCGCACCAAGTGTGATTTACTCTTCATATGTGCTCAGTTCACGGGCGCTTGAATCATTCTCGACAGTGAAATATAAGCCGCAGAATTACGTCCCACCAGTGGTGTGTTTGAACGATTCCTTTTTCACGCCGAGGCAACACCCTCACTCTTCATTTCTTGGTTTCCAATTATGACAGATTTCTCACGCAATCGTGGAGTTTTTGACGGAGTCATGTCCCACCTCAGCACGGTGAATACTCAACAGCAGCGACCCTTCGGAATTACACCATTCGGGAAACACGTGATCGGAATTATTCAAGAAAAAGCACGAATTCCTCGTTACAAGCGACAGCGCCGCATCGACTCGGAAATGAAATGCAGACCCCATTGAGGAGACGGAATGAAGGCGTGTAATAGTAAACAATGACTATTGTCTGGAGGGTTATGAAGTGGAGGGACATGACGGCACGCTCAATCTGTGTGGTTACATTACTGTCGGAGCTTACCACGACTGGAGCGATCAGGCTGTAAATTGTCATACCGATCAACTAAAATGGTTCTTGAGCCGATAAGGTACTATTTTCCAAAGGCGCGATTTCGGAGAAAACAGAGAGCTCGCACTAATCAGCGACATCATCCTCAGACATGCCCGGGTAGAGAGCGAACGTACAAGGTTGAGAGGGTTCGCTGGACTTTTCACGACATTTAACCGTGACTATGTTAATTGTCACGTTTCTTCTACAACCCCTGTCAGAGCAACTTCGTCTCAGTTATCGTTCGTATAATCGCATACCGCTATTTTCTTATTTCCCTGTGAAGGTGAATTATTCAACGTGTGTTTAAGCTTTACTCTTGATTTAAACGGAAAGGATTTCATAAAGATCGATTCAGAATATTGCAGCTATTAATCTCTCTGCCGCTTACAGCTCCAGATAAACAATGGTTGTCACTCGAGGGAAATCACCGTCCCGTCCCTCGACAATCCAGTTTTAGGTTTGTTGGAGAGGTTTGGAAGTGGTTTTCGACTCGGTAGGTGGCGTATTCGCTCGAACTGCTTAAAATTCAGCAAGTTTTCTTGTTGGGATTGTGGAGACAAGGGAACCCCAAGTTTGCCTTTCTGGGGTAGGAGGATTAGCGCTGACTGCGTTACGTCTCCCCTGAGGCCTCCACAGAACACCGCGACAAGAAGAGATACGGTGGGAGACGAATGTCAAGAGATGGGACACAGTTTGTAACTTTAAACATCTCACATTATATGGTTCAGCAAGTTAAATCGGTTAACCAATAGGGGGAAAAAAAACTTATATCCTAGCTCAGGCGGTCCACCACCTCACTATCCCCACGTGTGTCATGTCGAGAGGTAGAGGTATTTTTATACCATGTGACGAGTACACATCGTGGCGTGTGGTAATCCCAGAACCCTAGCCGAAGGCGCATCTGCCACTCGCGTATGAATTCCATTAGGAGGTCTCTCTGATGGATGATCCCCCTAAACCCCCAGAAATTGCTGTTCCCAGCAAATGCGAAAATCCACGGAATCCGCCCCTGAGGCGTCAATACAGTATTGTTTTCCCGTCATATGTCATTTCCCACCATTCAGCAATGACAAATAGTCCAGCACTCTTCCCGTCTCGTTATACTGAAACCAACTCCATGTATATAAGTGGAAGGTACTTATGTACATTATATAAGTACCTACTCGACGAAGACAAAGGTTGTTCGAAATTTCGTGATAGAACCTTTCGGAGCGAACCTGGTTCATTTAATTTAGTCCTGAAACACATTTCGTGTGCGTGTGATGAAAAATATTTGAAGGGTCCAAGGGAAAAAGGCCCTCAATAAACTTAATTAACTCGTGGTGAGTTGAAAATATTTAAGGTAATATCGCGGGAGAAATTGTTCAGGAGCGCCAACAGAAATATTTCCTTTTTTTTTCAGCTACCGGTAGTAGGGGAGACCGTTGTACCTTGATCACATTGTACCTTGAAACATTTGAATTAGCTCCGGCTGTTGCTGTTATCCAGCAGATCTTTGTACGCCTAAATTCTTCTCTGAGGAGGCCTAACTTATCAGTGTAGTTTCATCAATGCACGAAAACGATTGGGGGTCGAATTGGCAAATGTGATAAGAAAGTAACTTTTTGAGATCGTAGAGTTCGACTCATTTATCCCACGCTTTCGAAGATAAGTGTTCGATGGTTAGCTGTTATGGCTCTATATGCTATATAGACACCAAATTACTGACCAATTTCAATGAGAAAAATGTCAGGTTTGGGTATTTTCCGTTTTTGCAAATTGGGAGACCATGTTGTACCTTGGAACAAAAAGGGTCTCGTACCTTGGAACTGATGTTTGGCTGGAAGGGTTGGTACCTCGTGTACCTTGAAACACTAAATTTGCCATCAAATTCATCAATTTTCTGACTGAGCTATAACCCAACGAGATCTTCTATTGTTTCTATAGCTTCTTTATGTAACGTTTCAGGGTTTTTCTTCGGATGCTGATAAAATGATATTTCAGACGATGATGAACAATTATAATAATTATTACTTCTCTTAACGTTTTCAAGGTATTTTTTACTGCTGTTACTAAGAGAAAAAAACGTCGTCGTTCACTATATTCTTCATTTTTCTCGAAAATAACAAGCGTTCCAAGGTACAACACACCCCGTTTCAAGGTACACGAGCATTGTTGTACCTTGGAACAAAAACGTCCCTTCAGATTTTGCTTCATAGCTTCGCCTATGCTTCAAGGAATTACAATTTTGGCACACAGAACTATTAGTCAAGACTGCTGTAAGGTGTTGAAACCGAAAGCCGAGCAATATTGACGAATTTCGAGGCACTATCTCCAAAAAACTGAAAAGTGTTCCAAGGTACAACGGTCTCCCCTACTTATAAGCCAGTCATACAGTACACTAAAAAAAGGCTAAAATCGAAAACTAACGGGTAGTTTCGATTTTTTGATATGTTGTTTGGGTTGTTTCAGGAGCACGTACGCAGTTTCGCAGCTAAAAAAAATCGTCGGGAACTTTGTGAGAAGCTCGAAAAAACCCGAAATCTTCGCAGTTTCGATTTTTAGGTTATCTATACTACTAATCTAAGCGTTTTACCGACTTTTTTATACGTACGTAGTTGGATGAAATTTTCAAGAATCTGAGCACAACGCGAGCTCCGTATGACTAACGATTGTCAAGATACAGCCTTTTGAAAATAGGCTATTTTTAAAAACTGTGAATTTTAAGTTTTGGTCAATTTCAGACCCAAATTACGACCAAAATTTGAGGTTATTAAATAGCACAAATTTTGTTGTAGGAAGTTGTAGGAAATCTATTCAGCTATCATTTGAGCACTGAAAGAACTCTGTAGGTCAAATAGGAACCGAGAAAATGAATTTAAACCAAACCAACAAACGCCCAATCTGACACCGCTCGGTAAGCGGAAAACCACATTATTCAGAACGTTTTCGGCTGTAGCTCGGAAAGTATTGGCCCGATTCTCAATTTATTTTTCCCCGTGAAAGCTGAATAAATTTTCCATCGCAGCTATTCCACGTAAAATTTTGATTTGAGCTTTGATAAGGGAGGGCCAGGCATAGCAAAAATGACAAACTTTGGCAAAAACGCGGTTTTTCGCACATTTTTGTCCAGAACTCGTAAACGGTTAGTCCGACCTTAAATGTTAATGTACAGGTCCTTTTTAAAAAAGTGATCAGCTTCCACCAGAAACAAAGAAAATTAAGATCCGGGGTTATAAGCAAAAGATGAGAGGCGTGAATCTCGTAAACTCTCTTATTACACACAAGAATATCGTCACCGGCAAAATTGCAGCTTCGAAGCATTTAATGCTTGGTGCTCGAAAAACCGCGAAATTCTCGAACGTTTTAGTTTTTAGCATTCAATTTTTGTTCTGAGTGGGTCTAAATTCTGTGTTCACTAAATTGAAGGAATTTTTAAATAAATTTTTAGAGATGATGTGGGAGCCTCCAAACCATAGTGACTACGAAAAACACCCTCTCTAGACAATCTGGTTGTGACGGAAAGGTGCATCATACTTATTTTACGATACGTCAATTCCAAACCTCAAAATGTACCGAACATTGTGTCTTTTTCAACGGCTCATTCGACCTAAAAGGATTCAATTTATTTACCCCATTATTTAGTGGAAACTGCTATTACTCGAGCGTACTGCCGGTTACTACGTTGAACGACTGATGAATAAATCTTCCTCTCCGCCCGGAATCCGAGCTAAAACAAGGCCCACAACGGTTCTGAATGAAACGGTAGGAAAAAAAGCGGGAAAAGTTGCGTCAGAGTATCATTATAGTGCAGATGATAATTCAAGAAGGGCCCACCTCGCCGATTATGAAGTGGGCCCCCAAAGGCCCTCGGGGCAGGTTCATTTCTCGTACAACTTGTGGAGGCGAGAGCGGGGGAAGGACAAGGAAGGGATAGCAGAGGTCAACCCGGAAGCTGAACGGGTCTGACGAAAACACTAATGGAACTGATCGCGGGCAATTTATGTCTCCCTACCGAACAACGGATTAGTGTACCAGAATGAGGGAAGTTCCAGTAGAGCGAACAATCCCATTCCTCGACCTTGATCAATCTTAGTTTTCAAACACTATCTACGCGGGAGTTACAGTTGAGTCATAATCCAAACAAACAAACCCTTGTAGGCAGCAGAATTGTTAAACTGATTCATCCACATTCCTTTTTTTGTTTTCGTTTTGTTTTTGAAGGTAGATTTTAAGGTGGAGTAGCTTTCGAATCTCACAACTCAAAGGAAATTATGTTCGGGAAACAAACACTGTCTCATTAAGGCATTTCACCATCATGAGACATTTCGGCCAATGGCGAAACCCTAACTTGCCAGGTAGGAGAGTCAAGTACACTTGACCCTTCGCCACGTGATGAATTCTTTTCCCCATCGCCAGTTTCATTCACCTCGCAATTAAATTTCGATCAAGTTGGCCTCTTTAAACGTTTCGAGTCCCTCGAGATCTGAGCAGCCATTCGTTTTCAATCGTCGTTGAAATGACGGAGGTCTCGAACCTAATGAAGCGCATTTGCCCTTGAAATAAATGTCTTCCTTTCTAAGGCTTTAGGTTAAAAAAACGGGGTTTTTCCGCCCTCCTCGTGAAAATGACAAACGGCACAAGGTAAGATGAAATCTGGTTTAATTAAGGTATGTAATTATGATTAATGATTGCACAAAGGAGGAATTTTTGTTGCATACCCAATTGAATTCGTGATAGGCGATAGATCGAATCTTTATTTCGGGGCGTTAAACTGGATCCGAAGCTACTTATGGGCTATTTCAGGAAAGCTGAGTTAAAATCCGGACATTCCGTCGAAAACAGAGAAAACGAATTTATCGGGCAATAAAGGAGGCGCCTGATCCGCCACTTGGAAAGTGACTGTAGTATTTTCTCTAACTGGCAGCTGGGAGAATACGAAAGAGAATCAACCAGTCACTGTCTGCTCGACTAAAAGTTCACTGATTCTCATAGTGGGATTCCTAGTCTGTAACTCGGATTAAAAACGGATTGGTTCAACTTGAAATGAGTGAACGAAAATGTGCACGGGTTTTGTGAGTGATAGATGTGTCAACTAAACTATCTGCGAGGCAAATGCCTTGAGTTTGGGAATGATTGAACATGACATTCCGGCACATTCAGAGATTCGGGCTCAGAAGTCCACCACTGAGCTCAACCATTCCAAAGGTACTAGCGTTTGCGACGGGCGAAATGATGTGATTAACCCAGTTTCCCATTACTTTTCATCATCTCATTACTTTGAAGGCCGTAGGATTCGGAAGGAACGACCCTTTCAAGTGCTGGGACGAACCTTTGAACAGCTGGATCCACCAGGAGGCTGAATTTGAGTTGTTCATGGCTAGGTTGATGCCGTGGCTATCCTGGGGCCTCTCAGTTACTGAGCTGTCACGGGGACTAACCAGCAAACCTACTCTGACTTGCGCTGACCGATTATTCCAGATAAAGGCAGAGTTGAGATCAGCAGAATTTATTAAAAGATGAAATTGAATTGGCGCGATAATTAGAGAAAATGTTGAAGAGCATCAAAATACGAGTTCAGGGAGCACCTGAAGTTCAAAAAATACTATTACCAGCCGAGAAAACGAATTTAAACCAATATAAGAAACGCCCAATCTGACGCCGCTCGGTCCTCCTCCCCCCCCCCCCCCCAAGCCAGGCTCCGCCCAAAAGGCCCATGATTGGGATGTCGATGGAGGGACAGTGTGGAGCAAGTCTACGAAGTGGGGCAAAGCAAGTGCCATGCAAAATTGAATTTGTCTTGTGGCAACTTTCAAACGGCAAAAACTCATTCTTTGGTGAGCAAATCCATGGTCTGAAAACCAAGAAAATGTCGTGATGTGATCAGCCTGATTCTCACAGTTCAACCCGTAATTCTGTAAAAATGGAAACTCGCCATGGAAGAGGCTGAATGGTAGTGATGCGGCTTTGCATGGCAAAGGGCTGGAATGGGTCAATGAGGTCAGCAGTGTGTTAGTGGGTAACAAAGTGATCAAGCTTCTAGAGACAGAGGAGGGGTTGACATAGCCGTTGCCTAATGACGAAATCGGACCTTTGATTTAAAGCGATAGGAAGGGAAAAGGGAGTTCACGAACAACCAGATACCAATCTCCAGGACTCATAGGATGCACTACCTATAATACAGAATGTACAGTATTTCCATAGTGATTAATCTCTAATAATACAATATTAAATGCTGTCATTTTGGAAAGTAATAAGACAATATCTCATTCATCGATGGAGACCCGTAATGAATATCACTCTCTTCAAGCCTTCCTTTCTCACGCACTTCCTTATGGATAAATTACCTTTCCGAGTAACCTCAGATGAATGAATGTTTGCAAAGACCACCTAATTGGATGAAATGCGCTGTTCTGTTTTTTTCATAAAAACACTGTGTGTGGCTATATCAAGTACACAGAGGTACTCACTCAGGTCCTCCGGCTGCCACAAACACGTTCCATGTAAAGCCAGAGCACACAAGGTCTTCTTCACCTGTCTCAGCTGTCATCATCCTTTTTGCGGGAGCTCGAAGTGGGCTCTAGTGGGTGCTTAGGTGCGAATGCGTAATGAAACGTTGGGAAAGCCCTCGGCGAACTTGGTCCTTGCCCTCTAAACTTGACGAAGGAAATAAAAGGAGGGTTGCCAACGCACTCATTCTGTAGGAACTTCAGCTTAGGGTTGTTGGTCGTGGTCCAGGATTTGGGACAAGACTTCATTACATTTCAAAAGGTGTTCACTTTTTCTTTCTTTTCGAAAAGGCAAGCCTGCAAAATTGGTACTATTTAGATGTAGGTATCGAATGTTCACGTGCCCACGCAACGTCCACGGATACATCCGCTGGATAAAAGGGAGGAGGACGGAATCCTCAATCATCATTAAGACTTTTTTTAAATTGTCTTTACCTGTAAATTTCTTCGTTCCGGCGGCTTGCAAAGGGCTCTGATGAAGTGCGGATCGATGTAATCCGTCATGGCATGCCGCCGGCGAGTCTGCCGGGTCTCATGTCCACTTCTGAAACAATAGAAAGAGAGATTGAATAAACGAACTACGCTATTGGGGAAAACGAAATCAAAAGCAACTACATCGACAGCTCATCAAGTGAAAACCTCAGTTGATCATCATCCCAAATAATTTTCATATTCAGGAGGCAGCTTTCTTGAACGGAGCACCCACTTGCTCAGTCGACAGTCCATCAAGGACGATTATGTGGTGAGCATTATAATGAAACGCCAATTACTTTTTTTGCGATATTGCTTTTCCCGAGCGATTCAGCCGAACAGACTTTCTTTAGTACCTACATTGGAGAACCCTCAAGCAATACCTCAACGGAGACGGTAAGATCGCATAACTCACAAAATATTTTGTGAAGTAGACGACAATATCTAGCAACATAAACGATTTTTTCTCAATATTGCATCAGCTTCAAGAATCTGGATTTCGAATTGTTCAGCTCTCCCAAGGTAAGGCGTGGGGTGACAGATTGTAGGTTCTATTAGCCCCCCAGAAGCAGACGCATGTCCCTCTGGGGCGGAATATAAAACTGCAGGGTAGATATGACTCGTATTCGATACAGAAAGTGAATTGGAGAAGGGGAGAGCACCTGCTACCAAGACAGCTGACGCGGATCAGCCGTTATGGTGCAGGACCAGAACATGGGTGGGGAGAGTCCTCAGGGACGATTTCCCATTTGGCGTGGGAATTGTTCCTCCCCAATTTTAGGACACTCAGCAGTTGGCCCAACACACACTCATATCTTATAATATACGACAATGCCAAATTTTACTCATCTGAGTACCATACTATAGAAACCGTTATTTTTGAATAATAGTTAATTGTTGAACTGACAGAAAGTCTTGTCAACATCAGTTGGCCATAAAAAGAAAAAAAAACGATTTAAGACGAATTAGCTATTTCGTCTTAAATCGTCTTTTTATAAGATGGATTCGCCGCATCCACCTTACATTATGTTCAGTTGGCCATGTTTGACATCTCCAGATATTTTGATCTATTTCAATGGTACACTCTAAAACGTGACGGGTTGTCCAAGAAATAAACGGAGAGTTTGTATACGAGAAGATGTTTACGCTGTATTCAGGTCACGAGACTTTTTAACGGAGCCAATGGCAAGGTCGCTTGAGACGAAAAAAACAAGCGTGATATTTAACCCAATAGTAGACTATACAGCGTACACAATCATCTGCCATCCCCGTAATTGCACTCATCTCCATTAAATGGAAAGAGAAAATTTTTCTCCAACCGCTCGCGCACTGCTCGCACACCATCACTTTCAGTACCTATTTGAGTTTCCTCAGTAGGACTGCTGTTTTATTAAGATCTTCCAAGTTACAAGCCGCGGAAGTTCAGGTGACATCATCCTCTATCGAGGCGAAGTCACGGAACAGGTGGAAGGGAACTTGCCAGGTGACTTCTGCACCACCACTTTGTGGCGCAGGTGTCGCCTAGTTCATTAACTTTCCACCCACGGTCAAACTTGAGGCATTTCATGAAAGCATAAAGAATTAGTCATAATTCATCAGCAACATGGATTTCATGACAATGCTGAACAGCGATTTGCCCGACTAGTCAATACGTAAAAACTCGGGCAAACTTGCTGAGATGGGAATCTAAAAATCTTGTGAAGCAAGCTCAAAGGAACAAAAGGCATCTCAAATCTGATAGTTCAGAGCGCTAGAATTTTATCCGAAGGTGAAGTAGGTCAACCCCTCCTCCCCACCCCAATTCAATCGTTATTACTATCACTACTTCTATCACGAACCACCTATCGCCGTACAATAGGTACTATCGTTGTACACGGGTTTTCGGGGTTCTCTTCGCGAGGGCTTAACGTACCGTGAAGACGGGGATAAAGTACCACATTGAGGCCCACGGACCCGTAAAGGTCGCACAAGGCCACTTGAAGCCATCCACGCTTATTGTGAGATGCAGTTGCAACCTTCAGTCCAAAAAAGTTCACGTTTTACCTTTCTATCTTTTGGTTTTTGAACGATTTTCTATCTCGCTATTCCTCGTCACTACCTAATTATCCAGATAACAAGTTGAGAGACTAATGTCTTTCACTGAACAGATAGTGTGAGACCGTTTAAACAGAAAGATGGATGTGCGATGCCATCCGGAACCCAAACAATCGCAAATCTCGGGTGTTCCACAAATCCAGTTCTCACTCCTCACGCGAGTCTGAAACTATAAGATCTTGGGCGGATGGATCCACCACTTTCCCAAAATGATGATAAAACATGTGCACACAGTGGAAACCCCGATATGGACGCCAAGTGAAAGAGAACCCATCTCTGAAACGTATCCATAATCCGACATGTTCCTGAGAAAAATGAAACCCGCGATAGATTTTTTTTTAAATAGAATTGCCTGCGTAATAACATTGCTGAAAGCTCAGTAGGGAAAAGCAGACGGGGAATTCGACTTGTAAAAGGGCTTGTTTTGAATGTAGAAGTTGTTTCTGCCTGATTCAAAGGAAGTCGAGTGGTAGTCAGCCAGTAATAGACAACTGAGGTAGGCAAAAGGCGCACAAAGCGGTTTCCAGTTCCATTCCGGGGACGTGAAAATCGTCCAAAGCTGGTGAAGCGTTTTCGTAATTAGCTAGAAGAGGCAGATTATTCGTGTGAACTTTCTCATCGACATCTGCATAATAAGCTTCCAGCATTTCCTGCCGACGTTGTTCAATGTTGTCTTTGGAGGGCTGGTTCGGGGCTAAGACACTTTAAATGAACAGTAGCCTCAAGTTTCTCTGCCGTCACTAAGCCAAAGTCAATCATAAAATTAAACCATCACTGACGCTTTAAAAACATTGAGCTGGATAGAAGGTAAAACGACTTGGTTCGGTTTGGAATTGCCATTTGATGACAGTCGATAAAAAAATCTCAGTCCTCCAACCACCCCCGCTAAGACAATCTGAGATAGTCTATCGTGAAGCAAACAAATCACCGGGGAAATGAAGAATCGATTCTGAGAAATGCCAGGTCATTCCGTCTCATCGGCTGGTAAACAATCGCAATACTGTTGGGATCGAATTGGGCGGCGGCGGATTGTGAAGGGGGAAGTTCATGACTGGATGCCGGAGCCCAAGTTGGCTTTCTAAGCAAGGACTGTGTAAAGATGATCAATTTGTTGAGTGCTGATAGAATAGTCCAGGAACAATAGAGTGCAGCTGGTCAGCACGCACAATACAGGAAAGTGGAGTCGGCCTTTTCCCTTTTCATGACACGTACAGCTCTGGTTCATGTGATCAAAATCCATGTTTCTATGACGATTCCATCATCCAATACACGGGAGAATATTGCAGAGAGGTGGGGGTCAAACCCTCGCCCACGCGACCTGCCCACGGTACAAGGAGGACCGCTGGACTTGGCGACCTGCGACCATATCGGCGATAGTCGCATCGGTCGAAATCGCTGTCAAGGTCTAGCCGCGTTACTCAAGACGTCCCAACGACAAGGCTGATGTGGGCGAGGCGAGGAGAATCCAAATAGATCACGTTTGTGCAAATGGCCGAAAGGTGAGCCAGTTTATTGTCTCATTCAGCTGTTCAGAGTGGGAAGCGCCATTGTATCGGCGCTTGAATCCGTCTGCCAAGTAGACGACAAATACAGTATCTAACTAACTTCGGTACGAAACGTAATTTGCGATTTCATGCGTTTTTCCACCACGATTGGGGAAACAGCAGGACCGAATAAAGTACATACGCTTCGTTTGGACATCGAAAACCTTTTAATAAACACATGAATCGCTGGTTAGAACAGATTCCGACGCTTGTAAGCCGACCTGCAAACAAACGTTGACAACCCCAAACTTGCCGGTTTATAAATCACGAAAACACGGGAAAATTTTCCTACTCTACCGTGTATATCGGATGAAGCGAATTCACTGGAAAACGTATAATACACCACAACCCTTGCTCGAAGCAACAACCCTTGGATCAGCGGACCCATTTATTAAAAGGGCCTTATTGTTCCATTGTTCCCCTGAGGTCCCAGGTCCGATTTGATCTTGTAATTCAAGTCACTCAGTTAGTTATTTGCCTAAATCTGCATGGTTGTTGCCCTAATGAGACTCCACTGATGACTTCTTGACGACCAACACAGCGGTTATTCTCTGTTGGAAGGATGTACGGCTTTTTTTTTTCTCTTCCCCCCAACAACAATAATTTTAGTGCTCGAGATGGAAACGTGGTAACCCCTTTCAATTGAAGTAACTCATATCAATCGAGAACGTGCCTCGAGATTATTTTGTTTTTATCGACAGAAGGCTTCCAATTAACACCAAATGTGCAGCATGTGGACGTGAATCCACAGAATTAATTAAAAAAACTACATATTCAAAGCTGCGGTGGGAACAAGGGCTTGATATTGTGGGTTGACGTCACACTAACACAAAACTCCATTGGCTGATTATTTGAGCTCGTTCGTGGCAGATTGGCCAACAAAAACCATTAATTTTCATACGCATCTCAAAAATGCAAGGGTGCGGATCACAACACAGCTAAACATGACCATTTTTTAGCATTACTTGTACCAACAATCAAGAAAATGAAACAGCATTGTCAACTATAATAAAATTTATTAGTTTCCTGCATTTAATGGAATGCAGTTAAGCAAAAAATTCAAAGCATTTGAACTAATCTTGGCGCATAACAACTACGTGAAATACTTGTTGATTCAAAAATGATCAACATTCAACTTGGATCTTGACGATGTAAGGAAGACAGATGTTCGTCCATTCATTCTCCAACGAATATTACGTTCCACGTTTTTCTCTAGTGTTACACTGATATTGTTGGTTTCAATTGTTCAAAACTATAGCTAACTTGTTTTGTAGAAATTCCACACAGATTTTGTTCCAACCCTTCAAATGACACGAAGTCCTAAAAAACTGTAGTTCTTGGGTCATATACGTTACTCTCGGAACGTTGATTGCGAACACTAGGAATGCCTCACCGATACTTACACCCGTCGTTGGTTTGGTCGTCACATCACGTGTCTCGAACGCTCGACGGCGGCTGCATTTCTTTCGCAATCACAACCTCAGTAACATGCCGGATCAATGGGTTACATACGTAGTTAGACACGTAATTAAAAACAAGATAAATCCTGTTTCATATATGAACATACAGCAGCCGGCATTCCATTCTATTTCAATGGGGTTCTTCGAGAGGATAGAATTCTATGTTTTCGACCTCGTATTCGGAGTCGCCACTTTTGAATGCGCTTCTACGCCAAATTTTGGCTTAAAATTCCTTTTCGTTCTGATCAGAAACAGCTGGGAAAAATAAAATTTTGAAAGAAGGCGGCAACTGGTTCTGCATGCCAGTAACCGATGTGACATCCTTTGTCCGTAAAGTCCAGGGCTACACATCTGGACCCTATGCAAGACCTCATTAGAAGCATTGTGATTGACCTCACCTACCATTACGTCACACTAGGTGACGGCAAACAGCTGAACACATTTTTTCAATTTATGGAGTGACGTTTTCGTGGAAAGTTTACAAAACTTACACATGCTTAATAATATTATGATTCCTTAAGATGTTATTGAAAATTACAATCTGAATTGTTTTTTGAAAGAAAAAAAGATCAAAACTCCGTTTTCTATTTACTCACGAGGAAGTCCGGACTAAACAAACTGTTCACACCTTGCAAACATAATTTCCCGAATGAAAGTTCCTATTGGCATAATTCGAAATATTCAAAGCTCATGTCAAGAGACCTTCTCCTAATATGAGACGTCCGTAAACAATTTCAATGACTCAACTCTCTCTTAATTAATTATTAATTATTATTATAGCTGTTGCGAGGGAGATTATATAAAATAATAAGGTATTAATGAAATGTCGCCATTTCGCACTGAACGATACTCCACGTCCCCCCATCACGTTGGGGAGGAATTACTTTTCGGAATAAGGACGAACCATAGGATTTTCATGGCCCATGAACGTCGTCACGTTCGATCGTTAACAGCAAATGTTGACACTCTAGTCCCTTTTTCAAGACAGCAGAATTGCAGCTTCAGCAGATTTAAGTTGGTGTAAATAAAATAATTAATAAATGAAAACTTTTAGGGCCCAGCCATTACCAACCGTGCGCTGCTAGATGCATTACCTTTCCCGGGAATCGCACTGTCATGAGAACCATGCGATAAATTCCACATTTTCGAAAATAAGGGACACGAGAGAATAATTTATGGGTCAGCGGAGAGTACACCGAATTAAAGCGAAAATGGGGTCAATGTGGGGGTGCTACAGGAGATCCCCCACCCACTCCTACTGGAGACCACCTACTTACCTCCCTACACAGAAACAAATGAAACCCTCGGGTGTCGGTGAAAATTTACAGTTTGTAGGGAGAGATAAAATAAAAAAATAATAAACCTCCGGGAAGAGGCACTCTATATTCACAGTGGGTAAAATGGGGCTGGCTGGTAGATCCCTGGTACAAAGCTAAATAGATGGGGGTAGAGGGTTTCTTTTCTGAACGAGCATATACCATCATAGTGCCATAATGGGGCCATCAACGACACCTTTAAAGATGAAGGTAATAAGTACGTTTTTGGCACATATCCTGAGTCAAAATTCTGGAAACATGATACAGTTGAACGATACAGCAATTCAGGTCTCCTGATTCCAAACTTTCCTACGGACTGGGAATTTAGAGGGAAACACATCCATCAGACTCCTTAATCAGTACTTTCTTATAAGATTGCCACAAGTGCATTACGGTGATGAGGGATAGGCGAGATGAGAGATGAAGGTCGGGCGGTTGTTATGCCCGGATAAGCACGGATGGTCGTAAGCAGATACGGTAATCTAGGCACGGATGGTCACGATGGTAAGGTATGCACGGATGGCCATTGTCACGGGTTCTCAGTTCACATTAAATATTAACTTTCCTCGAGCTAATGAGCTTCCCCTGGTTGCATTTTCCTTTATTCAAGGAAGCGGCGGGAAAATCAGCGAACCAATCTGTCAGGGAAGCAATTAGACGTCGTGTGTCGGGCATTCAGCTGTAGTGTCTGGTTCGCAAACTAGGTACCTACCAAGACAATTTGAATTGGTTATTATGGCATTCTGAGGCCTAAGGTATAAATTTAGTGCGCCAAAATTTGTGTGCGGATTTTCCAAATTGGTTTGTTTTTTTATAAAATGGCTGAATAGCAGGCGCGGAGTTTGATTTCAAAAGCCGTGTGAGTTGGAGCATCCAACTTGGAGGAAATGACAGTGGAAACAGAGAATGGTTTTCCAATATGTCTGCAGGAGGCATCAGAGTAATTCCTTAGGTACACAATCTCAAGGGAGCTGAAGGCTGAGTATTAGTTGAGAATAAATTCACAGGAAGGAAGAAGGAATCACTGGATCCTATGATTTAGCCTGCAATGACGTCCAGCTGCCATGGGTTCCAGTGATTGTGCAGTAGACTCTGAGGTTTCCTTATATTATTACCATAGCTAGCAAACAGGAAAGAGTAAGAAAATCTCCTGGTAGTTGTTTGTTTACATTGTCACTCGTGTGCTTGCGGCACTGATAACACAGGTTTACAAAAAAAAGGTCAATCTCAGGCGCCGCAGAAAAAACCATCAAACTCTATGTTTTTTGGGGTGCTGAATCCGAATCCGACCCCCGTTTTTTCCGGTCACGTCCAAATTTTCGAGATATTGGCGATTTTTCGTTTTTTCGGCATTTTTCCGTTTTGAAAATCACAGCTAAATGTGCGGATGCCCAAAAATTCCACAAAAACTCTCTTCTTACTGGAAATTTATCGCTGATTCCGAAAATATATATGAGTTGGTGTCTAAAACCACGAGAAATGTGTGATTGTGCCAAAAAATGTTGAAAAAACGTGTTTTTTTCAAAACCAAAGTCACGTTTTTTGATACTTTTTACCTTCTAGCGTGTAAACTAAGGCCGTTAATAAAATTTTTCCAACGAGGTCTTGTAGGTAGACTGTTTCTGCGTCGAATGGGACCAACCGTGATTCTTTACCTTCTATAATAAGGGAGCTATGATTTTTCAAAGTTTCTACCCATTTTGGCCATGTCGTAGAACATGAACTCCTGGAGTCGGCAATGCAACCTGATCACAACAAAACTTTGTTCCGAGGAATATATTGGACTCGGAGGCATCAATTCAGACCGACTCAAAGATGGTTTTATTCATCAAGAACTCATGGAATTGCACTTGAAGCCCTGAAAAACAAGCGTCCAGAAACTTTGAAAAATCATAGCTCCCTTATTATGGAAGGTAAAGAATCACGGTTGGTCCAATTCGACGCAGAAACAATCTACCTACAAGACCTCGTTGGAAAAATTTTATTAACGACCTTAGTTTCCACGCTAGAAGGTAAAAAGTATCAAAAAACGTGACTTTGGTTTTGAAAAAACCACGTTTTTTCAACATTTTTTGGCAAAATCACACATTTCTCGTGGTTTTAGACACCAACTCATATATATTTTCGGAATCAGCGATAAATTTCCAGTAAGAAGAGAGTTTTTGTAGAATTTTTGGGCATCCGCACGTTTAGCTGTGATTTTCAAAACGGAAAAAGGTCGAAAAAACGAAAAATCGCCAATATCTCGAAAATTTGGACGTGACCGGAAAAAACGGGGGTCGGATTCGGATTCAGCACCCCAAAAAACATAGAGTTTGATGGTTTTTTCTGCGGCGCCTGAGATTGACTTTTTTTTGTAAACCTGTGTAATTAAACCAATAAAAAGAAAAGGTGTTGTCTGGTGCCGATGAAATAAGGTTTTTTTTTTGTAAGTTTTTTTCAGTGTGCTGAATCAAAAGTTGAAACCCGTTTTCCCGGTCAGGTCTAGTTTTTGAGATATAGCTCATATATGCTCATATAGCTCATATTTTGAGATATAGCTCATATATATATGATTTTCTAGCTCATATACCTATTTTCTAGCTGCATTTGAGTGTTAAAGATAGCACTTCAAAAATTCCAATTAATTTTTCAGTTTCAACCACTCTTTCTATATTTTATGAGGTGCAGAATCCGAATTCGAAACCCGATTTGTTTCGCGTGGAATGGAAGAAGATAGCTGCAATCGGGTTTCAAATTCGGATTCTGCACCTCATAAAATATAGAGTGGTTGAAGGAGAAAAATTAATTGGGATTTTTGAAGTGCTATCTTTAACACTCAAATGCAGCTAGAAAATAGGTATAATATACCTTGAGATATAGCTCATATTATGAGCTATATCTCAAAAACTAGACCTGACCGGGAAAACGGGTTTCAAATTTTGATTCAGCACATTGAAAAACCCTAACACCTACCCTTATTTCCAAGGCACCACACAACTTTTTTTTTTGGCCAATGTAATTGCGAAGATGATTAAAACTGGAGTGAACACCGTGCCCATATCCCATGTTGTCACCAGAGGACGCAACCTGTCATCATGTTGCAGAAGTATTAAATACTGTTGAAGAAGTATAAATTTTATACTTCTAATGAGTGGTGTGGTTTATAGATTGGTGATCTTAACTACCTTAGAAATACATGTTTATGTAATCGAAAGAACAACCTCTTTATCTGACTAACTAACCTATACACAGAGGGGTTCGGTTGGGAGGGAAGGTTAGTGCCCTTGACAAACTATATCGATTTGAGTTGACGTGTTCGAGGCTTGTTAGACGAGTCGTATCGTTGTATTTTAACGGAATTGATCCATGTAGTGAAAGAAACATCCAAGAATTAAAAGGCAGGATATTCGAGTTTCTCCTTCTCCGAGAAACAGTGTGAGAGAATACAGTGCGAATATATCATTGTACATAATAGTACAAGAGCAATACACTCGTATAGTCGAAATGTTTTCCATAGGTATATAAATTTACCTAATATAATCTAATTGTAGATACTGAATACTCCAAGCTGCAGAAATACACGAGGATAAAACTGAAATGAAGATTACAGAGTGACGCGGTTTCATCTAACCAAGAAAGAAGACGCGCGTTTCAGAATTCAGGCAAAGTTGAACTTGACTTGATGGGGCTAAACCGCAGACCACAATGAACCATAATATCTCGCGGAGTTGCCACCTGCCAACTAGTTCGATTTTTAGTTCAATGACATCTACTTGATTCGACTTCTTAAGCTCATTCCCTATCAAAAGTTCTTCTAGTTAGTTCATATCAGGTATGATATAAAAAGATGTCCTTATTGATTGAGTACAGGCAAAAGAGACCTGAAACAAAAAAGGAAAAGCGTGGAATTATGGCGACATTTCAATCGAATTCCATAAGAGGGCTCCACTGAGACACGAAGCACCTCCCCAGTACGATCAACTGTGCGAAAAAATGAGCAATAAAACACCCGTTAGGTCGCTGGGGGGTGTGAAGCGGCCTGTTTGAAATTCCCCGGATGTTGCCAAAACTTCCCTCACACGGACTCCTTACTCTCAACTTCCAGGGACTAATAGAATACGTGAGCGTGGGGAATCCTTCTCCAAAACGCTTCCTTGGACGGAGGTTAAATCAACGATAAATAAATATTCTCCTTGTTGTTAAAGAGAGATATTGAATAATATTCAATAATATGCTGATTTGCCTATTATGCGATCAGCAAACAAGAGGTTCAGAATCTAACTTGTCGAAAAGATCCGAAGGATAAATTTAAAGGGAAACAGACACGAGCCCCATGGGATTTGGAAAATAACTAGAAATGAATGCTGTGAATAGAAGTTATGCAAAGCACTCTTTGTGATGATGCCCGTCCAATGAGACCAAAGACAATAGTAATGACGGTTGATAACCCATTGTGTTGCTGTTGTTCTTATTCGAAGTTTTAATTTGGAGACGAGTTGAAAATTGCCGATCGGCTTATCGGATCATAGACAGCGACAAGGATTCGATCAATCATGCTCGAAAATCGATAATGTCGAAATGAGACGATGCCAAACTGATAAACTTTCAACTCGTAATGACTAGCACTGTAGGATAGGAAAGTCGGGGGCAAGGAATGGTAGTTGGATTCAATCGGGCCCGAAATCAAACCAAATCGATCGAAAAGTGAGCTTTCAACGGTACCGTCCGCCGCCCCCTCATCACGAATTTCAAGGAGGTCTTGCGCGGGAACGAGAAGACAATCCGAGGAAAAAGGCCGTTTCGCCGATTTTACAGGGTCCATTTCGAACAATCATTCAATCACACCTTAGGCACTGGATGCAGACTGAGGGGGATTGGCACGCCGAGCGCAAGCGATTTTAAGGTTCTGCTCCAGTTATCCTTCGAACTGACGATGGCGACCTCTTGATGCACCTCGTAGGTCGCTGAAGCTGCCAAAACACATAAAAACCTCTCACCTACATTTCCTAGACGAGAGACAACAGACGCAAACAAGGGACAACATCGTGGCAATATGTTCTCCCGACCATCTTCGGAAGTGGCTGTTATGACCTCACCGGAATGTGAGTCTGCAGTATTACGAAGGCCCGAACAGAGGAGAAAGGATCACCTAATGAAGCTGAGTTTTTTATCGGTTTTAACGGGAAGGAGGCGGCCGGTTAGGATATTTATATGCCGGTATCGCCGGCGGGTTGTGTTACCAGCTTCCCGTTGTCAGAAGAGACGCGGACTCTTCTGGTGGTCGTATCGGTGACCTTCCCCTTTTCGTCCTGCCAACATAATCCTGAGGCCCGATAAACTTTTGGCGTGAGACCCAGGGAAATTCCGAGCTTTCTAGTGAGATTTCTATTTTAATGTTACCTACAACATGGAATGTTGTAGGTAACAATAATAGCATCATTCGAAATCAACTTGGAAGCTTTGAAATGACCGATTAGATCCTACTCTGCCGACTTGGCTAACACACCACCACAAGGGCGTTTTCCTCCCATTGAGGATCTCTTGTGAGGCACGAAACCTCTTTTGTGGGTGATTCACGATCTTTATCGTCTCTCTGACTTGCCACACAGAAAAGCGGAGAGTAGCGCAAAACCCCGGCGGCCCATTGTTTGCCAAGAATATCACCCCCTCTTAACTTCTTGAAAAGTTGTGAAGAATGTGCAGAAAATTCGAACGAGGCCTTGGCTTTTTAGGGAGGAAGCTGGCTTTGGCCGTTGCTACAAACTATCGTCAAAATTTGATAGCAAAATCATTTCGTGTGGAGATGAAAATCGCAGGGGTAAGTCAGCTATGCTGTCATTTCCAGACAATCACCACTAAGGGTTCATGAAGCGAAAAACATGAGCCTGTTCATAATGCGGTTGCAACTTTCCCCAGATGCCATTGTTTTACTTGGGCGCGGGGCGAGGTCACTGAGTGCTGGAAACAATGGGAGCTCAGGTGGGGGTACGAGTAAAACAACAAACGAATACGCTTGAAGGGGAAGAAGGTTATTAGTGCTAAGGTGAACCAGGAGGGATGTTCTGATAGCATCCTCGCCTCAGGGATCCCACGAAAGTGCCAGATTTTGGGACAACACGATAACTCACACTAGTCGTCCCTGTCTGTTGTCTCAGTCATTCAAATTCTTACATCAGGAGGATAACGTAACAGATCCGAAAGGCGGGAATTGCATATCCCCTTTTGCCCTCCGTATCCACTTCGACGGGACGCACCTGCGAAGCCTACCGGATGAGGGGGAGCGCCACCTTCTTCCGGCCCGACTAACAACTGTGACTGCCACGAGAATCCGACTCATCACTCCAAACAGACGACAAGAGATTTTGACGAATCATGTCCATGTTCAGAGAATATAATATATGCAGACTATATAATATATTCTCTGCATATTATGCAGATTGTCCATAGAATTCAATAATATGAGTGTTGAAACGGTCAACATCACCATCAACTATTAATAATATGAGTGTTATATTGAAATGTAGGCTACATTATGTAGCGCATTTCTCGAAATTCCTGTCGACGAAATGATAATATTATTTATAAATTATAATATAATTATGATAGGTAAGTAATGTTTTCGTCAATAGTCATTTCGAGCAATGCGTCAACATCCCAAATGGATTCTACCAGTTCATGATAATATCTTCCGTGGGTCCAACTCCAAAAACAACCGTTACAGTGCTGCTTGGCGCTGCTGTTCTTTCTTTGCGGGGAACACATGAAGGGGCAAGTGGATGAAGGTGATATGTGACAAATTGTGAAAAACCTACTTTTTACCATGGATGAAGGTGATAAGTACATAAGTTTCATGTCCCCTTATCAGATTTCTCGAAATCCCTCTAAAACGCTCAAAACTGAAGTGATGAAGGGGATATGTCGCACTACTTGGCGAGAAACCTAGTGGAAGAAGGTGATAATGGAGGATGTTACCACCTTCTTCCACGAGAGCGTGCCCCGTTTGAGGCACTTATCACCTTCATCAACTGAATAGGTACTGAGACGGCGCCGCTGGCCAGGGATGATATTATATTATATTGGTGAAAAACATCAATATTTCAGTCTTCAACTGTTATCTACATTTTTAGTCCAATTTGTTAATAACAGAACAAAACTAAATGTCCAAATTCCCTTCACTAAATCAATTTATAAAGACCTCAAAGTTTATTAGGTGATATGTACAGAAAAATGCTGAAATCTCTAGGTTGCTTTCAGAAAACTAATATACAACCTCTAGTAACAAAAATGGTTGGAAACCAAGAATGTGACAGCGTTTTACCCATAGAAAAAACATCCATACAAAAAAAGTAACAGAGAAAAAACATTTTAGAGTATTTGAACTGAAAGCTTCTGGTGGGCCTCACTGGGCATCAAGCAACGTCCACCGAGCCGCCGGGGTGATCTGTTTATTGACGATGCAAGACACAAGGCAACCCTGTTTACAACTTCATGTCTCCAAGAACTGCGGATTGCTAACGTGAATTCCTTGTGTTGATTGACGAAAGTTTGAGAACGTTTGAGAAAGATGATTTAAAATTGATGTCGCTAAAAACGGCTTGACCTTTCCAGGAAAAAAGATTCAAGGAGCTCATTGCTGACTTTGGCCTGGGGGAAACGGACTCCACAATAACCAGGAAAACATTAACCAAGTTCCCCGCCTCCAGCACCTACGGCGAAGTAAACTCAGGGTGATACTTTGAAGTTTCAAATATACATCCCAAAGGTTCTATAGTGGACCTACCCTCTAGTTACATCCTCAAACACAAACGGTGGCGAGAACATGGAGTTTTTTGCCTTCAGACCTATGCCACACACAATTTCAAATCAAATCTAGGAACACTACCTCAAATAATATTAGTGTGTATATTATACACACACATAAAAAACACCTGATTCGGGTTCTGTTCCTATCATATCGATGTTGGAATGACTCAGGTTGTGGACTGGTTCTACCCACTGGGGATGGCAGAATCGACATTCTGAATCCTTTTTTAGCAATCCTGATGAAAAACCGAGGACGTATAAACTACTGAACAATATTTAGCGGTCAATTTCAGCGGGTTTTATCGTTCTCGATATTTCTGCTGACATAAATCACCACCGCCCGGATTTACACTACAGTAAAAACGAAACGGCGTGGTTAATCCTACCAAATCGGCCGATTATTGTTATCTGGAGCGAACCTCCAGGCTCTAGCGTTTACAGTTCATCCAGGCCGACATTGACTGCGTATAGTACCTAATTTGCATCAAGAAACGTGGAAATGCTTCGACCCCCCCCCCCCCCCCCCCCCCCCTCACCACTCAAGCGCAACAGGGAATCGAGGCTCGGGCCATTGTAAATATTGATCCCGTAACGCAGGCACCAGAAGCGTTGGTTCGATAATGGTGGGAAAACGGGCGGCACGCGAATCAAAATCAAAAATCAGCTGCGTTTGTACAATGAGCGTTTATGCGCCTCGATATTAAATTTTTGTATCGATAGAAGGCAGTTATTGGGAAAATACATAAGATTCTAACTGTGGAGACATTATAGAGCAACGTTATGCACACACAGGAGGGTAAGAAATGAACGACAAAAGGCGCCACACATGACGATTCATTTCCTGAATGGAAGCGTCACGCACTTGGCGGTTGTTAGCGGTCCAGTGAATGAAATAAAGAGGACCCAGCGATCGGAACGGCGGAATAAAGAAAAATTCACCTGCTTATAGAGACACACACGTACATAAAAGATTCTACTTGGTGCACAGTACCCGTGAAATCTGGAGCTTCGACATTCAGATTTCACTTTTTAAAAAATGGCCAACTTTCTTTTTCTGAGAGGAACTAGGCATGGAAATGATCTCCAACAAAAGTTCAAGTCTCCGCACGGTCATGAGTGTAGGTGATATGCAGGTTATGTTGAAATGAATATAGCGGCGATTGCACGAAAAGAGGGATTTCAGAGCGCTCTGGTGGCAGGAGCGTGGAATGTTGTCATGTCGACCAAAATTGAATCGGACAACGAAAAAATCTGGACCACACTTTTACAAATTGCTGTGCTGAACTTACCCAACCAAATTGTGACTGGTAATAATTTCACATGTGAAATGTGTGTTTTGTGCACAAAACGGCCAAGTCATTTTTGGAGCAAGAAATAGGTTTAAAGGGAGATCACCAACACCGAAACCAGTAGGCTAGGATTCTCCAGACTTTTGGAATGGAAATAGCGTTTCAAGTGGATTCCAACATATTTGCCCTCTGGAAAGGGAATGAGCTTGGAAGCGAGTACGTTGAAGTAGTGCTACTCCAGGAGCGGAGTGACAAACGTTCTTATCTTGGAAGAACTTTTTTCGAAACATAACAGGTATGTTTCTGAGTTCCTCTATTTAGACTTGGAACAGATTCAAAGCTTACTTAGCGGATTGACCCAAGAAATAGGTACTGAGATTCGTTGACAGTAGCTAAGTAAGGTAGCGTACATTAAATGTACTCCCCAGGAAGATAGGGAGTTGAGAACGTCTAAGCTCCCATTCAACCCAACGTCCCTGCCCTGCCCTCACATTTAAAAGAAAAACTCATCACTTAAACCACTTCTCCATCCTCTTAGTGGACTACATCGATGATACTCGTGGGTCTTGGCGATGGAATTTGTGGAAATGACAAATTATAGCTAGTTTTCTTCTAAACAGCCATTTAATAATAAGTAAGCCATTTACGATCCATGCGAGCGAACCCAGCAGTTTCTGCTTTACGCCGCATTTGGCATGATAGTGCCAATAATGTAATTTCATTGGAAGCAACCGCGCTAACATAAAAATTATCTGTTAGGTTCTGCGGTCTGTACTGCTTCAAGCACTCTGTACCACACCACAGATTGTCCGACGATAAAAATCCTAAATGACTTCCAAGAACAGTAATCGTTGACCGGGGGATAATTCCATTTTAGTGCCACAAATATAGGGTTGTCCTCTATGTAACAAAACGAAAACCTCAAGAATTCCACTGAATCCGATTGGTAGATCAGCAATTTCATGCTTGATAATAATAATTATTATGTATTATGTCAATCTCAATTATTGATGTTGTTAGCAATATCATATCTTGGAAAAGAAAATTGTTTCAATCAATAAAATGTCTTCCGCATTAAATGACCGAATGAACCGTAAAATAGTGATGGTCCTTAATTCGCGGTGCATCAGGGATTTTCAGCCCTTCTGCCTGATCATTCAGCCGAAGGGAATATGGGGTTGCTGGTGGAAAGGGATGGCGAGATGGGGTTCAAATGCAATAATGTAGGTAATCACACGGTCCAGAGGCCCCCGTTGGTAGAATATCAGCAGGGAATGCTGGGATAACTAATACAAGATTGGGCTTCGTGAGACCCTCGGGCCATCCCGTTTGCGAGGGGCTTAACAGGAAACGTTCATCAGGGATCCAGCTTCAATTAAATGTTGAAAATATTCGATCATGCTCAACGGTACGTACAATTTTCAGAGCGGATTGACAAGAATCTAGCGGCGGTAGAACATCAACTGATTGATGAAGGGGCGATGGAGGAGAGAAGAAGCGTAAAAACAGACTAAAAAGGACAGAACCACGAAACCGCCAGAAGAAGTTCAATTAAGCATAACAGTCGATATAATCCGGTAAATCGCCGTAGTGCGTTAAGCCAGTAGACTGTGGCCGATAGTACGGAAGTGGCGGCAGGGGAGTGGTCATTGGGGGAGGAGTTTGAACGATAGCGGTGTGGTGTGGCCGATGGATTAGGCCTGGAAAAGCGGCGATTGCTTTACACCCCACTTCGGAAACACAGGACAAGAGTGGCGAGAAGAGGGGTAAACCCGGCAGACCGCGACAGGCGAGTTTTTGCTACAGGATGAAGTCTCGGACTTTCACCAGCAAAATTATAAATCGGAACATTAAAGATCATATACCTGAATGGGTATACAAATAAACTACCTTGAAGGCAAAAATCCTGAGGCGCAAGGGGGAATGCCGAGTAGGTACTGATCTAGCATCCATTTAGTTCAACTCTCACGAGAGAGCGTTTGCAACATTCGGCCTTGACTTACGCGTAATGCGTTGTACAGCGAACTTTACCGTCCTGCTATCCCGATTTGCAATTTCATGAGCACTCCTCTTTCGCGAGGCAGTTTTCGCACTGGCGACGACACGGACGGAAATAAGCAACGTAAGGACACCTGTGAGTTCAACATTCAGAATCGAGGAGCGTTAAGATAGACCCGGGTGCCTTGTGGATGCTCAACAACTTTTATTTTAGGCTTCAAGGACGAGCCTCGGTTCCCGCCACAGGAGGATCTTTCGCAGATATCCAGGACTTCAGATACCAGGACGGGAGCGACCATCTCTGTATTTGGTAATGCAGGAGAGGGTTAAATTAAATGCTAAGCAAAAATTAACTACCGAAGCAACATGTTGACCACTTCAGTCGCCGTTTTTTAGGCGTGTATCAAATATATCTATTTTCAAAATGGAATATCAGGCTATACGAACTTATAGCATGTCAAGTTTCTTAACAGAAAATACACCCGGACATCAGAATTTATTCGAATCAAAACAATTTGGAGTGTGCATTCAGCGCAGTAGAGTGCCCGAGTACTCTCTCAAACCGTAGAACGGCCTTCCGGTTCTCAAGAACCACGCCGGAGAGGCCAAACCCCCGATAGACAATATCCTGGCACAATAGCTGGAAATATCCTGGCACAATAGCTTTGGGGGATGCTGGATAGGGCCAGGAAGTCGGTGTAGTGTAGGGGCGTTGGTTCAAATCACCCCTCCCAAGTCCTGTCTGCTCTCATTATAATGGTGATGCCGGGTACCTAATGGGTTTGGTTCTGGTCCCAATGTTTGGGCTGTTGAGTGGTTTTAATGATATTGTCTGAGATGGAACAGCTGGTAAAAGGAATGTAAAGCAGAACAGAGCCATTTTCGGGAGTGCAGTACCTACTTAAGTGCACATACATCGAGGTCTTGTTGCCGTTCAAAGACAATTTCTAGTATGACATACTCGAAACATTGTTTCCTTCACTGCTTCCTGGTAAGTAAGGTGTTGGTCTATAAGAAAAAGAATCGAACACTGATACCATGTAAGGTATGTAAAACAAAACAAGTTGAAAGACTAGACGTGCATTCCTGGAACAACAAAATCTCTTGTAGCTTTGATGACTAAAAAGGAAACAATAAACAAGCCACTCCGCAGCGTTGAGCGATATTACTGATAGAAACACTCAAGGACCCTTAAGGGAGTGTTAAAAAACACTTCCTCTGGTTGTAATCCTTCACAGAAATACGGGAGTGATTCGACCCAACCAGAAAGCGTAGTGAGCGATACGACACAACGATAGACACGGAAAGATTTTTTGTTCCAACAGGACAAGAACCGCCCCCCAAGACGAGGGTAATGGCTCTTTTGGGTGCGATGTAATATGCAGGAAACCATCAATAGTTCATCAAAGATCGTTAAAGAAAAGGGTGCAATTAAATCAATTACCCCGCAACCACGAGCCCACTGGCGGCTAGCCACGCGACCTCACTCTACCTTCCAGTTCTGTTTCGAAGTATCTTTCCATCGATGGACCGTTTCAACAGGGGAACTCCCCTAAAGGAAAAGCCGTTTCCATAGTAATTACTGTTATGGGGGTCTAATGGACGTGTCAAGGCTGAATGAGGCCAGTCAAGTGTCGTCTGACAGGTTGCACTGGGTGGGCCTTCCAGACTTCCATCGTGGGTTCACCGCAGGAATTCATAATGCATTCTTCTATTCCCTTCCAACCTCTGGCTCCTGTAGTTTTTCTCTGAAAAGGGGAAAACCACTCAACAACTCCGGACCTCCGGAGCCCTCATTAAAGACGGGTTCAACAGTTGAAAAACAACCTCGAAATCCGCGAGGGTTCCATCCAGATCTATTAAACTTTCATGGAAGCGTGCAATAATGATCATCTACCAGGTAGATTCTACCTGAAATCAACACAGCGCGGTCACAGGGTGAATTATTTGAATGCAATCCCCAGCTTTAAGAACACATCAACTTACTTCGAGGGTTATTTAGTTACTCTAGCAACAACGATTATAGTAGGAGAAATGTAACTTGAAAGCCAAAGAATTGTGGCTCAATCTTCACCACTACTATACGGCTCCCGGGTGATTCTCACAGACAGGGGCAGACGTGATGTCCAGCTGGGGCGCCACAAGAATGATAATATCATATTATGAGACTTGCGGGGATCTTAAATTGTTGTACAGGTTTAAATGTAGAATCTTTTTTCTTCCCCAAGTCAAGTTAATTCCTTTATATTAAAAAAAAAATTAACTATGAATAGTCAATCCGTCATCGACCAATCCTGCCCACAATCTTCCCAACTTCAAGCCTTCAAACCGACAACAAATGGACAAAATCCAGGATGGTGCAATGGCGAGAATCAATGGGTCGCGATATCCCCATGTGCTTGACGATTTGTGCACCTAAATGTATAATTATTCATTTTCATAATAATTATTAATAAAGACCCCAACGGTTGGCACTGAATTTTGTGTGTTATTCTGTGATTTCATTCAGTTCGATTCAAATACTTTTTGACATCGCTATGTCTTTTACGAGAGTCAAACAAAAATTGTGTACCTAACTTTTTTTTTTCATTTTCATCACGGAAAATTTTGTTTACTTCCCATCATGACAACACATTTTGTTGCGGGTAATAAACCTACTTCTTCTTTCTCCCTTGGTGGGAAAAATAATACCTAGACATATCCATGATCTATTTTTTTCCAATCAAGGGACAAAATAGATGAAGGTTTAATAATAATAATTTTTTAAATTGTCATGAAGTTTAACTGAGCCAACTAAGGTAATATTCTGTTCTTAAGGTAATTTTAAAACAGTTTTTGGTTCAAATGGATCACATTGAGCAAACTTATTTTTGTCAAACGTCAAATTTGGAACTAGGTAAGTAACCCTTTCCCTGAGAACCACCCAGCCATGAGCTTGCGGGCTCATCATTGTTTTAAAAAACGAAATAATCTTTCTTCCCTGAAAGTTGGGTCGTCTAATTCGATAGCTGCTATCGAATTAGACCTGCTGCAGGTGACGATCTTCTTCCTGTCATCCGGTGTATGAACCACAAGGGGTTGTCGACCCCCTTGCCACCCCCTGCTACCTTAATCGTGTCTTAATAATGGGGGGTAACTTAAGGTGAAACAGTAGAATACATCTCCCACGTTCACTGCGAAACGGCCCCCTTTCGTTCCCACACTTCAGAAAGGAATAACTGGAAATTCCTGCGTGTGATTCTGTCCCCTTAAATTATAATCCCGTAATATCGCTCTAATATGAACCTGCTTTAACCACAACGTCGAACACTATTAAACTCGAAGATCTACGATGTGAATAGGTAAGTTGAATTATTGTTGCATTATTGCATGCACATGGTTCATCTACCTACCTGATGATGGGTGAATGTTAATTTATAAATTCAAGCAAGTTGGTACCTATATGTTTTCCCTATGTTCACCTCACAAGGACAGAACTTAAATTTATCGAGCATATCAATGAAAAACAGCAGTCTTTAGTATAAACATACCATAAAGCAAATAAATTCAAGTGGTTTTCGTCTAAATAGTTAGTATGTATCTCATCAGATTTTGGGCGCCAACTAAAGTTTGAAACATGCATAAATTATATTATAATTTATGCTTGTTTCAGACCTTAGTTATATTATGCTCGATATATCGGGGGTATTTCCTGAATTAGTGGGAAATTCAGTGATATCTATTAAACCCAACTGAACAAGAAAAAACGGGTCATTTGGTCACTTATGTTCCAAACACTGGGGTATAATACCTACCTACAATTTTGCGTTTAGCTACATTATACATTACATCAAGACCAAAAAGCTGCCCCTTCTGGACTTGGGTACACGGAATGCCGAATAGGGACTCAAGTCATTTTCGTGCACATTTTTCAAGAATCAAAACACGCAGAATGACACTCCCAGTGGCAAGTCAAAAAGAGAAATAATAATTATTGAAATAATCAATAAAAAGAGGAAATTAATACCTATTGAGAGTTTAAAAAAATCGGCGTCTTCGGGAAAATTGTCGTCAACGTCTGGCTCTGGAAGTCGGTCAATAAAAAATCATTTTTACAAAAATTACAAAATTCAAAAAATGTGTTCACTTGTGTTTGTAAATGGATTCTATGCCAACTCTGAAAACCAGAGAAATCATCCGACCTTTTGACATCCTTCAAAAGCCCCACATCCCGTGAGTTCCATGAACATTTCACGAAACAAACTTCGAAAACGACAACCTACTCGAAGACCCCATGGCCAAAGGCCTTCTATAACAACCTTATTCTAGCCTTCTTTTTTTTTAGCTCCAGTGAGCCCCACGGTGTACTGGATGGGTTTAAGGCCCGATAAATTGAGTCCCCCATCCAAAATTACTTCGAAATTGACTCCTCATTCGACTTCCTGGCCCAAGTCCTTCAAAACCCCCGTTTAAATACTATAATATACTACTTTTTTTCACTTTCCTGTCAGTAGATTTTAACGGTGTTTTTCAAGCACATGGAGCATTGGAGGTTTGATCGATCATAACAATTCGAGCAATAATGAAAACGCATCACCAAATCGATTTAAAAATCACATCCTGGGTATCACCATCCCTAACGTCATTACATTTTTGAAGAACCCTTCACCACATTAGAACTTTTTTTAGAACCTTCCGAGAATTCCTGAGGGTGGGCAACTTCGCCGAACGAATTTCGTACTAATTTTTACGAACGACGTAACCAACTATTCATCACACCAGTTTACATTATATACAAAATAGGTGCGTTTATTCTGCAGGAAAACGGCAGAATAGGGTGCCCAACGGTGTGGAACAAAAGCAATAATTGCTAAGTATTTGAAAAATAATTATTATTTCTTCAATAGGTATGAAGTCCAACACTTTAATATTTAGGCGTACGCCTGCTTGATGTTTCATCGTGATTCAGTCGTTGTGCTCTTCAAGCGCTTTCTTGATTGCTGCAATCTTCATTTGCTCTGAAAAGCAGTCCTTGGTTTTTTTTTTATTGAAAATCAATGTTTGTACAAATACTTGTAATTTTACTCATCAAATGAGCAAATTTTGAACATGACCTATTCAAAATTAGCATGAAATGTTTTTATAGACGCATTGTTTATAATGTCGTTTAGATATAAACGCATACTATAATATAGGATCCTAAAATATTATTTTACATTATTCGCATAGCATCTTCTTTATGGATTTTACCCCTCAAGGTGACGGGATCCTCATGCGAATATTCCCCAAATTATTTAATTTTATTTTCGTCTGATCTATGAGGTAAGGTAGGTCGTCTATTATAGTAAGGTGGTTCGTTTGATTACAATGCATGTAACAGCGCTGGCTTTGCCAAAATTTAAAACAGGAGTTTAAAGCGGCGATCATACTGGCTATGTGACAATCTGATCACAAATGAATAATCCAATGTCATAGTATGACCATCATCAAAATTTGACGATTTGTTTAAATGATGGACCTTGATTAATAATTCCGTAATATTTTTCGTTAACAAATAACAATACCTACAAAACGGAGCCAAGTACGCGAGAAATTTTAGGGTTCTGCAGTTTGATAGTGCCGCAAGTACAGGTAAAATTAAAACATCGCTTGAACCGCAACAAGCATATTAAACAATACTTCGCAGATCTTGAATAATACCAATAAATAAACAATGAATAATCAAGTATAATTAGATATACCTCAAAAGATGTAGGAGAAATCCTTCGGTTTCGAGAAAAGGGCACAAAGAGCACAACACTCGTTTATTTCACTTATCGGACGGAGTAAATAAACACGTGCACAGAACCCGAACGAACCAACTACCACGGCAAAACGGCACGAACTAACCTCAACAAAGAAATGGAAACCGTTTCTGAAGATCCGCAGCGATGGTGGCGATGTTTGTGGCTGAGTCAGTAAACATTTAGTTAGTCAAGCAACCCACAGGTGGCAGAAAAAAACCTAAAGTAAGGCGGTGTGATTTGCGATGAACAATAGCTGGGCAGCTCAATTTAAAAAAAAAAACCGTTAAAGGGGGATCTAGAATTAAGACTATACAACTTCTCTGCCGATCTCATCCGTGAATCACAATCCAACATGGATAATATCCTAATCTATTATATCTTATAATCCTAATATATTATATTACTGTGTCTCCCATAGATGTCTTCATGGCTTTTTGGGGGGTGGATAAAATTGTAAGCTACAAGTTGCTAGACCTTGAGGAGAATCCACGAGTTCTACGTTTAAATTCCACAGTTCAATGATAAGTTATCATTGATAACAATCAGTAGTAGTAAACATAGTTCATTACAATTTGTACTGATTAGTGTACTTATTTTGGCTCCAAATCTGGAGCTCTACTAAGTTTACCTACATAAATTCACCTTATTTAAGCACAGTTCAACGGAGTGGAATATTCCTGGTGCCGCAAAATGAGCAAACGAAAGGCCCCTTCAGCTGATAACGTCAACCATGATTTTTGTGACTTTTTAATTGGTAAGCTCTACGTTGTTATTGTGTACCTAATTGTACTCCGTCAAATAGGCTGTCATAGTGTTGGTTCAACTTTTGAATGATGCAACAGATAACAGTTTATTTTTGTTTTATAGAGTTGGCTGATTACGAGAAGAACGTCAGCAGGAACATCCATAAACATAACGCGTACCGCAAAGCTGCAAGCGCTCTTGCAGCTCATCCAACCCGAATTAAAAGCGGTGACGAGGCGAAGAAACTGAATGGCGTCGGACAAAAAATTGCTGAAAAAATAGACGAATTTCTTCAAACGGGAAAACTTAGGAAAATCGACAATGTAAGAGGAAAATAGCGAGAGTTGAGTTTAGTAACGCCCGAGTAGTGGAAAATGCTGTAATTATTTCACTCAGAATAGATCCAGAGTTTCTTTTGAGCAGTGGATTAATAATGGGGAGTGTTCAACCGGGTGCATTAGAGGTAAAACGCAATCCAACTTGATACAAAAAAGAAGACTGATGAGCACACCTCCTCCCTGCAGTTGGCCAACTGGGTACAAAACGAAAGCACAATCATATTTGAGAAGAACTGGGTACGAATCACGAACATGACTTTGCTTTATGAAGATAAGAATCAACCGCATCTCGACTAATATATTTTTCTGAAAGAATTTCGTCATTTGAAACTGTAGCAGTGAGTCTTGGGCTCCTACGGTGTAATTCAAATTTCCAGGACACTTTTGAAATTTTCAATTTTGAATTAGAATGGGGAAATGAGTATCTCTGGAAGGGCTCTCTTATGGGCCGTTCATCGTCGGGGACAGATCGAACAAAACAGAAAATAGTAATTTTTTAGCACCCTTTATATTTTTCGTTCGAGTGCACTCGGGTAGATTAGCTTCAAAGGGGAGCGGGCTGAATTCAAAATACCAAATTTTCTCAAGTCATATTCTGTATTCAGACCAGTGATGTAAAGAGGGTAAATACCCGGCAGTAATGGCTGGGAGCTCATTCGAAAGAGACGGGATATTGTCATCGAAAATTTGGTATTTTGAATTCAGCCCGCTCCCCTTTGAAGCTAATCTACCTGAGTGCACTCGCACGAAAAATAGAAAGTGTGCTAAAAAATGATTATTTTCTGTTTTGTTCGATCTGTCCCCGACGATGAACGGCGAATAAGAGAGCCCTTCCAGAGATACCCATTTCCCCATTCTAATTCAAAATTGAAATACGAGTTCAGTTAACTGTTATCGCTTGTACCGAGCTGTACGGCTCTATGTGTACCCATTTGGGCTATTATAGCCCCTGCCGTCCTAAGAACAGATCCCGTATCTGCATTTTTGGCCAATTGATTATATTGATATTTAATTTAGATTTATTACGTCATTCATTAAAACATGAGAGCGAAAATATATAAAAGTAATAAATCTAAATTAAATATCAATACAATCAATTGGCCAAAATATCCTGTGCAGATACGACTTTTAAACTGGGAAAATCGATAGAAATCATCCCCCCCCCCCCTAAACTGCTAGAAACCTTTAACTCAATTGGCCAAAAATACAGAATCTGCATTTTCGGCCAATTGAGTTATCGTATCTGATAGGTACGGGATTTATTCTTAGGACGGCAGTTCTTAGGACGGCTATAATAGCTGGACACCTGGCGCCGGTAGTGTTGTACCCAGTTCCTCTTTAAGGAAAGGAAGATCCTCTTTAAGAGCTCTGTGATTGTGAAATGAACGTGCGGGTAAGATGACGAATTTCCCAGAGCCCAGAGCAAGATACCTTATCAGATATTGAATATAACAGATTCTGTTGATGCGGGATTCTTTCCCATCTCCAGCTGTGCTGTGATCTCTGCCACTGGCCAACAACCGTTGGCGGAAAAGAGCCCCCGTGATACCAATACAGGGTTCGGGTCCTATGAGGTCCTCAGTGGACCCCTGTCTGGCCAGGGCGCCTGCTTTCTCGTTCCCTGGAATACCAGTGTGACCAGGGAGCCCTCTGAAAATAATCTCATTAGAGCCGCCAACACGCCTGATGGATTCCCATCAGTCAAGTAGCAGTTTGAGTTGGTAGATGTTCCCGCTAGTGATTTCTGAGCAGCTTCTCTCACTCTCAGCCATGCAAGCTTTTATGGCAAAAAGCTCGGCCTGGTACTGTGGCCCACTTGCTCACGGCAGTCGTGGTCGCTTATCAAATGAACGAAAATAGCATCAGATACCAGTGCGATTCTCTGCCAGTAACTAATGAAAAGCCTCCTCAGATGCCTCTAGTCTCAGCGGAGCAGTGCCTCTACCTTCATTTATACAGTAGAAATCCAGAATTCGTTATCTTACCTTCTTCGGAAAAGGAAAGCTGCATTTAAAAAAAAAAGCCGATGAACGTTGGTTTTTGGTGAAGACTGTGATTCCTTGTTCACTTGAGTAGGTAGTTCAAACTCGCCACCATCCGATAACGTACTGTCTCGTGTTGCTATTTTGACGTAGCAGTAGATACATAAATGTAATAAGTTAGGTAATAGTGTCTGACAAGAACGAGACACTGAACAACCCCATTTTGTGGGTTAGTGAACCTTGTTTGTGACTCACAATTCTAAAGACGGATTCTGAGAGCCTATGATTGGCCACCTACTAAATTTTCTCATTTAGTGAGAAAATTAGGGGTTTGCATAACGAGCCTTATTGTTCCGTCTTTTCTCGAGCAGCTCCCGTTTCAGGAAATTTTGTTGTTGTGTTGTTACTGACGGTCCAGGGGGTTCTCAACAGGCGTCGGATCAGCCACATCTCAAAAGCCTCCTGCTTGTTTACACAATGTGTAGGGACATGCCATGACCCTACTTCATACAAATGTGTTGACATTTATTTGTTGAATACAGATCCGCAAAGATGATACCAACCAGGCCATAACGGAATTGACCCGCGTCACTGGAATCGGCCCTGCTAAAGCCCAGGAACTAGTACGTCAAGGGATAAAATCCGTACAAGATTTGGAAAATAACAAAGACAAACTGAACCACCATCAGTTGATTGGATTAAAGTGAGTGAAGTTGATGATGTTTTTAGATGGAGCATGTTAATAACTATTACCGTATTAATACACCTTATATTTGAACAGCATGGCTATGTGTTGCCAATTTAACTAAAATAATTATTATTGCACAGGTATGTTTCTGACTTCGAACAAAAAATTCCCCGAGCCGAGATCGAAGAGATTGAAGCATTTATTAGGCGTGAGCTCGGTGAACTAGATAGTGAATATTTGATCACGATTTGCGGTAGCTACAGGTAAAACGTGTTACTAGTTCTGTTTTTCTTTTGGTTCATGAGTCTCAGAGGCTACCACGCCGATGTTCTTCATAATTACATTTGTTGAAAGACGGGGAAAAGCTGAAAGTGGGGACATAGATGTACTCATCACTCATCCTACCTTCACGTCAGCTGAAAGCAAAAACAAAGATCTCACCTCAAAGCTGTTGAAGAGAGCCGTCACGTGTTTGGAATCCAAAGATCTGATTACTGATACTTTGTCCCTCGGCGACGTAAAATTCATGGTTTGTTCGTTCGAAATAAGTTTAGTTCGTAGGAAAATGGGTTTTGTTTGATGATTGCTTAAATTACCAAATGTCACCCCCTCCCTTTTTCTTTCAGGGAGTCTGTAAAATAAAATCTATTGCTCGAAGGATTGACATCCGCTTGACGCCTCACGATCAATATCACTGCGCTACCCTCTACTTCACTGGAAGTGACATGTTCAACAAGGAAATGCGAACTCACGCCTTAGCGAATGGATTCACTCTGAACGAGTACTGTCTGCGACCAGTTGGGGCCACAGGTGGGGTGAATTATAAAATTATTAGTGGTATAGATTATGAACGTGGGCACGTGGCACCATTTAGAATGTGTCTTTTTCGTACAGGATCTGCTACTGGCCTTCGTTCGCCTCTTAAGCGGTGTCTAAACGTGCAATATTATTGTGCAAACCGGGTTGCACAATATATTGATGGCAGCCCCTAGAGCAGGGGTTCCCAACCTTTTTTTACCTCGCCCCCCCTAGGACGGTATGAACACCATTGCGCCCCCCCTTCCCATTTGTTCTAAGTAAGTATACTCTCCCCCTCCTCAAAAATGCTAAATATAAGTATAATTATGGTATAATTTAATGACTATATTCAAATTCAAACGGAACTTTTTATTTGCTGTTGTATTCTTGTTGACAAACACTCACGCTCCAGCCTATTTACCTACCTAAATAATTGTTGTCAGTTTATGGGCCTCGAGCGCGCCTCCCCTGGAGACCCTTCACGCCCCCCCAAGGGGGGCGTGCCCCCCAGGTTGGGAATCCCTGCCCTAGAGTCTAGGGCCTAGACGCTCAATGTTATTGCACATTTTTTTCGTTCGTGCAAAATGTTGTACCGTGTGAAGGCGACATTGAAGGTTGTGCAATATATTGCGCAATGTCACACTCAGACGTACAACAACATTGTGCAAACAGTACCCATCAGGATTCCATCAGGTCAACATTATTATGTTGCAATCATGCTGTGGTTGCAAGTGCAAAAAAAAAAAAAAAAAAGAAAAAGAAAGAAAGGCTCTCAGAAAGGGAGAAAATGGGCCAAGCAATGGTTTATTGATTGGGAGAAGTACGAGAAGACTGTTGATACTAGGCACGGCTTAAGTGACAGTGAATTGTGTTGCGTGATGATTGCTGTGGGTGCAAGTGCAAACAAAAAAAGAAGAAATGCTCTCAGAAAGGGAGAAAATGGGCCAAGCAATGTTTTATTGAGAGGGAGAAGTACGAGAAGACGCGAAGACTGTTGATACTAGGCAAGGGCGGAGGAATATTGCGCAATGTTGCCCTCAGACGCCTCAATCTTTTCCAGTTTGTGCAATATATTGACAACTTTAAGTGTTTGTCATGAACAGGGTTGAAAATGAGAATGAATGCAAATATGTAGCTGGTTTATTATTCTTGGAATCATACACCTATGTAATCGCGGCGGAGGTCGAAAATTCAGATAGGCCTCATAATTTGACAGTATACGTTTTAAGATGTCTAGATTCCAAAAACGAAATGTCCGTCCACTGTCCGAGCCGTTTTGAGCTGTAGGAAGTTTTCTAAAAATCTGAAATTTTGACAACATACTCGGTTTACCATCTACTTGTGCCCGCAAGGTTTTCAGCCCGATCGCCCAAACCCGTGGGGCTAAAACGGGGCTACGGGATGGGTTTTTGAAGGGTTTCGGCTGTAGAATCGAGTTAGGTGTCGTTTTCGAAGTATCTTTGGACATAGAATCCATTTTTGGGGTTTCCCAGGACGATTCAATTCCCGATTCTTCCATTACCTTCTGCACATGACCAAACAGAAATGATTGTTTTTCAGCCTAGTAACTGTTACAAGACTGAAAGACAATATTGCCACTTTCCAACAATGATTGAAGAATGCAGGTCATACTGGTGGTATACTCAACGAAAAGTAACGCGCAGCAAAGTTGGCTAACTTGGATCTCTCAGACCAATTTAAAAAAAGCTCTCGGGTGCCGGAATCCAAATTGTTTTATCTAAATATCTTTACTTATTTTATTGATCTAGGAACTATAATGAAAATAACTTTATTAAATTAATATTGAAGGTTAATATCTCGCCAAGAGAACCCCAACAAAAACGAAAACAAAAAACAACCACAACGAAATGGAAACCAACAAAAAAAAGCTTGAACAGGGAGCCAGGAGATCCCTCGGTGTTGCTCCGATCGGCGTCTTGTGCCCATCCGGGCGCCGGTTCGTTAAATATTTTTATTATCTTGGATATTTTATCTAGGTACTATATTTTTCTTCGGTCCTTTAACTATCGTTTTACGTTTTTAAAAAAATCAAGGAGCTCATTCTGCGTACCTAAATTGAAACATTGTGTCGTACATTTAAAAACCCTCAAAATAAATTAATTTTATCCTTTTCATCCACGGACATGGAACTTCATTGTTTTCCCCGCTCTTGTCATCGCCATTTAGGTATGGTCTCTATTATTCATTTATTATTTTTCAGGTCTCGCTGGTAAGCCCGTGGAAATCACGTCTGAAGAAGACATATTTGACTACATCAACTTTCGTTACAAAGCTCCCAAGGATCGTGGCTAATTTTAACTCCCCATTGACGCAGGTACCCAATAAAACACAAAATAAGTTACTTCTTAAAAAAATATTTATTTACATTTGTATTTAAATTTATTTACATTTATTCCTTAATTTCTAATACTGTAAATGTAAGTATACCAAGTCAGTCTGAAAGGAACCCCTTTTTTCCTATTAATCTTTTTATGATGCACCGTTCTGCTGTGGGAGTGAACTTTTGACTGAATAATTTAACGTTTAGGATCTCTAGAGTTGTGTTGACATGAATAAGTCTTTTAAGGGGAATTAAGCAACAATTCGCGTTGTTTCTCTTACCGTGATGTTTTCCTTGACAAGTGTAACGCGGCACCTATAAACATCTTTGGTAACTAAGAAGTTGTTGTGAACATGGACGTTGCCATGCATTTTGTTTTCCGTGCTAACGGCGACATTGCAGGGTTTGCATCAAGAAGCAAAGTAACTTTAGAAGAAGTAATAAGTAACCACAGCTGTTGTGTGTGGTACTTATTAAGAATTAATTGCATTAGTTGATATTGTTGTTGGACTGATCTGACTGTTGTTCTACGTTTGGCATTCTTTACCTAGATTATTTTTTAACAATAGAAAAATATACCTTAGTGGGTTCATAAGGGCTAGTACATCACTGAACTTATTCGACTATCACCAGTGCTGTGTGCGTTAATCATCTACAGTTTTTGTAGAACGTATGGAATGCAACTTTGATACCATCTAAATCAGAAAGTACTCGATTGTTTGAACACGACATTGAGTAATAAATTATTATCAACTACAAGGTGGTTTTATTGTTTGACCATAACAGAAGCTGATACAACTCCTTCATTTTGTCTTTTTTTCTCTCTCGCACCGTAAACGACGTTCCCAGTTTCTTGGGGGTTGTCAGCCCTGTGAATGGGGTTCCTCGTTGGCCGTACTTCCGTATGGTGTTGCTGATGTTGATGGCGTGGTTGGTGTTTCTGGGGAAGCCCTTGCCGCTCGGAACTGTGGTAATACTCTTGACTGAGGTCGGGTGCGGGGATTTCGTACGATTTAGCCGGAATGGCTCCGTCCGGCGCGTTTATGGGGATCCATTCGTTCATAGATGATTTGCTCTGGGCGCCGAATTTGAATTGGCCCATGGAGAATTCCGGCATGTTGAATTCAGAAGAAGAGGCAAAATCGAATTCGTGGGAATCGTAATACTGACTGGACTCCTGCTGAGGTTGGCCTTCTTCGCTTTGGCCTTTTTGATGAGGTTGTCTCTCGTCATATTCGGCTGAGTCATAGTACGCATTTTTAGGGCTCTGACTCTGCGAGGGATTTCTCTTGTTCACGTACTTACCTGGCCCTTGCTCGTGACTGAAATTAGGCTCAAAATATTTTTCGCCTTGGGGCTGCTTGTAGTGGGTTCGTTGCGTCTCTTGCGTGGTCAGTTTTTGATGCGGTGTAGCTTGCCCAGGGTTGTATGATTCTCCAGATCCTTGTTTGTAGTCGTTCATCCATTCCGGCATACTGGAATCGAAGAAGTCCTGGAATTCTCCACTTTGTGGAAACAAGGTTTGAGGGAAGGACGTTGGGGCTGGGATGTTGCTGAGGTTCGGTATGTTGAAAGGGTTCTTGTCAAAATTGAAGGCCTCATTGAAATTGTAGGGGTCTGAGTCGGCTGCAGGAAGTTGATTGGGCCTTTGGTTTTTCGATCGCGATTGACTGGGATTTTCAGTTCTAGATCCGTGGCTTCTGATCCCTGAGTAGTATTCCTCTGCTAGTTTAGTTTGATAATATTCCTCTTGAGAGTCTGGCTGGGGACTGTAGTCTGGGTTATTTGTGGGCCCTGGCACTTTGTGGGTTTTGTCGTGGTTGGCCGGGCTGAAAAGTGGTTTTTTGACTCCGTTGAAAGGAACTTTGGCTTTTTCCTTGAATGCGAATGGTTTTTCAGAAAATGGGGGGTTTCTTTCCTGGTACCTGTCGCCGCCTTTGTGCGGCCTGTCTATGGGACGATGTCTGTCGGGTGTGTCTGTAGGGCTGTCGTCGCCATAAGGCGGGTATCTTTCATTTATGATGGGATATTTCTCGTTGTGAATTGGCGGTGGAGGTGGTGGAGGAGAATGACTTTCAAGTGGAGGCTGCCGAGGTACAGTGGGGCGACGTCTGCTATTTTTATTTGGATCTCTTTGACCTGCAAACCTATGCCTGTAACAAGAAGCATATTCAGTTGTATATCAGAGAAATAGATTGTGTCATTTCAGTGATGCCTACGAGAAAAATTGGAAAATGTGTCACCTCTGGTGCTGGGGGTCATTCTCTGTTCCTGAAGCCAAAGACGTTGGAGACGGAGGTGGTGGGGGTACATTTAGTACTCCTCGGACCTTTGTAGGCTGAGGGAATGGAGGCGGCTGCGTTTCGTGGAACTGGTTCTCCCGTTGGCGGGGATGCGATCTGTGCTGGTTTATGTAAGGCTTTGTGACAATCCCTTCGGAGAACCCGTGGGGACCAACTTCGCCGAACGGATGGACGTTTGATGGCTTCTGAAAGATAAACATGACATTCAGTTAATTTTATGGTTTATGGTGACCACGAAGGAACAATCTTCGAGAGTCCGAAAACTTCGAAATCCAAGAGAGGCCGACGAGGCGAAAGCTAATTAAATTTACTTTCAGAACAGATATTAATATCCTAATTAAGATTTTCCCGGAGACCTCTGGAAAAGCCCGTAAAATGTGTCTCCAAATAGGTATTCAGAAGTAAAATTGCCAATTCCCCGCAACTTTCCCCCCGTTTCCGTGCTCTTCCACCAGTTATAACTTTGAAATGGTAAGTCCTAGCCAAAAAGTGTATGAAATGAAAGTTGTAGATCATGCAATTTCATAGCAGGTGTTAATCCTAGTTTTCAAATTAGCTGCCGCTGCGGCCGACGTAGCAGCCGTTGCGGCATATGTGATCACTTTGGTGGAGCAAACCCGTGTTTGGTGTATTTTTATAGGTTTTTCGACCTGCTGTTATTATGATTATCAATCTATTAATCGTTAATAATTAATTATTAGTCCTCGTAAAAGAAGTAATTTTACTTCTTTGTGCATGTCTATTCTCCTCGATTAGTTTATTACATTGTTTTTATAACATTTTGAATGTTTTTGTTATTCTCTAAAAACCCAGGGTACACTGGCAGTATATTCATTTCCGTCTAATGGGGAGACAGTCACCTACTTGTGAAATTCCATTCCTCCCCACCCCAACAAAGTGGATGACAGAGTTGTTTCATACAGTGAATTAGTGTGCTTTCATGCGAAATACAATTTTTTATTTATATCATGCTTATTAATCGGGTTCTAGGGAGTGGAAGTGGGCGTTTTCGAACTTTTCGCCGAAGAGCCGAAAAACCGCTGTTTTTCAAAACGCTGTATCTCCAAGACCACTGGTTCAATCATCAATTTTTACCAATGCTTTTCTAAGGAAATTTCGACTACAATAATTTTGTATATAGTGGTCATCTTCGAAAAATGTTTAGTTTTCGGTATATAAGCGAAAAACTGAAAAAAATGCTAACATTTTGAGGTTTTGTGTCGTTTCTGATGTGAAGCCGACCTCGGAGGAGGCAGCAAACTTCATATTCGGATTCAGCACCCCCCCCCCCCCCCCCCAAACATACATATCCGTTGAGAAAAAAAAGTCTTTAATTTTGTTACGGGATAACCACCACTATTTAATGGCTGCCTCCTCAAAGGTCGGTTTCACATCAGAAATGGCTTTTTTTTTTCAGTTTTTCGCTCATACACCGAAAACTAATTAGTTTGCTTAAGCATTTTTCGAAGATGACCACTATATACAAAATTAATGTAGTCAAAATTTCCTTCGAAAAGCAGTGGTAAAAATTGACGATTGAAATTGAAATTGAATTTTTGACTTGACTGCATCAATCCACAAAACACCCGCATGTTGGGTCCAGTCCCCACAATGTGTACGAAGACTACGAAATACGTGGCGTTATGAACTCAAAGGGTGAACCAACTTACGTGAGGAAACACGTTGAATGGTTCACTATGGCTAAAATTTGGTTTTGCAGTTGGGTCGTGAAACATGGCATGGCTCTGGCTTTCTGCTCCGTAGGCCCGTGGTGGTCCCATGAACATCTGCAGGAAAATATCAAAACATTTATAGGTTCTATTATCACATTAAGTCAACAATACACTTTTCTTGCGCTAGGTACAGCTAACACTACCTCACTTCCAAACGTCGATGGTCCTTCGAAAGGAAACCTTATTCTGCCTCCCCTCGGAAACTCATGCCCCCAAGATGCAGCAAGGGCCGCTGCCAAAATTGTTACCTGCAAGCAAACGAAAAATGATTATTTAGAATCATTTATTATAATAATATAATCAAAATTATTTCCTTAATTTTTATGGGTCGTGTTTTGTTGATTTCTTCTATAGTTAATTTATTACAGAGCTAGATATAATATATTATATTATAAGATACCTATTATAATCATCATCAAATAGGTATATTATATTTGATGATGATTATAAAATTTATAATATATAACTATATTTAATATAGTTTTTTGATTTTAGTTTTTCTGTGTTATGCTTTGTTGTATGAATCCAAGATGTGACAGCATGGAGCTCGTGTAGTTTTTCCATTCCGCAAAAGTCACGAATTGTATTCACCGGATTATAATAGCATCTAGCCGTTGAAAGAAAGCTCTTCAATGCCGTCGTTGATTGAAAGGTTAACCATTTTAGGAGTAGAACGTACAGCCATCCTGACAGGCTAGTACTGCCAAGAATTTTCACCTGGCCGTAGTATATCCTGCATTATCGAGACAACTCCTCAGCGAGCTGGTTTGTATTTAATTTACGGATTTTGCTTTAATTGGCCGAGTTCCTGGAGACTATAGTTTTCTAGCAGTGGTCTACCGTTCGTCACTTTGACACTTCCAGAGCTCGAGTTTCTCGTGTCCGATGTCATATCCTACCCAACTCACCCCGCGAGAGTGAAAGTTTGCATTAGGTAATGCCCTCTGTTCAACCTCGCCTTTCGTCCATTGAGGTCGGCGAAAGATCGACTGATCACGTGTGGAGGCCCGGCAATTTACTGGAGTCAAATATTAGGGTGTGCCCCAAACTCGACGCATTTCAGGTTCAGATAAGACGCGCCCGACACGTAATTCATTTCAGTGACCACCTGTTTGGACATCGATTGATCTCTCATCCGGCAACTCAGTAAGATGCTTCGACCAGTTCAACGTCCTCAGAGAAGTTAGAGGTACCACATAATTTAAGCCGCTGTGATGCTGAGGAGTGGGCTGCGGATTCGTGCATTGACATGCAAAGGATCTCCGTTTCTAAAACGCTTGGAGTTCCCTCAATGTGCCTGTAGGTTAAATCTTGATCCTTCAGATGGCTGCTGACTCTTGACCTTGGATGAAATTACTCGGAAATTTAACGGTAGAGTACGTGGTGATAATCACATGGGGCACGAAAATGCATTTCACTTCGAGCGAACGATCTTCGTGTTTCTTGAATTAGTCGGAGGTTGCAGGTCACGTCGGGTCGATGCATCGCGTGTCCGTGTTGCCGTCCGGTTGTTGTCCGTCTGCCGGCCGGGCGGACTCCACCCCGTCACGTCGGAGCGTCTTTGACGAGCAGTATAGGGAGAAAGTGGTCAGGGCCGTGCTGGTACTGGTGGAGCCCCGATGAAGAACGAAGGGGGGTGTCGAAGCCGCCTGCCAAGGTCTAGGACGTCGGGCTGGGGGTAAGAGAGATCACTTTCATTACCATTACGGGTTAGCAGGTCTTAGCTACCCCCCGTCAACCACCCCCAACTTATGAATCCAGTTTTTACCCAGTTTTCAGCATCCCACGCTTCTCAAAACTCGAAATACAGGCTTGCCAACTTGGGTAGGGCGCGTGTTATAGTAAACGAGCTAACTTGGTCTTCCGTGGATGATTTGTAAATTGCATCTTTGAACTTAATGAGCATGACATTGCACAGAGACGGTGAATACCATGGCTCTTCTGAATATGACAGAATTCACTTCTCTCAACAGCAATGCGGCGGTGAATCTCAAGTATTAATAATTTACTGAAGTTTTGTAACATTAGAAAACTTATCTAAAACAGGGAAAGCTTTGGTGATGGGGAGGAACACGGGAAATCTTGATCACGGAATCTTCTGAATAATTTCACTTCACCAGGAGTTCACACTCCAAAACATCTGCCTAATAACGTTGGGTAAAAGGGTGGGAAACCATTGAAAATCCCAGTTCCCCGAAATCTTCGTTTGAGCTTTTCACGTGATCATCCGGAGTTATGAGTCTACCTCCAAATCTCCCTGATTCATTTGACAACGGTTTCCTATTTCTTACGTAATCTTGGGAAAAGTGAAATCACTCAGTGTTACTCTGGTGATAAATTGTTTGATAAAATTCTCGTATATGACCTCTATAGAGGATATATGATATATAGATATATTATAAACCACGAGAATATTATAAAGAATTGATGAAATATTGATTGGTGGTCGTGCAAATCGGTGATTGGTCGGGATTCCTTCCCGTCCATTTCCGTCATCCGAGAATGATAGCCCTTCGATTGACAACACTGGTTTCCCGGACACCATAAAAAGCAATCTTAATTACATCACCTACTTACTGCGTTTGTATCAACTGCAACTCTCTGCAACCGTCACTATACCATAATAACGGCCAACGTCAATGATGAATGATCTCTTTTTAATTTTTTCTAGGAATGGGTATACCCATTATAAACTATAATAAACTATTCATAGTTTATTCGTAATTATCGTTTATTTGATAATCAAACAAATAAGTCATTACTAATTGATAATTATCCAATTATTGGATAATCAAACCATTTTGACCAGTTTGATTCTTCCTTCGCAATGCCTTTAGGCTTATCAAGCGTTTTTCTTGTTTTGTTTTTTCTCTCTATTTCATTGAGCCAAATCACGTGAAATAAAAGGTGTACAAGTGGATTAGGACAAAACGCGTTATAAAACAATGCATCATAATAATAATATTATGCAGATGCTGCTCAATTGAGATTTTTCAAACCAAATTGAGAATTTTCCAAACTGAATTGAGAACTTTCCATTTCAATTTGAGAATTTTCTCTTTAAATTTGAACAGAAAATTCTAAAATTAAATGAACTTTTGCTTTGAGTTCGTTGTTTTCATTATTGTATTTTATTTTTCCCCAACATCCTCATCTTCATCTCCCTTCCACCCCTTCTCACGTACCTACGTCCCCCGCTAGTAACTACTAATACTTTTTTATTATATCTGTTTACATTCAACTATTAAAAACGTTTGTTTTTTAAATTTTCATGTTAAGTGTTCAGACCCCTCGAAAAATGGCTTATCAAGATTAGGTACTCGGAAAACGCGTCCTCATTCGACTTCCTGGCATCTTTCAAAAGCCCCATAGGCCCAAGGTGAAATTTGAGGCTTTTGGATCCCTAAAAATGGATTTTACGTCCAAAAATACCTCGAAAACGACACCTAACTCAATTCCGTATACGAAACCCTTCAACGACCTTACCTGTAGCCCCTTTTTAGTTCCGCAGAGCCCCACGGGTTTGTGCGATCGGGCAGAAAACCTTGCGGGTACATCAACGGTAGAAGGAGATCCAAGTAGGAGCCTATTTGGTACTTTTCCGTTATACCCCCCCCCCCCCCCCCCCCACGCGATTTTGGTTGGCTTTGGGTGCCTTAAAGCCATCGGGAGGGGTGTGTATGAAACTCGAAATTGAGTGTGAGAGGGTGGAGGGTGTTATAACGGAAAAATACTCGAATTTGGGTGCCTTAAAGCCATCGGGAGGGGTGTGTATGAAACACGAAATCGCGTGGGGGGGTATAACGGAAAAGTAGCCCCTATTTTGTTAGAAATTTCAGATTTTTCGAAAAAATTCCTACTGCCCAAAACGGCTCGGACGGATTAAATGAAATTTCTTCCCTAGGTACCTGCAGGAGGTAGTTGAGTTGCAGTTTCCTGCTACGTGTGGACTACTTCAGGTCTGTCCTCCGGTTTGCTGTTTATGGCTCAGGACAACCTGAAATGCCCCTTTCCATATTTCTCAAATTAGGAATTGCTTGTAACGACAAGTTGTAGTATAGAAAGTTGAAGTAAATTACCGCCGGTAAATTGCTCGTTGGGTTTGTTGAGCTGTCATTCATTAGAATGTTGGGCATCATTTGAAACCGCCTATTTCGTCCATGTTATGACTGGGTTAGGACTTATTCTACGATGGCGGAAGGGTGATCCCGTAATTGCCGGTGTCTAATAGGGTTGCCGTTTCCGAACGAGCTTCCTGACTGACATAACTTTAGATAAAAAATTCCGAGTTCAGGTTTGACGAGGTTGGGCGAAAATCACAGTGATTCGGGAAAGTGGTTCAGTTTCGGCTGACGGAATTTATTGAGTCCGGGAAGTGAAGTGTCGCGTCGACTATAACTAGCTAACGTGCCCTTGCACGTGTCGAGTAGCTGTAGCTATTTAATTACCTACCAAAGTTTTATGAACATTTGTACATGAAGTTTTATGACAGTCTCCTTTTATGACTCGAATTAGCATTGTTACGTTTGTCTCCGACTTGTCTCCGCCAGGGTTTACTCTGTTTTCAACAAGGTAAGTTGGTAGGTACCTACAACATGGTAACATGTCATGTTATATTGTTTTATGCCATGTTTTTATTGTTTTTGCCATGTCAATTATTTTACGTGTCTCAAACTATTGTATATTTTGGTTTCAATTAAAAATATGAGATAGCAGCGATTTTGCATGTTCAGTAGACAAGTAAAAAGGCAAGTAAAACCGGAGATTTTATTAAAAAGTTAGGTAAGAATCGTTAACTAAACGAAAAATCGTTTTTCGCATGTTGCTAAAAATCACCCTTTACAAAATACCTATAAATATTATGTTAAAAATTTGAAAACAAGGTAAAACGCTGCAAATTTTACAGAATTCTGTAGACCCTTGGGGGTCTATTATTCCTGGTTAATTGTGCAAAAATTAAGTCCGAGTCATTAAGAAAATATTTTTGCGAAAAACTCTTCGTTTATTAGCTGCGTTCGCAGTGTAATTCTGAAAATTCCGAACCGTTCGGGGCATGCGCAGTAGGGCCTTTTGCAAGGGCCGAGGGTGCGGGATACATCGGCTTCCAGGAATTAAACACGAAAACTCTGATGCTCAAAACGCAGAACTCGTTCAGAATCGATTCCGGCAGTTCTGATTTTTTTTTTTTTTTTTTTTTTTTTCAGAATTTCCCGAACTGATTCCTACCTCCTCGATTGTAGAAAGTCACACACGCGCGATTCATTTCCTTCTGTGATCTCGCGGAGGTAACTTCGTAGGGACTATTTTTTCGTTGGCGGAGGACCGACGTTCTGTCAGTTTTAATCCCTGGAAGCGTTCAAGTTCTGATTCGATTCCGAACGGCCAGAACTTACACTGCGAACGCAGCTAATAATTCGACAGATGTGGAACCTCGAAAAAAAAAAAAAAAAAACGGTTTTTGCGTCCATAATTTACTCGGAAAACGGCACCTTATTTGATCTCCTGGGATCCTGAAAAAAAATCTCATTTGCAGCCCCATGAAAATCCTACAGTTCCCCACGGTGAAATCGGATCATTCTGGGACCCCCAAAAATGGATTCTACGTCCAAAATACTTCGAAAACGACACCTAACACGACCCCATAGCCGAAACCCTTTTAAAAAAAAGCCCTCCTGTAGCTCCTTTTTCGACCCACAGAGCCCCATGGGTTTGAGCGATGGGGCTGAAAACCTTGCGGGCACAACTAGATGGTAAACCGAGTATTTTGTCAAAATTTCAGGTTTAAAAAAAAAAAAAAAAAAAAAAAAAAATCCGAGGTACCACTGCCCAAAACTGACGGCGGGCGGACATTTCGTTTTCGAAATCTGGACATCTTGAGACGTATTATACATTATAATATAATTATAATAATGTCAAATTTTGAGGCCGATCAGAATTTTCGACCCCCGTCGCGATTACATACGTTTATTATTTCAAGAATAATAAACCAACAGGTCAACCGATTACCTACCTATCTAAAACAATGTAACGAAGTGGTTGTTTGCCGGTGGTGCAGAGGTCCCACCTAATGTAAAAATTAGGGAGAATGTTGACTCCTCTACTGTTGTAGGTACTAAATTGTTCATTCCCAATAACAATAGTGGCGGCCGGGTTAACCAAGTGGCTCTGGGAGTTGAATTCTGATGAGGCCATGGGTTCGAATCCCATTGGAGACCATGAAAATGTTGTATATAATGTACATATTATGTGCACCTGGGTTAAAGTGATTTACCAACTAAATAGCACCCTGTCATATTAGGCCGCTTCGGTCAAAAACCGTGACGAAAAACTCATTTACCTTTACCTTCACAATTAACAATGATTGTAGCGTGGGGAGAGGAATTTAGTACCAACAACAGTAGAGGAGTCATCATTCTCCCCAATCTCAATATTAAAAAGGTCATAAAATTTGTTTAAAAAAGGTTGTAATAGTTGTTTAAATAAGTTTTAAATTAAGTTTAAAAGTTCTTTAAAAAAAAGGTTATAGAAGTTTTTAATTAAATGATTAATATAAAATGTTGTAAATACTGAAAAAAGGTAATTAAAAAGCCGAGCAAGTGAAATGTTAAGAAAACAATAATATTACGTTAAAAAGTTTAAATTCAGCAGAATAAGGTTTCCATGTGGTGTTGACTGCCAAGAGTTGAAAGTTTGAGATTTTCAGCGGTTTTTACCAGGAGGAAGATTTTGGAAGTACATTCGATTGAAAGGGGTCCCTAGGACTCGTATTTGACCGCAGGTATTGAATTACCTACGTTCACAACCTGTTTGATAGATAGTCTGCCTTTTTGCATATGACGCGCTAAGGACCAGAATTGGGGGTCTTTTTATTATCTGGGGGTATGATGGGGTAAAGTGCGGTGGTTTATAGCGTTGACAATGCTGTAATGATATTTCCTATTATTAGTCTACATATTATTCTATAAGGGAAGGCGCGACAGCTGAGTTTTTTGTTTTTCACACGTTTTATGTCTTATGGTAGGTACTTATCGAGGGTTTTCCGCTTTGTATAAGTTTACAAAAACCAAGCAAAAACAAATCCATAGACTAGATGACTGGAGAATGAAGGAATAGACGAGCCGTGAATACGTCAACCAATATAAATGATGCAGATACAAGATTTTCTCCTAACAAAAATGTTAGTCTTCAGTCAGCAATGGTGTTTACTCGTGTAGGTAGATATGAGTTGTTTCTTACTTTGAACATGTTGAACAGCCTGCGTGCGCCCGACTGACTGAAGCTTAGCCTGTGATCCCTTCACAATTCATTCCCGGTCTCCCTTCCAGCCCCTCTCCGCTACACCCCGGGACAGGCTCGCTCGTTGATTCGAAAGTGCCGACTTTCCTTCTTCAAAAATCCCTTATTCTCAAACCAATCATGTCCTTCCCTGTGGTGGTTCCATAGGTACAAAAGTAGGGCGTCACATTTTAAATCTCATAGGCCAAAATATCTAGAACCAAAATGTCCGGGTCTCAGCCCTGCTGATTCGTAAAAGTGAGTGACTTTAAGTGAAGGATGAAGCGAATCGATAGTCTGAATAATTCAATCAAGGAGAATTATTCGCCGTAAATTCTTACGGATTTTTCATGGTTGCATGCTTCTTATTTAAGACCATGATGATTATATAAGTCCATTCGGAGCGTTTGTCGTCAATTCAGGGCGCAAAAAACCGAAGTTCATTTTGCATGTTCGTGTATGTTCAGAATAGTTTGCATGCTTATGCAACATGTTTATGCATTTTTGGTTTATTATTCTTGGAACAATACACCTATGTTTTCGCGACGGAGGTCGACGACTCCGATCGGCCTCTAAATTTGACATTATCCGTTTCAAGAGGTCTAGATTCCATAATATCCGAAATGTCCGTCCGCCGTACGCCGTCCGGGACGTTTTGGGCTGTAGGATTTTTTTTTTTTTTTTTTTTAAACCTGAAATTTTGACAAAATACTCGGTTTACCATCTAGTTGTGCCCGAGGGTTTTCAGCTCGATCGCCCAAACCCCGTGGGGCACTATGGGGCTACGGGAGGGGCAACGGGTAGGGTTTTTTTGAAGGCTTTTGGCTATGGGATCGAGTTAGGTGTCGTTTTCGAAGTATTTTTGGACGTAGAATCCATTTTTTGGGGTCCCGGAACGACCCGATTTCACTGTGGCGATCTATAGGGCTTTCATGGCGATTTCACATGTGATTTTTGAAGGATCCGAGGAGGTCAAATATTTTTCGTGTAAAAAACGAAAAGATTTTGAAAAATAAAATAGAATAAAATAAATTTAAAAAATATATATTCCAGAATTAAATTTCTGCACAAGTAACCTATATCAAAGAATAATAAACCCTAGTGTAAAATTTGCAGCTTTTTTACTTGGCTAACCGAGTATTTTGTCATCATTTCAGATCTAAAAAAAAGTTCTACTGCCCAAAACGGCCTGGACGGCGGACGGACATTTCGGATTTGGAACGAAACGGATAATGCCAAATTTAGAGGCCTCCGTCGCGAAAACATAGGTGTATTATTCCAAGAATAATAAACCAAAAGTGATGAGATGTTCAAATGGGGACCGCCAAGCCTCAGTAAAACCAACGAATTTAGTTCGTCAAGGAACGGGCGGTGCATTGGGTGTCACTGTGCAATATTGTTGAGCTAGTATGGTTTTGGTGCAATTTGACTCATGGTGTGGGGGGGGGGGGGGGGGCAGGGCTAAAAACACTATGGTTGATTTACTGTTTGGCACACTTTGTGCTTTGATATTAGAATACGAAAAACAAGGTAAAGTAGGGAGTCCAAGTGTGAAGGAACGGACCGATGAATAATTTTTTCTAATACCGGGCTAAGGTTTAATTTAAGTCTCTAGGGCTATTATTAGTGAGATCGCACACTTCGTCTGTGGAGCGTATGCGTCGATCGCAAAGATGTTGGACCAGTAACAGTTACTGTACTGTAACAGTTTTGAAGGCTTTTACTTTTTAAATTAGTACTTTCTTTGGTGTGCATTGTCATCGCTGAGCTGTACCTTTGTTTGCCCGTTTTTTAAACTTTTAGTTCGAAGAAAATTGGGACAATCTTTTTTGTTCGTGGTCGCCCTTTTTCCTGGTTCAAATCTACCTTACCTACACATTACGAAATTTGCAATCACAATGACCTTACTACACCACTAGATTACAGACAAAGGCTCCAGAGAAAGGTGACGTCAACTTGGACAAACAGGCCAAATTACGTCGTCTCTCGTGCCGCCTGACCCGCGTACGCAGGGCACGTGCGATCCGCTTTGGAGACGACCCAACTTGCCGAAAAAGTGATTTCTTTCTCTTTCACTTGAAGGGGGGATTTCGATTTCTAACCGATTCACTTGTCACGTTCTCTAAGGTTTTGGAGTGAATGCAGTTCAAAGTGAAACCGATAAGTTGTAGGACGTTGGAATGAATTGTTTCAAATTTTTTGTTTTTGTTTTTAGTGCAAAGTGGTCCACACAAGGTTTCAGGAAAAGTTCACATCCCTTTGTGGGTCAACGGTATTTTGTACCAAAGTAGTTAAGTTCAGTGGTCTACTGGTCGAGTTATCAACGGTAAATACTTCCTTCTCCATACATAACTTACTGCTTACGTGAGGCAACAGTAAAAGTTAGTGCAACATATTTTATGGTAACTACTGAAATAATTACCGTTGAAAGGACTGCATAAAAGGATCAATGAGAGAAACCGCCTCTTTCACTAACAAGTATTTGTCAATAATGTCAATCTGAGTCAACGCTCCCGATCGGAAGTGGACGATTCGCTCGGGTTCGGCGGGCTCTTACTGGATCTTTTGCCACCACAAGGCTCTCAAGTCCCGACATCCAATTCCAATAGAACTGCTGGCTCGAGTAATTGCTTCCTCCTCCCCTATCGGCTTTTACCTATTTCTCACGTAACCTTTTCCTTCGGGCTATGCAATGCAAATACCGATAATTGAAGGGAAGAAAAACACCCTAACGGGAGCTCCGTAATAAAATTGTGCAATTCTAAGCTGAAGACGGGAGAAAAAAAAGTTTGAGCGGCTCACTTCTAACGGCTCTCGTCACCAATTCGACGACGGCAGGAAGGTAGTTGGGTACCTACTTATTTGGTGCGTACGCAAGCACAACTGCAAAATACAACCTTTCTATGAGCTTTTAATTTTTTAGTATACGTTTCTGCTCGGTATTTCATTCCCCAACTTGAAAACTTCAAGTTCACACATTATCAGCATGTATCGATTTTGGCTTTGATTCAATAGGTACAGCCAATGAGAAATCGTTTCATCGGTTAATAAGGCACGACGAATTGATTCAGGCGTACCTTCCGCCAACGTTTATAGAAAACCCTAATTTTTTTATGGTATATCAAGTTCTTCACTGGGACAGGAGAGTTTCTCGAAGGCCTTGTCGAGAAGGGAGTCGCTGACGGCTTCGATGTTCGGAGGGTTCCATGCGGGTTTCTTGTCTTTGTCGACGAGTAGAGCTCGAACCCCTGGAAAATTTAGAACGGGAATGTAGCTTTGAAAATCAAAAATGAAGTTGCTCGGTCATCGAATGTTCATGAAAAAAAAAAAAAATAAAAAAAAAAAAACTAAGCTAGGGGAGACAAGGGATACAACCCCATCGTACCTACTCCTAAACCATTTGCTTATCTCAGAGAACTGGGTTATGAACAAGTCTGCAAGATAGAAAGCGTCAAACGTATCCCACTCTGTCCATTGGGATCCCTGTACAAACCATCCTCCTCTAGTTTCGTGATCAAAACATGAGTTAAATCAAAATTTGCACTCACCTTCATAAAAATCTGGAGAGATTTTCGCTCTGAGAGCTGCGACTGCCAATCTGTACTCCATTTCCAAACACTCTTTTAGGGTCATCTGCTTGCCAACCTGAAGCTCTCTCAAAGCGATTTTCAATGACGTAGGAGACATTTTATTGATGGTTTTCATTGTACTCAAACTCCACTCTGATCCCTCAACGCGCAAAGCCTCCACCATTTGTTCGACAGTTGGTAGAGAAAATACGCTTTTGATCAATCCCATTTTCGTGTTCAGAGAAAATTCGTGGGATTTGAGGCACTTGGCGTGTTTAGAGAGAATTTCATCGACATTCCCGGAGTTCATGTTATTTTCAGCATCCTGTATAAGGCCGGGGAGGTTTTTGCTTTCGATGAAATGTGTTGCTATGCCGGCTTTGGCAACGTCGATGCCTTGGAGGCGAAATCCCGTGAGTGCGAGGTATGTCCCTAACGGTCCAAGCCTAAAAGATACAGATTTCAGGCAGTCATTTACAAATGAGCATAAGACTGAAAGTAAACTATTTCCAGCTAAAACATGGGTTATATTACCTAGAGAGGAAGTAGCTTCCGCCGACATCAGGAAACAATCCTATTTGGGTTTCGGGCATTGCGAAAAGTGTGTTTTCGGTGGCTATCCTGTACCTTCCGTGGACACTGAGCCCGACTCCTCCTCCCATTGTGATGCCGTCAATGAGGGCGATGTATGGTATTTTCAGTTGATTTATTTGATGGTTCATCTTGTATTCTGTTTTGAAAAACGTTTCGCCAGGGCAAGTGTCGCAAGGGCCTCCCCTCGTCACAGCGACAATGTCCCCTCCAGCGCAAAACGCACGCCCGAATCCTCTCACCATAACGAAATCCAAGTTTTTCTCCCATTCCGCCAATCTTGAAGCGATGCACTCAACCATTTGAAGATTAAGTGAGTTGAGAGCTTTGGGTCGGTTCAACGTGATGAAGCCTCCTTTTTTGGTCACTTTGAACAATACTTCGTCGTATTCTTTGGAAGACATTTTTCGACAAACGAACTTTGATGGATGCAGAATTAGACAACGCTGAAGTACCTGGAACAGACATCAACATATCTATTAGGTACTTGAAAAATACCAGAAACAATCGAGGGAGATAATTGTACAGGGTTCTTTTAGAAGGGTTGCCATCTGTCTTTTATTTTCCCTGGTCAGGTTTTACTATAAATAACCTGCAAAAATATGTATAACACGTCAAGATCCATTCCCTCGTTAGGATTCTTTACCTTCCATGCTAAAAAAAACATGTCGAAGAGGTGAGCGCACCTTTCCATTTTTTGAGGGAAAGGTTGGGCTAAAAACACGAAGAATTTTAGACTATAAGATCGTGCCGGCATGCCCAAGGTGAGAGCAAAGTTACCCGTTTGGAAACCAACTGAGGGTAGCAGTTGGGGAAACGCCTAATCTTAAAACATTTAGTTATGAATATTAATCTAATATTCTTGGGAGGAGTAATTGGATCGGCCATGACAAGAGGGAGTTTGTTCAATCCATGGATGGAATGGATTATACGTGAAATTGATCGCTAACGCAGTCAAGAAGATTTACACTCTCTCCAGCTCGAGTGGGCTTTTATGCAGAGGGTCATGAAAAGAAACGCTGACGAATAATATTCGTTCATATTATGGACCCTTGGTTCATGAAATTAGACGCAATTACATGCCAGCACTGACAGGGTGGGAGATAAATGCCAGTGAGAGCGCCCTCCTCGGTCTCCCTGCGCGATTAGGAAGTTTAGGCATAAGAAATCCTACCGAAGCACAGGCGGCACACAAGACCTCAAAGCTAGCCACTCATCGACTGGTTCAGGCGAATCGACCAACACCAGCATACAAGGGTGAGTTAAAAGAAACAAGCCGAGTCAGATGAGTCAACAGCTCATGAAATCGCAGCAACTCCGACAGAAACGTGTCCAAAACCGAATCAAAGGAGCCTCGGCTTCGCAGTAGCAGACATTTCTCCCAATCATGAAGGCTTTGATTTCTCAGCAAGCCAGGGATGCAGTGGCCGTACCCCTGTAGCACTACCTGAGGTGTGTGGTGGGTGGGGGGGGCAGTATTTACTATCTGACATGCCCTAATCAAACGAGGCCATGATGTAGTCAGGGAAACGACGGCGATGCTGGCTGAAGTGGTCTGGGAAGGAGTAGCACTCGAGCTGGTCCTGCAAGAAGGTACCAAAAGGAGCCTGGCATTGGTTGCCAATTTCAAAGTGGAAGGAGTCCGGGAGAGTTGGAGGCCGGCGTTTTTCTACGACCATATTACAAATGCTGACGCCAATTACTATCTCTCCCAGGACTGGCGACGAACGGCAGAAGCAGCAGCCAAGGCTGAACACCACATGTTTGACCGGGCAGCAGAGGGCGCGAGGAGATCGTCCACCCCTCTTACAACCGCCTTACATCCAGAATGTCAGGCCTTCCTGTAAAATGGAAGAAGCCCTATTCGCTTGTCCCTGGGTGGACAAGAGTTCGCCTGCAGGGGGCGCTCATCGAGGTGGTTCCCTCAGACAGAGGTGGAGGGGTGGAGTCCGAGGGTACGGAAGACGGTGGAGTCCTCTCATAGATCGAGGAGTGAGGTCATTGACCATCGATCATCTGGCCATAAACCAATCTTGGAGAATTCTGAAAATTTATCAACGTTTTTATAGAGGGTTAATTTATTTAAAATAAAAATACCTATATTATTCATTTTAAAAAATTCTTCTGATTTATTAAACAATTTCAAGGAGTTTGTTATTCAGATTTAAGTAGAACATTAAAAATATGAATGAATAATTCATTAAATACGGGTTGATAAGTGAAGTCATTAATAGTGTTGGAACTGTATATTTCGAGCGTAAAACTCACGACTCATACAAAATCAAAACTGAACCAATCTACGAATGATCGCAACTGTTCAACATTTCGTTCAACCAACAAATAGGTTCCCTACGTGAATATTGTTTGCCCTGGTTTGGTTACTCGCAAATAATGAAAGGGAGAAGGTTTGGTGATAAATGAGACCCCTCTGCTTCTTCCTTTAACTTTTTTACTAAGGTTAAATACAATAGTTGGAAACCAGTTTCGAACTAATGCTCATCTTCAGCCTAGGAGACAATGTTGACGCAAAAGGGCTTCGAACATCAATCACATTCATCGCCAAACCGTTTCTTGGATCAGCATCTCTGCCCCATCAGGCAGGCTTCCATCTCATCTTGACATAAAGTCGTTATGAAAGGGAGTGACTGAACTTTGCTACAGGTTGTGTCGTTAGGTTCACGCAGTTTAATATATTTCCAATAAAGAAACTTATTTACACGGTTTGTAACAAAACGTTGCTTACCTATTTCAATAAATAGCCCACTTTTACCTTGGCGACTATGCATTTTCACTCGTTGAGGTCCGGATTTTGAGAAAATAAGAAAACGCTGCAAATTTTACACAAGGGTTTATTATTCTGTGATATAGGTTACTTGTACAGACATTTAATTCTGTCAATAAAAAAAATTTAAAAAAAAAAAATTTTTTTTTGGATTTTTATATTTCAAAAAAAATTTTTGGGGGATTTTTTTTTTTTCAAAAATTCTTTAATTTTTACTCGAAAAATATTTAACTTCTTGGGATCCTTCAAAAATCCCATTTTTAGCCCCATGAAAACCCTATAGATCGCCACAGTGAAATCGGATCGTTCCGGGACCCCCAAAAATGGATTCTACGTCTAAAAATACTTCGAAAACGACACCTAACTCGATCCCATAGCTAAAAGCCAATGGAATTCGTGGAGATCTTTTTGGGCCAAATCCACATTCAAATGGTGATCCTTTTTCTCGGCCCTCCTGTAGCCCCATTTTAGCCCCATAGCGCCCCACGGGTTTGGGCGATCGGACTGAAAACCTTGCGGGCACAACTAGAAGGTAAACCAAGTATTTTGCCAAAATTTCAGATTTTTAAAAAAATTCCTACTGCCCAAAACGGCCCGGACGGCGTACGGCGGACGGCGGACGGACATTTCGGATTTTGAATGTAGACCTCTTGAAACGGATAATGTCAAGTTTTGAGGACGATCCGAGTCGTCGACCTCCGTCGCGAAAACATAGGTGTATTATTCCAAGAATAATAAACCAAAATAGAGGGCGATCCTCAGCTATCGCTAATAGAACCAACTCACGTCACAGCCCATCAGCACCCCATTTTCAACTAGGTAAGTACAACTTACAAGTCTCCTCAAATGAATTTTTGAACTCATTTAGTGTGATCGATTGGGCATAGTGCAGAAGTACTCATGGTAATAGCACATTTCCTTGAGATTTCTGTTTCAAACTAGAGAGTATTAATTATTGTGAAAACTAAAGAAAACAATGAGTTTCACCTTTACGGACGTCATAGTTGCAGTTGTGGTAGCTACGTGCGTGAATGGTGGGGTCCTCGTCTAGAGGATATGAATATAAAGCGACTTCCTGATGGATAGTAGGAATGAAATAACTAATGAATTTATTACATAATGTCAAAATGAAAAGAAGGGCATAGGACCGGCTGCTTATCGCCTTCGCTTATCAGTGTTATCAGAATTATCTGTACACTAGGGTTGTGCAAAATCGATTTCATTGAATATCGAAGGAATCGATTTATCTCAAAACCCTCTATAATCGGACAGTATTCTCGTTCTAATCTGCAGCTGTGATGCTTTCCTTGGTGAACCCTGGAGCGGATCCATGAGCAGGTTTACCATACGTCCTCCTTTTGGTTTATTATTCTTGGAATAATACACCTATGTTTTCGCGACGCGGGTCGACGACTCCGATCGGGCTCAAAATTTGACATTATCCGTTTCAAGTGGTCTACATTCAAAATCCGAAATGTCCGTCCGCCGTACGCCGTACGCCGTACGCCGTACGCCGTACGCCGTCCGCCGTCCAGGCCGTTTTGGGCAGTAGGAATTTTTTAAAAAATCTGAAATTTTGACAAAATACTCGGTTTACCATCTAGTTGTGCCCGCAAGGTTTTCAGCCCGATCGCCCAAACCCGTGGGGCGCTCTGGGGCTAAAATGGGGCTACAGAAGGTGGTTTTTGAAGGCTTTTGGCTATGGGATCGAGTCAGGTGTCGTTTTCGAAGTATTTTTGGACGTAGAATCCATTTTTTGGGGTCCCGGAACGATCCGATTTCACTGTGGCGATCTATAGGGCTTTCATGGAGCTAAAAATGGGATTTTTGATGGATCCCAAGAAGTTAAATATCTTTCGAGTAAAAATTAAAGAATTTTTGAAAAAACACATTTTTGAAAAAAAAATCGCCTCAAAAAATTTTTTTGAAATATAAAAATCCAAAAAAAAATTTTTTTAAATTTTTTTTATTGACAGAATTAAATTTCTGTACAAGTAACCTATATCAAAGAATAATAAACCCTTGTGTAAAATTTGCAGCGTTTGTAGGATATGTCCTACATTTTACACTGTCCTACAAAATGTCCTACACGCTGGAATTAGAGGAAATTGTCCTACATTCCGACTTGGAAGAAAAAATAATTTAGTCTATAACGAAAATCGCTGCGGTCAGGACATCAAAGTTTGAAAGACAGAAAAGGAAATTTCCGGAATTAAATGCTCTTTAAGTCAAACCTATTGTAGACATAATGCCTACCATGGTTGCGGCTCCTTGGACCTGAGCACCATTAATCAACACGCCCTGTCCTACATTTTCACTTGGATTGCCCTCCTTTCGCAAAAAAGGAGATGGTAACCCTGTTCAAGAGAGGGGAGGGGTTGACCTCCCCACAGACCGTGATTATTTTAGGTAATATCTTGATATAAATGGTAATATTATGTCCGTTATGAATTTAGTGTTTCGGATGAAAATTTCAAGGACTGAACTTGTTTGGCCATGAAGGAATTTTCCCATGGAATTTGCTTTTGCCATGACCTAACTACCGTTTTGCCGTCATCTGGTTAAGCCGGCAATATTGGCAGGGCCGTGGAGAGAAAATCCGGGCCCGGGGGCAAAATTCATCAGGCCCCTAAAAAAAAAAAAAAAAAAAGGTTGTATGAAAATTTATCGGGCCCCCTAAAAAAAAAGGTATGAAAATTTTTCGTATATTGATCTGCCCCTTTTCCCATTTTGCCTCTCCTACCCCTTTTTTTACAAAAAAAAAAATTCTCAAGAAAATCCGGGACCCCCTACGAAGGCCGGGCCCGGGGGCAACGGGTCCAGTGCCCCCCCCCCCCTCTCTACGGGGCTGGATATTGGTATTAACCAACAATAAATGAGCGGCCAAAGCATGTTCCCTGTTCGGGCTTATTATTTGTGGAATCTGTATCCGCGACGGTTTATTTTTAACCTTAGGCTCCAATAGCATCATGGAGCCTTTTGTTTTATTATTCTTGGAGTAATACCCCTATGTAATCGCGATGGAGTTCGCAAATTCTGATCGGCCTCAAAATTTAACGTTATACGTTTCAAGATGTCTTTAAGCCGTCCGAGCCGTTTTGGGCAGTAGGGATTTTTTTGAAAAATTTGAAATTTGGACAAAATACTCGGTTTACGATTCAGTTGTGCCCGCAAGGTTTTCAGCCCGATCGCCCAAACCCGTGGTGCGCTATGGGGCCAAAATGAGGCTACGGAAGGGTTTTTTAAAAAGGTTTTCGGCTAGGTATGGGGTCGAGTTAGGAGTTAGACGTATTTTTGAACGTATAATCCGTTTATGGGGGCCCCAGAACGATCCGATTTCACCATGAGGAACTATGTGGCTTCCATGGGGCTCCTAATAATTAGGAGCCTATCCAATTATTGGATAGGTATTTGAAGGATCCCAGGAGGTAAAATATGGTGTCGTTTTCCTATTAGTTTTGGACGCAAAATCTACTTTTTCAAGGTCCCACATCTGTCCAAACATTGTACATACAAAATTTAATATTACTTACTTATTTTTTTCAAAAATATTTTCTTAATGACTTGATGACTTAATGAATTAATTCTTGCACAATAATTATTATAAAATCCTTTGTTGTTATTTGTTTAAACTCGATTAAATCGAAAAGTGTAAAAAACTCGATTTTTTCACAATCTTATTCGTCTTTGGTTGGGACGTCATCAAATTTTGTTGTTGTGTTTTGGGGAACAAGAACGTAGTCACGTTGAGAAAGGTCTTAATTAATAAAACTTCGCCCTTTGGTGCTTATTTTTGAATAGAAGAAAGAAATGTTTCATAAATCACGACGGGGCGAAAACTTGTCTTCGACAAGTCGGCTAAACTGCTTTTGTTGGCAGCATTGCTGATGTTGCAAAATGGCGTATGAAAAGTAGTTAACATGAATTAGTCGGAAAGTACACAACCTCTGTAGGGTGGGTTCGTGTCGTGTAGTGCCTGTTTATTTAGCTATCTTTAGTAGAATATCGATTCACTTATCATAAACGAAAAGTGTTTAGAAGGTGCTGTGGAAATAATATGTGATATAACCGGAGTTTCCGTCGGTTTGAGCTGTGGTCGGTGTTGCAGTTTGACAGCTATTTTTTTAACCGTCCAAGAGAACAATGCTGCGCTTCCTGAGTAGAAAAAACAGGAGAAACGGGCAGAAAAATGCGACCGTCGCCAAAAAGGACGCCCAGAGAATAACTAGCAATAAACATTGTGTGCAATGTCGAGTTTTGATGTTGGACGGGTCGGATCTGTCGATCGAGCTTTCGGTGAGTTGCAGCGAACCATCCAAGCGTTTGACATACCTGCTTATCTTGTTTGCTGTTAAGACAATGAATACGACATTGTTTGAATATATTCATTAAGGGTTTGGGGTACGCGTTGGTTAGTCATTACAGTGGATACATGGTACTAGTAGATTCTACTAGCAGATCTGTCTTGACATAGTTTGAGTGAAGGTGCCCTATTATAGGTGTATAATACACCAGCTACTGTACCTCTACATCAGATGTACGGGGTACAGTAGAGGTACAGTAGCTGGTGTATAGGGCACCTTAGTAGATTCTACTGTACCTACCTAGCTGCTAGGGAATCCAATCCCGCGCATTTTCATTCATTTGAAAATCCCGCAGAATTTCCGCTAATCCCGTGTTTTGTTTTACCTCATTTAACCACCAAGTTCAACAATTACAGTTAATTCCGTATCGAATATTGGTCCTGATTCGATACCGATAATAATACTGCATCATACAAGACGATAATCGTAAAAAATCGTCTTATATTTCCGCGATAAATTTAAACACTTGCTGACCGGTTTGTACGGTACCTACTGAATGTTATCGTGGAAATAGTCTTTTATGAAGACGGATACCCACTATCTCACCGCATCCATCTTATCAATTTAAGCACAACCGGAACATGTAGGTCCTACATTGTCGGACCATCCCACCGACCTCCGTAGAAGCTGAGAGGGCCTTTTCCGCAGCAGGGCTATTTTCGACTAAGCTAAGAAGCAAATTATTTTTTTCTTTATTATTGGCTGATCCAACTTTGAGTGCATTATGCTACTTAAGAGCACATTTTTTAAGTACATAAGTAAAATTTTCCCTTCGTGAGATAAGTAAAATTACAACGAAAAACAATAATTGTAAATGAACAAGTTTCTCGTTGTAATTATTATTTAATCCGTTGTTTTAATTTTTTAAATTTTAATGGTGAAAGTAGCATTGAGAGGATAATTCTAGTAGAGGAGAGTGAATCACATTTAAGCTCAGCAAGTTTTCAGATATTTGCTATTTTCGGCGCTAAGTGAGCACCCTAGTGGGTGGAAATAGTTTTTGGGGTCAAGAATGGGCTCAGCTCTTGTTACATGCACAGCGTATATAATATATACATAATATGTATATACCTATTATACGTGTTATTATGTTTCATGTTGAAGGATGGCAAAAAAGTCAAATAACAACTGAGAAGAGCATACAGCTCTTTTTTCGCGCTTTTTCAAGTTGGCAACTTTCCTAGTATTAAGTTTGGCTCGAAAATTATACTCTTCTGAATTCCTATCGCATATAATTTTTGCCTTATTTTCTTTCCATGTTGCTATGCTTTTTCTAAAATTGCTGATATGGGAAAATTGCTGAAATGCTGATATTGCGGATATCATGTGGGAAACGTAGCCAGCAACTAAGTAGCAAGACTTGCAAGACTTAGTGCAACTAACGAATTTTACCGCAAAACCTTTTCCATGTTTATTACGGGCGATTCGGGAGAGAGATGTCGCATCTGCTGATGGTCTAAATTGTTTATTAACAATAACAAAATTCAGTGTGGGAGTGGATTAAGCCCATCTACAGCCCGTACAAGAATATGTATAATATACAGATTATAATATTATTATAATATTATAATATTATAATATACAGATTATAATATTATTATAATCTCCAACATTTTCAAAAAAGAAATTAATTTATTTTTTTAAACAAATTGACTAAGCGCAGCTGTCTGGAAGATTGTACAGTTTTAACTCTATATATATAGATTTATAATATATTGTTGAAACTGTACAATTTTTTAGATATCATCTATTCTTAACTGTAAAATTTACTGTATTTATTGTATTTAATACAATCACTTGTAAAATGCGTCCAGTTCAATTTTTTGCGACAACTTCCTCCATCATTATTTCTTATGGTATTCAAATGAGCTCACATTGTTTCCTAGTTTGAATGATCTTGTGAAATTCTGTCGTTGTAATAATTACAAATAATACAGTAATGCAGTAATTATTACTCACTTTGTATCGCCGTAAGGCCTTTACAAATAAATCTTCTCATTCAGTAATTATTACTCTTGTCAATTCCTTCATTGTAACTGTTGTACTTTTTTAATTGGATTTACATATCAAATGTAAACATCATTAAACAAGGTTACTTTAAAGAATTATTCTTGTTTGTTCAAATGATATACCTACTCTGCTTTTTTGGGCTCTAGATGGGCTTATCAGCTCAAAACTGCACCCCGCACTAACTTTATGGTTGATACATTTGGACCACCAGCTGAGGAGTCATCTCTCTGTCTCTCTCACGTATTGGAATGGGCCTCTGCACCTTTGGCTAACACTAGCTTGGTTCTTTAAGTTCCTTATTGAGTCCTCTCGAAACACTTATATTTAAAATTTTATGATTCGAAGGCGTGGATTGGGATTTTGTTTCAGAAAAAGGCCGTAGGTAGCGACTTGTACGAGCAAGTGTTTTACTCTTTGGACCTGATTGAGAAAGATTATTTTGGATTGCAGTTCACAGACGCCAATAACGTACAGGTAAGCCTCCAACTGCCTTTCAGGTTGATCTTAAGACTTGTATATCGTTGTTTTTTAGGAGACCATTACGAGTGAGCTGCAATTTTCTTGGGAAAAGTTGCATTGGTTCTTAAGACAGAAAGTACTTGAGTTTTTGCTATACTAATGGGAGATCTCATCACATGAACAGATTCTGTTGATGATCCTGCCTCCCGGCCCCGTTTCGAAGGCGTGTGGTGAGGTCACCGTCGTTTTGTCACCTTGATTACTTGCTAATGACCCCCAGGAGACGAGGTTGACGCCTACCGGGTTCTTCCATGCATTGACAATTCAGAATTGAACCATTTTCTTTTTTTTTTCTTTTTTGTAATTGATTCGTTTAATCTCAATTAATTTTTCAATTTCCTTCATGACGCCGGCTGAAATCCGCCCGTCAACTATCGCGAATGGTGTTTACCAGAAGAGATAACATATGATAAATGGCGATTAAGCTGTCGCGTCCTCCTCCCTCTACACAGGAGCATTGATGATGAATGACACTGTCGGACAGATTCTGTTCAACTGCTTCTTCCAGTCATAATGGATATTTTCCAAACACTACCATAATATGGCCTATATTATAGAACCCTGGTTTTAAACAAATCAAGCTAACTCCTTTATCAAGAAAGATTCTTCGTTGCTCAGGTAACTTTAGGTTGAGATTCAAAACATTTCTTGCGGGCTTATTGAGCAAGGCTGTTGCGATTGGGAGTACGTGAGAAACCCTTGCTAGGTTCCCATTCATCCGTTTCTTAACAGTCTCATAGTTAATTAATGGAATCAAGTTCATCCCGAGTTCCTTTTGATGTGTCAAAAGAGTTTACGTTTGATACACTTTTCATCAATATATTCAGTCTACGATTAGGTATTTGCCGTGATATTATGGAATTTTATTCTAATGCTACTTGGAACTATTCCAGCACTGGCTTGACCCTACTAAAGCAGTTAAGAAGCAGGTCAAAAGTAAGTTTTAAAAACGACAATTCCATTTGACTAATAATCTAGTATACTAGGGCTTGTATCAATTTTTTGTAACATTCCAGTTGGCCCTCCTTACACGCTTCGCCTGCGAGTAAAATTCTACTCGTCAGAGCCAAACAGCTTGCGGGAAGAACTCACGAGGTACCAGTTTTTCCTTCAACTAAAACAGGACCTGCTTGACGGCAAACTCGAATGTCCTGACAATGTTGCGGTCGAACTCTCAGCTCTAGCTCTTCAATGTGAGTTTACATCGATTTCGCAGTGTTGTCCTCCATGCTCACGTTTAATTATTTTCCTTACTACAACAATTCAACAACTTTCAAAACTATTTTTTTAAATGTTGATTGTTTTGAATTTGTCTATCTGTTTTCTATGAAATTAATTTAAACTCGCTTCTTTGATGAAGCTCAAACATCTCATGTTCGTCGTTTCAGCTGAACTCGGAGACTATGACGAGGCCCGCGACACCCCTGCGTTCATTTCTGAGTTCCGTTTCGTCCCAAATCAAACGGAAGAAATGGAACTGGAAATTTTGGAGGAATTCAAAAAATGCAGGTACGTACGCCGTTAATTAGTCAATTGTGTAGTTTTCAGGCCGAGAAGCGCTCCTTTTATTTGAGGGGGGGCACTTCTTTTTATTCCGTCGATTCCTTTTTCTTCCCTTTTTTCACAAAACTCAATAATTGAGTTTAATAATAATTATCCCTTTTTTCAATTTCCTCTATAATTTTTATTTTATTTATTTATTTTAAATTATTTAAAAAATGACAACTTCGGAAAAATTGCCAAAAATAAAATCCTATCTAGTCAAAGTTACTTACCCACCCAAGCACAAACCACTGAAATCTTTCATTCCTTTTCGTGTCCTTATGTTCATGTTAATTGGCTGCCTTATGTTTGCGCTAATCTGACCAAATCCAGTCCAAAAGTTCTTTCGTATGCGCGAATTTCGACCATCGCGATCGTCCTGCTTCACCTCCCATCAAACACAGAGACAATTTTACAGGAGGAAGAAAAAACTGAATCTCCTGATTCTACATATCCAGACTATCCACCTAACAATACCGCCTATCTACCGTCACAACATACCATTCACTGAGCCAGATTGCTAACATGAAGAAGATAATATCGGCTATTATATTATAATAGGTGGTATTATTATATTTAGTTTTTCGGCTATGGTGGCTTCATCTGTAGATTTTTCCGCGAACTAGAAGTGCGATGCGTGAGACAGAGCTGCGCTCGTCGATACCAAACTCATTTTTCGAGAAAATGCGAGATAGGTGATATTGTTTCTGAGGCGTGCGACACGAATTCGTAGTGTATAGCCTCAACGTTTGTCATTATTATCATAATTATTGTCATTATTATAATAATTATAATATTGTCATTATGAATATTGTATTATGGTCTTTCATAACATTATTACATACGTTCTTTTCAAAATGCGTAGATTGCAAAAACGAAATGTCCGTCTGCCGTTCGCCGTCCTTTGTCCGAGCCGTTTTGGGGAGGATTTTTTTTTTTTTTTTTTTTTTAAATCTGAAATTTTGGTAAAATACTCGGCTTACCATCTAGTTGTGCCCGCAAGGTTTTCAGCTCGATCGCACAAACCCGAGGGGCTAAAAAGGGGCTGCGGGAGAGTTTTTGAAGGATTTCAGCTATGATGTCGAGTGGGGTGTCGTTTTCGAAGTACCTATTTTGAAGTAGAATACATTTTTGGGGGGTCCCAGAGCCATTCGATTTCACCGTGTGGATCTATGGGGCTACAAATGGAACTTTTGAAGGATGTGTGTAGGGCAAATGAAGCGTCGTTTTCCGTGTAGGTAATTATGGACGTGCAATTGATTTATCTGGGTCCTAAATCTGTCCAACCATTGTACGGAAAAGTTTTAATTTTTTCTTTCTTTTTTTAAATATATATTTAAAAAGGAATATAATATAATAAACATATTATGTATATTTTGATAATTTTTCATTTACATAAAATTCAGTTTTTCGCGATTTACGTACCTACTTCAAAGAATAATAAACCCTCGTGTAAAATCTTCAGCGTTTTTCTCAATTACTTGAATGATGAGTTCTAAAAGTTTTACTGAGAAATCTGAGAGGTACCTGTAACCATTGCTTGAACCTTCTCTGAAAGGAGTCAGTTAAAAAAAAGAAGATTTTTCAGAACCAAAAATTTGATCTTTCGAAAAATAGTTAAATGGTTTCCCATCTCTAATATGTGGCAATAAAAAACAAGCAAAATTATTTATGACTACTTTTTCCTATTCTTTGGGGACTCCTTGGCGCTCCCCGGCCTGCGTCAACAAATTCAGATCGTCAGTACGGAATGTGTGTGCCCGTCCTCCGTCATTCATCAGATTGTAATCGCCTTCGTACGCAACTGTTTATAATCGTGAGAGCACTTTTGTAACCTTGAGTGTGGGATCCCGCTATTCCCGTGTCCCGCTCCGCCGTCGGGATGTGTGCCGTGAGACAACCTGACGCAACGTCCCAAGACCCATTCAAGTTTCGTACAAAATAAAGCTTATCTGTTTTTAATGAAACTGGGTCGACCCGTTTGTCCTCACGTCGTTTACAACCCGATTTTCGCTGCCTTTATTTTGATGAAAAAACGTTGCAAATTTTACACTAGGGTTTATTATTCTTTAATATAGGTTAATTGTGCAAAAATTAATTCTGTGTCAATAAAAAAATGTTTTTGAAAAAAAAAAAAAATAGTAGTTATTCGGACGGATGTGGGACCTCGAAAAAATAAATTATGCCTCCAAAATTACTCGGAAAATAATTTACCTCCTGGTATCCTTAAAAAACTATTTTTAGCCCCATGAGAGCCCAATAGATCCCCGTGGAGAAATCTATTCGTTCTGGGACCCCCAAACATGAATTCTACGTCCAACAACACTTCGAAAAGGACACCTAACTCGACCCCATAGCCGAAAACCTTCAAAAGCCCCTCCAGTGGCCCCATAGCGTCCCACGGGTTGGGGCGATCGGGCTGAAAACCTTGCGGGCACAGCTAGATGGTAAACCGAGTATTTTGTCAAAATGGGCTTCTTGAAAAGGTCAGAATTCAGCATTTCTGACATCATATTCGGATTCAGCACCCTTTAAAACCCATAAACCCCAATTTTTAGTTCGAAAATCCGTATAGGTACGCGCTGAGCTGTTTTCGAAATGTTAGAGATTTTGAAATGAACGCCGGGCAAATTTGACGTCACACCTCGCCAGGTTGGGCGTCGAGTAGTTGGGCACTGAGCCGCCAGAGCGCTAAATAATAAATCTGAACAGAATCGGAATAAAAACACTCGGCCCAGGTCGATTTTTGAATAACATTCTTTGATTATAACCTCGATGCTCAATTTTCGAATGACCTTCTATAATGATTAACCCGATTTTCGATTTTTGGGGTCGACTTTTCGCGTAGCAAAGTTGGCTGACCTGCGTAGATGAGAGAGAGAGGAATCTCCCGGCCAATCAAAAGACGACGAAGCAGCCCACGTCATGTACCCTCTCCAGACCTCGGAATTCAAATATCATATTTTTCCTAAGGCCCTATAAATAATTGAAAAGGGTTTTCTGCAATATGGACCCGTTTTCTTAACTTTTGAAGCACGATCTTTGCAGGAAAAACATTTTAAAAAATCATTAAAGGAGCTCATTTCAGATTTAAAAAAATCCTACTGCTCAAAACGGCTCTGACGGCGGACGGACATTCCGATTTTGGAATTTCAAACTTTGAGGCCAATCAGAATTCTCGACCTCCTTCGCGATTACATAGGTGTATTATTCCAAGAATAAAAACCAAAAACAAATTGGGTGATTCTTTTTCTTACCTTGGGCTCGATGAAAATTTTCCTTCCTGTTCTACATTTTGTAGATCTTTTGTTCCAGGTGTAAATATTTTCATAGTCTGTTATGCTTGTCTGTTGACAAACATTCAATTTACACTTGAAACAAACAAACTGTTGGGGGTAGTCACGTTTTGACCCCCATTCATAACGCTCGTGTAAAAATATTGTTGGTGTGTGAATCTAATTAGGCCAAGTTTTACTGGCCGTTTAGACCAAGGCTCGAAATAAAGTTCGTGAAAAAATAAAAGCTCCCTAAATGAACGTTCAAGAACTTTATTTATCAACTCCCAGTGAATTCTGCTTCCAAAAATTTAGGCCAAAATTTAATTTTTCGTTCTTGGTGAGAACCGTTCTGGCTGGGAACGAAACTTTTCGTTCTCTAGATTTTTCGTTCCCATCTCCGTGTTGGGCCTAAAATACCGTGAATGTATGATATAATATGTCGTATTATGCAATTATGGACTTAAAATTACGATTATAACAAAATAAGTGAAACGAAATCTGAAGGAACAATATTTTATCGTTTGGGTCAAGAACGTTTCAGTTTGGGGGAACCAAATGGAACGATATTTCGAGCCCTGGTTTAGACAAAACTTGCTAAAACTTTTTTTTTTTAAATAAAAATACTTAAATGTCGTTTGGGTGAATTAAATTCACACCCAATACAAATTTTGTATTGAATTTATGAATGTGACGTTTGTTCGTCTAAGGAATTATTCCTTTATACGAACAAATGTCACGTTCATAGTTTCAATACAAATAATTTCAATTATTGTTAGTAACTGCATGTGCCTGTTTTCAGAGGCCTGACACCCGCTCTGGCTGAAACGAGCTATCTGAACAAGGTGAAGTGGTTGGAAATGTATGGCGTCGACAACCACACGGTGCTGGTAATAATACCATTTCATGTTAACAAACTTTATCAAATACAGATAGGTATGATATTCATGTTGAATATTATTCTTTGTGAAATAATATCACGTTCAATTACAGGGAAAAGACGGTTGTGAGTACTCTTTGGGGCTGACCCCCACTGGGATTCTTGTTTTTGAAGGACTCCAGAAAATCGGCCTCTTCTTTTGGTGCGTTTTATCCGTCGTGACTTATATTTTTTTTGTAATGTATTATTCTTGGAACTTGATTGCTCATCTACCATCCGCTTTTTCAGGCCCAAAATAAGTAAATTGGATTTCAAGAAGAAAAAATTAACTTTGATGGTCGTTGAAGATGATGACATGGGTAGAGAGCAGGAGCACACCTTCGTTTTCAGGTAAATTGCGTAACTGGTGGAATAGCTGTTGAAAAGGTTTATGAAATCTGCGTCTAATGAGTAAATTGAATGTTTCAGGTTACACAATGAAAAGGCTTGCAAGCATTTGTGGAAGTGCGCCGTGGAACATCACGCATTTTTCAGGCTGCGCGCACCCGTCAAAGGTCCTTCGGCCCGACAGAACTTTTTCCGAATGGGCTCGAGGTTTCGATACAGGTGGGACTGTAGGAAATTATCTCTTGTATGTCTACCATGTGTCGTTAAACCATTGCTCCGCTAGACGAAGCGCATTGATTCAACACAGCTCTAGATTAGACTGAGGTCATCCTGAGGTCAGCTCTAGATGAGAAGAGGTCACCCTCTGCTGGTTTTCCCAGCCTAACCCTCTTATAATATAAAATAGACATATTATGTCTATTCATGTTCAATCCTTCTCTCTTGTTTAATGTCGCCACACGCACAGGTCTCGACTGGCGCCAACTCCCCACTCCCTTCTTGCATCCCTGGTGGGTGGGAGTGGGGGGACGTCTTTGAGTGCCTTACCAAGAACTCAAACTTCGTTTTGGGATCTACCCTTTATATAAATAGGAACAAACTGAAATGAGACCCTTTAAGGGATCCAAATTTTAATTTGACTCCTAGCAGTTACATCCTATCGATATTTATCCTAAACATGTCTTTGTTTTTTACTTTGAGGTAATCTTCGTCATCTATGGCTCTTGTTCCAGCGGTAAAACCGAGTTCCAAACAACACAGATGAACCGAGCTCGGCGGAGCGTTCAGTTTGAAAGGAAACCCAGTCAAAGATACGCTCGTAGGCAATCCCACGTACTCAGGGAGAGAACCAGGTATAATTTAATTACTTCGCCATAAATAAACTTTGATTGAGATTTGTGAGTAACTGTCGTTTTAGTGGCTCTGTTCGTAATCACAGGCCGGAACAGCATAAACCTACGACAACAACTACTACTACTGTGGACTGTGAACCTTCAGCAAGTCCTAGCCCAGCAGCTAGTGTCGTCTCCAGCTCAGGTACTTACGTCAATTTTCTTGTTTTGGGGTCGTTGCTCACGTTAATTGAAATATATCAGATCTTGAGGGCAATTCAATAATTTATGAGAAGTAATTTGTTACTCTTTGTAAACTATTCAGTAGTTTGGCTCGAAGGATTTCGAAATGGTGAGTGTCCATCGTGGATAGAAATGTCATGTAACTTGTGTTTACCTTGATAGTTTCAATAAATGGAAAACGTTTACCTAATAGGCCCCGTTGCTGAAGAAAGATTGGACGTCCTTCTCAAAAGTTTGGCGAAGGATAATCCAGGAAATTCACTGGACGACAAGAACGACTCGAGTTCTATCAAAAGCAGCAAAACCGACACGGGTAAGATATTCCTTGACCTTTTCTGGTTTCTGGCTTGACTGTATTGTCTTTTGAGTTCTGACATGTGAACCCCCCCCCCCCCCTGTTGCCGACTGCGTGCATGTTGCTAAGTTCGTTAGGCGGATCAACGAGTGAATAACATGTAATTACAAATATTAGAACTATATTCGCAGCAGGAAAACTGTTTGGATCGATTTCAGAAGCTGTTAGGCACTTTTTCAGCAAAGTCAGTGAACATGTCCGGTTTTGACGATCGACCCCATGTTTAATGAGATCATTGGAAACATATTTTGTCGGAATTCTAAAAAAAAAAATCTTTCTAGTTGTTTAACTTGTCATTTGACATAATATTTTGGCATGCAGCCTACTACTATTACCAGGGTTGGGACGAGTTTCATGCCTACGTGTGAGTAAACATGGGATTTGGTAACAGTAGAACCCTCTAATTTCATTGTCCGACTCCCATCGGTGGGGGTTTTCCTCTTTACTTTTATGGAATAAGTCATGCTTTCATTTTGTCATACTTGTAATTTGTCGATGTGTAACATCAATCGCATCCGGTCAGTGAAAAGTAGTTAGAATGACGCTTTGTTCTCTTTTTCTTTGACTAATTCCAGACACCGTAGTTTCTGTTGAAAGTACCGGTGTTCCCAATAACAAGGCTGTCGTTGCGTGTGCTGTACCCCGGCCTATACCTCCTCACCAGCTCAAGTGCAATATCCTTAAAGGTAACGAGAATTATTCCTTTTTTTCTGTCTTTTGAGTGCCTATTCCCTATTCATTTAGATGTTGGCTTTATGTGCTTCTTACCACCGTTTAGAGTATATACATTGTTGGGTGTGGCGAACAGGAAATCGATGAACTATTGAACCATTCGGATATCTATGCATGAATCCATGTAAATAACCCGTCCATCGTATGATTGAAGTTCATCATTAAAAAATTCCCAATATGGCCTTAGTTTTGTCTTCGGTATGGTCGAAGGGTTTATGAGGTGCTGAAACTAATTTTTGTAGTATCAAACCCGCTATGTTATGTTAAATTTTGTATTTAGTTGAGCAACCCAATGCGTTTTCAATCTTAATTATATTGGTCCTTATGTTGGCAACGTTGCTTATTCCATTTTCAAGGATAATAGTTGAACTTCATGCTCCAGTATTTTTTACGTTGAATCGTTGTAAATGTTTCGTTCTTATCAACATTTTTTTAAATGCACAAGGAGATTGGAAAACTTGAGTTTATAAGATTCGACTGTAAAAAGTGGAGGAACTCACGTAATCACTGTCAATTTACGACGATTCGACGAGCAGAGCGAACCATGAATACCCTTATTATCCTGGAATCTTTCTGAATTTTCTCGTTTGTTGTAGCTAAAGTTGAAGAGGAGCTTAGGAAGTCCCCATTGCCGACAGTTGTTGAAACATCATCACAAGAACCACCTACCTCTCTTCTAGATATCAGCATTGAGTGAGTTTTATTAGTGCAATGGTTTTATGAACCCTTACTGTTATTGAATACATGCAGCATTGCCACGTTGTTTTTTTTTTTTTTTTCTCAGGGACTTACCAGGGGAAACCAAAGCTCATCACCCTCAAAACAACTTGGATCAAGCCACCTTCGTTTCAGTGGTAAGTCATCCGATAACTTCCTCTCTCTTTCTGTATACACAATTTACTTCTAGCGTACCTTTTTTTAAATATTTCGTTCAATTGTTTTGTACAGCTTTTTTTTTTATTGCATTCTTGTTATGGATATTTTTGTATGTATGTACATCGTTGAACGTTTTACACGCTCTTTCATTATTCAAATTAGCTTGGCAAGTAACAATATTTTTTGTATCTCGTTTTTATGAAAAAGCGTGTCTAACGATTTGCTTTTTTGGTGACTTAGTAATTGATTTGTCGCACAGCTCTCTGGTGTATTCAATACGTTGGTGCCGCTTTTTTGTGTTTCTGGATTCACCCTTTCATACTCCGAATGATCAAAGCGTTGAACGCTGCCTGTGTCAATGCCTAATGTACAAACGTCTTCAACATGTTTGTTTTCATCGCTCAGTGAACATACGGCGCACATTCACATGCTCCTTGCTCTTCTGTCACGACCAACACGTTGGGCACTTGAACAGAAACAGGGGAAGCTTAACTGGGGCTTAACATGAACACGTGAAAAACATGGTTACGTTGGTAATGTAGTACAAGTTTAGTGTCTATGTTTGAACCTTCGGGTAGCTTTGCTTGATGGCGATTCATCTGTGTGTCTTATAGCTGCTTTTGTATCATGTCATTTGTATCTATAAAGGTTCGTGTTAAGATTGCTAGGGTTAAATCCTGTCACGTAGCATGCCAAACGATCCGTAAACTTGTTGGGTACAAGTTGGGTAGATTAGTGTTAAATTGCCTTTAGAGGCCCTGTACAAGCACAGTATTAAGAAGGAGGTAGAAAAGTGGATTAATGGGCCCGGGAACCGAACGTCGACTAATACTTTTTTCTGAAAGAACTTCATAATTTGAAGGCATAGCAGTGAGTTTTGGGCTCCTACAGTGTAATACAAATTTCCAGGGCACTTTCGAAAATTTCAACTTTGAATCTGGAGGGAAAAGTGGCGCTACTCTCTCATTGGCTGCTACACGGCCGCCATTTCCGCCGTCACCTCCAGCAGAAGGGTCTTATGCTAGCGCAATCTGGCGGATTAGTAAAAGTGCCACCGCGGGAAAATTCAAAACGCCAAATATTCACTAGTGATTTCCTCTGCTCAGACACCTAATTTCTCAGTGCTAACTGTACTGAGCACTTTGTTCATTACTAGTTCAACTATGTTCGGCCGAATTTTCCCATTTCTCCGACCAAGTTCCTTGGCCCATTGCTGCCATTACCAATTTTACTGCCCCGCAGGCTTTTGCTGACAGAGTAGTATGTTTGGAAACTACTGACCAACCACACTATCCTTAGGGTGGGGGAAAACCTGCTTTGGCAACCATGAGAATCGCTCACCGCGTTGAAAAGTTGGTGCTCATGGTTTTTCAACAACAAGGAGACTCAAAACAGGGATGTAAAAAATTTGATTTTTTATACTCCTGAACGAAAATATCAGGGATCGATACATACTACTATTGTTATAGTCGGCGCGACATTTCTTCTGACGTGAGAGGAAGTCTACAAACAGGGAGGAAGGTGGGGAGGGCTGGCCCTCTGAGGGACGGAACGCGCACAGTTGTCAAGAAGGGAGAAAATCCTGAGAGAGAAATTCCCACCCGTTTCAAGGTCATGTTACAAAGAAATTGCAATCCCTCCGCATGCGCTTGAAGTTAATTCTAGGGGTGTAAATGGAGTGAGTTTCAATATTATTGAAACCATTTATGATCACTCACTTTATGTCTTTATATATTATATAAAGACATAAGTACCATGTTCATTTTCATTTAATCGTAATTCATTTATTCAATTCATTATCAATGAGAAATCAAATGCCTTCGACATTCTCTTGTAACTGAAATACCCCATACTAGGAATGAGTAGGTTTCTTCAAGGTAAAAATTCATTCCAACTTCAAACTCATCGTCAAACTCGGAATCGTCATCTTCAATTATACTAATTATAATGAAGGCGATTACAATAGTTTTCTTTTTATATGAACCATAAGTGTTTGAGATTTGGTGTAGTTTGAAAAGGCATCTTTGACAGTAACTAATAACCCTGCAGCAGGTCACGATTAGTAAATTAATACCTCGTTACCAATATATAAAATTAGTACTTCGGTATCAAGTTCGGCAACAAGTAATCTATCCTTTTTAACAAACGGTTGAGAGCTACAGTTGAATGACAGCGCGTGAACCGATTGAAGTTACTGGTACGGGATTGTACTCAGTAATGACAGAAATAAAGGGCTGGTAGTTTTGTGCCATTGGTTCGGCAACTCCTGGTACCAGACCAGACTTTTTGGAAGCGGAACTCTCTGGACGGAAAAAATATCGCGACGTGTACATTAAAAACGCTGCAAATTTTACACAAGGGTTTATTATTCTTTGATATACATTACTTGTGCAGAAATTTAATTCTGTCAATGAAAAAATTTTAAAAAAAATTTTTTTTTTTGATTTTTGTCTCAAAAAATATTTTTGGATTTTTTTGTTCAAAAATGTGTTTTTTTGTTTCAAAAATTCCGTATTTTTTACTCGAAAAATATTTAACATCCTGGGATCCTTCAAAAATCCCATTTTTAGCCCCATGAGAGCCCTATAGATCGGCACAGTGAAATCGGATCGTTCCGGGACCCAAAAAAATGGATTCTACGTCCATAAATACTTCGAAAACGACACCTAACTCGATCCCATAGCTAAAAGCCTTCAAAAAACCCCTCCCGTAGCCCCATTATAGCCCCATAGCGCCCCACGGGTTTGAGCGATCGTACTGAAAACCTTGCGGGCACAACTAGATGGTAAACTAAGTATTTTGCCGAAATTTTAGATTTTTAAAAAAATTCCTACTGCCCAAAACGGCTTGGACGGCGGACGGCGTACGGCGGACGGACATTTCGGATTTAGAATGTAGACCTCTTGAAACGGATAATGTCAAATTTTGAGCCCGATCGGAGTCGTCGACCCCCGTCGCGAAAACATAGGTGTATTATTCCAAGAATAATAAACCATAAGATCATGTTCCTGGCATTGATCCCTGGTCTCAACAGTTAAGGTTACTGAAATAATCCGGGGGACTGGCGGTGTCTCCCAGTACTCATGTACCACGCTGAAACAATCACAAGCGGTACTCCACCACTTTGAACTATTCGTTTTACCACGAACCAAGGTCTCCGAATCTTTGAAATGCAGTGGCAGTTTTCCAAAGCGCCTAAAACCTCTCGTTTCGGTGATAACTTCCACGATAACTGTGGCGTGTTGAAATCAGTGATCATGATCGTTTCTCTTCGTGGCAAAGTTTTTTGTCTTCTGATTTATTCTCAGCATTTTGGACTTGAAATGGTTGCAATAAGTTGTGAATGTTCAGATATGCAGGGTAAACAAACTATTAGCAACTGAGATACGTTATCCACATTGACTGAGTCTCAGCAGATACATGCAGTTGGGTTTTCGACGATTCCACTTCAACGTGGAGGAGCCCTTTGGAACTCTCTTTTGAGCAAAGCGATCAGATAGTAGTCATTCCCAAAGCCTATGCCAAATTGAAGCCTTCCTACATTTTTTATGCTGTACACTTTTTGGCCTCACGGTTGGGGTTGTAAGTTTCGCTTGCATCAGGGATGGCCAAGAAAAATCTAATGACCCACCATGAACTGCTTAGGCATCATAATTCATACCCGAGTGGAGGTATGATTCTCCAGTAAGTTAGAGAAAGCGTAGCATATTGCTTCGCGTGCATTAACCGTGCGGATGGTCAAGGTGTTTAAACTTATAAGGCTGGCTTACGTCCTCTTGGTATTTCAAGTTGAAATTTTCAACCCAGCGACCACAGGGCATGCGAAAACAGCACCAGCTGACGGGGCATGGTCCAAACAGAGATGGCATAAGTTTGGTAACAGAGGGTGATTGGGATGCAAATCGATTTTCGATTAAATCGGAAAATCGATTTTTTACCTCCGATTTCCGATTTTTTTGCAATCGATTGATTGTCCCGATTTTTATCCAAAAATCGATTTTTTTTTGTGAAATCGATTTTTTGTTTTTGCGAAATCGCTTTTTGTTTTCTGTATTGTACCTACTCTTTATGTACCTATGCAGCAGACCCACAAGAAGGATATAATATAACATAACCTCAAAAAATGCCCCCTCGCTTACTTGGAAACAAGAAACCTGCCTCTCCCAAACTTCCAATAATTGGAATCCAATAATAATTATTACGTAACCTCGGTGTCTACGTCAGTCCCGAGCGAGAGGCTTTTTTCTAAGGCAGGTCTCATGCTCACCAAGAAGCGCAACAGGTTGAAAGGCGACACTCTTTCCAAATTATTATTTTTGAACAGTGTACCTACCCGAAATTTACTTTTTCTAAGTGTAGTGGTCCAAATGCCTACCTTGTACGTAATTTGTTTGATTTTTTATTAAACGTGGCTCACCCCCACTTCCTAATTATACTTTTACTATGAAAAAGGTGTCTTACAATAACTATTATTACAGTTACAGTTCCAATATTTTCTTTAATAATTTGCATTAAATAAAAACCACCTAAATTTCGGTAGGTAAAATATTTAATTACCTGCTGATTAAATTACATGCTGTTTTTTTAATGAATGATAAATTTTTTTATTTGTCCGTAAAATCGATTTTTAAATAAAAATCGATTTTTTTGGCCCGATTAATTGGTACAATCGATTTTAGCAACCGATTAAAAATCGATTTTTGACCACCGATTTTGCATCCCTAGAGGGTGACTAAGTTAGGTAAACTTAGTCATTTTTGTTCCAAAGGCTTTATTTATTTATTTTTGCCATGGGTACAAATCATTTCAATCTATCGATATTTTGTAGCTACGTCGCTACATCGATAGAATGTTCAAAAATTTTATCGATATTAAATATCGAATTCCAACGAAAAATTTTTTCCTTCAATACCCATCCTTACTCAAAATCGATGAATTTTTGGTTGGACCTCTTTTCTCTCAGTGGTTCATGTATCGATTCTTTTTTAAGTATCGGACATCACAAACAGTCACACAGCAGGAATAATTCACTTTCAGATCCATACAGTAGGGATGGTTTTCTTTCCGATCTAGAAGCGATGTGTGTACAATATAAATTGACACGAGCGTTGAAGGATGAAGTAGAATACAGAGAGAGATGAGAGAGACAATGTCATTTTATAAAGCTTTATTTGTTCTTCTTCTAAATCATTCTGAGGGTTACTACTTTGAGGGGAAAATCGCCAGGAAGCAAAAAGTGAGTACTTTCTTCGTGGATTCAGAATACACCAGGCGAGCTGAGCATCAGAATGACTTGAACTACTGATGATCTGTCATTGCCGATCGTTCTGTAGGGAGGTGACAAGTTGACTCTGGCTCTCAGCCCATCGCTCAGCCCGGCTGCTCCATTATCGCCACAATCGCCGACGCCTGTCACTGTCACGCATTTCTCTTGGGGCGACGCGGGTCAAATCGAACAGAAGACGCTTCCTTCCTCACGCACCAACCCTTTCCTTCATTCCACTCCGACTTCGCCCGTTTCCACTCGGACCAAACCCTCTTCCCCTGTGACCCCGGCCACCTCGACCAATCCTTTCCTCAACCCTTTCGTCGTCGAAGAGGATAAACCGGAGCCCAAACCGATGGAAGCTGTCGAGATCAAAGCGGAGCCCATCAAAACTCCGGATCCACCCAGGCTTGTTCCTAAAGAGGACAAAAATGAAAATCGAGATACTCCTAACAAGGTACCGTTGATTTCCCCCACCCCTTTCTTACATCAAACAGCACATGTGTTTCAGTTTTGGTTTAATCGTGGCGTTGTGCGATGGGAATTGAAATTCTCCGAATGACGCTCTTCGGGGTTATCGCGAAACCTTCCTTGTTGGCTCACGGTGTACGGGTATTTAAAATGTATATTGAATTAAGGTATGTTGATTGCATGACATGATTGAACCTTCCATTTCATGTTGCTTGGTACCATTCACTGTACAAATGACACCACTTGTCAATGTGGGAGACTGACGACTCCTCTGCTGATCTAAATCGTTTATAAAATGAACGAATGAGGAATGGGAATGCACCTAAACTTCGGATTTAATCGTTAATATGAACGTGCTATCAGAATTTTGATTCCATAATATGGAATATTATTCAGTGTTATTTGTAAGCTATCTGTGAAAAAATTATCCTCACCGGCCGGAAACTGACACCGGTTTCGAAATGATAGGCCCTTCAAAATTCAATTCAATTCAAAATTTCTTGATGCCACCTCAGGCATTACTAGATCTGCGAGTAGGCCTCTGTCAAAACTACTTACCCATGTGTTTTTTCTTTGCGTAACAAAATTTCCGGTTGACCCGTCGACTAAGACATTTTCAATGTCAAAAAAATCGTTCTTCAAGTATGTAGGTACGTACAGAAGTCCATCAAACGCCGACCGCACAAAAAAAAAGTGAAAAGTCCACACAGTGATGTATTTTATTCCTCTTGACTTCCTATTCTGGAAGAATCCACCTTCTTACAACATACTAGAGTCTAGTTGTCTAGTAACTAGACAACTTCCTACTTTCAATACGGGGGTGCCTAGTGTTACTTGGGTGCCCAACGTAAAATTCCCTTTCTTTCCCGGCTGGGTGCCCCAGGACGGGCCGCCTTGCTCTTTCACACATCATTTTTGAAAAGCTGGGTGCCGAACGTAGGCCTCCCACCAGTTCAACATCTTCTTTGTCCATCTCGACTCAGGCATGCGCCTTAGCAGCCCATAGGCAATAGCCTACCAATCTAGGGTTTTTTTTTTAGTCGAGCAACCACTGATTCTGGCTGCTCGATCGTTTCCCTAAGGATTTCTTTTCGGACCCACTCCAATCGGAATACCCGTTAGCTCCGCCGCAACACACCCACAGCAGCCAAGCGTTGACGATTCCTCTGTGTGAGGGACCAACCCTCTCCTCCAATAGGTCAGAACATTTTCCACGATGGCATTCAGAATCAACTACTTTGTGCGCAAATGTGCTTCCCGACTCCAGGGGATCCCAGTCATACATCGTGTCGCTGCCCTGGCAAGCTGGATACGACGGTCGATGTACGCCCCACTTCACCCAGATCTATCCAGGATTTAACCCAGATTCTTAAACTGCTCAACGCATTTCACTGTTCCCAGCCCAGGCACCTGTATGTCACAACCATCACAAACCACAGTATTCTATTTTACCAGCATTGATCGTTAGCCCCTAATGCTAATGCCATAATGTTAATGCTATTGGCGAAGGATAACATTTTTGGTTGGGCTATAGCTGGACTTAGCAGCTCGATACCGGTCCACACGCTGTATTCGATCAATTTATGACAAACAATTTAGACGAGCAGAGAAGTCGTCTTTCTCTCTCTCTTGTCTCCTACATTGGATTGCACCTCTGCACCTTCGGCAAATGCCCACTTCGTCGACACTAAGAGTCTTCACCCGGTATGATGTAGTCTGGTTTCAAAATTACTCCGAAAATTGTTCCACAGTGGTGTGCGTTGAAATTGGGCTAGTACAACGACATTCAGTCCCGCTGATAGTGAACATTGGCCGGGTCCAAATTTTAATGCAGTCTGTTTCGTCGAAACCCGTTATCGCTATCGTCGTCACATCCTTGATACCCGAGGCAGCTCCCTAACTGTTTTCAGCAGTCACTGATTGCAAAAAATTAGATATTACCCATAACGGATGGAATTTCGTGAGGGTTTTCCCTCCGCTGTTGCTACATAGTTGTTTTGTCCCTATTGCAGAATTAGTGTGTTAGTGTTATTGCAACGTTGGTTGTTTAATGTGTGATAAGGGCGAAGGTATGGAGCTCGGAATAACATTTTGTAAATGGTTTTGCAATGTATCGCAAAGGTTCGCTTGGAGTCATTAACACTTTTGTACCGCTTTCAATGAGTTTGAACCAACTGTTTGATGGTCGTTCCTGGGGCTTCAGGCGAGGGTGCCGGCAAAGTTGTTGTCTCAAGGTTTGTCGTCTCCGTTTACAGGGTTTGTTTCAGTGTGGAAAAACCAAAGAACGATTCTTTTAAAAAAAACGGTCTCCCCCAAAATAGGTTTTTTCCGACTTGTTCAGTTCGACGGTCGTATTGGAAAGTGGTACATCTTCTTCTGGGGAATCCTGCCCGTCTTCTTCTTCGTCTTCGCTTTCCTCTTCCTGTTTAGTATACCCTGTGAGTAGCGAACTCAAGTAAGAATCGTTGCAGATGTGTTTGTTTGGTGAAAGGCGGGTAAGTTTCAGTTTTGATTAGCTCGAGTAGTTTAATTCCATAGCTTTATGACATACGTAGTTCTAAATAAGTTGATCAGTGTGTACATTTAAAAAAAAATAAGGTGGCCGCATTAGTTGAGCGGATCTGTGCGTTAGTATCGTCATGTTGCCTTTTGAGAAAGCCTCGGGTTCGAACCCCGTTGAAGACCATGCAATTTACAAGAGCCTGACTGCGTCCCGGCATGGACAACGTTTTTTTTTTGTTAAACTCACTTCACCTTTCTGGTTGCTATGTAACCTAGGATCTGCTGCTGCTAGGCTAGGATAGCTGTTGCTATCCTAGCCTAGGATAGCAACTAGCAATGTTCTCTACTGGCTGTTTTGGATCATCATTTTTTCTCGCAACCAATCAGAGCTCTAGCGTTACCGCCGAGCAAAATTAAATCCACATTCGCCTCATTATGCTCCCAATGAACACTTCCATTTTCCAGGATCACGTCAACAACGTCTCGATCACCTCCCTCAGCCAGCTGTCCCCTTGGCTTGTCGGCTGCGAACCCACGTCGCCCATCAAATCCTCTCCCAACACGGTCATCACAAAAACCGTCATAACTACTCAACTGTAAATTCACCTCTAGTTTTATACTTTTGTAGAAACTGTTTTATTCTGTTTTAACGGTAAGTTGTACGGACTCAATCATTCCTGTCAAATGCCATTTTTTCTGTACATTCCGCTAAGAAGCTCATATCTTTAAAAATCTGTGATGCGATTCCATGTGCAAAGAGAGGCAAACATGCATTATGTACTTATGAGTTCATTCAAAACCCTTAAGTTCATTCTTACAGGTTTCCACAGATGTGCTAAACTCAATATTCGTACTTATTTTACTTCCATTGTTAAAATGATATTTTATTGTACATAGTTATTTTACTTCTGAACCAATATCAAATTTAGTGTGTACGGATTTAGTAGTTGGCAATTCGTTGATAGTTTAAATTATTAGGATCTTTCCGCAGTTTTAATTAGTTTAGTACGTGCTGTATTTAGCAAGAGACGTTGTGGTACATTTTAAACGATGTTTGTGCCATTAGCTGCATCCAGCAATATTTATGGCCTATGAATGGACTTGCACCGACTCAGTTTGCTACTCATACTCCAGTTGTTTGTCAAAAGATGCCCACAATGGATCCATTTGTCAAGGGGGTAGGAAGTAAAGGGGACGTACCGGTAGGCATCTTTGTGTCGCAGTTAGCATTCTGAGCCGGTTTGGCGTTGTTAGTAGCCATTTTGGGTTACACGTTAGATCTTGAGGGTTGAGATCAAATCTCATTAGGCGTTCTTCCTGTTTAGCGAGGAGAGAATGACCTAAAAGGGCCCTTTCGTGAATCTCAAAATGACTGCTATGCCGTAGTTCCGATAAGTTTCAGAACATTCCATTATGTATTATGGGAATTAGGTTTTCTCGTGAGATATTATTATTAGGCTAGTATACAGCGGCATACCACTTGAGCATCGTGTCCGCAAGATCGGTACGTATTTAAAGTTGTTTTTATTTTCGGTCGAAACGCATCTGATCGAACTTATTCGTCCACTTGTAGGTGCTATTGCTTGTAAGTTCCACCTATCAAGGTTGGTACTGTTCGTTAGCTTGATCAAAGCTTTGTGATTTAAAAGAACTCGTCTGTCCATTTGCGTGCCTTAATTTGAGAATACGGCTAGTTGGTATTTTTATGGTCAAAATCATCAGGTTAGCCGTTCACAGAGTATTTATGACAATATGTGTGTTGCACATTTACCTTAGGTACATACCCTTTTTTGATTGACACGAGTTGAGAGGGTGGTATATCAGTATATCGTGTAAGAGGATCATCTTACAGTACTAGCTGCACTGTTTTATTTGAATTAATTGGATCTAAGAAATGTATTAAGCTTCATTCTTACTCAGGTTCTCGCTGATAATTCTGAAAACAAGCTCACTCAAGACACGTTCTAGATGATGATAATGTTGGTTTTGGTAAAGACAGGTTAGTTACTGACTTGTAACAAGTGCAATAATGAGCAAAAGACTCGTTTGTTAAGATGGTATCAATACGGCAGGGAACTGGCCAGCGTTGGCAGTTTTCTCTTTCTTCCTGACTTTGCGATTCTTTTCCCCAATCATCCTCACATTTCTAGGGATTACGGGTTCCTTTGATTTCGTACGCGACAGAAGGGACAACCTCGGTCGCTTTGTATTCTAACCTGAACCTACGCTTTTCTTAGGAATTCTTGCCTTCGTCTTGAAAATAATTGTTATTGAAACTATGGGTATTGATCGTCCTATATATTTATATGATCATCAATTATTATGAGACTCAGGTGACATGATCCGTCCTTCATGTCGGCGTCGTTGATTTGGACGTCGCAGTTCATAGTATTTTTTATGTGTGCCCAAGTTAGTTGTTCGATAGTGAAAAAAATATATTTCTCTTCAAAAACGAATCTCTTCTTCTCAGCCACCTTCAACCTACTGGCATTCAAATTACCGTTCAGTTCGTTTGATGTCATTGTATGTGATTCCATTTCTGCCCAGTAGGTGTTCCTAAAACGGAACGAAACTGAATATAATTTCACTTTCTCTCCACTTCCCACCTCAAAACAGGGGGAAGACTGAATCTCAGCGAAAAGTTTATTTAATGAAAGTTGTAGAGAATTGAATTAGCTTCGAATCAAAGCAGACTACAGTGAGTAGAAATTTGGGGGGCAAATTTAAGAAAAACAGAAAATGCGTATTTTGTGATTCTGCTCCGGAACGCCGTTTTATGTTGCAATTTAAGATAAAACTCTTCTTTTTTTTTAAAAATTTTGTTTACGCTCATAATTCCAAGTCTCCCTATAGGAAGTTATGAATCCAAGTTTATTTCAGTTCTCCATTATGATTTCCATTATTACTGGTCTCCCTATAGGGAGTTATGAATCCAAGTTTTCGTGGAAAGAAAGGGAAAAGTTTGCCGAATCGCCAATTTTCTTCCTTTTTCGCCCGAATACGCTTGGTCTCACAAAAAAACTTTCCACATCAAATTTATTGGAAATTTTGTTGTAGGTACATTTTTAATATAGAGACTTAAATCTTCAAAAATGCACTGGGATGGCGCTAGAAGCTAAAAACTGAAAAAAGTGCCTATTTTTTAAAAATGGCGGATTAAGCAATGAGGAGGAGATTGCGAAACCTTGGATTCATAACTACCTTATGGGGCTATACAACATTAAAATATAGAAAAAGATGCTAGCACTCAGACATAAGGCCTCGCTTCTCTCGGCCGACCCCTTTATCAGGCATCACCACTTTCTCGGACAGAAGGCCTCGCTTCGCTCGGCCAATCACTTAATGAGGCAGAAGGCTTCGCTTCACTCGGCCAACCGCTCATTTGGATAAAAGGCCTCGCTTCGCTCAGCCAACCACTTTTTCGGTCAAGTGACAGTCGCTCATTGCACCAAATTTAACGGGCGTCCTAAATCGTCTTCCCACACACCAGAATATATCTGAAATTAGCGTAGAATGAACCGTCCCCCCCCCCCCCCCCCCCAAGTTTCCCCGCCTCCTCTACCTTTCTAAGGTCCCTGGCACCCCAGGTTCCTCCCGTTCTGACGTCCACCTTTCCGAGGTCCCAGACAGCGTCCAGTATTAAAGTTCAAGCGTGCGCCGGATCTCTGGAAATCGTTCAAATTAAACTCGCGGTCTAAATTCGCTCATTGTCAGAACTCGTTGTTTCGGGATTTCGTATTAAACTTCGGATCTCTAGGTAGGATACGGAGGACCATTAACAACGAAGATACGAATTTGCACGCGCCAAAAACATTGGTTCTCAAACCCCCTATTGGTAGTTAAACGGTTCACCGAACCCGTAGAAAAAATCGTATTTTTATCGCTTACGGTTTTCGGAGGAGTAGGCTCCTGATATACCTAGCCAGCTACAGACACGGAGAGAATTAGTGATATAGATTAGTAATTATTACACTTGATTAATGTTTATAGCCCAGGATTTAACGTGGTTCAATAGAACAAAATTTAAAAACAAAACTTACCAGGCGTTACAGTTGGAAAACTCGCGGGCGAAAATTTGATCGATCTTTTGGGAACAATAATGTGATTCACGACTTTCTGTCAACAATGAAACCTTCAACGCCAGCGCCCTTACATGGGCTATCCTTTTACTGCCTCGAACTCACAGAAGGCGCTGTTAACTTCCTCAAAAGCAGGCGGCTTTTGGTGCTTCGGGATCCAATCCCATGGAAAACCCCACCAGGTAACCTCAAAGATTCCTTATAGAGCCTCACGGTAGGTTCTGCCAAATCTTCTTCAAAATTACTTCGAAAACTAACCCCCGCTCGATCCCCTCGCTAAAGCTGTTCAAATCCCCTTTTGTTGCCGCACAGTGACGCAGATTATATTAAGTTTATTGCTGATAGATCGACACAGTAAAAATTAGAGTAACAGTAAGGCGCTCCAGGTTTGACAGTCCATGTCCAACAGAACCAAACAGCGAAGGAAGCATTGGACCGCGGTTGACCTCCCAAAAACAACCTCGATCACAGCTTCCTCGCAATAGGTGAGTGGTGTGAAATAAACTTTCCTTGTCTCCTCATTCTAAAGCGTTTTAATCGACATGGTCAGATTGCACATAGTAGTTAAAGTAATTTAAATACAACAACGGAGCTATAGAAGGCTAATCCAGCTTACAAGCCCCTCATTCAGGACAGTACCATCACGTGGGCTCGATCCAAAATCTAAAATTAATACCTCGGACGTTAAACATCGAATTTAAAAATGTCAACTTTATTCATCCATTTGTGTTAATTTGACTTAATTAACCGGTCAAATGCATTGTGATAAAGTGAAGAGCAAGTCGACGGGGCACTGGCGTTGAACCTTAGATACGGCGTGAGTGATGTCTAACGTCGATACGCCTACCCATGTTTATTCTCCGAAAATCCCATTTGCCTTTTAACTATATTTGCGCCCGTTTTTGAAATTGGCATGCAATTCCATTAAAAACCGCTCAAAGAGTTACAGAATTAAAATAAATAATAAATTATTGCATTTAATAACAAGTGATAATAAAATTGAAACCTATATTTTGGGTTGAGAAAATAAATAGAACAAAAACGATTAATGCTAAGTAGCTAAATTTAAAAAAAATCATTAAGAAATCCCGAGATTTCGCAATGGGGCTTGATGGTACACTAAGACTAGCCAATCCGCATTCAAATAATTATTAGTAGTTGGGTCATAAAATTAAATGGAATAGATGAATCTTTTCTCTTGTCATGAAGGAGTAACTTCCTCGGAACTCATTCACTGAATGCCAAGATTTGTCTGGCAAAAAAGATTTTGAATTAAAACAAAAATCTGAATGCTCTTCGTCTCTTATTGCTACGATATGGACGAGGAAACTCCCTTGTCAGCGCAGGAGCATTCCAACCCGTAAAAATGAGCGTCCCATCAGCGTGGATTGTCTTCACGCTTACGTGGGACGGTCAAGGTAACCCTGGGTGAAAGATGTTTCCGACATTGCAAGACAACATGCGCGTCAGATCACTATGCCTCTAACTGAGCGCTACCAGCTCAAAGTAATGGATTTTGCTTTAACGGGAAGTTGGGTGGTTTAATGGTTATTTTTGATGAGTTCCAACAACTTGATCAGGTTCCTCAAACTCGAAATGTAGTTCGAGTCGAGGGCGCCGTACGCAGGGACGACGTGGGCGAAGTCGATCATCACCACGTTGATCCAGGAAGCCGGCTCGACGTGGTTCTCAGACGGATTGTTCGAACCGGCGCCGATTTGCTGAGCCGAGCAGTTCAGTTCGAACTGATGGGCGTCGTAAGTGAATAACAAGGAGCTGGAGTAGATATGCACTTGCGTCTGCTTGAGCCACATGGATAATATTTCGTCCAAACGTTTCAGGAAGTGACTGATGAGGTAACCCGAGTGGCCGTACGCCATGTTGAAAAACTCCTGAAAAGCTATAGAACAAGGTATACGTTAAAAATTGTCGGAATTGGCTCCAAACACAAAAACAGATCATTGATAACCCCAGGGGAAAATGCACAGATTTAACCAGCCAGGCCATTTGAACCAGATTGGCTCCCACCAATAAAAACTTATCACCTTTTAAAATCGCGAAAATGAAGAAAATGTATACTGTTATGCGCAAGAATATAAAGCCTGTTGAAGTATTTGGAACGGATGCAATAACGCACGAGGGGATCCGTTCGTATTGGAGTAAAAATTTAGTGATAAGTTTAAAATGATGCGTGAACCCACGTATGGGGTAATTCTGAAGGAAGCTGAATGACATTCATTGTATAAATTGGTAAGGATGCGCGAACCGAAGTTTGGAGAATAGGAGGAATGACAAGTCACTTGATCAAGAATAACGCAAGTGAGTAGAGAGGCAAGATCTGGCTAATTCAAAAATTGAAGAAAAGGTGAGCTGAGGGAACTGTTCTGGAGCCTGCCTTGATATAGTCAGTCCACCCCTTTGCAGGGCTCGCCCCTCTCTAGGTTCTCACTGTAGTGAGGGTTGAGTCTCGTCAGTGGGGGAAACTCCCTGTGGCTGCCTCCCGTTCTAAGAGGCTGAGCATTGTACCAATATCAGCTCCTTTCTACTTCCTTATTTACTTTGGTTATTTAGTACAAATATGTGGGGGTACGAAGAAGAAGTTGGAAAAAAATAAGATTTAGAAAGAAAGCGGCAACTGGACTGTGGCGGATCTTCCTCGGAGGAAGTTCCTCCTCCTCATTCTCAGCTTTGCAGACTGCTGAATTTAGTTCGGACAGACTCCACCATAGTACGCTACAAGCAAGAAACGAAATGGCGGGAACACGCGAATCTTCTACTTCCCCCGTTAACGATTTTACCGTTGCAGGGATGGGCTTTGAGTGTTCTCGCGAACTAATTAATTGATCTTCTTAATTACTCATCTAAACTCCTCCGATGCTGACGAAACTTTATGAGCAACTGAACGACCACCAGAAAGTCACGTAGTGAGAGTGGTAGCCCTCCAATTCTTCTTTTGAAGCGACTATGACAACACAGAAGGAGTGGGGAGCGTCTAGTCGCGAGCCGCCGACGCGTCAGGGAAATTCCACCTTTAGACCAAATGGACCCAGTTTCCCCTACAGCTGTTTCACGTTGTAGGTACAACACCGTCGTTGTTCTCCATGACAAAGCTACTTTAGATGACGAGGACGGTACAGTAATTTCTCATCTGGGACTTATGCCAACCAACCCCCAATAGCCAATCAGCTGAATGCATGATAACCATCGTACAGCATCGCCTAGAGAATCGAACTTGGGGGAGGGTTTGTAGCCTAACGTTAGTAACTTCGAGGACTGAATTTTTTTTTTTATTATGATCGACACAGCCGACACCAGCAACGTTTATCCAAAAACTATGCCAACTGGTCCCGGTCTCCCCTACCTTTTTCAGCGGCGCTTTCGTACCCTAAAAACTGACAACAAATTGGAAGGACCGGCGCATTCGCAATTCACACCACAATAATACATCTCCTACCTAATACATCGTAAAATATCATGACCATTCCATCATTGAAAGATAATACTTTGGAAAAATTTACGACACCAGCCGGGTTTATCCCTATCGACCCGCCCTTGTATACGACCCTGGATGCTCCCATGCTGAACATTATTGGCGTGGACGACTGAGATCTTGCATAACTAAACCACTGTAAAGAACGCTGAAAATTCTACACAAGGGTTTATTATTCTTTGATATAGTAGATTAATTGCGCAAAAATTATTTCTGTCATTAAGAAAATATTTTTGAAAAAGTAAAAATAAAATAAAAAATTATTTCTTCTGTAGGTACAATGCTTGGACAGATGTGGGACTAGGAAAACGACACCTATTGGGATACTTCAAAAATCCCATTTGTAGCCCCATGAAATCCCGGATCTATAGATCCCCACAGTAAAATCGGAACGTTTTGGGGCCCCTAGAAATGGATTCTACGTCCAAAAATACTTAGAAAACGAGACATTACTCGGCCGCACTGCCAAAAAATTTCCAAAACCCTACCGTAGCTCCATTTTAGCCCCACAGCGCCCCAGGGCGATCGGGCTAAAAACCTTGCGGGCACTAACTACATGGTAAACACTATTTTGTCAAAATTTCAGATTCAAAAAAAATTCCTATTGCTCAAAACTGCTCGGACGGCGGATGGGCATTTCGTTTTTGGAATCTAAGACCTCTTGAAACGTGTAGTGACAAATTTTGAGGCCGATCAGAATTTTCGACCTCCGTCGCGATAACATAGGTTCATTATTCCAAGAATAAAGAACCAAAATGTGGAAAATGCGTTCTCACCCAGAGGGAGACTTAGTTTGTCCAGCGTTTTTCCTTCCTCTTTGCCCATTTTGTGAAATTCCCTCGTAGAAAGATTGTACACTTGGTAACCAGGAATGCAAAACCCGAATTCTTTTTTCGAGAGGCGATATTTTTCCTGAAACGTTCAAAATCTCTTTACGAATCTGCCAGATAGTGAAATGTACGTACTGAAACCAGTAGGTGAGAAGTAATTTCAAAATCTTAGGCATGAAAGAGCAAAATTCGAATTCTCACTTCTTCTGTTATGCGTTTGGCTTCAGACGCATTAGGGTCCCACGTTCTGGCCCCGATTTTGACGTCCATAACGCAGGGCTTAACGTAACCCTTTGTCACATCTTGCAACTTCAAAAAATTGATGTCTGAAACCGTATTACCAAACGTTCCAAGTAAGTACAGTACATCTAAATGAAAACCTTAATGTGTTGCAGTATTCTGTTAAGGGTCGTACCAAGTCCTTGAATCTTGAGAAGGACGGTCCCTTTGTAATCAGGAACAAACTTTTGGAAACAAGTTAAATTCTCTTTACGGGCTATGTCCTCATAAAAGCCGATTTCTGTTTCACTCTGCGGATGTTTCGTGAGAGGCTTCAGGACAAAACCGTCCTCACTCTTGAGTATACCTGAGGAAAAAAAAGCAGCTGGATTCCTTAGGCAATACACGAAAAACGAAGCACAACAATCTACTACTACGAAGCACAACAATCAACTATTTCCCAATAAACCCAGCTAATGGTGTCATTATTTACCTGTGGGGCTGCCGTCCTTCATGTCGTGACCAGCTACTTGGTTTTCAAACGCGGCGAATCCATGGGGGAGTAATTTTGAAAATCGTTTATCCATAATCCATTTAATTTGGGCATTTAAAGTCTTTTAAAAATTTACCAAAAATTGAGGGAAAGGAAAAACATCGGAGCAAAAAGGGACGTAGTCATTCACGACCTCGAATAACAAATACGAAGGAGGTTGCCAATGTTGCCAGACGGCTTTGGCCGGAAAGGGGGCAAAAACCTCACCGGGGACTTCATTTCCGCAAAACAGGGACATTTTAAATTAGGTGGAGATTCATGTAGGCTGAATAGTACCTACTAACCTTGTAACTGTTTTCGAGAAAATAGCTGAAATCGCTGTTTAGCGGCATATTACTAATTATGGTTGATTGATTTTTTTCAGTAGGATATTATCATGTTCATTTTACATTGTGCGTAGTCTAGGTAGGTACGTTTTAGGGAAAACAAATTAGGTAAATAGCCTCACGTAATTACATGATGTTGAAAAATTACGTTGACTAATTTACGACGATGCATCGAGGAACAAAGTCGATATTTTGATATATCGATCTATATTTGAACATCCCTAGCCCCATGGAGGAAGGGAATCCTTTCCTCAGGGAGCTTAGAAGAAGAATTCTTCTTCTTCTAAGCTCTTTGCCTTTCCTCCATGCCCTAGCCCATTACTACTAGGGATGTATGATACTTCGAAATGTATAAAAAAGTATTGGGTCGATTTTCAATGAGTATCGATTCTTTTCAAAAAGCATTGGAATTAACAAAATTTTAATCCTCTTGGCCGATAGTCTGTAAAATATTATGTTGGTGGTGATTTTTTACTAGCGATCCCAAATTTTAGGGCCTAAAATATTATGATCAGGGAGTTTTTACTGATGATAGACTCACGCGGAGTTCTAGGATCGCTTATTTTCACTGTTCACAATCGACCTCGTCGATGATTACGTAAATAATTTTCGACAAAACTTATTATTGAATTTTGTAGAAAGGAAAATCCTCGGAAGAATAGTATCGGGTCCGATACCTGTAGGTAAAAATGTATCAGTATCGTGATTTTTATTTTAGAAAATGTATCGACAAATTTTCAAGAAAACATCGATATTTCAAAAGATCGATACTTCTTATACATCCCTAATTCCTACTATTCAATAACAAACTTGTAGGTTGTCCAAAAGGTTGTCCAAAATTTAATGTCGTTGTTTTCGTGCTAAATGTTTCATCAGGAGTGTTGAATTATAATTTGAATATAGTTGAAGATGAGAACCTAATTTGTGTTGGTGAAGCTTATTTACTTTTTTACTGGCCGTTGGCGACTCAACATCTCTATTGTGAGTTATTAGATTTATCTACTGCTGTACCTGCTAATATATTAGTACAGATATCTATGAAAGTTATATTATAACTTTGTAGTTATCCTACTTTAAGCTTTTAGGAAACTCGACGTAGTACGCATTCGCAGTGCACGGTTTCAGCCCATCTATCTATTGGTTCCAATTTTAGGATTCGGCTAATGATACTTTTGTCTTCTAGCTGTAAACTCATGTTGATGGAACGGCATTATACCGCATAAATGGCCCATTGACCTTCTCGTGTCTCGTTAGTGCTTGATAGCTTTCAGATGTTGTCTTGTCGCAAATGTTAAGGGGCCTTTACACGAGCAATTTTTCCTGCAACAATTGCATAAATTCGAAAAGATTGCGCTAGAAAAGTTGTACGCAACACAAGGCGACAATTGCGGCGAAAAATCGCCTCGTGTTGCATCAACATGTAGCGATGAAATAATTGCGTTGTATTGTACCTAAGTACAATAGTAACTATTGCATGCAATAATTGCTCAATTTTCCGAACCCCTTGGACTTCACTTCCAACACAACGCAACACCTTCCGGGAGCGTGTGTGGACCCAAAAATGTTGGCCAACACCCGGCAATTATTGCTTACAACTTTTTCAGGGCGAGAATAATTGCATTGTGTTGCATGTCCCATTTACACGAGCAACACTAAACCTGAGCAACACTTCTCGCACGCAATTATTGCAGGGAAAAATCGCTAGTGTAAAGACCCCTTTACTTACACGACATTTATTATGGCTGATAAAATTGTGTTGATTCACGACGAAGGCATTGACTTAACGATTCATGGTTTTTTTACAGGTTCTCCCTCAAGGATTTGTCTGAGGTTCCTCTCATAATGTCAGCGTCAGACGTAACACAGACTCTGTTACCATTGAACATTCGAGGACAAACTAACTGGAGATGCCCACCCTGCCCGGAGTCCACTCTGGACGTCAAGAATGAAACAGAATTGGAAAATGTTTTTACTTTTTGATCGACGATTCTTAGGAAATTCATTTTGTTTTTGGTCGCCTTTTGTGCCTCGAGAGGACTTGGAATCACTGGCGGTCCCAGTGCCTCCAAATCTTATTCGAGTTCCTGAACGTGCACCCCTTAAAATTTAATGTGAACTGACCATCAACGGTCCTGTCCATCAACTAAGTCAATTTTATTTATTTGGTAGCTTCTTTGTCCAAAGTTCATGTCACGTACGTTGTATTCAAAATTAACCCTTGACCGTGAAAGGAAGACATTTCTAATTTATTTTGACCTTTAAAGGACCACTGAAGAAGGAGGACATCCCTGACTTGTCGGATTTGGCCAGCAGCTTTCCCAAAGATCTGCCTGATGATCCCAATTTTGAAGAACCTGAGAGAACTGGTGAGTACTGCACTTATAAATAGGTGTAACAATAATTGTTAGTCGAGTAAACTTTCACAATAATCATTATTGTGAAAGTTTACTCGACGCTTCTCTCAGACCCTAGTGTCTGGCCTTAAGTTGCGCCAAAAATTGTTCGCCAAGGAGGTAAGCATACATGCAACTTGTTTCAGCAACGAGTGTCGCAAGTTACTCGCGTGTACGGCAGTTTTGTCGAACGGCGGACAATTCATGTCACCGAGCTAATGCTTCATGCTTGAATTACGAAAATTATTGGTCTGAGGACACTCTATTAACCTCAATCACTGCTTCCAGTTTCGAGAATGTTAAAATTTTAAATTTTGACATTTTATGTCTTTACTTTGGCACATAAAAAATAAAATAATATGTTTACTAGACGCATAAGGGTTGTCCCTAGAGCATTTAAATGTGGGGGAACCCATTCCAATATCCCGCCTTTCATTAGGAAAAGATACCCGAGTGCTCTGCTTGGGTGGATGCCGTCAGTGATGATTCTTTGTGTGGAGAAGCTGCAGGTGCCCATTGGGCTCCTTGAAAAGGTCGGAATTAATCATTTCTATCAACATAATATGTTGAAAGAATATTATTTGGATTCAGCACCCTTTAAAACCCCACTACACAAATTTTTAGTTTGAAAATCTGCATATTTACGTGCAGAACTGTTTTATAAATGTTGAAGATTTTGAACTTAGAATTTTGATCTTAGAAATGTTGAAGATTTTGAAATATATATACCTATTTGATTTGATATGATTTTGATATTTGAATGTATACATCTGAAATATATACATATATTTCAGAGCCGCCAGAGCGCTGAAATATAAATCTGAACAGAATTGGAATAATACTCTCGGCCCGGGTCGATTTTTGAATAACCTTCTTTGATGATAACCTCAATGCTCGATTTTTGAATGACCTCTGACGACTCCCCAGATTCTCAATGTTTGGTGTCGGCTTTTGGCATAGGAAAGTTGGCTAATATGTATAACTTGCATAGACGTGAGAGAGAGAGAGATCTCGGCCAATCAAAAGATTACGAAACAGCCCAAGTCATGTACTGTAAAATATTCCATACGTTATTAATATTTATTTATTTAGTTATGGGTTTTTATGTTGTACTGGTATACTTAAGTGTCTGCGGATTAATATTGTGTGGCCCTCCAGACCTCGGAATTTTTTTAATCATTCAAGGAGCTTATTATTCTTCTTTTTTTTTTTTTTTTTTGTTAATTAGGTAGGTGATACTGAGCAAAATGTTAATGCGTACCTTCATTCTTAGTCATCCCCTGTCACTTAGTGTTTGTGCTCGTAATTCGCAAATAACTATTTTCCCTGCATGGGAAGTGAGTCTACAAATGGCTACCTGTTTTTGTGAAAGGGAAAACATCACAAGTCATTCCTGTCACATAACGAGCTGACTTGATTCTTCTTGGGCTTTAGAAATGGCTGCACAAATTCTTATGGACCGTACAAATGCAGCAATGAACCTCTAAGTGAAAACCCAACAACTATAATTTCAAACATTTTCCATCATTGACAAAAACGTGATAGGAATGATCCGTCTTGAGTTTTCAATAAAATTTGAAAAATACCTAATTGGAAATTCAGCTTGGCCGCGTCACGGGTGGGTACTTGAGGGTTTTCTTCAATGTGGAAAAATGTTTCTAGCTAATTTTTATGACATCGATCGAGCTAAATTTTCAATGAGCTCCTTTAATGATTTTTGAAAATGTTTTTCCTGCAAAGGTCGTCCTTCAAAAGTTACGAAAACGGGTCCATATTGCAGAAACCCCGTTTTGATTATTTATAGGGCCTTAGGGAAAATATGATATTTGAATTCCGAGGTCTGGAGAGGGTACATGACGTGGGCTGCTTCGTCGTCTTTTGATTGGCCGGGAGATCCCTCTCTCTCTCTCATCTACGCAAGTCAGCCAACTTTGCTACGCGAAAAGTCGACCCCAAAAATCGAAAATCGGGTTAATCATTATAGAAGGTCATTCGAAAATTGAGCATCGAGGTTATTATCAAAGAAGGTTATTCAAAAATCGACCTGGGCCGAGTGTTTTTATTCCGATTCTGCTCCGATTTGTTATTTAGCGCTCTGGCGGCTCAGTGCCCAACTACTCGACGCTCAGCCTGGCGAAGTGTGACGTCAAATTTGTCCGGCGTTCATTTCAATATCTCTAACATTTCGAAAACAGCTCAGCACGTACCTATACGGATTTTCGAATTAAAAATTGGGGTATATGGGTTTTAAAGGGTGCTGAATCCGAATATGTTGTCAGAAATGCTGAATTCAGACCTTTTCAAGAAGCCCATTGTCCGCCGTTCTGCAAAACAGGTCACCGACCTTGTATAATGAATTATACAAATCGATATTGGATGTCAGTGAGTTCGAAATTATGATGGTGATGTTATTTACAGAGGTCAAACCGGATGCTAAAATCCACGATTCGTCCATAACGTTTTTTACCGGAATTAGAGGAAAACAACTGATTCTTTATCAAGGCAATAAATTTGGCTTGCACAGAAAATTGGTTAGTGGGGAGACAAGCTGGATGTAAGTAACGAGGGTTTTCTATTGTATGCTCTTTAAATTCTTATTAAATTTAATTTTTCATTTAATGAAAGTATTTAAAAGATCCAAACTAAAACGACACTTTGATGGGAAAATAATCATGTGAGGATTCAGGGGCGAATTCATGCCGCTTTTTATTTTGTTGGGAAACCGCTGTACGCTGGCCTTTGTTATTTGCCCTGTAGTTGTTGCACCAAGCCATGCCCGGCAAGAATTCGGTGCTCCAAGGACTTGAAGTCAGTTTTGAGTGCCCGACTCGACCACAACCACCCGCCGCCGGAGCATAACAAACTGGAGAGGGCCAAAGTCTGCAACGTCGCCAAACGAGTAGCATTGGAAACCCTTTCGGACCAACCCACGGCCCTGATTGAGGCAGTCATTTCAACCGAAAACTTCGAATCATTGTCGGTAGGTTCCATTCTGGTACGCACGTTATATATTTATTATGCGTTTGACCTAAAAAAGTATGGATTCAAATTTTAATTTTCTTAACAGAAGAAAGACGTCAAGTTGGTGAGGAAAAATCTGTCCCGATTGCGGAGAACCAAGAAAAAGCGGCAAGAGGAAACTCCAGGGCTGAGTGTAATCCTATTGGACGACCCCTTCTGCCTGCCCGATCTGGACACATTTCAAAGTGGACTCAGCTTCAGTAGTTTCAGGAGTGATGATGAATTTGGTGTTGAATGAAACATGACTTATGTAATGTTCTGTCAGGGCCGGTTGAGTGCCTCAATTCCTCCCAGCACTTTGATTGATAACCGATTTTCGCTGTAATTTCTATTTAGTCTCTATTGAATTTCTACTTAAATGTTGCATCACATTGGCAACAATAATTTTCTCAAAAGGCCTTTTTTTCTCGCTTTTAAATAAAACGAAGCTGTTCCATTATTAGCCGTCATGGTACTTAGGATCTTTTTGCTTTCCCAGTAGGGAGGGCAGGATACTCAAAAGTAAGGGAAGGTATCTAGTAATAAACGAGGTATTTTACGCATATTTATTGTGATGTTTTACATTAAAGGTACATTATATTAACGACGTAGATGGGGTTGGCAGTCTGCAGATTTTTGAGATGAGCGAAAACTTGTGGTCGTTTCTGAGGCTGTAGCTTCAGATTTTCGTTTTTGGGGAGCTTACTATAGCTGCGTAATAATTACGCAGAGTAATAATTACTCTGAATTATTCTGAAAATTCCGAACCGTTCGGCGCATGCGCAGTAGGGCATTTTGCAAGGGCCGAGGGTGGGGGGTACATCGGCTTCCAGGAATTAAACACTCAAGTTCTGATGCTCTGCGAACGCAGAATCGATTCCGGCAATTCTGATTGTTTTTCAGAATTTCCTGAACTGATTCCGACTGCCTCCTCCATTGTGGAAATTCACTCACGCCCCAATCATTTCCTTCTGTGATCTCGTGGAGTTGACTTCGTAGGGACTACTTTTTCGTTGGCGGAGGGCTGACGTTCTGTCCGTTTTAATTCCTGGAAGCGTTCGAGTTCTGATTCGATTCCAAACGGCCAGAACTTACTCTGTGAACGCACTCCTGTTATAGGTCTCCAACAAGAGTATTGTGCTCCTATCCTGAGCTCTGGTGGCCACAACAGGAAACACCGATGTTGGCAACACTGCTCGCTGTTGTTTTTCTTTTCATCTCTGCGATGTGTTGTGATTTTGTGACGATATAACGTTGAACGTTATTCTTCCTAGTAACTGCACTACAACAAAACTAAATAGGTTTTAGGAGGTGGTGCTGGTCAATAAAAATTTCCCTTTCTCAGTTTCCAAGCTTTCGACTGTATTCAGTCATCTTCAGGAGTGTACAGGTACTGCAAAAAAAGTGCATTATGAGGTTCCGGCTATGTCTAGTTCTGGCAACTCTTACGTCATGAGAGCTGGCCACAGCCGACATCTTATAGCTGGTGGAATCCATTGGCACCTCTTCCATTATAATTTGACGCGTTTCGTTTAACCAAGTTTGCCATGTCCCAACGAGTCCGCTTAGAGAGGGGCTTATGTGCCCCAGCATGCAAATGGGTTCTGCTTAGACTGATCGGCAGTCAAGTAAGTCGGGTTGTGTGCACTTACCTCCACAATCCAAACCCAAGGTACCTATGCGATGGTGCCCTCGAATGTTGAAAAAAGTAAGTGTGCGTCTCGTATCATAAGGAAATGTATGGGTTAACCGTTTCATTGTAAATTTTCCGTTTCAGAGATTGCAGCAGTCTACGAGCCTAACTTCTACTTCATTTTGAGTGACAGGGGGAGGGATCAGTTGGTTTATCAAGGTTACTCCTTCAAATTCGCTCGATTGAGGAGCGGTTCCCCAGCACAGAGTTGGAGGTTGGTAGACTGGTTTCAACACACGTATTTATCACCATTTTGGCTGCCATTGTTCTTGATGTGTTTGATACAAACCGCAGGTGCTGCAATAGGTGTTGTCGTGCCGCTATTGATTATAATCCAGTGGAAGGATGTATGTTGCCACACCATGCCCTTCACAATCACCCTCCCCCAGACCCTTCGAGGTTGAACCGGAAGAAGATTTCAGCGGTTTTAAAAAGCGCCGTCATCGCCGACAGTTCCGTTCGCGTCGGTTTTAACTCGGTGAAAGCTGTCGCTTCTGGCGAGGGCGTTGTTTTATCGGTTAGTTCGGCTAATCCTGATGATGGTTTGTTATACTGTAAGGTTTTTCTTGGATTCAATTGCCCGTATTACTATCAGAACCCGACGAAAGCCTCTCAGGTCTGAACGAGTCGTGCCGTGAATGCTCTAACTTGGATTTTCCACTTTTCAGAAACAGGATTTGGCGTACATCTACCGAAACGTCGACAGAGCGAGAAAGCAGTGCGAGCAGATAGAAAACTCAATTAAGCCGGAACCAGCTTCACCGAGCAGCCTCCTTACACCTGATGAAACCAGTTCTTGAGGGAATCTTGTATCCCCAAACAGCAAACTCACAATTCTAAATATCACAATTTCAACTCGCTTTTGTTGTTTGGACCTTTCCTTTGTAGACCCGGCTAAAAGAAAATTAAACAAGATCGCGTGCTTTGTAATTCCCTCGTTGCCCGGACCGCGGAATTATTTACACCGCTCGAATCAATTCTAGTACGGAGCGCGTTTTCGAATTTTGAATCAAGTGTACTACTTATGGAGGGACGTTTTATAGTGTTAACTGAGCTGTTAGATGTCATGCCACGAAACAAATCTCATCTCTTGCTCATGTCTATAGGTGTCACATGTCCCTTCAGTCGATTTTCCTTCGTCACCAGCGAAAGAGGGCGGAATCTCCTGCTGTACTCGGGATGTAAATTCAGCTTTCATCGCACGCTGGCTGGAGGTGACCAAAGATGGAAGTAAGTTCACATTTCGAACGTGTCAGTTTTCAGTGAGAACCTTTGTTCAACTTTATGCCGTTTCCAGGTGCACGACCAAACATTGCAACGCTTACCTGAAATATGACGCTGACTTAAATATGCTGACTGATGTCCAAGCCAAACACAACCACCCACCTCCCGAGCCGAACAAGTTGGAAAGACAGCTGATTAGTAATGAGGCTAAAAGACAGGCGACCACGTCGGCGATAGGTGTCAGTAAGGCCATTGTGGACGTTATGACAGAAGAAGGGATAACTATGACGGTTAGTTACAAGCTTTTCTCATTCAAGGATCTTATGGTAATATACCATTAACTAGCGTATTTCATACCTATTTCATTTTCCATCTTTGGTTATTTCAGGCCGAAGAGGTCAAACGTATTAAAGTGAATATCTGGCGAGCCAAAAGGCTCATCCGAAAGAAACAAGCAAACCTCGATTGTACTCAAACTTCAGTTGAAGACCCTCCTCCAGACAATGAATCGCCTCCGTTAGACATAAAGCCAGATTTCAGTTACGAAGATTGCAACAACGATTTCTGACAGATTAAATCATTTTGCGGATACTTGTTTGTTTCTTTGTCTCTTCATCATCTCATACAAAGAGGAATGAGGCCAATTATACTTTTTTCCTGGCGTGTCTTCTGTCTTTAAAAGGGTGTAGATTCAAAAACTGCTACTTCCGTCATGATTTTGAAATGTGTTGGCATAATTTTGGAGCCGCGTATGTCCCGATCGCTGTTCTTTTAAAAGGGTTGTAGAGGGTAGTGTAGTTCTATTTTTTATATTCAGGATCATCACACATTTTGTTTCGCTGAGACTACTGACTGTATAATCTGTTTTTTATGGCATCATACTATGATCAGACAGACCAACTCCTCATTAGATCGAAACAAGGACTTGAAGGGTACAGAAGAAAATCATCAGTTGAGGCCCCCTAGATTGTATTATTAACTGTTGGTACTTCCCCAATATCAGGGGATATTCATATTTTTCAGGGCATCGAAGCCACATTTCTAAAATCTAATCACCTAAAATGCAAGAACAAATTGTTTTTCGTAATAATTACGAAATAATTAATTATATCAATTGTTGATATAATTTTTAATGGAATTTTTTATCGTTTCTTCGCCCCTCTCAGCACTTGCATCTCAACCCGATATTATAAATTTATCTGCTCGCCCTCAGGGGTTTGAATAGGCTTTTTGCCTCTCGTGGAAAAGTGACTCTGACACCCTCTGATTTTCTCCATAACTGGAGGAATATTTCCTGGCGTATCTTACGGCCCACTCTGGTGCACAATTTCATCGATGGATTTGGGAGCAAGGAAGTTGTTAAGACTTGGTAAAAGTGCATACAAAACTCCTGTATTTAAAATAAACGCAGACTTGTATTTGTAAATACAAAGAAAATATTTACAAAAGAGGGTGTCGATGGCACGGTTCAAAATACACGTATACACCAAAATAGTACTAAAAAGTGTACCGAAAACTGTACCGGAATGAACAAAAGTGTAATGAAACGACCAAGACGTACTGGAAAACGTATCGGAAAACAAACGCTTGAGGTGTACCTACCTACCTTTCAAAAATGAACTAGACGTACTTAAAATGTACCGGAATTCGTTGATATACGAAAAAAAAAAAAAAAACAACAACGCTAGAACGTACCAAACGACTCTAGAGTGTACCTGAAGAGTTCAGGAAAGTTATACAGAACTACTTGACAATGGTGACTGACAAGAAGCGTAGCAATCAAACGAATCGAAAAACGGGTCTGAAGGACGGAAATTCGTTCTGAGGGACGCTCAGTGCGCTAGCTAAGGTTACAACTCCAATCGTTCAAAAAATTTTAAAAAAACTTCTTGCAATCAGTCGAAAACTTAGTTCAAAACAACAAAATAATCAAATTGGAGTGGGGTGAAGCCCAAAGGAAAAAACGTCTAACACCTGACAAATGGAAATGGTTGAGAGATTAATTTGGCTATGGTTTACCGTGGCAGCGGTAGATTTCTCCAAGGGGTTGTCTCGGCGGCGTCAGATGGCGTCGTTCTGGGAGGCGCCTGGAGTTCGGCCGGGTCCTGTCATTTGTCCAACAGCAATGGAGGGGTCTACGAGCCCGTAGGTAGTTGTAGGCGAAGTTGCTTCAAGGGGAAAGTGTCCCAAAATTGGCGAATTCGGTTCAGGAGGTGTCGCCGGCTTAGCGACGAAAAATACGATCCAAAACTGCAAAAACTAGCCCCATTCACTTCGATCTTTTCCCGTCCGGGTGACAAAATAAAGACATGAAAATGAAAGATGCCTTCTTGAAAAGCAGCAGAAATATATTTCCATGAGTTCAAAGTATTCTTGTAGTATGCGTTTACATTCAGTCTATTGTTGAATTTAGAAAAAACAAATATATCCCATGAGCTTAGTAACAGAACAGGAGGGAAAAATATCACAGTAGAAAGCGTCCATCACCTTAAAGGTTCAACTTTCTTTTTTTATAGCTTCAAGTTTGAGATCAGGCGCAGAAATCGACGAATGTTTCCGTTTGTGTTGAGCCGAGAGAGTCTTGTGGTTGTCTCGCTCTTTGTACCAAGCTTTGTGCCAGCTGATGTCGAACAGTTGAACCTCTTTGAGATACAGAGGAAGTAATTTGGTATTATCAACGGATACAACAAAGTGCTCTACTCCGGGGGTGTATTTCATTTGGACGAAACGTTTGATGGGGTTCATTGAAGCCCTTCGAGCACATTTTCTTTTAATGTGGCTACAAATTTGTTCTGGACTTCGATCAGGTATGAGAGCGTCATGTATGAGATTGCAACACTCCAGAAGGTGTGTGCCAGTCAACTTCATTCCGAGATCCACACAGTCATGAAGGCCCAGGGCTATGAGGGTTTCTTGTGCTGCAGAGAACTGGGTGGAGACTCGGGCTTTGGTGGTGTCCCTGAAACCGTTCCGAGGGAGGAGGAGAGGGTATGGAAAAGCTTTAGACCGCAGACAAAGTGTCATCAAAACTGGATGAATGGGTGCGCAGCCAGCCCACGATGTTTTGACGTATTTGTTGTGCGACGCTTTGTCTTCATTCCATTTGAGCATAGCCTCCAGATTCTCGTTAACAAGCACTTCGTATTTAACGAGCAACTCCATGGATTCGTCCAAAGTTGGGACTGAAAATACCGAGTTGGCCACGTTCGCGTCCTTATGAAATTTTAGCTCTACCAAACAGAACTTCCCCGTTTCTCGAATTACATCTCCAACAAAAGGGCTGCCACAGCTAAGTAGACACGTCTGTAAAAGCAGCTGTGTATGCTGAGCCAATTGTTGCTTTAGTAGTAAAATCTGATGATCACTGAGTAGGCTAGTTGTCTCCACACTAATCAGAACTGGAGATGGTGTTGTTTCTTGCGTTTGTAAAGAAAGTTGCTCGATTGGTTGGGGGTATTGTGTTTCAATGATTGGTAATTGCGTTTCATTAGGAAGATTGTTCAAATGCTCGTTCGTTTTACGCTTCCGATTTTCTTCGTCTGAATGGAACCCATCATCATGCATCTCGGAGTATTCAAGCAATTCATCGATCAAATCGTTGATTTCTTTTTTGCTTATTTTAACCGCTGAATCAGCTCTTAGTTCTTCGGTGTCGGGAGCTTTCAGTTCGTCGGGTTGAATATTATATTCTGGGTCGTTTTCATCGTCATGAGCTTCGTGGCCAACCGTAGTGTCTAGGGGTTGGACGAGATCCTTCAGGAAGTTCAGCCAATCCTGATTGTCACATTCAGTATCGTACATGTCTTCAGTGATGTCAGGAGGAATAAACGCTTGTTCTATTGCTTCTAGGGGTGTGCTGCTGAGTGAAAATTTAGATCTTGTTCTTTGCCCTATGTTCTCATCGGATTTAGTGGCCGGAGGTTCAGGCGCAGGAGCACTTCGAGCAGAGGGAGCTTTGGACGTCTCCCCACCAGCCGTCAAGTCGTCATCGTCATCGGCAGTTTCATCCAAAGGCTGATATTCTTCGTCGGAGGAATCTTCCGCAAACTCTTCCCGAATCAGCACGTCTATGTCGGATTTCTTTTGCGGCGTTGGCAAACACAGCAGCGGCGCAATCTTTGGAATCCTGTCAATCAGTTCTTTAGCTTTGGCTCTGGTCAGTTTCAGCTGGTACTCAGGCAGTTCGTTTGACTTGGCCATTGTTGACTCCACATACTTGGACACGTCCTCCTGGGTCAACACATCTTTTAAAAGCCTCTTCACGTCATTACCCGAGAGCTCATTTCGCTTGGCCTTTTCTTCAAGTTGCCGCTCCAGTTCATCTTCCAATTCCCCCAAAATTATTGACCTAGAAACAAATCGACTATTAGCCAAGGTATAAAAAGACGATTTCAGACGAAGTAGTCTATTTCCACGATAAAATTTATCGTGGAAATAGACTACTTCGTCTGAAATCGTCTTTTTATAGGATGGATTCCCACTATCTCGCCGCATCTACCTTACGTTATTAGCCAAGGTATATGATCAGGTACACAGCATCATGATAAATTTAACTTTCGATCTGCATTAACTTTCATTTGCCACACACCTTTTTGATCCCTCGGTTGGGGGTGGTTCATCATCAAGACTCATGTTAACGATATTTTTGCTTTTTGTAGGCGGAATATGCAGTGTCATGGGGTCATCATTACAGTACATTTCAACGACCATATCTGTCCCGTCCAAAGTAGTTTTCTGAAATAAGTTAAAATGGAATATGTTCAGATTCAAGTCAGACAACATTTTAAAATACGTAATATTATTATGGAGCTTCTAGACGGTACCTACAGGGTCACATGCTGAAGAATAGCACTAGAGAGTGTGAAACTAGGCGTCATGAATATACAGTTTTCTTAACTTTCACTAGACACACTTATTTGTTCACTGGACAAGAAATTAGTTACAGTAACAATGAGATTTCAGATTATGAAGGAGGTTCTACTTCTTCATACAATCTAATCAATCAACTAACTCTAGTGACCCGGTGTCTTACGTATGTAACCCCCCAAAAAATACCCCTCTGGGGTTAAAAAGATGCCAAGCGTCAAAAGCCTTGATATAAAAGTTGTGCCAACCAATTGGTTGAAACTCTTCAATCCAACTTTTGCGTGTTCTTTCTGAAGTTGCTCCAGCACGCATGTAGTTTGGACTATCCATTCCTGCTTGGCTAGGGAGCCCATACCATTTTGTAGGACTTTTTCACTTTTCAACGATTTTCACTTTTTCATCCACCCTCATGTTGTTGATGATTTCCATTTAATGAATGATCGATTAATTAGGTATTCTCCTAGGTATGCATGCTCCTTAGTAGCAGACCTTTTTGAGGCCTTGGAAAAGGGTGACAAATCGGCAATCCGCCTCTATGACCTGACCAAGGCGTTTGACCTAGTCCCTCATGATCTGTTGCTTAGGAAGCTAAAGCACTATGGCTTTGGAAGGACCTCTTTGTCCTTTCTGGAGGGCTTTCTGAGCGGCTGGCAACAGGTCATATTTTTTGATGGAGTGGCCTCTAGGCCTTCAGTGATTCCCTGTGGTGTTAAGCAGGGGTCTGTGTTGGGGACGTCTTTGTTTTTACTATTTGTTAACGACCTGGCCCACCAGTTTGACATGAACAGCCAACAGCTATTCCTATTTGCGGATGACATGACGGTGTTGGGGTCTAGCCCAAGTCAGGAAACTCTCGGGGATCAGCTCCGTTCTTCTGATCGGCTGATTCATCGCTGGTGTGAAGCCAACTCCTTGAAGCTGAATGATAAAAAAACCCAAAACTTGCACGTCTGCCTTAACGGCCGATTGGTGAACTCCGTCAATTTTCTGGGCCTTCACATCGACAACCGCCTGTCGTGGAATTCTCACATTGACAACCTGCGCCCCAAGCTGGCGTCTGCAGTCTTCGCTCTCCGTCGGTTATCAACCGCCCTCTCCTTTTCGTTCTTGCGCACGGCCTTCTTCGCCCTCTTCATGAGCAGAGCATCGTATATGATCGCATTGTGGGGTAATTCTGCGCACAGTGCCACTGTATTCCAACAACAGAAATCTGCGATCAGGTCCATTTTTAACTTGGGGTACAATGAAAGTTGTAGGGGATATTTTAAAAAAACTGGGGTGTCTGACGATCCCTGGGCTGTTTGTATATTGCTGTATCGAATACATCTGTATGAATAGAGATAGGATGAGAAGGGGCTGTGATGTGCACTCCTACGAAACTCGCTTTCGAAACAACTTTTGCCCACCGCCATCTCGGCTTTCTTCTTGCTTGAGGTCAAACCCTCTTCAGACTGGCGCTAGATTTTTCAACCATCTTCCTGAATCTATCCGTATCCTACCTAATAAACGTCTCCTGGCGACCATCAAAAATTCTTTAATTCAAGCAGAATTGTACATTGTTAATGATTTTTTTACTGTTATGTTTTAGAATCTTTCTGCTGGTTTCCCTTTTTTTAATTTGGCCTGTCTGGTTCTTGACTTGTTAATCTGTTGGTCTGTAATTTGTTTTGTTTTTTAATTTTTATTAATCTCGACGATTGTATTGCCTGCTGGCTTCTACAATAAAAAATTGATTGATTGATTCATTTTATTATTATAGTATTATTTTATTGTTATAGTAATTCATTAACATTATAGTAATACTCTTACAAAATGGTATGGGCTCCCCTGCCAAGCAGGAATGGATAGTCCAAACTACAGAAGGTGCTGGAGCAACTTCAGAAAGAACGCGCAAAAGTTGGAGTGAAGAGTTTCAACCAATTGGTTGGCACAACTTTGATATCAAGGCTTTTGATGCTTGGCATCCTTTTAACCCCAGAGGGGTATTTTTTGGGGGGATATCGGGTGACAGCCGAGGTTTTGATACAAAGTTTTAGATTTCGTCTATTAAGTATATATACTTATATATATAAGTTGGCCCGATCTTCTTAATTTAACCCCCCACCTTTGGTCCTTCCTTCCTTGGAGGTGCGGCCCAGGAAATGGGCACCTACGGGCCGTGCTAGAGAGGTGCCCTTAAGACTTTTTATATATATATTTATAATAAACAGTCAATGAACGCCACTGCAGTCCCTAATGGGTCTGATTGTGGCGGTAGGCAGCGACATACACGCCCCTGCCTACTAGGCTCTGCTTGCGAAGAAACCAGCATTAAATTAAACTAAGCAAATTTTGCTAGTTGACAAAAAGAGGATTTGCATCCAGTAGGTTGGGCACATATGCCCTTCCCGAAAAGGTACCGTTGGATGGAGCAAAATTTGCTTTAATGCCCCTCCATCTGGTCCTCTTAACAGTTTGGGGGACACTTCACCCGTCCCATCAGGCTCTCGGAGTAGGACACACGCCCTACCCAGAGACCTGTGACACTGGTTTGGTTTTTCATCAGCACCATTTAGCTGTTCATGAGGATTGGACTCCAGCCCTTTCTTCTACCTACCTAAAAACTAGCTTCTAAGTTGGTTCATCCACCAGGACTTTTTGAAGCCTAGAAGATCTCCCAACCTTGTTTTAACTATGTCCCAAGGAGTACAAGGGACGTGCCTTAGGGACAAGAAACGTAGCCGTGCGAGCGCACTGCATGTGCACAATACCTACATGATCCGCAGACTCTTGTTCGGCGTTACAGAAACGGAACTCCTCAGTGTCTGATAATCCTAACTTATGGAGATGATACCGGAGACTACAGTGGGTTGTGAATAGGCCAACAAGTATCCGCATATCACCTCTCTCCAGCTGAAGCATCTCCCTTGCTCTTGACTGGAGAATCCAATAAACAACCTCGCTTGTCTCTGACCAGTGCAGCGCTCTCTCCTTTGTCTCCCATTTAGAGATTTCATTCGAGAGAAAGCTCTTTGTTGTTAGGAGGAATGGCTCGGGACCTATTGGGAGACATGCTGAGCCCTCTTTTGCAAGGATGTCGGCAGCCTCATTGCCCTCACTGCCCTGGTGGCCACGGTACCGTGCGAGGGGCCCCAACAGGACTTGTGCTTGAGTGTGGGTAGGTGTTAAACACTACTAGGATGGATTTATAGAATGTAATCTTCTCCTTATTTTTCTGTTTTATATTTGTAATGGAAATGAATAAAAATACGGAAATATTGCTCTTCGGCCGCCCCACCCACCGCTTACCTAGTCTCCCACTACCCGAGGGTCTCAATAAAGTTACCATACTCCGGCGGAGTAGCTGATCCCAAACGAAACCGCGCCATAATTAAGTACCTAGCTGACTTGATTACCATCGCATTTAATTGGGTCCTAGTAATTTACTAGGACCCACTTGTATGCACCATAAGACGGTGCATACTACTTAGTAGTTCCTCCTTAACGGGACCTGGGTAGGTGCTTACCATCTTACTTTTCTCCTTCACACTTGCTTCCAACTTTTTCTGCACGTTAAGGCAACGCCTTCGTCTGGTTTGTTCAATCTCAAAACATTTGAAGAAAACAATTACCGAAATGGGAGCCGGGATAGGACAATTATGGTTGTAAAGTTTCCATACAGCGTAAAAATAATGAATGTAAACAGTGCCAACAGTAGGGATGTTGAAAAGTATCGACACTTTTCAAAAAGCATCGATAAGTATCGATACTTTTTGTCTCCGATATATATCGTAGTATCGATACTTTTTTCCGGTATCGGCGCCGATACTTTTTTTTATCCCTCACATTTCATCAGATTCAAAACTTACGGCATGGATAGGACATATAGGTAGTCAAGGCCGTAGCCAGGGGGGGGGGGGGGGGGTTCATAGGGGTTCAACCCCCCCCCCCCCCCCCCCCCCCCCCCGAAATGAAAATGGCTTGACACTAGATAGAATTGGATTTTGAACGGAAAAATAAAAATTATTGTGAAAATAAAAACAGTTGGTCGGGGGTCTTAGCTGGTGGTAGCATGAATTTCCGCGCGACACCAAGTGGGTCGAAAACCATGAAGGGAAATCAGATTCAGAGAGATTTTTTACGCAATCCATGAGACTTTAGAAGATTTAAGTACTGCTTTAGACACTGAGACGGCATCAAAGGCTACTTCGTTTTTGACGTCGATTTCATCTGGAGACTTCGTTGTGTCCCTATGTTGTTTGGCAGAAATTTTTTCATACACGCTGCCCTTGAGTAAAATTTTACAATCTCCCCTATGTGATCTAGTAGCAGCACTACAGCATGTGGATCTTCTAATGAAGACTTTCAAAAGCATTCGGGGAAACACAGAAGCGAAATTTAAATGCACTTTCATTGAGGCGCAAAATTTACTGTCAGGAATTGACGAAACCATAAAAGTTCCCAGAATTGCAAAAAAATAAACGCATCGTGCAAATTTTAACACCGAGGACCCAGAAACTTATTTCAGAATTTCTATTTTGATACCACTTTTAGACGACTTTATTAATCAGATAATAAGATGGATTTCAGATTTTCAAGCCACAAGTCCATGTTAGCAGCACTGTTTAAGCTTATTCCTTCGGAGTGTACACGAATTAATGAATTTAATAGTGATGGTTTTCAAATATATAGCAAGTTTTTGGATTCTGAGGACGTGCTAAACGCAGAGCTCAATCTGTGGAAACTAAAATGGCAAGAGGAGGACGAAACAAACAGACCCACATGCGCGATTGAGGCTCTGGGAGAATGTAATAAGCATTTGTTTCCAAATATTTTTAAACTGATTAGAATATAAATATTCTAATCAGTTTGCAAATTTGCAACCCTGCCAGTAACCACTTGTACCCCAGAAAGGACTTTCTCTACTCTTAAACGCCTAAAAACGTATCTAAGAAATTCTACTGGCCAGGAAAGATTAACTGGATTAGCACTAATGACCATCCATCGTAGATTTAATATTTCGATAGAGGAGGTAGGTAATTGAACTGTTCGCGACAAAAAAAAAAAAGCGAGGCGATTGAATTTGCTACTGTAGGACAAGTGCAAATAATGTTTTGTATATTTCAAAATAAAAGTACACAAATAAATGCAAGTGAAGTGGGGCATTTTTTCAATTTGCTCCTACATTCATTTTAAGAATTTACCATATCAGTTGATTTTAGAAATTCGATTTTTTTTTTTTTGCGAATACAATTGTTTATCTTAAGTAAAAAATTATTTTACTTAGTAGGTAACTTTACTTACTAGTTACTATCCAATACTATCTAATATCCAATGAAATTTCGCAAACCCCCTCCCCCCCCCCCCCCCCCCCCCCGTTGACCGTAGTTGACAGTACCTCTACCTAGACCAGCAATTGAAGAAAGGGGATGTAGGTACCTACCACCACCTCCAGCTCTCAGGAGAATCAGCCGTCCTCAATCAAAGGTGGACCACCAAAGTGTTATCCCAACCAACCAACTCACTCTTCACAGTTGAAGTCCACAGCTACACCAAACGGGGGAATGTTCCCCTTCTTTGCTACCAGTTCCCCTGAGGCTTGGAGCAAGGTTTTTAGTCTGATCGTCCAAACCCGGGGGGTGTCGTAGGGGTGCTATGGTCCTAAAATGGGGCAATGAAGGTTTTTTTTTTTTTTTTTTAAGGCGTTTGGCTATGGGATCGAGTTAGGTGTCGTTTTCGAAGTATTTTTGGACGTATAGTACATTTTTGGGGGTCCCAGGGGTTTTTGAAGGATCTCAGGAGGTCAAATATTTTCCGAGTAAAAAAAAATTAAAAGAAAAAACATCTTGACATTTTCATGTCTTTACTTTGTCACACAACCGAAAAAAGCGTTACTTTTTTGAAGCGTTACCGAAACCCGTGGCAACCCGTAAACTTTAGTGTAATGAAATCGCATCACGAAATTTGTAACTAAGTAGCGTTAGTTACAATAATCTCCTGGTCAACAACAAACTCAATAAGGTGAATAATAATACGAAGACATGAAAATGGTCTCCTGTGGTTGCAGACGAGTTTGCAAGCTGATTATGTATAAATCCCACCCCGAGCGAGTTTCATACACTTTTCCATACTTTTTTCAAAAAATTTCTTATTGAGACAGAATTAATTCTTGCACAAGTAACCCATATCAAAGAATTAGAAACCCTTGAGTAAAAATTTGCTGGCGTTTTTGAAAAGTATCGATACTTCGATACCGATACATTTTTGAAGGTATTGTATCGATACTTTTTCATCCTGTCTAGATGTATCGATACGATACTGTATCGATACTTAAGAAGTATCAAACATCCCTAGTCAACAGACTGCCGATGGTTATCAACTATCCATGATAAGTTATCATGGATAGTTATCAATTGATAACTGGTCAGTGTTACGAGCTGGGATGGGAAATAGCCCCCTATGAAAGTCCCTCGTCCAAAAAAAACAAAAAAAACCCGCCTTCTTTTTACCAACAACTTGTAACACTGGTCTATTTTTCAAACACCCTGCCTTTGGAGCTTGACTTTTAAATAAATGTATCCTTTATTTGTCAATCCTTTCTTTTTTTATTTAAGGCCACAATAAATTAAACTCCGACATCTTTTTCAACCTCGAAAAAATACCGTTGCAAATTCCTAGTTTAATTATAATAAAAATATGTATTATAAAAAAATGTCTCACAGCAGAGTGGAAAGATAGTTAGGTACCGGCTCCTCCCACTCTTTTCCATCCCGCTGTGGATTGACCAAAAACCGTGCGTTGCAGGTTCGCGGCACTAGTCTCCGCCGTTCATCGTGTTGGTTGTTTACCAACAGTGATAAAAACCTCTTTGCCCTCATCTTTTCGCGCTGGCCTGCCGTAATTCAATTTTATTGTAAAAGAACATGATATTTTAGGATATTCATTGATTTCATCACGGTTGATCACAGCGCATTTCATCCCCCCAAATAGACGTTTTGGTCAGAGTTGAGCAAGCCGGGTTCCGGTGACTACTGTTTTCCCTGCGTCGCGAATCTCTTGAAGTTGCGAATAAATTTAAAAATAGACTTCAGGATGAATGAGGAATCTCTGCATTTGGCGAAGGCGATGGCGAGCATGGATTTGCAAGGTCAGCCCAATGCCAAGAAGACGGTCGTAACCAAACTCCAGGAGAAGATCCAAGGATTCAGGTATTACTCTATTACTGTGGTATTTATTGTTTACTTGCCTGATCTCGTTCGGACTAAGTACGCTTGGCTTGTGACCTGCGGAAACCGTCGCTGCTGCGGATTCAGCGTCCGGATCAGGGTTTTGTACTCTCGGGTATGCGCATTGCTGAATTACTGTAAATCAATCGTTCGTCTTATTTTAGTTTTTCTTCTGATACTAGATGACAATACCCACCTGCAATTACTTATATCGGAGTTAAAAAGAAACTGGATAGCTAACTGTATCTGAAGGAATAAATAATTTATTTAATAATTTAGTTGAGAAAGCAATGCTGCGATCTATAATTAAAATTACATTAAAAGGAAAATGATAATAATATTATCTTCCTTTTAATATAATATTTATACAATGTTATATTTTCCTTCATTTAAATATAATTTATATTTTATTTTATTTTAATTATTACAATATTATAGTATATTCACTTGATGGTTAATACGAGGCCATTATTTATAGGCTTGCCATACGGTTTGTATTTCAGATCCTCTGTTTTTGTTTGTATTGTTCAAAGGCACTGGAACTTTTGTTGGTAGGTACCTACCTGATGATGAGAGAAGATAGAAGATAGGTGTAGGGGTCTCCAAGTTCTTGGACTCTTCTTCTAAGCTCTTCTACGCATTTGTACCCAACTTATTTCAAATGGAATTTTTGTGCCGGAATCAGATTCCACGCCAATTGTACGCCCGATGCGCCCATCGTGCGCGATTTCTGCCCGGCACAAACGGGCGCAGCTGTTAGTACATACATATCTGGTTCAACAACAGTTACTGTGAACAAGCAGACTGGTTGTTTACAGTTTTATCCAGTTGACAAATTTTGGAGTCGCCCCTTCTTCTCGAGTCGAATGTAGTCGAAATTTATTACTAAATTTTGGTATGATTGATTGTTGATTAATTATTAAAACTACTAAATTTTTTCCCACAAAAGTTCCTGGATTGTGTAGGGTCCGGTATCTTAGTCTGAGTTGGGATCAGCTAACAGGGTGTCAAACTGTTCGTGGCTGAACAGAGGAAACTACCAAACCTAGGTACGTTTCTCTCTTCTTCCCCTCGGGTATGGGCCCTGTGTGTCTTTTATTAGGCAGGCCAGTAACATGCAGCGTGGGATCGGGTGTAAGTGTACGTTTGAAGCAAGCCCCCTGTTTGGGTTGAATGGCTGAGCGAAGCGCCTTTCCCTGTCCGCATGCTGGCGGGGAGGGGTACAACCAAATCACTGGAATTTATGTTTGTTTGTACTTGAGATAAATGTATTGCAATCCTGATACTTACTAGTACATAGATCAAATAAGATTGAAAAACTGTGAAAGGAGAAGTTGCTAGGTAAACGAATGTTCATGAAAAATTTCTTTTCTAAATATTTACTTCAGTATTTATAAAATCAAATGTTTGTTATAGAATAGAAAACGAGACCACTACTTAAACCCTCTTGTTTATTTTCGGGAATAAGTGATGCCTACCAAAAATGTAAACTGATGTCGAAAGTTCGAGTCCTTGCTATTTGAAGTGACTTTACCCACAACAACAAGGAATATTGAAATGTGGGCCTTGGGGAGTGGGGGATTTCGACCTCATTCTGATTCACCACCAAAACCAGTCTTCGCCAAATTTCGTCGCAAAAATGTCCCTTTTGTTTTGATTAGAAAGAGTTAAGGAGAATGAGATATTGTAGAATGCTTTGGATCTGCATAGGTATACCTGCACTCCCATGACTTACTTAGATCCATGGCTGCCCATTTGGGGCCGTGCAGGATCTGATGTGGACAGTTCGCTTGTTGAGATCCATGACAACTCAAAAAAGCAAATTTTGGGAAAAAGGAGCGACTGTCCTTTTCGACCTCCTGCTGGTACGAGTGGGAAAGACAGTTTTGCATGGAAAGATGCGCGCTCTGTCGACCCATAACTTAATCAGCGTTGCCTTGTGCTTGCTACTGTACCTAGAAAAATCACACTACTCCAAATTTGTGGAACCCAAATTTCTCTATCCAACAGAGGTGCTAACTCGACTTTTTTGAGTTGTCACACTATCATAATGGGTCTCAACAAGCGAGTTGTGATTGTACCATACTAGATGATTTCAAACATCTGAATCTTGATAAATTTTCTAAACTTATGGAATCTTGATACATTTTCTTAACTTATGGAATGACTTTTCCGCGGAAACAGTTACATGTTCTGTAACTGTAAACCCCAATGGCTCGTCATCGTTGTGTTTCTCTTTTGTGATTTTCTTACGTTCTGCTCTCTCTTTTGTCCTTTTGTAAGACTGCCCAAAACAAGAAGAAACAAGTGATTCTGAATGCGTCCTCTCGTGTTTAATCATAGAATACTCTTGATAAGCAGCCAATCTGCTCTACGGCAAGGGAAAGTGAGGTCGCCTCAAACAGCAGCCTCGGACTTACGTCATTAGGTAACATCTTCCGTGCCCGCTTCTACCCGAAAATGATCCCTCGTATTTTTTTCTGAGAATAGTTCGTAGAGAAATTTTTCCTGGAACATTGACTGAGCAACTTCTTCAATATTATGGCCGAATTGACGTAAAAGTATTCCTACCTTGAAGGAAATATTCCTTTCTGAACTATTAAATAGTTTACTAAACTATTGAAGTAAATTTTACTGTAATATCGAAAAGAAAACGAGACCAGTGGAGTCTGGAAAACCTATTTTTTATTTTCGGGAAGAAGTGGGTGCCCGCCAAAAATGTAAAGTGATGTCGAAAGTCTGAGTCCTTGCTCTTAAATTTTGAAGTTCCTTCCCTCGTATATTTGTGCCGTTGAGATGTACTCGTAATGATATGTATGTGGACTGAATGAGTTAAAATTTAATGCATTGCTAATACAAAGTTAGTACCTAGGACTCTAGATTCAAGAGTCTAGATGTGACAGTTTTCTGGTTTTGTTACTTACTCAAAAACTTAAACAATAATTGACACTAATTATTAGTGTCAGAAATGGGAATACATCCACCACTTCTTTCATAGTTGGTTGAGCACCGTCGATTGTTATTGAACAACTTCTTCCACGGCGTCACAGTCGAGCAATGGGTTTCTATAGACTCCCTGCTTCCCGGTCCTGCGCACTTGATCCTGTGCCATATAATTTTCTTCCTATCCGTATTTGAACCCTTCACGGCTTTTCTACTCCCAGTTTCTTCGCCATTCCCTTCACGCCGTCTCTTAGGACATTTTGTCCATCTCTGCTTCTGTTTTGTCGTCACAGGGACATCGTCGTTGTTTGACATTCTGTTTGACACTTTTTCGAACTTTCTCTGTTTCGGATCTTTTTTTTTCCTATCTGCTCATTCTGTTCGCATAACGTGTTTACTTCTGCCACCACAAATCTTACCGCGATCATGCCACATCCTTCTTCATTCCAACTCATCACTCATATTTTTTCTCGAAATTTAACATCCTTCCGATCCCATTTCTGACACAAATTGTCAACTTTTGAGATATGAAACAATCTAACTGTACCACTTTTCGATGCCATTTTAAAAAGATTCTGAACACATGAATACAATTTCTGAGTTCGTCTCGCCCACCGAACCATAAAAATATCATATCACACTATGAAGAATAGTTAGTAAAATAATTATGGAAGGCGACTGGTTTGCCACCGCGATGGATCTTTGACGTACCCAGTGGTTAGGTGTATTTTAAGTGACAGGTTTTTGTTCATTCCTTGTTGTCCCTGTCAATTTGATCCGCTCTTAAAAGAAACTTATAGCCTCGTTCCTTCACTCGGTATGGCTACCTAATTAGCCCATAAAAGGGTATTATAAGACTTTTCAATGCGAGCGAGTTCAAGGCCAATAAGCACTATAGAGATCCTTATAAAAGATATATTATATAAAAATCGGCGCGAGGGTCAGTCGAGAATGGGAAAAGGTCGGTCCCTATCTTTCAATTATGTGAGTAGGTTAGGTAGTAGGTACCCTTTTTTTTTTTTTTTTTTTTTTTTTTTTTTGCTCGGGATCGCCCCTGGGGGCTTTGCTCTTGAACTGCCCCTTCCTCTGCCTCGCCTGCCCTGTCCTACATCCGCCTGATCCTCGCCCTTGCGCTCACGCGGCCAAGATCTTCATCAAATTTAACCTTTTCACTGAGTTTTCAGCCATAGGACCTCCATACTCTTTGAGAGCTCTTCCGTCTCTTGAGTCCAATGATACCTCTAACACCTTGTTCCGACGAAACTTTGATCATCTGAACTGAAGGATCCAATTTCGAGGGGAATAAGAAGCTGTAGAAATGGCTTAGGAATCTCCTATCACTCGTTAAAAATTTAATGAAGAAGAAAGAAACAACCCTGGTAGGTACCCCTGGACCCCTGGGTGCTATTTGTTTAGAGCCTACTGCTTAAAAAATAAAAAAATAAAAAATAAAAATAAAAAATCAGATATGCAGATACACTTTATGCAGTTACATCAATCCATTAATATGTTGATGTAGTTACTCTGCTGATTTGGCTCCTCATCAAGTACTCAGCTGTCTAGGCTCCTCATCTATAGATTATTACAGTAGGTACTCCGCTGATTAAGGGTCCTCATTAAGTAGGGGAGACTAGGGCTTAACAACTTTCTTTCACACTTTGCTTCAAGGGCCTTTCATCCCTAGAGTTAGGGAGGTTGGACCCGCCCTTTTGGTATATTATCTGCTTCCTGCTGCCTTTAGCATCTGGCTTCATCGTACATGAACCCCACATCGTCGGTTGTTATAAGCTGGTTCATACTAAACCCAATTCCTTTAAAAGTTGTTACAAAATAGCCAATGTGGTAACAAGTTAGTAATACAGTAATAATTACTTGTTCTAACCAATCAATAAATGACACCGTTGGGGGTTACATTTACTGTGGATATTGAATAAATAAAATACTTGTATTTTTGACTTCTAGACGTGATGAGTTATTGAAACCCTTACTTGAATAGTTATTACCTGGGTAGGTATAAATTATTGGCGATAACTGTCGATATTAGAGAAACATTATCGTTAGTATGTGTTTTAATACTTGAGCTATTAGCGTCATCTCAAGTTTCGGAGGGCGTTTTTCAAGTTTCTTGTGCCTCCTCAGGCGAACCAGTTTTTTCAGAAAAGGCATATTTATTACAGATAGGTCGGTTATTCAAATTAATCCCGCACGCCTTGACCCGGTCACGTAGCCTGGAGCTATTATTTTATAATTATAGCGATCAGTCAATAAGCTAAGGGTTGAAGGGGGATGTTGACACGGTTAAGGGTAATTTCTTAATCAATCCCGCTACTTTAAGGATTTTATTGATAGGTGTGAGCATAACTTTGTCGTTTTTGACCAGTATTCTTGCTTTTCTGGGAAGGTTCATAATATGAATAGAAGGTTCATAATATCTTATAGCGTGTGCTGGTGTAGAGCTCGTCTAGAGGTTCGTAAAATTTAATAAATTGATGGAAAATGCCACCTCGGGAAAGTGGTCAACATTAAGTTACACGGTAAACACTGCTGTTTGAAACGCTAGGTAGTCGGGTAGTCATTTACCATCCCAGATAAGCTTGAGAACCTTGAAGGACCGGCTTATCGTTCAGGGCTTCTGTTCAAATGTCACTTCTCTTGTTCTTTCGTCTTTTAAATGCGTTTTGTATGACGGGCCCAGTTCTTTGATTTTCACGATTCATTGTGACTTTGTTTGCTTGCACCGACATGTTTGGCTTAAGACGAATTCAAAACTTGAACGCTATTTGGTAATATTCTGAAAATCAGATTCTGTTTTATTTCATGTTTTGTGTATTTTACATAATTAGTGTCGGCTATGCCGTTGCAGTAAATATCCAGGGAAGATATCCACAGTTCATACGTGTGATTCTTGGAAGCTGAAGTTAAGAGTAGATATACTTAGTTTGACAATGCTAGAAAGCAGGGATATAGGCGGCTTGACACCTTCGTACTGTATGCTAATCCTCTTGAGATATGCGGAGGACGTCTGTGTGTCAAATCTCGGGCCCTCTCACGGTATTACGCCAGATTTCGGCATTCAGCTGTCATGATAGCTGTGAAGGATCTGGTTTGAAGACGCCTGGCACGCGATTTGTGTTGGGCCGAAACGAAAATTGTATTGTGTGCGACTACATTTCTCCCCTCACGCGTTCTGAAGTTGTGATGTTGGCTTCAAGTTATTTCAGAATGCGAATGGATGGCCTGTCTAACCATTTCGATTGAGCATATTAATGAGAACTCGTGTAGCTTTTGATTGAATCGAAAGGATCCCGCAGGGCAACTGGTTTAGGGGTTACGACATTGTCAGAGGCTCTCTTAGAAATTACATCACCAATTGCTAAGTCCCTCATTCTAAAGTCTCGTCACGTACAAGTACAAGTTGAAGGTTTTTTTTAGTATGGTTACACGGGTACTTTGGCCGTTTTGGTATCGTACCTCCTTAGCTCCATCTAAGATCAAACGTCCTTTACAGGCGCTGATTAATGACTGTAGACATTTGATGTTTGGAAACCACCAGGCTGGTCCAAAGATGTAAAGTACCCGGGTATTTAGTTTTACGGGTAAACCCAGGGTAAGTACCCGATTTGGGTATTTTAACTTCATGAGATAGGATCACAAAAAACATATGTTTTTTCATGTCATGAAAACGTTCCAAAGCCAGTATGTGCCCAAGTTTCAAGGATTTTCGAGTTCATGATCATTCTCTAGGTAAAGAAAATCTCACGATAAGGAGGTGAATCCGATGATGATTTTCCCATAACTACCTACAACTCATAATAGAAGGCGACTTTGGAAGAAAAGGCCGGGTTTTATTGGAGTGGTGCTTTAATACACGGTCAAGCTTTCGGGCTTAGCTTGAGCCCTTCTTCAGGACCTTAATACAGTTGTATTAGAAAAAAAATTAATAAGAAAAATTAATTTGAAGAATTTAAAATTTTAAGATGAAAAAATTGAAAATTACAATAAAATCAAAATCAAAAATTTAAAATGACAAAAAATTGATCATTTTCAATAAAATATTTGGGATGTTGGCTGTTTATGGAAAGGTATATACTCAAATTCCACGATAAGAGAAATTATCTGTCTGCATACTCGGTATAGCTATACAGAACCATTAAATGGTTGAGTTTTTGGTCTTCGTTCGATGATTATGTCCATGGGCGGGAACAAAAATGTCTACAACTTGGGTAGTGACGCATTTATGTGACATAGTAATTTTTTCTCTTCGTCACCTCGTAAGCTTATTCATATTTCGTCTTAGTCGACTATTTAAGATTTTTTCTGTTTGTTTACGTTGAAGAACTGTACCAAAGACTTCTGTGACTCATTTTAGTATCTGCGATTACATTATTGTCTCAATAATGTTTGGGACCTAACTAAAATCTATTGAGTCAGCAAAACAACCCACCCTCAAAGCGTGAGTCACTGATAGGCTCAGGCCGATCCAGGATCGTGAGGTATTAAAAAATGATTGTCTACCTCTGACCCGAGACGTGGTTTATCCTGCCTTGCGAAAACCTTGAAAGGATCGTGCACACTTTTTTATCTGGGTCAATTCGTCTCTGAAGATAATTGCTAGTACATAACTTTTTTTTTTTTGTCGCGTACCAAAAGCAACACACGTCAACTTTCGGTAAGATGACTCGAAACGTTTTTTTGAGTAGTGTGCAGAAAAGCATGAATGTATTCAACGGATAATAAACGAAAACGTTTAATAATTCACACACGCTCATGTCATATGGCAACCATTTTTCGTCCCACAAACTCTTATTCATGTCGGGGTCCTTGAAACCCGTGAATGAGATGCAAAAAAATGTCGTGTGATCTATCACGTCGACTTGAGGCAATTTCGGAACATGAGAGGGCACTAGAGCCCATTTCAGCAACCCCCTGCCTGGTCAATTGGACGTGCTATGCTCCACGAGGCCTTCCATTAGGGCCTGTCGTGCCGCTAACGGCGACCATCAACTTCAGGTGGAAACCCCAAACTTTAAGAAGGACGAGGATAAAGCGTGATGATCGCATTTCAGATCCTGGAGGGAGGCGAACAAGAGGAGCAAGGTTGACGGTAAAGATGAGTAATAAACGGTTTCGCCTACAATGTGACGCCACGAAAACCTGAGGATCCAATTCCTATCTTCAAAAGTCCTGTTTCAAACATCAAGGACTTTTTCCGAAGGTTCATGAAATCGGTTTGATCACATCCCTTGGGTTATCCCTCCTGTGCTCCAAGTTGGCAGGCAAATGATAAATTGGACTCCATTGGATCTTTGTAAATTCATTCTTATAATACCTACGTAATTACAATTTTTATGAATTCGAAAATTTTATTTCATTCTCTACTTGCAACGTTAGAAATTTGATTACCAAGTTGTATGTTACAGTTCCAACATTTGTAATTCGGAGATGTTGAAACCTAATTTTATTATTACAGTTCTTCGTTGAGCCCTGCAGGTGATGAAGACGCTAGCTCAGGTTCTTCTTGTTCAGGACTCAATTCGGAAGCTGAAAGGTTACCTATTTGAGAATTTGTAGTTTTGGTCTTGTGCGTCTTGTTTTGTCGTTGTCGTTTGCTGTTTCGTATTTGTTTTGCACGATTATCGTTGTCTCTTCCGTTTGTAGATTTTCCGTTTGCCTCGTTGTGTTTTGTCATGGCTAGCTGTAGAGGCCGTCTTCTAGAGGTAACTTTATTTTCTCTTTCCTTATTTATTCGCTTTTTTTTTTTTAAATTTAAAATTTTCCGTCCGTTGATTTTTTGTCCTCATAAAAGAAAAACAAATCAATTCTGTAGACTTCTTCCCCTTCTTCTGCTTTTAGACTTTTTTTCTTGGTTTGTTGATCGTCATTAAATGTATGTGCGCTGTTTATTTGCGTTCTAAAAGGGTTTAATGCATGCAGAGAAATTGTAATTTTGCAATATTCAGAAGTTGGGTTGATGTGAAGAGAAAGTTCTATCCTTTAAACAAATTGTGTACATAGTGAAGTTAATTGTAGCGAGCATTCGGACACGGGGGCTTCTCGATATCAAAGCGCTCTTCGGTGGAATTGTCGTGAGCGACGTGCGTTTGCTCAATTGACCGACTTGGTCCTCTCAAGTCGTGATCTCCGTTCACCGAGTTTAGAAAGATGGATGTTCTGGCAAGCACGTCCTCCAACCTTAAGGATTGACGGTTGCTAAGGGGATGCAGATGGATGGATGGTTGTTTATGGTTTGCCGTCGGCAACAGGGAGGCCTGATGTATTGCGATTGGTAGACAATCACATCGTTAATCTCTGTTTGATCCTTCCACATCCCACCACCGTCCACGAGGCTGGTTGAAGACTTGGGAGACTTGGAACGGAGAAAACGGTTGAATCCCGATTACTAGTGATTAAAAATAGGTCTGCACGGGTTCAAAGTCAGTTTACTTGGGTTCAAATCCAGTTTCTTGGGATCAAAGGCCGTTTTATGGAGGATGAACTGGTTTGTGGAGGTTTAAATCCGGTTTCAGCGGTTTTATGGAGGCCGTTTTCATAGTGTAAATCCGGTTTATGGGGCTTTTAAAGCAGCTTCATGTTAGTTGAAACCCAGTTATTTTACTATGTCCGGTTTTCAGCGGTCTGTAAAGGTTATGGTGTTGTAGAAAGGGTTTGTTGAAAGGGGTTGAAACCCGGTTTACAGGGGTTAAAGCAATTTTTTTTAAAAGCCATTTGAGGAAGTTTAAAAGTAGTTGTTGGGGGACTAGTCGGTTTTTTACGATCTGTAGCCAGGTTTGGGAGTTAAAAAACGGATTTGTGTTGGTTTAAAACCAGTTTGCAAGGGTTCAAAGCCATTTCTATGTTTTAAATTCACTTTGTGGAAGTTCAAACGCAGTCTTTGAAGGACTATAGCCGGTTCGTTGTTCATTTGTGGTTTACCACCGGTTTGTGAAGGTTCAATACCTACTGTTTTGAAGGGGTTAAATTGGTTTACGGGTAAGCAATACCGACATCAGTAGACAAGATTTCCTACAATTCTCTACTGCATGGAAAATTGAATCATAGAGGTTTTACTTTTTGGGCAATGTATTCTCATACCCACATTTTAATGGTTTTTAGATACCTCCGTCTCTAGGTTAGAGATAGTGCCGAATTTCTTAACGGTTGTCTGATCTTAAGAATACTGGCCACGCTATTATAAGCACTACGCTACCAATGCTACACCATTTAACAATTGACAGCCCATTGAATCCTTCTGAGTGAAGTTACTAGTGAAGGTCGTGTTCATCAGATGACCTTCTTGCTAGAAAGTTATATATTTCTTGGTTACTGATATTTCTATCGATCGACAACAATTTTTGAAAATCTGACGAGTCAGTGTGTTGTTTAGTCTCAGTGGCATTCGAGCGGATCCTCATTTCGCAATGCAGTCAAATTCCCCTCATTCCAGGATTTTGAGGTAACCACCGTGGGCTATATCTTGAGAACATTTTCGTTCTCGAAACTACCATAACATGATCTTCATCTCAACTGTTTCTAATTGTATAATTGAATGGCTCCCTCCAACGACTTTGTAAACCATAAAATAAGTAACAATTAATAAAATTAAACTAACTTATTACTAACAATGTAACGTAACAAGTAAAGTAACTTATATTAAGTAAATTGCGTTATTAATGTAACTATTAACTAAATTAATTTATTAATAATGAAAGTAACTTATCTTTTACAACGTTGTTAGAGGGAGCCATTCAATTATATAAAGCAATTATTGTTTAAGCATATAAACCTTGGTTAATTGCACCTATTACCTACAGTTTTGGAGTTTCATATTTTCGCTCCTCACAGTCGACGGCATGAATCAATGAGGGATTTGGGTTAATTGTGTGCCCCTTCTTTACAACACTCTGCAATCCTTCAACTCCTGCCTGCTTTGTTTTTTCACTCTCCCTTGATTAGAAGGCGCTTTTAAGGAAGTGAGGGCACTTGGTGGCATAACTTGAATGTTTTTAATGGTTATTCAAGTGTAGCGTTCGTGCGGAGTCGAGAGGACGTGAATTTTTATATACGAGTGGAAACTTGGGGGGTTTCTGCTTAGTCACCTCGCCGTCAGATCGTTCGTGATATGAGCCATAACCCCAGTCGGTTAGTGTGTTACGTCCAGGGTTTTTCGTCGGAAACATTGTCGCTTACATCACTGAAGATTAAATTCTGTCAGAGAGGTAAGCGTTATGTGGTCGAAGATTTTCATTTATGATGGAAGAAACTGGCGAAAGAGATACGTTCTTGATGTCCACTGAGAGAAGTTGTTCATTTCACAAAAAATAAATCTTTTCAATGGTGGAGAAAGAAGACTCCTCTTCTGACAGTCTACATCGTTTAAGTAGAAATTAACAAAGCTAGCCTGGGTACTGGTTTCGAGCAGCTAAGCTCATCTACAGCCCTAACAGAGTACATAGCATCAACAGTGTCTCCTTAATTCTGTAGGCCATACTGGGTTTATTATTTAAAATCTCTGCAAATTTTACACAAGGTTTTATTATTCTTTGGCTTAAATTATCCAAAAATTAATTCTGCCAATAAAAAATTATTTTAAAAAGTATAAATTGTTCAAAAATTAATTCTATGTCAATAAAGTGTTTTTTCAATTTACTTTGTTATAATAACTACCTGTAATAAAAAATTTATAAATAATTATTACTTAAAGTTGTATTTATAACTGTCAACAGTTCCCCTAGGTATGTATTTTTGCGATATCAATAGATTAACATGATTATGAAGTATAAATACCTCTGTAAATAGAAATTTTCATCGGTACAAATGAAGTTGGTCAGTAGGTAAGCAGATCACTCAACACAGCCGTGCGTTCTTAGTATCCTGTGTACGGTTAGGAGAAGGCCCGAAACAGTAATAAATTATTATTGAAAAGTAAAAAGTAAATTGCTATTATTAAGTAAGTAAATAATAAATTATTATTATTAAAATTAATAATATTATTGAATAGTAAAAAGTAAAGTGCGATCATGGTTCTCATAATTGGGGAGAGAGAAAGGATTCACATAAATTTGAGTTCAGAGGTGAATTGTCTGACGACAAGACGGGTATTTCAACACGTGATTGACTTTTGGTCATACATTGGTGTTCGTCCCCGGATTTGAACCTGGCTGATCAGTGCTCCGACTGATTTGTAAACAGGCTAACCACTGTCGCCTTAGTCCACGGGGCCAGCCTGTCCCCCTAGTATTATGGATAATAATATTACATAATATTATTATCCATTTGGTTTGAGCAAGTTTTTACTTGCACAATACACCTCTTTTTCAGGAGAAATTCCTGGGCAGACTTCCCTCGGTATTTTCCACCTAGAAAAGATTCTCCCCAATATACACTCTGCTACTGACCTACTCTGCCCGGGGACCTCTGCTTGTCCAACAACTGATGTCAGTGTTGGTTAGGACTTGGATGGGTGACCGCGTACGAAGCAAGGTCACTGATACAATTGTATTCTGCGTTCAATCCGGCGGCGAACTCCTCGCAACCCAGGGTTGTCGAGGCAATTGGGAGCCATGAGCGCAGTCGTCAGAACTAGTTCCGAGCAGCCTGTGGGACGAAAGTCCAAGGTGAAAAAGTTTCATTTCAATTGTCATGCTAATGGATGGTTCAGCAGGATTTCTTAAAATTGAAAAAGAAAGCACTGTGCTTCTCTGTGCTGAAGATTCAATCGAGTCCAGAAATGAGGAAACAAGAGAAATAGAGGGGAACAAAATCCTGACCAAATCCAGAGCAACTAGTTCAGCGCTATTTCGGGAAGTTTTAATAGCCAATAAACCGCCGTTAATAGGTTTGTTCCAGGTTTGACGGACTGTTAACAGAAAACGACGGAGACATGCTGTTCCAGGTTGCTCGTTCGGCGAACAGCCGCCATCGCCAGCTGTCCCAGGTCGATCTGTAGGTTGACAGCAGTTCAACTGCTGTGAGATGGAAACCGACAGCTTGATTGAAAGTGGTTGGGAGCTGTCGAACTTGATAACCTTACCCAGTTGAAACCACTCTCATAACCTTCTCACTTTATTTTGGTGCTCGGCTTCTCAAGTTGTCCGCTCATCGCCTCCAGATGGTGGGGCTACAAATTATCGGGAAAAAAACTAAAACCCCCATAGATCCCCAAATCAGATGGTTCTGGGGCCCCAAAAATACTTCTTAAACGGCACCATATGAAATTTACATTCACGGGAATCGCCTCGAAGTAACGCTACAACAGTTTGTTGACAGTTCGGCGTTCCAGGTCTACCGGTGCACTGTTGGACGGAACTCAATACCGATTCAGAAGGCATTGGGACAGATGTCAACTTCTGTCGACAAACGCCGTCAAACCTGGAACAAACCTAATAGTTATGAAACATTTAAGAGGGTGGGAGGGGAGTCTGATAGGAGTAACTGCCGAGGGGCTCAGGCCTCCCTCTCACTGGGGGCAATAGTCTGCGGACCTGCATCTGCGTTCTGAGGATGTCTTTGATTGTTAGATAAATGAAAGTGAACTCGCGACAGCTGATTGTGGCGACGTTATCTAATGGGTTACGTGTTCGAGGGCATATCTCCTCGTCAGAGCGCTAGTTGTGGCTGTTGTTATCTGTTCGGGGCTGTGGGGCAGGGTGTCCACGCCGTCATGGAGTGTCAGTGATGTCCGACAAAGGATGAGAAGGGGATGGAAGTTGTTCTCATTGTATTCCGGCCCAAGAGGAAGGTTCCTTCGAAGTCTGCGGCCCGAATTGACCATCAGGTCAGTGTCATGTGTTACGGCTTAATTACGTGCTATTAAAAACTGCGAGCCTGTCCTGTGTTGATTATTGACTTGAGCTCCACCTGTTGGACGATAAGGATTCATGCTTCGGTTACCTTAACAGCGTGCTATTTGAAGCATAACGTAAATAGCATTGATAACTCGAAAATTTTCTCGCGCATCAGCTTCTGCATTTCGAAGCTTGAGGCAACTTTGTATGATTCTTCGTCACAATGAGCAAACCTCTTAGTCTTCGGCACCTCGGGCTTCGTCAGTTACCAACATTTGGTTCCTTTTTTAACACGAAGCTCTCCGAACTCCTCACCAATAGATCTCCAAAAACCTAAATATGCCTAAGTAAGCTCAAACATTTATGAATGTAGTTCCTCAAATCCTAACCAGCCTCGCAAGGTGAAAGTAATTCTACTTCGCCCAACAAACTGGAAAATTCCCCGGAGTTCTCAATTCTCGCCAAATTACACCAGGATCTCTCAAATCCCATACTTGTGTCTAAGCCAGTGACGGCTGGTGCTAGCATATCCTAAAAGAACCGTATTTCATTTGATGATTCACTCAAATAATCGTGATTGCAACATTTATTGAGTCATCTTCCAAATTTCCAAAGCGGCTACTTTTCAGTTCCAATATGACCGGAAGATCGAATGAATCAACTTCCCGAATGACTGAGAAATTGGACTTCGTACTTACTGAAATGAACGAAATTAAAGAAGAAATGAATGCCTTACGAGAAGAAATGTTAGCACTTCGAGTTGAAGTTCATCAACCTGACAGAAAGAATTTTAAAACAAACTTAGTCGTACCAAATGTGTCTTTGGATGAAACAGAAACTAATTCAGCAAACGGGCGTGGAAGTGCGTAAGTTCTTCGCGAAAAGTTTGCCTGAAAGATTTATTGATGCACCGTCCATGCATGGTGGGCTTAGGACTACCTGAATGTAACATAATGAAGACATTCTCGCCAAACACTAACGAGGATGGAAAAGTAGGTGATTTTCAAAACTAAAACCTGCTGTTATACTATGCTGCAAAACAGTGTAATATACTATTACATTACTGCAGTATACTGCATTGTATGAATTCATCCCATGCACGGCCCTATTGTAGTGATGGTGAACGGGATAAGTTTCAGAGCGCTCTGGCGGCGGGGTTGTGCGATGTTGATGAGGTCAATCTCAATTAAAGCGAAGTAGTGAAAAAGAAAATCCAGGCCCCACTGGTCAAAAATTGTTCATGAATATTAACCTATATGAGGACAGGGAGAGTTGGACAAGATGGCTTCAGTGGAGAGCCTTCTTTTCTCAGGTCGTCGTGCACATATCCTCCTGGGGGGTTTAATTTCTTCCACCACAAAGAGAATCATTGACGGTAGGTAAGTACGGTAGAGTAAATTTCATTCCCAGGAAGATGCACACCTTGATAACGTGAAAGTTGCCATTCGATCCAGTGTCCCTGTGTTGCCACTCTCAACAATCATTTGAAAGCACTCCTCGGTGCTGAAAAAATGCTCCCCCTTAGATCACATTCTCTCTTCTTTTTACTTAACTTTCTCAATGATAGTAGTGGTTTTTTTTTTTTTTTTTTTTTTTTTTTTGGCTCGGAAATTTGTGAAGAAGGCGTTGTGCGCCATTCAAAAACCATGCGAGCGACTCCCGCAGATTTGCCACGTTCCGCCACGTTTAGCGTGACGGTACAATGCACAGAACACTCCATGGTTTTTATAAAATGTTCATGTACTAATATGGAGTATATTTATGGCTCAGTTTTTTCCTGCCCAATACCCCTTCTTGATCTATGATTGCAGCGTCCTTCGAAGTCGAATTTCATTGTCGTTTCCCGCTTCTCATTTCCTCCTAGTACCACTAAGGCGCTATATCCCACCTCCTCGAATTCTCCCTGTATTACTCTTTCCCTCCTTCTCGTCTTTCCATCCGGCTCATCCGTAATGAGCGGCGTCATCAACTGCTGGAAGAGTTCGCGGGTGCGGCGTTTTACTAGTCGCTCGCTGGCTGAGGCATCGGTAATACACTCACCGCTAAGGTCCGTGACGCTACAGCTTTACCGCAAATATTTAATACCTATTGACCTTGTTCTTTTTTTTTTAATTGGTCCTTAAAAACTCCATTGTATGATTTGTGTCTGATGAGCAACAAATGGCATTTTCTGGGAGTTTTAGAGTTTTATTGCAGAAGTAGCCTCCGCCAACGCCTCCTAGCAAGTGGGCTTGACGCATGCCCGTCGACCAATTTTGGAGCCTCCTTTGACTTGAGTATCCTTTGATGGAGGGAATTTCGGGTGACGTCAATGAACAATGAACTCCGGCGATGCACTGTACCGATGTTTACTTACACCGTAGTTCTTAACGTACGAAACGATGGAAGAGGGATATCTCTCGGGATCCGGGGGAGGGGAGGCCTCACACGTCAGTCAGAGGCCGGCGCCCGTTCTCGTGGCATGGAGGACGATCAGCAGCAGTTGGAAGAGTGAGTCCCTCCCACTTGTCGTATTGGAATTTCTGAGGCATGTTTTCCAGTACGAACATTTCCGACGTTCCTCCAGGCTGGCGACTTCCTGTCGTATTTATTGTCACCCCAGGCCTTCAAATATCTCTCTTGCCCCCAAACTGTTTTCCCATTCCTGACCGTCTCGCAGGGGGAAAGCCCATTTCCCAGGTTCCCTTTTCGAGCTCATTTTATTCACTCGTTGAAATGACGTGTCCGATTTCTCTCTGAAACCGCGCTTTGAGTTGCGCTGCGTTCCGCTTGCCTAGACCTTGACGGAATGTTCATATTTATTTACGATCTCCTGGCAATCCCATCTTAATGAAATGACGAAAGAGCCCTTGTGACTAAATTCCGTTTCATCACTGTTAATTTTTCTCTAGAATAATTTTAATACACAATGAATTCATGAAGCAAAAGCCAATGATTGGTTTGTAAAATTACTTGATCGCGTAGGTACTGTTTTATTGACAGGTTCCATTATTGATTTTTCCCTCTTTTGAAAGATTTCCTACTTCCATTCCCTGTGTCATATATCTTTTAGGCAAGTGAACATAGATAAGCTTACAGTAAATCCTTTTACTATAAGCTGTTTCGATAGATAGTGGTTTGATAGAGGTAGAAGGTTTTTTATCTGTAGGCCATGAAACATGAAGATAGGTCATGATCATTGACGTACTTACTTGGGACATGAACGGGGGAAAACGTGCTGCACGGTTTCATTGTTGTCTGTTACTAGAGGATATCCCTTCCCCTGTCATTACCGCCTCTGATCTCCTCTGTATGAACTGATAAAACCTCCTCCATTCTGTGTAAACAATCATGGCAATTCACCTTGTGTATTTCCAAGTACCAAGATTGTTTTAACACTCATTTCTCGTTATCGCACTCTTGCTCAAGCTGTCCATTTGCTGGATGTATCTGACAAGGTCACATTTAGCAGATAAAGTGTGGAGTCTTGTGCTCTGTTGTGGACTCAATAGCCCATGCCCTGCACGATATTTATATCGGTTAAGGTAAAATGTGTTTGGAAGAAATAATCAATCCAGATTTAAGGCCGAGGGTGGTGGGGGAGGCGAATGACACTCAGAAATTTGAAGATAGAAGCAAATGAATTTCTCCAGTAAAACCTGTCCAGTGCCTGAATGTACTGGTGCTCTTCAACACTCGTTCTTCCGGGAATTAATTAACTTGGTCATCCAATTATCCGCAGGCAAGTAATTCATTACAAGGGAAACAGAATTCATGCTTGTTGACCGGAACACCTTCATACACTCGGATGAGCTTCAGGGAACTCCTGAACGAGGTTCAAAGCCGGGAAAGCATCGGCTACCAGTTTCTGGCCTAATACCCTCAAACTATTAATCATGTACACATCCGCCCCGATTCCAGTAACGCGAACCAATAACTCATCATGCTGAGCCACTACAATCACCCATTTAAATTTATGGCGATTCTTCCCACTTGGAAAGTGAAATTAAACCTCAAATATTTCCCTAAATCAAATATAAAACGAAATTTCGGCTTTGACACTGTTGCTGTTTTACAGGGATATTAGGGATTGTTGGTGAGCACAGTGGTGGTATTATGTTGACTGCTAGTAGTAGACAAACCAAACAGAAGGAAGACGTTCGTATAATTTTATCCCCGTGAGGGTCTCGGTCGTATCGGAACTGGGACAAAAAGAGTCGGTGCCTTTCTCTTTTAAAAGAATCTTAAGGTATGAAGCTCACGCCTTACTTGGCATTCATAATGCGTTTCTAGTCGTTCCATCGTTGTAGATGTCTATTTTTCGTTGGTTATTGTGTTGTACTTTTTCACGTTTACTACGTAGGTAGTTGTAGATTGGATGGCAATCGACGTTGCGTTGTAACAGTCTTAGGACAAAGCTTAGGACACTTCAGCGTGAGGCTTATGTTCTCCTGTCTTACTCAAATCGTCGCTATTGTTCGTATGAATTTTTCTCTCTTCCTCAGTATGAATTTTTACGTAGGCCTTTAATGTAGGTCGCTGTTCGGCACCTGCAGCCTATCGATTTCCACTTCCATTTCTCGTCAAGGGTCTATTTGATATCCCATTGACATTAATTTATCGATTGTATACTTGACCCGTTTCCCTTCGCCGCTGTTTTGTGTGCCCTTATTGTTTACTCATGGAGGGCTGAGGCGGCTCACTTTCACATGACGTCTTCGACAGTGTAGGTACCGTTCTTTGCACCATCACGCCAAATGCTGCAGAAAGTGGAAAACTGCTGGGATCGCTTGAATGGATTTTGAATTGGCACATTTGGAAAGAAACTAGCCTATTTGTGATGGAGTAGCTCCCAAGCCCATTTTCAAAGGAGACGGGATATTCAGGTTGGTCAATCCAATGTGTGTGCTTTCTCAAACTGTAATCAAAATTTTCGTGTCTCCTGAACAGTGGACCTGTACAGGAAAACTTTCTTTTCTTCCTACTAGTTGAATAAAAGTCTATCTTAGTCTATCTTACTTTAATCAAGTCCTCGAAACGTGTTGTGGTACTGTGCGCTGGTAAAATTTTCCTTTTTGCGCGCTGACAGCTTAAAATAATTACACGGTAGATCGGCGCAAACTTGTAGAACCTAGAATTTCAAAGGTTCGACTTTGAACTCTCACCACATCCACAATTTTCCACCGATTTTTCTCCAGTTTTCGTGATTAGTTATTCAGTACATCCTTAACCATTGCCTAAAATCAATTGCTTGAATAACTTTTGAACAGTAAATATTTTTTTTTTTTACTGGAATCTTGTTGCCATTTACCGTGGCCTAACGGGGTATGTGGAAACATCCCTCAATTCTTCCCTTCACTCCATGGAAATTGAACGGGGCAAGTGTTTTCGGAAAATACACCAAAAAATACGCTAGAAAAATGATTCCAAATCGAAATTTAAAGGATGCAATTTTAAGGCAAAATATGAATAGAGCGTCAAGACTTTCTTACTCTTACTCTCTTCCTGCATTTTATTTATTTATTTATTTATTTTTAGAAATTTGAATCTTTGTCTTTCTTTAAATTCTTTAAAAATCCCTCTTATCACTTACTCTTACCCTGAATTCATAGTTTCCACTTGTCCCAGTCTGCTGAAAAGTGGAGGCAAGTGGAAAAACCTCGTGTAAACCACTCTCCAGGTGAAAGTATTCTCACCAAACTTCTACAACACATCAAGCAATTACAAAAGAGAGATTTACCACTGAAATTGCGTTGATTCGTCTCTGAGGGGAATTGAGCGGATCGTCCACACCGACAGAAGTCAAACTTTGAACTACACCGAACTGTTGAATGAGGATGGGAATGGCTTTCCGCTTCATACCGATTGAATGCATGAATGAATGGGTTACTTTCAACATGGTCAGGCAGAATTAGTTCGAATCCCTGATGCCAGGAGGGCTAATGTCTCCGTGGTTACCACTTGCCCCTTGTTGACGCTGCGAGTGCGTTGCCTCTCCAGAGGGAAAGGGGAAATCCCAGCATGGAATACATTTTGGAATCCACTTTTCTTCATCTTGTTATGCCGTCTCTTTCCAAAGACAGATCCAAGTGGCATTGGTTTGTCGCGAGAAGGCTCCTCAAAAGATGTCGAGGGATGAACAGTGGTGCAGGTCCTTCATCCATTGGACCTCTTCACGGGTTTTGTTCCTTGAATAATCAGCCAAAGTAGCTCATACGCTTTCCCATCAAATGGCACAAATATCTCGTCTCTCTGTTCGTACGAGATTATGAGGATTCATGAGAAATACAGAGCGTTGATTCTTTCCTCCATTCCTGGGCCAAACGTTCAGCTCTCACACCCGTAGGGAGCAACAGACAATAAAGCGCCTCAGCAGTTTGGAATGGAAATATTCCATTCCAAAAGACTCAAAAATATCAGCCCACTGATTTTGGAGTTGATGATTTCAACAAAACCTACTTCTTGCTCCACATATCTGTTGTTTTGAAGTCGCAATTTATTTTTTCAAGTCCCAACAAAGGTTCACGACAAATAAAGCAATTATTAACGCGTGGAGCCCCGATTTGGTTCGCTAACGCACTATTAAAGATCGACATTGCGCGCTCCAGCCACTAGAGCGCTCTTAAACGCTGTTTTGTCCGTCGGACGTTTTGTCAGTGGCTCTCATACATCTTACCATCTCGAATTCCGAATTTAAAATCATTGTCAGGAATGGATTAATCGAGGTATAGTTTCATCTCATGTGATGGGTTGACACGAAGGTCAACTTCTGACTCTAATTGACGGTTAGGGCCCTAATCAAGTCTCCTCGAGTGGCGCTTGGAGAACTTCTCTTATTCTTCTCAATTTCCGGATTCTCAGGGACGTCACGTCGTGGGAACGTCACGTTTAGCGGCTTTGGTGGTGTTTTAAGCCCGTCCTCTCCGATGACCAGCTACGGAATCATGGAGGAAGGGAATCCTCCATGCTACGAAATGTCCTCTAAAAAATCAGGCCTTTCCCATCTCTAGCGAAATTCTTGTAAATTTATTAAGGTTATTGATGCCGATTGTAGTTGGTATGTTGTATCTTGGCCTTAAGAGTACTATGGAGCTGAGGAATTTGGCTGGAAACTCCGCACTCGCCGTAAACGGGTTCATTTGAATTCCGTTATGTCTTGTCTGGGAAAGTAACTTCCTGTCTGCTAGCTTGGATGATCCAAAAGGTAGTATGGCGGGTAAATGCACTTAACCTGTGATGACCTACAATTTTACTTCGGTTTTGAACCATTAATTTAGGGCGTTCAATTTAAATGTTTTCGATACATTCACAAGCCTTGGTATTAAAGTTTCATTTTTTTTCCAGGAGGACAAGATCTCTGAATGCACCAAGTCCAGTGCCGCAGTTTGGCCCTTGTGGCCGTATTATGAAAAATTCTGCAATGGTCATGTAAGTAAATGGTCCCTTCGACGTTTTAACGCTAAGCAATTCCCAGGTTTGACAGAAGAAGACGCAACCGTTCAAAGCCCAACCGTATCAATCGGTTTGTGATGTGCTTCTGATTTGAGGGGATGCGATTGTATTCAAATTAGCAGTCTCACGCCGTCATTTTCAGTTCTGGAGTCTTCGGTCAGTCGTCATGTCTCTCACGACCAGTCTGAATGGAGCGTGTTACGTTTTCAAGTCAGTTTTCTCTCCCTTGATGCGATTTTTATTTACGACTGAAAGTTATGACAAAATGAGTGGGACGCGGTACAATACGCCGGAGGCTTATATTTACCAAGTGTTGTTTTTCCGCGTTAATTATCAAGCTATTACGAAACTTTTATTCAAGTTCATCCTGCGATAAAAATAACCCTGAACAACTGAATGTATCCCCCCAGTCAAATGTGTTCCGGTCAAATGTTCATTTTGAAGTTATTAGTTGTTGATATTATTTAAACACATAAAATTATTTAATGCAGCTAGTAACCGTTTTACTTCTACTCATTGTTGAATTTACTGCTGAGTGTATTAAAATTCATCTCAAATGGTGGAGGCTTGTGGAATGTCGACTCATCATTCGTCACCTTCAGCAACATATCAAAAACACTGGCCAAAAAAAAAAAGAAGTGTTGTTTCGTGCCGAGGAGATAAGGGTTGGTGATGGGGGTTTTCAGTGTGCTGAATCCAAATCTGAAACTCGTGTTACGCTATCAGATTTTGAACCCGGATTTTAGCTATCTTCTTCCATTCCACGGGAAACAGCGGTAAAGTTGATAGGGTACAAAACAAGCCATCAATTGAATTGAATAGATGAGCGCAACGTTTCTGTTATTACGATATATTTAATGAGCTAGAGAAACTAAGAAACAGTAGGTATCTAGCGACCAAACTATGCCACACAACACATAAAAAATATCCACGTGATGCTCATTACGTAAACAACTGCACCCTAACGACCGATGCTTAATAAAACCTTATGCCGATCGGAGGTAACGAACTGCTCAGGCTGCAAAAATCGTTTTGGAGTCGTTGGAATCAGCCAAAAAAGCTCATTCCATAGACCCTTGTACCAACGAAATAGGACAAAAACTTTCGTCCCCCTTTTGAGGCCTCCTTAGTTACACATGAGAGATAAACAACTTTCGTCGTGAAGGGCCTCCCGAAAACCGATGAAGGGAATGAGGGAGGAAAAATCAAGGTAGCCTATAACCACCCCCCGAACTCGCTGATCACAATGAGACCACCCTCATGAAAATCTGTTGAGCCGCTCGGGCGTGATGCCGTGTACACAAACAAACAAACAAACATACATGCCGAAGAGGTGAGCGCACCTTTCAATTTTTTGGAAAAAGGTTGCGCTAAAAACCCTGTTTTATAAATTTGTAAATGCAGTTATTGAAAAAAACAACGGCAGATATAGAAAGAAAAAAAATAGAAAAAATCTGATTTCAAAATCGCATTCAGCATGAAATCCATTCGCATTCAGCAGTTGGGGTTCCCTCCGCCGGTTTCTAGCGCTTATGTGTGCATAAATAAAAACACCTTGTGTGTGCAATATTTCAATCAAAGTAGAATTTCATTTCGCAAAACGATTTTGTAGACTTTAGGCATTATAAATTTTTATTATTTTTGCCTAATTTTAAGGCATACCTACCCAACTTTTTGGATGCCTTTGGGGCGGCGCGATCGAGATCAATCGGTGAAGTTAGGCGTAAAATTATTTCTCACCAAGCGTTATAAAAAACCCCAAAATAGCAGATTTCGTGCATAATTTGTCTTTTGAGTTTACCCATTGGCGAGAATGCACCAAGTATATTATAACCAGTGAACTCTTCGCGTAAATGATATTTGAGGCGATAAGAGTTGGAATTCCAGCGTCTGACGATTTGACACGCTAGCGGATTTCACCTCAGAAACGCCTACAGACCTTCATCGCATTTCTTTGACCTTTTGAATTCCTGACGGACGCTATCGCCTCGGACTTGCCCGCTTTCATTTTTTTCCGCATCGAGGTTATCAAGTGGTATCAACTTCCTACGCCTCACATATTTACTATCCCGTGAGGGGGGGGGGGGGGGGGATTAAGCCCCGGATTAATTTCTATTTTATTAGTTGTCCGGAGATGTTTGTTCCTTGTATATTTTTAACAGTGTCTGTATTTGTTCTTTTGAAATCTTCAGGACCATTCAGGATCCGGCCAGCCAGAGATTAACATGGTACAAACAGCCAATGACAGTTCTCGTCATAAAGAAAATAAGAGATGCCTCCGTTCTTCAGCCCTTTGTGCAGTTAGTGCGCTGGCTCATTGAAGTAGGTTGACGTGATTTTCTCCTACCCTTTTCGTTGTAACGTTGAAGACTTCCTGTTGGATTTATGTGACTGAATACCGTCTTTTTTTTTTTCAGGAGAAGAGTATGGTGGTGTTTGTGGAGCAGTCAGTCATGGAAGACACGCTGCTCCACAACAACAGCGAGTACGGCGCCATCCAAGAGAAGCTGATGACGTTTAGAGATGGCAAGGACGATTTGACTGACAAGATAGACTTCATCATCTGTCTTGGAGGAGATGGAACCCTGCTGTACGCCAGTCTGCTCTTTCAAGTGAGCTGCACTTTTGCTATTCGCTGTAGGTCTTTTCCAACTAACCTGCTTGGGACTTGTCCCAGATAAGGCAAACCTGCGCGAGCTCGGCGACGACTTGTCCCGAACAAACTTGTTTCTAACCTGGTTTCGGCGTGACAATGGGCTAGGGAACCGCATCTCTACTAACATTTTTTTTCTGAAAGAACTTCTTAATTTGTAGCAGAAGTAGTGAGTTTTGGGCTCCTACAATCTAATTCAAATTTCCAGGACACTTTCGAAATTTTCAATTTTGAATCAGAGTGGGGAATCGGTATCTCGGTGGAGGGGGAGGACGGGCTCTCTCATTGGTTGTTCGATGGCGGGGACAGGCTGTATTCATGGCCACCAACATAACAAAGCCAAAAAAATAATCACTTTTTTTAGCACACTATTTTTTGTGCGAGTGCGCTCTGGCGTATTAACTTTAAAGGGGAGCTGGCTGAATTAAAAATGCCACATTTTCTCATTTTCATTTTCTCTTTTTTTCTTCTTTTTGGTTTTGTTATGTTGGTGGCCATGAATACAGCCTGTCCCTGCCGACGAACAACCAATGAGTGAGCCCGTCCTCTCTCCTCTGCCGATTCACCACTCTTAATTCAAAATTGAAAATTTCGAAAGTGTCCTGGAAATTTGAATTTGATTGTAGGAGCCCAAAACTCACTGCTACTGGTACAAATTATGAAGTTCTTTAAGAAAAAAATGTTAGTCGAGATGCGGTTCCCGAACCCAATGCGCCATCAATCGTTCCTGTTTCGTCTTGGAACTACACTCTCTACTCAACACAGGGATCGAGGTTTCAGTCAATCTACCCACGTCTGGTACTCCATGCTTGATGGGGGGGGGGGGGGGGGGGACAGGAATAATCTGAACGGGTTTGGAATAGAATAGAGAGCGAATTGTCTCGAGCTAGTCCTAAGACGGGATTGGAATAGAAAATCAGCCCGTGCGTGCTTGTCCTGGACTAGTCCCTGTAAAGTGGTAGGAAAAGACCTTATAAATAAAAACGCTTCTTTCGTTCACTTTTTCGTGTGGTTGGACTTTTCCAAATCTACTTTTTTTCAGCAATCTGTACCTCCTGTAATGGCGTTCCATCTGGGGTCACTCGGATTTCTGACCCCATTTGAGTTTGAAAACTTCCAAGAACAAGTCACAAATGTCTTAGAAGGTATGGAAAGTTGTTAACCTTAATGCCTAGTGGTGAATGCTTAATGCTTACCTAGCTTTCTTAAATTGAATGATGTTCAGGTATGTATAGCATACAATGTACCCTCACTAATACTTATTTATTTTCACAAATTTATCCTAAAAATTATTGTTACTTTCAAATTTATCCTCCCAAATATTTATTTTCTCAAATATATTTATACAAATTTATCCTAAAATGTAATGTTATTGTCAAACTCTTTTCAGGTCATGCAGCATTAACACTGAGGAGTCGACTAAGGTGCATCATTGTGCGGAGGAATGAAGAAAACTCGAAGAAACCTCCGACGAACCTTCTAGTTTTGAACGAGGTTGTCGTTGACCGAGGACCCTCGCCTTACTTGTCGAACATAGATCTATTCCTAGATGGAAAACACATAACATCCGTTCAGGGCGATGGTAAGTTCAATATTGGAAATTTAACATAATTTATGCCCATGACAAATTCAATGACGTCTTGAGATTGTTAATGGATTGGTAATGTTATTTTTAACGTTTGTTATCAATTTGCAGGACTCATCGTCTCTACGCCCACTGGGAGTACAGCTTACGCTGTGGCAGCAGGTGCCTCCATGATACACCCCAGTGTGCCAGCCATCATGGTCACTCCCATATGCCCTCACTCCCTCTCCTTCAGGCCCATCGTCGTTCCCGCAGGGGTTGAGCTCAAGGTAATATCAGATGCTTTTACTAGTCTTTCTCCTCAGACATTCATTCGTCAAATACCCATCAAGACTTTACTATCTTGAATCTCTCAAGGGTCTTTTGCTATTTTGGTAGCTCTTAAAGAACTGGGCACAATATTTTATTGGTATGAAAACAAACTTTGCCTGTAATGTCAATTCTTTTTTGGAAATATTTCTTTCTTTATAAAAATCGCATTATGTGTTCCCCTACACACTACCATTAAGATGTACCATTTCATAATCCACAATAGGCTTGGGCAACTAATCTTTTTGAAACAATTCCTCTGCAAACCACTCTCAATATAGAGCAAAATTAAGGAAGTTCAGCCTGGGAGCCATGCGAAGAAGTGGGTACCAAGTAAGTAAACTGGTGACGTATGTCTGGGTCACTCACTGGTGTCTGCTATATGAGAAGTGACCTCACATTTATCGTACGTTGCCTTGGAGCCAACCAGCTGTTCATCGCTGGGATTCACACAACAACGCTCTGCTGATTTCTGTATTCAGGGTCGTGGCTGGGTATGGTAGGTAGTCTCATACCTACATACCCAGCCACGACACTCATACTATGAGATCGCCTCAAATAGGTTTGAGGATGGCAATGTCATCAGTTTACCTATTTAGTATCCAATCCTTCCCGAAAGTAAAAGACGGATTCTCATGATGAACTTCCCTCGTTTTGCGTTCTATATTGATAGCTTACAAAGTAGTTGCTTCAAGAAGATCCATTGACCAAGCAACGTGTCTACAGTTTTCTTTTTCATCATTTATATTTTAATACAAGTTTTTCTTCTCAACTTTCTATTTAGTGGATGTTGCCACGGTCTGAGTACTTCATACTTTGTAACCAACTTTGTGTTACTGTCATGCGTAATATTGTTCATTTAAATTTCCCTTTAACTTTGCACGAACTACACTCATGTCCTTTTTCGTCAGGAATTTCTTTGTCAACAGTTTCCGGTAATTCCTCCAGTGCAATTCTAGTTTGTCACGAGATTGAGTGTATGGCAAGGTACCCTGGGCTGTTTCAGATCTCGGTATCGCCCGATAGTCGGAACACATCCTGGGTTTCATTCGATGGAAGAAACCGTCAAGAGTTGTTCCACGGAGATAGGTATGTTCATTCTTGACCAACCAACAAACAAAAAACAAAACGAGGCCTTTTTTCGTTCATCTACCAGGGTACCTTTGCCAATGATCATCAAATTGCAAAACGGCTGACTTTCGATACTCCTTCTGTTGCGGAATGAACGTTGAGCTTCCCGCTATTTTTACTTCATTCCTAATTAAATTACATTTCAATGCTAACTCAACATACACGCCAACAACTTTGGAGCCAGCCAGCTCAAAGGACCGATTTCTGCTAAAAATGATTAAATAATTAAATTTTAAATAATAATTAACATTTACTAATATACTAATTTGATACTAGCAATCGCACTACAATCTTAAAATATGTTTTGAATTAAATGATATCGGTCCCCTCATGTCTTTTATTGAACATTCTCATAACACTAATTAGGTGGTTTTTGTGATTTGTCGCTTCAAAAGTATTTTGTCCATATTATTCTTTTAGTGAGCTCTGCTATTAATATAAATTATGTTATGCTATCCTTGCCATCCTTGTAGCGCCCTCATCTGTGGTATGAGTAGCCATGTTTTTCTTCAACCCTTCTTTCCTTGCCTTTTTCAAAGTATGTTCTGATGTCCCCCTTCTTGTGCTGCTCTTCTCCCGTAATCGTATTCTCTTACCGAACGTTTGGCCAATGTCCATTAGGGATGGTTAGTAAAATTTGCTCAAAGGCTCTTCCATTCTCGAACACATTTCAGGAAAAATCGTTCAAAAGTTTCTCACTCAAGTCAGGCTCTCACCAAGGTCTTGAAATTGGAACCATTTTTCAGGTTATGTTGAACTCAGGAGCCCGGAACACGGCTTGGGTTAGTTTCGATGGCAGATATCAACAAGAACTGCGTGTTGGAGATAGGTTAGCTGATGAAAACTTGTTCAATAAAGTGGAGCCGAATACTAAAGCTTTCATACTAACACAATGGCCGAAATAACTATGGGTTGAATTGAGTTGAAATATAGCTTTGCACCTCCAAGCTCCTTGCCTGGCTTTGATTTGGGTTGCCTTATTGCTTTGCATAGCTTGTTTTTGTTCATTTCGTGGGCGTACAAGGAAAATCCACTAAGTCCAAAATTTTGAATTTTGAGTTAAATGCTTCTCCAAGACGTCCTGGGGGTTCTCTAGTTGTTGACTGGTCGCCAAGCCCCAAATACCATGGTAAACTGTAGTTTTAACATACACGATTTTCCTCTAAGTCCAAAAAGTAAATATTTTGACAGCGAAAATCCGCTAAGTGCACTTAGTGGATTTTCCCACCAAGTATTTACCTACTGTTTAAACGGATAGTTTGGTGGAAGGAAAAGCCATCAAGTGCACTTAGAGGATTTTTACACACCTTGACGGTGAAATCATCATACGCCTGATCGTGCAAAAATCCGCTAAGTCCAATTCCAATCGAAAAAAACGGGATTCTGGAAAAAAGACGGGCACCGACCCATCCAGAAGGCGACAAGAAGAATTTTAGAAATGTGTTCCGGCAACAAGGAAGACATCACACGTACGTCATCAATAGATTCGAAAGGTACGTGCAAGCATTCGTCCAACTATGTACCTATCTACTTAACGAGTAGATTTCATTTTAATATTATAATTGCTTCTTTAATTATTTTCGTCAATTCTCCCCAAGGCTTGGAGGTTTGTATTGAAATTAGGTATATTCTGTTCGTCTTTGTTCAGATTTCATTGGGAATCGCGCAAAGGACTGGAATGTCGCGTCCATCTCTTGCCATAAGGAGTTGAATATTCCGTCCACCAGTTCAGGTAGGTGCCTAAGAATCCTGATTTTTAATTTTTAATGTTCTAGAAAATGGTTTGTAATTATTTTTATTTTTGTATTAAATACAAATTTTATTTTGAGATTTCTGCATTAAGTGCAGAAATCTAAAAAAAAAACATTATTAAATAACTAAATTATTAATTAAATAAATAATTAATTATTTAGTTTTTAAATGTATTTAAAAATAGAAATATTTATTAAATAAATAGATTAATAAAAAAAATTAAAATATTCATTAAATAAATTATTAATAAAAATTAAAATATTCATTAAATAAATTATTAATAAAATAAAAATATTTATTAAATAAATAATTAAATAAGTAATTATTAATTTAACTAAAATCTAAATTAAATTATTTTATTTTTCCGCAAATAAAAGTATTTATAAAATAAATAAATAAATTATTAATTAAAATAAAATATAAATCAAAATAAATTATTTTAGTTTTTTGCGTAAATTTTTTGTTGTTGTTGTTTTTTGTCGTAAATCAATTTCGAATCCTCTCAGTAAAGTTAATTTTGGTTTGTCTGTTTAGGGTCCATTGACAAAAACAAGGAGAACTCCGTCACTTCCACGTCTGCACGTAGACCTGTGATACCCATCTACTTCAGCCAGTCGGTTCTCACTTCAAGTAACCTCAGTGGAACAATTTCATCACTGGTACAAGCAGCTACCAGTTATGAAATTGACAAATAAGGCTCAAAACGTCGTGGAGAGCGAAGATGAAGATGAAGATTTCCACCAACAATGATCCATCACCGCTGAAATATCTCATTTTGTAATTTCCTAATTCAGTAATCCTAGTATTTCTTTGTCAGTTCCTAATTATGAGATTTTAATTTAATTAATAAAAATATTTCTACAATAATACTGCCAATTCTTGAATTTACATTACGTTTCAAAAACTAAAATCTGTTTATCTCAAAACTCCAGTTTTGGACTTAGTGGATTTTCCTTGTACGCCCACGATTTGTTCGTGTTCGTTCCACGTGTGGCTTTGAGCATCGTCAAACCTGTTATTCCTTATACATTCGATAAAATCCTGTTGTGTTGAAAATTTGGTGTTTTGGCAGCCAAGGCGCGCCTTTAGAGCCTGTACAAGCTCTTCCGCTTATCGTTTCTTTCAATACTTTGTGTCCTTATCCTATTCGGGAGATTAGGTAGAGAGAAGCTCTTCTGCTGATGGTATAATAATGACATTGTACCGATTTTTTTTTGTTTTTTTTTTTTTTTTTGTTTTTTTTTTACATTTATATACTGCAAAGGAATAGCCGAAAATTTTATACCTGATTTTATGCTTTTATTTGCGCCCGCCAGGAGCATGAGCTAGCTCTCAACCTCCGCCATGGCGAACAACTCCTCCAATGCTCCAGCCAAAAATTGAATAGTTTAGTATGTACCTACATATATCGAACGAATCGATTGAAGAAAAATCATCATATGGGGTGGGGGGGGGGGGGGGGGGGGGAGCAAAAGAAGCGTGAATAAGAATCGGGCGCGTGCGGCTGCAGTGCGAGGCCGCTTGGATCCATTTTATTTCAGACGCCATTTTCAACCGTTTTCAGAGGAAAAGTGGCATAAATGGTCCAAATCGTTTCGTATAAATTCTCGTTTTTCGACTCCCTGTCCAAAACCCTCCCAAAGCCTTTCAAAAATCCCTTAACGGGCTTATGTTTATTAAAAACCAGTTCGGTGTTTAATAAACAGCGCAGGAGAGTCCCAGTTCAGTGTTTAATAAACAAGAACGGCAGATTAAAAACGCTGCAAATTTTACACAAGGGTTTATTATTCTGTGATATAGGTTACTTGTACAGACATTTAATTCTGTCAATAAAAAAAATTTAAAAAAAATATTTTTTTTTGGATTTTTATATTTCAAAAAAAATTTTGGGGGGGGGGGGGGGATTTTTTTCTTCAAAAATGTGTTTTTTCAAAAATTCTTTAATTTTTACTCGAAAAATATTTAACTTCTTGGGATCCTTCTAAAATCCCATTTTTAGCCCCATGAAAGCCCTATAGAACGCCACAGTGAAATCGGATCGTTCCGGGACCCCCAAAAATGGATTCTACGTCCAAAAATACTTCGAAAACGACACCTAACTCGATCCCATAGCTAAAAGCCTTCAAAACACCCCTCCTGTAGCCCCATTTTAGCCCCATAGCGCCCCACGGGTTTGGGCGATCGGACTGAAAACCTTGCGGGCACAACTAGATGGTAAACCAAGTATTTTGCCAAAATTTCAGATTTTTAAAAAAATTCCTACTGCCCAAAACGGCCCGGACGGCGGACGGCGGACGGACATTTCGGATTTTGAATGTAGACCTCTTGAAACGGATAATGTCAAATTTTGAGGCCGATCGGAGTCGTCGACCCGCGTCGCGAAAACATAGGTGTATTATTCCAAGAATAATAAACCAAAACCGGTTTCTGCTGCCTAGAAACAAGTTTCTGGCGATTGAAACCCGTTTTCTGCTCACTGAAGGACCCTTAAGACCTCCATGGATCAAACCTAACGTTGGTCGTATTAACATTCGACCAGAGGGCCTTTGGGATTAGGGATCCTCATATTACGTTCGCGGTTCATGCCACAGCAGATGTTTCCTCTCCCTTCTTAATCTCCCGTATTGGATTAGACCCCTGCACCTTCGGAAAACACCCACTTACGTGGGTTTGTCGAATTGGTACCTCGATTAAAGCTCGAGTAATCGCTGGGTAATGCTCTGGGTGTACTCTGTGTCATTCTTCATTCACCAGCGACGGTTATGTAATTGAAATATCTTACTCTGAAGGTAGTTGGAATGATAAAATAGATGAAATAAAACGCTGCAAATTTTACACAAGGGTTTATTATTCTGTGATATAGGTTACTTGTACAGACATTTAATTGTCAATAAAAAAAAATTTTAAAAAAATTTTTTGGATTTTTATATTTCAAAAAAAATTTTTTGGGGGGATTTTTTTTTCAAAAATGTGTTTTTTCAAAAATTCTTTAATTTTTACTCGAAAAATATTTAACTTCTTGGGATCCTTCAAAAATCCCATTTTTAGCCCCATGAAAGCCCTATAGAACGCCACAGTGAAATCGGATCGTTCCGGGACCCCCAAAAATGGATTCTACGTCCAAAAATACTTCGAAAACGACACCTAACTCGATCCCATAGCTAAAAGCCTTCAAAACACCCCTCCTGTAGCCCCATTTTAGCCCCATAGCGCCCCACGGGTTTGGGCGATCGGACTGAAAACCTTGCGGGCACAACTAGATGGTAAACCAAGTATTTTGCCAAAATTTCAGATTTTTAAAAAAATTCCTACTGCCCAAAACGGCCTGGACGGCGGACGGCGTACGGCGGACGGACATTTCGGATTTTGAATGTAGACCTCTTGAAACGGATAATGTCAAATTTTGAGGCCGATCGGAGTCGTCGACCCGCGTCGCGAAAACATAGGTGTATTATTCCAAGAATAATAAACCAAAAGTCCGAAAGACACAAATCGAGGATTAAAAAAAAAAACTAGCCTTAGAATTCGTTGTCTTAAGTATCGGGTTGTTGAGGGCTGCAGTTGCGAGCACTGCGGTTTGTTTGGGCTGTATAACTGGCCAATTGCAACGAAAAGGTTATGTATTCGTTAACTCGCAACCTGCACAGTACGTAGACAACACTGGCAGCGAGTGCGGCCGGCCATTCTGAGGTGGCCTCATCAGTGGATGTTTATCTTCACTTTTCTGTCTCTTGTTTCCATGTTATTGTGCTCAATAGTTAAAAATGCTATCATTTCAACAAACTATGAGAAATATTTCAACCTGTTTGCCTTTGACTTTTTATTTCATCCATTTTATCATTCCAACTACCTACCGTCAGAGTAAGATATTTCAATTACATAACAATCGCAGGTGAATGACTAATAGTACACTATTACCAAAATTTAACCAGCCTACACTGATCTACACCGCTTTTCTAGTTGATATGCGCTCATAGTCTATTTATGGAAATGCTTCTTTCAAATTAACCGATACGCCTACTTTTCCTAACTCACAAATCGCCTACTAAAGAGTGTTGCATAAAATTCTTATCGCACTTCTTAGAGACAAGCATCCACATACACCCGGTAGGTATTATATTGTCACAAAAGTCGATATTGATATCATTGGCAGGGTAGGTGGGTAGAATAGGCCAAGAGATTAATGACTGACTAGCCTGCTGGACACAAACTCAATGTGGTCGAGGAGGTTGGTGTCCAGATTTTATCAGTGGGGAAAGATGTATGATAAGAACCGATGGGATCCAACTGCTGTAAAAGGTGACCGATGGTCACTCAGAGGGGATGAACTGCATGCTGGATTGAATTTTGTTTAAAATTTTGACAAAATACCGCACATCCGGAGTAAGAGAGGTACAAAAAAATAATAATAATAAACTTGGGAAAACGCGTCAATAGATTTTGGGGCGAATCTGAAGTCATCCTTGTAGTGGGCCAACCAATTAGTGACAGCACCCTCCCCACTATGTAAAGTGAGCCATGTTCGATCTCACCTGCCAGGGTAAAGCGGGCCAACCCCTCGTGGGCGTAATAAGAACTCGAATAGCAATATTGAAAAGCGAGTTTCTATTCGATATTGCTATTCGGATTCTCTAATATTGGAGCTCCAGCCAAGGTGTGCTATTCGAGTTCTCTGTGGTCTGAGGCCAGGTGGGATACGATCAAGGGTGGGCTGTACTTAGCCAGCAGGGGGGTGGCCTCCTAGTCTACTATATTGGAGCTCCAGCCCAGGTGTGCTTGCTCCACTGTTATGATGGAAAAGTGAGAGAAAGCCATAGTAGTTTATCTGCTCTCTAGCGGCGAATCTAGTTATCATTAAACCGAAATTACCCCCATGTTAAGCTTGTTGAGAGCTTCCTGGTGGTATATATAACAAAACCGCCCATTTCGGAAATTTACCACTCTTACCCCGAATGTGCGATACGTTGACTTGGGTGTGTCACATTAACAGCATTTGTATTCGTCGGGAGGGTGCTAATCTCTTGCCCTGATAAAATCTTCAACACCGAGTTTTGTCACCTTTAATTTGTCGACTGTTTCCAGTCTGACCGTCACGACCTCCGTCTACCCGGTCCCTTCGATCTGCGCCCAGGATCAGATTTCCGACTGGTTCGAGTCTCTGGCTGAGTGTTTGCACTGGAACGTCAGGAAACGGCAGAAACACCTTGACGAGCTGTCGGACCTCACTCGGTCCAGCTCCAACGACACGCTGGACTCGTTCGGCCATCAGGAGAGCTAGCAGTCTTCCTTTCCGTCGGTGTCCATAGGGTTTGTACACGATTGTGTGTGGGATTTTTGAAAATTCTGCTGCCTCCTCAAGTACAAACAAATAATGCATTTGAGTTTTTCCAGGTATCTGAAACCAATGACGTCTCCTCACACTGCTAAAGCTCCACTTGGTGGCGGTGAACCGTTCAGAGAACGAACACGTTTCTTTCTCTCTAAAATCACTGTAAATAATCTTAGGCATTTATAGGAAAATTAAGTGGCATTTTTTCGCATTATGTACAAACACAATAAATTTTAATGTTATTTTTATAATATTTTTATTATTGCAGTTAAAATGATTGAAGTTGTTACAATAAATTTCACTTTGTCAACTGTGTGTCATGAATGTTTTCCACGTGCCAAGTAAATCATTTTTAGAGGGAATAGAACCCAGGAACATAATATGTATATTATCTTTTGGTGCTTCACTGATGAGGATATAAAAATACTGTCAAAAGACATGTCTCAAAATTAATATTCTTTATTTAAACATTTCTCAGATGTGGCACACAGATGAAACAACGAAACGGAATGTTGGAGCACTGGGGAGTTTATCAAGGGACCATTACAATCTACTTGAGCTGAATTCAAAGCTTTAAAAGGCTACAACGTTGTATTTTCAAAACAATAACAGTAATCCGAGCAAGTTCAGAGGAATGTTTTCATAAGGGACCTCAAATTTGAGCGAATACAGACTGTGTAGTTTCAGATTAAAGTATGTAACGGACAGTTTTTACCCTGGAAAAATCTTGTACGTCATGGCTTGTCCAAGGCCCGCAACTTTTTAGGAACGTACGAGGGCTGACGCTCTTAGGCCATGACGCCAGCGCTTACAAGCGCCTATCTTCGGTACCTACAATCAACTCTCCTTTCAACTGGGTCTGCTGCTAGTTAAATAAAACAAATAGTGTGGGTCCGTTGTACGTGTGTCAAGTTTTCAATTCCACCATTTTGAGTCTGCTGCGCCGCGATTTAATTGGGGCAAGTACGGCGGGTCTGCCGGCCAGGTGTCGCCTTTTCAAATGCGACTTGTTTCAAAAAGTGTACCACGATTTAAATAAGACGAGTTGTGCGTGTCTCCCGACTGTGCGTTAGCTTTTCTGCTTTTACTTGTTTTGATCTGCTGCTTGTCTCAATTAAGTCGCCCTTGGGTCAGCAGACTCAAAAAAGGTGGAATTTAAACACTCGGCACATGGACGAAGGACCCAGTTATGTGGAAGCCCGTTGATGAGAGAGTTGACAGAAGCAAAGAAATAAGATCGGAAGCGCTGGCGTCATGACCACAGCAGGTCGTCCCCATACGGTCCTCAACTTTCTTCTTCGGAAATAGGGAGCCCCGAGAGGGCAAGTACGAGGAAACTACGTGTCCGGAATGTACACGACATATATAAATTCGACATTCGATAAATAATGGCTCATTAATCTTGAATTATTCCAAATTTAAGTAACATTTTCATATTTTCAGGGCCTCGAATTTACAGCAAAACTTAATAGCCGATAAACTAAAATTAAATGCGTCAAATTCAGTCTCTTTAGTTACTTTAAGAAAATAAATCACATCCTAAATTTATAATCAAGTTCACATAGCACAAAGAGACCCTTCAATAGAATTAACAACCCAAACTATAATCATTAAGAACAATGATTTACAAATCTAAAGCTGTGATGTAAGTAAGAATACCGATGACAAACTGAAACTTGTCAACAGTTATTAGGAAAGAAAGTGTGATGCGCATATTTGCAATTGTGATGTATGGGGATTATAACCAGTTCAGTCTATTCGGAAGTCCATGTTTACTGATTCCCTTTGTTAACTTGTTTCTTGAAGAATTCCTTCTTCTTGATGGGGTCAGGAATTATCTGAAGAAGAAAAATCAAAAAATGATATGGTAGGTAGTGACAATTTAATGTAGCTGGGACACCCGTGCTTTGCATGAAATATCAAATTCCCGTCCATCGCCTATCAATAATGCAACCCATGGTTCACTGGGAACACCCGAGGCAACCCGTCAACTCTTTTTTTTTTTAGTAGATATTTTTCTTAGTAGGTTACAAGGCTTGTTGACACATTTCTCGTTGTTCTAGCTAGGACAACCGTGCTTTGCTCAAAATATCAAATTCCCGTCCGTCACCTGCCGGTTTTTTCGACGCGCCATAGTTTTTTCTTGGAAACCCCGCATGGTTGGAGTGTCGGGTTTCGGCAAGAAAACCGTGGCGCGTCGGAAAAACCGGCAGGTGTATGGCCTGCTAATAATGACACCCACAGTTCACTCAGAACACCCATAGCAACCCGCCAACTCGTAACGAACAAATTGTAATTTTTCTTAGTTGTGGACACCCACGCTTGGCACGAAATATCAAAGTCCCATCCACCACCCCAATGAACCTATCAATGTAGAAGGGCGATTTTCAGAAATAGGCCAGTTTATACGATTCCAACCAATACTCTTACCGTGTCTTGGCCAGGTTTCCAACCGGCGGGGCACACTTCGCCATGTTCGTCAGTATACTGAAAAGCCTGCACCAGGCGGAGGGTTTCGTCGACGCTTCTCCCCACCGGAAGGTCGTTCATGGTGATCTGCCTGAGGACCCCGTTGTGATCGATTATGAAAAGACCTCTGCAACACAAACAAAAATACGTTAACGTATTATTCCAAGAAGGGGCGAGGCAATGGTTTTTCTTTATGGAGTAGGAACTTTCGCGATGCTACCTCAAAGCGTGGCCGGCGTCGTCCAGGTAAACCCCGTAGTCCTGAGATATTTTGTGGGTCAAATCTGAGAGCAGAGGGATTTTCAGGTTTCCAAGACCGCCGTCCTTCCTGGGTGTGTTCATCCACGCCAAATGAGTGAAGTGGGAGTCCACTGAGCAACCGACCACTTCGGCGTTCAAAGCTCGGAACTCTTCGATGCGATCGTTGAATGCGAGGATTTCCGTCGGGCACACGAAAGTGCTAGAAAAATAAAAGCGAGGTTGAAAGCTACTTTTGACAGGGAGGCTTTTCATTCAAGAGATTAAAAACATTTAAAAAACAAGAGATTAAAATAGGGGACAAAACGTACAAATCAAGAGGATAGAAGAAAAACACGAGGTATTTTCCCTTAAAATCAGTCAGCTTCAGTTCTTTTAGGCCTCCACCGACAACAGCAGTTCCCTCCCAGTAGGGCGCAGGTTTCGAGACTGAAACAAAATAGATCGTAAAAATGGTGTAAATTTACACAAGGGTTTCTTATTTTTTATTATAAATTCTGAAGAAATTTGATTCCATCAATAATCGTGGTACTTTTCGGTTATCCGGTCGCATCGTCCCGCTAGTGCAGCAAATAAATCAATATCGATTTTTTAAATGGTAATCGATTACCTTTTTTAATCGAAAAATCGATTTTCCACCATTTGAATCGGTCACAAAAAAACCTCGACTATTGCAAAGGAGGAAAAGTGAAATAAGACACTCCATAAATGAATTCTTTAGCCCAGATTACTCCGAAAATGACACCACATTCGGCCTGGCCAATGTCTGTCAACAGCCCCATTCGTAGACTCATAGATGCCCAAGGGGGAGTCGGATGGGGTTGAGACCCCCATGAATGGATTCTACGTACAAATAACACCTCGTTCGACTTCCGGGCCCCAAGACCTTCAAAAGCCCCTTTTATAGCCCCCCCCCCCAAAGTTAGTCGGATAGCTCTGAGACCCTGATAAATGGATTATACATACTAAAATGACCTCCTGACCAAAGTCCCCCAAAAGTCCTATTTGAAGCCCCCATCGCTCCACACAGCGTCGTCGGTTAGGTCTGAGCCCTCTGTTACTCTGTGGGTCTGAGACCCCCATAAATAAAGTCTCCGTTCAAAAATACCTCGATAATGGCAGCCCACTCGACCCCCTACCCTGAATCTTCTGAACCCCCCACCTGTTAGCCCCAAAAATGTTCGACCCAGGGCCGCGAAAACAGATTGATTATTATGGGAAAAACAAAATTTACTGGGTAGGTAATCCTCCTCTAGTGATAATATTATCACCGTTGAACGAGGCAAAATAATTTATCATTTCCACAGTCTGATAGTACACAGGCACTTTTAGTTGGTTCTGACAGCCAATTAGGATCACAAACTGTCGTTAATAATCATTAACTTGTCATTAATTAGCTGTCGTTAAAAAGGAGAGCGAAAATTAGTCGAGCTGGGCCTATTGGGCAAAACGGTAAGCGCCGTTTGTTCAGCACGGGAAGTTCCTTTGCTATATACTTACTGAGGGCTTTGGTGTACTGCAATTTATGGTCAACCACCCGGCTTGAAGTGGCCGGATAGACGCTTCCACCGGCGAAAGAATGACAGCTTTCTTCAGCGAGACTCGTCGACCCTGAAGGCAACAGGTACGCGCACACGACGACGACACATTTGGCCCACGTCTCCCACATTTCTCCGCTAATAAACTAGGCAAGAGGTTGAAGTGAATTCAATTTGATCAGGCAACTGAATTTGAGATGCAGAACTTGAACGTGCCTACTACATACGTGACTCCGAGTCACTGGAGTCGAATGTTGTTTGACCACGTATGTTGTCAACAGTGTTATCAGAGTTCAACGAGTGTTATCAGAGTTCAGCAGGGTTGACAGCAGGGTCAAAACAAAACACTCCGGGGCACAGATTAAACCACTCCGGGGGTTCTGCGATTAGTCGCTAACTTGACCTGATTTTTAGTAGGTAACAAAATAAAATATTACGATAATATATTTTTATTGAGGTTAGGACAATGAGTGTCCCACCTCCAAGTTGGTAAAATTATTGTGAAAATGATTTTAACGCGTACACACAACACACTCATCCATTCATTCCTCCATACCTACCTACGTTAACACAATATTCGTTCACGTAAACATTTTTTTTTTAAATTCGCTACCTACCTAATAAATAAAATTTATTACAGGTAAATAGGTCTATTTGATATAAATTGAAATAGAAAAACGCTGCAAATTTTACACAAGGGTTCATTACGGGCAAAAATTAATTCTGTGTTACTTACATAGGTAGCTGTTTTTGAAAAAATAAAAAATAAATAAATAAAAAATCTGATGGGGGTCCGCGAAAAATGAATTATGCGTCCAAAATTACACGAAAAACGACACCATTTGACTTCCAAGGATCCTTCAAAAATCTCATTTGTAGCCCCCATAGATCCCCGTGGTGAAATCGGATTGTCCTGGGACCACCAAAAAATCGATTCTACGTCCAAAAATACTTCGAAAACGGGATTTGGGAAATCGGGCGGAAAACCTTGCGGGCACAACTCGACGGTAAATCGTTCTTACCTGTTAAGCGTCTTGATTCAAGTAGGAATCAAGTAGGTAGACTACTGGTCACCAAAATTTGGTATTTAATAGAGTTTTGAAAGAGATCATGTGACGCCCCAACCCCTTTCTAAAAACACTGCGAATTTTACATAAGGGTTTATTATTCTTCGATATAGGTTACTTGTACGAAAATTAAATCTGTGCCAATTTTGTCAATCGGAAAATATTTGAACTCCTGGGATCCTTCAGAAATCCAATTGTAGCCCCCTGAAAGCTCTGTAGATCCCCACAGTGAAATCTGATCGATCAGGGACCCCCAAAAGTGGATTATACGTCTAAAAATACTTCGAAAACCACACCTAACTCGATACCATAGCCGAAAGCCTTCAAAAACCCCTCCCATAGCCTCATAGCGCCCCACGGGTTTGAACGATCGGGCTGAAAACCTTGCGGGCACAACTAGATGGGTAAACCAAGTATTTTCAAAATTTCGTATTTAAAAAAATCCTACTGCCCAAAACGGCCCGGACGGCGGACAGCGTACGGCCATTTCGGTTTTGGAACTCTCTTGTAACGGATAATGCCAAAATGTGAAGCCGGTCGGAGTCGTCGACCTCCGTCGCGATTACAAAGATGAATGTATTCCAAGAATAATAAACCAACACATCGGAAATTTCCACCGACGTATCGATGCAACCGTATGCAATCCCAGTAAATGAAAAGTATGCACAACCTTAAAAAAACAAGTTCAACTGCACAAGAGTCGTCTCGATCTGCCACTGAATCGAACTCATGAGTTCGTGACGGTGGAGGATAATTTTGGCGTCAAAGCTTGCAACTTTCAACATTCAAAGAATTTATCGCAGAGGCCGTATACAATTTGTTGGTTCCACGGTAAGTGGACATGGAATCGATTGAAAGGTAAATGGTACAGGGATCTTTTGCCCCCCACCGACCCAATCAATAAGGAACGACAAAAACGCACAAATGCACTCAAAATGTTCAAATTTTATTTCAAACCTTTGCGTGGAATTTCTTTCAATTTATGGACAAAGATATGTCTTATGGCAGGGAATAGCTGCAGGCGACAGGAAAAGGGCCGAAATTGACGCATCACTATTCCAGTCACTCATAAGCTCCACGAGACGGAGTTATAAGACTTAGCCTGTAAGACATACCTATGATGCCATTTCTTTTTCTTCTTTCATCTTTTCGTATATTTTTTCTTTCTTCTAATTCTCTTCAAATTATCTCAACTTCAGCATGGAGGTAAAGACAAATTAATCGTATTATGTAAAACACTGGTAATAACTATGACTATTCATTCAACTCTTCAAGAAACCTAAGTAGTGTGTACAAGTATGGAGAAACACAATGAAAACATACGTTACAGACTGTAATGCACCTGTGATCATAAGTAAATTTCAATCACTCACATAGGAAACAAAATGGGGATCGTATCTGTGGTAATGATGGGCGTGCGAGTTGAAAACGAGCAAACTCCCGAGGTGGCCATAATATACCTTAGGACGGACTTCAATGATTGACTCAATTCAACGCCAGGACAACAATAAGAAAGGTTCCCGTCCACAGTTTACTGATTAGTTGAAAGGACTTGAGAATGGAAAAGGTGCACAATCGGAATGAGCAAATGCATAGTAGGCAATAGTGTCCCAGCAACTTGATTATGATCCCGGCAAGTGGTTCGTGCTGGGCATATCTGAATGATATGGCTGCCCTGAGGGGTCTCCTACAGTGGGAGCGTTGACTTTCCACAGTGGAGAGATAAGACCAAGAGCCAAGTCTAGACCAGAATAGAATGTACTGGACCGTAACTGGCCCCAAAAGCAATAAAAGGCTCGTATACACCAAGTTGGAGCAAAACCGAGAAACTCAGCTGATCCAAAGACTGGCAGCAACCCGCAGACGCAAGCCGTGACTCAGGAAGAGAGACGACTCCTCTTCTAAAACCAGCACAGTCGTCCCTCTCCCTATTTCCCTTATTGGATATGAATCCTACACCTTCGTCAAATACCCATCTATAGTCTGCCTGCAATGACCCGCTCCCCAGCGGCTGAGGCATGAACTACGACCAGAATTCGGTTTGCTGAGATGTGTTGGTAACATTGCCTCCCGTGTTTGTACAACTTTTTAATGATAATCGCCGAAACTGTGACAGGGAGCTCAGAAGACAGCTCGTCTGAATGTGACAGCAGCGATGACGATTTTCAACTCTTCTCCTTCAACATTTATACATTTTTTTCAATTAAACAATTCAATTTGAAGTCAACGTCCTGTTTCACAATTTGGTTTCCTTTGTAATCCTCTCGTACTATGATGGTCTGAAATCAAGTTAAGTGTAGTTGTAGAAAATTACGTTCATTCTTTTTTTCAGACCTCATTGCGACAATACCTAATATTTCATTTTCAAAATATATAATAGTAAACAGCAAACATCAGTGAAATCAACAGGTTAACCTGAAGAGGCGCTTGGATTGCGGGAAGAAACGACTCCCATGTTTCAACGGGGTAAAATCACCCGAAAAATTCCCCGTTTTTTGGGTTCTCTCGTCGGCCACTAGAATCGGGTTTGGAGCCCAACGTCGTTGCAGACAGACTATAGTCATTTTCAAGCAACTCTGCACCACAGGCCATAATATTTTGAATGACAATCAATCTTGTGGAATAAATTTAAAGAGGATTGGATTAGATTACTACTGGGAAGCCCCACCACCACAATCCAATCCGTTTGACCACATGAAATAGCTCCACTTCTCACTCGCCAGTAGGTACCTATTCTTCATTCTACACAGGGTTCATCCTAAGGTAACATTTAGCGTGCCGAAAACTTCACGACCCCGGAACAAACAAGGGAAGACCTTTTCAATAAGCCGACAAGGTACTGAAACGCCCTCACTCACAATAATTATTATATAATGAGAACGTGCACGCGCACTGACAACAAGACGAAAATCAACACTACAACCCAAATCAAAGAAGATAAATAAACTCGAATAAAACAAAGAAGAATAATTTCAAGAAGCTGCAAAAGACCAGTTTTCACAGTGGCTGACAAATCGTCCAAGGTGACAAACAAACCCTATAGTTTAACTTTGATGCCAGACAAAAATACGAATGAAATACCTACAATCACACGAAACTCCTTACAGAAGACTTTTATACATTATTTATAAAATAGGTATGCACAAAGTTAAACAATATATTCTTATTGTACAATAATTAGGAATTATTTACAAGGTGATATTTCCACAACTCGTAAGCGGCTATTCACTTGACAACAAGGATTTTAATAAAATAGTAAAATAGTTGAGCCGAAGCTTCTTTGTACACCGGCGGTCTTACAAAAATAGAGTTGATTCCCTGAAAAACAAAACAAAAAATAATTATGATAATAATGATTAGGTGGGGTGATTTAGGAGGGGGAGGAGTTTACGATGATATTCCTTTGTTTACATTAATTGAAGAATTACATCGTAACCAGGCGCTAGGGAGGTCTACTCCTTCAAAAGGAATCGATTTAAATCGAATGTGGGAATTAGGGAGACAGATGAATCCTCTGTTGGTGGTTACAGAATTAACATTTAATGTTAATTCAGTAACAAATATAAAGTAGGGACCACTTTGAGCTCCTTATCTCGTCTAAATCTCGTCTAAAGTCGAGTGTTAAAATCAACCTTGCGCCCAAAAATCGACTACTAGGGGCTATACTTTTTTTTTTTGACTTGGGCCAGGATGTCGAATGAGGTGTCATTTGCTAAGTAATCCTGGACGTCGACACAATTTATTGGGGGCCCAAACGACTACACCGTCCAGCTCTGTGGAGTTAAAAAGGGGCTGCAGGAAGGGGATTTGAAGGTGTTGGGGTCATGGGGTCGAGCGGGATGTCTTCTCCGATGTATGTTGGTCTCGGACCAATTGGATCTCATCGTGGATGTGTGGGGCTTCTATACGTTGATAAAGAACAATGGCAGGAGGTCAAATGAAGCGTCGTTTGCAGAGAATCCATTTGAGAGTCTCTTATCCGTCCGTATACCTTTTTTTTTTAAATTTATAATTTTTTCAAAATTTGAAATCATTTAATGATTTTTTATTGACTGACTTCCAGAACTAGACATTGACGTAGACGTTTCCTTGGTGTGTATGAAACACGAAATCGCGTGGGGGGGGGGGGGGGGGATAACGGAAAAGTACCACGATTTCTCTGTTGACGCGGATTTTTGAAACTTTCCACAATAGTAATTATTACTATTTCCCTTTTTGACTTAGGTACCAAGGTACCATTCTACCTTAATTTAGTCGAAAAATGGGGACAAAATTACTCAAATCCACAATTGTTTACGCCGCAGCGAAACCCGCCAATTAATCCTGTCTTTCCTCCCCCGTTGCACTTCCTACCGCCCACGGATATGGGGAGCCTCATCGTCCGCTGCTCAGCAGCGCTTCAGTCGCGTAAGAAAGTTCAACCAAGTAACACGGTGACCTACTGATTACCAGACTCCCGGGCTGTGATGAACAGCGTTATCCCGGTTTCGACAATTTGGTACGCTTAATTACCAAACCCGCTTCCGCCTTCAGGAGCACCCAGGACGATTGATCAGTCTCTCAATCGTTCCTACGATCATCCAGGACCCTCACAAGCATAAGGTGAGCCCGTTCCGAATTTGCATCTTCTTCTGAAAAGTGGCCCAGCACACCAACAGGCAAGCTTCTTCTTAAAAAGCGCTTCCCTTTTCCTATTTCCTTCCTTTACCCTCATCGGGAATCATCGAAGATCGTCGCAACGACGCCGAGTTCTCCGAGCTATAAACGAACTATTCGTCAACCCTCAATAGGGAATTGTTTCTTTTCATGATTATAATCCTTTATAATCCTTAATAATTCTTTATTCAGTTTTCTGTTTTTCCTTTTTTATTCAGTAAAACTGCTTAATCTTCATTTTTATTATTTTATCTCCAAAATCACCAGGGAAATCAGAGGCAAAATTAAATTAGACATTTTAACAGAATCGTAATATCGCAGGGTTTAATCGAACCAAATTCTGAATATAAGCGACTCAAACAACAATCGGCATCTCCTTGTACCCAGTCCAGGAGTGGGGGCAGCTTTTTGGTCTTTGGGCGGAGTCGCTAAAATATTATTATAAAAGGCAAATCCGGGCCCAGGGGGGGCTCCCGCGGCGAAGGTGGCATCCGTCTTCAACACACAAGATCGAGGGATCTAATGAACCTCTCTCTGGCAGGGCAAAAATTTCTGGTGGACCTGTCAAAACATGCCTCCATTTGCTAGCCACAAAATCTGCTGCTGGGGGGAGAGCTGGGGGCCGCTGACCCAGCTTATTGACGGACCTACAGTCGTAGTGATAAGTCTTGTATTAGGGATTGGACCTCGACCACCAGAAGGCAAATAGAGTCATCGGTACCATATCAGTGAACAATGTGTCGTCCGGGCGTAAGTTCAAGGTGAGACTGTTGATTACCTGGTAGGTAAACATCGTGGTCTCTCCCCTGGTTGGTAGCCGTTCCCACAAATTTATTTATTTATTATTAAATCCGGGCCCCAAACATTACAAAATGGGAAATGCATATCAAACCATGACTTACCAGAAACATCTGTCAAAAAAGTCAGAACTATCGTCTCCAGGATCTTTCTTCGTCCTCTTCATCTTCACCTTCCTCGAGCTCTGCTTCGTTTGGAAAATATCCCGGAGATAAAACGACATACTGCAAAAGGGCAATTTGTTAGAATTAAATGTCATAATTAGACAAATTTGAGTAGCATATTATTCAATAGAAGCAGAACTCACGGCATCGTCGTCATCGACTTCGTCTAATATTTCTTCGCCAATCTCATCATCCTCCATCACTAAAACTGAACGCTGGACAGGAGTCGATGGTTTGGTAACAACTCCACCCCTGAGAATGAATCATGATCATGAAGTGAGTTATTTGATCAATTGCAACCAAAGATCGTAGGAAGAGGGTTGACTCAAAAGAGACCTTCAATTTCCTTTGGTTATAAAACAAACCATTTTTCAATGTACCTTATATTCATATTGGAAGTGGCCCAGGTAACAGAGAGCAGGCGGTCGTGGAAATTACGCCCGTTGTTGATGGCGTTCTCAGCCTCTTTTCTGGCTTTGTAGTTGAGGACTAGAGAAGGTGTAGCGTCATCGGAGATGTAATCCACAATCTGGCCGTATTTCTGAAACAAAATCCAACTCATTGAACGCTGATCCTCCCGGTTGAAACGATCCGAAAGTGATGGGGAAATTGGATGTCTTTACCTCAAAGTGCGTAAGTACATCAGCCTTGTCATCCTGTTCATATCCGGACACCAAAACTTTGGTCGGTCTGTGGTCAACTACGTTGTGAACGTTGTGATCGTAGGATGCGTTGGTGAGGAACTTTCCGCCTCTTCCCCGTCCACTAAAAGCAAACACAAGACTTGTAAAAAAAACAACAGATGGGTAGAGTCATGGGTGTAGAAGTTCGTTTTTTTTTTTAATCATCATCATTTACAAAGGTTATGTATTGTGTTCCCAATTCGGGGAATTTGCTGTGGGGCATATCAAGTGTTTACCTCATTGATAGGAACTGAAAGGGCACTCTCCTGGTGCTGAGCATGGAAACAAAAACATTACCATATTAATCGGGAGCTCATTCGCCTCGTTCACTGAAAGCAATTCAAACAGCGAGCGACTGGGGGCTGAGGACCAATTCCAATAACCTACTCGAGGTTGACCAGACAAAGTTCATGTTCTGAGGGCTCATTGTTCCAGTCATTAGATTGCCCTAAGAAAACGCATTTAGCAGTGTGTTGGCGAGATGGAGCTTCCTTGCAGAATCAGTTAAGCTCCGCCCACTTTGTCCCTCCCTACTCCCTCACTGCGCTTGTTGGCTCCCTTGCCAACCTCCCCATCCACAGGTGATGACAGTCAAGAGGTTGAGGGGGACGTCAGCAAGCGCAGTCAGGATTGGGGGGGGGGGGGGGGGGGGCAAATTGGGCAGAGCTTATCTCATTCTGCAAGCGAGCTCCGTCTCGTCAACACCCTCCAAATTAAGTTTTCTTCATGCAATCGACCTACTAAATAGACTTGCAGTGCATTTCTCTGCTTCACTCTCTTTGGATGGCAATCATTATGTATGGCTAGATCCCATAGGAAGCTATCATTCACAAGCTTGGGGTCCAAGGTCAGCCGAGAGGCAATCAAATTGTTGAGGTTGCAAAGCAATCAATATGGACCACCCTTCATTCAATCTTGGGGTGAAAGCAAAGGTTGTCTCAATGAGAATCACACAACGTGAACTTCGTCAGGAGCAAAACACATAGAAGACAGCAGAGGAAGGATAGTTGTACACGCAACCAAAACCATCAAGAGGAAATATGTCGCTCGTAACTTGTATCACTTGAATGCCATCATTCGGTACATTCTTGTTTCAAAGAACCTAAAATTTTCAAAGCAGGATCACAACGTACCGAACTCTCAGAGGGGTTGCTCCTCGACCTCTAAAGGCGCCTCGTGGAGCTGTTGTTGTCAACCCCAAGCTAAATGCTTTCAATTTCAGGTCTGCCACTTTCTTCTTGAGCTCTTCAGCATTCTTCCCTTCATGCTGAGAATTAATAAGGTCGAGCTCGGCGTCAAGCAGTTCCCGCTGAGTCTGCAATTACAAAACAGAAATCCAAACGAATGAATAAACGAATAATTCAATTAGTAAGTTCTACGTGAAATTAACACACACCTCTTCTCGAGTTTTCTTGACGAGAGCTTGATGGGTTTTAGCCACTTGAGTTTTGGCAACCTTCGCTAAAGTTGGTTTAATTGACAGCTCCAAGTCTTTTTTGATGTTCTCTATGCTGTCTTGTAAAGTTTTAATGGTTTCCATCAATGTAGCTTTTTGGTCGGGATTCACTTCTCCTTTTTCCAACCTCTGGATCAACAGTTTCTGCTGATTGATTTGTTTCTCCATCAGCTCCGTCTTCCTTTTTCTCAGGTCAGCGTTCAACTTTAGACCGGCCTAGGCGAAAGAACAGGAAATAATTGGAAAGGTTGTTGGGTCGGATTGTATTTCTATCGTATTAGAATATTATGCAAATTCAGCGTCCTTCAAAACTAATCTATACCAGTACACACAATTTTCAATTCAAAAGATTTGATCGCCATCTGTTGCTTTTTCAGGAGTATTAACGGCAGGAAAATTACCGTCGTGTTACCATGGATAACCATGGTTACCATAGGTTTTAGACACCCCGGATGCGCAGCAAGGATTGCAGGGTCAAAGGGGCACTAACCTCCTCCCCACACAAAGAAAAAATAATAACAATAGTAATTCAATGAGTAATTGTTACCTTGATAGATTCTTGCTGTTTCTTTTTAGCGAGCGCCACTTCTTCAAGTTTCTTTTTGAGAAGTTCAGATTTCTGAAGAAAAAAAATAAAATTGATTACTAATTTTAAAATTTCCTAATACGAAAATTTGTTTAAATATTCAATAAGTTTGTTTTTTCGCGATTCGCTATTAGCGAAGGTGTAAAGCCAGGTTTACATGAGCAAAAAAAAAAAAGGACGTCCGCAAGTACGTAAAAGATGCGGTAGTTTTTACGCGACCCCGTTCACGTGTTGCGAATTCAGTGTTGACTGGCCTATTGGGAGTCACACAAGAAAAAAGGTATCACGGTCCTCTCAATGAGTTGATTAACTCACCCCTATAATACCACCGCCCCTTTAGTTTAAACTAAAGTTAACTAATAATTATTAGTATTAACGAATAATTATTACAAAGTGGTTGTTTGCCGATGGTGCAGAGGTCTAATCCAATGAGTTTGGTTAGGGAGAGAGAACGACTCCTCTGCTGAATACTAAATTGTTTATTCAGGTAAACAATTATAGCGTGGGGACCGGTTTCGAGCAACTAAGCTCATCTACAGCCCTGACAAAGCCTAAAGATAAAATTGAACCTAGGAACAGGTCAGGGGTTTATAAATTAACATGTGGAGAACCGTCTTGTGAAGTAAATGATGTAGGACAATCAGGCAGAGCATTCAGAACCCGATTGGCAGAACATGAAAGCAAGATTCGCCTTCAGCATCTTGGCTATAATGATTTTGCCGACCATTGTATCAGCTCGAATCATCCTTTTAACCCAAATAGGGATAGTAAACTTTTACATTTCCAACCCAAGGGTCGCCTGCTCAATGAGTGGGAGAACCTGGAAATCCTGAAAGCTTATACTATCCACCCTGATCTTAATAAAAACGACCATGGCAAAATCAGTAGATCCCCAATATTAGAAATTCTGAAACCAATTTAACTATCTCAATCAATATTATTCCCCCCCCCCCCCGTTCTATTAATTTAAAACTTTAAAATTCATACTTGAGCCTTCTCAAATATCCCCAATAACCAACCCTCAATAACGGTTATCCACAAACAAACTCGGAATTTCTGCTATTAATGTCGGTTTCCTTTCAAAACACTCAAAGGATACCGCCACCTAATCCCTCAGCCCTCTCAGGTACCTACCTATATAAACCCTCCGTCGTCCAACACAATTGTTCAGAACTAATTGTACGTTCAACCACCTCAAGTCACTCTGGTAAGCTCATCTAGATATTTCTATTTCACCCAACCTCATGTACTTAATAACATTTTTTCAAAAATTACCTCAGTATGAAAACTGCTGAAAAATTAACTCTTATAAAAATTTAACTTCTCAAGATTCAACAGTAACTTCAAATAGATTCACAAATTCAATTAATTTAAAGACTTTATTATTAATTTAAAGACTTTATTTAAACCTTCATATTCAAATTTACCTTCTGTATAAATTCAAAATTCACCATGTCAACTAGGTCACCTAGGTATGTCATCATTTTCTGTAGTTTTAACTTATCAATTGTTTATTAAAAAACGAATAATTCCAAATTCATCTTTCCTAGTACCAATTAATAACCTTGTCAAATGGGTCCATTTTTAAAATTATCTCTGACTTTCTTACCTCTAATTTCTCTTTGTCACTAATCACATATCAAGTAGATGTTTTGCCACTAGAATAATAAACAATTCTCCTTTCAGTACCTGTAGTATACCATAACTGGTTTTCAAATGGTTCACTGGCCATCATTCATGGAGCCAATTTTAACAGTGGGTCCATATTCCAAATTTACTATTGTCAAGTTATGTACCACCATTCTGGACCGTTTTCGTCAGTTATAATTTTTCACCATTTGTGTTTGTTCATATACCTTCAGTATAATATAATTTCGAGTTTACATTGTTAATATAATTTTATGGTTTTTCCTCTGATGCTAATGACAAATTGTTTTCTTGTCAGGGCTGTAGATGAGCTTAGTTGCTCGAAACCGGTCCCCACGCTATAATTGTTTACCTGAATAATTATGAAATGGAAATAATAATGGAGTTCTATGAAGTGAAGTGTGCAACCATCCAAAAAGTACCTGAATAAAAAATTTAGTATTCAGCAGAGGAGTCGTTCTCTCTCCCTAACCAAACTCATTGAATAATTATTATAATTTGAACTTTTTAAATTTTTTTAATGAACTTGCGGTTCAAGGTAATACCGCTGCAAATTTTACACAAGGGTTTATTATTCTTTGATATATATGATCAATATTTTCCGTTATACCGCCTCCACTCGATTTTGGTTGCGTTTCGGCCGCTTTGGGTGCCCATCGGGAGGGGTGTGTATGAAACTCGAAATCGAGTGGGGGCGGTATAAAGGAAAAGTACCTTTTTTTAAATTTAATATTTATAAACGCTTTTAATTTCATTTTCTGGTAAAGTTTGCAGACGGTTGCGGGACCCCACAAAATGGATTATGCGTTCAAAATTATCCATCGGCGTAGGAGAAAAAAAAAATTATTCGAAAAACGACACCTTCTTCGATTTCCAGGCATCCTGCAAAAGCCCCAAATGTAGCCCCATGAAATCAATCGTTCTGGGGCCCCAAAAAATGGATTCTACGACCAAAAATAGTTCGAAAATGACACCCCACTCGATATCATACCCGAAAACCTGCAAACACCCTTCCCGTAGCCCCTTTTTAGCCTCACAGGGCCCCACGGGTTTGGTCGACCCACAGCGGCCAAAAACGCCGTTTTATGAGGCCAAAAAGGGAAAAAAATAAAATGCTTAAAAACAATGATTGACTACTTGAAAGACAACCTTTGTACCTATACAACGCTGGGCAAAAGCCGTTTCCGTCTCCTATAAAGATAAAGTGTTGACTGATTCGAATAAACAAAAATGCAAGGTGTGAAATCATGCGAGATAACGAAGCTCGGCGCGCTCACTTCTTCATTAGTATTCAGTCGCTTATCAAGATCGGGTGAAGAAAGACCTTTTTCCAGCGATGGATACATCTAAGATTGGTAAGAAAAATCAGTTATTAAAATTATTTCTTTGGGCTGCCAAAGACGGGATTGACCTGTATTGAGTTTGAAATAGACGTATATCCACTCGTTCATATGTACAGTAACATTTGAATCCAAAATTGAGTGCTCTAATCTGCTCTAACGTGAGTTTTATCTATTTCCGTTTTACAAAGAGGCTGTCCTTCAACAGCAGATCTTCAGCGTTTGGCGTGAAGAAACAGGTCGTTTTCGAAGTATTTTTGGGCGTAGAATCCATTTTTGGGGGTCCCGGGACGATCCGATTTCACTGTGGCGATCTAAAAGGCTTTCGTGAGGCTTAAAATGAGATTTTTTAAGGATCCCAGGAGGTTAAATATGTTTCGAGTAAAAAGTAAAGAATTTTTGAAGAAAAAAATTTGAAAAAAAAAGTTTTTTTTTACGATTTTTAATTTTGGGCTCATAAAACTGCGTTTTTGACCACTGTGCGACCGGGCTGAATAGCTCGTGGGCCCAACTAGATGGTGGACAGAGTATTTTGTCAAAATTTCAGATTAAAAAAGAAAAAAAGCCTAAAAGGCCTGAACGGCGGACGGACATTCCGTTTTTGGAATCTACACATCTTGAAACATACTAATATTATGTTATTATATTATATTATATATGTTTATTATATTATAATGACCAATTTTGAAGCCAATCACAACACAACAACAACATGATGTAGATGTATTATCGAGAACAAGTAGATGTATTATCGAGAATAATAAACCATAACGGTGATACGATGAAAAGCTGCCACCTGTGGATGTAATGTTTCTTGTAATGGTTTTAACTTAGTCCTACGCCATTCTAATTCGGTCAAATAAATTATTTCTATTATGTACTACCTACCTGTTGTGCAATTTTTGGGTCTGCAGCCGGGACGGTAGGTGCTTCCTTAGGAGTTTCTTTCTTAATTACAGATGGGATGTATAGCGTTTTTGAAAGCGTGTTGTTAGCTCCTAACGTAACTTGAGCCTGAAACAGGTCATACGAAAAATACTAATAAATTAAGTAAATGTACCTATAGTTAGACATCGAAAAGCTCAAAGTGTATCCAAATTGATCTTTCCGTTGTGGGGTAGCTTAAGGCGCCCAATGCCTAACACCCAAAAGCTCTGTATTGGCAGAGTTTCAATACCAACACCAAGCCACTCCTTATGAAACTGTTATCAAACATCACATTACGAAATAGCCCAATTTGGAACGCCTAAAAAGATTGCCCATTCGTCAAAACGAAGAAAATACAGGTCAATTTGCTGACCTCAGCAGATTCGTAACTTTGGCCAAATCAGCCAACCGGAGAGTCGGTTGCATTGACAGGAGAGGGAATTTATAATTGCCCAAAAGAGGTACATCGTCTGCCACTAAGGTCTCCAGGAGTGTAAACGGACTCAGCCGACTCCTATTGGACAAGACCGACAGAGTTTACAATACATCAGTGATCAAGAAGTTGAAATTTAGAAAATGTGTTGAGAGGAAAGGGCACTTGAGTGAGCCAATCGTTTTCGAACGTTTTTGCTTCGACTTCAGAGTTGGCGTATCCGGGTGACAGATAACTGGCCATTTTAGCGTCCGGTATGGGTAATTCTTCCATTTGAAGGGCAAAGCTCAATTTTTCGTCATGAGTTGCAAGGTAGGATGCCGTTTTATAAGGAAACGCATTAAGATTATTCAAATTCCTATAAATTATGACGTTTTTGGAAGGTAGGAGTTGTGAAATGTCATTACCATAACTGTCCGATGACGAGCATGTTAATTTTCAGTGTGTTTTTATACTGATAGGAGCCAAGGGGGGGGGGTGCAGTCTTATAAGGTTTGTGTACACGTTTTCATAGTCACCTACTTCCTCCACTCTAAAGGAATTTTGGAATTTGGAAATATTTAAAGTAATGAAAAACACCTGTCCCACGAAAAAAGTTCATTACCATCACCGAAATGAAAATAGGCGCCAAATAGTGGAAGAAAAAGGAAATGAGGTGAAGTTGCGAAAGATTAACAGTAGGCAACCATGCCCCTCAAAAAAGTCGGGCCCGAACTGCCTGTCACAGTCCCGACACTGCTTGGAAGATCGGGTTCAATCATCATTACCATAACAGTTTACTATAGTATTTAAAAGCGCGATCATCAAGAATTTTTTATTTATTTTGAATTCTGGTGTTAGGAGAATTTTGGAAGATTACTTTAATGCAAATTGGGGTGATGTTGAAATTGAAGGTTTTAATGATCTATATGAATTTTGGTACAAAACTGATTATTTTGAGCCTCTAATTTTGAATCAAATATTTACCAACACAACCATTATTTGACAACATACCTATGAGTATTATTTGACATAGAAATTTAATTACAATTCTTCCTTTTTGTATCATCACCAGGGAAGTCCACATACAAGGAAAACCCATAGTATCACCAAATTGATTCACTTTTCGACAACCTCAAAATGGCCAGTTATCTGAGAATCACCCATCCACACTATGCTGTAACCAACCGCAGTGGAGGTAACAAAGACCCCAAAAATATGAACCAGCCGGCACAGTGTGAACACGCCTTTTGAGAAAAATAGAACCAAGCGCAACCAATAGAAAGGACAGGCCGATAGAAACTAGGAATTTAACAGGCTTTCAAACTGCTCAGGTCTACTAAGAGGGTGAGGAAGAAAAGGAAATCAACAAGCCGTAGAAAGTCCAACCAAAACGCCAAGAAGATAGTCAAGGCATGCTGAATATTGACGGGAAAGTGTATTCCAATTCAGCAAAAACCGTACCTTCTCTTCTTGTTGAACGGCTGAAGGTTGGATATTGTTCAAAACTTTAGCCGGTGGGTCCCCGAGGCGTTCCAAAACAGAAGGCCGGGTTGGAGGAGTGTTATCCGTTTTATTCTGTGCGCCATTGACAAAAAAATTAAACACACTTTCTTTAGCTCACACATGCCTTGAAAACATTGTTCCTTATGTGTTCTGCGCTAGGTTTAAAAATTATTTTGCTGTCTTACAAAACAAACCTCGTTATTGGTGTTGTTGCTATTGGTAGGGTTGTACCAAAAGACCCTGATGAAGCGGTTGTTGAGAACAGCTTCCGTACTCTTGTAGGCAATATTTGCCTCAGTGTGGGTAGAAAAGGTTATCAATGCAGACTCCGGATCTCCTTCGAAGCCGACCTGAATAATAAAAATTGGGCTCAGAACGAATAGTAACAACCAACTATATTGCATAATACGCGGACTAAAACTCCGACTGACTGAGCCAGAGACCCGTTGGACTTATATTGGGTAAATGTGGGTTTTATTGTGTTTAACCATTTGGTTCTCACAAGTGGGGCAGGAGCCGACCCCACAATGCGCCCAGATAATCACGGATAAAGTTAGAGAGTCTTAGATAGTCTTGCTCCAGAGAAAGGATTCACATAAACTTGCGTTCAGAGGTGAATTGTCTGACGACAAGCCAGGTATTACAACACTTGATTGATTTTTGGTCAAACATTGGTGTTCGGCCCGGATTCGAACCAGGCTGATCAGCGCTCCGACTGATTTGTAAACAGACGAAGCTCTGTCGCCTTAGCTCACTGGGCCACCCTGACCCCCTGACTTATATTGGGTACGTGACGTCACTAGCCTCACCTGAATATTGATGATCTTTCCGAATTTCGAGAAGTGAGTATTGAGATGAGTGATGTTGTTGACGCCTGGTGGAACTTTCTTTAGATGAAGAGATGTGTTGCCGTTCTTGTTGTTGTTGTTGTTGTTCGCGTTGTTAACGAATGGAGCGCGGGGAGCTCCTAGACGGTTGTAATCGAACTGTTTAGCATCGCCAAGAGTGTTTCTTCCCTGAAAGAAATGGATAATGGCCGTAAGGTACATTATCCTGGAAGTAATTGAACCTGAATTTAGGGGTATCGAGCACCTTGGGGTGCTGGTGGCTTCACGGCCTTGGGTTATGGAGGAAATGACATGGGAAAGAGAGAATGGCTTACAAGGTCGGAAGCGTCCGAGTGACCTCTTAGGGGTGGTGTAGGATCGCGAATCTAGCTGGACAAGTCCACAACATGTAAGAAGATCGCTGCGGATTTTGCATCTCTAGAAGTACCAAATGGAGAAATTGTTTGTCTTTGAAATTTTCCCCGTAATCAGCGCAAAATGTTATGTAGAAAATCAGGCCAAAATAATTTTGTCCAGCTAGATTCGCAATCCACCCTCCCGTGGGCCGGTCTAGAAGTCGAAACTCAACCCCTTAACTGAAGGTGTGCCGACACCTAGCGACGCATACGTGAGACTTCAGCACTATGATTAAAGAATAGCCCCCGTTGGTTCGACCCATAGAAGTCAATATGTCAGCTTACGTTGCTGTAGTCAACTGGGGGGTTGGGTCGTTGATGGCGGAACTGCGGTCCTCCAGTCATCACGTTGATAAGCTCTCTCTGATGAGGTTGGAACCCACCACGACCCATGTTCCCTCTCATCATTCCTCGCATCACTGCAACAAAAAGGAAACAGGCAAGTTTTCATCATTTCAAACAATACACTGCAATAATTGACCAACTGCGCCGTTGCAGTCAACTTACTTGGCCCTCTGAAAGTAGGAGGCCGAGCCCACATCCTGGAATCCAGGCTAGGAGCATCTGGGTTGTACTCTGAAGGAAACAAAAACCATAATGTACCTATCTAACGAAATTATTCCCATATTAATCATGCATTTCGATCTCTTTTACCGATCAAGTTCGCAGCTGGTGGAGGGCGCATTGGAGGGTGAATTGGGTGCCTCAGTAGAGGTGGAGGACCCGACGTCATTAGTGGAGGAGCAGAAGCAGATCCTCCATTATACACTGCCAAATCCTCAAGGACGACCGGGTCGGTTCCGTGGTCGTACGGGCATAGATCCCCTCGTATGCAGAAACCTTTTTCTGTTACGAAAGAGCGCACATGAACTGTAGACAAAGATTCGAGTGGGTATCTACTGGGGGATAGGATGAAAGTTGACAAGGAAGGATTTTGGAAAATTGGAGGGTTAATTTGGAAAACGTAACTAATTGGAACTTGAGCAAAAAATAGTTCGCACTGAGACAGCAAAATAACGGGTGATAATGACATGCATCCACCACCAGCTTTCAACATCTTTCGAAAGAAATGCCCCATTTGATATTTTCAATTATAAAAGCAATCATCCATCCTGAAAAGGAATAGGTGCATAAAATGACAACTCGGAAACTATAGAAAAATCCCCGAGGAGGCCATTCATGTTCGGCCTTCAAGTATCAAAGCAATAAAAAAACCAAGAAACTGACCATCGAAATCTCGGCATCTTCTCGGGTAGGGTGGATGAATGTCCATGTTAAGAACACTAGGGATGTTCCTGAGATCAGTGTCCCCGTGATTCCCTTGACCAGGAGATAACCCGGTTCCAACATCCTTACGATCCCCTGGAACACAAAATTTGGTATTTACCGGCCACCATGTCACGTCAGATATTGAAAGTAATACGGAGAGATACTAACTCAGAAGTTTACCAATGAGAGGGCTCCTCGACCTCGACCTGGACCTCGACCGAGAATGCGGTGGTGAACGGTTCCTGTAACGAATCCTTTTGCTCTGCGGAGATCTGGATTTCGAGTATCGGCGATGAGGGGATTTCGAATAGGACCTGCGGCTGCCAAGAAAGACAATGTAAAGGTAATTATGGTACCATAAGCCCCAAAAGCTGAGAACTACTACGAGAGGGAAGAGGGGGAAGAAGTCTAAGAACGGTGTATTACGAGTGAGGTACCTGATTCTTTTCGTTTGGGGAGATCCAGATTTTGAAAACCGTCGGAGAGGAGATTTCGAGTAAGACCTGCGACTATAAATCCTAGTTAGTTTCCAAGGGGAAAAACTTGTATGGATATTTTACTACCTGAGAAAGAGGAAAGAGCAATCTGACTATACTACACAAACATCTACGATAGGTCCCATTTCAAGCTACGAAAGCGCCCACATGATTAAAATAAAGAAAGAGCAGCACGTTTCGATTTGGCACTCCAACTAAAATTTTCTTTCCGTTCGAAGCTAATCATAGAGTAAATCGTAGAGTAAATGAACATGAACAATACAAAAGGAACATTTGGAAGTCCATCCATAAATAATGATGAGCTGATAGTCTAAAACAAAATCATGGGCAAGCTGGTGATGCTGATCAAGTCTGAGATAGCGACGATTAGCTCGCTGACATCGTCACTTGACCTGGGCTAATATTTTTAGATCCTTACCCCCTATCGTATCTCCTCGGAGGGGGACTCTTGTTCCTCCAGGCTCTGGTTCGCTCCCTTTCCCTCGACCTGGACCGTCTCCGATCGAACGACCGCGACCTAGAACGCCTGCGTTCGGGCGACGGGGACGATCCTCGACGACGGTTTCGCCTTCCAGGCCTGTCATCTTTGTCCTGAAAGCAAAACCAACCGTTAATATGAAATTCAATCGAAAATTAACAAGCAAATAGCTCAGTTCGAAATGAAGGAATGAGGAAAGAAAATGAGGGAAAGAAATTCGAACACACTGCTCAAGAGGTGTCATGAACCAAAGCTGACATACGTCGATAATCGGTACAGATAGAACTCAAATGATTGGCGCTTAAGAAGCAAACCCAAAACAAGCAGGGTACCCAGCACCGTTGAGGAACAACTACGATTCAAAACATGCATAGGAAAAAAATTGATTTTGCCCAATCGAAAATGACGTGATTAAGAAGTGAAAATAGAAAAGCATCGGGATCAAAAAGATCCAAATACGGCGACAGGGGATGGAAGAAAGGTGGTAATTCTACGAGAAGAAAAATTAAAAGCCAAGCCGTTATTCCAATCCTCCAACTCACTAATTCGCCCTTTCGGACAGGTTTGTCTCGATCTCTCTGGTTTGAGGCCGCCAAAATCGCACAACCCAAACTGTTGGTATTTTGAGCGGTCGTGGCAATGGTTGTCAAAATACCACCTCCCGCATTCTGAAAAAAACATTGTGTTTGATGAATCCTTCAACGCTAGACCCATTTTCTGACGAATTTGAAGAGTCCATTCCAAGAAAAATGAGAGTAATCTTTTCTTGAAAATGAGTAAACGATTTTGAGTTCCAAGAATTATTCTCGTACTTACTAATACAAAAATTTTACACAAGTGTTTGTCATTCTTTGATATACTTGAGCGAAAATTAATTCTGTCAATAAAAAAAAATTTGGAAAAACTTTTTTTTACTCGGAAAAAATTCGACCTCCTGAAAGCTCTACAGATCCCCACAGTGAAATCGGATCGTTCCGGGACCCCCAAAAATGGATTCAACTTCCAAAAATACTTCGAAAGCGACACCTAACTCGATCCCATAGCCAATACCCTTTAAAAAAAAACCCTCCCATCGCCCCATTTTAGCCCCATACCGCCCCAAGGGTTTGGGCAATCGGGCTGAAAACCTTGCGGGCACAACTAGATGGTAAACTGAGTATTTTGTCAAAATTTCAGATTTAAAAAAAAAAACGCTGCAAATTTTACACAAGGGTTTATTATTCTTTGATATAGGTTACTTGTACAGAAATTTAATTCTGTCAATGAAAAAAAAATTAAAAAATTTTTTTTTTGGATTTTATATTTCAAAAAAAAAAAATTTTGGGGGGATTTTTTTTTCAAAAATTATGTATTTTTTACTCGAAAAACATTTAACCTCCCGGGATTCTTCAAAATTCCCATTTTTAGCCCCATGAAAGCCCTATAGATCGCGACAGTGAAATCGGATCGTTCCGATCGGACTGAAAACCTTGCGGCCACAACTAGATGGTAAACCAAGTATTTTGTCAAAATTTCAGATTTAAAAAAAAATTCCTACTGCCCAAAACGGCCTGGACGACGGACGGCGCACGGCGTACGGCGGACGGACATTTCGGATTTTGAATGTAGACCTCTTGAAACGGATAATGTCAAAATTTGAGGCCGATCGGAGTCGTCGACCCCCGTCGCGAAAACATAGGTGTATTATTCCAAGAATATTAAACCAAAATGCCTAGGACTGCCCGAAACGGCCCGGACGGACATTTCGGTTTTGGAATCTAGATTCCAAATCTACCTCCGTCGCGATTACAAAGGTGTATTATTCCAAAAATAATAAACCAAAAAGTATAATATAAAAAAAAAGGTAAAACATCAAATTACGATAAACGAATGAAAACTCCCATAGAAGTATGTAAAAAAGATGAATGTCAGTAAACGAACGTATGCATAATAGATGAATTTAATTTAATTGACTTGAATTGAAAATATGAACAGTAAATATCAAGTATGCAGAAAGATGAATGTCAGTAAACATCAGTTAAGTTCAGTAAACGCAACTGACATTCAACTTTCTTGCGTTGTCAAGAACTGACTCTCATCCTTCTAAGATTGTAGTCCTAAACTTTAACTCTTTTTTGTGATTTTGAGGTCAGTAACAGAAACTTCTCGGCCAGGAGAAAGTATGGCTAGAATGGCTCTTCATTAAATTTCATTTTAACTATATTTCGTAGTGGGAAGTTCTTCGGTGGGGAATTATTTACCTTTCAGTAAACGTTTGTTAGTTGTACCTACCTATCCACGCGAACGGCGGCGTCTTGCGAATTTAACGCTTAAGTATGAATTCTTTGTAATTTGGAAGTCCTTGACTTTAACCCCGGGACAGGATTGTAAGAGCAGAACAACCGATTACATAAATAGACTCTTAGCATGGAGCAATACTTCACGGAGCGTAAGCTATAATTAGCCCACAAACCCACGCACAGAGCTTTAAAAAAAGTCCCATCCGAAGAAAAAAAACATACATAATCCAAGATATAAATACGAATTAGGACGATGGAAGATGAATGAGGAAACTGCCTGTTGCAATAGCTAAATTGTTGACCAAAATAAACGACAGCGCAGATAAGATTCTTGGAGAATCAACACCAGGTAAATAATAATATTTCAATTCACCAAAAATGCTGCAAATTTAACGGAAGGGACGCGTTAATAGTGCAAAAACGTGATACGATCAATAAAAACAAATTGAAAAAAAAGAAAAGATTCCAATGTAAACTTAGTGCCCCCTGACAGAGAACAGATCCCCAAACTGGTTTCTACTTCAACTATTGAGGAGCGTTGGGCAAATTTTTTTTAAATTAATTAATTAAAATTCATACTTATTAGTATTAAACTATAATTTAATACTTTATCAAATCAATTATTGAGTTAAGGGAATCAATAATTAAATTAGGGGATTTAATTAACTTTTTATTCAATTTGAGGCAGTTTAATCATTAATTTCATCGAATAATTTCCAAGGGTACCCCTTTCAATAATATAAATTTTATTCGAAACCGACACCTCGTTCGTCCTCCAGGCTAATGTCGCTCAAAAGCCGAACTGTAGCCCCACGTATCCCCCAAGGTGTAATCGGACGGGTCATTGGCCCCCTTGAATATATTCTACATTCCAAAATACTTCATCATGACACCCCTAACCTAAGCCTTTCAAAAACTCCACTGCTAGCCCATTTTAGCCCCATGGGATGGAGTATAATATACTCCATATTATGGAGAACCGAGTAAATCGACAAAAATTCGTACTAAAAAAAAAAAATCCTACTGCCCAACACGGACGTTTTATTTTTGAAATAAATACATCATGAAACATGAGAACAAATTTTGAGCCCGATTTAAAATGTTGACCCTTCGTCGCGAAAACATGGGTTGACCTTTTTAATACACCAAAAGCGGAGTTTTACCGAATCTTTCAGGGGCTTCTTATCGGCCTCTTCCTGAGAGCTTGGGGCCGAAAAAGGTTCTCTCAAGTCCATGTCAATCAATGATGTTTTCGAAGGTACAGGCGAAGATGCAGACGGTGGGGCGACGTTTTCCGTATTCAACTCGAAGTTTTGAGTTTCGAGGGTTTGGAACAGAAGGTTGACGAAGGCTTGAGTCTCTGCAGCAAAAATAAATTGGTGAACTAAGGTAAATGCTCAAGTCTTCGGCAGTGCACCAGTAGTCGACACACTCACGGAAAAACACAAAAGAGTAAGAATAAGAACATGGTCTGATGTTTACGGTGGCTGTCCACGATCCGTCGAGGTGTATTGGCAGGTTTTAGTGGAAACAAGCGGAAAAGAAACTTTGTTTTTGGCTGATCCCAGCCCAGCTGAGTTTCGTGCCCCACGTAGCTGCTATTTGAGCCAAATTTCATCATAATCGGTTAAATTTGTGGGTGCTAACAATAATTATTCTTGATAATTATTATCATTATTGGACCGGAGTGTTTGGTATACAAGTGACCAAAAAAACAAGTTTTTTTTTTTCGAATTCAGTAGGATTTAATATTGATATTTAATTTTAATATATTGAATTAATACACATTTAATATTAATATTATATAATATTATATAATATTATATAATACATATTATGTATTATTGTGTGAGGCTTCTATTAAATGTTATTAGAAGCCGATGAGTCTGAGACCCCTATATTCGGACTCTACGTCAAAACATACTTCTAAAACGACACCCCACTCGATATCATAGCGGAAAACCTTAAAAAAACCTCCTGTTGTCCTTTTTTAGCTCCACAGAGCCCTACGTGTAGTGTAGTGGGGTGGGTTCGAGGACCAAATAAATTGAGCCTACGTCAAAAATTACTTCGAAAATGACATCTTTTACGACTTCCTGGCCCAAAGTCTTTCAAAAAGCACATCAATAATAATAAGTTGTACATTTTTTTCGTTTCACTTTTCTTTCTGTAGATTTCAATGGTGCTTTTCGAGAAAATTTACGAGCATATTTGGCGATTTTATCGAGCATATAAATCCGAGCCCTCGTTATTAGGTAGGATACCTACCTACTTGCAATTCTGTGAGATTGAAAAAGGAAGTTTGAACATGCATTTCTTGAGTTATTCTAAAAACAAAAAAGTGCTGGCGACTACAGCTATTATTGCCCCTTTCCTATTCCGACATTGTCCGACACATTCTCGATTGTACCATGTCGATTGGCGCAAATCTATAAATTGTAAAAGATCGCTTTAGCCAAAAACGCAATTTTAAAGAAACTACTATCAGTTTTCCCTGATAGAGAAGGAATAAGTTTTCAAGATTTAAATATATATATATAGGATATTATCCTATATATCTATTATATAATATTATATTATAATAGGATAATATCCTCTTGGTTTGACAAACGTAAGGTCAAAAATGTCGTAAAGTGTCGACTACTGGTACATCAGATGCAAGTAAATTTTATCTTATTGTACCTAATCCCGACCAGACTTAGCAAAAATTGTTAAGTTATCCTCACTTATTTAATGTTATCCTCACCTCTTTGAAGAAAAACTTGAAGCTGTTCAACCATACTAGCCCGCAGCTCTTCGACGGGCTTGTCCTTTTTAACAAGAGCGTAGACATACTTTGCCAGAGCCTCGGGATCAGCATCGCACCTGCGATAACATTCATAAAACTCATAAGCCAAAACAGAAGCCGTTATAACAGGCTATAATAACGTAAGAGCGAATAGGGGGAGAAAGAAAGGTATTAAAAGGGAAAAGGTCCACCGAATCCAGCGTTTTAGGTAAGAATACTTTTTGGCCACTGGAATACCAGTCCAGCAAGAATCAATCCTTTGATAAGCCCATTGTCGACAACACGAAAGTCTGGGACCCTATCAATCATCTACAATAAGTTCATCAGTTGATTTGAAATCATGATAGTCCCTAGGTTAGCGCTGATTGTATGCATTCCTCATAGAAAAATGATTACCGCTCGGTAAAGCTAGTAGTAATGCATTCACAACAATATAGAAACCTGGTTTCACAATTTAATCTAGGAAAGAATCAGCGAACCATATTGTGATGACTGAGCTAAACCAATCCCAACCAAATATATTTAACAACAGAACGATTGAAACCTTAGAGGGAATTATCGAATTTTCACATATTTGGTACACCTCAATTCAATGGACATTCTCGCAAACACTTCTAAGTATTAAATTGTTCAATATATTTCTCGGGATAGGAGAATGAAGAAGGTAACTGTAACGAAAACCTCAAGACGAAATGCAGTCCTCGTCCTACTTACAAGGGCCCCAGTTTGGCAGTCAACCACCCTTTAAAACTGTCAGGATCGTCGATGATCATAGCGCACTGTGACACTCAAACGGGATATCACAAAAAGGCACGACGAAAGTCGATGAGATTAACCGAAAAAATCACATACGGACACAAAACTTCACGTCAATCAAGTGAAACTGTGGTCACGAACGTCCTAGACTACCATTTTCTCAAAAAAGGTCGACCTCGGCCATTTTAACTTTCGTGTGCCTCATTTATGAGAACGGTAGAGCTCTCTGTTGGAGAATTATAGAACTCTAGTGGGGATACAGCGGGTCAAAACCAAAACCTGTGAGGGCTTTTTTCCAAAATAGGGGGCAATGAGAGTGGGAAGAGGAAAGTCGGAAAATTTCGGAGAAAAATTCTTCTGCGAAACCCGTCCCCCTTTAGGAACTTGGGCCTCCCCCCAGGTCCCCGTCGACGTAAGCCCCCATTTTGTAGTTCCCCTTTTCCCCCCAAATGATTTAGGTAATTTTCAATCAACCACAGTCGAATAATTGGATAATTTTTGTCCTTCGAAAGGTTCGAAAAAAAAAAAAAAAACGTTGCCACCTGTCGGGTGTGATGCCGCTGGAGACTAGGTATGTAGGTAGGTATGGTTAACAATTATTTTACAGTTATAGTAAACTATTATTAAATCATTTTTAATAGGTATTTTTTTAAATAATGTTCACCGTTGTACTGGGGAACATCATCATCAAGGATCAAACCAATAAAACACAGAATGTGTTTTTCGGTGATTCCACAGATGGCTGGATGAATAGGTACCTAAAAGCAATCCTCCATACAAACAAACACACGACCCACATGGTCAGCGGACCCACACTACTTGTTTCATTCAAATCGCAGCTCGTGGGTCGGCAGACCCAAAAATGGCTACCCATGATCAGCGATCCCACACTAGGTATTAGTTTTAGGTTTGTTCCGTGGAGGAATAGATCTCTATTCCTCCATGGGTTTGACGGAATGTTAACAGAAATCGCCGGAGACATGCGCAGTTTAGAAACTGCTGTTCCAGGTCGATCGTAGGTTGAGAGCTCGAGTAGGGTGCTGTCGGGTTCTGTCGACAGCTGTCCAACTTCTGTTGACAGACGCAGTCAGACCTGGAACAAACCTTTTAGCAGCCTGATCACGCGAGTCTGCAGGCCCAAATGAGCCTGATTTAAAAGGCCACGCATTGTCAGTGAACCCACTCAATTTGTTTCATTTAAATCACAGCCCCTGGTTCAGCAAACACCAAAAAGACAGATTTGAATAGGCGACAAATGGCCGGCGAACCCACACTAGTTGTAGAACGTGGCAAAAAATATAACGAGAGTTAGAAAATGTTCAAAATTTAAACATTTTCTAAATCTCATTATACCTACTATAATTTAATGTGATAATAGTCAACGGGATGAACCCACCTACGTAACCAGCAGAGGAGACTGCACACGCTCACTTTACCTGCGCACTTTTCATGAGGTCGAAACTGAGCAAAAAACTGTAGGTTATTATACTAATATGCCTATCTGCACTGAAGGTGTGGGGCACCTGTCAGTTTCTGCAGTTTCACCCCGTTTTGATTTATTATTCTGATTTAGGTAGGTATTCGTGTCGGTGGTCGAAAATTCTGATCGGCATCAAAATTTGATATTTTCCGTTTCATAACACGTTGATTCCAAAAACGAAATGCCCGTCCGCCGTCCGAGCCGTTTTGGGCAGTAGGGCCTACCTAGGCATTTTTTTAAACTTCTGAAATTTTCACAAAATACTCGGCTTACCATCAGGTCGATGGTATGATTCGTCGTGGCCGCAAAGTTTTCAGCCCGATCGCCCAAACCCGAGGAGCTGTGTGGGGCTAAAAAGAGGGTTTCAGCTTGGGGGTTGAGTTGCCCTTACAGAAAAGTATCATTGAGACTCTAATAATAAATCATTGGCTTTGAATGATTAATCATTGGTTGGTCAATAATATATCATTGAGTGTCTAATGATATATTATTGAAGTTAATGATTATTTTATGGTAGAATATCATTGAGGCGACTAAATCATTGAGGAGAATCATTGAGTTGTAAGTGATAATCATTGAGCTATGGCGGTATCATTGAGGAGAATCATTGAGCTGTAAGTGATAATCATTGAGCTTTGGCGGTATCATTGAGGAGAATCATTGAGCTGTAAGTAATAATCATTGAGCTATGGTGGTATCATTAAGGTGAATCATTGGTCATGAGTGATAATTATTGGCCAGGTTTTGGTCTCATTAGTGATTAATCATTAATAATTAATGTTAACTAACTAAATCATCGGCAACTGTTTTAGTAGCTAAACACCTATATACTTAACATAGGTTTCACAAAATGTTTAAATATCATTGAAACATTTATTACAGTGCAGTTACACACAATACATTTAGCACACACCATAAAACCAGAGATGAAAAATTTTCCTCGGTATAATTAAATTATTGGCCAGAAAATTTTTCTTGCCGAGCTGGCCAACCGGCCCGCTGTTCCCGCCCTATCGCTCTAGTGATGGGCAAAACGACTGATTCAGGTAATCGAATGCTGAGTGTTCGAATGATTTCGATAATCGAATGATCATCCAAATAAATTCGCACGAAAATCGACCTATTCCAATAATTGGAGTTCAGGATCGGCATCGTGAGAAGTTCGTGAATTCGTGTCTTAAGACGCCAGTTTCTCTGTTACCAAAAAATCCAAAATTTGGACCCATAATTTAATTATTCGAATACCTACTTGAAATCTCGCATTCGGACATCCGAACGATTTCAATAATCGAATGCCGCATTCGATTCTGCATTCGAATGTTCCACCACGACTTGCCTCGTAACGGTTTTCCCTTGTGTTCACTCTACTGTTGCTCTCTGTTACTCTGTGCTGTTGATTCGCCGCGGTAACCTGTGATTAATAATTAATTATTACTTCCACCAGTGGTCATGTTCGATTCCGCGAATCTTTTAAAAGTGAATGAAACGAGTGCATGTTAGTGCAATTTATTAATGAGAACGGAAAGCCCACCGGTGTCGCCTTCCTGGTCTGGGTACCTGTCCCTGGGTACTAAGGCCCTGCTCAATAAAGAATGCCAGATATGGTAGCCGAAGTTCGACGCCAGACGAATGAAGAAAATAATGAAGGAAGACCAGGGTTCCTGGGGGCTTAGTGGTGAAAATATTGGCATTTGGAGGTAAGTCCTTTGTTTCGCGCGCCCTTTTCTCCTTGCACAACAATATGGTGGCCATCCCTTGCTTACCTATTTCACACACATTGGATAGGGCTCAAAATTTGACTTATACTTACGTTTCAAAGGGTCTAGATTCCAAAACCAAAATGTCGGTCCGTCCGTCCAGGCCGTTTTGGCCAGTAGGAATTTTTTTACAAATTTGTAGATTTATCTGAAATTTTGACTAAATACTTGGTTTACCATCTAGTTGTGACCGCAAGGTTTTCAGCCCGATCGCCCAAACCCGTGGGGCGCTATGTGGCTAAAATGGGGCTACGGGAGGGGTTATTTGAAGACTTTTGGCTATGGGATCGAGTTAGGTGTCGTTTTCGAAGTATTTTTGGACTAGAATCCATTTTAGGGGGTCCTGGAACGATCCGATTTCACTGTGGCGATCTATAGGGCTTTCATGGGGTTACAAATGGGATTTTTGAAGGATCCCAGGAAGTCAAATATTTTCCGAGTAAAAACATGGGTATACCTTCCTATTTTGAAAATCTTTTTTTTTGCAATGTTTTCAACAACAAAATTTTATTGACAAAACTTATTTTCACACAAGTAACCAATATCAAAGAATAATAGACCCTTGTGTAAAATTTGCAGCGTTTTAAAAATAATTTCGTTCCTTTCTTGGCGCCCCATTCAATATCAAGGGAAGCCATCCCTAAAATGCATTTATCGAACAAATTTTCTTTCTTTCCTCTTATATTTGATTATGTGTCTTGATTTATTATTACTTAATAAATCATAAGGCTAATATTAACCCTGTAAAGTCTTATTAGCACTATGATGAAATTTAAAATTGAATTTTGGCGTTGACTACCTGTGTAATAAACTTCATATGATTGTATATATTCTAGGGCGAATTGAAATGAATGCGCAGTCCTAGACCAAGGAGAGGTACGGGGTCCTCGTCTTGGACCGCAAGTCCAGGCGGGAATTGAAGAGGAAGAAGGACGGCATGCTCGACAGCAGCAGCAGCAGCAGCTCGAATGGAGAGTAATCGGCTAATGAAGCTTCTGCTTCTGAGGTATGGAAATTAAAATTTAATTTATAATTTAATTATAATGCCATACAGGCCAGTGGGCTCTTCACGGACCACTGACTGCAGTCCAATGTTGGTATCATGTACTCTCCAATTATAACATAGGTATTATATTAGAGAGAAGTAGTATTCTCAAGTGTGCATTATTCTTTTTACTTTAGCCAAACTCATGTGATGAAGCTGCTGCTATGCCCAGTACAATTTATGATCTGAAGAATGGGTCCTCAGCTGCAGAAACCGTAAGTATACTTCCTACATAGTGAAATTCAAAATTGTTTAATTGAAAACGAAATTAATTTTAACAAGAGTATTATTCTGTTACAGAAGCAGAGCTCCAACAGCACACTCATTTTAGGAGGGAGGAGTAGTTATGTACTGACTTACTTGCCGCAGCCCAGTGCAAGCCCCCACAACCCCCCTCTCCACCACAAACTCACCCCTACATTAAACAGGTTATATTTCCTTCTTATTCACGGTTACTTACTGTTAAAATATGTTCAAATAATAAGTTACAAATAAAGTCCATAGATTAAAATGTACTTAACTGCATTAAGAATTCTTCAGCTGACGAAGTAACTACTAGTAGTTACTTAGTATTGTTCGTTTTCATTAAATAAACAGATGAGTTTTGAATGTATAAAAGTTGCCTTGTTATTAATAATTTGAACCCTTCCTCTATCAATGGTTTATCGTTGGAGGTTCTAATGATATTATTATTACAGTTTCACCAGTGATAAATCATTGAGTAGGTACCTAACCAATAATTATTATTGGTCAATGATAAATTAGCGAATACTTTTCAGTTAGTGATTATATCATTGGTGATGATTAAATAATATCATCACCAATGATATAATCACTTACTGAAAAAATCATTCGCCAATTTATCATTGACCAATAATAATTCAATGATTATATTGCACCAATAATTTAATCATTGCCAATGATAAAATCATTGCCAATGATAAAATCATTGCCAATGATAAAATCATTGCCAATGATAAAATCATTACCAATGATAAAATCATTCGCCAATTTATCACTGACCAATGATTTTCGCTCAATGATTCTCAATGATATTTTTCTGTAAGGGTGGGTGTCGTTTTCGAAGTATTTTTGGACGTTAACTCCATTTTTTTAGGGTCCCAGGACGATCCGATTTCACCGTAGGGATCTATGGGGCTTTCATGAGGCGACAAATGAAATTTTTGAAGGATCCCAGGAAGTCAAATAAGTTGTCCTTTAAAAGGACACCTTTTCCTTGTAAGTTTGGACGAATAAGGTGTCCTTTTTTGAGGTCCCACATCCGTCCAAACATTGTACAGAATTTATTTTGTTTTTCAAATTTTTCAAAATATTTTCTCATTAACCCAGAATTAATTTTTGCACAATTTTCTATTACATTTTCACAATTTTCAAATTTTGAAAGAGTAATAAACCCAAAAATAAAAGTGAGTAAAATTTACAGTGTTTTCCTTAAAAATATTAATACTGCACAGTGTGGTGTTTGCCGACGGTGCAGAGGTCTAACCACCACATTAATACTGTATCCGCTTATAACATTAATGACAATAACCCAACGTAAAATGTCATTCAATTTTTAATCGATTTTTTTTTTTTTTACTGGGAAAGGTCCCACTGATCGTCCCGGTTGTGCAGTTACTAAATGTCCCTTTTTCGCCGATACGAAGTTACCTTTTCTCCCTTTTTGAGCCTAAGAGTCCCCCTTTTCGGCCAGAGCCGTCTGGCAACATTCGTACGTAGAGGGGAAAATACCGAGTTGGTTGGCCACACTGGTCGCCAAATGAGGCAAAAATCTAGTTGACACCGCATCTCTCATTCCCTGATTTCTATTGAAATCATTTCCCTTCTTACTTACCTACCTAATCTTTTATCAGTCGCAAATTATCAAGTCATTCCGCCCTGAAATTTTCTTTGCTGCCGTCTCTTTCTCTGGATTACATAACTGTCCGCCCCTACTGAACAACTGGTGTTGCACTGGAACAAAGATCCAAGATTATTGTATCACTTTGAAGATCGCAAAGAATGTCTACCGAGGGTCAGGTAAGTCAGAGGGTACCTATTAAAGGACCACTAATGTCATCTGAGGGTCTGGTAGTTTAGGAAATCGTGTATTTTCCTTTTTTGATGAGGGAATGCGGCTAAGTGTAGACAGAGAACCTGTTGAGCTACAGTCGGCAAAATTGCTTAGGAAGAGAGGGACCATTTACAGTGTACCACAGGGGTTCAGTCCCAATCGTCTAGAGATCGTCGAATTTATTTTCCAGGTCATCAAATGCAAAGCAGCCGTAGCATGGGCTGCTAAACAGCCGCTCAGTCTGGAAACTGTGGAGGTGGCTGCTCCCAAAGCGGGAGAGGTTCGAGTGAAGATACTCAACACGGCGATATGCCACACGGACGCTTACACGCTCGATGGACACGATCCCGAAGGGGTTTTCCCAGTCATACTGGGCCACGAAGGAGCGGGTATCGTCGAAAGTGTTGGCGAAGGCGTCACTTCGGTCAAAGCCGGTAAGACACGACCGTCAAAGGATGATTGACTGTAATAATAAATTATAGTCAATCATATTATGGGATTAGTCAGTGGAACGAACTATGTAGCTTAACGAATCCAAATTTTTTCTTTTCCAGGCGACCATGTTGTGCCATTGTACATTCCTCAATGCAAGGATTGCAAATTTTGCTCTTCTTCTAAAACGAATTTGTGCAGTAAAATTCGTTTAACTCAAGTAAGAATCGCATTCGACCGTCGCGTCTCGCTGTTCTTTTTGACTATCTATTGGACATGACAATGATTTCAGTATGGTTCCAGGGGCAAGGGTTGATGCCTGATGGGACTTCGAGGTTCTCCTGCAATGGCAAGCAACTATTCCATTTCATGGGCTGTTCCACTTTCTCTGAGTACACTGTCGTTGCTGAAATATCGATTGCCAAAGTGAGTCAAAAGGATGGATGCACTTGTTCGAAACTCTCCATAACATTTTGTTTTCACGAAGTGGTTGTTTACCGCCCGTGAAGAGGGTCTCCAATGATGAGTCGTTTGTTCTCCCTAACAACTACATTTTGTTTTCATTTCCCAGGTGAACGAGTCAGCTCCTTTCGATAAGATCTGCTTGCTCGGATGTGGAGTCCCCACCGGGTATGGAGCCGTCCTCAATACAGCGAAAGTGGAACCCGGCTCCAACTGTGCCATCTGGGGCTTGGGCGCGGTGGGACTGGCTGTTGCTATGGGGTGTAAAGCTGCTGGTGCCGCAAGAGTGATCGGCGTAGACTTAAACCCCTCTAAATTCGAAGTCGGTAAGCATAATATGATATCATCGGGGTGCGCGGGAAGGCTCCGCATGTTGAAGAAAAAGGACCACATTTTCTCATGGTTTCTTGAGAATTGGCCAGTACTTTGGAAAGGTCAAATATTGTAAGTAGGTATAGCTCCTTGGGGGCATCGTTCCATCATTTCAAACCCTATTTCATCAGAATCGGTTGATCATTAAAACAGATCTGTCAGGAAAACGGCAGAATTTTTCGTTTCCCCTGAATTATTTTCCGTGTTATGCAATCGATTTTGATGATTAGGCTCCAACCAGTATACTATAGGCAAGATGTCCTCAAGATGCGGTTGACCTTTTCCACGTATTACGTAGCCTCTCGATTTTACTTTTCAAAAAAAAAAAAAAAAAAAAAAAAAAAAAAGGTGTGAAAACGTCTTTTTTTGTCAAACTACTACTCTTCAATGAGAATTCTGTATTCCTGTAATAATAATTATTACAAACAATTATTGTTTAATCCTTGATCCCCCACTCGATTTATGTTTCAGCAAAGAAGTTTGGCTGTACAGAGTGCATCAACCCCAAAGATTATGACAAGCCCATTCAGGAAGTATTGATCGGGATGACTGATGGAGGCCTTGATTTTACTTTTGAATGCGTGGGGAACGTTGGTACCATGGTGAGCGTGGCATTTACAAATTGATTACTCAACCCGGCTTTCCCATTAAAAGAAGGCCTGAATTACATACGTGAAAGAAAATATGGGGGATTGATTTTTTCATTGGCTATCTATTCGACCGATTCATTTCAATGAGGTACCAATTTATTTCAGAGAGCTGCTCTAGAGTCCTGCCATAAAGGGTGGGGTACATCTGTGATAGTCGGGGTCGCTGCTGCCGGCCAGGAAATATCTACCCGCCCGTTCCAGTTGGTCACGGGTCGAACCTGGAAAGGAACAGCTTTCGGAGGTAGTGATTATATCTGTACCTCTTGCACAGATTCTATTGCTCGGTTTGTCTGAACCTGATTTTGTATTGCCAGGTTGGAAAAGTCGTGATAGCGTTCCAAAGCTTGTCGAAGAGTATCTTAACAAGAAGATAATGCTGGACGAGTTTGTTTCTCACAAACTTCCATTCGGTGAAATCAACCAAGGGTTCGATTTACTACACTCAGGCCAGAGGTTTGGTTTATTCTTTATTCTTCAGCCAAAACGATAATAATTATTAAGGTCAATCCATTCATGTCGGTTATGTGTTGTGAATCCAACCCCACGGGATCCCTACCACATTCAAGCTCGTACTGCCTCTCCAAGCTCAACTTGCCTCATTTACGCTCATACTACCACTTTCAAGCTCAACGATACGTTACTTATTTGGTATCACTCTAATATTCGTGGTATACAAAGCATTGCTACCCTGTTGCTGTCACTAACCGGGGCATGTTACGGACGGTAACCTGGCCCTGTTGCTGTTACCTACCGGGGAATTCTGCCACTTTCAAGTTCATCCTACCATATTCAAGCTCGTGAGCCATGCCTCTGTTAGTAACAGCGTGGCCAGGTTATGGTCAGTAACATGCCCCAGTTTATTACAGCAACAGCGCACTGTTACAGTCAGTACCATGCCTTGGCTAGTAGCAGTAACATGGCCAGCTTACAGTCCGTAACATGGCTCGGTTAGTAACAGAGCAGTAGGGCCCTGTTACGATCAGTAACTTTTGACTGAGAGCTCCCCTTTCGTGATCACAATCAGTGTCGTTCCGTCATCTGCTCGCTGTATAACGGAAAGAAATCGAAATCATTTTTTTTCTGGTCTCTAGTTCTAAATTGCATCGAGCTGGAGCCAGCGATGTTTTTAAATTTTTAATCAATTCAATTATTCTTCTTCTTCTTTATTCAGTTTTATTCTTTAATTTTTAATCAATTGGTTAAGCACCCACTGGGTTCTTCAATCATTGAAATAAGTTTGTAGTGAGGTTAATCCCTAATTTTTGGTAGAATTCAATTCCAACGTTAACCATTCTGAAATCTTGGGGTGTGGATTGGCCCTTCCTGAGAAAATGATCGTACAGTATTTTGAGTAACATAACCTATTCGTATCGAATCACGCCACCTATGGTAAACAAAGCTGAACTTAATTTGCTATGAAAACGTTATTTGCGATTCTAAATAGATGATTCTTCAGTTAGTTAATTCAATAAGGTACGAAAATAGTGGAAAACGTTTTAGGTATATTACAATGTATTTATATAACATCCTCTTTTTTGCAGCTTGCGGACTGTTTTACAACTTTAAGAACTTATCTGCTGCACCAAAATGCTGATTAGGAACGCTCTCCACCGTCACTATTAATTTGCTATGGATTGTTATATAGATACCTTCAGATATGGCAGTATATTGTAACTTTATACACTATATTACATTTTCGATATTTTCAAAACAAATACATTTCATTGTTCTATTAAATCATTAGTTGGAGAAGTTTTTATCTGACTCATCAACTCAACAAAATTTGTACTGGACAGCACATTAAGTGTAATCTGACTAGATACTAAAATGACTAAAAACCCAGACAGTTGTCCGGAAAGTTACAAAGTCAAAACCTATTAATACTGCATTCCAATACAAAAGGTATGTTAGTGAGATGAATGGGATGACAGACATTGAACTCACTGGAATTTCCCCGAAAAACTTTTCTTCTTTTTCCCGAAAATGCCGTGCGTCCCAAAAACGAAATGTTGCAATAGAATAAAGAAGTAACCGAGAATGTTGCCAAAGAGTGCACCAAATGAGCAAGTGATCGGCCAAGCTTGCCATGGTCTGTCCCAGTCGAGCGGGATAAAAGCGGCGCCGACCCAAGCGCCTGCGACGGTGAATTGGAACGTGCGGTAGAACAGTTTGTGGAACATGTTGGGAGCTGGTTGATCGGTGACGAATTTCATTACAGCTTGCCGGCCGGTGTGGAGGGTCATTGGGAACACCGTTAAAAGGGACATAAGAGCTCCGAACATGAGGGTTTCTTCGTGTTTGGACATGATTTCGGCTCCAAACAGGATGGCCACCACGAAGAACAATATCGCTCCTGCTGAGTAGATGAGCATTCCTTTCAAGGCCTCGATGACATCAATGTGCCGGTAGATTATGGACAAGTTCCCAAACCTGTTGGTCTTCTTCAGCTTCAGGTCCTTGTCGTATATAATGTGATGCACACTCCATTTGACCAGCTCGAACAAGACAAGAGGTATAAACAGAGGTATTGCCTTGGTGCTTCCCGCTATAAGAATCCATCCAGTCAAGTGCGCGATGAGTGCAGCAAGAGGCAGAACGAGACATGACGATATGCAGTACACCAGCGTGATCTGTCTAGTGATTTGATTGTCACTAGACGTCAGAAGCATTGTGATAGTCATACTTTTTCATCTGCAACAAAATATTTCGAATCATCAGTGTGATACTGCTGGCCAGTGTATTTAAAAACGGCATGTAGGAATGTTAGCTCATAGCTATGACTCACGTCGCTCGTATCTATACCTATCTTAAGTGGCCAATTGAAGTACCGAAGTTACCATGGCCGAACCTCTTACCCGGTATAATAGAAGGGCCCACTCCAAAATAGATCCACAATGAGGATTATTGTTGCAGTTTTTTAATCAACCTTCAGACTTCATTGATAAGCTTATTGCTAGATTACACTACAAAATTTGTATTTTAATACACCATCAAGCTGTGGTGAGTGCTGCAGCTCCCGTTAAGAATGTCTGTGGTTCATACTTCCTACCTGAGATCTACTCTGACACTAGGCTACCACAACAACCAAGCATGAAGCATCCTTATATAAAGATCGGTATGCTCTTCATTAAATGTAAACGTCAATCAAAATTCCAAATGCACGACCATAGGAAAACTCCGGTCTCAATCAATAAGCTAGACATCAAGAAGAGTAGACAAACCATTCACGAGCCACGGCGAAATCTGGAGTTTTCTCGAACTCCTAGTTCAATAACGAGAGCAAATATTTCTAACTTAAAAATAAAGACTTAAAATCAAAATAATCGTCAACAACGTTTTTATCGAGAGCAAGCAGTCATCCGTTGGGGATAGAAATCAAATATCGATATCAGTCTCGATGTATCGATACTTCTTTAAATTATTTTTGGCCGATATAATATATATTATCGTCTGTCGATATTTTGTCGCCGATATAATAATATTGTATCGGATATATTATATCCGATTATCGGAAAATGCCGATACCTATATTTTTTTCGAAAGAAATTTGCCTAAATACCTGTAACGAACAGCTATGCCTAACATGTCATGTAGGTAGGTTACTCGTGCAATACTGGGCGAAAATGAGCGAAGTTCATCCCGAATAATAGCATGCATAATATTATTATGCATCTCATTCTACTAAAAATATACCAAAAATAACCAATCCCCAAAAAATTTTCATTCTGGGAATGTTCTCTGTGGTCCTCCCTGGGTTGTTATCACCATCATCAGCTGTTGTTTACACATCTGTGCTATTTCCACGCTGATTGGTGGATTTCGTTGGTTGTTGTGATGGAAATTGATAACACGCTGAACTACCTTCCAACTTCACACATTTTGGTTGTGGTTTGTCAAAACATCAATTGGCAGGCCATTCAGACATTATTACTTAGCATATTGTTCAAGAAGTTTTAGTTTAGGATTTTTTGCCGGAACAGTTTCCAGATTCTCATCGGGTCTAAGTGATGTGATATCAAATTTTTGAGCTCCAACTAGATTCATTATGGGTGGAAAGAAACAACAGGCACAGCGTACTAAGAACAATGCTAAGGCAAGTAATAAAAAGATTGAATTTACCAACTTAACTGTCGTTGCTCATGAGAAAAGACGAATCATCACTTCGCATGCACTTTCCAGTTAACGAGTGTTACTTTACATTACAGCCATCAAGTAGCGGACGTACTGCAGAGCTGCTGTCATCAAATCCAGCCCACTTTTCCGGTTTCACGTCCCTGAAAGGCGCACATTTTCCTTCTTCGGCTCCGACTCCCATCACGTTTGATGTTTTTGACTCTCAAATCGATCCAAATCTGGTAGTTATTCTTAAGAAGCTGAGCAAAAAGGATGCGACCACACGGTTCAAAGTATGCGTAATGGTAACAAGGTTACTTGTTGTTGGGATGGCTTTATGAACTCATTTTTATTTCGCTCAGGCTCTTAATGAACTCACCGCTCTGGTGAAAGACTGTGACGACGCAGCCGTGAACACTCTGCTCCCTTATTGGGCCAAATTGTATACGAACCTCGTCGTTGACGTCGACCATAAAGTGAGAGAAGCCACGCAACTGTCCCACAGGGCGATCGCCGTTCGCGTTGGCCGCAATTTGGCGCCTCACATCAAACAGATAGTCCCCTCGTGGTTTATATCCCAGTGTGACACTCATCCACCTGCCGCGTCTGCTGCTGCTCTTGCTTTCAAGGTAGTGCATTTCAATTTATTTATTGACAGGAAGAAACGAATACAGTTTATAGAAATTAACATGTATTTACAATATTTTCTTCCACCCACGAACAAAATAAGTTCTTACGAACCTGTAGTTGCTGGAGGAGCCACTCTCAGCCTATGACAAAACTACAAATTTCAAATTGCAGAACTGAAATTAATAAAATCCTTACGCAGTGTACTTACTACAAACGCTATGTACGGTACATAGCGTTTGTAGTAAGTACACTGCGTAAGGAGTACCTAATGTACATAATGTACCTACCCATTCTGATCGGCCTCAACATTTGATATTATACCGTATAGTGTCAAATGTTGAGGTTTATAATTTACACGTTTCAAGATGTCTAGATTCCAAAAACGAAATGTCCGTCCGCCGTCCAAGCTATTTTGGAAAAGAGGATATATATTTTTTTTTTAAATCTGAAATTTTGATAAAATACTTGGTTTTCTATCCTGTTGTGTCCGCAAGGTTTTCAGTCCGATCCTTCAAACCCGTGGGACGCTATGGGGCTAAAATGGTGCTATGGGAGGGTTTTTAAAAAAAGGGTTTGGGCTATGGGGTCGAGTGGGGTATCGTTTTCGAAGTATTTATGGACGTCAAATCCTTATTCGGGGGTCCCAAAAGATCCGATTTCACTGTGGGGGATCTTTCATGGGGCTACAAATGGTTTTTTTAAAAGAATCCGTGTTGAAATAAGAAGGTGTTCAAATAAGGTGTAGTTTTAGGAGTAATTTTGGATTCAACAATTTTTTTCGAAATCCCACAAATGCCCAAACATTGTACAGAAATTTTTTATTTTCTCAAAAATATTTCAACAGCTAGTTTTTGTTTTTACTTGTTACTCGTTTAAATTTTAAACGAGTAACAAGTAAAAACAAAAACTTGAACAAGGAACAAGGCGTCTTATGCCCTTCTGTGCGCCTCCATACTCCGTGGTGACTCAGTTTTTTTTTTAATTTCTCAAAAATATCTTAACGTCACTGACTTAATTTTTTCACAATTAACCTTTAATTAACATTAAAGAACAATAAACCCTTGTGTAAAATTTGCAGCGTTTTTCTTATCAATCCCGACTTATGCTTACAGGAAGCGTTCCCTCCTCGAAAAATAGTCGATGTTATTGTCTTTTGTCAAGTTGAAATCGTCAAGTACATTTCTGACAACCTCCTGGTCGAACGGAACATACCGTAAGTGAAATTGAGATTTTAATGAAATTACGTTTACACTTCTTACAATAAGCTCATTAAAACCAATGAACATCCAATTTTAGGAAGAATGATGAGGAGGCAGAAGCCAAATCGGAAAGGATCACGGTTGCCTGCCTCAATGGCTACGCCTTATATCTCTCTCAAATCCCTAGTCAGAATTTGGATACCGTTTTGGAGGACAATGTCAACATTATTTCGTCCCCACTGTTTTGGAAATTACAAAAGAACAAATCCAGAAATGTGAGTACCAACGCTTGAATATGTCTCGTGGATAATTTTGTACGGCGTTGGGACAATTCGGTGACTGCATGGGAATTCCCATCCGAGATGAAAGTGAGCCCAGCTTGGCGGAAGGGAGTGTAGTCGAGGACTCCGCTCTTGCTAGTTGCGTGTGGTGTTTATGCACGAAGAGTCCCTGGGTAAAATGTCGTCCGATCGTTCTTGTCGTTGCGTGCGATTCGAGAAGTATGTTGTGAGAGACTGGCCAAGAGCCATCAAGCTCAGATTTCTGGATTCCTGGGACTGGTTTGCAGCGTTAGCTGGACAGCAGGTGACAGAGACTGGCTAATGGCCACCAAGCTTTATTTTGGGCTTTCCAGGAATTGATTCAGCTTGACTACCTCCTGCCACATGGCAAGGATGTTGGAAGAAACTTTTTAAGAGCCACCAAGCTCTGATTGGGAGTTTCCAGGACCTGGTTCAGCTTTGCTAATTCTTGACAAATGGCAGGGGTGTAGGCAGAAGCTGGCTAATGACCACTAAGCTCTGATTTCTGGATTTCCACCACCTGGTTCTGCTTGACTACCTCCTGAACCACAGTATGGTAGGTTCCTGGTGTGGGTCCCCATGCTCAATCTAGCGGAAGGTGTGGGTCTCTTTTTGCATTGCCCTGAAGCGGTACGGGACTCCTCTTGCATACCCGTAGAAAGGGTGCCGGACTCTTCATGCATGCCCCCGGTAAATTGGTTCCTTTCTTAGAAGTAATTATGCTAATTTTTCAGAAATCCTTGTGAATTTTATAATATTTTGTGATCCGTAGGTTCGGGCAGCATTTTTCTCTCTGCTGACGTCCATTATGGAAAATTCGCCGTCCTTAATCGTCAACGAACACAAAAGGTTGTCAAATTCAATTCTGTCAACGATCGACGACTACGATCCTGTTGTTCTACCGACTGTTTGGGAAAGCGTCCTCCATCTCGTATCCACTGTTCCGGTAAATGTGTATAATTTTAAAGAATTAGCTCATTCCGTATTTGCCGTTTTCTCACGTTGACCGTTAAAAATTGTTGCAGGACTGTTGGCAACATGTTAATTTGGATAAATTAGTTCTTAATAAGGTGTGCAGCATCATTGGTCATGGTGGTCAAGGCAGCGCTCACCTCATATTCCCCAACATCCTCCTTCTGTTGAGTAAAATCCCCAGTGACGTAATCAAGAACCATTTGCAGTTCTATTCAAAGATTTTCTCCAGTTTTCTTCAAGGGTACGTGTTTGTTGTTAATCGTGTCTAGTGGTGGCCTCTATCCTTTAACATCTTACACGAAATTCTTTCCATTAGGATGAAGCAGCCCAACGTTGGTCAGAGTCAGAGTGAGTCAAACGCTGTGACAGTGTCTTTCCACGAATGCGTCCGCTACATTGTGATGAACAACTTGGAAAATACCGAACTCTGCTCGACGATCATCAGAGACCATGTAAATGCTAGCTAAGGCCCAAAACCTCTGCATTCTGATTGCAGCAAATTGCCTGTGTTGTTTATATCTTTTTGTCATACACGGTAATAGTGAATTCCACTACCATCACAAAATTCGTATATTTCAGGTACTCGCGAGTTACTCTAATCTCATGCAGGATCCAGCGTACCGACATCTGCTTTCGCCTTATTATTCGGCTTTTGTTCAGAATTTGCTGTATTGGCAAAAGAATAGCCAGACGAGCCCTGCGTATGCCACGCACCTGAACTTTATCTGCGAAAGCTTGCCCTCTATTAATATCAGGAACTTGAACAAGTTCTGTGAAGATAGAAACAAAATTGCATTCATCCATGAATGCCAAGTGAAGTTTATCGATGCTTTTAATCATCTGTACACGAAAAAGAAGAAGCATCTGAAAGTGAGATTTTTTTCGGACTTTCCACAAAGCCTCGCTAGGTATCACAGGTTCAACTGTTTGATATTTTGGAAATTCTTCTGTGTCAATGTCTATTTGTTTAATTTCAGGTTCAATTTTCTTTCGATGAATGCCCCAAAATTCCGCAGGCCAACTGCGAAGAGGTTGTTCAAGAACATATCGATATCCATGAGGACGCGCTTCAGCAGAAAATGTATCCTTTCATCGATGAGCTTACGAGGAAACATTTCACTATAGCCAGCTCCCACGAAAGCAACGATGTGAAGGCCATGAACGTCGATCAGTTGTACAAGATGACGTCAGTTATGAACAAACTTCAGTTGGACAGATTGAGCCGAACCTACGCCACAGAGCTGTACCCGGCTCTCACGCAGTGGTTGAACTGTGATTATATCCCGGTTAACTGCATTTTGGGTTTAATATTTAATACGATTGAGCACGTTGAAGAGGAAATGAGGTCATCCGTTCTGTCTCAGTTGACTGAGGTAAGTTGATTGAGTGTACCTGCTCGTGTTGATTTATAAGGAAACGTCCTTCTACGTTCAGAGCCTACGGTATGGGGGCCATCATCATCTTTGATATCAAATCTGACTATCGCAGAACCTGAAACAGTCCCAAAATCTTGAAAATACTCCGACCCTCTGAATAACCCTATTTCCACCATCACGTTTAACAACCCAAACAAATAGATGTATATAACATCCACTTCATCTGCGTTTTTATTCATTTTACAGATACGTCCGGACGAATCGGTTCTTGAGGTGATTAAAATGGCCTCGCAGGAAATGTCCGGGCAGAAAACGTTCAGGAAATGGTTGGAATCCGACAAGATCAGAACGGAAATCATAAAAACGTTAAATGAAAAGTTGGAGACGGGCGATAATTGTGTGCACTTGTTGGAAATGTGTTGGTCCACTTACAAATCCGGGGGTAATACATTGCGTTATATTATATCCTATTTTATCTTTGTTCTTCACTTTGTGTTCTTTAAGTAATGAGCGTTCACTTTTTTCAGAACCAGTTTTGGGCACCGACACAGTTTCTGCTATGCTCGAAGTTGTTTTGAAAAATCTTGAATCAGGGAAAATAATTCACTCGGTTATAAGCCAGATCTTCAACTCCCTATTAGTCGACAGGAATCACTACATCGTATCCGTTTGCAGTAGCAAAGTGCTGTCCCTATTGAAGTCTTTGTTTGTTATTATTTTGACGAATAACGAACAGGATGTTGTGTCAAGTTGGAAAAGTGGCGTGAAGTTTGTGTTCGCTCTCCCATGGGACGGCACTAGTGAACTGGAGGAACATGCCACGGAGTGCATCAATATTGTTCCTGAATTACTTAACGCGTGGTGAGGCTGCAACTGTGATATTTTGATTTTCACGGCATTTCTTGAGGCCGCCTTCCTCAATTGTGTTTGATTTCAGGGATAGGTTTTCCATATCGAACGTGAAAAAAGCCGCGGAATTGATGTATTTCATGGCGGCAACCTTCTCGGCCGCCCGGACCTCTGCTGACGGTTTGAGCTGCATGTTTTTGGCGAACATGATGAACTCGGAGTGGAACACTCAGTTCTCCCTTATCGACGAGCTGGTTCTAGTCGCGGAAGTCATTCACGGAAACATTTTGTCGAACGAGTTCACTCCTCGCGTCATGTCGGCGACCAAAGGATCCTGGGACCCCCTCAGGGACGTTGAGCTCATCAAGTTTGCTCGATCCACCACTTTTTGCGCTAAATATCTGATGATGGCGCTGGGATCTTTTGTCCCCGAAGAATTCGAAAGTTCGGATTTCGACGTCCTGAGAGAGAAAATATCTGAAGACATTCCCAAAATTGAGTACCTGACGAAACTCGTGCATGGGCTGGTTCTATGCAAGAAAAGTTTGCTTCATTACCAAAGTGTAAGTGTAATTTTGACGATCGAAGGATTGTTGTCACTTATACCCTCAAATCTTTCTTCTCAGGGCCAGAGAGTTGTTCCTCATTATCCGCCATTTGGTCCACATATGAACGAATAATGCAAGTTGATTTCAGGCAAAACAATGCGTCGGCTTGGAAGATAACATCGTTTCACTTGGTGCGGATCTAGAGGAACTGGTGCAGAAACTCCGTCATGACGAGCAAACACAAATGATCCAAGAATGCGTCAATAGGTATGTAAAAAAATCTCAGTTCGGTTGCTTTCAATACGGACCAGAAAGTTAATTTTCTGTGTATTGCAGGTGCCAAACCTGCGTTGGACATTCTACATGGAAATACACATTGTCCACTGTTAAATTTGACTTCTTAGATCTCGACACTAAGGTATTCTTTGATAGTTATCGGACGTGATAAGTTAGATTGTATTTTTTTAGACTTTGGAGCTAATTTCGTTCATTATGCAAATATTTCAGGTCGACCAAGCCACATTCCCCGAAAATATCATTGTCGACACACAATTACTACATCTAGTTCGTACATCATGCAATGACAAGGAGTATCTTCGCCGTGTCATTTCTGTTCTCGTCAATATGGGTTCTCCGCCAAAAAAGTATTTAACGAAGTCATATTAAAACATTTGTTTATTAAAAGAGAAGATAACAATCCTCCTAGTTGCTCCTGACGACATGATTAATTTTCAGGAATCTGTCGCTATTCACTCCTGAAGAACTGACTTTGAATGCTGAAATCGGAAGGTTTTTGAGGTTTATGGTGGAGCGACATCCGGATATTGTTGGTGAAGTTGAAAAGGGCTGGGACTTGGTTATGATATCAGTCGCTAGCTGGTTCATCAACATATCGTCTGCTGATTCTGTCCAGTTTTACAAAGAGGTAGGAATGACCTGGAGTTATTATTTCATCATGTACGTGAATTTATCTTCTCGAGGGTGAGCGGTTTAGCGATTCCATTTTTGCTATAGAGCCCGGGGGGATTGCGGATCGTTCCTAGCTGGCTTAGCTGGAGTCAAATCTACACTGACTGGCGTTAGTCGACGATTGGGACGCTGGGAAGTATCCGTGACAGCTCAGTAACTGGGAGGCCACGGATAATGAAGATCTCAAAGATGAGACTCGATCTTTGAGATATTCATTATCCGTGGCTGCTGCAGCAGTTGAAAGGGGGCGTCCCTTCTGAATCCAACGTCCTGCAAAGCAATGAGATGCCTCTTGCTCGACAAGTAAAACCCGAGCACATCTACGGCACCCGAGACCGTCCTGTTTGAGTGCGGTCATCCGTACAAGGGCCCTGGCAATTTCATTACCTTGCCATTGATTGCTGTTTTTGTTTCAGTTCGTTCAATTTGTTGTTTCGGCCACCAACCTGCTTGTAGAGTTTGTTGGCCACTTCGTGAAGAGTGAAGAAGCGTCGAAATCCACACTGTACGATGAATGGGTCAAGCTCTTTGCCCTCGAGACGTACACCATCGTCCTGCACTCTTGGAGTCAACTTGCTGGTACGTGAAAGCCCACCGGATTGTTACCTACGGTTCATGCCTTTTTCACGAGCAGCCCTTACCCTTTCAGAGCTCACCCTGGATTCCAACACGTGCCCCGAAGGACTTCTCCAGCTGGACGAGTTGAGCCGAGCAGTTTGCCAACTGTGCGAATGGAACATTCCTGGAATGTCTTTCATCAGTGTAGAAACCGTCACCGACTTCATGCCCAAGTCCATGAAAACTGTCATATCGCCTCACATTCCCGTACAAGTCACTAGCTATCTCATTCTTACCAAGTAAGTTCCTCTGCGTCACCCTTTTTGTAGATTTCGAGCCTCTAAAACAGTAGGTACTAGTGATTGTTTTGTTGCAGCGCTGTGAAGCAGTTGATTGCAAAAGACGAAAATTTTGACGAAAATAGTTTAAACAAACTTTCGTGTGAATGTTGCTTGCAAACCTTCACTACTGCTCAGAATGTCGTCACCGCTTTGCTGCAAGATTTCAGGTTGGTGCTATTGATGTAGTTTACGCCTATCTTTCTGTACGGGTTGTTCTTTTACTAATGTAAACATGTTATTGGAATTGCTAAAGTTTGGGGATAAGCTGTGCAGTGCGCCCCAACACAGACGGCTATACCTACACACTGGCGTACGTGATGCTCTGGTGTTGGCTTCTCGAAATGTGCAAGACGTGCGATTCACAGCAACGATACGTTTACACGCTCTGGATCAAGTGAGAAAATGGCCTATTTTATTTATTTCAGTAAATGACTCGTTCAATCTTCTTCAATCTTTGAATTTGCTTTTGATTGCAGGGAACGGAATTTGATTCCTCATATAATCGAAAGTATTTTTAAGCTGATGCCAGAATCCATTCTCAAAATTGGAGAAACTGGGCTGAAAAAGAAACAGGAGGCTTTCATGCGTCGGCCTCCGTTGGTATCTGGTACGCCAACCAAATTTTTAAAAATTCCAGCAAAATTGATCATGTAGCTTTCTAAGTCCTGATTTTGTTACTCCTTTCTGATGTCTCAAGGTGTCTGGTCGAGCGAAAAGCTGAGCCACCTCAGTTGCTGGTTGTACTGCGAGCTGCTGAGGACTCTTCCTGCTGTTGCCAGACAGTGGACAGCTGAGGCCGAACCCAAGTTTTTGTCATTTGTTGATAAACTCACATCAACCTATGTCTCCCCTATATTGTGCAACGAGGAAATGGCAGCCATTAAAAACCAACAGAAAGCCTTCGATAACGTTGAGGTAAAATGTTTTGCCTTTGACCAATCCTGAACTTTTCATGGAGGCTTCACGCTGTCGTTATGGTTTCCAGGTTCAAACACACAGTGCTGTTAGGGAAGTGATTGCAGTCTACACAGTGGAAGAAACGTCAACTGAACTTATCATCAAATTGGCGCACAATCATCCGCTATCACCACCGAAGGTGGAAATTTCAAAAGCTATAAAAATGTCCTCCAACCAAAATCGACAGCTTTTGATGCAGCTGACCATCTTCCTCACACACCAGGTTCTCTTCATTTTGCGAAATGGTTTAATGATCGATGATTCCAGTCAAAAGTTACGTTTATATTTTGTATCAGAATGGATCGATTTGGGACGGCCTCCTTTTGTGGAAGAGCAATCTCGATAAGAAATTCGAGGGCGTGGAAGAATGCTATATCTGCTTTTCCATCGTCCACCAATCGAGTCACCAGCTCCCCAAAATGACCTGCGGCACTTGCAAAAAGAAGTTCCACTCTTTCTGCCTGGTAAGATGGTTATCGTCGTACATTGAAAATTGATATACCGCAATGATAGCGTAACTTATTCATTGATCTGTTCATTCTTATTCCAGTACAAATGGTTCACTACGAGCAACATGTCCACGTGTCCTATTTGTCGTAACCACTTCTAAATGAAAAATCGTAATACTATCCGTCACATGAGGCTGGAATTCACCTGTATAATAAAAAAAGGTCGTTGTACAGTTAAGTTGATTTGTTATGTCGAATAGGACTGAGAGAAATATTTCTGAAGTAGTTATAATAAAAAATTGTTTTCCATAGCGGACTGTAGTTTGAGTTGCTGGCCTGGTGGGGAATAATAATAAAGGAGGAAAATAATAAAATACGTGTAATTGAAAACAGTACGTAAATTTCAATCTTGCACCACATCACCGTAACTATTATCTAAAAATCAACAAGTTCAGTCAGGTAGAATCATAATGGCCGCAGTCGGTTCAACATTGTTCATATTATGTTTCATCAGAGCTCCTATGTATCGTTTCATCAAAGTGGAGAGAGGATTGCTTGATCAAAATTAATTATAGCTGGTAGGGGAGGATGGGATAATTAGACAGGGGTTTATAAGAGTCATGAGCATTTTAAAATAGTATGCGAAGCCTCATTTTTCTGAAAAGCTCCTAAAGAGGTCGCTGGAAATCTTATCTATAAAGTATGAGTGGGTTGTGGGGATCCACGCAATGCGGCGCCCGTATTTCGAACAGATGCCAAACATAGGATAAAAAAACAAAGGTAGTGTGATTAAACGATGCCCGCCCAAATCCTACTACATTAACGATTACACTAAAAGAATATCATAATAATATTATTGAATAGTGGAATGTAGTACATTCCAAAGGAGAAGTCATATTCTCGTAATATGATGGTGATTAACCCAAGTTTTTCCCGTGACCCATCCCATTGGTGGTTGATTAAGCTTTAGAGCTAATGAGGTAACTACAGTTTGGATTCTGTGAGCCAGGCAAAAGATTGCGGTTTCCGGTCTGACGACGGGTTGATCATAACGTTGATAATGGTAGGAGCGTCGACAATCTGCAAGTTATAATCAAGGATGAGGTAAGCGGTTAGGTCTATCTACGGCGCAATGATTAGATATTTTGGGACTAACCTTGAACGCCTCTTCCAGGGCCTGTTCAAGTTCTGTAACGGTCGTGCAGAAGAAACCTTTTCCGTTCCCAAGTCTAGCAAGTGCTTCGTAGTGCGTGTTGGGGACCAAACTCGAAGGAGGAGACCTGCGCAACGACACGATTGTTTAAATCTTAAATGAGTTTCCCACTTGAAAAACTTCCATTTACGAACGTTTTGGTGGCGGGCCCTTCGCTGGTCATGTCTTTCCAAACTTCTTCAGGGAAGCCACCGTAGATTCCGTTGTTATTTACCACCACGATGACAATACCAAGCTTGTACCTGAAAATGAACAACACCAAGGATGTTTTCATAGTTTCCAACGATGGTGATGAGAAGTTGGGAATCAGGAAAGAGCTGCACATCCTAGAGTTGCACTCTTCTGAGCAGAATCACCTGAACATTGTTTCAACTTCCATTGCTGAAAACCCAAAAGCTGAATCGCCTTCAACGCAGAGGACTCGCTTGGAAGGGAAATTATCTCGACACCAGAGAGCGGCGGCGATGGCAAACCCAGGACCAACTCCCATCGTGCCGAAAGTACCTAAAAGCAAAGCAAAAAGTGGTGAATTTGTTGAGGTTAGGTAAAGAGTAGAACATCAGTTTTGTAACGAAAAATGTGACGAATTTAAGAATGAATGAGATTTACAAAAATTCCCCCCTCTCATGGACACATTTCAAAACCTAATTCATGAGAACTCTTTTCCCGGTATCTATCGAGTTTCCCTTCCAGTAATTCCGAGTTCGCCCCCGGTCGTCATTAAAGCACTACGAGTTCCATTCCGTTATGTTCACCATTGCAAGAGCCGGATTAGATAAAATTCATCTTTGGAGCGTAAAATTGAAGTACAAGAAGCAGAAAGTTGTTCGGATAAGGATTTGGTAAGCAGTGATGTTTTTTTTTTTTAGGTCTAGAGCGATTTTGGTCCGTAGCTTCGGATCGCCTGAGGTCGAATTTTTAGTTTTGTGAAAACCAATAGTAAGGGGTCAGTTTGACCACTTTCTCCCACCGGGGGGGGGGGGGGGGGGATATAGTGGCCAAAAACGTTGGCATGATAAATTATCATTGATAATAATAATATTATCATTGATAATAATAATATTATCATTGATAATATCACGATAGTGATAGATAATAATAGCAAGATTATATTATGATCAGGCAAACCATTTATTGAAGCTAAGTCGGTGATTTTGGGGAGGCTTGATACCAAAACTGTTGAAGAAAACTTGAAGGGGCCCGAGCAATTTCGAAATGAGTAAAAAGTGACCAGTTTCACCCCGTGCTCCCCTATATGGGGGCTCTACCCCCAAGGATGAGGAGAAGTAGCAACCTTTTACTTGTATCATACAAGTACCATAATGGTACTCCGCTAAAAAAAAAGACCACTTACCAGCATCTAGCCGGTGACGAGGTAAGTTATTCTGAAGGATTCCTCGGCCAATATCCATAGTGTTAGCTCCTTCACTAACAATAAGACAATCTGCAACGTGAAGTTTTTTTTTAATGATGTATCAGACGCATGAACCAAATAACCAAAATGGCACTTACTTTTAGGGATAACGTCTTGTACTTTTTTAAAAACTGCGTAATAATTGAGAGGCACCGACACATCATTGCCCATGTGCTACGAGAAAATTTTTGACCAAATTGTAACTTCATGAACACCACGATTCACACGTAACTGGTAGCATTCACTCCGTTACCTGAACGTATCTGTCATTATCGCTGCACTTTTTCAACAATTTTTCCGTCCACAATCTGTTGCTGAACTTCCAGTCGCCCAGTTTGGATTTCAGAGCGTCACAAGCCGGCCCGACATTTGAAAATAATGGAATTCCGGTGTTGACGCTGTTGCCAATTTCTTCAGGGCAAATGTCCACCTGCAATAAGAAATTTCAAGATGAAGAGGTTCGTGATGGAACCAGAGCGGTATTCGTAACGACATAATATTCTCGGGTGGAGATGATAACCAGTGGGGGATCTCACCTGGATGAACACAACATTTTTGTTGAACCTGGGAGGACGGCCGAAATGGAGGATCCAATTCAGGCGAGCTCCAAGAAGGAGAATGACGTCGGCTTCCTGCAAGGCCATTGTCCTGGCTTTGGCAACAGACCCGGGATGTACGTCAGGCATGACGCCCTTCCCCATCGGGGTGGGAAGCCACGGTAAGCCCGTTGAATCGATTAAATCAAACACCGATCTTTCACTTTGATCATAAGCCGCACCTGCCAAAAGCACACTCCCGAGTCAGGCTGGTTACTTAATAAAGCATTGACACTACAAACTGAAAGTAACTACCTTTTCCAACAATGACAAGGGGCCTTAATGCAGTTGCTAGCATTGTGACGGCATTGTCAACGTCTCTTGGGTTCGGGTAGCAAACAGGTGGAGGTTTGCACTTGGGGACATTGTGGACGCTTCCCCTGGTGACGATGGACGTGAGGAGAGTTCCAGGGACGTCCAGATAACAGGCGCCTGAAATATGGGCAAGCTGTTAAGATTTACAGGAACAATACTTCGCTCGCTGATGAAGTAGTGCACTCACCAGGTCTACCATAAGTAGCCAATCTGAAAGCTTTTTCAACATGCTGCGGTATAAGTATTGGCGACGCAGGACGTGCAGAATATTTGCAATATGGGCGACAGAGATCCGCTTGAGGACACTCTTGGAACCCGCCGAGCGCTTCGTGATCCACGCTGCAAGATCCTCCAACAACGATCACGGGCCTAATACAAACACCATAAAGACCGGATGAACAAGTAAGTAGGCAATCCTGGACCCTCCTCGGCTTACCAACAATTCGACTGAGCGTTGGCCATTCCACCAATTACGTGGAGCAGCCCTGGACCGGAAACGACGAGAACGACGGCCGGCTTACGAGTGAGGAACCCAATTGCCTGAGCCGCATATGCGGCGGCTTGCTCGTTCCTCATCCCAACGTAGTGAAGCCCTGCTTGCTGCATTGCCATGCTCAGCTCGACAACGGGGATCCCAATGATGCCAAAGACATATTCCACTCCCTGAAGCAATGTACGACTATAAACCACAAGATAGATCAGAGCGCGAAAAGGAAGTGAATCACGAAAATCTTACTTGTTGCTTCAAACATTCAGCCAATATGGTATTTCCATCAATTTCTTCACTATCAATAGACATCTTAGCACGTGAATCAATGTACTTTCTGGAACATCAACGTCACATGGAATTCATCTAATAAAATTTATTATTATTAAATTAAATTGAGATACATACATTTAATGTACATATAACAACATATTAAGGGAACGTGTGATTCGCTAGAACCCATGGCCAGGCTTAAAAGACTTAAAATGTGACTGAGCACGCAAAAGACCTTACAATATCAAATAGAATCTCACAGTTGAATGGTTTAAAAAAACTTATGTATAACAACAGTAATAAATTAGGTCTATTTACGTAATTAAACCCTGGATTTAGTAGCAGTAGAGAGTAGAATCTATTCTCTGATGTAGAACTGGCAATCACTACTCAACCGGTTTTCTTTCAACAAATCAACAAGTCATTGAGAGATAATACGATGGTGATAGCAATAAAAAATAATACTCTTGACCTCGAACAGTTGAATTGAACAGGTGAATTGACAATTTCTCCTGGTCACAGTTTTGAAGGATTTTACTGGGATATTCTCTGATGTATGTACCTTCTCAAGTATGCCACCACTTCTTCAGCAACTCAATTTGAACCACAGAGTAACAGAGCCTCTGTTACAGAGGACAAATTGATTTGATGATTTGAACTCCCAAATAGGGATGCTCAAAAAGAATCGATTCTTGAAAAAATCGATTCTTTTTGAAAAAATAATCGATTCTTTCAGATTCTTTATTTTTTTGAAGAATCGGCCCGATTCGATTCTAAATTTCCAGAATCGAAAACCGATTCTTTTCTGCTCTTAACAAGTATTTTTATATTCAGTTGCTCTGTAAAACAGATCCATGTATAAAAGAATCAATATTATTTTTTAAATTGAGTCACTGCAACGACCATTATGGTCGTTGCAGTGACTCAATTTAAAAAATAATATTGATTCTTTTATACATGGATGATAGGTAACAGCTGAAGAGATGGAAACAATTGCACAACAACCACTGACACAGCTGAAGCTTTCCTACCTACCTTTTCCTACGTAATAGTGCTGGTTTGCAGTCGGATTTATTAGTAATTGGAATTCAGGTTTCGTAACGTAATAATGCTTCTTCTTCTTCTGATAAATTTGAAATTTAATAAATAATTTGGAAAAAGAATCGATTCTCAGATGTATCGATTCTTTTTGAAAAAATAATCGCGATTATTTTCGATACTTTTCTAAATAATCGATTCGATTTAAATCGATTCATTTTTGAGAATCGGACATCCGGGAGTTCCACAACAACAAACTAACGACAAGGCCGATTGGATTCAATCCAATGGATTGACGTTGAACAGTGATGCCAGAAGGTTGGGCTCAACAGTTTCGCCGGTGGGGGCTCCCTACGTTTCTTTCTATGAAATCCCTACGCCACCTCAATGTGTTCCACCATGGAGGAAGGAAAAGGAGATTCCTCTTCATAGGAAATCGTGTCCAGGCGCTTCATGCCTGCGCGCGCTACGCTACCTGCTGGAACTCATTTGAGTTGTCCCTTCTTTTAGTTCGCACTTATTTCGCTAGGGTGAGCTACCGTTTGTTTACGGCACACGTGTGACTTGGGAAACGGTTATAACCGTCGCGTTCCCGTCGCGACAGCGAAGACAGTGTTAATTCATTAATTTCAGTGTTAATTCATCTATTATATTGAAGTATAACTTCCTTTAATAAACAGTTGTCATTGGGTGGCTCGTGAATTATTAAAAGCTTACCTTTCAAGGCAGGCAAAACGAGACGTTTAGTGGTCATTTCTTTGGTGCAGCCGGCCATAATAATATAGTACATACCTATATTATATCCGAAGGAATTTATCTTCACGTCCCTCCGCGATCTCAACTAAGGTAAGTGTTGGAAAGTCCGACTAGGTACACGATTTAAATTAAGGGATGATTATGTTATTTACGTTGGTTGTTAATTAGTTTCTTGAGAGATAGCCTCTTACCTCTTTCGTACACTTGCTACAATACAGAACTACACGTCTAAAGTACTAGGGTTTTTTTGGGCTTCCTAGGTAGTACTTGAAATTTGTTCATTTTTTGCAGATGTCAAAGGGGCCTCCGACAACCACTTCACCTGTAATAAAACTGCAGTTACGACGCTTACAGCATCAGCTCATTATCTTCATGGTAGGTAAAACCGTTTACATGCAAAGGCCTGGCAGGCCGCTCGTTCCGCCCTGACGGAGCTGTCGTTGCGGCCTGGCGGGCCACTGGTTCCGCCCTGACGGGGGCGGTCGTTGTGGCCTGGGCCGGAGCTTTAAAGTAATAGAATCTATTACTTTAAAGCTCCGGAAATGGCTTCCATCTGATGGAACACTCGATCATCCTGTGATTTGCAGAACTTCCTGCTAATTGATGATGTGATGTATATCATAATTAGTAGGAAATGATATTATCCTAATCTAACGTAGGTATCTTTTTCCAGTTCCAAACGAAGAAACATAACTAATCAATGAGTCCAGACCTTAATCATCAAGTTCAACGTCACCGCTGCCCAGTCCTCTGCAAGGTAATTTTAAGCATTATATACCTGGTAATTGAATCAGTGAATGTCAAAGGGGCGGAATTCCAGGTTTTATTGACTTTATTTTATTTTTTAATTTTTTGTTGTTGTATTTTTGGATTTTCCGTTTCCTGCTAATTGTGATGTCCGTATCCTAATGTGACTTATTTTTTCCAGATTCAAACGAAGAAACCTTAACCCCATCGTAAAGTTCATCAACTTCTTCGCAGCCCAGTTCTCTGCCTCATAGTTTTAAGCATTACACAGGTTTACACAAGTGAGTTTCGAGGTGATTAGCTAAAAACCATAGTTTCAGGGATATTTTGGTGTGCTGAATTCAAATGACCACCGTTTGTCAAGGTTACGTCCATTTTTTGGGATACGCCTACTTTTGGTTTATTATTCTTGGAATAGTTATTCCCGAATTTTCGATCTCCGTCGCGATTACGTAGGTGTATTAATACTCCTATGTAATCGCGATGGAGGTGGAAAATTCTGACCGCCCTCAAAATTTAATATTATACGTATCAAGATTCCATAAACGTAATGTCCATCCACGTCCGAGCCGTTTTGGGCAGTAGACATTTTTAAACATGTGAAAATTTTACCAAATACTAGGTTTACTATCTAGTTGTGACTGCATGGTTTTCAGCCCGATTCACTGAATCCGTGGGGTACTAAGGGAAGGCTTTTGAAGGTTTTCGGCTATGGGGTCGAGTTAGGTGTCGTTTTCGAAGTATTTTTGGACGTATAATCCATTTTTGGGGGTCACAGAACGGTACGATTTCACCATGGGGCATTTGTGGTACTATAATTGGTATTTTTGAAGGATCCCAGGAGGTCTGATAAGGTGTCGGTTTACGAGTAATTTTGGACGCATAATCCATTTTTCAAAATTCCACATCTATCCAAACATTGTACAGATTTTCTTTTCTTTCAAATTTTTTAAATAGGTAGGTAATAATGACAGAATAAATTTTTGCGCAATTACTCAATTAGATACTGTATATCCAAGAATAATGAACCCTGGTGTAAACTTGGCCGCGTTTTCTGTTTTTACGCAGTTCTTATAGGTACCTAGTGTTCCTTAAAGCCAAGAGGTCCACACGTGAATCCGGTTGCAAATTCGGATTCTGCGAGAAAAGTTACCATAGGGGGTTGGTTTCATCGGGGTTCTCGACAAAATAATATAGAATAATTCGTTGAAACTCATATTTAGTTAATTATTAACTGCTGCTTACAAATTGAAAGCTGTATAAGCTCCCATGGAAACAATATTTTAACACTCTAGTAGGTTAAGTACCGATTTTCTTATTAAAGAAAATAATGTTATTACCTATACAAAATGTTTTTTGGTCATAAGAAAATTTCCACTCTTTCGCCGAGTTTTCGAAAATTTATATTTTCTTCTTCAGGACTCAGATAAAAGTTATCAAAGGGATTTAACAACGATGTCAATTAAAGGTAGAAATCGGGTCACACCAATCATTTGATTTGTGCTAGAAGTGGTATTATTGCAAGAGAAGAGAAGAAAGAATTTTAACACCATAAAAATCTCAAAGAAAGTTTACGAGCAAGTCGTACGTCTAGATTACGTAGCTGTATTATAATCTCGATCTGTATATATACAGATTATACATGTATAATCTCGAGGTTTTCAGCCCGATCGCCCAAACCCGTGGGGCTCTGTGGAGCTAAAAAGGGGCTACGGGAGGGGTTATTTGAAGGCATTTGGCTATTGAATCGAGTTAGGTGTCTTTTTCAAAGTATTTTTGAACGTAGAATCCCAGACCGATTGGATTTCACCATGGGGATCTATTGGGCTCTCATGGGGCTTCAAATAGGATTTTTGAAGGATTCCAGGAGGTCAAATATTTTCCGAGTATATTTGGACGTATAAGACTTATACGTCCAAATATACTCGGAAAATTACTTAGTAATCCATTTTTCGAGGTCCTCGTTTTTTCTTATTTTTTCAAGATATTTTTTTATTGACACAGAATTAATTTTTGCACAAGTAACCTAAATCAAAGATTAATAACCCCTTGTGTACAATTTGCAGCGTTTTTATAATAGGCTTATGAACCATTGTAAATAATGTGTGATTTGGATTATAATGTATGTATCTATGTTCAGGGTGAAGGATTGTATTAATAAGTTTTGTTTGTATTAATAAGTCGTTTGTAAATATAACTGGTGAAGAAATACTCGTACATACAGTTATTTTGTTTATCCCCTGCTCTCACTATGCAATATTCCAACTGTAATAATTTCTCCAACTGTAATTTATTCTCTTTTGATCAGCTTTTATCTAAAACTGAATTATTATCTGTTTTTGTAGGAAAGGGATATCACATTTATCAATGTTGGTTTAAAATTTTTTATGTTTTGAATCAACAGAGAAGTGTAGAACAAGAGTAATGATAGTTCAATATTCACGCGGGTTGGGTAAGCTTATGTAGTAGGTGAATCTATGAAGAGATCATTAGGTACTTACCCCGAAATTCCTAGTAGGTACTGATTATTGGTATCTTAAATTTTCGCGGGATAACTGCTTTGAAGGTCATTGGGCGTGGCGAGTTTCCCAAATGTCCTCCACTACCGCTCTCTGTGGTTGTTGAGGGTCAACACCATCAGATGGTTCACTCAAATGAGATCCAGCAGGTCGCAGCAGCGTCGGTCTCGAAACCACAACCGCGGACGCAAGTTAACACAGAAGAGGAATCTCCTTTTCTTTCCTCCATGGTGTTCCACAGTGTAACAGAGAACAGACGTGTTCCAACAGTAGCCGCAGTAGCTACCTACAGTACGCCGCACCATCACTGTTCACCATCGATGTTCGGTCCCTCATGGACCATGAGTCATGGTAATAGCGATGATCAACCTCGTTGATGGAGGGTGTTCATAGTGGTTCACTTTCGAGGGGGTCACCATCGATGTTTTCCTGCGTTCTCGTTCTCCCTTTTGGTACTTTTCCGTTATATCCACCCCTCGATTTTCAGGTTTTTCCCACTCGCCCGATGTCCGTACGATAGTTAGTTAGTTATAATCAGTAGTTTAATCTGTGTTGGTAATGAAGAAAACGTGACGGATTTTTTTTTTAAATAGGTAAATTATTATTATTATTATTAATAAAAATTAATGAAAATTAATGTTAAGGAGTTTTACGGTTTAGCGTTTTATTTTAATTTTAAGTTTATTAACAGAAAATCTATAAAAATGACTGCCAAATCTGTTAGAGGATTCACTACTTAAAAACCAGTGGTGTTTGGCACCAAATTGTGTGGCATTGTAGATGGTTTTTAAGAAGTTTCTACAAAATCGGTCGAGCCATTAATGAGATAATGAATTTTCAAAATCTGTCGGTGTGTTTTCGCAGTTTAACCGTACTGAGTTCCATTTCATTGAGTTGGTGTGGCATACTTAGGAAGGTACATACATCAGAGAATATCCCAGTAAAATCCTTCAAAACTGTCACCAGGAGAACTTGTCAATTCACCTGTTACAATTGTTACAACAGTTAACTGTTCGAGGTCAAGAGTATTCTTTTTTATTGCTTTGTTTTGTGAAGTGAAATTCGTTGTAATGATTTTTCTCTTCAAACGTTAAATTCAAATACATAGTTGAAGAGCAAAATGATTTTTTTTGTTCAACTTAAAATTTCCACCCGACGCCGTTTTATGAGTAGATAGGTACCTGATTAAACTACTAATTGAAAAAATTGACACTGATCGTTCTCCCCGCAGCCTTTTTGAATATTGAATAAAAATAATTAAATTATTTAAGCTCAGCAGCTGAAGAAGAAACATTAAATTTTTGAAAACCCCGCTCCGAACCGTTTTGTCCCGGCTTCCGCCTGGCTTCGTACGTTTCCGCATACATCCGCTGCCTGTTGGCGGGTTTCCGCCTGGGTAGCAGCAGCTATATAAGCTCGAAGACGGAGTTATCCCCCTAGGGAGGGATAACCTACAAAGAGGAAGGATGGCAACGCTGAATTTGTAGCTTCTGTGGTCTCAGAATCCGAAGTTCTGGGGTCTTATAATGGATCCACGACAGAAGTTGGAATCAACGACTTACCAACCAAACGTAAAATATGAAATCATCCCTCTACCGTGTTCAAATTTCTGTCCGAACTTGCTTGGGACACTAAAAACAGATTTTGGCTGGTCCAATAATATAAATAAATCACTTACGCCTCTGGAAAACTCCGGAAAAATAATTTTCGAGGCAGCTGAAACGAGGGCGGGAATGAACTCCGAACACCTGCCTCACCGAGTTTCAGCTTTCAGCCGGCAGAGTTCGCCACTAGTGCAACATCTGAAGCTCCGTGTTGTGAGTGCACTTATTTCGCGATTTTTCCGAGTAGTAGTTTTGTTCTGTTCCGTTCGAAATTTGAGCAATTTGAATATCACGGTGCGCGTCACGGTTCAACGTGGTTTCTCCAACGACAGAGCCGCCATCCGTGATGTATTCATTGTTGAAAATCGCAGCTCGGCCTACCGTTAGCTAATCGCCATCTTGCCCTATGATTTTGTTTATGGCGATTCCTAGTGCTCAGGTAAAATTTATCGATAATCCCATCTAAGTTTTCTTTTAGATGGATGGTAGGCTTGATAAATCCGATATTTTTAAAAAATATAATGTTGACGTGGTCTCTGGGGTTTGTTAGTTCGTTTTGTTTCATCTTAAAGCCAAGAAAACTGGCATCTTGATTGCTTATAAACACTCCGCTGAATGGTGTGATAATCTCTCGGTGACTTGCTTCGTCGTTTAATCGAGATTCTACCAGCTTATTCTTCTCCATCTCGACTTTCTCTCTTTCAAAACCAGTTTTGTACGTCAAGATGCTTATACGGGAGAAAATTATCGTTTGATAAGAAGTGGCGTTGTATTACATGCTCCGACCATTATTGTCACAGCGATAGACTGGCCTGAAATGGTGAGCGCTGAAATGACCTTAGCGTTGTCCACAATGACCGATTACTGGGGATTTCCATTTCCTCGATTCCCGGTGATGTAATCTACTATTACCTACCTGGCATTTTATGTTGTTCTACTATCGATGTATGTGAGTCAAACGCGCTCGTGGAATGTTAAGATGAGTGAAAATTGAGATTTTTGTTGTAGGTATGAATGACATTGTGGTTTTTGGCACTCACTGAAATGGGCATGACGATAAAGACTGACCACAGTTGAGATCTTACATGGGAGAATTTCACCCCGTGCAGCACTGCATGGAAATGAGTTGAGGTAAAAACAAACCAGGTTGGTTCCAGAAATGGGGATGTCTGGGAATTATGGGTGTGTGGGGCTTCGGATAAAAAAGGAAGGATCACGTTATCCCGCTGTTTTTTACATTGGCCTATGTAATACAAGAAAAACGTCAACTATTGAAGGTGACATGTTGCCGACCATTTTGAGACCGATTTTATCAAAATCGGTTGAATATTGCGGAAAATGAAGAGCCCTCCCGTTTTTCTGAATTATCTCTTTTATTGTAAACCCGATTTTGATGACATTGGGCTTAAAATGTTGGGAAAGCAGTCTCCAAGATTTTAGTTTATTATTTTTGGAATAATACACCTGTGTAATCGAAGCCGAAAGTAATTTTTATTATTCTTTAATATTTTTAATTATTCTGATCGGCCTCAACATTTGACATTATACGTTTCAATATGTCTCCTTTTCCAAAACCGAAATGTCCGTCCGCGTCCGAACCATTTTGGGCAGTAGGAATTTAAAAAAAAACTGAAATTTTGACAAAATACTTGGTTTACTATTTAGTTGTGCCCACAAAGTTTTCAGCCCGATTCTCTAATCCGTGGGGCGCTATGGGGCTAAAATGGGGCTACGGAAGGGGGTTTTGACGGTTTTCGGATATGGGGTAGAGTTTCCGAAGTATTTTTGGACGTAGAATCCATTTTCGGGGGTCCCAGAACGATGCAATTTCACCGGATCAATCGGCTTTATTGGGGCTACAAATGGGATTTTCGAAGGATCCCAGGAGGTCAACACGACATAGGTTGTCATTTTCCGTGTAATTTTGGGGTCTTAATCCTATTTTCTTGGTCCCACATCTGTCCAAATATTGTAAAAAAGATTTTTGTTTAAATATTTTTCAAAAATTTTTTGTTCAATTAACCTATTTTAATTGATAATAAACCCTTGTGTAAAATCTTAAGCGTTTTTTATTTATCCACTTATCATGTAGCCCACTTAAAAACCTTGCGAAAACTAGGAGTAGTCCTTTGACGTAGGTAATTTGTCCAAAATATAGTTTACATCTTTCAATAATTATTTTAAAAAGAAATTTTCTTGTACAGATGTGGGAAAAATGGATTATGCGTCCAAAATGACTGGGAAAACGACACCTCATTTGACCTCCTGACGTCCTTCAAATCCTCCGTTTGTAGCCCCACGAAAGCTCCATAGATCCCCACGGTGAAGTCGAATGGATTCTACGTCCAAAAATACTTCAAACACTACCTTGTATCGCCGGGAGGCTATTGCAAGTATATCTTTTCATTTCATACTTCGAAAAGGATTTTTCATCTCGTAAAAGAAAAAAAAAAACAAAAAAAAACGAAAACGACACCAAACTCGATCCCATAGTCGAATCCATCCAAACCCCTCTCGTAGCCCCACGGGTTTAGGCGATCGGGCTGAAAACCTTTTACTTACGTAAAACTGGATGGGAACCGATTTTTTTTTTCAAAATTTCAAATTTCAAATTTTACATGTAGTAGGATATATCCAGGCCATTTTTGAAATCGACGCGTCATGACAGGTAATTTAAAATTTCGAGGCTGATCCCCGTTTTCGACCCCCCTTCACCAGGTGTACTTTTCCAAGAATAATAAAGCCGAAATTGGAAGCGCGCCTAGTCGTGATTTTTCGCCATTGAACTGTTCTTGTTGGGTTGCGGAAAGCTCCGGGTTTTGGAAATGAAATCCCCCCCCCCCCCCTCCCTGTTGGAAATGTTTTGTATCTTGTTGCCTCGAATTCCCAGAAACAAATCGCCTCGGTTGTAAGTTTTCTTCGAAAGTAAATGAACACAAAGCCGGCCGAATGCTTGAAAAAAGAAGGACGTGTTAGGCGGAATAAACTGTTTGGACAGGTGGCGGATACGCTATCGCACAGATCGCACGCCGACCATCACCATGTGTGCCTCAGGCTTGCGAACGAGGTGGATTGTAAATATGGACTTGTTTGAACTTTCTGTATGTTTGACAGGATGTACCTACACAAATTTTATGTGCAGGAATCAGATTATAAAATTTGAGTAATTAGTTTCCAAGTGAATTGATGAAGACCGATGGGATGAAGAAATTCATTTTTGATGTTCGATAGAGAATGAATATATTGTTGACGCAGCGTTTTTCTTGTTGGAGAATGGATTTGTCGTTTGATGGTTGGATCGTTCCATAATTTTATGATACTTTATTGGCTCAAATTATGGTCTCTCGTATAGACAATTGGTGAGCATAATATACCAGATGATTTAAGCTTGTTACGGACGGGTTGTCACTTACACCTATTGCTCGCTAGACCCCCTTACAATACCCCCTTCTAATAGCTACTTACCTTTATCGTGTTGCAGGTGCTTGAAGTGATGTTAACTCGTACTGCATGGAGTACTACGCCATGCCTCAAGTAGACAAAAGTGCGTCTACTTATTCACCGCCGGTGCAGTATGTGCCGGGTATCAGCGCTCCGCCGCCGAGCCTCGTCCGACCTGATATCAGCAAGGTGGGTGTAATTTCGGCGGTTGAGTGTATTCACGAGTTGGTTGTCTGCTGAAGGAGCAGAAGTCCAATACAATACCATATTGGTTTAAAATACCTCCAGAATGGCCGATTTTGTTTGTTTGAAGAGACAATGTTTAATGATAGAGACGCTAATATTTCTAAACCTACATAATTCTTATTAGGGCTAGATAGATTTATTCCTGAGCATAAACCGTAGCAACGGAGGATTCACCTTTCTCCCATGTTGAGTGTTTTCTAGGGAAGCTTCATTTCTACATCACACTTCGACCATCTGGTAATATTTCTACCCTGCCGTTTTCAGTTCGGGGTTTCGAGTGACATCCTCACTAGTTGCGACTGGAGCGCTGTAATTCATCGGCCTGCAGAAGAATCGGAGCCAGAAGACCTCCCGTCAACTGTTGATATTGATGCAATAAAGGTGGGTTTTCCAAATGGTCGTACTTTAGCGATAGATCCTCCTGAAACGCATACAAACCGGCGCATTTGCGCCAAAATTTCTTATTTTTAATGGGAACCCTACATTTTTTTGGTAAATTCGGATTCCTGAGTAAATCCACGTCTGATAAGCCCGTTGAGCGCAATTTTCCTTCCTAACTTCGTTGTTTACAGTCCAATTGAGTCGGTGTTTCCTTTGTACCATTCTAGCGATCTGAATTTGTCCTCTCCCCTTATCTGCGAGACATTTTTGGGAGATCAAATGATTTTTACGCATTTAAAATTAAATGTTAAATTTGTAATAAATTTTATTACAAATGGGCGAGCGAGGCGAGCCGCCTCTCCGCGAGAAAGTGGCCCCCCTGTCAGAGTGCTAGTATACTACATATAAATGTTACTAATGTTTCCCTAGGAGCCAGCAACACCGCATCCCCCTTTGACACCATGCCCGCAAAACGTGGAAGAGGAAACGGAAGACGAAGACGACAGTTCGGACTCTGAAAGTGAAGACCGCAGTACGACTGATTCCGATTCTCACTCACAGGTAGATTATTATGATTGTATGAAAGGGTGTCGGAAAATCTTACGAAGCTCGTAGCTGTCGTCTCATGGAGATTTCGGTTTGCAGGGTTCCGAGTCTTGCATTAGTTCGAGCTACAGTGATAGTGACAGCTCAGCCAGCTCGGTTCGCTCGGTAGGCTCAGGGAAGCCCAAGGATTGTTCCAGCAGCTGTTCCGAAGCACGAGAGCCAGTCCCTTTGTTCAGCGTCCGAGAAACCAACTTTGATCAGGTAATTCGTTCGAGCCCATTCAAAAGGCCACGACATGAATTATAGTCGTATTGCACTAATGCTAGTTCAACCGACGATAAGATGACTCCTGGAATAGTCTTTCGTGGCATAAAATGTAAGTGTTTCGGCATTGTCAAGAGGTTCCCGCGATATTTTAATGGAGAATTGTTAATTTTGCGCTGCGCATTTTGTACTTTGACGTTTGTTTGGGTTTTGCAGGGCGGTTTGAAGCTTAAGTTCTCTGCAAAAAAAAGTAAATCCAACCCCAGCCAGTCTAGTTCGTCTTCTGAGTCCTCCTCGTCTTCTTCGGACAGTGAGGAAGAGACGCGGAAAAAGTCTGAGGAGGAAAAGAAAGCTCCTGATACTCCTCCTAAGAAAAGCTTGCGAAACGTGTTGCCTACCCGGCCACCAACTTCAACCAGGGTTGCAAGACCTGATATTACGCCCCCTTCGTCCGAGCAGAAACGTCCTCTGGCTACCGCCGTCCCCAGGCGGCCCTTGGGGGTCCGTCCGACCTTGCCGAGGGCGACCAGCGCGGCGAAGAAGATCCCGCCCAAGAATAACAGGAAGCTGAGGGCCCCCAGAAGGTCTCCTCGTGCTAAGCAGAGGGTAAGTAACTCAAAAGCATTGATTTTGCTCTTCATTAATGAACTGTCAACGGAAATCGTTCCCCCTTGGAAGACTGGCCGCCCAAAATGAAACGTTTTTCGTTTCTCATATTCTCTGCTCTTCTCTCTATAATAGAGATTCATGTTTACTGAATGTGCTTTGTCTAAGTGAATACTAGACATTGTGATACCTACTACGGAAGGTGTTGGTCTCACCGATGATTTCAGAGACAGTAAGTGATTTCAGACGAATTTTGCCTTAGTACTTGATACTTGCCCCCGAACTTCTATTAAGTGTTTAGTATTGATTCTGGCTCAAGCTGGGTCATAATTGTGATAATGAGGTGAATCAAGTGACCTGATGACAAACTCAGCATGCTAGAAGATTGAACTTATCTCACGGTGTCGACGACTTTTGACAACATCTCTAGAAAGACAATTTTTGTAGACTCATTACAGATTAGTCGGCGAAGAAGCCGAGTTTTATTTGATGTGTTTCCAGACTGGTGAATGTCGTCATTTACTTGATGCGCGGCGTAGGTACTTGGTAAATGGCCGACAGTCAGGGTCTCCCGCCTTGTTTAGATTGTTGGGGTAGGTCCCCCCTCCTGGGAAAGATGTCGAAGAGATGGACGCGGCCTGAAGACATGAACACAGTGCATCGATTTCACGTCCCCGCAAGAATTAAAGTTTTCCCTCAGTTTCCCGCACCTGAGGATTTCAACCAAAATAATGTTAATAGCAAGTTAATTAATACCTTCATGCTAAATGGATTCTCATAATTTGAAACGTATCATGTCCCATTAAATTTTTTGTTTCAGTTAAAGTGGCAAGTTTAGATTTTTGTATTCTCTCAAAATCTAATCACTCTGATCACTCAAAATTTTATTGAAGTAGTGGAAAATCGACCTTAAAAAAAAAAAAAAAAAAAAAAAAAAAAATCACGTATTAATAAAACGTCGTTCCGTTTCGTTTGTCTACTTTGTCCGTCCGCCATCCAGCTGCTCATGGCAGGGATGTTTCGTCTTTAAAATTTTGACCCTGGGTTGCGTACTGTCTGGTTTCAATCTGTTCAGTTTTGGGGGCTAAAAATGGAGGATTTGAAGCGCTATGACCTGGCAGTCGAGTGAGGAGTCGTTTTTGAAGTAATTTAGGTCGTGAAATCGAATTATAGTTCCTCCATCCATGTCCGACTACTTTTGTAAAGAATAATAAATCCATAAGCAATCCAGTTTGCAGGGAGATTGGAACAGAAAGACTTATTGTTGCACTCCATTTGCATCATCAGGTTTACTCTCTCTTTTCCAAGACGACATTTATAAGAAGACAGGATGATTTTTTGATCTGTTGAACCCCACATTAGGTAGAGGATTTCAGGTGGGATGGAAATACCGGCAACGAGAAGTTTGGACCATGGAGGGTTTTTCTTTAAAAAGAAACTAAAAGATTATGGAACAATTACTATGAAATGGAAACAATTACCAAAAAGGAACAATTACCTAAATTTTCGCCGTATAGTTGGCTTCATCAGAGGGTACAGTACAGAATTAATAATAAGACTGTAAATTATTCAATAATTGAATTTGAGAGGTTATACTACGTCTCTACTTACCGGCTTATAGGTACCCCCTAATCGCGGTTTTTCAGTCATCAATTTGTGCGTTCTACAAAAATAATCATGGCTGAAAAAGTTAATATTAAATTGTTAAGTTAAATTTATCAATACTTACTTGAAAAATTAAGTGTTCAGGGTATTTATTATAATCACATGACCCGGAGGGTCGATGGTTACAAATTTTGCTGAAAAAACCATTAATCACCATTTAATGGTTAATATAATATTTCTATAAATAGTTACTATAAATATTATTTTTCTTTTAATTACTAGATTTTATCTACTATAATTTTCATGAAAATACTATCTTTTTTGCAGTCTTGGCCAAAATATACTATATATAGTATATAATATATACTACTACTATATAGTATATTATACTGGCGAAAAAAATCTTGCAACACTAGTGGGCATCCCCCTCCATCTGTTGCAGGATTGTGCCTCCCAAAGTTTCATTTTAAAGCATAAAAAGAAGTTCTTGTCGCACCCTCGCAGCTCGTCCATCTCTATGAGGTTTACGCTCAACTCAAGCACAACTCGCGGGTTCCCCTCACCTCTCCCTTTCCGTTCGTTTCCCCCACTTCTCGACTTCCCCCCTTCGCCGGCTAAGCGTCCTACGAAAATGAATTAATTATAATGCATGCGTCAACCGACGGTGCCGGTTCGCGTCTCGCGGTGGTGGAAGTGATTCGTGTTCCGATCTGAACCTTTTTTTTTTACCCCAAATGTGCCGGCAGTTGGTAATTTCGGGACTTTTGTCGTAAAATTTTCCTCCCTCCAGTAAATAAGGTGAGAAGTTGTGATTTGTAGCGGTCAATTTGAGATTCATCCAGAGGTTATTTTCAATCCCCCGCCGGCTTCTGGCCTTCCAGCGGTTGTTAAGAACCGGCTTCTGGTCTTGAAAGCTAATCGCTTCCTAACACTCCAGAGATGAGTGGAACGATGATATGTTACGAACCTGCTCCTTTTCGTCTCCTCGCAGAATACAGAATTTGAATTTTTCTAAAGGCACTGATAGGTTGAGACCTACCAGTGATTGGTAGGTACTCATTGATTGGTTTCTTATCAATTCGTTTAACATTAGTGTCAACTTTTATCACGTTTCTTTCGTTGCTGTTTGTTGTTTTCAGTGTATATTTTTACGTTACTTTGTAGGATACTCCGTGGCATGAGAACATTAAATTCTTGGATTGTCGCCAAATTTAGAGATCCATTCTTAGCGTTTTTGCGCTGTTGTGAAACATCTATCATGTCTATTTCATTTATAGTGACAGTTTTGTTTTCACTTTCGGGTGCACCAGGATGTTTCATCTCTACCATGATGATTGAGGGGTGTCTCAGAATGCGATTGTCTGGCTCCTGAATGATCCAACTTTTTATCAACTGCAAGTGAATCGTGATTTCCATGAGTCGGTCCAAAAATTTGCGTTGTAACACTAATTAGACAGCCTGTGCAACCCTATTTAATGAATAATTTTCCCCCCAATTCTTCCCTTTTCACGTTCAGAAGCTATGAATAGATATTGCACGATGTTACGCTTGGAAATCGATCCAGAGCGGCCACAAGAAAAACATCGCGATAAAGTGCGCCGTAAGAGCTGTTGTATCGAAGTTGGGAATAAAATCAGAGGGGCTTGTAGTGGGTCCGTAGATGGAGTGACGTGCTGAGTCGATGAAGCGAATTATTTCCACGGAGTAAACATCAAGTGGAATGGGCCCAGTGACCAGGACGTGGCCCCGTTTGAAGGAGGAATTTTTCGCTAGGGTTCACGTCCCAAATCACGCATAGCAGTCGTATATTCGCCAACGTTTTGTGGGATTCCCCTTTAGGAATCGGATTTTTAATTCAGTCTATCGGCCTGCAGTCGCAAAAAACCGGCAGGACTCTTTTATGATCGTCTTTTGCGCGTTTCCGAGCCAATCAACATAACATTAGTTCTGTATAAAAAGACACGGTTGGACAGCGCAACTTTTATGTGGCTGCTGAGGACTACATTGCACCCCCATCATCGTTAAAACCACTTACTTGTTGAGAGGCTCCGGTTCTCGTGGGCACAATATTCAGATGGTTTAATTGAACGCGTCATTCGCGTTCCGAAGCCATAAACTTTAATGTGGAAACGGGTTCGAATTTATTTACCTAATACTTTCAATCCATGGGGAGTGTTGTCTGAACAAGTCCCCGAACAGGATCTCCCTCTGGCGATTTGTCATCACGTGCAGAAAATCTGAGATTATCCGAGTTGAGTATTTGGGGTATCACTTGCGGTTTAACTCTGCCGGTGTGAAATTTAGATGAGGTGACATTAGGGGAGAGGTTCAGGTCCTTTTGTGTGACCGATGATCGCGCAGGGAAGCATTCAAGTGAGACCCTCCAGCTGGTGTTCCCCTTCTTTCTGCTCACATATAAACCTCCATCTTCTTTCATATTAAAGGAAGAGCTTCTATCAACACGATGTTTAGTTTCACAATGACGAATTACGAAATCGCTCTTTCCGTTCCCCTTCGCATAAGAATCTTGTCGCTTCGTCCCGACCGGTTTTACCTCGGTAGCTCTACGCAAGAGGTCAACTACTGGGGGGCTACTAGAACTAGTGGACCCCTCTGGATGGGATCAACACTCTGGCAGACTATTATGTGATCCAAGGTCGCTCCTCCTGCTTAATCCGAGTCTGGAATTCGTCATTTTGGTTGATCAAGGGTTGTCTCGTGCTATCTTGGCGTGTACCGAAGACATCCTTAGATTTTCTCTCTTTGGGCCAGTCAAATAGTACATTAAAATCGCAAGAAAACTGTTAGTTATAGTTTTTTGTTTTGTATGTTGTTAGAATCACTCCCAGTAGTGTGTAGGTACCCAAGTTTGCAGCTTCGATAAACCTGAGCTCGCTGCGTGACAGTCGAAAAACCTCAAAATGTTCGGACCATTTTTGGTTTGAAGGCTTATATCTCCGTAGGGGTGAATCCTACAAACAAATTACTCGTACCTTTTTTAAAGTAGACAAAATTTGCTATCTTTTGAGACCAACCACAGCTCTGTAGGTATAATAGTTTCAAAAAAATGGTAACTTTTTCGAAAAACTTGAAATTTAACCATTTGGTCACGTTTCAAAGCCTCAACAGCGTACCCAATCAAAAAATGTCACTTAATCAAACTTTTAGAGAATTAAATTCCATGTTAGGAAACCTCCATTGGTCCATTGATTGCGGAAATGGAGTCTTTCAATAAAGTCCCCCAATTGGACACCGTTCGGTACCCGGAAAACCCACGTTTTTCAGAACGTTTTCGGCTGTAGCTCCGAAACTATTTGCCCTATTCCAAATTTCTTCTTTTTTTTCTCGTGAAAGCCGATTAAATTTCCTATTGCAGCTATTCTGTGTGAAAATTTGATTTGAGCTTCAATAAGAGAGGGGCAGCAATTGCACATTTTGGCCAAAACGTATTTTTTCGGACATTTTTGCCCAAAACTCAGGAACGGTTAGTCCGATTTGGTTCTCTTTTTTTTTTCTGGTGAAGCTGATTAAATGTTATATAGGGGACCGTACTTAGCACTTCTCTACTTGTTAGAACCCTTATCCAAGTTTTCTTTACTCCCCATTAAGCACAATACAATGTGGGTTGAGCTTGTAATACCCCATCGGGACAGAGAACTTGAAATACGTTTTCACGGACTAATCCAAGAAATTCTTTCAGAAAAAAAAAAAAAAAAAACCGGCGTCAGCTTTTTTGTTGGCTCAACTCCAAAAAGGCGCTTCAAGTCAGAAGAAATTAGTTGTGCCAGCATCTCACGTATAAAACAATTCCGGCAATGTGACTTCAACTACCGCTAATAAATTATCCCCTCCTAATCGATTAGCCCTCAATCGCACGTTATTCATTTATCGTGTCGCTCCTTCCTAATAATAAATTTAGATTAATTCCTCTTGAAAAAATTCAAAGTTTTAAAAGGAAAAGGAAGCCGTTTTTATCTCTTGTTTTGGTCGTTATTTACGGCCGTGGAGCCCAAGCTCGTGACCTTGCACGCCTTCCTGCTCCCCCTTGTTGATCCTCATGTTTTATTAGGCATACCCTCGTCCGAAAAAAACTGCAAAAGATTTGGAAGGATCACTCACGCCGAATTATAATGGTCTTTAGGGACCGTCTCTTTCTTGTTTAACTTGGCAAAAGCATTGCTCTCAAACGACACATTTTTCCCGTTACTGATGTACATCAGGAGCTTTGATGATTCGACGCATATTTTTCTTTGCGATTGGCGCTTTTTCTGTATCGCCTTCTATGAAAACTTATCCCGTCCTAGTCGTAAACCGTTTAATAAATGATTAACAGCTTTAATGACCATAATTTATTTTCAATGACGAAAAGTTATTTTCTCTCCCGAGTTGTTACCATTGTTGTTTCGGCCTTAAATCAAGGAGATTTAAGTTAGTATGCCTGAAAAACAATGGGAGGCCCGATCCCATAGAAATAATTTTTGAGAATTATGACTTTATCAAACTATTAAAAAGTTGGTTGAAGTTTTCTCAATTAATTGTGCGGCACGAGAATTGGAGATAACATGGCCCAGCAGAAAGAACTGTTTATGGCCCAGCTAATAAATGAGCGGTTGCTGTCCGTAAGGCGTATGAAAACGCTATTGGTTGAGCGAGTTTATGGCGGTAATTAATACTTATCGATAGCGAAATGTTTCTATTCCGATTCTATCTTTCTCTTTAGTTTTTGATAATGCTTTGGTAGAGACAGAAAGGGATTATTTTACCCGGTAATTAGAAAGCGAGTTGATAACACCGAATGGCATAACTGAGAAGAAAGTATAACTTTTGAGTCGTTGCGGTTTCTTTGAAATGAGTTGATGTCATTGGGAGCTGAAAAAGGGCTTTCCTTGACATTTTCTCATTGACTTGGCCAACATGCCAATAACCTTCTCTTCAAGCCGTTTATTCGATTCTTGTTGCCAGTTTGTTATTGTGGGCTTTTAGTCGACCGCCTACCGTTTTAGATAGGACCACACTGAGCTTTTGCCTTAAACATGTGGAGCCTAGCCTGATCGTTTCACTCGAACGCTCCGTCACACCTGGCTATCAGCCTTCTCTCGCCCCTCATTATCAATGCCCAACAAACGAGGCGGCGGTTAGTCAAATAATTATTGCCGTGTTTTATTTTTCAAACACTCGTTCCGCGAGCATTTCACGAATGTAAACACGTCGTAGGTTTTGAAGCCGACGAGACGAAGAAACCCGAGGCGATGCGATTGTCTACCGTTTAGAGAAATATTGAGTTACCCTCCTTCTTCGCTGTAATGAGAAAAAATATGACATGAGCCTTTCGTATCGGGTATTCGTGTTTTCTACTTGGCAAGATTGTTTTTCAATCCCTTCGCTCATGTGCATAAATTCATATGCATGATTTGCAATCCTCGTACGGGCCGTCACGTGTCTTTCCAATTTCCATCGGCAAAACTCTGGCGTTCAATGATTAAATGATTGAATGGAACGAATATGCCAAATCAGCGACGGGAGTAAACTATTTTGTCCTTGATAGGGACATCTTCATAATGAAACATAAATGATTCATTATTGATAAGTAGGAACATTAAATGAAAGAGATTTTGTTCCCCCCGCCTTGCGTACAAGTGAAATACGGACTATATAATATCTAGAGTATTTAGGAGTATTCGCAGAGGACTATATAGGAGAGAATTGTTGAAATTTCATCTTAAAGAGAAACATATTATGATTATGAAGTATGAAGATGACATTTCGACGATACTCACCGCCAAGCGTCAAATTACCTTCTTATTAGAGACCGTATTAAAACATAATTTGTTTTAATATTACGATGAAAGTTGGCGTCAATCGTTTTTTCGTTCCTGGATACCGTGACATTTTTCGGCAAGTTAGTCCAAGGCTAAAGCATGTTCCATGCTAATACAGGGGGGGGGGGGGGGGGGGAGAAAAACTTGCTGATTGAAATTGATCGCCAATGAGCGAGGCGTGGTCAGAAAGGGGTGGGGTGGGTCTCATTCAAAAGAGGGGCTCGTAAAGTTTTGTCTCCCCACAAACCAGTCATTTTGATGACATCTCGAGGGCGAATGCACGCTGCTCCTTTGTCCTACACGTCGTATTTGTACTTAGGCAAATTTTGACTCGGATCGATACTCAAATGCCAGATTGAAACGTGTAATGGAACCAAATTGGGCTTTTGAAATGCTCGGGCGAGAAACTCGAAAGAGGAGTCATTTTCGAAGTAATTTTGGGCGTAGATTCAAGTTTTCCCAACTTTAAATTCTCTTAATTGATTTGTTTGTCCATCCACCATCCAGCCTTTTTGAACGGTAGGAACGTTTTTTTTAATCTGAAATTTTGACTGAAGTGGAGTTCTCCAAATTTTCGCAAAACTTATACAAAAGAATTATGACCCTCCGTGTAAAAATTTCAGCCTTTTTTAAATCGGTACGAACGTCGTAAATCTTGTAACGAACTTACCCGTCATAACTATTTCCCATGAGAATGTGCTAAGAATGCACTCAACAGGTGGGAACGAGATTTTACTACCTACGTTCAAGAAAACGATTAGGTTCAGCATTACCCAACAGAGTTATTCCAGACCTGAGCTTATCATTAGATTTGTTCATACTGGTGGTTCTGTAACTAATATTCTTTCGATATAAATCCGACCGATCCCTCTCCACTGTTGCATATTGCAGCCCACTTCATCGCTGCAAACATGTTGAGCCAAGTAGATTAGCTATCAAACCTGTTGATTTTATCAATGTGATGAGGGGCAAAAATCTTAAAGATGAAACCTTCTATAATAATTTTTATTACTTACGATAAACAATGTGTGATGCTTGAATAGGTAAAATCAGGAAGTAGTAAATACTACCCTGCTAACTCTTTACGAGAACGTTTTAATACCCTCTAGATGAATCTCAAACACCGTACGCGTCAACAAATAGGGAGCCTCAAGACGTTTTTTCTTTCCTCATAGCAGTCAAAACAAACCTATTTTTTTGACGTCATGTGATTTGTCGTGAGCGGTGACGGTCTTGTTGAACATGTTTCCCGACGTATGCACATGGACATGGATATATGGGAGATACTATACTGCAGGCAACAGCAACATCAAGTAGTTCAGCAGCCGCCACAGTTCGTTCAGCAGGTCGCTTACGTTCCTGCGACCATTCCGATCGCGTCGTTTGTCGAGGTCCGACCAGTGCAATCATGTATCGGCTACATACAGTATCAGCAAACGTCGCAGCTGTACACGGTGAGAAAACCTTTGAATATGACAAGAAATTGCGGTAATGATGACCTGTATGCTTTTTGAGCCGGTTTTTGGAGAAGTTTTCGATTTTTGTAACCATAACACCAAATTGTTTGAGCACGATTGGCTTACCGGCACCCAAGTTGATGTTCGAGCTCATATTTCTCGATCTTTCCCTCAACTGTGACAGTCAATTTGGCAAAATCCCAAGTCCCGGGTTCCGAACGAAACCCGTCGAACCGGTCCCAGAACGGCCGCCTAAGTCGTCAGCTACTTCGCTGCCTCAATAATTACAATCGATGTTTTCAATGACCGAACTTGTCAAGCGGGTCTGTCTTTAACTCGCCGCCCCTTTTGACTGAGTCGAAAAAAAAATTTAAACTTGGTAATTCCAGACAGTTCTGCCTAAGCAATTAAGCATTTGATTTGCTGTTGCGATCAGTTTAATGTTATGTTGCTAATTTATAGGTATTTTACTATCGATCATTTTGAGTCTTGTATGAATATGATCATTAAATGAAATTTTCAATGTGATACAAATTTAAATAGATAAATTCAAAACAACTTAGTCACGTATACCTTATGATTCATTTTTGTGATTTTGGTTATTAATTAATTTAAAAAATCTCGGCCCTCTGGGCCTCGCTAAGGGGCTAGCCACCTGGACCCCTGCGTGCTTTTTGCTTGGCTTTATTAGCCGACTATATTTATCTAGGGTATAGAGGATAATATGTTCTATATTATAGAATAATATTATTATTCTATAACACAGAATATTGCATCATAATAGAATTCTAGCATTATGTTATTCTATAATATATTGTATTATATTAAAATATAATTCTATAATTCTATGTTATATAATCCCATACCCTTAACCTCTAGCATAGGTTATATAACTTATAATTTAGGTTATATATGATAAAACCTCTATGTAGGTTACATAACACATAATATGTATTATGTAACCTCCAGCGTTGGTTATATAACCTCGTATAACCTCCAGTGTAGGTAAGGTGGTGGTGATGGTAAGTTGGTATGTTACACATTTCGTGACACATCGTCTCTCTCCTCGACTAAGTTTTTGGACAGTTAGGTCACGCCTAAAGCAAGGTTGTATGGAAAAATGTAAAAAAAAAAAATTGCCGCCTGTGAGGTTTATTGCTGCTTGTGACTATGTAGATACGGTTAACTAATTGTATACCTATTTGTAATATAGAAGATATTATTACTTTAGTACTGGGGGACACCCACAGACCCCCGATTGTTAATGTTATGATCGAGGATCAAACCAATGAAACAGAGAAGGTGTTTTCTGGTAATTCTGCTGAGGGGATTGACTCGAGGCGTTAGTTGGGTTTAGAAGGAGTTGCGGTTCTTAGCGGGTAGACGGGGGGGGGGGGGGGGGATAATATCCCGCCGTGAGTCAGATATTATACTCGAGTTATCAAATCTGACTCACCTTACGCCCAACAACTTCAAATCAAATAACCTCCGTAAAAATACATTCTGCGTTAGAAAAAAACAAAAAAAAAAAAAAAACACAAGAAATGGTGAAACATGCAAAAAAATTAGCTCTGGCTAGCTTACATGGCGTAATGGGGGTTTACCAAATGACTAATGCTGACCGATAAAAACTTCGATAGTTGTGTTGGAGACAGGCGGCCGGGGGCCGTTATCATCAAATAGCGTGATTGCGGGTCGTTTAACACCCCAGCAAGGTTAAAAAAAAGGAAAAACGGGGGTGGACTTAGAGGGCGCACGGGTTGAGCTGCGTGCGAATTAACTGCTGCCAGGAGCAAACCCCACGAAGAGGGGAAGTGGAACTTACCATAGAACACGTAATTAAGAGGCAAGAGTAAAGGAGATCAGTTACGATAAAAGCCGTGCATACATTGAGGGTTAGGAGTGTGGAGAGGAAAAAACTGAACGAAAAAAAAAACCATGAAGTGAATCCGGTTGTGCTGAGGCCGGGAGGTTACTTTGGAGTGGGCGAAAAAAAGGCCCCTTCAAGGAATCCGGCTAATTTCGACGTTCATTTCTGCTAATTTCCATTTTTATCGAACAAGCTCTATTAGAATCAAGGACACGTCAACAAAACCTGGTGGCCAGATGGTCTCGACAGATTTATAGGGTTGAAAAGAAAAATGAGTTTTTTGTGAGCCTACCATACGTTCGTTAAAATTTAACACTTAATAAGTTACACGAAAACACAAAAAAGCGTTGAGAATAAATTTATGCAACAAGTAACTGTACACATACATGGTAAAAAAATATTCCAAGTCAAACAACACATCATGACATCATTTATTCAAACAAGGAGCTTGCCTCAATCGCATGCGGTTTCTCTGATAATCTTTTCTGTCTGATTCGCTAAAAGCTGTAAAACGTGGGCGTCTAACGATCATCGATCATATAGCCTTCCTACCTCCGTACGGGACTTAAAACCATCGTTTCCAAGAACTAAACGCCACGTCCTACGCGATTAGATCTTCTGTAAGCCAGACAGAACAAAATAGATGTAGAACGATGAAGTCATCACGGCCCATTGGGGTCAGAGCAACCTTCAAAGACTGAATTCATGAGTCGGAGAGAAATCACATAGCTCTCACCACTCCATGAAAAAAAAAGGCCGAACCGTCGAGGCAGATGAATTGGTGAAATTCAACGGGGAAGTGTTCGTCAAAATACACCTACTTCACACTCTGTCGTAGTCTTGTAAAGATATTTATGAAATCAATACCCAATCAAGGATTTGATTGGAGCTTGAAGGAGTGATGAATATTTAGGTTATTCATACATAACATTTTGCATCGTTTTTATAAGTAATGCATTCCGATTGAACTCGCCGATTTATATTCCAATCGTAAGGAATGCAAGGGCATATAAATCAAGTTTCATGTCACTCTCACATACACAAGAGTTCACGAGCCACTCCCCTCTACATAGTTGCTAATCCTTTTCTGCAAGGTTTCCTTTTGCTAAATGGAAGGAAGAATGAGCAAGAAATGTGAAAGTAGCCATTTGAAAGCTGGTAATCGTCGATGAACATTTTTTGGGTGAATCTCCAGAAGTAGTGAAATCCCAGTTCGGATCTTTTGGGTATGGGAGATAATCTCCTGAAGATTGAAAAAAAATAAAAAATTGACGTCTGTGGGTGTATTGCTGCTTGGGATTTGGGAAGATCATGGTTCATGTTGTATTGTCTTATGCTACATGTTGTATTGCCTAATGACTTACCAGGGAAACATCCCCAGACCCCCGGATTATTTAATTTTTGATCAAGGATCATAGCAAGGAAACATGGATGATTGTACGCTTGATGATGTACAAGGATACAGGTCCGTCCATGATTTATCAGTGTAATGTCATCATTTACGTATTATGTAACTGTTAGTAACTCACAACAGAAAGCTATTCAATGATACACCGGGGAGCCGTCTTGAGAATGATGTGGAAGGGTGGGGGCGTTGCACGTGTTGGGTTAGTGGTGCCCGGGAGGAATCCCCCAACAACGTCATCGGTTTTCTGCCATTGCGAGTTCTGGTTCTGGAGAATACAGGGAGTGATTATCCGATTACTTATCAACAGAGACGGTAAAAAGTCATTAGCGTCATAGTCATAGGTTTCTATTATAAAATTGCCATTTTTCTCACAAAGGTCATGAAATGCAATTTCATAGAATAATCGTCATGAAACGGACATTTTCGGTCAATTTGATTGTATCGATGTGCCGTTTACGCCACTTTTGCCAGTAGGAATTTTTCAAAAATTTGAAATTATAGTATAATAATTATTCGGTTCGTCCAGGGGTTCACTGTTTCAGAGAACCCTCAAAGATAAGCCCTTGTCTAATCCGATTTGCAGTAGGTCGGTCCTCGAAACTTTTCAGCCCGGTCGGATCACTTAGGGGCTTTTAAAGGGTTAAAAATAGGCTTCGAGGATTTTTGGTGTCTTTTGTAAATATAACATCTGCAAGTTTGGAATGGGGATTACACTTCAGGTGCTTCTGGGCTAGAATCTGTTGAGGTCGAGCTTTAATTTGTCGCTAAAATAAACGTCACACTCATTTGGGTAAAACGTCATGAATGAGCAAATTTTATGAATAAGCGTCATGAAATGAAAAAATAAAAGTCGTAAACGCGGCGTCTCTGCTTATCAATCAGTGGTCACAGAGAATGGTGCACTACCACAATATTTAGTCCCTCCCTGAGTCAGTCCCTCTTTAGTTATCTAAAATCAGAGTTTATGGCTAGTTTGTTCAGATTTTTTTGAATTTTAACTCAAGGCAGTGAAATATTCGTATCGTCGATTGAATTATGTACTTACAGCCGATTTTTACGAAGTGATTTGAGTGAACAGAACATGAACAAAATGGCGGAAAACATTGATGATGTTCGCTTCATTCACCAAAAATTACAGGTACTGGGTCATTCCACGATAGTCCACAACTTTTCTGTCGCAAGCACTTTTCTCCACGTACTTGCGACATTGTAGAAGAAGAAAAACGCTGCAAATTTTACACTAGGGTTTATTATTCTTTGATATAGGTACTTGTGCAACAATTTAATTCTGTGTAATGAAAAAGCCAAAATCCTTAATAAAAAACCCCTCCCGTAGCCCCATTTTAGCCCCAAAGCGCCCCACGGGTTTGGGCTTTTTGGGCTGAAAACCTTGCGGGCACCACTAGATAGTAAACGGAGTATTTTGTCAAAATTTCAGATTAAAAAAAAAAAAAAAAATTCCTACTACCCAAAACGGCCCGGACGGCGGACGGACATTTCGGTTTTGGAATCTAGACCTCTTTAAACGGATAATGTCAAATTTTGAGGCCGATCCGAGTCGTCGACCTCCTTCGCGATTACAAAGGTGTATTATTCCATGAATAATAAACCAAAAATGCATATTGTAGTGATAAACTAGAGCTATGCAACATTTAGCATAATATGCTAATTATAGCATATAGCTATATTATAACATATACATATTATAACTTGATAAAAGCGTACTTTTTTACCCACTCATGTTCACTCCTTGTCTCTGAACTTCTCAAAAATTAATTCATTTTAGAAGAGAAGAAACTTTAATGTTTCACTCTCCTGGGACATTGAAGTATTTGAAAAAAACTGAACCAAAAAAGTGGTGGACGTTCATGGAATGGCCCACCTATCGATACCCGAAAATATCTACATTTTTAAAAAATATCCCTACCCCGTGTCTTCAGGTTGTTAGTACCGGAGATGGATTTGTCCAATCAGAAGAAATGGATTCGCTCCATGCTCTGGATCCCCCCCCCCCCCCCCCCTCTGTTCCATCTGTTAGCATTCCTTCTGGTGGCCTCTCCAATAGGAAAAGGTGAAGGCGCTCTGCGGTGTGGGATCATTGAGGGAATCGTCAATCGACCCTGTCGGCGTGAAGGGAGCTCAACTGGGTTCGGTGAGATAAAACGTAGTTTGGCAGACACATCGCACTTTTGCCGGTGGCCTTGGTGGATGGGCTCCTTCGGTTTTCTCCCCCTCCAGCCGCAAAAGCTGGACTGGGAACCAGATGACGTTGTTGGAGGTGGCGATGTTTCGTGTGTTTACTCGTTTGGCGGGAGGGGAAGGAGAAGACATCTCTGGAGTCACTAATCATCCGTTTTTTTCGCGGTTCAACCGCAGCTCTTAAGACAAATCTGTTTCAGTCTGTGCGACAGCCCCCTCGAGGCAAAATGGACGTCATGCTGTTCTTATGAGTGGCATAACTGTTGTAACACAAAGCAATAAGCCAAAGCTGCCCAATGGTCAAAACTGAGAAGATCTCACCTCTGTGTAGACAATTTTGCCCTCTCCACCCTCCAACCAACCAACAACTGCCCAAAATTGCTTTTACCAAATGCATACTCTCATGTTTACCCCAGCCTTCCCCGAAGGCCTTTTCTTTCTCACGTAAAAGACGAAGTTACTCGTCGTAAAAAAAACTTCGCTTCTCCCCTTTTGACGTTCGCCCTGGCCATAAATGAATACTCCCTCGTAACTTACCTTCCTCAAGTCGTTGTCCGGTGACCCTTCGCGTGCACGGGCAAATCATACCGTGGTCTGTTGGCACAAGGCTACAACCAATAACATTTACTTAACTGATTGTGTGCCCTTCGTGACATCCTTTCGATGCGGTTTGACGTTATGAATAATCTAGAAGTGACTGTACTTAAAATGTTCTTGTTCAAATCGCCGTGAACTGCGTGACTTTGACTTTCAACGGAAACGCATTTAGAGTTGACTCAGAATGTGCGTCTAGGGTTAACTGGGTAAATTTTGGTCCTTGGCTTGAATTGAATCTCTTCATAAAATCAAGTAATTAATTTTGAATCAAAATCAGTCCCTAAGTTCCTATTTATAATTTCATTACGTTACACCGTGTGAAGCCTTTTCTCCCTTCGTCTTATTCTAACTATTCATAATATAATTATCAGCCGGCGATCGTTTCCATGAGATAATCTCTCGCTCGTCCTGCGCGCCGGAGGTTTTTGTCAGGATCCTGTATTTTATCACCCTTCTCAACAGTTGTTCTGCCGCTAGGTAGTTTTTTTTCGGAAGGATGCTCCTGTTAGCTTGACCATCCAATAGGAACGAAGTAATTACCCCAGTTCTTCCAGACCACGGGAACGCTGATAGATATCATATTTTTACTCGTTTTTCATCGTAGACGTTTATTTATTTTTTGTTTTTACGAAAACACGAGTTAGACGTGGCTATGAACCAGAGCACAAGTCTGGCGTTATTGCGCATTAAACACTGTCATCAAAGTTTCACTTGAGTCAACAGGCTTGTTGAAGACGAGAGGACTAGCTATAAGAAGTCATGGAATAATGCAATAACTGGTTTAGGGGGGAAAAAGACCAGAACGTATCTACGCTTCACCCGGAGCGATAGATGAATATGTCTTGGGCAGATGGTGGGATACGAAAGGAGTCTTGATAGGGATAAAACTTGTAGGGCAACTTCATCAGGATTCCAAGTTGGAATTTCCAATGCTTGGGACCGAATTTTGTTCAGAACCTCAGCCGTGAACCATTAAAAACCAGAGTCACTTTTGGTTTATTAGCCTATAATAATTAGGGTCCGGATCTTAAGGACCTTATTATCTCAAAAAAGATCCTTGAATTCGAAAAAAGATTAAAAAAAAAAAAAGATTTTGCAAATTTTTTCCTGCATAATTTATTGAATAATATATTCATAATTACATGATTCAGGTTGCCATTGATTTAAAACGTATTTAAAGAAATAATAAAAATTTTATTATTTCTTTAAATACATTTAGCATTAAATGCTAAATTTTAAATTAAATTTTAATGTTTCTCCTAGTTTTCTTGGGCGAAATTCCTTCTGAAGTGATTGTTTTCCCGAAGTTGTAGAGGTATATTCTAATGTGGTGGTTAGGGAGAGAAAATGACTCCAAACCAGCAGAGGAGTCGTTTTCTCACCCTAACCACCTCATCAAATTCATTTTGTGTTTATTTGTACATTTTGTCCATAATTCAGGAACGGTTTGTCCGAGCTGAATTCTTCTTTTTTCTGGTGAAAGCTGATTGAATTTTTTTACAAAGTACATTGCATTTCAATTATTGAGACAACAAAGTGCCAATAGTATTCGCCGGAAAAGAAGGTGTAAACCAGAAATTTGACTACCTACGACGGTTTTCAGAATATTTTCTTCTCTCCAAAGCTCAAATCAAAATTTATCATGGAATAGCTGCGATGGGGAATTTAATCAGCCTTCACGAGAAAAAAAGAAATTTGGAATCGGACCAATAGTTTCCGAGCTACAGTCGAAAACGTTATGAAAAACGTGGTTTTCCGCTTACCGAGCGGTGTCAGATTGGGCGTTTCTTATTTTGGTTTAAATTCAATATATCAGGTTCCCCGTGAGCAAAATTTACGAATTAGGAGGTTTTTCAAATTAGAATTTGATGCTCTACAACTTTCATCTTGTAACATTTTTCGATGCGGGCAGCCGTTTTTGTGCTTCAGGCGTTGGAGGTTGGGCTAAACCTAAAGTTGGGAAAACACCCGCCGCCACAATCAGACCCATCAGGGACTGCAGTGGCGTCTATTGCTGTATTAAAAAAAGTTGGGAAAATTGGGAAAACACCCAATTTTGACGATCGATAGCGGCCAAACGGCTGGACCGATTCGAAATATATACGGAGTGCAATCGACGTAAAATTTTACGCTCTTTAATTTTAGAACGAGTAAATGTTTCTGTGCGATGCGTCGTTTCGAGTTATAAGCGAAAAACTGGAAAAAGTGTATAAATATCGAGGTTTTTTGACCACCCTCAAATTCCGGGAAATTTTGTGTGCAAAATATGGATTTAACATTTCGAACCGACCACAAATAAATCGCCAAAGTTTCGTTTTGACCCGAATTTTTGCAAGGTCCAACCTACCTGGTCGCTGGACTATATTGGAAGCTTCTTCTAGTCGGGTGTAGGAACGACGGTAGGTATTGGCGAGGGTAGGAACGAAAAATGCGAGTATAAAAGTTATACATTGGCATTAAATCCATTAAAGCCAAATCAGAAAATAATCGTTCACCTTACAAAATATTTTTAGCACTTTTTAATTGCAACAGACTCATCCTCCAAATAGTTGACGGTTTCTTTGATCTCAGAAAAATTATGAACGTATAACAATGCAGCTTCTACCCATCCGTATTTACAGTAGGTATCTGAGCCTCGCGAAGGATCTTGTTTAGGATTTGACTCCAAAAAAGATCCTTTAGGATTTAGTGTGCGTTTTGATCGGTTAAGATCAGTTGAAATTTACCGTTACCCTTGAAAGAAAAAAAAAAAGGTGAAATCCTAAATAAGATCCGATATATTGTGATATAATAATAATGCATAATACTTATATTATATTATGTATTATTTAATAATAATTTTTGGGCTCCAACATCCGTCGATAAATTTTACAAAAACTTTTTTAAAATAATTAAATTAAATTGGCGATGATGATGTTGACCGTTTCACTTGATGTGGGTGGGGAGTTGTTGGGGGTCGGTAAAATAATAAAATAATGAATTATTTGACTGACCTTCAACAACTTCCCACCCAATTTAAATGAAACATTTTTTAAATTTAATTAATTAATTTATAATTAAGAGTAATAAACCCTTGTGTAAAATTTTCAGCGTTTTTCTCATACGAAGTTATATAAAAATAATAAGATGATTGGAATCTACTGTAATTTGCATTGTTGTCCCATTACTGATGCAGAAGCTCAAAGGCAGAAAAAACACGACGTGCTTTGTCAACAACGAAACCACTATACCCGCAATCTGTTCGTTTGTTGAAAAAATGTTCTGTGGGCTTAGATATCTTGTTTACGCAGTCCTTGCCTCTGTAAGTGAGTAGGACTCGGGGGAGAACGAGGGCGGTTTACAACCTTACAAGCCGGCCGGCTAAACAATGCATGGGAAACAGAACCCCACAACCTCATTAGCAGTCATCATATTCAGTTTTTATGTTCGCTGCTGCGATGAGGAGAGGGGTGGCCCAGGTTGGTATCGTTATCGAGATCCTGGAACGTGATGAAGGAGCGATTAGCCCGCGGAGGTTTTCAAAAAAACCAGACATTCCGTTTCAATGACTTTCGTGCTCTGCTACCTACGATGCGGTTTGGATATGATGAGAAAAAATATCAGTGATTCGTTCAAGGATGGTTTCTTATTTGTGCAGGGAGTTGCAGCTGGTGGGGAGAGCAGTTCACAGTTGTCGTCAGATGAAGATGACGACGAAGAGGACGACAACGAAGGTGGAGCGAGTCGGGATGAAATCACCAACCTCGCCCGTCAACTGGGGGCGGACGGTCCCGACCTGTCAATTTCCGAGCATCTTCAGGTAGACAAAATAACAACCTGCGATTAATCTCTTCATAGTAATCACCATAATGGGACGTTTAGATAGCCGGTTTTTGTTTTCTGTTGGAGTAATTAATTTTTTCCCCCAGGAAATTAACCAGGAAGATCTAGCTGCGATCCTTCCAGATGTGGGTGGCGGCTCGTTCGATGGCTTCGAGGAAGAAAACGGCGGTCCGACGTCGGGCAATCGTCAACAACCAGCATCCCCGGCTCCCAGTCAAATCACGTCGTCGTCTTCGGAGTCCGACACCGAGCAGATCGTCAGTGACGTCATTTCCCGCATTCAGGATGATCCAGAATCTCCCACCAAATCCCTGCGAACATCACAGCAACCTTCGCGAGGCACTACAACGGAGCAAAATCGTGCTGAGGTACCTTTTGGACTCAATCACTATGATGTATGTATATTTTAAATTGTGCAGAAATCCGACAGTACTATATTTGATGGTTTCAGATTGGGTATTCATCAAACCTGTTGGCGGATTTTGTGGAGAAAACGGAACTTCTGTCGAGAGGCAGCTCTTCGTCTGTACCTGGAACGAGTAATTCGCGAGGGAATGACGCATCCAGTTCAGCAAGTGCTGTTGAGTCGTCTGGCACATCCAAAAGGAAACGTGGGCGTCCTCCTAAAAACATCAAAGGTATTCTGATCTCTTTGTTGTATCAGTTTGCGTCAGCACCTACATGGCGAAGGGCTAATATGATCGTATCGGTTTCCAGCTGGTGTTCCTACCTCGTGCCGGAACCAGAACCAGGCTAACGGCATGCCCGAACTTGAGGCCTACATGAGGCTGGACTGCTCACAAAGCAATGTTTCCCCGGATTCCGGGATACAGAGCGTTGCTGGTTCCCCTGCTGGCCACCACAGCCTTCCCGGTTCTCCCCGGTCACCTACACCAGCTCAAAACAACGGGCCGCCACTTCTCACCAAAGCACATTCGCCTTGTCCTCTACAGGACACTGTTCCTTCTCCTAACGTAAGTTTCAATTACCATCTGGCTTTGGAGTAGCAAATGTTGCATGTTTAGTTTTTTTTTTTTTTTTTTTTTTTTTTTTTTATGGCTGATATCTTTTAATTTCGTTGCAGGACAAGATAACCAAGTTGATTTCTCCTCCCAAAGAACTGAAATTGGAAAACGGAGGAAAGCGAGGCCCTGGAAGGCCCAAACACACGTTTGTCCTCAACACTTTCGGCAGAAAGAAAAGAGGCAAACGGTTGAAACGCCCTGACGTCCCCAAAAAACCCATCGTACTCCCACCATCCGCCGCAGAACTCAAAGTGCCTCCTTTTTTCGCTGGTGCCAAACAGGTCAAATCCAATTTGCCCTCGCTACCCCACGTTTCCTCTAAAAGAGGACGTGGCCGGCCCAAAAAGTCCCCTCCCGTTTTGGAACCTATCTTGCCTTTGGAACGAAACAGAGACGCTTCTGATAGCTCGAGGAAGTGTTCGTCCCTTGAACGGGTTCCGTCGTCAGAGCGTAGCTCTACCAAAGCCAACATATTCACTAAAATCACCTTGAAGAAGGAACACAAACACAAAAAGAGGAAAAGACATTCTCTAGATTTCAGAAAATTGGATCCTGCTTTCCTCAGGGAACTAACTCGTCTGTCAGAAACTTTCGAAAAGTTCTGTGTAATTTCTACAGTTGAGAAGCCTAAAATTGTCGAATCTAAACCCCTAGAAAACTCAAGTGGCCCAAGAAGACGAAGGCGAAGAAAAGATAAGCTTAGTGACTCAGATAGTAAAGTACCTGCCTCGACAAAGGAAAAGGAAACCACTGAACCATCACAATTGGCTGAAAGTAAAACAACTCCTGATGCCCCCAAGAAGAAAGATGAAAAACTTGACAAAGTACCCTCAATTTCCAAAAAAGCTGAAGAGAAGATGAAGATCAAAGATAAAAAAGATCCGCTTGTTCGACAAGAGAAAGAACTGACTCCTCACCACACTAAGCATCAAAAAGATACTAAAACCAAACCAGTTAGCAATTCTACAAAAGAAAAAGACCAGACGAAGGAAATGCCCCAAGTTGTGGTTCAGAAGGATAAAAGCCAGCCTGCCCTGAGAGAAAAAACGAAAGACCGGACCAGGAGTGATGCCCCGAGCTTGAAAGAAAAACCTCAAACGGGGAGTTCACAGGTCAAAGAAAAGTCTGATAAAGGTGTGGTGGTAAGAGAGAAACCTGATGTGCAGATGCAGTCCAAGGACAAGAAAGAAACAAGGACGCCATCACCCGAGGTTGAGAAGGAAAAAGATGTTCCAAAAGAGAAAACTACTTCAAACAGTGTCGCAAAAGAGAAAGTGATTGTGCCGCCTCAGAAGGATAAAGCACCAATCGTAACCAACCACGCCAAAGAAAAGGTGGTTGCTGCCACTTTGCCCAAAGAAAAGCCTGCAGCAGCGTCTAAGGAGAAAGCTTCGGCCGTCGTTGCTAAGGAAAAAGCTTCGATTCCGAGCCAGCGCGACAGATCATCAGGTTCTCAGACGAAAGAGAAGACGACTGCAGTGGCACCCGTCGTCAAGGAGAAAAAAGACAGCGTGCAGCCCGTGAAGGACAAAGCTCTCAAAGAGGTTACCCACAGCCCTTCGGCATCTCCTCAAGCTGGTACGAAGAGAAGAATCAAGAAAAGCCTGATAGAGCCCCCAAAGGTACGAGTATATTTGTTTTTAATAATCATTTTTATGCATATTTATAGAGAATTTTAGTAAACTTTTTTGTTGTTTCAGAACAAAGATAAAGTGGAGCAGACCAACAACAACGAACAGAGGCTGCCTTTGAAGAAGAGGCACTACCACATCTCAGCGTCCTCCCACTCGCCAGCTGGAGAACCTTGTGATAAGTCGGAAGAATCAAGTGACTCCTCGAAAGAGGTTGTTGACACTCAAGACGAATCTGACGTCAGTCATAATACCCATGACGTTGCAAAGGAGGACGCCACTGTCAGTGCAAACGGCGACAACGAGCGCGTCGTCGACACCTCAGAGACAACGGCAAAAAAGAAACCGTGCCAGGATGAAAAGAAATCCGCACCTGTGACAAAATCAAAAGAAGGGAGCGGCAAAGAGGCAAAACGTCTTGCAGGTAAAACAGGCACACCGACGATCATCTTGACGCCACATACGGGCAAGCGGGTCAGTTCCCGGCAAGCAGCGTTGAAGCAAGCTGAGATGCTCGACCCAGCGAGGACCCCGCCTGCATCCCCAGTCCCTGTGAAGCGTTCCCAAAGAATCAAACATAAAGCTGAAGAAGAGAAGCAGCTGAAAGAAGATCAAAAGAGAGATGACTATGACGAAGAAGAAGAACAAGAAGACGAAGAAGATGGGGCAATGTTGAACGAAGAAACGAATTTAACCAAAGAAGACACAAAAGTGAAAGGCGACGCCAAGACAACCAAAGATGAGCCAAAGGACATCAAAGATGGTCCAAAGGCAAAAAACAACAAAAAACTTGAGAGTAAAATATCCGACCTCAGGAAGGCGGTAGGCCTTGATGAACGGTCTGAAATTAAAGACCCAAAAGAAGAAACTGAAACACCCAAACGCACTACAAGAAGCATGGATGAAGCTGCCGAGCAGAAAATTCTAGAAGGATTGAAAAACGACAAAACTAAACTTGGTGCTAGCGTTAGGAACCTGTCACCAATTAGCACCCGGTCATCCTCCAAGGTAAGCTTGGACACAATCGCTGCAAACCTTGTTGAATCAGCACTGACGAAAACCAGGTCCAAGTGCGAACGGAAATCGCTTGTAGGTGTTTTTGAGCCTTCAGTCAAAGTACCCAGTGACATACTGAAGTTGCCAGATCCCCAGAGTGACGTACTTAGCAAACTAAAAAACAAGCTTTTGGCTCCGTTTGAAGAAATCGACGTGGAAGAAGAATTGAAAAACATCAAAAGGCCGTTGAAAACGGAAGAGATTCTGAATGAGTCTTTGGAAAATGCCAAGAAACGTAAAGTGATTTGTGATCTCAGAGTGCACGTGACCAAATTGGATGCGACCGACTTGATGTTGAGTAGCGATGAGTTTACCGAACTCGCTGATGTTATTAGTCCTAAATTGGATTTGAGCGAAACCGCTCTTCCGGCTGATGAGTTGGAATCGACTAAGACAGGTGGTGCTATAATAAAGTCTGACGTGGAGAAAGTCCCTGAAACCGTGGATGTCTCTGTGAAGGCTTCTGTTGTTCCAAGCACGCCGGTTCAAAATAGAATAAAAACGAAGCGGAAGAAAATCAACCGAACTGGGTTTCCCGTCAAAAAGAAGAAAAAGAAGAAAATGGAAATTTCGGACATTGTTTCAGTGCCATCTGTCCTTGAGACACAACGCACAGTTGATACCAACAATACGACGGCAGATAGCCTGATCGAGTTGACGACAAAACCTGAACCCATTGCTAAAAATGCCGTTGACGTTACTCTCTCAGAGACTATTGAGCCTCCTAAAAAAGAACACGCACCTGGGAAAATGAATCCACCCGCGGAAAATAAAGTCGCCGACGTTGAAATGTCCTCAGTCAAGGCGGGAGATCCTGGCGACAAAAGTCACCACGAAAAGACTGAACTCCGCCCCGCGAGTAAGCGGATAATGGAGTTGAAGGCGAAAACGGAAGCCAGCGAGAGGCGGAAAAGGAAATCCACTCGGCACGAATCGGCTCACTCGCAAGACGAACAGGACGCCCACGGGAAGGACGGTGCCGTCTCGGACAGCTCGACGGATCTAAAAAGTCTTGTCGGAAAGCGCTTGCGGAAACCCAAAGAAGACTTGGACGACAGGTAACATTTTCGAATTTTAACATGGTAAAACAAGGGGGGGTCTAAGCAACCTGGTGTCCTGATTTCACCACTTTGTACACACTACCTGTCTCCCCATTGGCTGGCACAGGCACTCCAGCACAAGTCGCCTCCAGCTGTTCCTCGGCGGGGTTTTCATTTGATGATATCGATATTTCTTCCTATGTAATTATTGAATCATATAATACAGTATAATCAATGTTACCACTTTGAGACCAAGCCATTTTGGCAACACTAACCAAATTGTACCGGTTATTTTGCTTTGTGAGGTTTTCATGCATGACTAGGGGCAGCCCTTATCTTTTCCCACCTGGCCTCAGACCCAACAACTCACTTTCTGATAATGTATAGGTTTTTCTCAATGAAATTAATTATGAAAGTGAATATATTGAAACACGAAATATATTTTTACTCGTATTTAGCCCGAGTTGGTGGCTCAGTCTTTTCATGTACTACGCTCGCCAAACTGAATTTTATGTTTTTTTTTTTTTTTTTCAAATTGTATGACTGGAAATACCCCAGAAATATGATAATTCTCCTCCTCCTTGTGTTGCAGCTTTAGTAGGTATAACAGACTAGGGGGCCTTCCCCTGCCGGCTAAAACCAGCCAACCCCCGACCTCTCACAACTGGCCTCAGACCTCTTCTACTCGCTTTTAAATAATAGTTTTTTCAAAGTACAAGATGAAAGTGAAGTTTTGGGTAAAATTTATTTTTACTCCTTTGGGCAGCGTCTGGCGATCAAGGCCCTCCGCCGTCCCAACTTGCTTTAAAACTGGCCTGGCCCCCCTTTTTCACACCCACCCCCTCCACCGCTGTTTGAACCATTGAGGAGCCTGGCAGGGGTCGCGTCCTGGAAAACGGAGCCGCGAAGGCATTGACATCTCCACGAGAATCCGTTGACACCCCCTTCCCATCCTTCTTTTAAAACCGTCCTAATTTCCATTTTTGAACCTTTTTTTGAACCACATTGAGGCAACGTTTTTGGTGTTTTCAGACTTTTCTCGTTATCTACTTGTCGAGCCGAACTTGTTGTGATTTTTTTCTTCTAAATTTTCCGACTTCCTGAATAAAAATGACCAAAAAAAGATTGTTCTCCTCCTCCTCGTGTTGCTGCTTTAGTATAACAGGATTCCCTGACCATCCTTTCCCTTCTTACCCAGCCAAGCTCCTCCATAGGCGTTTGTATCTAATGTGACATGATTTTTCTGTTCCAGTGATGCTGATTCCGTCATGATGCGCAAGAAACAGCCAAGATGGCGTAAGAAATACCTACCTGCTGGGTTGTTCTCTGACTATTTCAAAGAAGACGAGTGAGTGTTTACCCTTTCCTGATAAATCGTTTTGAAAACGTCGTCAAATTGATTAGTCTCGCTTTGATTTTCAGGCCAAGAAAACCTTCGGGCTACGACAAAGTGAAGAGCGTTGCTTTCAATGTTTCCGAGCACGAACACGGTCTGCTTCCACCGCCTGCCTATTGCGCCAAGTGGGTGCGTCAAAGAAAAATGCCCTTCCAGCTCCCTCACGACATCTGGTGGCTCCATACACACAACCAGCTTCCGGGAAGAGAGGCCGTGCCATCGTGGAACTACAAGAAAATCCGAACTAGTGCGTCCTAATGTAATTCGTTGAAAGCTGAGGAATCGGTTCGACATACTGCTCATTACTACATCGACTTTTCAGACGTGTACTTCGACGTGAAACCATCCTACAGCTACGAGGCTCAGTCCTGCAATTGCAAGCCGACAGGTGACGTCTGTTGCGGAGAAGACTGCCTCAACAGGATGATTTTGGCTGAGTGCTCACCCCAACTCTGCCCGTGCAAAGATAAATGCTCCAACCAAAAGATCCAACGACACGAGTGGGCCCCCATTCAACGATTCATGACCAAAGACAAAGTACGACATTGTTCTATGTTCCATAGATCCATAGTAGGGGTATTCAGGGTCTGCGTTGCTTGTTGAAAGTGAGTCTTTACCTTTGAAACATCGAAAACGTATGTGCGTGTAGCGCTCCTTGCGGCGTCTGGCGAGATTACTTATTAAAAGGAATGCGAATCTACAGTTATCACTGAAAAACTGTTCATAGATCAAGTTGTTATCGCTTTGAAAAACTGTCGCACAGTGGGACGAAACGGCCTTTTTTAGGGACATGCTGTTCCCCTCCGTTCATACAATTATTTACTAAGTATAATTATTCTTCCAAAATGTTTGAATAGGTCATTTTAGAAGTATTTTTTCGCGCTGAATCGAATGGTGAGGTCTAATTTCCGAGAGGAGTCGAAGGAAAAGCGGTAGGGCCTATTTTAAATAATACCTGCATTATAAAATTATGATTGATGCTTGCTAACGTTCCGCATGGGAAAACTGGGAGAAAGACCTTAATTACGTAGGGTCAGCTCCAAAGTAGGGGTATTCATAGTCAGCATGGAAAAACCAGCTGAATTCATTTATTTAATTTATTTATTTGAAAATATGAAATCTGTATAAAACATAAAATTCAATTTTCTGAAAAAAGGTAAAGAAAGCCCCTTAGAATGGCAAAATTTAATGTAAAAAAAAAAAAAAATTAAAAAAAGATCCAAGACGGGGAAACATTTAGTCAACTTCCTTTTGCTATTCTTCTACTTCCAGAAACTCTTCAGTATCAAAAACTTCACTCCAATCATCATTTTTCGTGAATAGTTGTGAATATATTAGTTGGGTTCGTACGATAGGACAAGAAATGCTTTTGTCAATCGCTATTTCTTACCGTCCACTGTTCATCTGTTCCACTTGATGGAATTGTTAAATTTTATATTATTTTTCTGTTTTTTTGACATCATTATGATGGGATATGGATCTCCGAAATCAACTCCTGAGTCCACCCTCGAAATTTGAGCACGGCCATTGAGGGGGCGTGACGTCACTACCTATTTTGAGGGGATTGTTCCGCCCAGGGTTGCCACGCCACTATTCATCACAGAATAAAATTCAATTGAGCCGTGAATCTTTCTGATAAGGTTTTAAACTTCAAGTATCGTGCATTATAATTAAAAAGTTAATTATGTTTTCCGTCGTATCAAGTTATAATTACTATAAATTTATCATATAAGCTGACGACACTAGCGCTCCTGGTGAGAGATTCACTGGAACTGTGACGTCACTACCTAAAGAGTGACTGGTGGGAAACCTCTGCGGATTCAAACTGTGCGTTTCGTTTTTTCGTTATATCTCCTACAATGATTTTTTTTCGTTGGTATTGGAGGCTGTGCAAGTTACTTTTTAGCCATAAACCTGCCATTGAATGGTAGGGAACAATTCCAAACGCCCCAACTTGACCGACGCGGCGCGTCTAAACTACCATTTTACCTCATTTTGTTATGAATGATTTTTAAGAAAAACCGGGGTAAGGAAGTAGTTCAAAAAATTGAAATTTCGTCTCCACATAGAGATATATTTGTCACCAGTCTTGTATATTCGGAACATATCCGTCCCGAAACCGCAGAAGATTTTTTTTTTTTTTTTGGACTGTCCGTTAAAAAGCCCGTCTTGCGATCGCGACTTTCAATAACCTTTTCATAAATTCGATACCACTGCTTTCGACAATGTGATGTTAGATCTACCAGACCATGAAGACCCCTAATATAAACCATAATTTAACATGTATTTCAGTTTTAATCATTTACTTCTCCATTATTATTAATTATTTGTGATTTATCTTTAGGGCTGGGGCGTCAAAACGAAGTACAAAATTCAAAAGGACCAATTTATCCTGGAGTATGTTGGAGAAGTGGTGAGCGATCGAGAATTTAAAAACCGTATGGCTTCGAGGTATCAGAATGACACCCATCATTACTGTTTGAACTTGGACGGAGGGTTGCTGATTGATGGGCATCGAATGGGAGGCGACGGTGAGGCTGTTGATGATTGGATGATGAACTTTGAAGTAGCATTCGAAACATTCCATTAATAACCCTCATAACCTTTCAGGGCGATTTGTCAACCACTCCTGCGAACCGAACTGTGAAATGCAAAAATGGTGCGTGAACGGTCTCTTTCGAATGGCGTTGTTTGCCTTGAGGGACATCGACCCCAACGAAGAACTCACCTACGACTACAACTTCTCCCTGTTCAACCCTTCGGAAGGGCAGCCGTGCAAATGCGGGTCGTCCAAATGTCGCGGGGTGATCGGAGGAAAGTCCCAACGCGTGGCGCTTCCCGGTGCTACGTCTGTTGTAATCGAAGAGAAAGACAAAGCGGGGCCAGTCGGCCGACCGAGGAAGAACGCCGGAAATGCCGCACCGATCGGGCACAGAAGGAAAACCAATTCTGTCGACAAGAAAGTCACAAAGACAACCAAAGATTCAAAAGTAAGTTGTAACTTCTAGTACTAGGTACAGTGGTTCTAGCGTGGTACATGCTTTAGCCGTGACTTAACTGCCCAAAACCGTTAGGCGGGAAGGAAGACATGGATTTGTCTCGAAATGGAACGTGTAATGGCGTCCTCGCCTGTCGTACGTTAGGCCACTAGTTCAGCGTCGGACATTTACTTAAAAATTCCAACACACAAGAGGGTTTCAATCCCTCATGCCGAAAACACATTCATATATACCTATTCGGTTAATAAAGCATGTTCCATGTTTCTTGAATTTTATCCGTAGACGAAAGGCATCCGGGGGTCCTGGCGTGGCCCGGAGGGCCGAGTTTTTTTCCTAATTTGCTGAGAAATATAATTTACTTTTTAGGCTGGTAAAGACATGCTAAATGCATCTGCTCTTGCCACTGTGGCAGCCAGACTCAGCCACATGACCACTCTGAAGCCTCTCACACAAGAACAGAAAGAGTTCATTGTTGTCAACCGAATCTTCCTCCCTAGAAACCTGCAGAGGGTAAGTAACAACCCACATAAAGGTTCTCAATTCATTTGTGATTATCTACTACTGATCTTGTTGCTTCGTTCTTTAGGTGAAGAGGAGAGTTGAAAAATTGAGGCAGGCAGTGAAGAAAGTGGGTCTCCCTGTACCCGACATTCCGATCTCACCTGCTTCCAACCCAAGCTCTACTGTCTCTGCAGTCGTTTCTTCGGCGACTACTGGCGGCGCTACTGTGGGAGTGGCTCAGCCAGCGAACGTCAAGAAGGAAGGTGATCGGGAGGTGTTCATGACGCAACTGACTGCTCTTAACTGCCCGCGGTCGATGAGGACCCGGCGGCTGGCTTTGGCCGAAGACAATCCGGAAATGACGAAAGCCGCCCGTCTCGCGTGTTTGTTCAAGGACCTGTTTGCCGAAGTAATCAACGCAAAAGGTAAGTTGACGAATGTGATGAGGTTAGCCAGTGGTCGTGTCTGAGGAAGAATCAATCCACCCCTAACATTGCAGACGAATCTGGTGAGCTGTTTTCGTCAAATTTCGTCACGTTGCCCTCCAAGAGGAAATTCCCGCTGTACTACCAAAGGATACAAAAGCCCATCGATTTCACCACAATCGAACAAAACATCCTTACTGGGGTCTACACGACAGTTGAAGCGTTTGACGAGGATATGAACGCCTTGTTCAAAAACAATATCCGATGGTACGGGCGAACGTCTGAACTTGGCATCTGCGCCACCAGGTTGCGAAAGGTACGTGCTCTTCTTAGTATTACCCAGCCTTGCAGGTGATTAGCAACTTGGTGCTTACGATTTTCCATTTTGCAGATCTACAACCTGGCCAAGCTAGACATAATTCCTAAGCTGGAAGAACTTCTTGGGGAGCCTCCTCCAGCCTCGTTCATTCCTGCACAAGATGATCCTAGTAAGTGAATTGCTTAAAATGGACTGTGTGAGATCTTGACCCAATTCGAGAGTATTCAGTGTGTGGTTGTGGTTTGGTTTAAGTCTGTTTGTGTTGGAGGATGTAATGTCATGAAGTTCCGGGAAAGATGTCAGTGGCTTCCCGTGTTTTCAGTCCCAGAGGAGTTAGAGAGCAGAAGACTCTTTGAAAAAAGCCCTACTGAATACGTCCTGGTACTCTACCCCTCCAAAGTCTCGACGCGAAGACATTTCTTCCTGTGGTTTCCCTTTGTAGACGAGAGCTGCCATAGATTCTAATGGCATGGTGATTCTAAAGGAATCTGACTTCCTTTAGTGCCTAAGCTGGCTAATACCGGAAAAGCGTGAGGGTTCTGGAGGGGCAACCCTAAACTACCATTGTGTTGCGGGAAAGGGGCAGCACCCCACGTCCCTCACACTGTTTTTGGTGACGCATTGGTGAACTGTGACAGGCTCGGGCACTTTATAGACACTGTAGAAGCTTTGATGAGGGGGCAGAGCAGCGCTCTGCTCCGTCAAAACAAGGAATAAACCACTCGATCCTCAACATTCAGCCTCCTTTTATCATTAAATGAATAATGGTCATTAAAAAAAAATCAAATTTTGATTTTTCGAAATCTTCTACAAAGTAGAAAAATTGTTTTTTCTTCTTTTCCATCGTTGAAAATACGTTGGTTAAAAACAAACTACACTACCGGGATACGTAAACAAGAGACAATGTTGCCAACAAAAAACTCGAAATCCCTTCGCTCGTCCTCTGCTCAGGATGCCACATCGGCGTTTCCTTTTTGCGGCCACCAGACTGCCGTGTCGGAGCGCAATATTCTTGTGGGGTCTTCTGTAATAACTGGTCAACACGCTCAACACAAGTTAGTAGCGAGTGGTCCCCACGCCCTTTTAGCGGTTATGGCAGAAGAAGAAGAAGACAGGAATACCAAAACCTCCGAACATCCGATCTTTTCAACTCCTAGGGACCAACATTAAGACATCGCTTGTTTGGAGTAAATTTACACATTTTGATCATTAAACCACCTTTTCCAACATTTGGCATGTACCAGGGAAATTGGTGGAGGAAGAAAAACAACATGAAATGGTTTCGCTTCGAACCTTCATTTGATCGAAATCCTGGATCTGCCCCTGCCGTACTGAATCGATTTTTCAAATACTTGCAGTAACCACAATACCTACTAGTTGCAGTTGATTTATTTATCAGCGTTTCTCGTGTGACGATGAAGACATGCTAAAATTAAAAATAACAAACGCGAGAAAACGGCAGTTTGTCAAACCCATAACTGAAAATCAATGTAGAAACTGAAATCAAACATTTGGTTCTTGTTGTTTAGTTTGTTTTGGCACCCGGCGACGCAATCAAATTTTGATCTTAGAAAAGAAGTCGAATGTGTTTGATACATCACAGCTGATGTTTCGATCACAAAATTTCCGTTCCCGCCACTTTAACGCTAGTGTCGCATTCTCTGACTTCTATAAACAGATCAGACTATTAGATTAGTGTGTTTTTTTTACGGAGGTTATTTAGTTGGAAGTTGTTTCAATTCGAAATTTAATTTCAGGTGGCGAAGAGGAAGACGTGATCCACTGCATCTGCGGGATATTCCGTGACGAAGGGGTCATGATACAATGCGAGCGGTGCTTAGTGTGGCAGCACTGTTACTGCGTCAAGGCGAACGGCAACGTTGAGAACTATTTGTGCGAACGGTGCTCTCCGCGGGAGGTTGACTATGAGATTCCATCGCAGGAAGAAGCTTCAGATCCTACGCAGACCAACTACATCACTTTGCTCCGTGGGGACATGCAGCTCAAGCAAGGTATGCGGAGGTGGACTGAGGAAGAATTATGTGGTACACATTTGGACGACCTCTTGCTTTCATGACACATAATGATGACATCTTGCTTTCAGGTGATACTGTCTACGTCCTCCGAGACATCGTGAATGAAGATAGCACGGAAGTCCCTAAAGCCAAACACACATACAAAACAATAAAGAACTGGAAATACAGCGACTGTGATATTTTCAAAATTGAAAGGCTGTGGAAGGATGAAAAGTAAGTTGATGCCAGAATACTGACAATGAGCTCCTTTAATGATTTTTTAAAATGATTTTCCTGCAAAGGTCGTGCTTCAAAAGTTACGAAAACGGGTCCATATTGCAGAAAACCTGTTTCAATTATTTATAGGGCCTTAGGAAAAATATGATATTTGAATTCCGAGGTCTGGAGAGGGTACATTGACGTGGGCTGCTTCGTCGTCTTTTGATTGGCCAGGAGATCCCTCTCTCTCTCTCATCTACGCAAGGCAGCCAACTTTACTACGCGAAAAGTCGACCCCAAAAATCGAAAATCGGGTTAAGCATTATAGAAGGTCATTCGAAAATTGAGCATCGAGGTTATTATCAAAGAAGGTTATTCAAAAATCGACCCGGGCCGAGTGTTTTTATTCCGATTCTGTTCTGATTTATTATTTAGCGCTCTGGCGGCTCAGTGCCCAACTACTCGACGCCCAGCCTGGCGAGGTGTGACGTCAAATATGCCCGGCTTTCATTTCAAAATCTCTAACATTTCGAAAACAGCTCAGCACGTACCTATACGGATTTTCGAACTAAAAATTGGGGTTAATGGGTTTTAAAGAATTCATTAAAGATTAAGAATTCATTAAAGAATTAAAGAATTCATTAAAGATTCATTAAAGAATTCATAAGAATTCATTAAAGAATTCATAAGAATTCATTAAAGAATTCATTAAAGAATTTTAAAGAATTTAAAGAATGAATCCGAATATGTTGTCAGAAATGCTGAATTCTGACCTTTTCAAGAAGCCCATTTTGTACAGCGTGAGCACACGTGACCTTATGCATCGCTTTTGTTCCAGGGGTAACCGCTTCGCCTTTGGCCACCACTACCTCAGACCGCACGAAACCTTCCACGAGCCCACCAGGAAGTTTTTCCCCAACGAGTTGATGAGAGTCCCGCTGTACGAGGTGGTCCCCGTGGAGCTGGTGATGGGCCAATGCTACGTCCTCGATCTCAACACTTTCTGCAAAGGACGACCCATCGGGTGCGACCCTGATCACCTCTATGTCTGCGAGTACCGGGTCGACAAGTGCGCCCGGATGTTCGCCAAAATCCCCAAACCGAAACACTCGAACGTCTGCACCAAAGCCTACGCGTTTGACGCATTCGACGTCAGGTTGAAACCCCAACGGACATACGCGGTAATTGTAATTTTGACGAAAGTTGTAAAGTTTCTGTGGTTTTCCTCCTCTGAACCTTTTGCTTGTTTTTCTTCAGCCTCACGGAATGGCCGTCAAGGATGAGAAACCCGTGAGTTCCAGTGCCAGCACTACCAGCACTACGAGCAGCAACAGCCAGCCCAAGCAAAACGTCACCAGGGGCCGCGGCGGAAGAACAGCGCTCCATCAGACTGACGACTCCACCCACACCGCGGCCCACCATATAACTCGCTCTGCCAAACCTAAACCCAAGCCAGTTTTGAAGGTGAGTTTCCGGATTACCGACTTGGTGATTTTAGAACTCTACTCAAAAGTATCTCTAGGCCTTAGTTTGTAAATGTACAGTTTTTGGTTTATTATTCTTGGAATAATAGACCTACCTATGTTTTCGCGACAGAGGTCGACGACTCCGATCGGCCTCAAAATTTGACATAATCCGTTTCAAGAGGTCTAGATTCCAAAACTTAAATGTCCGTCCGCCGTCGCGAATCTGAAATTTTGACAAAATACTCGGTTTACCATCTAGTTGTGCCCGCAAGGTTTTCAGCCCGATCGCCCAAACCCGTGGGGCGCTATGAGGCTACGGGAGGTTTTTTTAAGGCTTGGCTATGGGATCGAGTCAGGTGTCGTTTTCGAAGTATTTTTGGACGTAGAATCCATTTTTTGGGGTCCCGCAATGATCCGATTTCACTGTTGCGATCTATAGGGCTACAAATGAGATTTTTGAAGGATCCCAGGAGGTCAAATATTTTTCAAGTGAAAAAAAAAAAAAAAAAAAAAATGAAAAAAGCAAACAAAAATTTTTGTTTGAAATATAAAAATCCAAAAAATTTTTAAAATTATTTTCATTGACAGAATTAAATTTCTCCACAAGTAACCTATATCAAAGAATAATAAACCCTTGTGTAAAATTTGCAGCGTTTTTGGGTTTGATATCGAGTGGGGAGGCGTTTTCGAAGTATTTTTGGACGTAGAATCCATTTTTGGGGGTCCCAGAACGATCTGATTTGACCGTGGGGATCTGAGGCTTTTATGGGGGCTGCAAAAGTGAAAAGGGGGTTTTATCAAGCATAGGTCGCTTAATCTTGGACCCCTGGTTAGCGATGGTGTGAACATTTCCTGCAATCTCATCTCTAAAGATTTTAACAAGCTTTCGTCCAGTTTGAATTCATCAGAAAGGGTTTTTGAAGCAAGATAGCGGGGAACCATCTTCACATAAAAGACGATATCGTTTTGTATGCCCTGATACTGTGCTTCGGTTAACATTCCTCAGCTGACATTGATTTTCCCTCCTGCAGACAGAAGACAGGAAAGAGCGGCTGAACAAACTCACGTTGAAACTGCTCGCCAAACTGCCGACCAAACACCAGCCACTGGACCTCTCCTATCTCCTGGAGCCGGGGCGGCGAATACGAAAGAAACCCCCACTCCTCGCCTCATGAGAGTGGCTGCTCCATTGAATTCAATGTTTGGAGATGGAGCTGAAAATTCGTTAAACCCCCACCAATTGCTATCATTAATGTTCTGCCTTTTCTGGTTACTATTCGTTGTTGCGAGCATTTTCTGCGCAAAGATGTTAAGACGTTGAGGAGTATCACTACTTCTTGAACTACATGACTTGAATTTAACAAATATTATTAAAAAAATGTGATTTCATTAGAAAATTCGAACCTTTGGTTTTTTAGAAAAAACCTAAAAAACGTGTTTTTAAAACTTACACTACGGCTAAAAACGCGCAATTCCGCGTTTGTGTTTGACTTGCGTTGATGACTTATTTTACGCTTTAATCGGACAACAGACGAAAATCTGGTTCCGCTGAAGAGAGCCGCTAGATCAGAAGGAGTTTAATTTGTATCCCATTTTCCCTCAATTGCCCATTGAAAAGAAAGGAAGAAGAAAATCCCACCCAAAACAACACCCACCATTTTGCAAAACTCCTTCTTATCAATCTTGTTACCAAAGTTCAAAGTTTTTTTAATCCCTTATTTAAAGAAGTGATTTAAATCACTCAAATTTCCGGGTACTGATTTTTTGCCCTAGGTGAAAGAACCCCGTTGTGAAAAATAAGGCTGTTGAAAAGTTTATAAAAAAAAGAGAAAAAAGAAACTTCGCTTATAATTTATATATTTGTAACATATCTCGATGTAAATATTTTGGACATTAAAACTATTATTAATTCCATGTTAGGGGCATGTATTTTTTTTAATGCCATTAATTGTTTATTTATTAACAACTTCCGCCTACTCATTTTTGGAACAAAAATATGTACCTAGTTATAGTTTTTAGTGTGGTATTTGGCTTCGTAGTTGATTACAAGCCCGTAGAGCTGGCACACTGTAAATTTTACGCTGTTTCTCTTTCATCTATTTTTGTGAATACTTTTTTAGACGCTGGATAGAAGAAAATGCAGAATTTTCACTCGAGCACCTTGATGAAAATTATAAACGTGTTATGTACATATTGTTGTCACGGAATGAACTGCAACGTTTGTTTTGGCGATTTTACAATTTTCTTTCAACGTTTTTGGTCGTTGTTATGTAAATAAGTTCTATTTATGAATTGAAAAATTCAATTTAGGCAACAAAAAAATATTTTCTTACTATTCGGCAAAATTACCCTTTGAATCTGCTGTTCCCCATCTAGTTTCTGTTTTTTTATTTTATTTTGTTATTTTTTTAAGTGTAGCCAACACAAAAAGAGACTTTTCAATTTATATTTAGAACAATATATTTTTACAAAAATGCTAAGTACAAAAGTGTGAAGAAAAAAATGTTGAGCGTTTAATGTTAAATAATGAACGTAAGAGAATTTTGATTTGAACGCGATCAAACGCAGAGGTTTTGTGTTTTTTATTAGGTTGATTTCATTGTTGGTAGTGGGCAAGCATTACTAATTTTTTCGCTTGAGTGTTTCGGTGTTGAAACATACTTTGATATTTACATGAGAAAAGATAAGTTGAATTGAAACCTCGAATTTAGTTTCTGTTCTAGTCAAGTCAAATTGGGCCTCAGTACTTTATTTCTGATTGGGAAATGAGAGGTTTTTTTTTTTTTTTTTTTTTGGTCAGATAACGTCTTTTCAGTTTTTATACTGGTATAAATATACAAAATACAGGTTTGAAACAATTCATAGGTACTTGGTATGCGATGTAAATTTGAGTTGTTCTGAGATTTGTTCGTTTTGACGTTCGTTAAGTTTTTCCTGTTAAGTTATCATTTTATTCAAGTAGAACGCTAAAAAAGGTAACTTTCGCAGTAGTCAAATTGTACACATCTCATAGCTGTAAATCTGTAAATATCCGAAGATATGTTGTATTTTGTTTTCCTTCAATTTAGGAATAGATCGTACTGACCCATACTATCTTCTTGTAATGTTGAAACTTTTTTGTTTAGTTTGTCTCGAAAGGTTCTGCTCTAATCAAAATGTTCAGCGATTTTCGGCCCTCACTTCGATTATCATGAATCTCCGGAACAAGGAAGTAATGTTCTGTATCATTTGAAGTTTTCTGTAAAGTACATATTTTAGTGAGAATATTGGTTTCATTTGTTTCACCTTTGATTCCTTCAGAAGGCGGAAATAGTCCACCGAAATCAACGGATTGGTTTTTTTCAAAAATGTTACGAGCCTGCACAATTTTTCAGGTACTGATTGTGGTCGGGCTCATTTGAGTCAGCACGGTTTTCTCATTCTTCCTACACGGCAACTATTCAAACGAAGAGCGTCCTTTTGAAATGAGAGAGTTGGGAGCAGAAGGGGGCTTTCCCCTTGACTCCTGGAGCAGCTGACGCGAGCCCAGTCGACTCCCTTGAGCAGAAAATGGAAAGGTCACTCGTCTCCTGAATAGGGATGCGAAATCGGTAGTCAACTATAGATTTTCAATTGAAAGCTCACAATCGATTGCACCATTTAATCGTACTTATGAAATCGGTTTTTCTGTAAAAGATGATAACATTTTTCAGTCAAATGATAAAAAATCATCTTTTACAGTACCCCGAGTACTGTTTTTCCCGAGAGGACTAAGTAATACTTCAAAAGGCCAAAGATCATTTAAAAGCTATACCAGGTAAACAGGTCCTGTTTAATAAGTGAAGCTTGGGGACATCTTTCCGAACGTGGCCACGATGAAGTCGTATACTGCCGTTTATGCTCATCTCAGCCAGGAGTCTATTCATAGCATGTCCACGCGATGGGACATGGAAACAAGGTAACGTAGAAAGGTATTACGGAGAATATCAAAATTACCAAAGCTCGGTAACCTCCAAAGAAATAAGGAGATCCAGGAAATTTCATCTGCTCGAGTAGCGCCCGCAGGCGAAGAGATTTGAGTCAAGTTGATATGATGAGGATAAAATTTAAAAAGATCTCAAATAACCTCTTAAGGCAGTTTTATTTTTATATAATAAAAACAGATGTTCATTTGCCGGTTCCGGCGGAGGATTTGGAATCCCTCATGGAAGCGGAGCGGCGCCGCTTGATTTCCTCCTGACGTCTGGCTTTGGCCTCCTTCTGCCTCTGAGCCAGCAGTTTAGCGTATTCCCTTTCCTGTTCCTTCTTCTTCTCCAGACGCCTCTTCTTCAAAGCCGCTCGGTGCCTCTTGCGCTGGAAACCAACAAGTCGAATAATTATTACAAAAACGTCTAAAAACCTCCCACGATGGACTGAGCTCCTTGAGAAGGTCAGAATCTCATTTCTAACAACTTAATCGGATTCAGCACCCTTTTAACCCCCTCTTTTGAAGTCGAAACCCCATATAGTTACGGGCAGAACTGTTTTAGAAATATTGGAGATTTTGAACTGAAAGCGGAGGGCCCGTGACGTCACACTTTGCCTCGCTGGCATCGAATAGTTTGGCAGAGCCGCCAGAGCAGTGAATAATAAATCTGAACGGAATCGGAATAAGAACTTCGATTCTCGATTTTTGAATGACCTTCTCCAACGATTGACCCGATTGTCGAATTTTAAGGTTGGCTTTTCGCATAGCAAAGTAGGCTAACTTGCATCTTTCAGCCAAACAAAAGATGACTACGTAATGTACCCCCTCCAGACCTCGGAATTCAAATATTATATTTTTCCTAATGAGGTTAGCACACAGTCAGGAAATATGAAGGGTCGACAAGTGAGGGGAAAAGGGGAAATTTGGCGTTGGCCGTTATGACGTCACACTCACGACACCCTCTCCCCCAACGCGCGACGACTGGCAAACCGTCGTGAACTGTCCACACTTCACGTAGGTCGTTGGGCCTTCGCATATGAGAGGGAAGAGTGTCGTGAGTGTGAAGTCGTAATGGCAGCTCCGACAGTGTGATATCCCCATAAGGCCCTATAAAATTTATAGGCCTTATTTAATAAGAGACAGGCTTTCTACAGTGTTGTCCCACTTTCGTAACTTTTGAAGGACTTTTCCAGGAAAATTCATTTTAAAAAATCATTCAAGGAGCTCATTAGGTACCTGATTCAGGCTCACTCAATAAACCACTAAAGAGATTTGTCCCGTAAGTACACTGGTGAACTTGACCAAAACGATCAAACACCAAATTATCACGGAATTTGTATACCACATGCGTATAACTCTCCAGCCACAGTAACAGGAAAGCAAATAAATGTGGTCAGCATAACTGGGCTGCTTACGCCATACGTTGAGACTTAACTAAATAGACTAAGTAGTGTTCAATTTATTCACTAATTAAGTGTATCGGAGATACAATGGGAAATTAGACCACATAGACCGAACTCCACTAATATCACGATATTTGATATCCCACATCCATCTGCCTCCCCAGTTATCGAATAGAACTGACAAGGAAATTAAAATGTGGGCATCGATTCTTGTTTTAACCTGCGTTGAAATGTAGGACACACCTGGAGGACAACTGGGGTGATGAGTCGTTGGATTTTGGGAGCCTTGAAGCGCTGTTTGGTCTGACCTTCCTTCATTGGCAGAGGCCTCTTGATGACGTACTGTCTGACGTCGTCCTCTTTGCTCAAGTTGAACAATTTGCGGATTTTGGAGGCTCTCTTGGGCCCGAGACGGCGGGGAATGGAGTTGTCAGTGAGACCGGGGATTTCCTGCAAATTAAAAGACACAAAATAAATATGGGCGGGAAATAATAATTATTGTAATGGTTTTCCTGTGGAAATAGACGAACCTGTTCGCCTTTCTTGACGATGACGAGAGCCAATACGCTAAGATTGCTGTCGACGATGCACCCGCGAACGGATTTCCTTTTACGTTCTCCCTGCCTCCTGGGTCTGTAACAGGAATGGCCCTTGGACAGGAGGAGACGAACACGACCTGTAAGGCAGACGAAAAGACGTTAAAAATACAAACCGAAAAAGGAAATGAACCGAAATTTTAGGATTAAAAAAAAAGTGGAAATATGCCTGTGGCCCGGATGAATTGGGTAAATATGCTGAAGTTCTTTCATATCACGTTTGTGCCGTCCTTTTAACAAGCCTGAATGCTCAGAGGACTACGCCAGAGATATTAGTTTACTACCAGTAGGTATTATACCTATAGTAGTAACTATAATAGATCAAGCGAAGAACATGGTATGTACTTGCTTTCTCCACCCAGAGAAGATTTGACCCAGCGGGAAGGTATTTTAGAGCATCAAGTGGTCCAGAGGAAAAAAGCACAGATGGAAATTGGCATCAAGTTTTTTCAAACTGCTTCACAGTGCGATCCATGCTTGGGTTGAGGGGAGCCCCAAATCGGGCATGGGGCCCTGGTCTTCTACACTGACGAATCTCTCACAGGTGGTAGAGCTGGATCGGGCATCTTCGGTCCAACAACCAGAGTATCAGAGCTATTCGGGGTAATGGCTGGCATGTTTCAAGCGAAAGCGAACACCACGGGCATATGTGTTCATCGGAGGTCTCAGACCAACTCAAATCCTTTACGAGGGGCAACATAATGAAGGTCACCAGGGCATCGAAGCTGCTGAAGCCCTTGCAAATGAGGGCTCGGCATGTCTTCCAATAGGTCTTGAGCCCTTCCTGAGGACGATCAGGAGATTTCTATTAATATAAATCTCGAAGTGAGAAGCAAACGAGTGAGCGCTGGTGAGAAGCAAAGATACTATTCGTCAGAATCTCCATATCAAGAGCAAGGAAGATGCTCAACTTGAGAGGAGTAATACACAACTGCTCGATGGCCTTCTAAAATGCCACTGCTCGCTCCTGTGTCACCTCCATACATGTTCATACGCCCTTTCTACGGCGGTTTGTATCAAAAATGGCTCAAAACACAGTTTACAATGCGTTTTAGAGAAAGGGTGAGTTGGCTAAATGGTCAATTTTGGATTTAAAAAAATTGGGTTCCTGGTCATCGTACCCATTTAGAAAATGCTCTAATTACTTCAGATGACAACAAAGTGTGATAACCAGGTGATTTGGACGTTGAAAATGGATTTTGGAAAAAATTTCACCTTTTTGACGTAGGATTTGGTCCAGACAGCTTAACCGCATTGGGTTGATAGGGTACTAAGTACCCCCGAATTCGACGCAGAATTTTGTCCACATGAAAAAAGAACTGTATAACTTTTTTGTCGGACGCTTCCTTCTGGATAAAAGAGGCCGAAAAAAGAGAGAGAAAAAAGAAGAGGATGGCGGGTATAGGGCAAAAATTCCTCACATCATCCTCATAGGGCCCAATAGAAGCGATAAAAATCATTTCTAGCTTACCGCAAGTAATTTCCGTTTTTCCCCCAAGTATTTAACTGGACTACAAATCATTTAAATGTACTTTTCATCTCGAACCTGAGACAGCGTCAAAATGCAGCCGAAATTTCAAGAAAAACAAACAATTTAGACCACTGAAATCATTTCAAATTCAAATTCTGTTGCTCCCAGAAATGAATACTACAAAACGACTTCTTTCAGGTACAAAATTTGTCTGGTTTAATCTGGTCCTTAATAATTATTATGGCTTTTCATCTGGTGCGGGTGAAAATCCAAAACTATGTAGTAACTTAGGCCTCTAGAAAGGGCGTGTTCATAAGCGAAGTATCCAACCTTCAACTTTACAACTACAGCTTTCATCTTGGAGAGGGCGTGTTCAAAAGTGTTGGGAAGGGCAAGAGCCCGGCCTAAAACGGATGACCCTCGTGACCAACCTACTGGATGAGAGGTAACGCCTGCTGCTCGGTTTGCCAAGAGCAGACAGGCAATGAAGTAAGCAGGGACCTGCGTGGCAGCTTACCGGACAATCACTCCCCAAGGGACTAAATTAGAGCCCTCGACAGAACGGCGGACAGACCGATGGGGACCCATACCTACTCGTGAAACGTAGGTACGAGAGGAAAATTCGTAACGAAGCAATAAAGCTTACAGGCTGAAAGATGCAAAGGATTTCTCTGTCGGGAACAGCTAACAAACCTAAGCTAGCCACCTGACAGCGGCTCTACACAGGAGGTGCTCGCCAAGGTATTCAACACCGAGAATGTTGCGGGGTTTTCCCTCGCATGATCCTTCCTCGGCTACTTGGCAAAATTTGCCATTTAATATTCGTCTCGAAACCAGTCGGAGCATCCCCGAGCACCTCCGCACTATGAAATAGGCTAGCATCTGCTCGGTGGTCGGGAAATGCCGCATGTGAGGAGCCGCCTAGATAACTAAGCTGGATGTCAAGAAGTTCTTACCATTGGTGAGGACACCCTGTTTCATGGGGAAGCCCTGTTTGTCGTTTCCACCTCCGATCCGGACGACGTACCCCTTCCATTCATCTCCGAGCTGATCAGCCTCAACTTCGGCGCCCATCCTCTTCTCATAGAAGATACGGAGTTTGTGTTCGTCCGTAATCTCAAATAGCTTTTGGCAACCCGTTGCCGGGAATGAGACGTTCAACTGAAAAATAAAAGAGTATTGAATCGACTGTTTACGAAAAGAATGCTCATTACTGTTTCAATGAATCCCCCACGCATCTGAACAGGAAGTTTGCTTGGGACTTAATAATTATTATGCCAAGAAATCCAGACAGACCTGAGATTAGAACAGCCACCCATGTCGGTGAACCACAATTTGGCCACGTCAAAAGTAACCCTGACTTATAGGAGACAACACAGTTCATCAAGCCTCACAATCATTTGTTCACCTCGAGACAAACCTCAATCTTGACAAAATTATAATAGGGAAATAATATTTACAATCCATTCCCGAATGAGTGTACATGGCATGGGGCGAGACAGGTTACTTTGAAACAGTATCCGGATTTATCAACATCATCGACCCCTTACAGTCACCAAATTTTCGACAAAATCAAACGACAAACGCAAATATTATTCGGAAACAAAATTAAATACAATATAATCAGCTCACCTTCATTGTCGGCGGTCAAATTCGGCAAAAGTCACGTCATAAAACTTTCACAAACCGCAAAGAAAAGGATAAGCGAGAGGCTAAAACAAGATGGCGGGGGGTTTATGACAGTGTTGCCACAAACACATTCGTTGATTAGGAGCAGCCAACATGACAAAATATTGTTAAAAAGTTGTGAAAATTTCACAACTTTTTAATGTTGTGCAGCGTTTTATGTTCTACGGAATAAAATTAATTTTACACGTTAGCTTCATCCACGTTTAACACGTTATCCCACTTTTCGTGCTTCAGAAATGCTTCACTAGTGCTTCGCTCTGGCAGCGCTGTCATATTGGCGGCTAAATTTGAACAACCCTGCCACACCCTCCCATTGAGTAATTTATTAATTAATCTTTATGCTCTTGTCGCAGACCTTGATTCAGATTAATACAAAATAATTCCGTGGAAAATTGGCCTATAAATCTGTCACCGTCCAGGTATTTAGCCACCTTGAACGAATCCGATATTTTGATCGGGAATATTCGATAACAAGACGTAGGTAGGCATCATTAAATGCCTACCGCGAATTCATATCAGTACAATTCTTATTGGGTGTGCCTTTGATCCTTTAAGTAGTGGGATTCAGATTAGAAAAAACGCCTTCTTACCGATCACTTCTCTAGATATAATTGCTACAATTTTAATTTCAGTGTTCGATTCACGCGTGTGGAACCTCTCGTAACATTCCTCGTCTTAGCTAAGGTAAAATTTACCTATCAGTTTTAAATGTTACTGAAATGTAAATCTTGAATGTAATTAAAATCTAACTATATTGGCACTGCTGCCCAGATTCATTCCTCCTCATTACAAAATTTAATACTCTAGATTGAGGGGGCCTCGCTTAGCTCAGCCACCGAAATTAACTACAGAGAATTTATTACAAAATTGATAAGGTCAGTTTCACAATGAAGTTAACATCTCAGGGTGAGTTTTCTTGAAGAAAACTCATCGAACTGGGAAGCGTCTCAAGCAAAATTATATTCCGAAAACAAAAACGCTGCAAATTTTACACAAGGGTTTATTATTCTTTGATATACGTTACTTGTGCAGAAATTTAATTCTGTCAATGAAAAAATTAAAAAAATTTTTTTTTTGGATTTTTTTGTTCAAAAATGTGTTTTTTCAAAATCTCTGTATTTTTTACTCGAAAAATATTTAACATCCTGGGATCCTTAAAAAATCCCATTTTTAGCCCCACGAATGCCCTAAACATCGCCCCAGTGAAATCGGATCGTTCCGGGACCCCAAAAAATGGATTCTACGTCCAAAAATACTTAGAAAACGACACCTAACTCGATCCCATAGCTAAAAGCCTTCAAAAAACCCCTCCCGTAGCCCCATTATAGCCCCATAGCGCCCCACGGGTTTGGGCGATCGGACTGAAAACCTTGCGGGCACAAGTAGATGGTAAACCAAGTATTTTGTCGAAATTTCAGATTTTTAAAAAAATTCCTACTGCCCAAAACGGCCTGGACGGCGGACGGCGGACGGACATTTCGGATTTAGAATGTAGACCTCTTGAAACGGATAATGTCAAATTTTGAGCCCGATCGGAGTCGTCGACCCCCGTCGCGAAAACATAGGTGTATTATTCCAAGAATAATAAACCAAAAGAACATCTCAACTGTTCGTTCATACGATTCACGAAAAAAAAAAAAAAAAAAAAAAAAAAATCCCCGTAGAAGAAATAGCGTTGACTGAATGGAAATGACTGGAGATGATAATATTACCTATAAACCTTTTTTTTCTGTGAGATATTTGGACAGGTTAGTGCTGTGGAAACTGCTATAGAGCCGTTAGGCTATCAGCAGGCCTCCGAATTCTTAAGGAGCTCCACCAAGCGGGGAGTTAACTTACCGCCTGGCCCACGGATACTAAAGTAGTATTAAGTACTAAATACTACTTTAGTATCCGTGGCCTGGCCCACCTCCCAGCAACCGCGACATCCTCGAGTTCGACACCAGTCCAAGGGGGACGATCAAAGACGAGAGAGATTTCTGTAGTTGATCTTCAACACTTACTAACCGATAAATTATTGGCTTTTCGACACCATGAGATATTTGGACAGATGTGGGACACAAAACTACAAAAACGGACATTCGGAAAGGAAAAAAAAGACATTCTGAAACGTAGGTAAGTATACCTAATGTCAAATTTTGAGGCCGATAAGTTTCGACTCCGTCGCGATTACATAAAGCGTATTATTCCAAGAACGAATATCAGGAAATAAATGCATTGAAGGGAGTGAGAGGGAGCCATTATCTGCAGCTGGGTGGAGTATTCCATCCTCATGGATTACGAATTAACCTAACATGTATGATATGATAATACACAAATGATGATACCTAATATACGTGATATGAAACAATTTACAATATATACAATATAACAATTTACAACCGGGCATCATTCTGCCTCTAAAGGTTTTATATAACGTGCCCTCCTCCACAACCCCTTATAGGCACTCCCAACCTCACATAACGGTGGTTATCTTTGCAACCAACATAGCTATCTTGCATAGCTGCTTGACTGTGATTATCTTCGTAACCAACCCAACTATGCCTGCTATACAGCCAGTGGCTTCCTCAGAAGGCCACAACATTATATACAACACGGTTTATACCTATGTATCATGTAAGTGTCAGGATATTTTACCACCATGAAATATCCATGTACATCATGTACCATATGAGATAAGAACTTACCGAAATTTCCCATGCGCACAGGACACTGTGTTCAACAATACTGCGTTCCTCCCCTTGGGTCAGGTGCGGGCTCCCCCTTCCAGTGCGTCCCCCTCCTCCCAGGGAAGTCGGGAACTTCCACTGCGTAAGACCACTGAGAGATTCCAGGAAATTTACCAAATGCGTCATTACTCAGCTAATCACTACCCAAACCACCACAATCGCTAGTGAACTAGCGACAGGTGTGCCATCAGAAGGGAGCTGAATGAAGCCCCACATGAAAGCCAGTAAGTTAAAAGTTTCTCTCACCAAAATTTGATCGAAGCAGACCATATGTACTCAGCTGTAGAGAATGCTCTCTCTGATCGTATATTCCCCAAGAATAGCAAAAATATTGTGAACTACCTACAGCACAACAGGCATGAGAAGGACTTATAGTCCAGTCGGTATAGGATTTGGACCTGGAAATAATTCGGGACAAAACGAAACTTTTAGAGGATGTGTATGGGTGCCTAGTAGTAGTAAATTCGAAGTTTTCTATTAAAAATACCCTGTGGAAAATCTGTGGTGGCCGAAAAACCGCGATTTATTTGCAGTTGTTTCAGTTTTTCGCCTATAACTTGGAAACGACGCATCCTACAGAAAATGTTACCCTTTCCAAAATAAAACAGCATAACATTTGGCGTCGAATGACCTCCTAACGCGTCAAAATCAGTCTGGCCGTTCAGCCGAAATTGATCGTTAAAGTTCGTAAATTTTTACCAACTTGGCTTAAAAATGGGTTATCTTCGAGTTTGAAGGCCTATCTCAAAAACGGCTAACCCAAACGTAAGATGTCACATAATGAAAGTTGTTGAGCATCAAATTTCAAGTTGGAAAACTTCCTAACATGAAATTTTACTCACCCTAGCGCTGAGATACAAGGTGTAAACCAAATGAAGTTGTGCCAGTAAATTTCTGGTAAAACTGTATTTCCTACCTAATGGAAATACTTTCGAACCCCACATCATTCATTTTTGTCCCTAACTTTCATTTTTCACCATATCTACGTATGAATACCAGGCGCGACTCGTGAGGGAGGCAGCGTCGCAACTGCACCCCCTCGATGCAGAAGGGCGAGAGAGGGGGGGGGGGGGGCTACGTATTACCTACCTAATTAGTTACCTCGCTAAAAATGAATCAAAACTCGGCTCGAAAATCCACGTAAGTTCTTGTAGACCTTACATAGTTCGCGGAACGTCTGAAAAGCCTGTGTTGATAGTGCAATGATAACGGGAGCACTGCCCTTCTTGAGACGATTTTTTTGCATGGACCTTATGGAACAACGAACTAAGTGTGAAGCCAGAAATGTCGAAATGTGGGGCAGTTCTGGGCACTGCGCACACCCTTCCTTCTCACCGGTCACCAGATGTTAAATCACCTCCACAATCAGTGTTGGCAGTCTTCGTTCATGGGCAGGGAATTTTCGTTTGTAATGAGGGACTTTTTCAGGATCTAATCTGTCTCAAATCATGGAAAAAATAGGGGCTTACTTTTGAAATATTTTGAAAACTTTTTGGTGTTGCTATATTACTTTCTACGGTATGAAATCATAAAATTTCGATCGACCAAGGTTTCTGATTTTTTCAGTTTTCCCACAAAGGTATTTTTTACCAGAAGCAGCTTCTGAGGGGATGGCATCAGGGGTTTAGTGTGCTTCCATGTTTTCTGGGAAGTGTTTTCTGAACTAGGTGATCTGCGTTTGTCTCATTTATAAGTTTTTTATTCGTTCGTTTCATTGTTCATTTCATAAAGCGTTTGTTGGATAACTCTATTGATTTCATCTTGAGGGAGTTTTCCCGTTTAGGCGTGAGTGATAAGTGTGACATTCGCGACATGGGACGGCCAACCTCACCTTTACCAGGTTTGCAGCGTGTACCCAGGAAATGAAAGGAAACTGGTAATAGTTAATTGGAATTTTTAAACAAACAAATAAATAAATAAATAATGAACTATAGCAAATCTTGATAGTAGGTACTTTTTATCTGTGTTGGGTGCAATAATATTTTCATAAAATATTATCACGAATCCGTGACTGCACCCCCTTGTTCTGCCATCACCAGTCGCGCCTGATGAATACCCATATACTATACGTACAATGAATACCCCCCCCCCCCTCCCCTGCTCATCGCGAAAGGGGCCATTAGATGAGTACCTAATTGTAATGTTGTAAGGGTTTTTCGGCCACCTCAGATTTTCCACAGGGTATTTTTAATAGAAAACCTCGAATTTACTACTACTAGGCACCCATATAGGTACATCCTCTAAAAGTTTCGTTTTGTCCCGAATTATTTCCAGGTACCCCCCGTATTTCACCCTATACCGACTGGACTATTAGGTATACCTATATGAATCACAGGCAATGTGATTTACAGTGTGCACGCTGTGATTCACACCATAGAAAACGCGGCTTTTGGTTTATTATTCTTGAAATAATACAGCTATTCGCGACAGAGGTTGACGACTCCGATCGGCCTCAAAATTTGACATTAGGTATCCGTTTCAAGAGGTCTAGATTCCAAAACCGAAATGTCCGTCGGCCGTCCGGGCCGATGGGCAGTAGGAATTTTTTTAAAAATCTGAAAGTTTGACAAAATACTCGGTTTACCATCTAGTTGTGCCCGCAAGGTTTTCAGCCCGATCGCCCAAACCCGTGGGGCGCTATGGTGCTAAAATGGGTCTACGGGAAGAGTTTTTGAAGGCTTTTAGCTATGGGATGTCGACAACGATCGTTTTCGAAGTAGGTATGTTTGGACGTAGAATCCATTTTTGGGGATCCCGGAACGATCCGATTCCACTGTGGGGATCTATAGGGCTTTCATGGGGCTAAAAATGGATTTTTGAAGGATCCCCGGAGGTCGAATATTTTCCGAGTGAAAAAAAAATTGAAGAAAAAAAATTGTTTTGCAAAATGTTTTTATTGACACAGAATTAATGTTCGCACGAGTACGAGTTTGAAAGATCCCAGAAGGTTAAATATTTTTCGAGTAAAAAATAAAGAATTTTTGAAGAAAAAATCTTTTCTGAAAAAGATCCAAAAAATTTTTTTTCCAATTTTTTCCATTGACACAGAATTAAATTTTTGCACAAGTAACCTGTATCAAAGAATAATAAACCTTGTTTGAAATTTTCAGCGTTTTTTCCTTTCCGAATGTCCGTTTTTAGAGTTTTGTGTCCCACATCTGTCCAAATGTCTCACAGGAAAAAAATTCGTATATATATTTTTTTTTCAAAAGTATTTCCTTAAGACACAGAATTAATTTTTGCCAAATTAACCTATATAAAAGCTTAATAAACCCTTGTGTATAATTTGCAGCGTTTTTCTTCACCAGAACCACTTCTGGTACCTTTGCCGACACCCAAGCCGCTCTCGGCTCCTTCAATCAATAATTGATTGAATAATTATTATTTTGCGAGTAAAAAAATTAAAAAAATTTTTTTTATTGACAGATTTAATTTTCGTACAAGTACTTACATCAAATAATAATAAACCCTAATGCAAAATTTGCAGTTTTTTTACAATTCTTTTTTAATGTAAGGGATTAACGTGCAATCGATGGGACACAGGTGTTCAAGGCGACTGATTCTTTTGTAGACCACTGGGGAGGTTGTTTGCCTACTAAAGTGATGCTGGAGAACTATGGGAAATCACATGTTATGTAAATGAAATATGGTGCTACTATCACTCACCTAGTATTATTCACACTCAAAGCAAGGGACAAGTGAGGGACTAACTTTGGACCTTTTGAATTTGAATTTCATCTTGAACGTGAGTGAATATATCGACTGGAAGTGACTTGGCTCCAAGGTGAATACATATTTTGTTCAATGGAAAAAGAAATCATAGGTAGGTACTCAAAATAACACACGGACCTTACAATCTCCTGAGGACATAAATTCTACCCTTTTTGGGGGAATCACCCGGGTATTCTTCAGGGGTGCGATATTTTCCTTTCAATTCAATTGAATATGAATTCGTTAGTTTGGTACATTGCTTGATGTTGGCTGGTCGAGCCTGCTCTGGCACTTGTTGGCAGCCCTTGGAGAGATGTGTAGTGGGTACCCCTTTGCTGACTCCAACATAATTAGGTAGTTGTACTCCATGTCTTCGAATTTCATCGCAGTTGTGAAGTGAAACCTCCTCAGAAGGATCGATAGAAGTACTTTAGCTTGAATTACAGCGAACGTTTTTCCTTTAAGTGACATCGTCATTAGAACACATGGGTGAGGATATCATAACGGAACTTCTGTCATCTTGGAACCTTATACTACTGCTGTTACCTACCTGGACAAACTCGAGCGCCGGCACTGAAGGGTATAAAAGCTCCTTTTGGTCTTTTGGATACGTTTTCCGGAAGAAAATGTTCAGGATAGAACTCTTTGTGTTTCTCCCAGTATTCAGGCGATGTATGGGTGACATGAAAAAACATGTACACACTTGATCCCTTAGGAAAAACCAAGCCATCTGCAAAGATTACGACATGGTGGTGGTTCAGAGATAGGGTTGCTTCAAAACAGTGCGTTACTTATGTACGCTGAAGTTAGGCATGTCCTCACCAAAAACAGATTTGGCGTTGGCTTCCCTAAAAATGCCTGGAACGCCAATGTGCCTGAGTGTTTCCTGGTACACCATCCACAAGAAGCCCATTTGAGCAGTCTCTTCGTTCGTGGGAGCTCTCAATGTGTCTCCCATGATGTTCACTTGCTCTTGGTACGCTTTCTCTTGGTACTCGGGGTGCATTGCCAAGAACATAAGGGCAGATGACAAGGCTACCGAATTGGTGTCATAGGCCTGGTCAACAAGCAATAGGCAACAATAACAGTAATAGGCAGTAGGCAGTAACAAGCAATAGGCAACAATAATAGCAATAAGTAACAATAATTATTATTGTTAAGGAAGTTGGTTACTGTTGGACACTCCGTACATCGGATTTTGGGCGTGTACGTACATGAGTTTTTGTTCCTAAATTTGATTTTGGTTCATGAATTGATTTTTGTTGTGTTTGGCGATAGGCCACTAGCCAGTAGAATCACTTTAACCCAGCTGCTCTTTTATTCCCCAAATTTCCATGGTCTTCGACGGGATTCGAACCCGTGGCCTCAACAGAATGCAGCGTGTAGTAGCTAACGCCCAGAACCACACGGCTAATCCGGCCGCCTGCTTTAGTTAGGTAGGTACGTGAAATATAATTTCGATTGAAAATAAGGTTACACCACAGAAAAGAGAAAGTTTTTCTCTTTCCAAAACACTGGCGGTGTTATTTTCTTTTTTATGGCGGAATAAGTGCGGTAGCAGCCGGCGAAGTGAACGCAAACCTGCCATTTCGCAAACTTTGACTACCTGTGCAGCGGCAGAAACGCGACGAATCGGTCTGCAAATTCGTGGAAAATTTTTTCTCATCTAGGGGTACAACATATTCAAAAATGGTTAATTTCGGAGAAATATTACTATTATTTTTGTAGTTCAACCTTCGACATGGAATGCCCCATATCGTCGTTTTCAGAGCAACATGGCGCAACTGCATTTTGGCTACTTTCTAGGAGAGACAAAAAACTGATATGGAACGTCGTTATCGACATGACTGACCATCTCAAAATGGGCAACATGGCACTACATCAAGAGGTACTTTTCGGCAACTATAATATTGTCATATTATGACAATAAATCATCCTAGAAACGAAGAAAAAAACGCTGCAAATTTTACACAAGCGTTTATTATTCTTTGATATGGGTTAATTGTGCGAAAATTTAATTCTGTCAATAAAAAAAAATTTCGGGAAATTTTTTTTCGATTTCTTTTTTTTCAAATTTTTTTTCAAATTTTTTTAGGTACTTGAAAAATAATTGACCTCCTGGAATCCTTCAAATATCCCATTTGTAGCCCCATGAAAGCCATATAGATCGCAACAGTGAAATCGGATTGTTCCGGGACCCCAAAAAATGGATTCTACGTCCAAAATTACTTTGAAAACGACAACTAACTCGATCCCATAGCCAAAAGTCTTCAAAAAACCCCTCCCCTAGCCCCATTTTAGCCCCATAGCGCCCCACGGGTTTGAGCGATCGGGCTGAAAACCCTGTGGGCACAACTAGATGGTAAACCGAGTATTTTGTCAAAATTTCAGATTAAAAAAAAATTCCTACTGCCCAAAACGGCTCGGACGGCAGACTGACATTTTGGTTTTGGATTGTAGACCCCTTGAAACGGATAATGTCAGATTTTGAGGCCGATCGGAGTCGTCGACCTCCGCCGCGAGAACATAGACAGGTCTATGTTTTCGCGATAATACACCTGTGTATTATTCCAAGAATAATAAACCAAAACTGGCGGTATCTAGCGGCAGTTGTGCCATGTTGATATCCAGAAGAAGTTGTGCGTCGTTGTGCGAAGAAACTAATCATCCAATCAGAAAACGGATATCACCACTCGATCCAGCGCGAAAGTTTGAATCTATGGTCTTTTCACTGATTAGATTAGATTATATTAGATTGATACCTGAGAGGGTAAAGAAGTGGGTTCCTAAGGGCCCCCACTTCCCGCACTTAGGCCTATAGGCCCATTGTGCTACCTCTCGGAGTTACTATGGTAGGAGTTCTGTGCCCTTGAAAAGGTTCAATAGTCCTCCTACCAGGTCCTTTCGCGCCAGTATCTCTCCCCGGTCCACAGAGCCCAGAGCAAGATACCTTCTGCGCTCCAGGGCCTCACATTCAAAGATGAGGTGGTCTGCTGTCTCCTCCTCATCTTTGCAGAACCTGCAGGTGGGTTCATCATTTGTGACCCCTATCCTGTGTAAATGCTTCCTGAAACTTCCGTGTCCTGTATACAGGCCCACCATGAATCTCAGTTGTGGCCGCCGTAGGCGGAGGCTGCCCTCTTACGATCCAGCCGACCCAGCATGGCGTGTCCATGCTGTTCGTGCGGGGTTCTTTCCCATCTGCGGCTGTGCTGTGACCGCTGCCACTGGTCCACAGCCCCACGGAAAAGCGCCCCCTAGTCTGTTCACTGAGAACGGAGAGCAGGCGGCAGGTGTACTGAGCCATCAATGTCGCCGGAATGCCTACCTGATGGTCCGGGCCACGCCCTTCTTGTCACTCGCATTCCCCATTACTCGTATCAAGTTATCAACCATCAAAGTGTTTTCTTGTCAAATCTGATACGTAGGGAACTTCTTCTTTTTTTTTTTTTTTTTTAATTTTTTTTAGTATCTAGTGGCATATATAAACCATCTAATATGGTTAATATACCCATCTTTTTATTTTTCATACCTCATACCTCAATGCTCAACGACCAACAGGACCTCCTCCTCCCTTCCATCCATAGGAATGCAACCCTCATAGCACAGGTAATATGCGTTGTAGCTATCTGTTGTTTGCTTACAACGTTGCTCTCCTGTCTCGGTGAACGGACTATAGAACTGCATCTGACTCAAAACTGCTCTGACGACGACGATATATTATAATACACGAATATTATGCTGTTCACATACCGCAACAATAAAGTCCACGGGCATTGAGAACCCATCGTGCATTTCCTTGAGAGTTTGTTTTTTTACAACATCGGTGTAACATTCTGGTTCAAAATTAGGGTCTGAAATAACATAAATTCCTGTCACAAAATGGGTCATTGTAGTTTTACATCACCACCAAATAACACCCCATCGTAAGTACCTTCAGGGTCCTGGTGATATTTCGCCAAAATGGACTTTCTACATTCGAACAACTAAAAGAGAAAGGTCTTGATTACATACGTTTATATTGCTGAAATTGATTAAATGTTTACTTAAATTTTGAGTTAACTCACTTTTTCCCCAAACTGACGTATTTTGTTTTGCAGTGATGTCAACTCTCTCTTCGTTTTTGAGAAATGAAAGAGCCAACTTATTTTATATTGGACGTTGATAACTAATTTAAACCACATTGTTGAGAACCTGAAAAAAAAAAAAAAATAATTTGAAAGATTTGTAGCCATGTTAGTTACAATTGGATGGTTCCACTTACATGTTTCCCCATTTGAGGTCAAACCCTAGCAGTTTCGCATGAGTGCTGTCCATCCCCATGAAGGCCTCTGAAGAGCAACGTGATTAGATTATGCTCTGCAATACATCATATCCCTGCAGTGATGCCATTTTGGTACGTACCGAGAGTGATATCGACCATCCATCGTTGCATAAACGGGTGAACGTCGAATGTTCCTTCGACGTTACTGAGCGACTCGCAAAGTTCTTCGCTTTTTGCAATCATGACGTCATAATGATGTTCCACAACGGTGTTCGACTGCAGAAACTTATTTAGAGGCCTTCTCAGTGCACTCCACCCGGCTCCTGAAAGAAAATGTTACGTGTTACGTGTAGGTGAAATACAGGCCAGTCGCCAGAGGGTTTGATTCGTGCAAGAAATGGTGTAGAAGCTTTGATTTGTTTAAATTGTTGTTATGGGTCTGAACAGCAGAATATCAAAAATGGTAGCAAAAATTTTGCTGGGAGAACTTTTGGTGGCCAACAAATCTCGATTTTTTCGGACATTTTCCATTTTGCCACCTAGGTATAACTCGAAAACTAAGCATCGTCCGAAACTAAGAAAACGTTTCGGGAACAAAGTTGAAGGGCATAAAATTCTGCGTCGAATGACCTCCTAACACGTAAGAATCGGTTTTGGCGTTTAGCCACAACCAAGCGTAAATATATGCAGTTTTTCCATCTTGGAAAAATGGGATTCGCTCATGTTTCAACCCCTGTAAGTTATGAACGGCTAATGCAAATGAATTGGCTCACAATGTATGTTGTAGACTCTACAACAGAGCATCAAATTTCGTATTAAGAGAGCACCTGAAATTCAAAAAAATACTACCAACTGAGAAAACGAATTTAAACCAAAACATGAAACGCCCAATCTGAAACCGCTCGGTTCTCCAAAAAACCACGTTTTTGAAAAAGTTTTCGGCTGTAGTGCGGAAACTATAGGTACGATTCCCAAATTTTTTTTTCCTGTGAAAGCTGAATACATTCCTCATCGCAGGCTGCTCTATGTGAAATTTTTATTTGAGCTTTGATAAGGGAGGGGCCAAGCATGGCGAAAATTGGCATTTGGCAATTTTCCCGCTGAATACCTATTTTTTCAGGAGGCATTTTACGGGGTTTTCCTGAGATCTCCGGGAAAATCCTAATATCAATTCTGAAACGAAATTTATTCAGCTTTTGCGTGGGGAAGCTTTTGGTTGGAAAAACACGAAACCCCCAAATAGGCGCTTCCACACATCAAATCTGACTTATTTATGAAATTTCATCTAAATCGGGCTATCCGTAACAGATCCGCTGGGGCGTTTAGAATAGAGAAGTTTTGCTCAATTGCCCACGTTTACGCTCTGCCCAGAGAACTACCCCTCGCCCGAGGATTACTGGATTAGGAGGGTGATAGCTTCACTCACTCCACTTTAAGGCCGCTCCAGTCGGAGGCCCGAGGTGGACTAGCTGTTATGTCCCCCTCTACTGCTTTTCATGCCTCCAACACCGAAGTGATGGCCTGAACGTTACATGGGTAGGCATGATGGATACGGTCCCAAGAATAGAGAAGACTGGTTACCCAGGCTCTCCTAGGTTGCTGAGCTCTTGCCCCCCAGCTGGGCTTCCTCCCTCTGCTGCGTCCATTGTCACGCCATCCTCATCCTCATTGCTTGCCGCGCAGCACTTCCTCAATCCGGTGTGCGCCGACTCAATCAGACTGTCACGATTACACGAGGCCAGTAGGCGGTCCAGCTGACTGGTGCCCGCGACTGCCTTGGTGTAAACTGCACTGGTGTCCCTTGCCATGCCAGTCCAGTGGAAACAAGTTGCTCCAGTCGACTGTCCTCAGGAGTAGGTTTTGGGCCAGTCCAGTTCCCCCTACCTTCAAAAGTCCTGAGCTGGCGTGAGTCACTGGACGCCAGTAGTGTTTACATGAAGCCAGTTACTGGCGCACGTTTGCACTCAGCACAGAGAATGCCCAACGCGTGTTTCAGACGTAGAATTAACGTAAAATCCGAATCCAAGATAAAAAAAATCGGGGTTATACATAAAAAAACCACCCTTGCGCGGAAATGCGCACAGTGGGATTTTAATATAGCCTATAGTTGATGGTGATGTTGACCGTTTCAATTAATGTTGTTGGAAACTTGTTGAGGGTCAGTCAAATAAGACGAGATTGTTTTGCCGACGTTTCAAGAGATATATTCTCCTATCATCAGGGCCTAATGAAATGAACAAAACACGAATTTACACGTTGAATTTAACAATTGATGAGACTATATGATAAATTTACAAAATTTAAAAAATTTTACTTACAAGTGCAGGAAAAAGGGCAGCACACGATGTGAGCCGTCGCTGTCGTACAAATATACTAAATAATATGTAGGATGCAGACATACAGAAGGAACTGACAATTTTCGATGGTGGGGGTTGATTTTTTTTTTTTTTTTTTTCCCCTTTAGAAAGTGGTAAACAGAACTCAAAGGATGCCGACTTTTTGTAAGGTTTGAGGGTTGGTCGGTGAGCAGGCAATTAGGCGTTAACGGTTTCATGTCGGCGGTCTCCCTTTGTGGATTAAGTCAGAGTAACATTTACTGAGGTGATTGACATCTGTTCTGAAGTTAACTGTTTGATGTTTGTTGCGTTCAATATGGATCATTTCCAACATCTCCCGCTTGAAAAGGATGGGTTCTTTACCAATGATCTTGGCTTTATTAAATTGAAATTTATGTCCAGCCTCCCTAGAATGGATAGTCAAGGCGGTGGACGTGGGTTTTACTGGACCAGAGCTCTCTTTTTCATGAGTATTTGCAGTATGGCCAATATAGCGTTTGGGACAATTTTGTTGACATGGGATGTCGTAAATTATATTGTTCTGTTTGTGATGAGGGATGGGGTCTTTGGTTTTAGTGAAAAGAGTTCCTACAGTTTTTTGGTTTTTAAAGGCAAGCTGAGCAGAATCAGAATCTAAAATCTTGGAAAGTTTTTCCGATACCCCAATATACCATATTTGGTAAAATTTTTTAAATTTTGTAAATTTATCATATAGTCTCATCAATTGTTAAATTCAACGTGTAAATTCGTGTTTTGTTCATTTCATTAGGCCCTGATGATAGGAGAATATATCTCTTGAAACGTCGGCAAAACAATCTCGTCTTATTTGACTGACCCTCAACAAGTTTCCAACAACAATATAGCCTATATTGTTCGCAATTGCACCCAACATCATATACAAAAGAAAAAAAAAAAAAAAAATCGTCAAAATCCATTCAGCCGTTTAGGGGCACGACAGACGGACACACACACAGTCAGAACCCCGATTTCATATATAAGACAGATAGATTTAATCCGCTTTCGCCATAAAGAAAGAAGAGAATAATTCTCAATTAATTTTAATTCTTAATTAATTCTTAATTATTAAGATCGGATTAACCGTTCTAGAGTTATGGGCAAAAATGAGCGAAAAACAAGTTTTTGTCCAAATTTTCCATTTTTAGCCATGCCTGCCCCTCTTTGGGGATTGAAAAATGAGGGAATCCTATTTTTCAGCCAAGTTGGAAGAAATTGCCGGTTTTTGACGGTTGGTTCTGGCTAAACGGCTGAACCGATTATAATATTGTAACAAAACACTTGAACAATGTTCAACGTGTATTGACCACAACTCTTCCTACTTTTACTCCAGATGTTCCGTCTCAACGGGGAACGATGGGATTCCCTAGCATCCCTGGAGTGTCCTTTACAATATGTAAGGGGATCATTCGACGCAATGTTTGATGCTCTTCAACTTTGTATCCGAAAGGTTTTTCTCTGCGATACTCAGTTTTCGAGTTAAAGGTGAACAACTGGAAAATGTTCGAAAAAATCGAGGTTTTTTGGCCGCCAAAAGTCTTGCTACCATTCTTGATATTTTGTTGATCAGACCCATAACGGCGATTTCAAAAAATAAGAGCTTCTACACCATTTCTTGCGCTAGTCTCCCACCCCCCCCTCCCACCGCCACATCATGATTGCAATCCTTTGGCGACTGGCCTAAGAGGGAAATCCACTATTTCCGCCATTAGGTCTCAATGTTACGAGTAGGTACCATTTCTGGAAAATACGCCGTCCATCAATTGGTTCACATAGCCGTAAATTTCGGAGTCCTTTCCATTGAATTTGGCGCTGTTGAGGATGCGCTGCAACACAATTTGGAGGTCATCATTGGCCGACAGTTATATTAATTCTCAGAGTGAGAACGTACCTCGTTGAGTCTAGCGTCAGCAACCCCAATAACCAACTTTGGCCCAAGCCAGAAACTCGCCGCTTTGTAAGGGAAATCCTTTGTAGTTGCCATGATCCTGACTAGTTTTAAGAGTAGATCTAAAACATTGTTTTAACTATGAAATTCATACAGGAGGTACATTGTAGCAGATAGAAACGGTTTAAAATTTGCATTATCAATCACTTTCAGTAGTTTTCGTCGGCTCACCTTGCATGTTGGACACAGACGCAAATTTCCAGGCGTTGCCCACGATGGGCAAAGTTGGCCTGGCCGCTGATGCTATCGGTATGTTGGTAGTCCCTTCAAGGCGGTCCTTGGATAGGGCGGAGAACAAGCTGTACAAAACCAGACTCAAACTGGTAACCACCAAAGACATGTACACGACGAAGAGGTCCATCTTTAACTGTGGATAATTTCACACTGCGGGTCGAATCGATCTACATAGCAGTCGATCTTACATAGCAGGTTCACCTTAATTCACTGAACAGGTTATTTCAAGGATAACAACAACTCGATCAGACGACTCGTGAAGCAAAACGACTTCTCAAGCAACTTTTACACAAGGGTTAATTATATACCGCTCCTTCACGAGCGGCCAACAGGTTCTGAAAGAAAAAAGGAGCGGCTAACAGGTTCTGACGATACCTAAATATATTTATGATGCAGGTTAATTGTGAAATAATGATTTCTTCTCATCAAGGAAAATGCATCTCATTTACATCTGTCTTGCCCGGATGGCGGACGGGCATTTCGATTTGGTTTATTATTTACGGAATAATACACCTATGTAATAGCGACGGAGGTCGAAAATACTGAATGCCCTCCAAATTTGACATTAATTATACGTTTCAAGAGGCCTAGATTCCAAAAAATAAATGACCGTCCGCCGGTCTGAGCCGTTTTGGGCGGTAAGAATTATTTTTTAATCTGAAATTTTGACAAAGTAGGTTGGTTCACCATCTAGTTGTGTTTTTGGATTTTTATATTTTACTTTTTTTTAAATTTTGTTTTGTTTTTACTTGAAAAATATTTGACATCCTGGGATCCATCAAAAATCTCATTTGTAGCCCCATGAAAGCCCTATAGATCGCAATAGTGAAATTGGATCGTTCTGGCACCCCCAAAAAATGGATTCTACGTCAAAAATTACTTTGAAAACGACAACTAACTCGATCCCATAGCCAAAAGCCTTCAAAAACCCCTCCCGTAGCCCCATTTTAGCACCATAGCGCCTCACGGGTTTGGGCGATCGGGCCGAAAACCTTGCGGGCACAACTAGATGGTAAACCGAGTATTTTGTCAAAATTTCAGATTTGTAAAAAAATTCCTACTACCCAAAACGGCCCGGACGGACATTTCGGTTTTGGAATCAAGACCTTTTGAAACGGATAATGTCAAATTTTGAGACCGATCGGAGTCGTCGACCTCCGTCGCGAAATCATAGGTGTATTATTCCAAGAATACTAAGTAAACCAAAATCTGAAATTTTGACCAAATACTCGGTTTACCATCTAGTTGCGCCCGTATGGTTTTCAGCCCCATAGCCCCAACCCGTGGGGCCCTGTGGGGCTAAAACGGGGCTCCGGGATGGGTTTTCGAACGTTTTTGGCTATGGGATAGAGTTAGTTGTCTTTTTCAAAGTATTTTTGGACGTAGAATCCATTTTCGGGGGTCCCTGAACGAGCCGATTTCACCATAGGGGCCTATGGGATTGGGGAGAAGATTGGAATAAGAGGCATTGAGCTCCTTTAATGATTTTTTAAAATGTTTTTCCTGCAAAGGTCGTGCTTCAAAAGTTACCAAAACGGGTCCATATTGCAGAAAACCCGTTTCAATTATTTATAGGGCCTTAGGAAAAATAATATTTAATTATTTATGATTTTATTCAAATATCATATTATGATATTTGAATTACGAGGTCTGGAGAGGGTACATGACATGGGCTGCTTCGTTGTCTTTTGATTGGCCGGGAGATCCCTCTCTCTCTCATCTATGCAAGTCAGCCAACTTTGCTACGCGAAAAGTCGACCACAAAAATCGAAACTCGGGTTAATCATTATAGAAGGTCATTCGAAAATTTAGCATCGAGGTTATTATCAAAGAAGGTTATTCAAAAATCGACCAGGGCTGAGTGTTTTTATTACGATTCTGTTCAGATTTATTATTTAGCGCTCTGGCGGCTCAGTGCCCAACTACTCGACGCCCAGCCTGGCGAGGTGTGACGTCAAATATGCCCGGCGTTCATTTCAAAATCTCTAACATTTCGAAAACAGCTCAGCACGTACCTATACAGATTTTGGAACTAAAAATTGGGGTTTATCGGTTTTAAAGGGTGCTGAATCCGAATATGTTGTCAGAAATGCTGAATTCTGACCTTTTCAAGAAGCCCATTCCCTTGAATGGTTCAGGACGTACCTTGAACGGAGACCTTGGCAGGTGAAGATTTGTCTTTTATTTATCGTTTATAAACGGGGATGATGGGCCCTGCCTCTCATCGGTCCAACACCTTACTTGCTCGGTCCCGCAAGGAAGTTTAATGGGACAAATTTTATTTTTGATAATGGTCAATGACTAACCTCCTCTCCTGGGGTATTATCAACTGCACCGCGACCTACATCAACTGCACTTGTGATCAGCGCCGGATTAACCTCTCGTGGGCCCCGGGGCTGAGACTTAAAAGTGGCCCCCTATATATATATATGTACATATAGGCACACATATATATTATATATTAAAGTGGATCCTCTGGCAGGAGTATCACGTAAAAACCACTAGAAAATCGCGTCTGTCGCTTCACAACCAAAAACTGGGTCAAAACATTAATAAAACTCCGAATGCAGGGCAATCTAATTTTACAACTAAAGTAAGTAAGAAAAAAGTTTCTTTTTACAATAAAATATATTGTAAAAAGACCAATAGGGTTTATTATTCTTTGATATAGGTTACTTGTGCAGAAATTTATTTCTGTCAATGAGAAAATCTCAAGAAAAACCTTTTTTTTTTTTCGAAAAAATCCTTTTTTTTTCGAAACTTTTTTGTTTTACTTGAAAAATGTTTGACCTCCTGGGATCCTTCAAAAATCCCGTTTGTAGCCCCATTTTAGCCCCATAGCGCCCCACGGGCTTGGGCGATCGGACAGAAAACCTTGCGGGCACAACTAGATGGTAAACCAAGTATTTTGTCAAAATGTCAGATTTAAAAAAAAAAAAAATCCTTCTGCCCAAAACGGCCCGGACGGCAGCTGCCGTCATTCTAGATGGCGGACGTCATTGTATGCGTGTTCAATTTCGGTGTGTGTCATTGTATGTGTATTCAGATTTTATTTTTGTATAGGCTGGTCGTGTTAGTTTTAGGGAGGGGAGGAAATTTTGTAGAGGTACTCGCCCTTCACCAGACAAGTAAACGTGGAGAGAGCAACCACCCACGATCCGAAAACTACAAGTTACGAGAAGGGGTAGAAGAGTAGGTAAGGTCTGCTGCACTCTGCAGCCACCAACCACCCGAACACCACAAGTTTCAAGAAGAGGTGAAATAGTAGGTAGGTCTGCTGCGATGACTCCTGTCCCAAAGAATTTCGAGCCAATTTACATGATAAGACCTCATTTAAAACCCGGCGCCTCCACATTGGTCCAACCCAGGCACACCAGAATGGTGTGGCCGGAAGGGACAGGAGGGCCCACTGTACTCCCCCTAGGGGAGATCTGAAGAACAAGGTAGAAGAAATAAGATGTAAGCAATGATAAGTGCACTTCCTCTGGTGGAAGAAAGAGAGCAGAAGGTATGAGAAAGGTTGTGATGGGCCAGAAATGGCCTTAGACACAACCTAAGAAGCTCTGTACAGCGGTTGGCGGACGGTGGACTGCAGACGGCCGACGGACATTTTGGTTTTGGAATATAGACCTGTTGAAACGGATAATGTCAAATTTTGAGGCCGATCGGATTCGTCGACCTCCGTCGCGAAAACACAGGTGTATTATTCCAAGAATAATAAACCAAAAATTTAACAAATTATTTTTGTTTTTTATGAACCAAATGCGGTACAGAGTCCAACCCGCTTAGCAAACTCTGAACCACCGCAACAGTGTGGAAAATCCGCGAGGTCTGTAACTCGCGTTGGGAGTGTAGACATAGACGACTCCATGAGGTTTTCCGATTTTCGAGTAGCTAGTAAGGAAGGTATAGTGGTATAGTGGAAGACTTAGTGGAAGGTAGGTGTCGAGGAGGAGAATAAACAACCTCCCGCTCTAGGATCATTAGTACTGAGAATATAAAATACTGTGACCTCTCTCTCCCAGGCAAACAGGTGGAATCAGATCCAAAGGGTTGTGACCCTAAGCGTATGTACTTTATTATACATTAATTATTATACATTACTAAATATCCGTGTCCGAATATATACTGATTCGCGCCGCGAAATGTCTTTCTGAGAGGAAAGGGGCGTTAATCCGATTACTCACAGCGAGGATCACGAGGAACTTCGTCATGATGTAGGCCGCCCGGGGTGTACTTGGGCTGATGAATGAGCTTACGTAGGTCCGAGGGATGACGAGACGAAGTCCTGGAGACGAACTGGAAGTTCCAGGAGACCCGGGAGATAGTCGACTCCCGAGCCTCCGACTGGCTGACCGGCATACGTTCGCCCTGGCTGTGTGTGATGCACTCTTTTGATGCAGCATCCCCTCAGTCCCTTTATCCGAACCTCTCGTTCATGTGAACGTGCCGAACGTGCCCAGCCTCCGACAGAACCGGCCTTGTTTCGGCCTCCACTTGGAGGCTGGTCAACACACATTTTGTTGTGCAGAGATCGACACGTCCGCCGGTTCCAACGCCAACCGGACCGCTGTCCAGGATCGATCTCGACAGTAGGTACCTAACTTGAAACTTTCCGTTCATCTTCCTCTTTTTCAGGAAAACAAATTTTTGAATATCAGCATAGGAATAAGGAAAAACGGTTTGTTAATTTTTACCAAAAAAAAAATCAACGGTGGCGAAATGGCCCCCTTGGGGTGTGCGCCCCGGGGCTATAGCCCCCCTAGCCCCCCCGTTAATCCGGGCCTGCTTGTGATTGACTGCACTGGACTCCCCCAGCATATCAACTGCACCGGTCGTTTAGGATGGTTTCTAACCATGTCTAATGTCGTGTTTCTAACCATGACTAATGTCGAAATGGTGCAAAAGGTATTTGAACATTCTACAAAATTGTTGTCGTGCGCAGGGATCGGTGTTAATCAACTCGGCAGGCTGTCTTGGGAAAACTTCCGTATAATCAGCTTTGATAGGATGCACACACGCAGAGAGACACCACCGCTCTCGTCATCAACTCACTACTACCCCCCCTGTCGCCAGGCTCTTTCCCCTGGCGTACTCCTTCCCCCCACCACTCCACTAACGGTGGGGCCCTTGGAATGTCGACCTCGCTGTAGCGACACAGGCTCCCACAGTCCCCGTCCGAGCCGTTTTGGGCAGTAGGGATGTGCGATACTATACAATACCCGATACCAGTACCCGATACTAGTATCGAAAAAAGTATGCAATACTATCGAAGTATCGGAAGCAAGTATTCGATACCTACAAGTATTGGATCATATGGGTACTTTTATTAAGAGAAAAGAAAATTTCTGTATTGAATAGGGGAAGTTTGAAAATCGAATCCTGGATTATCATTATTATTATCATTATTGTTTCTTCAAAGAGTCAGAAGAAGAAGAATGATATTATATTCATTTAATAAAGAAAATATTGTATATAAAATATAATTCTACCACCATTCGTCATCTGTGCCTCTCAGAAAACACAATTTGTCAACATATTTTGGTGACAACCGATTTGTTCCTTTTCTCAAAATTCAGTAATAAGTTTGGTCGAAAATTATTTACCTACCTAATCATCCACGAGGTCGATTGTGATAAATGAAAATAAGCAATCTGAGAACACCGCCTGAGTCTAGCGTCGCTATCGTCAGTAAAAACTCCCTGCTTATAATGTTTATGGAAAAAAAAAATTAAACCATGGTTATAATATTTTAGTTTAGTCCAATGCATTTTTAAAAGTAGGTACCTATCCAAAAGTACCGATTCATTAAAGTATCGATACTTTTTGAAAAATATCGACCCAATACTTTTTGATACTTTTTTATCAAAAATGTCGATGTGATATGTATCAATACATGATAATATCATCACACCAAAATGTATTGATACATATTATGTATCAATACATTTTGAAGTAGGTACCTTACATCTCTAGGTTTGACTGATAATCTCTACTAGAGATTCTCTAGTATCTGTGTTGGCTGACAGAGGTGAGCGTGGCGAGTAGATTCCTCGATTTTCGTGTAGGTTATACTATAACCGTTATAGCACCAAGGAGATATAGTACACACAGTAACAACTACAACATCAGACTCAGACGAGACGTTGTCTCATAACTTATGTGTGTGAGTTTTCCTATATAATTTATTGGTAGAGAGCTTCCCTGTGATTCAAGTACCTATAAATTTATAAATAAATGATTCAAGTGAAGTTATTTTAGTTTTAAGTAGGTACATCTGTTTCCATTTGGGTATTTTTTCCGATACTAGAAAAATAATCGATACCAGTAGTAGTATCGAATGGCAGGATTCGATACCAAAAGTACCCGGTATCGAAAGGAAATACCCGATACTTTACCCATATCGATAAGTATCGCACATCCCTATTGGGCAGTAGGATGTTTTTTTAAATCAGAAATTTTGACAAAATACTCGGTTTACCTTCTAGTTGTGCCCGCAAGGTTTTCAGCTCAATCGCCCAAACCCATAGGGCTCACGCTCGTCATAATACTACGAAGTATTCTGAAAGTTGCCCAAAAGAGATTTTCAAACAATTTGAAAAAAAGAATTGTAAAAATAGGTAGGTGCCTAAGAAAAATTTGTTTCGTCAAGCGGATGACGAGAAAATTTGATACCACCAAAAAGTTGCTCCATGAGGCGTATCTGAGCTCCGAAAGTCAAAAATAGGTCAAAAAGGATCAAAATTAGATTTTTCGTACCTATGAATCCTTTCACTTTCGTCCTGAATGTTTTGAAGAAAAAACTATTCATTATAAAAAAGCGAGTAGAAGGGGTCTGCGGCCGGGTAGGAGTGGTTGGGGGGGTTGCTGGCTTTAACCAGTAGGGGGTTGTTCCCAGTCTCATTATAAACTGGTAGGCTCAAGAGAGTGGTTGAGAGGATTAGCAGTGCAGAAGATACCCCCTCTCCTGGACGGCGTTGGACCAACTCCAAGTTGGAGGGATGGAGGGAATTTTCTTGTAAAACATGCAAAAATTGAGGGATTTTTAGAGCAGTTCCAACCAACTGTCGTAAAAACTAACTAGCTATATATAGCTTCGTTAACGCATCCTATGATGTATCTATTAGTCTGAACCACCTATAGTACCTGTAACAGTCAAATATTAAACGTAAGCATGGCCGGAGTTCACCCGCAACTGGTTATTTCGTTGCCTTAGTAATTTCAAGGCACTAAATCACCAAAATCCATGGTATATTATTGAAATTACGAAATAACCATAATATTATGACATAATTATCACATTGTGATCCCTTTGGTTTATTATTATCCGAATATTCAACCAAAGTTTTCGTAACATTGACTAAATGTTGAAAAATTGTTGTTCTTTTACGTTTCGTGGGCAGTAGCTACATTCCGAAACAGAAATGTCCGTAAGGCCGTTCTCATCGTTTTGGTTGATTAATTTGGTTAGGTGCCTATTTTAAAAAATCGCACTATCTACAAAATGAGTTTTCAAGTTGGTCATAACCATGTTTTTCAAAACTTTCATAGAAATATTCTTCAAAAATTAATGCTAGGTATGTTAATTTCAAAAACATACCTAAAATCTTATTGCTAAACATTAAATTTTAATAGTTTCAGAAGAACAGTAAATGTTAGGCTAAGAGGCAGGCCCTGGAAGAAGGCAGTTCGGGCCCAGTGGGCAGTTACTGTAGCTCCTACTGTAGTCTCAATCAGACACTCACCCCACCAAATCCCCCGCACTCACCCCCACACACCCCCCACCAAAGGCCCAGGTCCTATAAAAAATAAATAAAAAATAAAAAAATAAAAAAGTAGACCTACTTTAACCTGTACATTACCTGTACATTAACAGAAGAGCAATGAGACTGAGACCGGAGGTGGGATAATTGAGGTGGCGGTGGGAAAGGTGAGAGAAAATAAGGGAAATTTCGAGAGTAAGGGTGGGAATTATTCGAAAACGTCTCTGGCATCACTGGTGTTATGAGTCATAGCTTCTTGCAAGTCATTTAGTATAGGTACATCAATTGCAAATTGCTGATAAGTTTGCTAACTTGTTGCAGTTTCAAAAAAAAAAAAAAAAAAAAAAAAAAAATTGTATAGTTACAGATTTCCCCCCTTTTTCCATTTTTTCATTGTTTTTCAATTTTTGTATTTGGGGATTTTTTCCGCCCAGCAGGATTTTTTTCCGTTTTTTTTTTCGATTAGGTACCGTTCATACACGTATGTGAATAATATTCATATTATGTAAATCCCCTAAATGACTTCAGTTAAATATTAGAGAAAATAAGGGAAATTTCGAGAGTAAGGGTGGGAATTATTCGAAAACGTCTCTGGCATCACTGGTGTTATGAGTCATAGCTTCTTGCAAGTCATTTAGTATAGGTACATCAATTGCAAATTGCTGATAAGTTTGCTAACTTGTTGCAGTTTCAAAAAAAAAAAAAAAAAAAAAAAAAAAAAAATTGTATAGTTACAGATTTCCCCCCTTTTTCCATTTTTTCATTGTTTTTCAATTTTTGTATTTGGGGATTTTTTCCGCCCAGCAGGATTTTTTTCCGTTTTTTTTTCGATTAGGTACCGTTCATAATGTATGTGAATAATATTCATATTATGTAAATCCCCTAAATGACTTCAGTTAAATATTATCAGTTGTGTCAATAAGAAGGAACTTCCTTTCTCCGTGAAGAAGAAGTTGGTGAGCCTGAGATGCCCATAAATGGATTATACGTCAAAAAACCGTTTGATTCGGAGAATAATAAACTAAGAAAATAAATTACTTAGCATTGGTGAGATTCCTATCGGAGGCTGATACAGGGCTTCAAACGTCTCCCCTAACTATCATTAACTGCATAGTATTCTCGAATATTTCTTCTCTATTCCAGCTATGGATCCCTACGGACCTCCTCCACCATGGGGACCTCCTCCAGGCCCACCACCTGGCTCCTGGGTCGAACCTGGCGTCTTCATAGAACCGGTCGTCGTCGAACCTCCCATGTGGGTCGAGCCGTCGATCATCGTCGAGCCTGTTGGCCCTCCAATGTGGGACGAGCCGCCGCCACCACCGCCCGATCCTTGTTGCGACGGTCCTTGCTGTTGTCGTCCATTCTGATTTTTTGTACATCAACAACCTCCACTCCGTAACTGGTGGAACGAATTGAAGTATAGCTCTTTATTTAAGATTATGTATTATTTTTTACCATTATTCACCCTACTCAGCTTCTACTAGGTACTTTATTTTCATCACTACTACGGGCTAGTGCGGTGAGGGCGATTAAAAAACGCTGACAACGTTACAAAAGGGATTATTATTCTGCGTTCAGTGATTGGGATTGGGGTCAAACAGAACAACTTCTCCTTCTTTGCCGAGCTTTCGGTTTTATATTAAACCTTCTTTAGGGCTCAAAGGAAAATAATTTAATTATAGGAACACTATAATTATTATAACTGTCAGTCATGGAAACCGGGTACACTATTTTAATAGTGAAATTCGATATTTATCGATACTTTTATATTTGGAAAAGAATCGAACTTACTTTTTCAACATCCCTAGTTGGGGGTCCCTCTTCTTTTGAGGCGGGCGCCTCTACGGGACTATTGGTTGGTGTTTGTTTGGACTGAAATAGGTATAATATACCTAATATTAATAGGGCATCCACTTACTGCACATATCTTTTACTGCTGTAAGGAGTGCAGCAAATCACTCAGTATGTTGGAGCTGTAAAAAATGCGTAAAGGCGTAAAACTGGGACAGAAAGGAAAATCGATTACGAAAACATTATCTGTGCCTATAGCATCTATGCATGTGGGCCAATCAGGTTGGCTAGACATTAGGTCCATGTGCGAAAGAGCGGATTTTTTTCATCAAGACCTTTTCTGGCCCGGGCGGCGAACGGCGGCAGATTTGGATTCTACGCACCTTGAAACGTAAAATTACAATTTTTGAGGGAAAATAATTTTTTGTCTATACGATCACAAAGACTTATTATTAGAAATAATCAGCCAAAATTGAAAACCCTCTTAGGTTGAAGGGAGTACCAACAAAGGTACATTAAGTATCGATATACTCGTCGTTGCCGTAGTAATTAGGCGTATCTCTCTTTGGGAGATTTTACAGGAGAGTGATTCAGTAATTTCCAATGCATGTTTACAAGGACATATTATGCATGTTTACAATAGCGTATAGTGTGTTGAGTGGTTTCTAATGAATGTGCTTAGTGGTTTCCAATGCATGTTTACAAGGAGATGTGTGCAATTTACCGCTCTGCTGTGTCCACTGTTGAGAAATACGTTATCCACTATTACTTCATTTTCTCCTTCATGCTCACTTCTATGGCCTTCACACCATTTTTAATCGGAAGAACGTAGATTTTTACATGCAGGTAGCTCCCTAACTCAAAACGCCCAAAAAATGAGATAATATCTCTAGGCATATTATGCCTAATTACTGTGGCAACGACGATAATATCGAATATTATTCTACTATGGGAAAATCTAATGCTAACCAGGCTGAACTAGCCTTGAAAAATATCACCTGGGATATGTTTTTGGGTCGCTAGAGAAATGAGGGTGGGTAGCAGTGGATGCTACGATGGGTAGTAGGTAGAAGAATTCATTGGTGATAAAGGTATTTTTATCTAAAAAACTTGAAAAAATTTTCACCACCAAATAGCGGGGAAAGGCCACTTCTAATAGCCCAAATTGCTAATAGTGGCAACCTGACACTTTTTCCCGCGAATGGAGCTAAAAAGATAGCCCAATTAAATAGCAAATTTTGCTATTTAAAGCCCATCCTGGGAAGACTGGAGAAAGTTTGCACGGCGGTGAAAATGTGAAACACAGGGCTCTGGAGTTACTGGGATTGGAAGGGTGAGAAAATGTAGTTCACATCATTCGGGACTGTGATTCACGGTAGAAAAAAAGGCGCTTTAAAGCTGTAATGGATGCCCTAGTAGATATACGTTCGGAAACAGTTGTGGAACGGTTTTAAACGTTTGACGAGGTGGCTCATGCCACTGACAACGTGAGCAGCCTCCTTGCGGTGTCCTCTGGGTAACGCTGATTGTTCTCATTTATGTACGACTAGGGGGGCCGCCCCCTAATGGCTAAAATCAGCCAACCCCCCCCTCCCACCAGGCCTCAGACTTTTTTTTTCAAATTTTTTTACTCAGAAAATATTTGACGTCCTGGGATCTTTCAAAAATTCCATTTGTAGTCCCATGAAAGCCCTACAGATCCCTATATTGAAATCGAATCATTCTGGGACCCCCAAAAATGGATTCTACGTCCAAAAATGACATCAAACTCGACCCCATAGCCGAAAGCCTTAAAAAAAACCCTTCCGTATCCCCATTTTTGTCCCATAGCGCCCCACGGGTTTGGTCGATCGGGTGTGAACGTCAATTAGGTACATGGTGCTAGAACTTGATTTCATTGACAAATTTTGAGGCCGGTCCAAAATTTGGAAACATTTAATGTTTGACCCTCTCGCGATAACAGGTTGATTATTGCTAGAATAATAAACCAAAAGGGGGAAAAATTAATTAACCTGGTTAGCAGAGATGTGACCGGGTCTCCAGTGTGACGGAACGTGGAGCCCATAAAGGGGATGTCTCTTTTCGGTTTCGGTCGCCCTAATCGCTGCTTAGAGACTTCCTTCAGAATGAGATGACGTCCCGGAGCCCATTCCCTATTCCCAGTGTTATCCGTTCAGTGGGATAACACCCTTGGGCTACCTTAGCCTTTGTCAGATTGGACTGGCCACCACCGGGGAAGGTTCATAACATTGTGAACGTGGATGGATACGTCATGTGGACTGTAAGTTGTTTTAGGTGCCTATATATAACTAGAATTTATTTTCGACCTTTCAATTTGTTCATTTTCTGTATCTTGGAATTAACTTTCCACCGGCGTAACTTGAAGGGGAAGAAATATCAAATGAAACGGGCAAAAGGTGAGGGGGTTAACATTTTCACGTGAGGCGGTTGAGATCCTAGAAGCAGCCCTTTCGGACTTCAACAGTTGTGCGGTGAGAGGTGAGATCCTGTGATGATGGTCACGTATTCCATTCTACTCCAGCACTCCAGTATTTTACACTCCCTTCTCATCTTGTTCCATTCCAGCCGGGAGGATTAAAGTGGGCGGTCGGCCTCGCCCTTCATCAGCCAGTCGTGACAGTTCCTCCTTCATATGCATACATTGTCAAGTTTGGGGGGGATCGTAGTGTTTAAATGCAGAAAAAAGACTATGTAGGTGAAAAATCAAAGTCGAATAACTAAAGATATCTTTAGACAATCGACAGAGGGAGAGAAACACCTCACAACATACCAATAAGTTTTGAGGGGCTGCGGAAGCTCTGCAATCTCTTGTTGCCGCGAGGAAAGTTTAGAGGATCAGGTTCAGTTCAGAGAACACTCAAGCTAAGTAGAGCTCTACAACTTCCTATCTTGAGGGGGTGTAAAGCTGGTTACGTATTTGTAACTGAGTTACCAAAATTGATGTACTTCACACGTAAGTGTGAGTGAAGCGAAGGATGTATCCAGTCATTGCGAGCGAAAGTTGGCGGCGAAGGGGGTATCACGATAAATAGGGAGAGGATGTGTTCTTGTGGGTGATGAGGAATAGGATCTGAAGGGGAGAGGTTCGGGATGTGGCAGAGGGCAGGGTATAACATGGCAGAATGAGGGATGGAGGATGTAGGAAAAGGGGGAGAGATGAGATCCCGAGTTATTAGATCCTCCTCAAAAGCTGCGACTTTGAAGAGGCTATTGTAAAATGAGGATTTCCACCTCTGATACTTAACCCTCTATTGTCAGGTATGTGTGTATGTGGCTGACTATCTGACTATGTGGATGAGTACGTCACCAGCCTTCTCCTCTTAAACGGTAGCGCAAATATGGACTCTGCATTTAATATGGAACCCCCTAAGTTACGAGTAGGGTTGAATTCGAGCATATTTTTTCCTGTATAGTAATCATTAAAAGAAGTCTTTTGGTAGTGTTTTCACCTCTCTGGGGCCAACAGAATTCAAATTTATCGAGCATATATATATGCTCCTATAGGAGTGAGAGTTCATATCCTTTCTTCCGAGGCCCCATAAGTTGTAGATTTTTTCGATTCAATTTCCTCTCTGTTTATTTTAACTGTTTTTCGAGCATATTTAAGAGCGCATAAAGGGGGTTTTCGAGCATATGCTATTAAACATGGACACAATCCATCCGCCCGTCAACCCTTCAACACATACTTTTCCCCTCCCATCATTAGCCCCCAAGGGCCCGCAGATTGTGTAGCTAGTTTATCATTCTCAGCAAACGAAGACATGTTTTGACGGGTCCACCAGAAAAATTGTTGCCCAGGAAGGCTCCCAAGAGAGGTTGTTTACAGTGTAAACTTTGTTCCTCAGTTCTTGTGTGTTGAAGACAGATGCCTTGGCTGCCTTCATCGCGGGAGCCTTTACAAGGATCACATGAACTTGAGTTCAGAGGTGACTTGTCTGCCGACAAGACAGATATTACAACACATGATTGACTTTTGGTCAAACATTGGTGTCCATCCCCGGATTCGACGAGGCTGATCAGTGCCCCGACTGATTTGTAAACAGGCGTTTCACTGCCGCCTTAGCCCACGGGGCCACCCTGTCCCCCTACCCCCTCACCTAAGGGTTCTTAATATGAACCCTTAATAAAAGTAATATTATTACCCTCACCAAAAGATCATCATCATTTCAACTTGTTTGGAAACATGGTTCTTTTGAGATATGAATGAGACTGGTTTAGCAGTCATTTCCTTGAAAGGATTTTATGGTAATGAGCTTCTGCAGAGGTTCCTAGTAAAAAGTTATCAATATGACACCGACATGCGAGACCCCCCTGTCCACTGACAGTATGCAAAATATCCACGTACATTTTATTTGTCATACTCCCGATTTTTGTCGTCCTTTTTTTGAACATTGTAATTCATCGCAAACTGCCGAGCTCCACAAAAAAACCTTTCCAGAAGCTGTTATTGAGCGTAGTAATGGAATATGCCACATTATGAGCGAGGCACCTGTTCAGTGGACACTTCAGTAAGGGGTTGAGGGTGGGAGGTTTAAGGGCGGGTTGTGCGCAGGCGGTTTCTCCCTCGACTCGACCGCCTTCAGTCAGCCGCGAGTCGACCTACCGACCTTGTGTTCGATTTTCGACGGTCCTCGAATGTTTTTCCCACCCCCTCTTTGCAATCTACTTTGAAAAAAAGAAAAACTCCCCAACTGTGTTATTTTTTCCCCCTCCCATCGGCCGGAATTTCCCTCTTTTTTTTCCACCTCCCCTCGAGGGGCCTGCGGAAATCGTCTGGTCCTTCCGGGATCCCTATTCGGATTTCCGGAAAATGGGGTCTCGAGTCTCCTTCGGCTAAACCAACTTCATTATGAGAAAAAGAAAGGTGAGTCAGATCCACCAGTGTACGAGTATTTACCACAAGCTATCATGGCGGACACTAAAATGTAATGACAAATTACTCGTAGTGTACTTTGTTTGTGGTGTTCTGGTTGCGAAATTGATCATTTAGCTTCTAGTCATAAAATTATTATACTTCGATAAAATGTATCGTCTGTTGCTCCTGTGAGGCTATTTTCATTTCCCCAACTGGTACAGGTAGGTTTGAACCTTATTTAGCAAGAGTGAAATTTTGATTTCATTCCCGAAATACATAATATGTAAAGGAAAGCAATGCTTTCCTTTACCCATTATAAAATTCTGCTTGGTAAATTCGACCGCTAATGGTTTCCTGGAACAATAAAATTCATAATTTCACTGTAGACGGTTTCACCGATACCACTTCCCTTTCTTAGCAGGCCCCCGTGAAGGAGCAAAAAAGGTTCTGAACTCTCAACCAAGAAGCCTGTTTTTATTGACAACCCCATCCCAATAAGTGTCGGCATTTTGAATGATGCCGTCGTTCGTCGTTCTTAGTATTCAATGAAGAGCTGAATTTATAGTGTCAACATTTTAGGTTTGCTTCAAATTGTAAGTAATTCAACAACAATAACAAAACTGATATTATTTTAACTTATATTTTCCATAATAAGTGCGTAATGTAATACTTTGGAGTAAATATTTGAAAAATCAATAATTGATTTTTATCGATAACTATTATTAATCGCTGATGTTTAGATTGCTACGTCAACCTACTCCATGAAGATTTGTCCCGAATCAATTGCAGCCGTGTTTTGTGACGGGAGTTTTCTGGGGGTTATTTATGATGGGCATCGAACGACCTGTTCACTCATTCGCTTCGTAACGGCCACTAAAACTGAACGGTAAATTTGCGTTGATGTTATTCGGACGATGGCCGCTTCTGAGTGGATGGGGAAGGGGGGGGGGGTACTGGTCAAGTCTCGAGTCGATACATCGATCTTCGCTAAGCACGCACGTCCATTTTTTTCATGACGGGCTTATTTTCTACGACTTTTTTTTTCCCCTTTCCTCGTGCCTGTGGCGGTGTTTTGCACGCACTACGAGAAACTGCCTCGTGACACGTTCAACGAGCTTCGACCAGGGAGGCCAAATGGTCTCAAGGATGCAAAAGCAAAACTCAACATTTCCATTGTGGGAAATCTCAACAAACGCGGACATTTGCAACCGGTGTGCTTAATAGGGATAAAATGGGCTAAATCGCGAGCAACGATCTTTTCAGACGTGGGAAAAGAGACCTCGTCCTTCCATCCACGTCAGAATCAGCAGCTGTTCGGTCAGTCTATTCACAACTTATCAACATCGGCATCGTTATGTCTGATCGTCTTGGATGAAGGTCTGGGCTCGGACTTGGGAAACCCAGGAACTTCCGGGAACGTAGGAGGGAATCGGCCGCAGCTTTGAGGCAGCAGAAGTTGTATCGTCTTTGGACGCCTCCAGTGAAAATACACTGATCGCCCTTCACGCCTCACTTTCAAGTGCCTGTGCAGCGGACCCATAGAGAACCTATGCAGGCTCTGGGAATGCATGATCACTTCCCGTTTCTCCAACCACAAGCGCCGGCGTGATTTTGAACATAGCGTCTGTGGCACTCATGGGCCGCACTCTACTGTTCTAAATTCGCCCGTCCGCCACGGGGAGCGCGGCGCCTGGCGGTGAGATTGGGCGGCCCAGCTTCTCACGGGAGAGGCTTCATCTACCACGACCCGGACCATCCCTCATCTCACCACCAAGTATCCTACACTGATTGTTTTATTGCAATGTCAAGGCAGTGACTTTTTGATTGTCTCCGCTGTCCAGGCTTCCCCTGCCGACAATTCGGTTAGGGATCCAATATTTTCGCCCAGGACAGCTGCCCAGGTATCTATTGGCGACACGGGGATTCATCAACTCCTACCCGTCTCCAAGTTCCCGCTATATCATCTCCTACCCGTGAGAAGTCTTCAACTGCTACCCGTGAATGATGAAAGGAATTCATTAATTCCTAACCATGGGTCAATGTGTGGTATAATTTCAATGCACCTCGTCATCATAAAAATAAGTGCCTACAAAAATATCTCAAACGAAAAATCAAATAATTTTTTTTTGTACATCACAAACACTTCATTATTTGTTGTGGTAGTCGAAAAGTCCTGCAAACTTGGCACTGACACGAGTAGGTACTTAACATACCTATTGAAAAGTGCTTATTTCACCGTTCACCTGTCTACGTATAAGTTTTTCAACCCATTAACATTTTGTTCGCGTTCGGGAGGATGGTGCACCATGGTGTAGCGACAGAACCCATTCGCACAGACGCTAGCTTGCCGTATACCTTCAAGGCATTTGGCAGTTAACGCGCGAAAAGCCGCTTCATAGGTCGACTCTTCTTTTCCAGGAAGTATATACAAAATACTGCATATGCAAAATACTAGAGGAACTCAGCATGTTGTATCTCTGACGGTCAAAATCCAAAGGGTAGGTGTTGATATCTCCGAACTCGGAAGACGGGTAGGAGTTGATACGCTGGCACACGTGGTTTGACCACCGTGGGTAGGAGTTGATGGTCGCCCGGTGACACTCCGCTTGTAGGCGCCGGGAGAACTGCCCTTCGTATGATTGAATTTGACGACCAAGCCTCCATTAGCGACAATTTGCTTGTGGAAGCCAGAGCGTCAAACATGAATTTAACTGCGAGCTGTGGGAGAACCGATACCATCCACGACTCCTCGTGTTTGATATCGGATTCACCTTGAGGAAAGACACACTACAGGACACAAAATTCCTCCTGCCCAAAACGGACGGCGGACGCACATTTCATTTTGGTTTGAAGGAATGATACACCTGTGTTTTTGGAATCTACACGTCTTGCTACAAATGTGTAACAAAATGACAAAATTTTGAGGCAAAGAATAATAAACTAAAAAATTAAACAAAAACAAAAATTTAACTTGATTTTCAACAAATCAAACGTCCTCTGGCAGAGTTCCCCGTGTGAGAGTAAATTTTGAACATTTTACGGATTTTCAATGTAGTACGGTTTTAACAGGATATCAAGCGGGTGCTACCATCTTATGAGAACACGAGAATGTCACATTATCAAGAGGTGCTTGTGCAAGTCGAGTTTTGATGAAGTCATTTCGAATACGGGTGTGAGCCAGGAAGTGGTCTTTCGAACAACTGGTGTTAAACTCGAAAAAAAAAAACCCAACAGGCTGAACATTGTCGATCTACGTTGGGCCCAATTTCATTCCCTCAATCCCCTTGAAGTCAAAAGAGAGGCGAGAAAAATTCAAAGCTCCCGCGAAACTAGAACAGCCCGTTGAAAGGTGCGAGGGGTGAAATCGTTTCCAGGAGGGGCCGTAATATAACGGAGTTGGGAGGGATGGTAGGTGTAAAGTTGGCATGTGGTTCATCACGGATGTACGTGTCTGTAGGTGTGTTGGTACCCCTCGCCATTCTGGCGACTCTCCGGGACCCGCTAAACGGAGTTCGGATCCCCAACAATAGGAGCGAATTATAAGGGCATGTTCCAACTTCCAGTCTACCAGGCTTTTAAGCTTCGAAACTTCGCCTACGATAAGCCCCCATTAAACCTTCTGCATTAGTACCTGTTAGCAGTTCAAGGCCACTGATAACCGCTAGAGTTATCCATTGCGGCCAAAAATGGTAACTTTTCCATGGAGTGTAGTTGCAAGCCTTGTAAGGCAGAGGATACTAAGAACGCATGACCTTCCGGACGTGCAGGATGGTAGGCTCTCACATCCATTAGAGAAGATGAGTATTCTACCGGGTTGTAGGTAGAAACATGGAGCCAGACCGAATTTTCAAATGAAGCAAAAAAAAAAAAAAAAAAAAAAAAAAAACCGTGTTCTTATCCATATATATGAATTCTGCGCGATATTTCTGCGCTATCCTTATGCGTAACTAGCAGAAAACCCGTGCCTCGCGCGAAATATCAAATTCCCATACATCATCTAGCAACCTTCACTTGGAACACCCGTAGCAACCCGCCAAGGCTTCTCCAGTTGTCACAATTTCCCTTTGTTAACAAACTGACTGTTAGGGGTGGATTACGAAACCGCCGAGCACCTCTGGAATGCGGTACGAAAGCGTCAAATATTTAGAAACGATTGTGCCAGTTTTTAGAGAAAAATCATATCGAAAGCGCCGAGTATGAGAACTACCTTTCTGCAAGTACGAAGCAGCGAGCACATACTAAGAACATGAAGGTAATAAGTACTAAGCACATACTCAAGTCTTACGATCTATTGTAGATTATATAAAGCAAAGAGGTTTTCAGACCAGCAAATGGGTCAGTAGTTGCAAGCTTATCTTAAACACAGTGGATAGCAGTGATGTTGTGTCCAGTCTACTCTCGGTAGTGGTAAGACTCTACGACCCATTGGGATTCCTCACTCCAGTCACTTTCACAATGAGTAGCATCGTGCAAGATTCAAGCCTCTCTCGTTGCCTCGTACAAAGGCAACCCGTCGACCCCTTCGATGGAAAACCACTCAAATTGCCTGAAGATCCTGAAGATCATAGCCTGGGTCAAGAGGTGGGTCCTCAAAGTGAGGCATCTTGGGTACTGCAGTTGCTCCATGCGTACATAGGATCAGACCCCAATGGGTAATGATTATTATATATACCTACCTACATATTATTGGTTGTTATTGATGTAGAAAAAAACTTGACCTTTTTTTTTTTTAAACAAATAATCCTAGAAATTGCCGAAAATTGCGAGAATTCACTACGTAACTTTACCTTCCCCGAGAAGAACCCTCCACAATTTCCACGAAGGTTTGTAGGTTCACAATGGCGTTTCAATTATGCTTTAATACCGGCCCTTAATGATGTTCATCATTTGCGTGGCCCGTTCCCCAATTAACTACACTAACAACAATATGGATGAAACCGCAAACCGCAGTTCCCACATACACTGTAACGTTCCTTGAAACACCATCAGGAAAAACACACATCAGAGAACGCTTGGTAATTAGTATTTGAATAGGTCCATCTAATTGGCATCATCGGAGAGATTTCCTTTGGATCACACGTAAAGACTCGAAATAAACAAACGAAGTCACTGTTTCCGAAATTAATCTCTTCCTGGAACATCGTTAAGTGCAATAATGAGCTGGGCATGATTAAAAAGACGTAATTAGAGGCATGGCGAAGTTTCCTGCCCAGGTAGTCAAGGCGAAAGTCTAACTCTTCAAAACATGATTAAAATTGTTTGGAAAAGTTTTAATTGTAGAAAATAAGAGTTTCTGGTGGAATGGAGAGAGATCATTAAGAAAAAGATGGAGTTCCTCAGTGCCTGTTTGGAATGTCTTCATCAATTATGGTTTTGTAAGACCTGGTTGTTGCTCGACAATATCATTTTCGAATTTACGCTTTTGTGAGAGAATTTTTCATAGGATTCCCGTAGTTTTGTTTGAGGGAAGCGTGTTTCAGGAGAACAATGAAAGGAAAGATCTCCGTTGACTCCGTTGATACTAAGTGTGGGTGTCAAATGAAAATAATTTATGATTCCGAAGTCAATCGTTTGACGGGGGGCTCCCCCTAATTTATGCCCACAAGTTTGAGGAGTGATAGCTCACCGCCGTCAGCTCGAGGAAATTTCTCCTATTCGGATGGCGTTGATGTTTGTTGCAGGTTCTTCCTCCCCATAAATCACTCGAGTGTAACGCCAGGGTCTAAACTGCGATTGACTCGGAGATAACTTGAAGCTTGTTGCTGTGAGGCGTATCCTACGCGCTTAGCAACCAGCCAATCAATAACATGCTCGCGATTCGCTAGATACGAATTGCCGGGAACGCGTTGATTCCTCCCCTTCCACAGTTTGGCGGAAACCACGCGCTTCATGCTCCCAACATCTATACAGTCATTAACGCTTCATTTTCATGGATTCCAACGCAGTCGGCTGTCACTCTTCTGTCAAACCTCAGCGCTTCGAGCTGAGACGTTGGGTGAACAGACTCCTGCACAACATCAGGAGCCAAGAGGACTGTCATCTACCTCGACGCTGCGAGCAGAGCGACGGACACACTGGATTTCCCTTCCATAGGTCCCAGAGTTGCGACGCACAGTGGAACCGAACGACCGTATTTTGAAAAAAAAAAAAAAAAAAAAAACCCCGCTGAAAACCACAAAACTTAAAATTGCTCCTCAAACTCATTTTCCCAAAAAACCTCAAAAACCATGTTTTCCTGTATATTTTACGATTTTGAAGCCAAACTAGGATGTTCTGAAAGTTTAATCCCGAAGAGAAGTAAAGCGATATTTTTGATTCAACACCCTAAAATTGAAAATTACTTCAAAAATAAAATATAAGTGGTAGACAATATCGATTGAACACCTTACTGATTGCTCGCCCTAAAATTGACGATTTCCGATTGAACGTTCTAAAATTAAAATTTTCCATAAAAACAAGAGAGTTGCAGATTTGAGTCGAAAAATAAATTTCTGACACAACGACCTCGCGACCAACTAAAAAGCCATTCATGTTCGAACAAACCCACTCGTTAAATGTATGAAAACCACGTGAGTTTGAATCGGCACTGACACCACAGCCAGTTCAGGCCGGTAATGAAATTTACAGAACAATAAGATTAATATGTTAACATCGGAGGGCAAAACGTTTTGGGCTTGCGAAAGGCTGCGCATTTAATTTCCACTCCAATACATGCAAATCTTACTTTTTAATGTTCATCGTCTCTGTTCTTTACAATAGCAAAGTAGTGGATGTGGGAGCCGGTTCGTTTTTTTTATCATCTAGTAGGTATGAATAAACAGCGTAGAAAGTTTCCGATTTTTAGCTTCATTAGCCATACGGAACTAAACTTATTAAATAAATGACCTTCACATTAAATGTTACATTTAATGTCTTTACATCCCTACTATCAAAAAAAAAAAAAAAAAAAAAAAAAAAAGCTGCAAATTTTACCCAAGGGTTTATTTGACAGGTTAATTGTCCAAAAATTAATTCTGTCTCATAAAGAAAAAAAAAATTTTTTTTCTGTACAATGTTTTGAAAGATGTGGGACCTCGACAAAGCGGATTTTGCGTCCAAAATTACTCGGAGAACAACACCTTATAATATAAGACCTCCTGGGACCCTTCAAAAATCCCATTTGCAGCCCCATGAAAGCCCTATAGATCCCTCCGGTGAAATCGGATCGTTCTGGGACCCCCCAAAATGGATTCTACGCTCAAAAATACTTCGAAAACGACACCTAACTCGACCCTATCGCAGAAAACCTTCGAAATCCTCTCCTTTTAGCCCCACAGAGCCCCACGACTTACCTAAGGCGCGTCTAGTGACACAACATCAGACGGCAGCGAGAACTTGAAAAGCGCCTCAGGCTCATCGCCTAACTAACCATATTGATCGGCCTCAAAATTTCTCCTAATTTTAGGATGTGTAGATTTCAAAAATAAAATGTCTCGCCGTCGTCTACGCCGTTTTGGGCTGTGGCTTGTGCCGTACCTTTCTGATAAGTGGGGAAAGGAAATGAAAACGCGGTTAAAGCTTGAGACCTCCTCCCCTGTTCCCAGCAAAGATCGATGACCAGCCCTTCTGATAAAATATTCAGCCTCCCCACACTGCATTGGGGTCTCCAGTCTCTTTCGACCTGGACGTTTTATTTTCCGCGTTCCTTGTTTTATTATGTTTATAAGAAGAGGTTTTTTCGGTTTAGAAAGGATGAATTTACTGCCTCTGGTGAACACTACGTTGGAACTGTATTGTATGCGTTGTGTGGTAGTCCTGGGGCGTCCCTTTGGCCGCATGGATGTAACCGTTACGTTCAATCGACTGGCTGTTTAAATACACCCAGAGTACTAAAATGGGAGGAATTCACGTTATTGTACTACCAGCAGTTACCTTAAACGTGCACTGAGGGAGCTCACATGGGTGTTTTCAGGGCAGTCTGGTAGTTCGATGGGAGGCGGGATTGTTGAGCAATTTTGTGGAAAACGCGATACGAGGCCAAGCAGCACTCCCGCTCTCAGATTTAATAAAGTTTTACGTCCTCAGGGCGCGCTGCAGGGGATATAAAAAAGGTTAACGGTCCTTCTATTCATTTGGACTCGCATTTGGGAGGGATGGTTTGGCATGGAGGGTGTCAGGGGGTGGATGGTTGGAGGCTGAAGGCGGGTAGTCACTTCTAGCGAGAGGAAGGTCTTGCCTTAAAGGAGTTTCGTATGGCGCCCCTTTTTCTTCCCCCGAGGTGGTTCTGTACGTTCCATACAGGGGAAATAAGGTTGGATAAGAGAACAGGAATACGTGTAAGCGCGGGAGTGGAGAGGGGGTAAATTTAATTGAAGGCTCCAGAAAAGATCCCCTTCGGTGTGCTGCGAACAGGGCCGGCCAAAAAATTATGGTGATGAGATGTGTGGAACGGTAAAAAGGGGTCGAAGCAACACGCTGCTCTGCAAACATGCGGAAGGGATTTCAACATTTCATGAAGGCTTTTCAGAAGTAATTGGGCCAAACGTGTGACAACTTTGCTCGACGTTCCCTTCGCAAAGCTTCACGCTTATGATATTAGGATGACACTTTTTCAACAGAAGTTACACGTCCAAACCACGTGGTACCGTATACGAGTAAATTATTTCAACATACTTACCCGTTTACCAGACTTGTGAATAAGTTATTCGACTTCATGGGAAGTAAAGGTTATGTTTGGTTATTGTAGAGGCAGGTTAGAGGGCTCTCTGAACCGCCAAGCTGAAGCAGGTGTGTGGTTTAGGGTGTTGTAGGGTTCAGTTTTCTTAATATTTTGTGAGTTTTTTTTTCGAGCTACACTACACTTAGTAGTCTAGCTAGTCTAGCTATACTACTGTTCCATCGAACTGTACATAGACATAGATTTTGAAGGGTTTGATTAAGCTCGTTTTCAACGAAATTCAGTCCACAGAATCGATTTATGGTATTTTCATGTATGTCCGGGGTCAACACTGCTTCTGACACTAGAAACAACTCAACTTGACAGCTTGACGCGGGGAACCTCCTAACGTTACACGGGGAAGGTTGCAAATTCGTAACTGCCGTTGCAGAACTAGCGTCTCGAACAAGATCTATAACAGTTAATTATTCAATAGTAACTACTGTTGCAGGGGATTCCAACTCCATCAATCGCTGTAACCATGTATGGAGACCCAGAAAATGGCAAAAAGTGAAAATGGCCAACAATTACAGATTAAACAAAAAGGATGAATTTAATTAAATTTACCCGAAACGGGTCGTTTTCAAATTTATTTATTATAAATGTAATTGATTATTATAAATTACAGCCAGGTTAGCCATAGGGCTTAATAAGCCAAACAACGAGCACAAAGTAACAAAGTAGAAACAGTTCCAACTGTCCAACTCTCACAAATCTACCCTGTGTGACATATCTGCATTTCAAAAGGAACGTTCTTTGGTCACCGAACCACATAATAGCTTACCTTTGAAATATTAAAGGGGTTGTATTATTTTAGAGCTCGTTTCTAGACAGTTTCAGATAAATATTCCGGCTGAGTGAGAAGAAAAACCTCGAGGGATCGTCTCCGCTCGACTTGGTCTGACGGGACTCTTCCCGGAAAAACAAATACTTCAGGCGTTGAACCGGGACCAATAGATATGTCGACCGCTGGGAAAAACCAGGGGAGGGAAGAGAAAATTTCACCGTCTAACCGACTCAACTGATGCGGAAAACCGTTGTTGTAGCCTTTTCCTCGTGCTCTCTGTGTAGCGTTCATTGTTTTCCGCCCTTCCTTCAAGGGGGGGAAAAATATCAGAATCAAAGGGGAAAAATCGTGAGTGCGTGGGGGTAAAAAAAGGGGGGCTGGGTCGTAGGGGGGGAAAAGCTTAAAAAAACCCCACCGAGGACATCAAAGGATCCCGTCCACTCACCACCTCGTTTCGCCATTCAAAGACCGGGCTTCCTGAGTGGAAATTCCTATAAAACCGCGTTTAGGGCTTTTATGGATAAAAAGTCGGGTCAGAGATCGTTTGGTGCTTCCCTTGCTGCCACCACTCGGGATGATAATGTTTTTGTTTTAGGACCCTTTCCGTACGGGTCAAATTGAAAATAACAAACAAACCTACATACGAGCTTCACATCGTCATACAGATAATATTATTATAACAGCACTTACCTCCAAGCAACAAATGGCGCAAATTTACACAAAGGATTATTATTATTTTGTACCAGCGACAAACATTGGATTTTATAAATATAGATAGCATATTATGTTGACAAAGTAATTCTGACAATTAAACAACCATTAAAAAGAAACAAAACTGTATACCTTTATAGTGTTAGGGTTGATAAAGGATCCCCAAAAGTGGAGTACTTTATTCACTATTACTTGGAAAACAATTCAATTCAATTCAATTTATTCACAAAATTTGTGAATGTAGACACATTTAATGTAGACACATATACATTTACAATTCGAACGACTCCTCATTCTACCTCCTGGCCAAAGTCCTTCAAAATTTGTTGCCCCCAGTCGCCCCTGGAAGGTCTGGAACCTTCAAATGGATTCTACGTCCAAAAATACTTCGAAATGTAAAACACTAAAAAAACCTCTTTACCTGTCTTTTGAAATCTGCATGTGCCAAAACATAATTGGGAAAACTTTGAGGTGAAATTTTTGGAACCACGTCGCGAAAACGTAGGTGTATTTTTTTCAAGTTTAATATACCGAAAAATTTTATTCGACTCCTCGCTCAGAAAATGGAGGCACGGAGAACTTGGAGACAATCCTGCGACCTCACTAATTAAGCCATTCTAAACAACTGTTGCAGTTAAACCAGCGATGAATGAATCGCGAAATGGTCGTTGCTCTAATCCCTTGATGGATGCAAACTCCAAAAGCCATCACTCAAGCAGGTTATGGAAGCACAAAACCTGCTAGAAAAAAAGATCAAAATTGTCCCCTCTTAAGGGCCAGTTGAGGGCGTTGGCAGACTGAAGACAGATCAAAAGCTGAGTTGGCCGCCTGCCACGTTGTAAGCATTTTTCAGTCAAATCAAGACAAAGGGGGGGGGGGGGGTCTACATTTCTCGGTTGAGGTGAAAGAAGAATATTATTCTTCTTTCACCTCAACCGAGAAAATTTAAGCTCGACTGGACTGACAGAAGACGGCGGAGCAGATATCAGAAGATTAGTATAATATACATTTAATGTATATATATCTATAGATATTATGTACTAATCTTCTGATATCTGCTCCGCCGTCTTCTGTCAGTCCAGTCGAGGTTAAATCGGGATTTAAATAATTTAGGTCTTTGCAGGAACTGTGTACATATTGTCTGATGAAACTATTTGGTTTATTATATTGTATTATAGTTTTAGTATTTTAGTTTTATTCAGAACTCCAGAGTTCTTTCTAAAAAACTCTTCGTCTGAAGGCGCCTTCTATTTTTTGGTTTATTATTCTTGGAATACTACACCTACCTATGTATTCATGTCGGAGGTCGGAAATTCTGATCGGCCTAAAAATTTGTCATTATCCGTTCCATGACACGTAGATTCCAAAAACGAAATCTCCGTCCGCCGTCCGAGCTGTTTGGGCAGTACAATTTTTTTTTTAATCTGAAATTTTGACAAAACACTCGGTTTACCACCTGGTTGTGCCCGCAAGGTTTCCAGCCCTATCGTCCAAACCCGTGGGGCTCTGTGTGGGGCTACGGGAGGGTTTTTTGAACAAATACATGTTAAATGGTCTACTGAATGGAAAAATGTGGGAATTCGCCCTTGCTCTTCTTATAATAAGATCTTTTACGGGAATAATATCATGTCAGAGATATATTATATCTCTGAAATTGATGCAAATTCCCCATTTAGCACACTGTGGAACTTTGCACAATTCTAGATGTCAACAGTCATCCCAGACTGATACGTGACACAATCACAACGCAATTTAAAACCGTTGGAGAAGGTTGAAGGAAGTACCGATCCGAACGTTGCTGCCATATCAGACTCAAAAGAAAACATATCAGACCATGGAATAAGGAAGAGGAATTGTCAGTTGATAGGATGAGGTGGGCTTCCCGCCAAAGACTGCCGAGAGTAACGCACTCTGAACGAGTATCCTTTGTCACTAGTAAGTTTACCAGGAGCCCGCTAGGTGGAGTCCGGCTAGGTGGTTCGGGAGTTGTCGGCATGTGCGGTTTGGGAATATTCGGCGTCTGCCAGACCCATGACGCTGCGGGTTTTCGACTTCCAAGAGATGGGTGGTTCCATACATTTTTATCCCTGGTTCCAAAATTTAATGTTCCAGTGACACCAATATGGTACCTAACACTCCCGAAATCTTTTCTCCAGCCAGAAATAGTTAAATTCGAATAACATTCGGATTCAAACGATAGGAGAGGGTTCAGTTAAAATAAAAATTGAAATTAAAATTCAGTTAAAATCCTACATCAGCGCTCTCCAAACTTGTTAGAATGTCAATATGACTTTGTTAGTCTACTCACCTTATTTGTCGTTGCGGTAGTGACGTGAATTCTTTTTTCTTCGTGCAATTTATTTTTTGGCCGGTTAATGATTAAACTGACTTGCAAAATATTTTTGAGTTGTTGATATCCTTTTCTTCTCGTTCAATAAATTCCTCTGTCGGATTGGCTTGTCCAGTCTTTAGAGTTATTTTAGAGTAGGTAGTGAAAGCGCTAGTCGGGCTTTCACGTTATTCTGGCGGGTGATTAAATTACAGGTATTCTAACATATTAAATAATTATAAAATTATTAAATTTTAATAACATGACTTAAAGTTTGTCACTCAATCGAAGTTCGGAACTTGAAATAATAATCGCCGCAAATTTCAAGCAATTACACCTACCAAAGAATAACAAATCATTTTAACAATACCTATTAAAACATCTGCATTTCAGTTTAGTGTTTGGAAAGTTCAGTTTGGAACGTCCAAAAATACCTCGAAAACGACAGCTAACTTGACCCTATGGCCAAAACCCCTCCCGCTTACCCTATTTAGCCTCACAGAGCCTCACTGGTTTGAGCGTTCGGGCTGAAAACCTAGCGGGCACAACTAGATGGTAAACAGAATGTTTTGGTACCTAACATTTTAGAATTAAAAAATAATCCCAAATAAATATAAATAAATAAATAATAACCAAAACGGTCTGGACGGCGGTCTGCTGCAGCATACATACCTACTTACCTACAGCAGATGGGCATTTGATTTCGCGACATGAAAAGAATACCTAAATTAGGTATTCTTTATATTAAATATCAAATTTTGAGGTCAATAAAACTTTTACCCCCCCCCCCCCCCCCCCCACAATGTCGCGAATACATAATATGGAGATATTATCTACTATCCTAATAATAATAAACAAAACTGGAACTGTAATGGAAGAAGGAAGTTGTTTCGCGGGACTCTGTTTTATTAACACATGGAGCCGGTTCCATGATTCTCACCTCTGAAATAGGCACCACGTAGCGGTTCCACTTGGAACGTCACATCTCTACTGCTTCGCTAAGCGTCTTCCTCGTTTGTTAACCTGTATCATGCTCCAACTTATTCGATTTATGCGTAGTAGAATTATCATCCTTCAGTCATTAGTAGTCAATTAATATTATCAGTGAGTTTAGTACCCAGATAAGTGATTCCCTTTCAAGCTTGCCTTTCGAGGCAAGCAAAACGAAACTTAAGTGTTCAGTAACTTGGTGCGGTTGGTCCGTCAACCAAGCTCAGAACATTCCCCTTCACTCTCCTCCAGCAGATCTGCAGAGGTAAGTTTATAATTAATAATTTTCACTTTCAATTGTTGCCTTTTCAAGTATGAAGTACCTAATTGATGGACGGCGATTCATTTCAGGCAAAAGAGCTGGTTGGATTTTATCAATGAACCTCAGCTGAACGAACGCTCTACGGACTACTCAATCAAAATTTGATTGTGCTCTGTTCACTTCCAAAGCAGAGATTTCCGTACACCAAAAGTATCTTTCCTTACGCCTTTCCTTCTGTCCGTCAGTTCAAGAACGAACCCCCTTTTGATACGTAGTTCCGTAGATTTTAAATTGTTTCCTCAGTCATCACTCATCACTCTTTCAATATCCCCGCCTCACATTCCTCTCCCATATCAACCAAGCACTCTCGAGGAAACTGTCGACCGACAGTGAGTATTTATTTCTTTAATTATTATTATTATTTTATTTTTTTTCGAACCACGGTGGGGATGTGTCATAAATTGTTTCTTTTTCTTTTTCCAGTTGATTCGTTCTCACACGATGTAGGTAACCCAAGTATTAATACGACTCAGACGCCTGTATCATCCAATTCGGGGATGAGGAACGTTCCGCGAAGGTCCCTGACATTTTCATTGGAAAATTTACCATCTACTTTTGCTACACCTGCGAGTGGTAAGTGAACTCGTGTGTGTACTTTGATATTTTAAACTACAGTTCGGCTCTGACTACAGTATTTTATTTCCAGATAAAGAAGGTGCTTCATCGAACATGCTTAAGGCATCACATATTTCTACACCGAACCGTCCTGCTTCAGATATTTAAAGGGCATACCCCCCTGCACCACATATATCAAATTTGGCTGCCCCTGCATTGGTAAGTAAACTCGTGTGGGTAACTACTCGCAGTTTTGACATTGTAAATTGGAATTTGGCTCTGACTCCAGTCTTTTATTTCCAGATGAGGGGCGTGATTCATCGAACGTGCAACTTATTTCAACTCCGTCCCCTCCTGCTTCAGATTTTTCAACTTCGCGCTCTCCTGTTGGTAAGATGGTTTTTCTTTATACATACTAGGTATCTTCGTAGATTCACATAATTCGAGTAGGTATAAACAATTCAGCCTCTCAATAGGAAGGTACCTACACAAGTCTTGGGTGAAATTCGCTGCGTTTTAATTGCACTGGCTATAGCCATATTTATAAATATTTATAAATATTCCTGTCTCATGAAAACCACCTTAGGAATAGGTCGCAACTAGTGGTCGCAATCCCGCGGGATCCCGTGTGGTTTCTAATAATTAGAAGAATTACTCGTAAAATAATATTGCATTAAAAAAAAAAATTTTCTTCACAAAAACGCTGCAAATTTTGCAAAAGGGTTTATTATTCGTTAATATAGGTTAATTGCGCAAAAATTAAACTTAATTAGATGGTAAACTGAGTATTTTGTGAAAAGTTCAGATTTAAAAAAAAAAAAGCCTACTGCCCAAAACGGCACGTACGACGGACGGACATTCTGTTTTTGGAATCAATACATCCTGAAACGTATAATAGCGCCCCCCTCTTTCCGCTCTGATAGGTTAGATAGTATCTGGATCTATAGATAGGATAGTATCTATAGATACCACAAGAATAGCAAAAGTATTGTGAACTACAGGCATGAGGAGGACTTATATGAATCATTGGCAATGAGAATGTGATTCACAAGACAGAAAAATCTGTTTTTTTTTTTTTGTTTTTTTTTTTTTTTTAAACAAAATAAATCCTGCTGGATCCCGCGTTGAGAATCCCGCATTTGCATGATTGGAAAAACACCGCGGGATTGCGACCCCTAGTCGTAACCTACATGCTAAGGGTTTTGTTTTTGTTTTGGACCTGAAAAATGCTAGGTAATAATACTTACCTACAAAATTTGAATCAACGTTCAATGTTTCCAGGTGTGATAAACAATTCACGAAGTACCTACTAAAGAAGAAACTCTACGTAAGAAGTTGCTTCAGTCTCAAAGGCACTGCCGCCTGCTGAAGAGGAAGTTGAGCCGAGCAAAGAAAATAAGTATACACAGTAATAAAAATAAGTATGCACCCTCGTCTTTGATGAAATATCATTGAAGGTGCTGGATACTGAATATCTGGTGTTCAATTATTTTGCGTGAACACTTGGTTGCTAACTATGGAATTCATGAAGACTTCATGACTTAGTCAGGACAAGGTTATTAAACCAAGTTTGTCTTGAGAATGCATTCTCCATAGTTAGACAGCAACACTGGTGTTCAGATCATCCAACCCCCAATCAGTTTGAAAGTGGGTTGAAGTCATTGTCTCTTTCGTCAATGTCTAAGCTTCCAAGCTCTGGTAATTGTGAGGATGAATTGGGGAAAATTTTGGTCTGCGTAAGCAAGCTAAAACCTCCAGCAACACCACACAATTACCAGAGCTCCACCAATGAATGTCATGAGGAGCAGGAAGACTGGATGGGGGAGGCTGTTGGGACAGTGCCGATGGGGTCGATTGAGGAGAATTCCTTTCATTATTGTTGTGGATTTATAATTAAAAAGTTTTTGAACCGCCATAACTGTGGCGAATGTAAAAACGTATTGCTCAGGGGGGACAAAATATTGTCGGAAGATTATCAACTCTTCGCCTATTTCAAAGCTTTCAGTGACGTTTTAGGTGAAGAGTTTGGCCATTTAAGCCTTCCGACGCAGGCTGCTTACATGTTTTTAAGGGCTTGTAAGCTGTTTTTTTCTCTTGGTTTCATACCGTCCTACATCGTCCTGGAATTTCACAGATGTTCCAGGAACATTTCAAAAAGAAGGGGTGATCAATAAACCTGTGTGGTTCGGCTTCAGAAGAGAGTTTTATTAAAATATTTTTAAAATATTGAATATTTTGGGAGGTCAGGTCCCTAAATAGGAAATTGGGGGATCCTGAATCTGCAAAGAGAAGTTCTATTAACAAATTGAAAAAAGTAGTAAAATAACCTAATTGTAAAATATTTGTAAATTGAAAATAGTAAAATAACCTAATTGTAAAATATTTGTAAATTGAAAATAGTAAAATAACCTAATTGTAAAATATTTGTAACATAATTGTAAGTAATTGTAATTTGTGAAATAATTTCCAAAATTTGTAAAATAATCATTGTTACCTTGCCTACTAATTGTCAATACAGTTGCCTTACGTTTGAAATGATGAACTTCATTTACTCTCCCTACTTGTTTTCCTTAATTATTCTCCTAGAGAGAGATCGAAACAACCTGTTTTTATTTTGTGAAGACATTAAATGTCTTCACAAAATAAAAAAAGGTTGTTTCTATGAAATTTTCAAAAGGCGGGCTGGCCGAAAATGACAAAGGTTCATCACATGAACCAAATTGTTCCTTACATGAAATCCAATTTTGAATATTTGAGCTCAAAAAAGTGAACATTCGAAATTTAGCGGCAAGACGGTAGTGGGTCTAACCTGGCGCGATCTGTGGACGTGGAGGCAAACTCCTTGTTGGGTATTGGCCCTTAGTAGTATCGAGGATACTCGCGGAGGTGTCGCTAGCAGTCGAACGTGGGACAAATGGGGGGGATTCGTTGAAAAGGAGGGGAGCTTTTGGGCACGGCTTCTAACGCTGAGTGGCCGTTCCTCTATTTCTTCCATGAACCATCCCATAAACCTCATACCTCCATAAAGAGATTGCCGGACAGTTGGTGCGGTCTTCTAATCTGTCTATTGTTCGATGGTCGACCCCGGACGGTTGGTAGGTACGGTGTTTTCTTCGAAGCCCGGACAGTTAGTGCGATCACAATGATCTGAATATTTTACCCCTGAAGTCTTTGAAGTCCATGTAGTGCTCCGAAAGCTATTCAATTTCCCTCGTAGTGCCTCAGTTCTGGTGATAGAATGTTAATTTTTGCTATGGACGAGGGGCTCATAAGTAGGCTCATGGCCAGAGGATTAAAAAAGGGGGGTCTCTTGCAAGAAATGGTGTAAAAGCTTTCATTTTTTCAAATTGTTGTTATGGGTCTGAACAACAAAATATCAAAAATGGTAGCAACATATTTGCTGGGAGAACTTTTGGAGGTAAAAAAATCTCGATTTTGTTCGGACATTTTCCAGTTTTTCACCCATAACTCGAAAACTAAGCATCAGCGAGAACGTTTCAAAGTTGAAGAGCATAAAATTCTACGTCGAATGACCTACTTACACATTAGAAGAGGTTCAGCCGTTTAGCCGCAATCAACCGTCCAAAATAGGCAATGTTTAAACTTGGCTAAAGAATAGGATTCGCTCATGTTACAATCCCAATAACTTATGGACGGCTAATGCGAATCAAAAATACTACTACCAACCGAGAAAACGAATTTAAACTTCTTCTATCTGCTTGTATACCTGCTCCACTACCTGCACAGTCCCCCTCGATCCAAAATTTCACCACTCGTTTAACCCAATCGTCCGTTTACCCCTTAAAAAAGCTAGCGGAGAAGTTGATACAAAAAAAAAGTTCAATTAAAAAAAGAAGACTCGTAATGTTAACATGAGCAACAAATAATTCTTTGCACGTGCGATAAAATTAAAATCTGATAAAGTGGGGTGACTACATTTGGGTGTTTTTGTTGTGGTAGCGTTATTAGAGTCTTCTCTCCTTATAATACATACTGCTCGGTGGAAATATTCCTCTCCCATGTTGACATAATTAATGCCCAGTTCCGCGTCTAACGAGTCTGATTTATGTTTCGTACACGTCTCTTCTTTTTCTTCGAGTCCGAAGACGACGATAAAAACGAGATCCCTCGCCGTAAAGTATCTTCTTTTCCAACGGGTGCCGAAAGGTTTGTGTAATCAGTAAATAATCCCCCTTGTGTGTCCTTCCTGGCCTCGTCTGGGGCACTTATTTGAGGTCTTTCTGGCGTAAACCTGGCAGTCTTAAATGGAAAAATAAACACGAAATAAAAGACGAAGCCCAGCTTTTCACTTGCCAACATCCCGTTCAACAACTGTACAAATACACCGAATTACGTCATTGTGTGAGTGATCCACATCCCTTTTGGTGCTAACGCCGCTGCGCGCCGTTTTATTAGCTTCGAACCTCATAAGGAATGATCTATGAAAGGAAAGCATCTCCAATTATTAATATCAAAATATAGATAGCTGGCTTCTAATAGTAGGCTTCCTCTAAAAAAAAACAAAAAAAAAAAAAACACGTTACTTTTACAAGCCGAAAATCCTGAGATCAGTTTGTAAGGAACATCGAGATTGTCGCCACGACGCCGGATCTTTAAGCATTCTAAACAGGCTAATATCTGAACGTGCATCTGTCTTCCTCCCACCTCCGAGAATATTGGCGATAATATCGCCAATATATTATAAATATATTATATTTTTCCCTCGAAAGGGGAACCTCAGGTGTGCCGGATGCGCCTTCTTGTCTGTGTTGGTGCGAAAACGTCAGGGGTAGGAGGGGAGCCTTCATGTGGGTGGAAATCTTCGATTTGATTGGCAAGAAAGGACAAGTGCTTTTTCTTGTTCTTCGTCGGTCCTCTACTATTTTTTTAAAGGAAGCCAAGAGATAATATTATTATTATCTCTTGGCTTCCTTTAAAATCGTTATTCAATCAAGGAATCATCGTATTCCATTTTTGGTTTATTATTCTTAGAATAAGATTAATAATACACCTATGTAGTGACGTTGGGGAAAACAATTTTGATGAACATTTTATATTTCATTAAACATAATAACATTATGAATAGGTAACGTTTTATTCACAAAAACGATAATAAAATATTTTGTTACGTTTGGTTGTTAGGGTTTTTACTCTTCTTAAGTATTGCTTTTAGATGAAATATGGTGCATCCCAGTTCTAAAATATATTGGAACTCGCTAATGTATGGAATCGTAGCGGTAGAATGAATAAATAAATATATTTCCAAAGAAGGTTGAGAAACAGGGGAAGAATGAAAGCCTTTGAAGCAAACCCCTCCACTAGCTTTTGTGAAGCACATCAAAGCAGTATTTCATTTTTCAGACTCCCCGCCACCGCCACCACGGTGACTCTGAGCTTCATGAATTTCATATCCCTCCACGCCCCATTGTCGCGACGGAAAATGACTGAAAAAAAGTTGTATATTGAAAGTGAGTTGGGAGAAAGCAGGTGAGAAAGCAAGGCTCTTGTTCGCTTTTGCGCCCTCCTCACCTCCTCCGGCTTCACTACCTTTATCGTTCTTTGTAAACACTTCGACAAAGTATTGGGGATCGTTCGAGCGCAATAAGAGTTTATATTAAAAATGCGAATGTATTTTTACAGGAGTTATTTACGTGGGAAAAAATCCGTAGCATCTTCTCCCACTTTGGCAATATTCATCACGGAATCATAAACTCAGTGATATTATAAAATTTGACAAGTTTGATTGGCTTCTCAAATGTGGTCGAGAGGCCTTTTGTAGGAAATCTGAGATATGAATCAACCTGCCAAGCCAGACTAAACTGGAGTTCTGCAAAATAGTTCTACGAACAGTTAAGGTTTCGTCGTGCTTCTGCAGAAGAGTCGTAAATTTTCCACCCCTGACCCTTGCGGGGCAATCGTAAAAAAAAAAATCTTCTAACTCTCCGATCGCGGGGTCCTAAACGAGTTAGCTAACATTTTACGATCCTCTGTTAGGTTGTTTTGCGTTCTGATTGGGTGGATTATTGAAGGAAAGGATTGTTGAGGGGCTTCACGCCTCTTGACAAGGAAGGTTAACACCCGTAAAGTTTACTGTCGTCTTCAGCTGTTAAAGCCGCCTATCAATCAACAAAGTTTTCTACACTCCGAATCCCATCTGCTACTTCCCCCTTTTCACGGTGTAAAAATAACTATTTTATCGCCACAAGTTCTGTCGAGAGAAAACTCCTCACCACCTGTGGGTGAATGAACTTAGTTTAATGTGGTGGACTCTTCTTGATGTATCGACTTGTTTTCGATCCGTCTTCATTAAATGAAAAAAACGGTAACTCAACTTCTATTACAACTACTAATACGCATCAACGTTCACGTGACTAATAATGAAGGAGTAAACTTTCCCTTTTTGTCACAGTAAATTTGAGTAGATCATTAATTTCTTGCACGATAATGTAGAGCGGGGAGTGATTAATTACGTAGAAGAAGTACTTAACGTATAGTGTCTTGAAGAAAACAAAAAAGGATCCGGCTCATCCAACGTCTTACCCGCCATAAATATTAGGGTCATTTCGCGGAAATTCATCAATTTCAGTTCTGACGTCGAAATTTCAAGTTTCATAGTTTCAAATTTTGGAAACTATGCGTGCTTCGAATATGACCACTGCGTGTTAATTAATGTGCGCAAAATGTCTTTCAAAAAGCAGTGGTAAAAATGGATGGTCTTTGATGTAGGTTACTTGTACGAAAATTAAATGTCAATAAAAAAACTTTTTAAATTTTTTTTTTTGACACGGAAAATATTTGGTCTGCTGGGATCCTTCAAAAATCCCATTTCTAGCCCCATGAAAGCCCTATAGATCCCCACAGTGGAATCGGATCGTTTCGGGACCCCCAAAAATGGATTCTACGTCCAAAAATACTCCGAAAACGACAGCTAACTCTGTTCCATAGCTAAAAGCCTTAAAAAAAAAAACCCCTCCCTTAGCCCCAGTTTAGTCCCATAGCGCCCCATGGGTTTGGGCGATCGGGCTGAAAACCTAGATGGTAAACTACGTAGGTAGGAATTTTGTCATAATTTCTGATTTAAAAAAAAATTCCTACTGCCCAAAACGGCCCGGGCGGCGGACGGACATTTCGGTTTTGGAATCTAGACCTCTTGAAACGGATAATGTCAAATTTTGAGGCCGATCGGAGTCGTCGACCTCCGTCGCGATTACAAAGGTGTATTATTCCAAGAATAATAAACCGAAAGTGCCAACATTTTGAGGTATTTTGTATTTTTTGATGTGATGCCGAGGAGGCAGCAAACTTCATATTCGGATTCAACACCCCGAAAAACTTGTAGATCCGTTGAGAAATAAACTTCCCTTATTTTGTTACGGAAACGATACTAAGTGTGTCAAAAGTCTTTTGAACACCGATTGACTGGACTAACATGCTTAGCTGAAGCTCCCCAGTTGCTCTACGGTGTCGTACGTAAAGATGCAAATGGGGTAAACACCCGGTGGGTGGGTTACTTAAAAACAGGGTATTTATCCAAACCTCGAATGAATAGCTTCCATAAATAACCAATCTCCCAAAAAGTTAATAATTAATTTTTCACATTTAATTACAATAATTGCGAACTTTAAAAAACTAGAATAATTATTATTCTACTTTTTTAATGTTCGAATTTTTAATTTTTACTCTAAGTTTTTAATTTTTTATATTTAGATTTTTAAATTTTTAATTTTTCAATCGTTATTATTATTATTTTAATTTTTTTTTTTTAATAAAAAAACTCTTTAGCCAATGATAACGAATGAATGTATTTACTTTATTAGACACTAAGTGTCTATTCTTAGACACTAAGTCTTAGTGTCTAAGAATACAGACTTTATTAGTGTTCCCAGTAATTGCCATTCTGGGCAACAAAGCGATATCAAGAACAGTAGAGAAGGTAATAGAATGGAAGGACATTACAAAATTTACCATTTAATATAATATTAGAATGAAAGTAAAAATTTCTTATGGGGTTCTGGAAAATGTAAACTGCTCATAGAGGATTGGTGAAGGGTTGTAAAGCAGGCTGCGACCCAACCACTCACTGTACAGGGTAAATGCATTAATAGAAATACGAGACCTCAACTACAGCCGGGCATTACACGTTCAGCCCAGGCGGGAAGGATTTTCGCAAACACAACTACACACCCACACAGGCTTCCCTGTCACTTTGGGCGCCTTACATTTTCCCCTACTTTTCGAAGGAGCTTCATGAATAATGTAGAAAAACCAGGAGTTTGGTTGTCAGTCGTCGGTTCATTCTGGTCATGTACTGAGCCTTGCAGTCGAAAATGGGCGACTGAGTTCAGTCAACTTTGATGACTCGAGCAAATACAAATATAATATATGACCAAGCCTTGATATTATGAAGACTCAGTTATGAAAGAACATCATACTTCCGATTCTGTCATTTGTAATAATGCTATCAGCAGGTAAGAGGGGAGGGGGTTAGGCAGTTCGTGAGCCGAATACATAAAAGCGTTCTGAGATCGGGAAATCGCGGGAATGAAGTCACATTTGTTACTCCCAGCAAAAAAAAAAAAAAAAAAAAAAGCCGGGATGGCAGCTCTACGAGGGGGGTGGGGGTACGTTTTGAGAGGGCAGGTTTAGGGTTAGGTTAGGTCCTATAGGGTTAGCTTGAAGGGTTAGCTTTTCTTCTGGGGAGTATAAATGATGCGCCAACAAAGAGGTAGACCTTCCAGCCCAACGCCACCCCGATTTAGACTTCGTAGGGATGGACGAAATACATGGTATGACGAATGTATAGATATGATATTTATGAGAAATATTTCATTTTCTTGTTCGAATTGTACGCTATTCTACGATATAAATGTTTATTCACTAGAGAATTACTACGTTCCACCATTGTTCCTCTAAGGTGACGTTTCGTGCCACTTCTCGTACACCTCTCACAAGTCTATGTGACCCAAATGCCCCCCCCCCCCCCCCCCACTAACTTGCCCCTCATTGTCCCTCACTGCCCAAGTCCCTTCCCGCCTCCTGTCCTGTTATGCCACTTTTGCCGTCAGATCTCTCTTCACGGACGGGTTTCTTCAGACCTATCGTGCACCTGACTGGTGTAAGGAAGATATACGGGGTTCCTCATTTATCGCTATACTGGAGGCATAAACCTCCTCCAAAGAGAAGGGATCTCCGACCTACACAGAGCAGGAGCCCTCCTTTGTGAAAACTGACCAATTTCCTAGACGAGAAACCATAAATTCTCAGTTGGTCCCGCCGAGTTGCCTCTTTAGTTTCAGGTTGAGTCACTTGAGCGGCTGAGCCTTTTACCGTGCATCCACTTTGGGGTCAATTTTTGAGAAAGACAGCCACTTTGGTCCTACAGAAAGCACCCACACGCGGACTACACAGTACCCACCCAGGATCAGAGCACTAGAGCCGGAAGTAACTTCTCTTACATTCACCAGATCACGAGCGCCAGTTCATATGGAAAGCGAGAGGCCGCTTTCCACACGCGCTCCAATCGAATCGATTCATAAGTAATCAGGATGTCTGGTCTGACGAAAACCAGCGCGGACTTGGGGAATCTGGACTCCTCTCGATCTTCACCGTCAGGACGTGTGCTCCTGCGATCTCCGGCCCAGAAGGCATACTTTATCTTGACGTCTGGACCGCTTATTCAATCCCAGCTTGATATGCAAAGGAGGAAGTCAACTAGAGCGTCGTTTAGGCCTTTTATCACCCATGTAGGCTCCTTATTTTTGAAACGAGCTTAAGTGACAATTTCGAGGTGATTTTCGGCATCAGCATGATAAAATACTTCGGAAATGGCTGTGTTTGAGTTCGACACATTTTCAGTGTTGAGCATTGTAGATTCGGTTCGACGAAGCACATAACTTGTGTCAATTATACTTCCGTCACTGTTGGTGTACACATTCACTTGATACGTTCACACAGTGCATCCTTACCTAATAACGCTGTTACTTAACACATTAAATGCCTAAATTTTAGGCGATAGCTTGTTGCGTTAACTTCAATGTTCTTATTTCCCCGACGAGTACCAACCGAAAATCCAAAATGCGCGTCATTGAAGGGATTGCTTCCAAGTGGCTGTCGCCTTTTTTCGAATGATTCCTTAAAAAAAACGCCTTTCTTCTTTACTGGGTACTTTTTACTGGAGTTCATTGATCCCCCACGATACGACAATATTTACTTTTTAGGACAAAAGGGATACCTCTTTCAGCCGCGAATCTTTAAATCTATCTTAGAATCACTGATCCCTTCAGGTGCCAGACGAGATTATACTCACCTCCAAGCTCCGTTAAGGGTTTGAGCCCCTCAAAAACACTTGGCGGTGCGATAGGGCTAAAGCTCTTTTGAGAAGTCTTTTAGCTTCTTTTATACATTATAATCAGAATCGATCCACTTTCAATCTCTTGCGTTAATTACCCCAACGGAATTAGGGGGAGATTAATCGGAAATGAGTTGACTCCGGGCCAAACGAGAGCCTGTTCTTGTTGGTTGTTCTTTTTAGAAATAGGAATATTCTCATTTACTGTGCGTTGTGTATTTGTTTGATGATCGAACCGGAAATACGAAAAGACTACGCCGGTATTTCAAAATATTATTTCCCTCAAGTATTTCTGATCGAAACGAAAAGGAATTTTGTGCCAAAATTTGGTGTACTGGGGCAGTAGTTATCCAGAATTTGAGGAAAAAGAGCAAAATATCGACTCCTCGAAGAGCTTCTTTTTGATTTGATTTTGTAAGACTCCTGACCCCGGCTCCCTCAAACTGGGCCGTGTCTGATTAAGCGCAAGTGCACGGTGGATTGGGAACAAGTGCGCGCAGAAGGGCGCCACTATTTATCCGTTGTTTATGGTCTGATTGAGATGCCGCTTAGACAGTCGCCTTCCTCTTGAAAAAAATGTCAATAGGTAGTGAATTAAATTCAGGAATTTTCTAAGGAGAAATTCTGAGGAAGACCAGGGCCAGACTCATGAGGCTGCAGATATAGCCCCACACTTTAACAGGCAATCAGGCGAGCATGTGGAAAATAATATATAGGAAAATATATTGGATATATATTGGAAAATAATATAATATATGGGGCATTCCACGTCAAACGTTGAACTCAAAAAATAAAGGTTCTCCGAAATTACAAATTTTTGAATATGTTGTACCCCTAGGTGAGGATAAATTTCGCACAAATTTCAGTCGCATTCTTGCCGCTGCACAGGCAGTTAAATTTAAGTTGGCAGTTTTTTTTAAATTTTCAATTTTTTATTTTTTATATTTTTATATTTTTTTTAGAATGCGACTGAAAGTTTGCGAAATAGGCAAGTTTGGGTTCACTTTGCTGGTTGCTACCGAACTTATTTCGCCATCAAAAAATAACACCGCCAGTGTTTCGGAAAGAGGAACACTTCCTCTTTTCTGCGGTGTAACATTGCTTTCAATCAAAATAATATTTCACTTCAAAAAACGATTGAAAACTTAAAAATGAATTTTCTCCCATTTGGGCATTTTTAAATTTTTTTATTTTTTGCCTGATTCAAGGACCTGTGGAACATCTAGTTAAGCGTGTATCATGGGATACCAAGTCGTTAAGTGTCAGCAAACACAAGATATCACTGATTTATGAAGAAAAACACGTTTTTTGAGACTTTACAATGTAAATATGTCATATTATGTATCACTGGCTTTTCACGCTCATTCATAGTACGGGGTAAAATAGTCACGGGTACGCATAAATAATAATGAAATGACGGGGTTTTATCCCAACCGTCTGTCAATCCCTGGGGGCACAAGGGAATGTTCATGGATTTTGAGGGGTCTGACTACAATAACTTGAACATTCCATCCGAAAATGACCTCGAAATCTATGGTCGAAAATTGAAAAATGTTTTACCGGGTCGAAAACTATGTATGTGGGTGGTGGGATGTAGGTGTTCGTCGTGGTGAGAATCCGTGGTTACCTGAGTCTAGTGGTGAACGAAGATGTGGGAGGAGAAATCGGTACCACAGTACCATAAACATGCCAGGAGCAGAACCCGTTCGAAACAGATCAACTCGGCCTATCCGCCACATCGCATCAATCGTACGTGACCTAGTTAGAAGGAACAAGCTAAGTGTGATCTGGCTCGTGTTACCCTCTCACTCTTTCCCTGGCGTTCTCTCCCTCTCGGTCCATCCCGCTGACTGTTACCTCCCGTAGTTTCCCCTCAGCCCGTCCACTGTCTCCTTTTGTGTTGCCGCAGGGGAGGTTTAAGCCGATAAAACCCGATACTGCGTTCTGTTTGGCCCGTGTATCGGCCCGTCAGTCACGGTTTCCCTCCGATGCCACAGTTCAACCCCACCCTGAGCTCTGACGGACGCTCGCGAATTGAAAACACTCCGCATTCCTGGAGAGCGAATTGGATCATTGAGATTCCATTAGGTGAAAACCACTTTTAATGAAATCCACGATAGGTACACAAATGTCGATTACCTAAAATAATTACCTATTATGATAGTTATATAAATATATTGGAATTCAACACAAGATGTGTGTATTTATGACACTTAATTTTACGAAAATTTAATTTTGTTAGGGGTATTGGGTGGAGAACCGAAGGCGCATACTCCATGTTCTCGCCCCGCTTGTTTTGGTGGAAGTGACTGGGTTGTTACGGAGTTAAAAGGTTGAGACACGCTCGAGCGACCAGATCCTGGGCCCAGGGTTCTCTATAACTGCCACATCACAGCACCTTCCGGCTCGGACCCCACCGCCTCATTGGCCAATTTTCCGGAGCCTAGTGGAAAAAAGTCGTAGAAAGGCCTACCAGAAACTTAGCGCGGATCACGAATATACCCTAATAATATTATATTAGGGTATAGGTATATGTTATAGTCAAAAGCATTTGTTAAAAAATCTTAAATTTTGACAAAATACTCGGTTTGCCATCTAGTTGTGACCGCAAGGTTTTCAGCACGATCGCCCAAACCCGTGGGCCGCTATGGGGCTAAAATGGGGCCACGGGAGGGGTTTTCCAAGGTTTTCGGCTATATGGTCGAGTTAGGTGTCGTTTTAGTAGTATTTTTGGACGTAAAATCCATTTTTGGGGGTCCCGAAACGATCCGATTCCACTGTGGGGCTTTCATGGGGCTACAAATGGGATTCTTTGAGGATCCCAGGAGGTCAAATAAGGTGTCGTTTTCCGAGTATTTTGGACGCAAAATTAATTTTTTCGAGGTCCAAACATGGTACAGAAAATTGATTTAAAAAAATATTTGATCTAAAATGACATAATATGTCATTATTCTTTGATATTATTATTATTGATATTATTGGTAGTATTATTCTTTGATATTATTAAAGAGTAATAAACACACACACACACACACCCTCTCACCCTGAAACAAAAAAAAAAAAATAAATAAAATAAAATAAAAAATAAAAAATAAAAATAAGCGGCGTATTACAAATAATGAAAATCAAAATTTAATTTTTATTGAAATTATTGGTGGGTTCGTCTACCAAATCGTAGCTTTTAGAGCCAAACCCGTAAATCATTACGAAATATTTTGGGGCGAATTTCGGATCCTTGGACCCATATAAACACCAATTATTTCAGAGACAGTTTTGGACCGTGAGAATTTTCGTTGGTCGTGCAGAAAACGCTTTCAAGTTGTATTTGAATTGACTACAAATTTCCGGGGAATCTGCAAAATGGCCACCGCTGGCACTTCAAATGCCGGCAGCACTTCAAATGAAGGCCTGCAAATGAAAAGAAAGCGTTCCGAGGAGGAGCCTCCGAACGACGATGGGAAAAGACAAAAGTTGGCCTCCGAATTGGAACTTTGTCCATTGTGCCTGGACCCGGTTGCCGACCACGACGTGACAGTGACTCCGTGTGCACATCTGTTCCACACGGAGTGCATCATGATGGCATTCAAACGGGACGACCGGTGTCCCATGTGCCGGACGAAGATGAATGAAATTCTCGGTATCTCTTTCTCCGAGTTCACCAAGCAAACAAGACTACTTGGAGCAAGGAGAGCTCGCAGGGGGGGACCGACCAGGGGAAGAGGCACTGTGCAAGCCCCGAAGCGCAGGCGCACCAACTAATAAAAAATTCTATCCAATGAAATAATAGCAGATTAATTGGTATAGTAGAACTACCCTAATTGACCGTACAATAATTATATTGTGGACATTATATTATCAATGTATTCAGCAGGTGAAAATGTTTTGAACCGTAGGTACACAGGACATGTTTCAAGCTTTATGTTCGAGCAGATGCCTACTGACCGTTTCGCCCGTTTTACGGCTTCGTCACCTACGTACAAATTACAAATTCGTCAGCAACTTTGTTATTTTAAATGGGAACCCCTAAATGTTTTTGGCGAATTCGGATTCCCCAGCCAATTTTAAGTCCAATAGGCGCGTTGAGCGAAATTTCCGACTACCTACGCAAATTCACGCAACCATGCCTATCTTTGTTGTTTACAGTCCGATTGAGTCGGGGTTTCCTCTCTATCCTTCATGGAAATCCAAATTTCAATACTACCTAATTCCCAAAAGAACGAATTCCGACGATGGGAGAATTTAGACGGCAAGTTTAATTTGAACGATTCTTAGACCTTATAGGGGCTGGCCCCTATGCGGCCGGTGAGGTATGAACAAAGAGGACTCAAATACATATTGCTCTTATTCCAAGGTACTGTAGGCCAGTAGGCCTCTGAGACTTCTCCGATGGAGCCTGAAGATATTATCTGAATATTTTCACTGGAGACGTCCTGATACGATACTCCTTCAATACTATCAACAGGGGACGTCACCGGTTCCCTCAGTTTGGCCCGAAATCACATCGAGGGAGTCCCCCCCCCTCCCCCTCAATCGTCCAGATCGTCTAACCGGGAAGGGGCGGCTTCCCGTTTCTCCCACGTGTGGAAAGCTGAGTAGGAGGAAGGTTTGATCGACTTCTGTGCACTAGGTATGGCTGTATGCAGAATGGTCTACACCTGAGTGATTTATCCTTCACCACGCATTTTTCTGTTTTCTCCATCTAAGTAAAGAACAAGAAACACATTTAAGTACCAACTTTTTTTTTCGTAATGGTCCAATTCTTTGCGAAATATAACAGATAAAGGAGTCATCAAGGTGAAAAGAAAGTTAAATGAAAAGTAGGGGAGCGGCAAAGTGATTCTGAAAAGGAAAGAGTGTGAAGTTGGCGGCCATTGATTCTGGTTGTTATCTACTTTGAGGGATGGAAGTTAGAAAGGCGAAGCGGAAGAAGGTGAATTCCGGATCTATAAAGAGGCACAGAGGGCTCTTGGCAGCAGACATATTGGACTACGTCTACACTCACGTCTGTCTACACCCTGCAGTCACACACACGTACATGTACATCTGCACAAGGATTCAAAGGCGCCGAGAGCGGATAACCTCCCTTGGGTCGCTACTCACAAAGAAGGTTTTCAAATCACCTTAGGAGCGTGTTGTACGATAGAAATGGGAGAAATATCACTTTTCACGTGGAAAATAGAGTATTATGAGGTCATACACTCATGAAACGAAATGTATTTTGTGTTAAAAATAGCGCGCAGAAGCAAATTGTTGGAGAGATGCAATTTCGTCACTCAAGTTCTAACACCACGTCACTTAAGTTGTAACACCACCTAATTGACATCTTGACGAAAATGAGTTATTCATTCCATTGGCAGGTATTAACATAGCCGAAGACATGGTAACCATGCCAAAGTGGAAACAACCTAGAAACAAAAACGAGGAAAACGCGAAAATGACTACAGCGCGTAAGTTGATAAAACAACGAGAAACTGATAAAACAGCGCGTAAATGATAAACTAGTTTTCTGCCTCTCCTGTAAAGTTGTGTATATGTCAATTACGTGGGGTTAGAACTTAAGTGACGTGATTCAAATTTTGAATCATCCAACCGTTCTCAGTTAAAAGTTGCACAACTTCTATCCATTGCTTTGGAATCATGTCCCATGAGAAAATGAGGTAATACAAATTACTCTGTTACCACCCGTCAGAACAACTATGTCACTTGATAATACTCTGCACCCGTCAAAGGTACCGAAGAAATAACCACTCTGAAGTGACGAAAGTATTATTTTCCATTTTGGTCTTCTAGAAAAGAAAATGTAATGGGTTCCGCTCTTCTGGGGATTTTGCAAGTATCGCGGACGCGTCTTTTTTGTTCCACGACCAAAGTCTCCAAAATTCGATACACAAATGTTCCATGTTCCTTCAGCCTGCTGCCCAACTGATTCAAGACGAATTCCAATCTACAAAGTGGAAAACACCCGCAGAGATCCGGATTAGTTTCGATTGAGGATCAAAGTGAAAAATTTGGTACAGGCTAGTCACAATTTCAGATTTGTTAATGAAGGTCTTTTACCCCTAGCAAAAAGCATGTACCATGCAAAAATAATTTGTTGATACTACTCACCTTCTGTAAACAGCCTCACTAATAAGTGCGATGGGGGTGTCGTCGAGTTTAGATTTCAACAAGACTTCTTTCGTGTTCTTCACCAATTTGAGGAGGCCAAAGGGGTATCGAGCAGGCCAATCCAGGCGTATAAGTTCGTTGTAAACTTGGACAGCGCAAATGTGCTGGACTGGGAACGTGTATTCGATTTCGTTAACTAGTTCTCGAGCCCGCCCTGAAATATAATTTTCTAGTTAGTGTAACAGACAATTAGATAATAATACTCAAATATATAATATATATAATTGATTTTGCAAGCTAAACTTGCTTCGAAATGAAGTATTGTATTGTATCAAGAAGGGGTGAAAAATAAGTGGGGAAAGGTTAGGTCAAGAGCAGCGGCAATGGCAGCAGGAAAACTCGCACGAGGAAAAGAACAGGGGAAAAAAAAAAAAAAAAAATAGAAACCTATACTCTATTCACGTTACCGTGAGAGTACGTAAACAGAACGCAGAGCCTTCAACGCTCCATTGTATGGCGGGTTTGTATGACCGGAATATTGAAACGTGATCTTGTTTTTGGGCTCATCAAATACTCGAACAGCTCAGAATGACACAATCATTCATCAGGAAATACAATTGATCACAAGCAGTAAATCAAGTATTGTAAAGTCAAGGGCCTACCTACCTTTTCCACACAGTGAAAGGTGCTTCCTATTTTGAGCATCCCATTAAGTGACCGTAAACACGAGGAACGACACGAGCGAAGACAGCAGCACTGATTGATTTTTTTAATTTAATTGATTGTAAATACTGATCAGCACTGATCCCTCAACTATTCAAAATGTAAAGTAATTTGTATTAGTATTATGATTATAATGATAATTTTTAAATAATACCTTTTGATATTTTTATCCGTGTACATTTATAAACCTTATCAATCTATTCTCTGATGAGAAGCTGAAATGGATTCCCATTTGTACTTTTATTACAATGAAATCCAATGCTGCAAGGCAAGATGGGGCGTTACGGCAGCAAGGTGAGTGGTAGGTTGACCCGCCTCGCATGAGAGTTACGCTGGCTAATTTTGGATGTAGCTTGTTTACTTTTACTCTCACGGTAACGTGAATAGAGTATAGGAGGAAACAAAATTTGTTAATGGTTGTTGTTGTTTAATGGTTGAACATGAAGAGCGCACAAGCTTGTGTTATCATCGTCAACCAGTAGACATTCGAAGAGGTTCAAGAACATTGCGGGCAGCGGGAACGATCAGCTTTGACCCGGCATGAAATTTAATAAGGTGAAGTGCTTGCAGATATGATATTCTTACCCAATAAATTCAAAATCATTTTGTCTCTGATCCGCACAAGCATCCCCTGAATTATTGTGATCCTTTCCAACATTTCATTCGTAGCGACTGATTTCCTGGATTTCTCTGTGTCAATATCCAAATTCCTCAGTTTGTACGTAATAATAAATTGAGCTTCAATGCGGTTGTATTGCCCAACATCGTCCTTTGGCAACACGGAACAACGATAAAATTTAATGATTGTTGATTGATGATAGTTGTATCTTCAATACTGTTGGTCTCAAGATATTACGTTATAGCATTTAATGGTATGAGTATGTATTTGAAAGATTTGGTGTCCATCACTGGTTGGCTAGTGGGCTGTTTTGTGAGAAGAAAAACCTGTAGTGAAAAGTAAATCAAGTGATAAAGAGTCCACACCTTAATAATATGTTGGTCGCCATCCGACAAACCATGGTCCTCCTGTACATCTTTTTCGATAAAACCCGAATCATCAAAGCGAAGGCGTTCTTTTTTGAAAATTTTCTCCGGAAACAATTTGAGATCTTCGTACTTTCGATCATCGTACTGGTCATTATGAATTTTATTGTCCTCATTCACCTGTAATAAATTTGGTTTCAAGTCGAACAAGAAGAAAACACACATTTAACGCAAGCAGATCGAAGACAAGTTAAAGCAGCCAAAAGATTTCTGGGCCTGTCGAACTTACAAGTTGGGTGGCTTGATGGTTTCCCGAGGAGATTACCATTACGAGCAGTACGATTTTGAGAATCAAATCAGAAGCCAGGAACATGATTTACCACTTCATTAGTTGATAAAAGAAAACTACTTGCTTGTCAAACAAAACTATATTGTTGACATTGTGCTAAATACGTTGGGTTCAAATAAACGTTACTATAGAAGATTCAAAATATTGCTGAAGTACCTACGAGTATTAAAATAAATTAAAATTCATCGTTTAAGTTTTATTTAGTGAAATGGGTGATATTTTGTTTAGCTCCACTAGCAGACTGTCTCACAGCAGGTCTTCAATCAACTGTGGAGTCCCAGTTTGATCATGTTCCTTGGTTACTCCATAAAACTTCTTCCGAAAACGATGTCATGCCTTTTTTACTCCACCGGCAATCGAGTGAGCCGTCTCCTCAATTAAAGCATAATTTGACGGCACTTTGTCGCTGGTGAACTGCTTTATCCATTCCGTTAGGCATTTCTCAAGCTCGGGGAATTCGGACAGGCGCATACGTTTGCGTTTTCAGCTCACGATTCTTCAAAATTCGGCGCACAGTTGACACAACGACGAAAAAGTGGGCACCTGCTTGAATATTTTCACTATTTTCCCTATAGAAAAAATTAAATTGAAAACATCGACATTCCTGAAACATCGGCAGTCAACCATTGATGGTAAAAACCAGAACCTTGTATGTACGGAAAGCGTGGATGGTATGACATGAAGGGACAGGGTGGTCTGGTACTCCCCACGGCAAAAAGCACGCTTACATATAATCCCACTGATGTACCTGCTCCAGAGTGAGCCACGCATCCCTTTCCGATATTCCTTCAGTAGAGCTCCCCCTAAGGGTCTGTCCAATTCCTTCCTCACCTGCTTAGATTCTCTAGTCGATAAAGAGTCGCCCAGACTAATGCAGTTAGTTGTTTGCGACCGCTCGAAAGGAAGTTGGCTGTCACGATAAGGAAGGAGGTTCCTGGTGAGCCCAAGATGGCCTTCTGCTCTTCTCCCTCGCCCCTGATGGCCCACTTCCTCCTGGCCCATCACTCCAAGAAATAATGAGCTAATCAGCCCACCACCTCTAGGCCACGACAGGAAATGGCCCTGTCGGGGTTTTCCCGTTTTTCGCACCTCATGATCTCAGATAAATTATTGACCTCTTCCTGGAAAAAAAAAACAAACAAAAGTTACTTGATTTCTTCACCCTAAAATTGATGGCATGACTGTTTCCATGATTTGTCCTTGCTCAGCTTGAATTCTTTCATCGCCAGCTTCATCCTATCAAAACGCCTTTTCTTTCCCTTTGAAATCCTCGAAAATGCTTCGGATCAAACTCCACGCTCCGCGAAAGTACATTTTCTGGCGGATAGTGAATGTCCGAGACGTTTCTGGTATAAATAATTTCGCGCCCCAACGATAAATTCGGGACCCAAAGCAATTACAGGCCCGGAGGTCGCGGTCATAACTCTCCCTCGCCTTTCTAATTGAAAAGCGGGTTATGGAGGAAATCTCCCCGCATTGATTGGTCACGTGCCGACTTCATCTATTGGTTCGCTCTCAGCCGCTTGTCTGTGGTCAACGCATCCACGGTACTATTTCACCGTGTCAGCAAAATCCCTCAGGCGTCGAGCTCAGCTCGTTTTTTCGAAACATCAGTCTTATGCGAATGTTTGTGTAAACGTGTGCTTACGCGAGAGACATCGCCGGTAATCCACAAACGAAAAAAGATTAGTTTTTCGGCATCAGCTAAAATTCCTCTAAAACGTGAGGAACGTAGTGCTTTAGTTGACTTGAATCAACGCCAAACCTTTTTTCTGGGGGATTTCCCTTGAGTCAGAGGGAAATACGAGGCGCATTCGGGGACTTCTACCGCAGGCGCAGGTTGAGGGGAGCAACAGATACTCCGGAGCTGATTCTGATTGTTTCGATGATGGATTTGGAGGGTTTCTCGCGGAACTGTAGAGGTGGGGGTTGATCAAAATGAATGTTTGAATAGAGTTCATCCGCTGTAGCCCAGGAGATCTAGTAATCCGCACTTCGATTACCCTCCACGATGAAAGCCTCGACTCCACGCGAAAGAGAGCAAAGGGAGGGTTCGTGGTTTGAGCACCGCAGGGCTCGCATTTTCATGCTATTTCACTTCTCGAGTACTCCCTAGTGTTCATCCGGTACCTTGAAAAGGCGTTTGAAAAACGCTTCAACTTACCAGGTGGTACTCAACTAAACATTTCCTTGTTATTACAGAAAAGCCCTTTTAGAATAGTCAAGAGACTTTTTGCTTCCTGAACAACCCTTATTTGAACTATAGAACCCAGAAAAAAGGGATGGCCCTTCTACAACAGACCCACTTGAGCCTACGATAATAAAGTGATTTATTCTTCAGCCCCCCCCCTCCCCACACCAATCGAATTCCGTTGGGACGAGTTTTTTTAAATAAATCACCAATTGATCCCAATAGAGACTTGAAGGAACTAGATAGATCATGTAAATATTGGATTGGGTGAGTTCATGTTATTTGTAGTAGCACCAGTGAATTTGGCCCTTATCCTTTTATATTGGAGACCCTACCCGTTGAGGAGAAGGAGAAGAAGAAGGAGGAGGAGGACATTGACACACATCGCCATCGTTATTCGGGGGTACTTCCAGAGGTCGGAAAATTTACAACAAAATCTTGGATAGTACGAGATAAATCCGAAGCCAACACAATGTACACTGAGAGAAAAAAAGGGCCTATTCTAGGTTATTTTTCGATTTTTTTCTAGGTTAAATGCTGCCAACCTAGATTTTTTTTTGGTTTTCATTCTAGGGTGGAACAATTTAGTCTAGGTTGAATATAATTTAACCTAGATTGAAAATACTAGTGAAGTTACCGTCCTAAAAATGCAAACAACCAAGATTTAAAATACGCCACCCCCACACTTTAGTTCTAGGTTAAGTTCACGGTGTGTGCAGCCGCCTCCATCCATTTACAATCTAGGTTAAAAACATTAATGTCTTGGTTGTCTCACCCTGGTATTCAAGGTTTTTCACTTTCATGGACGGTTGATTTACCCTAAAACAAAAACGTTCTCACCCCACCTCAAACAATTTACAGCCATGGCGCGTTAACCTAGAACCCTTTTTTCTCTAGGTTGTGCCCCTTTATTTACGAGGTTGTTTCAATTACTATCCATGTTGTTCCAGTTAAATTTCTAGGTAGCTTCCTATTCTTTTCAGGTTGGTCCTAATAAATTAGTAGGCGGTCCACTTTTCTTTCTAGGTTTGCTCCACATCCATTGCAGGTTGTTTCTACCAACTTCAACTATCTTTCTGGGTTGTCTCTGTTTCCAAATCAGTACGAAAATTTGAATGTGACGTCATAATATGATTGCACATAGTGACAGAAATTAAATGATTAGAATTTGACAAAGATTTGGCCTCAACCCCACCGGCTAAATAGCAGGGGTGCCAAGTCAACGAGAATTAACGCCCACCACCTACAGTGGCGCTCTCCGCGGCCGCTTAGCGTACTGTAGAAACAACCTGGAATTTATTGAATGAATTACAATCACTGTTGTTTAAACCTAAAACTATTTGTGGGACTACGGTAGTTTTAAGCGAGACTGAAAGTCGAACTTTTTCTTCTGGGTTGTTACCTAAAGTAACAATCTCGCATTTTAAATCTCTCGGTTGTTTTCAGTTGTACAACCGAGACTTTAATGGAGGGGAATTATATGGAAGTTCAAATCATTCAATTCTAGGTTACCCCACTTAAAAGTCAAAGGTAGGTAATATATTATCTAGGTCTTCACAATGTCAACCTAGACCAAATGTGAAGTTCACATTTGGTCTAGGTTGATACTTTTTTATTCCAGGTCAGAGGATGGGTAATAACGGGTTAGGTTGTTTCTATATGGGTCTAGGTTGTATTAATATTTTTCGATGTTACTTTAACGTGGACCTATTTTTTTCTAGGTTGAATCAATTGATTCTAGGTGGTTTCAATTTCTTTTCGAGGTTATTTCGGATTTAACCTAGCCACTAAAAAAATCTTTTCTCTCAGTGTAGCTGCATGTGGCGTATCAGAGAGAAGGCATCCGCGGAAAACGGAAGAGTATGCAATTGGGTGATTGAATCTGCCCATGTAGACGTTAAAGCGAAGCGAGGCCCCACTGTCGGGTTGCTAGTATCCCTGGTGCCATTGGCAAGACGGACCTTAGCCGTTGGCAAAGTTTTCGTCACCGTATTGATCGTTTGCACAGTAGAACCACAACAAAGAGGTTTTTGACGTTGAGAAATCTTACCTTTTGTTGAAATATCGCATAATATTCATTTGCATAGAGCTGCCCGATAAACTGGGAATATGTCATGGGTTTGATTGATGAGGGTGAAGCGAATCTTTAGACTCTTCTCGTATTCCACATCCTCGGCAAAGGTTTGGAAAAGCCCACGAGCTCCCAAGTCAAGCGTTGTACATATTTAAACACCCGCGTGTTTATGTTTTCTCGTATGATTTATGAAATGGACTCTCTTTCCGGAAATGATTGATTGTACGGTAAACAGCTACAGTTCTGCTGCAGTATTTGTCATTGGCCTAACGTCTCAATCCCTATTCTTAGTTCTGCAGCTTGCTCTTTTTATTGCTTTTGGTGTTTTATTATATTTTATCTGAAGTACGAAGTAAAATATAAAGGTCGTGTTGATGTGTCTAAAAGATGTCCACGAGTGCCCCAACGGCGAAACTTTGACCGGAAGTCGGAAAGGGATCTTTATCGGGGACCCTCAACTTTATTAGTTTATACTTCGCCAACTCCTCCGTGTCTGTTTAAAACATTGATTCACTTTAGACTTCTTATCTTACTACGTAAACTTGACCTAGGTAGCTAGTGATCTTCAAACTTGAGGCGAGACGCGTTCCCCCAAAATAGATGACTTGTATTTACACGGAAAACATGAGTCGAGGGCGGAGGCTACCTGCGAACTCGGAGTTGATGACAAAATGACTGGTATCTTTATTTACCTAACCAAGGCGTTTGACTCAATTAAAACCACCAGATTCAAACTGGGCAACTTGGTCTTGATGACGCAGCCGTCAGATGGTTCAAATCTTACCTATCAGGCAACAGTTAGTAAGCTACAAGGGTTGGCATTGAGGATACGGAAAATCTTTCGCATCTTTGTACTGTTGAGAAGTTGGCAAAACCTCCGTATGATCTACTTTGCTTTGTAAACAATATAATATATTGTTATACCATATTATGGTATAACTACAACGGGAAGGAGCGGACACGAGTAATTTTAGTAAGCTAAAATTTACCTTACTGTGTTAAGAATAGCAGGCAAATTGCCAAGAAGATCCCAAAAAACAAACCTGTTTGAGGTATTCGATGTACTTCCTCCGCGAATGACTATGTCTATAAATCAGTATAACATAAATCATAAGTTCATAAATGCCTCGAAATCTATGGAAAATCCCACACGGTCAGAACTACCAGAGCAAATCTCGCAAGTATACTTAACAATAATTAGCCCTAAAAACGACTTCATGAGACAGCCACAGGCTGGGACCGTCGTTATTTGAATATTTGCCAACCTCAATCAAAACTACAACACAAAACTGTCAAAAAAGGAAACTTATAGATACTGGGAAGATGGGAATGGTAATAATATAATCTATTACATTATTACCAATAAGCCGCAGCCCGAGGAGGAGGAGGAGGATGGTGACACGATTTTGGTCATCTTCATTCTAGGGCACTTCTGAAAATCTGAAATTGGTGTTTAAAAATCCAGTTTGTGGCGAGTATAGTGCGAGAAAAGTCTGAAACCACCAAAAAGTAGCTCCATGTGGCGCATGTAAACTCCAAAAGTGGAGCAAAAATCAGGGTTTGGAGCAATTGACTGGATGTTGAGGTAAATACAGGATGACGGAATGGAATCCAAATTTGAAATCGCATTTCCAAAACATCGTCATCCTTGTATTTTGTCGAGGCTCAAAAGTTAATGATCACGGGAAAACAAATTGTAGAGAAGTCGCAGCTCTCAAACACTCGATAAAAGCGGCCCGCCAGGCCGCAACGACCGCCCCCTCAGGGCGGAACGACGGGGGTTGGCTGGCGTAGCCTAGCGTGGCCCCCTAGTTAATAGATATAGACTGTAAGTACCTACATTATATTTGAAGTATTTAAGGCTTTTTACTTTGATGTTAACATCTGATGTCAAAAGATAACTACATTTGAACCATCTCACAATGGAATGTCAAGAAGGAATATGAGAGACACGGGTTTATGGATCTTCGACCTTTAGGTCCCGATTAGAAACCGATATTGATACTATTGTGGCACGAGAATACATAAACGTTGTGCAATGTTATTACAGAATTAGTTAATAAATAAATAATAAATTAATTAATAAATAAATAAGAAATTATCATAAGTCATAATATGATATATTATATCATACATGAGGGAGCCGATTAATTCGGTATGATGACAACGTTGCTCCGCAAACAAAAAACGCTGCAAATTTTACACAAGGGTTTATTATTCTTTGATATAGGTTACTTGTGCAGAAATTAAATTCTGTCAATGAAAAAATTAAAAAAAAAAAATTTTTTTGGATTTTTATTTCAAAAAAAAATTTTCTTTTAATTTTTTTGTTCAAAAATGTGTTTTTTCAAAAATTCTGTATTTTTTACTCAAAAAATAGTTAACATCCTGGGATCCTTCAAAAATCCCATTTTTAGCCCCATGAAAGCCCTAAAGATCGCCCCAGTGAAATCGGATCGTTCCGGGACCCCAAAAAATGGATTCTACATCCAAAAATACTTCGAAAACGACACCTAACTCGATCCCATAGCTAAAGCCTTCAAAAAACCCCTCCCGTAGCCTCATTATAGCCCCAGAGCGCCCCACGGGTTTGGGCGATCGGACTGAAAACCTTGCGGGCACAACTAGATGGTTAACCAAGTATTTTGTCAAAATTTCAGATTTTTAAAAAAATTCCTACTGCCCAAAACGGCCCGGACGGCGGACGGACATTTCGGATTTTGAATGTAGACCTCTTGAAACGGATAATGTCAAATTTTGAGGCCGATCGGAGTCGTCGACCCGCGTCGCGAAAACATAGGTGTATTATTCCAAGAATAATAAACCAAAAGAAAGAAAAGTACACTGAGCGTCTTTCCCATTCGAGAGAGGAAAAACCTCATTGATAAAAAGCGGTAGAATAAATGCTCGAGTAACATCATAAGGTTGGCCTTCGGGATCGAATATTTTGCTCGCTTGCCTAATGTGTTGAAAGTCGACCGTATCAACTTTGCCGTCTATTCTTCCTTACCACGTCCCCCTCCTTCACAACCTTTCCTAACCATCTCATCATTTCTCGTCTCCATGGAAACTCTTTTTTGCCATTCTTTTGACTTTCTCGCTTCGCGCGTGATACAAACCGGCGGTGGGGGAAGGTTCCCTCAGTTCCCTCAAGGTTTGCCTCCTCTGCCTCGCCTCGACAACGGGCCAAAGATAAATCGCAAGATGATTTAAACTAATGTGGGAAGGGAATATTGCTTGTTCCAAACTCACCTTGCCGTATTTCATTTCGAAGGGACGAAAACACGGGAATAAAAAAAAAGACCGTTCGCAGAGAACCATTAGGAAAATAAAACTTTCAGGACTCCTCCTGAAAATTTCCCAGATTTTTTTTTTTTTTTCAAACGTTTGCCGCAAAAGTAAATTTAGACAGTTTTTACTGCATAAAGTTTGTATTGTGTATCTGGGACACCCGTGCTTCGCACGAAATATCAAATTCCCGTCCATCACCTATCAATAATGCAACCCATGCTTCACTCTGAATGATGGTACCCATGACCCAATCCCTGATATCAGGCTTGTTGGAGAATGCCTGAACCAGGCATGACAGGCCCATCGGTGTAGAAGGCCACAGCACGGTCTCTCCCCCCCCCCCCCCCCCCACGACCAACAAACGAAAAAATTAAAGATTACAATAAAATTACTGGAACGTCCTCTTAACTAACTTTGCAGTTTGATTTGACATCCGAGCGGAACCGCTAGACTTATCCGTTAAAATGCCGCTTGTTTGAAGGGCCGGAAAACACAAAAGTTCCCTCTTCGTCTAAATACTTGGAATTAATGCCCAAGTTGAAGTGGGAAGGAGATTATTCTTGTGTCCCCTTTTATCCTCTGATCCTTGGGAGGACTGAGACGGAGTGAGCAGTACATTTCAAAACCTACTTGTCATTCAAGACTTAGGTCGGACTTAAAAACCCTTCGTCGCCTACATTGTTCGACTGAAAAACATCTCCCCCGTCCCTTTCCAGCGTGAGAGTTAGTGAAAATCTTATTTAAATTTCAGATAGACGCTTTTCCCCGTGGATCGGAGTTAGGTTTCACAGGGTTAGATGGGGACGATTCGTTGATCACTATTGATGGACGGAAGTATTAAATCACAACTAATTTGATCACGAGTCTGTAAGTCGGATTTTGAAACAAGATTCTGTGGAAAACGTTCAAGCCTCAGTGATATGGCGACAAACTGACGCAAACAAACAATAATATTGCCCCCTGCCTGTGTTTGCTTTTAAGCTGAGGAACACCCCCAAACCGCCGTATTGCATCTAGAATCAAAGGTCGAAACTAGTAATTAAGAAAAATGTACGGAGCTCAATCGTGCCGCTCCAACTGTTGAGATGGATGTCAATTAGAGGTGGTACTGACTCGGCTCGGCCTTAGGATAACAGTTATCCTCAGTTACTAAGGAGAACTTAGGATAACCAAGTCATCTTTTCACTCACCAGCAGCTGAAGAAAATTGATCCACGGAGATGGAGTTCCGCAATATTATTGTTTCGTTGAGCTCTTCAGGGCTCGTGCAGTGCGACACACACCAAAGGTGCCGAAACTTCGGCAGGGTCAGTCGAATAGAATCAAAATGGCAGCACTTCATTTTGGCGCTGTTGAATCCATCTTTTTCGATGAAATTAGTGTGGTAGTTTTTCCCAAATGGCTCAAACAAGAGTCAAGATAGCTTATTTTATTATTTTATTTAAAAAAATGATATTGTTGTTGGGATCCAGCAACTCCCTTAAATAGACCCCCAGGGTGTTGTTTTTAAATTTCCGAAGTGAAGGAAGAAGTGGATCCAGTGAAATGCAAAACGTGTGTAAACATAGTATTACGTCTACAACCACCTGTATAATACGTGTGCAATTAGGAAGTTTGGTGTGAATTGCAATTTTTATGACAATAATTGCGCGATTTTATAACATTTAATGATTAAAATCTTGTTTTAAACAAAATTTAATGTTGTTTCTCTGTTCATGACAGTGGAAATGTAGAAGAAAGATACCTCCACCATTCACATGTCGCTATTTTGTGTCTGTTGATGAGGTTGAAATAATTTTGAGATCATTTATAAGTTTACTTAACGCCCTGTCAGTGTACTCACTAGATTGATAAGATCGTATACAAATTAGACCCTCGTCCATAATCTGATATCTTTGTCGTTACTGTAACTATTTTGTTGTAATAAATTAGCCATCCACGAAGTAGTGAAGTACGCATAAAGCCATTCATACGCACTCTGGTATTATTCATTAACTGGTGGTCCTCCCAGAAATGCCGGGTTTGCCACCAGAGCGCTTTCATTTCAGTACTGTGCACGATACATATAATATAGGTTATATTAAAACCCATGGGAACCCCACTGTGCGGGTGATTTAAGAGCCTGGGTGTGTTCTTAACGCCTGAGAGTGGATGTGTTCTTAATGATATTAAGTTTGTGTTGTGTGATGGACGGAGTTCCAAAGGCCACAATGTCCACAATGACGCCGCCGACTGTAGTTGGAAGAATATGGAAGAGGCCAGGTTAACTTTCCCAGGGTCCATACAGGGATGGCAAGGATTCCCTCTGGGTTCACTGGCCACGCTCAGATGGTTGGCGCAGCGGGGGTGAGCAGTGTAATTTCAGTGAAGGTCTTTCTACACCTGCCTCAATGCCGACCAACAACTTTGTCGACGGCGGTCTACCTCTAGAAGAATCTGGGTTCCCCTAGTCCAAGCCTCGTGAGATCAGACAAGAGGTCGACCCTTCGCTCCCTTCGCCCTTTCCAGCAAAAATAGCGTGACTGGGCATAAAAACGTTCCGAGCACAAAAGGGTTGTAAAAACTGCTATATACAAGGGAAGTAGGAAGGCGCTGCCCTGACTGTTGATTTGTCGCACGGGGATGAGGTTTCGCTTTCCTGCACGCGCTGAAGTACGAGTTCGCGATCTAGCGAGCAAGCAGTAAACTGCTTTTTGCTTTCTTGCAATGACTTCGGGTACAGAGTATCTCCCGCACGACGATTCCCCGCATCGATTGAAGTTATAACGCTAATGAGCAAACTTTACAAAAAAAAAAAAAAAAACTTTTTCGCATGGGAGATGAGGGACTGAACTTGACATGAGGTTTTGGATATGAACTGAAAACGTATAAACCTGAAGGGATTCGAAGACGTAGAGCGAGCGCGAAGACGGGAACTTCATTATAAATGGCTGAGTGGCAAACCCGACTCTAATTCTATTATGAATTAGCGACGAATTCTCACCTTCTGAGAGGAGATTGACTGCACTCCGTGATTCATCAAGGAAAACGTTCTTCGGTACCTACTACGGAAAGTCGTACAGATGAAAGATTTATGAATGTCGGTTAACATTTAAAATCCCACTCCGTCGCGATTACTTAGGTGTATTTAAAAATATTTAAACAAAATTTGTTTAAATTTAAACAATTTCAATAACATTTATTAAAATGCATTAATTTCCTAATATTTAATATTACGAAATAAATGCATTGAAGGGAGTGAGATGGAGCCACTCTGCATCGTTGGGGGGGCATCAGAAGGGAGAACTTGCTGAAAGAAAGAGCACATGAAGGTCAGTTAGTTATAATACTTTCTCTCACCCAGCTTTGGAGCTGATGCAGAAATAGTTACCCAGCTATAGAGAATGCTCTCTCTGACTCATATAGGTATCTGGATCTTAGATAGGATCGTAGATACCACAAGAATAGCAAAAATATTGTGAACTACAGTCATGAGGAGGACTTATATGAATCACAGGCAATGAGAATGTGATTCAGAAGACAGAAAAAGCGGTTTTTTAAAAAACAAAATAAATCCTGCGGGATCCCGCGTAGAGAATCCCGCATTTGCAAGATTGGAAAAACACCGCGGGATCCCGCTTTGCGGGATTGCGACCACTAATACCTACCTACTAAGTTCAAATAGTGACTTTGATGATGCGTACATCATAAAATTAGTATCTAGGAGTATAATAATTAAGTTTGACTTGTAGATCTGGTTCATTTTGGTTTATACTGTAAAATGAAAAGATAGCTATGAATGTAGTACGTGAGTGTAATTCGTGGAATGTCTGGCCTAAAACTGAACTAATCGGGATTTTCATTCTTGACAACCGGAACATGTGGCCACATCATGTGATGTCCATTGCACTATCCCCTTCTTCTTTTGTAGTGGATCTCTCGCCTGCACCTTTCCGATCTTCTTGATCACCTCTGGAGCCGCTGGCCCACGTGGGCACCACCAACGTGGGATTTCTTCTCCCCGCAGGGTCCCTCGAAACCCAGGATGACGTCAGGAACACCGTGTTCCCGGGGACATCTCCCCCACGGTCCTAGCCCGTCCATCCTTCGCCTCTAGCGACACGCTGTAACAATGGCTGGTGTCGGCAGACCAGCGGGATGTCTCCCTCTCTGCCGACACCCGGAGCTCAAGGTGTTGATCCTGTCGGGGAACTACCTGCTGGTTCTGCAGGACTCTCGATCCACGAACTCAAAGCTGCAACTCTTGATCCATTGAAGTCCGTGCTCGTTTCTTCTCACCGGGATGGATTCTTCACTAATGGTGGATTTCACCACCTCGGCTTAAGGTTCGGCTCACTGGTAAGCCGAAGAATAAGAAAAAGATGCGTTTCACCACTCCCGCTTAGTCTTAAACCTCGGTTTACGGTCTGAGGTTAAGCCTCAGATTTTAGTCCCTACTCATCCACGTCTTAAGCGTTAAATCTGAGATTTACGCGTGTGTTGTAGTTGTTGTTACAATTATCACCAACAACAGCAGTGCCCATTTCGTTGATATCGGATATGATAGTTGGATTTATTCATTATCATTTATCCTCGAACGATGTGATCTTCGCTTTTTCGACCAGAGTGTTAATTATTTCGTTCGTACTGCGTGTTTGGGAATGGCATACCGAAGAATTACATTCTAGGATGACGACGAGGAAATTGAGATGATATTCAGTTGCAAAGGCGGCCGGGAGTCTTCAAACAGATCGAATTATGTTTCTCTTTTCGTCAACTGTTGGAAAAATTTGGGTAGAGTCCTCAATAAGATAATATACCCTAGTCCAATTTTTTTAATGACTAGTCCATTTATCGATTTATCCATTTATTATCGACTGAAATATGCAGAAACTTTGGAGATTCATTTGTAATTTAAGTGCCTTCGCCTTCCTATCTTTTGAATAATAAATTAAATTACCTGAAAAAAGTTAATTTTTCTCAATTTATCAACCTTTTCCTTTGAATGCGAACTTATTCACAAAAATTCGCATTCAATAATTTTTGAAAATAAGAATAATCCGTGTTCTTCTCCCACTTCTTTTTGAGATTTCATACGAATTAAGACAACGCATTACTTGGATTTTTCGAAAATAATATCGATTATTCCTGCAGCGAATTATATATTTCTGTAGGATAATAGTTTAATCATTTTAATTATTCTGGATTTTCATTGAAAACTTGGATTAATTTCATTTAAATTTAAAATTAAGTAATGAATAATCTTCATTATTTAAAAATAATAATGCAGTTATTCATTACGCAACACCGGCCATCTCATACCGGCTAGTAAACTACAACACACGCTAGGTATACCTGAGATACATCTCAGAATAAACATCCCCGCTAATATAACCTTGCAAACACCGGCTATCTCAGCTGAATTTTCATTATTATTTATTTTTCGATTTTTGGTTTATTATTCTTGGAATAATACACCTATGTTTTCGCGACGGAGGTCGACGACTCGGAACAGCTTCAAAATTTGAAATTATCTTTTTCAAGAGGTCTAGATTCTAAATCCGAAATGTCCGTCCGCCGTCCGGGCAGTAGGAATTTTTTTTAAAATCTGAAATTTTGACAACATATGTACTCGCTTTACCATCTCCCGCAAGGTTTTCAGTCCGATCGCCCAAACCCGTGGGGCGCTATGGGGCTAAAATGGGGCTACGGGAAGGTTTTTTTTAAGGCTTTTAGCTATGGGATCGAGTTAGGTGTCGTTTTTTTTCATTGACAGAATTAAATTTCTGTACAAGTAACCTATATCAAAGAATAATAAACCCTTGTGTAAAATTTGCAGCGTTTTTTACGTTGAAATCAATCATTCGGGACCTCCTTGTCTTAAGCTTCTGACTTGCGATAAAAGTCGGTCCAGGGATTCAGAAATCAGTTTTTAGGCTCTCCTTAAAACCTGAGAAACATGAGATAGCAGAATCTGCTGTTGCCACTAACGTGACGATTTATCACGGCCTTATCACTTTATTGTCACTGATTACCGAGTTTTCCGCGGGAACACGAGTCTGGGGCAACCTGTTCCAAAGCTAACCGAGGCTTAGGTAAGCGCCACCTTCAGTCTAATGGTGAAACGGAATCTTCCCTAAGTCGGACTTAACGTTAAATCCGAGATTTAGCTAAAACGAACTTTAAGCTACACTTGGTGAAATCCGGCATAACAGATCCCGGACGGGCCCCCAAATGTAAAATGAAAAGATAGCTATGAATGTAGTACGTGAGTGTAATTCGTGGAATGTCTGGCCTAAAACTGAACTAATCGGGATTTTCATTCTTGACAACCGGAACATGTGGCCACATCATGTGATGTCCATTGCAATACGAACTAGGAACTAACTGCTACGTATGTTAGAAAAATACCATTTTGCTGCTATTGGCGAAAAAACGTCTTCTTTGCTTGTTTTTAGGCTCTTAAGTTCTGAAGGAGGCATTTTAGACACTAAAGAAAGTTTTGGTTCAGCGTCAAATTTCCTATAGGAAATATATATAAGAATATCATAATATGATAAAATAAAAATATTATTTTTAGATTTTTGTTCAGAAAATGGCCATTCGGCCGCACTGGGCGCCTTCGACTGTTGGAAAAACCAATTTTGCATTTTCAAAACATTAATTTATTGGCAATTCCAAAAACCTGTACGTATTAATTTATTCAAAAGGGGTTTGAAGAACCTCAGCCCTGCAGTTTGTTCAACCGCCCAATCCTGCGTTTATTCATCAGGCGATTGGCCTCCCACTTTGAGCCGTTAAAGGAGAAAATACGGAGTGAAATCGATTCTCCACGGGAGTTCATTGCCTTTGGCTCTAAGCTCTGCTACGACCGCGTAAGGAAATCGCACACCCACACGCTACCTCATACACGCGGCCACGTTGGTTGAATAAATCGTGTTGAGCAAACCTTCGACCTCCGTTTTCATTAGATCATTAATTACTCAAGATCAATGCCCCTCACTCATTATTCACCTCTCGCTAATGACTTCCAATCGGTGCGATCAATTTCAGGCACGCTCTTCCAAACGCCATCATCCACTAATAGCGAATTTAACCCTCCCATTCCAAACTCATCTTAGTATGATCCTTGTCAATCTTTCCATCAATCAATTTCCCGCCTTTATTCACGAAGGTTATTGTCACAAATTGACTACGGGGTGAGTTATTACAACCTTGAAAATTCCAACTAAAGATTGTAGGCCCATTTTTGTGTTTAACCCCGAGGGTTAATATACCTGAGGACTTGAAAGTATTGACACATGTCGGAAACTTTAATCAATACCAGGGTTGTGTGTTAACATTCCACCTTGTGAAGTGAAACCCTCCCAACATCAAATTGCTGCTAAGGGCGCAATGGAAAGTTGGTGAGTAAAAGGCGGATCCTCTGAGGTGAGCTCAGGTCAGCAGAGTCGCCGTAATTTGGCCAAAGGGTCCCATCTTGTGGTTGGAGGGTACTGCCAGGCCTTCCACCCGGTATAAGGGAAGGTCCGAATTCAACCCATGACACCCTTTGCACTCACCAATTGATTAATTATTCTTTCCCTGGAATGCTAAATGAATTTCCTTCGCTTTTAGTATTGCCTACAGTAGGAGCACCCAGAAAAACGAATGTTAGGGGTGTACCTACGTGATAATAACGTGTTCCTAATTGCTTCTCTGGATTAAAATTATAATTTGTGATGTGTTTGGGAAAATGCCTTGGATCTAGGATTTTTGTGGAGGAAGAGGAGGGATGTGCATGAACATATTAAGTCATCGCACGAATTAAAGTCGTGGTCTACAAACTTAGGAGGTGGTTAATAGGAGGTGTCAATACAGAATGGGAGGAAGCACGAGCTACAGGATGGCTAGAAGAGTATAACTGTTCTATAGTGTGACTTTCCTCAGAACAGAGCTGTGGGGTAAATATTGGGACCGCTGATCCGGAGTCTCCAACCAAAGTTTCGGCAAGAGATGCCTGGACAGCGGGTTCAATCGAAAAGCCACTGCGTTTTAATGAGCAATAATAATGAATTTAAGTGATCAGTGAAAATGATAACTTAGCTGGGCAGTGAATAATGGGACGGTCCAGGTCATGGGAGGTGAAGCCTCCTGCTCGAGAAGCTGGACCACACACTCCCACCGCCAGTCACAGCACTGGCCCTTTCGAGACCACGTGCAGCAGGCGGGCAAATTGAGGAGGAAGAGCGGGGCCCACATTCTTTCTTTCTTTCTTTCCAAGGCGCTACAGTCCTCTAGAGAACCTGGTCCTCCTAAACATTCCGTCGCCATGCATCCCTGTCCAGAGCTGCAGTCCTCCACCGTCGAATGCCAAGCGATTGTAGATCGGCCTCGACGTCATCGACCTCTTGTGCGCGGCCTGCCTCTTGTTCTCCTGCCACCCGGCCTCCCATAGAGCAGCTTTCGAGGGAGAGGGCCCACACATACTTTGAAATCAAACCTGGTACAAAATCCAAGTACACGTGAGGAGTTTTCATTCGAACGGGTTTAGGTATTTCAATTTTTTTTCGGTTTCTAAATCTTTGGTATACCATAAGACCAATCACCTTACGAGTCACTTTTGGTCCGAAACAGGTTATGTCCTAGCTAAAAATAAGTTAGGGCCACTTTCACCACCCGAGTTAACGAGAGGTTAAGCGTTAACGCCCAAGTTAACCCGAGGGAGCACCGATTAGCGTGGGAATCCGTATTTAGCTCGGTCTTTGTGGAGCCGTTAGTTGGTGAAATAGGCCCTTAACCACCAACACGGCGTACCCTTACATTAAATAACCAATTTTCTATCAAACCTATGGCCTACATGTGGCAAATGTGAGACGTTTTCCGGGGCAAGATACTCTCGGTGGTTTGCCATTGCCTTCCTAGAGGTGATTATCAGTATTATAATAAGGAAGATGTCTAGCAGCTGCTGGGATTGACTCAGCAGTCCATTATAGATACTGATAACCACCCCAACTCACTGATAGAAAAAGATAACAGTGTTATCCTATAATTTAAATTCAGTGTTATCATAACACTGAGCTTCAATTATAGGAGTAATGTACAACTACTGAACTTATAAACAAACTTCAAAAAATTTGAAAATACTCACTGATTTGACGGATGGCACTGGATAAGAACGGACACGGCGTTGCCGTGACGGCAACATGTGGCTTCATAACCTTCCAGCGAGGTTACCATTCGCGCGGACGGCATCAGGCGCAAAGTGATGTCAGGCATAGCTTCAACGATAGCCACTTGATGTCATTCAGTGGAAACTGTTCTCAGTAGCATTTTTACTTCCCACTTAAACACTTGCCCCACCTTGGATATTATAAGACAGATTTGCGATATTTTATGATCCACTCAATGACTCCACATACTATTAATAGGTACCGTAATAGGGACCTAATAATAATTTAATAATTTAACTCCACGTACATAATTTTGGAAAATGTAAACAATTAATAAATTCACCAAGCCAGCCCAGATAATATGTCCTGATGAAATTGGTGACCCTGGGTTATTAGAAATGGCCTTTTTGGTTCGATTGGTTTGTGTTTTCCGCTTGTATCTTGAAAGACACTGGATGGTCGTTTCCTTTCTACATATCATGAAACAGAACATGAATGTCCTTAGGACACTATAAGGACACATATATATAGGACACATACATATACTATAAGGACACTATTGAGGTCGTTCAAAATCTTGCCCCTCGTCACCATAAAATATTGTTTTAGAAAAGAAAAGTATTTAATAACCTATAGAAGTATTTAAAACTTTTCGCTGCAGTAAACCTTGTATCTGATTTATATGGCCAAACAAATAGGGGGAAAAAAATCCTCTTACCGTTTTTTTCGAACTTTTAGCCAAACGGGCGAAAGTAAGCAAAATGGAAAATCTCATAACAGTTTTCGATACTTCTGACGACGCTGGTGGAGGTGGAAGAAGATGGTAAATAAACGTCTTATTAGACTGGTAAGGCCTACACTTGAAGAGGAAAGTTTTCCCAGTCGAATGGGTATTAAACTGAAGGGGCGGGGATAACCCTTCCGAGAACGACCTGGTTTTCCTACCGTAACCCCCACTACCGCCCCACTAGACCAGATTAAATGGAACTTTAGCCGAGTTCGTCATTTAAAAGAGCCAGGGGTCGTAGAGTGCGCCCTAAACGATGAGGGTTGGACTTGAAAAAACATCCGCTGCAGGGGGAGCCTTTTTTCCGCTTAGTTATTATTCTTGTTTCAAGCAGCTACAGAAACCATTGATTTATCGATCCGTTGGGGTAATTTACCACCGTTGCCGACGCGTTTTAAGGATTTTAAACTAAATAGAAAAACGACACAATAAACTCCAATAGACTGAACGTTTCAACATCTCATGCCACGCTGATAATGTTCATATAGCACGACTGAGGTGGCTATATAGACCGGTGGTCACTAGAATTATTTCACAGGACTGGCGTGTTTCATGGGAGCAACTGTTGGAAATGAAACGATATTGGCTGTAAAATCCTGCGGTTATAAGACTTTATGAGTTGTCGTAAGCAGAGGAAACATCCGTCCTAATAAAAGCCGTAAACCATAAGTACCCGACAGTTGAAGGATATTGCGTGTGAAAAGCTTTGTGAGACTGCTCTTTATGAGGTAATAGCCCGGTAGGGGATTATAATATGTTCCGAGCTATTTTAATTTCCCCGGGTCTCAATTGGCCAATCGCAAATCGCAATATTTATAGCATGCGTCATGCTTATTTATTTATGTCACTGTACAAGCTCGATTATAAGGTACCGTGACGGTGTAGAGGAAAGGACACAAATCCGGATGAGTCCTCAGGCGTGGCCGAGTTTAATTTATGAGGGACATTCACACCCTGCTCGGAAGCCCGATGAATTTCAAACGAGTCCACCGTGGACAGAGCCAAATCTCGCCTCGCAGATTCAGTCCTAATCGATACGACACGTATATAAATTACTACGCCGTACACAACTAGGTGTCTTTTGAAAGAAAAAAGATTATAATAAATAAAATAATAATAATAATAAAAAATGAAAACTAGATAAATGGTATGAAAAATAAGCCTGAATCGGTGAAAGGAACTAAGACTTAGTTACTTACCTAGTTACTAAGTGCGAAAAATCGATTTTTTAATTTTTTTTTATTGGAGTTTCGAGTTTTCCTTGGCAAGACTCATCATCTGGGGGTGAAAGTTCTCGCGTCGGCATGTCAGATATTCGTCTCCACCACCGAGCGTTTCTAGTCTTCGCCACCAGATGTCGGGTCTCCGCGGGCATGTTCGTTGCTGTCAATAATATTCAATAAATAATTCAATACACAGTTCGTTCAAATAAAGGTGTTTCATCATATTCCGTCTTTATTTTCTTCATGCCCAGGTACAGTGAGTGGTAAATGGCACTAAGTTCCCAAAATTGAAAGTTTTTTTTGGTTATCCACCTCAACATTTTGCGGCAGTTCATTGATGTTTGAACATCACTATTATTGGCCTTCCGAAAGGAAAAAAATGGGTCAAAATAACGTGCTTTTGTTAGCCGCAGTTTTTTGCTTCTCCTGAAAAATCGATTTTTCGCACTTAGGTAGTTCCCTTCACCACTGGCCGATTCAATTGCATTTTATCCTCCCTGCTACGCTTAACTGTGGCATGGATGAGCAATAATTATTAGGAATAGTTTTGAATAATATTTTAGCGTGGAACATGCTTTAGCCGTGAGCTAACTGCCCAAAAACGTTAGTCAGTAGGGAGACGCGGGAGTGTCACGTTTATACATTACCTACTTAATATCTAGTAGTAATAGCCTAATAGTTCGGCATCCTCAGTTGTCTTAACGTTAGGCCACTAGTTCAGCGTCCTCACTTGTCTTACTGTTAGTCCACTAATTCGGCGTCCTCACCTGTTGTACGTTAGGCCACTAGTTCGGCATCGGACAGTTCTTTTTCCAACACGCAAGATGGGCAGTGGCGGGTCGTGCTACTTCAAGAAGGGGTTCAACCGTACTTCGACAGCAAAATTAAGAACATACTCGTATTACCTAGTTAATACACACCCGAATGTATAGTCGCAGTACGTCTGCTGTATGGGAACCTTTAGCAAGAAGTCTCATTTTAGAAGAAAAATACAACCAACTCACTTTCCACTTCCCTGCATAATATGGCCCATGCTTTTCATTTCCTATCTGTAATCCAAGGTTGGAGTGCCGAAGGCAATGTTCTTGCGACGGGAATTCATCTCTCGAAAATCACACACACAATAAACAATTAAATGACTAGAAAATTATTAGACTCGACTCGTACGAAACAAAAGGAGGCCGAACTGTAGGCAGTACCGAAACAACCAGGCATGTAGGAAAGGAGGGCGCCAATTGTCAGTAAAAATTCCCTCACAGACAATTCCCTTTTCTTTTTCTTCTCTGTTATTTCCAGCATAGTGTTCAAAAAACCCTACGATTATATCTTAGAGCAATGGTTGCTCAATCTCCAATTGTTTTGATTCATTTCAGGAGGATTTGACGATTACAATCCGAATTCACTGGGAATAATATCCGTTTTCCCCAACAAAAAGTCCCCTTCCCTTAAAAATGTGATTTGGCAACACTGTTGCGGAACTGAGAAACTGTTCCGAATCTTCGTACCTGTGGAAAATACTCCATGAGCTGCATCCGACGCCAGCGAGAGACCCTCTTAAAATTTCGCCCAGTCACGTGACCTTTCCCAACCGCCCTCCCACCCTCCTGTCCTCATTCTTTGGTCTGCTTTGGTTCGAAGCTGAGTTCAGCTCCAAGTTCTGACGTCACTCCCCAGCCGAATGGAACTGTTATCAAAAATAGTAAGAACTTGTTATGTACCAACTTGCATCAACAGTGACACTATGGGAAGCTGATTTGATAATAGGTAAAATTTACTTTATTTAATGCAATTTTTCTCTCCTCTCGCTCACTCTAACCTTTCCTCTCTCTCTCTCTCTCTCTCTCTCTCTCTCTCTCACTTTCTTTGGGGGTTCTCTGAACCACTGAACCCCCGCACGAGCCGCCACTGAAGATGGGTTTAAATCCCACTACACGGTTAATAAAGAATGTGCCATGTTTCTCGAACTTCAGTCGTAGGCTATATCCAAAAAGCATCCGGGGGTCCAGGGGGCTTAGCCCCTGGCGAGGCCCAAAGGTCGGAGTTTTTATTCTTTCTGAAGGCACGTTCTCACTGCCGAGTGGCAAAGCTGTGTGTGGATGCGTCCTTCAGCTTCGCTGCGTTGCCAAAAGCCGAGCCGAATTGTGCCAAAACCAACCTGATACAGTTCGGTTTGGATCAGAGAAAGCTAAACCTGACCAGGCAGAGGTGACAATGGGCGTAACGAAGGCCTTCAATTCAGTCGACAAAGGTGATTTGGGGTCACAAAACTCCACCGTTAAGCCTCGGACAATGGGAAATCAAAACTGATGTGCCATCAGGTCTCTTTGACACAGCCCTTCAGGGGAGCTGTTCGACAAGCTAAATTTTAAAAGACTGCAGTCTCTAAAAGGGATTCGATTTTTCTTCAGGTAAGAACTTGAGTAGGTTGTTCAGTAGCAGCAAATTTCCTCAATTATTATCTATTTCTTCTGTATTATGTTTTGATCATGAAATTACCCAAAATGAAAAAACTAATCATGAACTTGTTTATTTTTCGACATAGGCTCAGAGCTTTCGGCACCTCCAGACGATTTGTGCGGTTGCTTCAGTTATCATTATAATGATAATCAAGTCAAATGTATCATTGTATTATTACCTATTCTGTTTAATTCCAATCATTCCGCGGTCTAATTTTAACCTTTTATCCTCGGTGAAATTGTAGACGCTTAAATCGACCTAAAACGCCCTCCCCAGATTATAATGCCGGTCCATTTCACAGTTGGTCTACCCGCTCAACCTCCCCCATCGGTTCTGTGAAATGGTGACCAACCGTCTGGAAACAATGTGAGCTCTTTTCCCGAGGAAAATTCGAGAGAAGACATTTCCAATTTCACTTCCACTTTCATATGCGTGAGGGAATGAAATGTCAACTATATCGATTAAGAAGAAAAATTTTCTTCTTTCATCATTTAATGATGAAAAGATTCAAGTGACGGAATTACCTTTTATTAAAATCACTGTGGAACGACGTTTGGGGCACTTCCTATAATAACAGTTTAATCGCGACGAAATGGTCCTCAAATGTTGTTGCAATATGAAACTTAAGAAGTGAAAATGTTTTACAATTTTTCATTTCTATAAAAAAAGTGAGTACAACGACTACAATATTCTCACAAATCTTGGAATGAGCAAAGTCTTCCTTCAAACATTCACGTTCAAAGCACCCCCAGTGAAAAGCTGGACGCGTCGTACATAAATAAACTCTAATCGAAGGCGTTCAGCGATGCGGTGGAAAACCGCCTACCCAAACAGCCAGAAGTCAAGTATTGACTGCCGGACCCAGTTTGACCGTTGTTTCTGTACTTGGGAAATGTAAATTATTACCTACGAGAGTCACGGACATCGCTACTTCAACGTTTGGCCCGGCACGATACTTCTGTCGTCATAAATCATTCCAAACCCGCACCATATCGATCACGCACGTTGCATACAATCTTGTTGATTTGGCTTGCGACGTTCGCGGAGGCATATTTTAAGCAAGAGTTTACATTTAATTGGAAAAACTGTACAGGGACCGTGCATTTCATCATCACGCCAAATGCGGCACGAAGCGGAAACTTTGCATTTTTTAAGTGAAACTTTTATTACATCGTCTCAAACTTTTTCGTCGTTAAAGACAGTTATTTATGCGCCATTAGTTCGGCAATCCTGGGTGCCAGACTTTTGGGAGAGGGAACTCTATGAGGACCAGAGAATTTTTGAGGCCGATCAAAATTTACTTCGCGAATACATAGGTTGATTTTCTGAAAATAATTAACCAAAATTGTGAATTTTCGAACTCACGATTCCAGGAATTTCCAGGGAGAATTTAATTAGGCCTTATTTTCTCATTGCTCATTTACTGTAGATCCCGACGTTTCGAAAGCGTGCAAGCTCCCATCCTCAGGGCATTTCATTAGTCATAAATCTCGATGTTACACACATCGTCGTCAACAAGGAACGCTATCAGGACATCTCACAATCATCAGATGGAAACAGGATACCAAGGGTAAATTTCGGTATGACGGTAACGATGCTCGTTCGGTTTTAAATTGCGGCGTGTTCCTTTTTAATATTAACGACGTGAATAATGTTTTTCAAAAATGTGGAAGCTCAACCATACTAATAACGTTCCTATGAATCTAGTCAATCGCCGTTGTAATATGTCAAAATTTAATAGTTACCGTCATACCGAAATTTACCCTTGGTATCCTGTTTCCATCTGATGATTGTGAGATGTCCTGATAGCGTTCCTTGTTGACGACGATGTGTGTAACATCGAGATTTATGACTAATGAAATGCCCTGAGGATGGGAGCTTGCACGCTTTCGAAACGTCGGGATCTACAGTAAATGAGCAATGAGAAAATAAGGCCTAATTAAATTCTCCCTGGAAATTCCTGGAATCGTGATTGCGAAATATGGAGGCCAATAAAAACCAAAGTAATTTTCGAACTAATTTCCATTAAGCAATTATTTTATTTGGCCAAACGTTAATAATTCACCGCTACGAGTACATCACTGCAGTGATAAAGAAATCTTCACTCCTAGTTTGTCTCTTATATCGACGAAACCATCTCTGCTTCATCACCTGAGAAGGCGCAGCAGGTGTCTTCTCGTCTTTCAGTTCCAATCGAGACGTGGGGAGGGATGTAAAAGAAGCAGAAAAAAAAAAAAAAAAACTCGGAGGGTTAAGAAACACGAAGAAAAAGACGGAGTGAGGCAGGTAATATCTCTTATCCAGCAGTTCCCAGATGAATTATGCAACAGAGCTTCGTTATTATGAATGCATTTACCACTGCTGGCGCTGCCCTCTGCCTTTAGGTGTAGCGGAAAATTATTCATGTACCTAATAACTTCCAAGAGTATTTGCATTCTCCAGAGAGGGGCCACAGGTCCGTTATAATTTTCACTTCACAGAAACTCGAGATCGGGTTTGATGTTCATTTGATTGTCCCGCGTGGAACTCGTTTGTATAACATACAATGTGCCATGTGCTCTCACTGTGAACTGGGCAAATGAAAGACGTCGTTGTCCATCGGTATGTACCTATAGAACACCTATACAACACCTAATTAGTTCTGTATTCAGAACGTCACAAGCCTTCTGCTCCTAAACGGTAAGTGATAAAATTACGGCGATTTTTACTAACGATGAGTTTAAAATTTAGCGTCGGCCAAGCAGGCAGCAATGTGTGAGACATGGAATAAGGAAGCTATTTCTTCCATGGTGTGAGACCTTGGTTCGATACCCACTCGGTGCACTGCGGTGTGAGAAAAACGTTTGCTCCCCTTGAGCCGATGGATTCGGAAGCAAGTCATTTCTAAAGGATGTATAAAACGTTCAGATAATTTTATCTCCCGTTAGAGAGAAAATTAAGGGGTTTTTACCACCACCGGGGTTGAAGTAGGGACTCATTCGCTCCGGGAAAAGACATGGAAAATCGAGTCCTCTAGCTAATTCAATAATATTAAGAACCTAATTATGAACCTTCAAATTTGTCATCTTATATTTTTCTTGCCACCAAGATTTTCACGCTGAATTCAAATTTTAAATCGGATCTCCAAAAAACGACCTGTATTATACGTATTATGCGTGGGGTCCCCACAAAATACGAGTTTGCGACGGGTTTTGAGTCGCAAGCATAACTTGTGGGAGCCGAAAAACCGAGATATTTTGGCACTATTTCAAGTTTTCATCGTTCAACTCAAAATCGGTTCCTTCTATGGAACATTGTTCCTGTATACCAAATTAAAGAGCACTAAATTTTCCGTCAAATAACTTCTGGAACGACAAATTCGGTCAAGGAATTTAGTCATTGTAATAATATTATGTAGGGCATGCAATTCTGCGTAATGGGAGCACTTAAAAGTTCAAATTTGCTCATTCGTACGCCGAGGTACCTACCCACACATCAAAGTAGTCGTAACACTCAGGGGCGGATAGGCGGTTTTGACCGGCCCGGGCGATTCAATTTGACCGGCCCTCCCCCCCCCCCCCCCCCCTAGCCTTAACAGTTACCTATCCAAAGACCATCAAAGGAGGGGTTGTTCATATTTTGGAAAAACAAGCAAATGAATAGGAACGAGAATACACTTTATTAATTTTAATACCTAGGTGAACTTATACTTATTAATAAGTACTTAAGTGAAAAATAACAGCGCCTATATTTAGAAAAAATAAAAGTGGTATGTGTGTTAGTTTGGTACCGTCTATACAAACATAATAGCGACTGAAGCTAGGATGGATTGAATTTTTGCACATTTCTTCAGCTTCATTATCACAGCGTATTGATGAGGAGCATTTCGCTGGAGCACTGAACCGAGAGGCTTTGGGTGTTTCTGGCCCTCCTCGCCATCCCCCCTCCTCCCCTACTCATATTTGTCCCCTGCTTGTTCATTTCTTTCGAACTCTAGGCTCAACCTGTCCCATGGTAAATTTACCTTTTACAGCTGTTTAAATTCAATTACTAGAAAAGTTTGTCATGTTAAGTGTTTGGACGGATGAAGGACCCAAAAATGATTACTCGGAAAATGAGTCCTCATTCGACTTTCTGGCATCCTTCAAAAGTCTGATGGATGCATTGAATGCCAAGGCGAAATCGGACGCTTCTGGGACCCCCAAAAATACTTTGAAAACGACACCTAACTCCTTCCCATAGATGAAACCCTTCAAAACCCCCTTATGTATCCCTCTTTAGTTCCGCAGAGCATCGCTGGTTTGTGCGATTGGGCTGAAAACCGTGTGGGTACAACTTGAAGAAAAACCAAGTATTTTGTCAAAAGTTTCAGATTTTTGAGAAAAATTGCTACTGCTCAAAACGTCGTGGACATTTCAGTTTTGGAATCTGCTCATCTTAAAACGTAGATATAATGACAAATTTTGAGGACGATCAAAATTTTGGACTTAGATAACAACATAGTGTATTATTCAAAGAATATTTAACCAAAACGTGATCACATAACGCCCACAGACGAAACACTTGCTGATGAGGGAAAAGAGACCAACCGGTAGGCGATGGAGAGGAGGGCCAGAAACGACTGAAGCCACTCGGCTCAGTGCTTTGGCCAGACGCTCCTGCACGCAAGCCATCAACATGAGATCCTCCAGATTGTTATCACTCAGAGTTAGCCTCAGCCTTGTTTTGATGATTTTTAATTTTGAAAAAATACTCTAACACTCAGCTTGGGTGGTAGAAAGCGGTAGGTAGGTACCTACCAAAAATGGGTGAATCAAAAAGAGAATTTCATACAATGAGGCCATGAGGATTTAAAACCTTGTATGCAAATTACGCATTGATTGCACTTGACATCCACCCTGTTAGGAACAGACCCAACCACATCGCCTTCATTGTGTCTGAATTTTCCTTTTCGGTCTCGATTTCATATTTCGGGTAAGGTCAAATTTTGTTTCCAGCTTCGACCGGCCCCTCAGGACCTTCGGCCCTTCGGGCGTCGCCCGATCGCCCGACCTGCCTATCCGCCCCTGGTAACACTGAATTTTCCTTTGGTGGCTCGATTTGAAATAAAATAAATTAAACAATGTGGTCAAATTTATAGGCTACTGTGTCATATTGCTAGGAAAGAAAACGAATTATACTGATGAGAGCATTATCATCATGTGAAGGCCTGTCACTTTTATGATTTTTACCCAACGTCCTTATTAAGCGGATACTCTGTGGGATTTTGGGTGGTTTCACCACTAAATTGGGGGGAAAAGGCCGAGCGAAACCTTCCCGTCCCTCCACTTCTTGCGTGCCAGTTTGTCTAACAGCAGACGACTATTCGAAAGATGTTGGGTGGAAAAATTAATTGGGAGTTGCTTTTCTAAGCTTATCTTGCAGGAAGCGCCTACGTGACACACGTTCAGAGCTCAAGTTGTTAGTGAAGTTTGTCGCCAATCGTTTCTCTCAAAACCACCCCGAGGCTTTCTTCCCTTCTTCGCCGTTCTCCCTTTCATGTACTTCGCCGACTGTTGAGCTTTCGGAGACCAAGTCGGATTATAACTCGAGGAAACACGTAACGCAGTTTCATCCGCTGGCTATAAATCTTTGAGGCCGTTAATTAGGCCAGATGGTCGCTCTGTTGGAGGTCTACCATTCAACAAACTGGAAACGCCGCAGATGAATTTCAGTAAACAAACGTCAACTTGAATTAAACAGTTTAGTCCACCGAGCTAGTTTCTCACGAGCCAGAGGATTCCCGATTCTAAAACGAGTCTTTGGAAACGATTGCACAGTCATCGACACACCAAAATCGTTCGTTGTCGTTTTTGTGTTACATATTTGCATACGAAAACCGCAATTCCCCGTCATAGCCGGTGAAAGGAAAAGAGATCATATCCGGTACTGAGATAAATCGCCTCTGATTTCAATGGAAGAGGATCCTGAAAGGGACATATCGCTGTTGTAGCTCCACTAATTATTGCTGATTCAATGCCCAACAAGTCGGCACAGTGTGGAACTAACCAATCAATTCAAGGGACATTCTCGTCTGGGGTAATCCCGCCCCGGGCGGTTAGAATCGGTATTAATTTGCCGCGTCCAATTCACAACGCGCTAAATCATTTGAGGGTTCCCCATTATTCGGGCATTTTTTTGACTTGGCAATGCTCTCGTGACTACACGTTATTGGTAGAGGATGAAACGGCATATGGCCCACATTGTGGATTTATCGCATTTTGATCCATTATCAGTGGTTTGAGCGTTGGACTGCTGAGTCAAAGGTTGCTGGTTCGATCCCGTTGAACTCCCGCAGCCGGGAGATTGTGAAGAATGTAAGCCCTGCAGTGTCTATTAGCTAGGCTGTAACCTTTGTGAAACCTTCCTAGCTTATTACACTCTATAATGAAGTCATGACGGCTTCCAAGCTCGAGTCATTGCGTTCGTCTGTGTTGTACAGTCTTTCGTATTATAATCGTTGATTACAGTTCGTGAAGTTATCGATGAGTTGGTTATTTGATCCTGATTCACTCATGGGGACATTGGAGGTAACAGTCAAGAGGACCAACTACCTCGATTATAATGATCTTCAACGAAAATTCAACCTTTTGGAGTTTGATGGAGAGCAAGCAGACGTCGTTGACTTCAACACCGAGTTCAACAACATCCTCGCCAAGATGCAGTCGTTCAAAGAGTACTATACTCCTAATACAGCATACATCAAACAACGATATCTCTCAGCTATATCAAAGACGTTCTCCAGCCTCTACAATCAACAAACAAGCCATTATTCAATAGCACCTCAAGAATCTCTCAGGGATAGGTCAGCTACGGCCAGGCCATCAAAATCAAGGCGGTCAGCTTCAGGAAGGGCTGCAATGGCGGCTGACCGGGATGGGGATGCACCTGCCCACTCCTCTTATGACATCGAGGTTAAGTCCAAGGAAGTGAAAATTATGTGGATTAAGACAGAAGATCAGTTAGCTGACACCTTCACAAAATGTTTACCAAAAGATAAATTTGTTAAATTTAGAAACATGTTATTAAGTTATTATTGATATCAAGGCTTACACAATTGTTTTCCTGTTGCAGAAGATCTATTCTGAATTACATTCTGAACATATTATGTTCAGGCACCGAGTAATTCAGAATAGTAATTCAGAGTATATTATACTGCGGTGCCTGAATATATATTGCGGAGCCTCAATATAACTTGCGGAGCCTCATTATAATTTGCGGAGCCTTATTGTAACTTGCGGAGCCTGAACGTCTGTTGCGGTGCCTTGAGACGTTCTCTAATTCAACTTCGGTGCCTTGAACCATCGCTGGAATGACATTGGTCTGCTCTTCACAAGGCCTATTCGTGGTGCTTGTACAGTGCTCGCCAGGCCGTCCCAACCCAGACCATCGTCCTGCACCTCGACCAATCAGTTGGTGAACTGGTGCCCAGAACGTCACCCAGCCTATTAAACTTCTGCCTTGATCTTCAATCGAAAATTTGACAGTGGCCTTCAGCCATGATGTTTTTAACGTTATTGATATAAAATCATGAGACACTGTGGACTTAGGGGGGCGTGTGAAGAATGTAAGCCCTGCAGTGTCTATTAGCTAGGCTGTAACCTTTGTGAAACCTTCCTAGCTTATTACACTCTATAATGAAGTCATGAGGGCTTCCAAGCTCGAGTCATTGCGTTCGTCTGTGTTGTACAGTCTTTCGTATTATAATCGTTGATTACAGTTCGTGATTTGATTCGTGAATTGATGAGTTCGTTATTTGATCCTGATTCACTCATGGGGTGAATGCAGGTAAGTGAGCAGTTGAAGATGTTAGCGCGTTGAGCGAGTGCATGGAATCAAGCGGTGCACTCGATACTTATACATTCTGATGATCACCTCTCGGAAGGCAATGGCAACCCACTGATAGTATCTTGACTAGTAAATCCTCTCACAATTGCCGTTCGGAGCATTAGGTCCATACTACATCTGTAATAACTGGTCAACACGCTCAACAGAAGTTAGTAGCGAGAGGTTGCCAACGCCCGTTAGCGGGTGTGGGGAATATGACCCACTTTTTGGTGCATGTTGCCAGCCCGCCACTGGCGGGAGGAGCGGATCGTGCTACGGTTGCGGCGCGGCTGTGCGAAATCCTCTTCTCCAGCCGTTCTGGTGTGTACATAGGTAGAGTTGTAAGCTCTGTCCAAATGAAACCCTACGTACAAGTGGTGAAATGAAATTTGGGTGTGTTGTTTTCAACACGTAATTATGAAATGAGAATATTACACATTGCGATCAACATGTCCCCCCTTCCCTGTTTTACTTTGAAACGCAATCTTCCGAATATTTCGGTGGCTGCTTGAAGAAAGGAAGCTTTCGGAGTTATCGAACCCGTGGAAGGGCTGGGAGAGCTGTGCGGTGAAGGCGATTGCCCAGAAAGTCTTCTCTGCCTTGATCTTCTGCTTCAGTAGAATCTTCAGAGGCCACAAAAGGAGCCAAATGACGGCTTGAAACTGTTGTCAGTCTCCCGGCCATCTGGTAGCAGCTGCACGTGAGTCAGGGTTGGTGTTTGTAAGTTCCGCATGACTACTGGATCGTACTTGCTTCCAGGAATAGGCAGACGTTTCATTAATGCTCGGCCAGGTGGGAGAGACTGCCCTTTCGCTGACCCGCCTGGACGGGAGAAGATCCTCGCTATGGAAGATGAGTTCGTGGCTGTCCATAGCAAGGATCGAATAGAGTGAAGAGCCAGAAACTGCTCCCACTGTCGGGCGTCCATCCCAGCTGATCTGAGAGCCATTTGTACCTTTTCCAGATTCTGGCGTTATATCGTTCCATCTGGCAATTAACTCTTGGGTTTTAAGCTGTCGTCCGGCATGTAGCAATGCATTGTTAAGAAAAAAAAAAAAAAAAAAAAAACCTCGTTAGACATGAATACCAACTGAACCATGGACTGAATGGATGTCAAAAAGTGTACCAAAAGTGTACCAAAAGATGCTCAATCACCGTAGAAGCAGATAAGTATGAGCCAGGGAAGGCAAAAGGAACCCGAACGCATTTAGACGACTGTGAGTAGATACAGGTGTTTCGATGATGAGGGAAGGCTCTTTGATGTCCAGACTGTCTCTCAGATGGTACAGTAGATTTGATGAAAACGCCTTAATTTTAGAAGAATTTCGGTTTTAGCTCTGTTTTAACTACTTCTGAACAGCTCCCTGGGCCTCTTCATCGTCTGCAAATCTTTTTCCATCCGAAAACTCCTTCAATTTATTGAGCAGATGGACGTCAGATGGTGCTAAGTCGGGTGAATAGGAGGGGTGGTTGATAATATCCCATCCAAACGAAGTCAAAAGTTCTTGGGTGACTCGAGCAGTGTGGGGCCTGGCGTTGTTGTGGAGGAGGCAGATCCCCTTGTTTAGCATACTATACCCCTTCAACGGATCTGAATCGCCCTTTTGAGTTTTTGAAGGGTATTGCAGTAAGCGTCGGCATTAATAGACGTCCCTTTCAGCAAAAATTCGACCAAAAGGTCACCCTTTCAATCCCAAAAAACTGATGACCGCTCGGATATCACACAGGCGGGGGGGGGGGGGGGGGGGGACAAGCGTCGACCTCTCCATTTAAAAAACTCACTGTGACTGAACAAAACGGCCTACAGAAATGCGCTACGAAGCAAACTGACCGTTATGACCCCGCCTTTAAGCCAGGTGCACAAACTTAAAAAAAAAAAAAAAATCCCCCTTGCCACAGGAGCCGTTGTAAACTTACTTTCTGGATGACCCTCGTGGTAAAAAATGTGCACAATTTATTAAAAATGATAAACAATGGAGTAAAATTTGGAGCATTTTTTCCTTAGGGTAGGGTGGGGTAAGGTCCCGCAGGTTCGATTCATTTTTGTTTCTATTGACTCCTAAGCCACTATTCCTCCCATTTCTGAGCAAGGATGATTCATTGGAGCCTTGCTGAAGACATCTAACGCCCACAGCGCAGTTTGACCATTATTAGGATAGTTATACCCATTTTTCAAAAAATTGCATCTGCGGGGCTTTGCCCCACGCGATGGGGTAAGTCCCCGCAGCAATTGAAAAATGGGTCTATAACTATCCTAATAATGGTCAAACTGCGCTGTGGGCGTTAGATGTCTTCAGCAAGGCTCCAATGAATCATCCTTACTCATAAATGGGAGGAATAGTGGCTTAGGAGTCACAGAAACAATAATGATTCGAACCTGCGGGAACTTACCCCACCCTACCATACGTCAAAATACAAAAAAATGAAAATCACCTCATTGTGAAGGCTTCACTTTGAGCAGCCTCTCCAAACTGATCATTCTGAGTAGTCACATGATTGCCCTTACCTGCCCCATGGCGGACAACGAAGAAAGTTTTTGTGGGAGAGAGTTTTTGCTTTGCAAAGCAGTGTGCGGGAACTTCCCCCGTGCGGGACCTTACCCCACCCTACCCTATTCTTCTATTTTGTACACATTACATACTTCGTTGAAACTATCCCACTCTTCCAAGGCCTCAACCTCCCGAAATGGCGCTAAACTATTCAACCATCAGCGCCGCCTAATTGGAGAACTGTTTGTGAACAGTAGGAAGCGATCCTAAAACAATAACCAGAGCTGGGTAACTAACTTGTGAATTATGAAATGGTTGAATTAGCACCGCCATTGTTCAGCCTTCAGCTTCAGTTGACCCGCTTCGAGATGTCTCGAGGCACGAGCCGGCCCAACTTGGGAGTTGTAGTTGACTTAGGGGGCAATAATAACTTTATCGCAGGAAAAACAATGTTCTGAGTGGCGGAGCGTTGGGATATGCTGCGGTGGAATTGCTTTTGGAAAGTTGGCAGGGAACATCGGCAGTGGCGCGTTCATTAAAAATTTGTCGGAATAATAAACAGTTTTACTGTCGACATCAGCCAAGTCATTCACGTACCTTAACATCAACTCCGAATATTGAGAAGCACAACTAACGTTGCCTACCTTAAGCCTCAGAGTTACACCGATCCCAGCAGAGTTTGTGTAAACATAATTCGGGTTGCCAATGGAAATTAAGGGCTTTGGCACCACTCCCAGCAACCAGAACGTTCGATGACTCTCAGCACTGTTTGTAGACAAATATCTTCTGCAAACAACCATTCCTCTTGTTGTGTAAATATGTAGGGTAATATTGTGTTTCAGAACCGAATACATGCCCCTCTCGTAAGCGCATTGTGGCAGTAATTATTATCAAGCTTATTAGAAGATTACACAAACAGTACGGTATGATTATTTATTAGGGTTTACTTTCCTGCATCCACCCCTTTGTAATCTTCAAGCATTAATTCTGCAGACCATACGTGGCAATACCGAGATCATCATGAATTTATCAGCTCTTACTCGGGAACTAGAGGCTTCACAACCACAAGCTCATCTATAACTAGATACACTCTCGACCAAGAAACGTGCACTCCATTCAGCGCATACTCTGATACCACAATACAAGCACCATCCATCAAGCAAGCGCATACTTCGTCCTTCCCCTCACATGCCAACGGCTTTGTGTTTGATGTACTCGTGATGTCTCTCTCAACATGTTTCCTTTATCGAACAAACAGTATCAAGTGCAACTGTTGCACTTTATTCAGAAAGGGCGCTTCTGATTATTTTAAAATTAATAAATTAAACGCCCCCTAAACTTTCCCACCTGGCCTCAGACCACTTCTACTCGCTGTTCGATGTCGCAATTCGAGTTCTTGCGTACAGTTTACTCTCGCAGGTGAGAACGAACTTGTCTCACTTTACATAGCAGGAAGGGAGCTGTCACTAATTAGTTGTCTCACTTTGCATACAAGGGTGACTTTGCTTACGAGGGTCAGATTGGCCCACCTTACCGCCTTGAAAGACAAACTCGTCACACGAGGTTTATATGCACATTGATTATCAAAAAGTTACTAAAGTTGGCAAAAAACAAGTGTTGGGTTGTAGACGCCACCGATAAAGCCAAACTCCCCCAATCGAGACGAGTAACACAATGAGCGCCCCCAAACGAGGAATTTCCGTGTTTTAAGCACAAAAGGGGCTTTCTGCCTTTTCATTCGGTCCCGTTCAAAGGGCGTGTATTACCGGTCGGGAGAGCCTTAATTAAAATGAATAACCAACCTGAAGAATTCTACCGTGAAAAGCACGAATATATCAATGGACCCCGCAAAATAAACTGGGGCGAATAACAGAATAAAAACGGAGAGGTGATCATAATTGCGTGGGGGGGCAAAGGGACCAATTTCACCAGATGAATGGGCCAATTTAAATGGCATTGAAATTAAGGGTGTCGGTCGAAAGGTGCAAACTAGCTTCGTACCTTGGAATCTGACAAAGACCCCTACTTGCCCTATTAAAACTTAATAGGGAACGGTTGCTTGCACAATAATTGGGTAATTATTAACCGTCGTAACTGAAAGTATAAAAAACATGTTGTCCAGTAAAATAATGAAAAGAAAACGGAATATTTCTGACCGAAGCGGAAATCGTTTTAATACCTTTTAATGGTCCTAAATACACGGAATCTGAGTTTGCACCATCGCAGGTGGTGAGCTTAACTTTTGGCAGCCGAAAAACCGCGAACTTTTTGCACTTTTTTCAGTTTTTCGCCTCTAACCCGGAAACTATCCATCCTACAGAAAAAGTTATACCTTACAAAATGAAAGAGCATTAAATTCGCTATTCAAAACACACCATAGTTATCAAAATCGGTTCAGCAGTTTAGCCACAATCGTTCGTCAAAGATAGGCTATTTTTTCCAACTTTCGTCAAAACCACAATGTGGTCACACAGCGGTCACATGTCATGTTGGTCACAGTAAGACCGCTGTAACTTCTAAACAACGCCCCAAATCGAAAAAAGTTATAGAAGGAATCAAAGTTGTAGAGAATCAAATTTCATGGCCGTCTTCGACGGCTTAGGCCTATTTACGTCCCCACCAGAAATGTTATGTACATTTTATACCAATCCGAGAATCTGGTCATTTCCTTTGGATCTGGTTGATTTATTTATTTTAATTATTTTATTTATCATTTATTCATGATCATTAACTTATTTAGATTTTATTATATCTTTCAGTCCCAGTCAGTACAGTTCCTGATGGCCACCCACCACAAATTGTGAATTCCACAAAACAAGCTTTAAGCTGTTCCACAGTTTCTTCTGTGGTCAGAATTCAGCAACCTTGGAACCCAAGATAGTGTGGAACCCAAATAGAGTGCCACGTCGAATTCGGGAAACTTGGATGATCATGAGGACACCCCGAAAGCCAGCTGCCTTGCGAACCCAAGTTGTAATCTGCACTGAAGCCGATTGGCACGTTCACCCTGAGACATTAAATGTCGATGTTGAAGAAAATTTAGCTTCAATTCTCTTCGGCGTTCTTTGATCGAGACCGAGCTGTTTCCGGTTGGATTCACCCCATTCGGTTCGCCTTTCGTCATGGCAGCAAGCAAAGCCATGCTTCGCAAAGCCAAACGACGCGTCCAAACAGGCTCACGTTTGCCATTCGGCCTGATGCTGCGTCGTCGGACGAGGGCGCCACAAGCTCCAAAACGCCCTGCACAGCGTCACCCTCAGTAGCAGTCCAAGGGTGATCGGCAACGTTCGGACGGCCCTCAGCACCGAAACAATCGAAACAAACATCAGCAAGAAAGGAAATCTACATATTTCAAAATCCATCTTTAATAAAAATGAATTACGTAGTTTAATAATTTAACAACAATTATTGTCAATTCCTATTAAACAACGTAATCGGATTCAAAATTGAAAGTTGAGTTCAGTAACTAGAGTCGGTATTGAGATGAGCTTGAGGGAAGATGAGAAGATGAGATGAGTGATGGGGGGAAGTAGAGACAAAAAATATTCGAAGCAAAGAAGAAGACGAACAAGAAGAAGGCGAGGGGATAAGAAGGGGAACAGAGACAGACAGGAAGGCCGTTAAAAACTGCTGAAAGAAGTTTCTCCCTCCTAATCACTCCCCAACCCGCCGCCTTTTTCAGCCCCTCAGCCAATCCCAGCCTGACATAAAATTTCAATTTATCTAAAGAAAGAACGAGAGAAAAAAAAAAAAAAAAAAAAAAACTGGAAGGAAGATAAAAAAGAGCGGGATTGAAACCCAGATACAGGATTCCCAAAAATTCATCCGTTTCATAACGGCCTTGTTCAAAACTCGTACAATGAGTTGGCTTATTATTCATTATTCGGATAACTTGTTTTAAAACTTTTTGTTAACTTAATCTCGATTAAAAAAAAATTCCAAAAAAAGTTCCAAGTGGGAAGAAAAAATCATTTTCGTGTTAGTAAAGGCAACTCGGTGGAACGTATCTCGCCAAAAATACTATGGATTATGATTACAGTGGAGCTTCTCATTATGCAAAGCTGCGTTCGTACAGGATGAGTCTACGAGCAAAAAAAAAAAAAAAAACTTCCAAAAATGACTCTTCACAATAGGGAAATGTTTGGTCGAAATCTGAGTTAAAGTTCAACGAAAATTTAATAACTTGAAGGGCGCGGGAGGGCTCCACATTTTCGAGAGGAAGGACTGCGTTTTCACGTCGTTTTTGAAAGTTGGTGACGTGATATGTGGAAAAGATCAAATACAGGAGTTCCTTAGAGCATCTAGAGGACAACTTTTTGAACATTTTCAGCCCAATTTCATTAAAATCTGTTGAATATGCGCGAGTAAACGGCTGAAAATTCGATGAACGATGGAGATTTGACACCGCATGAGGGAGATGGATTTTTTTTTTTACATATCCGACATTTAAAAATAATATTTACCTGTTGGCGGGTCTAAAATTATCAAGTGAAGATTGTAGGGGCTTATTTCAACCTCCTCCAGCATGGGGAAGATAGATATAGGTAACCCTGGGGACACGTTGATCTTCCTCAATATCTTCCTTTCAAGACCTTCCATCCGTTTGACTTCCTATACGGAAAATTGAGAGGAACACACCTAGTTATTTATTCGCCGAGATGAATTTTTCAATACAAATTTGAAGTTTTTCCGACTTTCAGAAGCATGGGCGTTCGCAGCTCTTCCTTTAGGGGGGGGGGGGGGGGGGGGCTCAAAAATATTGCAGGTAGACGTGCTGCCAACAAGGGTACCTAGTTAAATTAAAATTTAAAAAGCTGCAAATTTTACACAAGGGTTTATTATTCTTTGATAATAAACTTGTACGAAAATTAATTCTCTGTCTTGAAAAAAAGAGTTAACAAAAATTATTACTACTTACCTTTTTTTTCAAAATCTTTTGTTTTTACATTTTTTTTTTTTTTTTTACTCGGAAAATATTAAATATTTTTTATAAAGAGATCAATTTTTGATCTCTTGGTATCCTTCAAAAATCCGATTTCTAGCCCCATGAAAGTCCTATAGATCCCCACAGTGAAATCGGATCGTTCCGGGACCAACAAAACTGGATTCTACGTCCAAAAATACTTCGAAAACGACACCTAACTCGATCCCACAGCCAAAAGCCTTCAAAAACCCCTCTCGTAGCCCCATTTCAGCCCCACAGCGCCCCACGGGTTTGGGCTGAATACCTTGCGGATACAACTAGATGGAAACCACGTATGTTGTCAAACAAGTTTGCACGACGCACGGTGGTGCAAAACGGCCATATTTGGAGGGGAAAACTCTGAAAACCCCATACTTATAGTATTCGTAAATTTGACGCTGATCACGAATATACCCCATGACCCTGTACCTAAAATGGATTCTGAGCCTTTTTTTCCCCAAAATTCCTTTAAAAAACACGTTTTCAGTACATTTTCCAGTGTGCGAGCCAAGTAAGGATTCTCCCGAAGTTTGTACATAAAGAAAAGTTGTAGAGCAATAATTTTGGCGTCGATTGAACACAGTAAAATTGAAAATTACTACAAAAATGAGGAGGTCGAAGATGATTTCGATCGAACACTCCTATGATTTCTGATGGACCCCGTAACATTGGTGAATTCCATTGAACACCCTAGAATTGAAATTTTTCTACTTGAAGACGGAAAATTGCTGAGCCAGATTAGTTATTTTCATGACTTTGTAAGGTAAAACAATGTGGCCTTTTAAATTAAATTTTGTTTCGAAGGTTCGAGCCAGAAATATCTCGCTGTAACTTATTATTTTTTATCCACTGCAATGACCCTAAATTACTTTCTTGTAGCTGAGTAAAAACTGAACAAATTCGATGTCTAACGAATTTTTTCCCGTGCAAAATGAGTCGGCTACGATTCTCCGTAAATAGGTCTAATACTGCTCCCGTCAACTCACAATTTTCCAAAATCGAGAAAGGTACCTATACTGCCCGAGTCAGGTCTAAAGTACCTACGAGTCAAGTTGATGACTTTTTGATCCGAAAACTATTCATATCAACCCTCCAACTAATACTGAATGGAATATAATGATTTTGAAAGGATTTAAAAATATTTTTTGATTTTTTTTCTTCACCTGTGGACCACTGTGCGGCAGCGGTTCCATTTCGTTTTTGCAATCTAGACCTCTTGAAACGAATGATGTCAAATTTTGAGGCCGATCCGAATTTTCGACCCCCGTCGCGATTACATAGGTAGGTATATTATTCCAAGAAGAACAAACCAAAATGATCGTAACTTTGCATGTAGGTATTTGGAGTGTGGAGTATGGTGTGATAGGCACCCTATATCGTAAATAATATTGCGTACACCGCTTGAGTACCTAATAATACAAAATAACATACAAATCATTTTTACAAAATCAAGTGTTGTAGTTCACTTTTTTCCCCTCTTAATATAAAACCTTTACATAAAATGTACCCAACATGCCTACCCAGCAATGTCAAGTTGATTTTTTTCACTTTAAATTTACAACATGAGCCGCCTCGGTTTCTCTGCGAATTTTTCAACCACTACTTCCTCTTTTTCTTTATTTTTATCTGAAAGTGTATATATATTTTTCGTTTGTCTAGGGGGGGGGCCCGGGCCCCCCCTAGCCCCCCCTTGCGTACGCCTATGTTCAGAAGTACCCTAGAATAAAGATGTGCATCCTCGTGCTCCTTCTCGGGGCGGAGCTCTAATATAGTAATAGGACTTTAGCTATTTAAATTCATATTTTCCGACAAAACAATAACGTTGTTGGTCTGGCTAAAAACAAAGCATGATTAAATTTTATTCAAAGAATAAAGAGTAAAATGATGCTTAAAATCCAGAATAATACTCTACCCAATATTGGATTTTCCAATTATTGGAAAATCCAATATTGGGTAGAGTATTATTCTGGCTTTTAAGCTTCATTTTCTCGCCCGTTGGACACGATTGTAGGTTTGTTCTAATGCTCCCGAAAATAAACATCCGATAACTCGCTGGGGCAGTTTCTCTACGGCTGTTCGCCCAAAAATTACATCCCTGCAGTCGTGTTGGGGAGATGTGCGCTGTTCTGCAAAGCCCAAACTCGTTCGGGTCGTCGAGGGGTTGAGTGGGTTGTGTACGAGACGAGCGAAAGATGGACGTTGAGTGCGAATGTGAACTGTACAGAGGAATTGTGTCTTAGTGTGAACAGAGATGAGTGAAAATCGATTTGTCACGCGCGACGAACCTGCAAAAATTATGCTCCTCGCCGGGACGGTTCCAAAATGAACCCGTCTACGTGTTCATCTTTCGTTTGTTCACGTTCTGGTGAAGAGGATACGACGCTGGGGGAAATGCGGGGCGGAGGTCGAGGTCAAAAAGGGGGCGCATCCTCCACCGAGTGTAAATCCCCCTTCCCACTACTCCCCCTCAGGACGTTTTACATTGTGTGTGCCGAACGTGTGCAGAATCTCCTCGCTTCCTTAATTTCACGCTCGTACTCCCCCCCCCCCCTTCCCAGGAGACACCGAAAGTCGTTATCAGCTGATTTATTTAGTATTATTTTAATTAATCTGCTCACGTTCGCAGTTTATTTAATCGTCATAGCTTTGAAAATTTCGGTTCAAACGTGCGGGGGGTAACAGATCAAGCTGTCAGGGTACTCGCGAGTATCGATATTTCAATATTTATCGACTTAAAGTATCGATGTGATCCTTTTATATCGATACTCAAGTTCTAATAGACTTTTTCGTGAAAATGAAACAGTTTTTCAAACAGCAAGTTAACAACAACAAAAATAATAATAATATTTTTTAAGTGAAACAGTTAGATGAAACAGTTAAATGGAACATAACATGAATTAGTTACATGAAACAGGTTCTTAAGTTAAACTTTTTTGGTTGTTGTAATGAAACAGTTTTTTTTTGTCTCCTGTAAAGTTGGGACAAGCGCGTTGACGATATGCAGTCTGTAATGGGAACCTCATATCGATGCCATCACAGTGTGGCGATCATGTCATGATAACCTCGTATCTCAAAAAAACAAATTTTTCAGGAGGGGCGAAAAACTGTTGGTTGAGGTAAATAAAAAATTAAATAAAAAAAAAAAATCAAAATAAATGAATTATTTAATATAAATAAAATAAATAATAAATATAAAATTAAAATAAATATAAATAAAATAAGTAGGTAACAAAATTTGTTATATTTAATATAAATATATAAATATAAAATATATATAAAATAAATGGTTTGGCAAATATACATTGTTGTTGTTGTGTGATTAATTAAAAATAAATTCGAGCTTTTCATTCAGAAATGCAATAAAAAGAAAATGGCCAAAAATTTAGATACGAGGTTATCGTGTGATGCAATCGATATGCGGTCCAGGCGAATTAATATTAGATATTAATCTGCTGGAGATTCTCCTGAACCTCATAAAAATTGTTTGAGAGCCGGAAATCGTTTTAATCCCCTCTTGGGGGTCCCGAATAACGGATAAATGAGTTAGCGATGGTCGTGCTCATATTTGAGAACCCACGAGACCACGAAATCGTCGCACTTTTTCCAGTTTTTCGCGCGTAACTTTAAAATTAACCATCCCACATAATTTCATGTGGGATATTAAATATACAAATTTTGTCACCGTCTCATTTTTACACAGAAAATGTCACCGCTTCATTCATTAAAGAGTATTAAAGTCCGCATAGAAAACGTCACTGTAATACTAACATGAAAATGGAAAATGTCAGAAAATATAGGTAGTCGAAAAACAGGAAATGTCACCGTTTCATTTTATTAAAAAAACGCTGCAAATTTTACACAAGGGTTTATTATTCTGCGATAAAGGTTACTTGTTGGAAAATTAATTTTGTGTCAATAAGGAAATATTTTGGAAAAAAAAAAAAAAAAAATCTGTACACTGTGTGATTAAATGTGGGACCTCCAAAAATGGATTATGCGACCAAAATTGCTAGGAAAATATTTATCTCCTGTGATCCTTCAAAAATCTCGTTTGTAGCACCACGAGAGCCCGATAGATCCCCACGGTGAATTCGAATCGTTCTGAGACCCCCGGAAATGGATTCTACGTCCAAAAATACTTCGAAAACGACACCTAAATCGGTCCCATAGCCGAAACCCATCAAAAAACGTCCTCCCGTAGCCCCTTTTTAGCCCCACGGGTTTGGGCGAACGGCCTGAAAACCTTACGGGCACAACTAGATGGTAAACCGAGTACTTGGACAAATTTTCAGATTAAAAAAAAAAAAAAAAAAAAAAAAAAAATCCTACTGCTCAAAACGGCTCGGACGGCGGACGGACATTTCGTTTTGGGAATCTACATGTCATGAAACGGATAGATAATGTCAAATTTTGAGGCCGATTGGAATTTTCGTCCGAGATTTCCGAGAATAATAATTCAAATCAAGTCAAATTAATTATGTAATTATATTAATTTTGCAACCTAAGGGCCCCTGAGGCATATGTAAGTGTTTACCAATATTTACCTTATTATAAACCAAAATGTCAGAAATTGCCACTGTTCCTTTTTTATAAAGAAACATTTTCTTTTCTTTTTACAAAGAGATAATGAAAGAATGAAAAACAGAAAAATTTAATGAGACCTTTTCATTTTGGTTAATTATTCATGGAATAACCTATGTAATCGCGACGGAGGTCGACAATTCGGATCGGCTTCAAAATTTGACATTACCTATGTAGATTCCAAAACCGAAATGCCCGCCCGCCGTCCGAGGCGGTTTGGACAGTAGGATTTTTTTTAATCTGAAATTTTGGCAAAATACTCGTTTTATCATCTAGTTGTGCCCGCAAGGTTTTGAGTCCGATCGCCCCAACCCGTGGAGCTCTGTGGGGTTAAAAAGGGGCTACGGGAGGGATTTTTTGAAGGGTTTCGGCTATGGGGTCGAGTGGGGTGTCGCTTTCGGAGAATTTTGGGACGTAAAATCCGTTTTTGGGGGGTCCCAGAACGATCCGATTTCACAGCGGGGATCTATGGGGCTTTCATGGGGCTGAAAATCGGATTTTTGAAGGATCCCTGGAGGTTTAAATCGATTTGACCACCAGAAGAAGAGTCATCTGCCTCCCTGATTCCCATATTGGATTGGACAAGGGTCAATTTAATTTTATATCGTCCACAAGCTTGGCAAACGCCTAGACGGCGCCGTTATGCGGTTTTGGTGCAGTGGCGTGCAGTATACAAATTGGAACATTCGACGTGGAAATGGTCAAAATGGCGGTAGGAAGAATGTATTGAATGAGTGAGAATTGGGGTGAGAGGGGAAAAGGGATTAGTTACGTGCGTGTGGGCGGAGGAGTAGACGGTAGTTTGAAGGCGAAGGCGCTATTACAGTACACAGGAGGGTTTGAAAAGGAGCTGAATGGGGAGGGGGTATTGTAAAGACGGGAACGGTTTAGCATACAGCCGGCATTTTCCCGTTTCCCGAGTCCGAAACCTGACGGGGGTTTTCCTCCCCCTTCGTCGCAATCCGGTGCAGCTTCGAGGGATTGGCCTGCTTGGCGGAGATTGAACGCCGTTGGCAACGTTGTTAGCGGGCCAAATCTCCTCGAGTTGATCCCCCGGGGCGGCGTCGCTTCGTGAGGGCTCTTCCACCCCGTCTTATCGTTGCCCCAGTGTCCTTACCACCCCCCCCCCCCCCCCCCCCCGGCACGCCCGGGCGTCTGATCCAGTCAACGTCATTAAATGGAGAAATATCCCTGTAATTTTTATAAATCTACAAAAACATTTTTAAACGTATTTTCAATTTTTGGTTTATTATTCTTGAAATAATATACCTATGTTTTCGCGACGGAGGTCGACGACTCCGATCGTCCGGGCCGTTTTGGGCAGTAGGAATTTTTTTTTAAATCTGAAATTTTGACAAAATACTCGGTTTACCATCTAGTTGTGCCCGCAAGGTTTTCAGCCCGATCGCTCAAACCCGTGGGGCGCTATGGGGCTAAAATGGGGCTACGGGAGGTTTTTTTTAAGGCTTTTGGCTATGGGATCGAGTCAGGTGTCGTTTTCGAAGTATTTTTGGACGTAGAATCCATTTTTGGGGGTCCCGGAACGATCCGATTTCGCTGTTACGATTTATAGGGATTTCATAGGGCTACAAATGGGATTTTTGAAGGATCCGAGGAGGACAAATATTTTTCATGTAAAGAACAAACAAATTTTGAAATATAATTTTTGAAAAAAAAATCCCTAAAAAAAAAAAAAAAATTGTTTTGAAAAATAAAAATCCAAAAAAATGTTTCTTTAAATTTTTCCATTGACACAGAATTAAATTTCTGCCCAAGTAACCTATATCAAAGAATGATAAACCCTTGTGTAAAATTTGCAGCGTTTTTTAAAACTTTCTTATTCTTATTTCAGAAACAGATTTTAGGATTCTAACGCCATCTCCACCGCAAAGCGGGTCCTCCCCGCCAGCATTATGGCCGAGCTAAGCGAGTCCCCCTTGTCCGCCTGCTAGTACAGTTCTCATCTACATTAAAACTCTTCTGCAAACGGTCTATTTTAACCCTCTTTCCCTCCAAAATAACTTCCTCGCTCCACAATAAGTTTTAGCGCTGCCGGAGAAATAAGTCACCGTCCCAGTAGAGATTATATGAAAAAGGAAATCCCCCAGACGGCCGTTTTTATAAATTTCCAGCGTTTAGCCGTCTGAAATATCACCTTCCCTAAGTAATTTTTCATCTTTTTTTTTTTTTTTTTTTTTTTTTGCTCTTCTCTCGATGTCAGCTTTTTTCGAGGTCAAATCGTTCTAAGTTGTTTTCGCTGGGGATTTCCTCATCCCAGGACGATTACTGCCTGCTCACGAAATAGCCGCATTATAGTCCAGTCATTAGGTGTCCAAAAGTAGTGAATCTGATAAAAAGTACCTGAAGAATTTTTCTCGACGGGTCTGTACGTTTTTGGGGGTGCTGAATAGGCTTCGAAAGTCTGGAATCGTAAAAAACTGCGAACGTTGTGCAATTAAACACGTGGAAAAATTAAAATAATTTTATGCATTAGGTTTCTCACGTTGCTGACCGATCTCTAAGCAATTGGGCCATCAAAGGCCTCGTTCTCAACTAATTTGGGAGTTGACTAGATCAGATATCATACGCGTTTATGTTCTATGCATAAATCATGAACCATTATGCCACCGCAGCCTGAGGTAGAGGTCTCCCGTAGCAATCAGGGGCGCCTAATTAGTATTGATTAGCAAAGTAAGCAATTATTGCTGAGCTCATCATCCTGGAGTTACCGAATTCCATCTCCCCCGGTAATCGATTCGGAAGCAGCGTCGGAGTTAAGTCAGAAACTGCGCAAGAGTCAATTAGTAGGCTACAATTTTGATGTCGCAGGCTGAGTGGAAAGTTCCATCAAGAAATAACGACGAAGAGATGAAAATAAGGAATTTAAGCGGCATAGGTAGAGACGAAATGTGACATCGATACGGCAATTTATTCGGAAATTAATCAGAAATCACAAGAAAAAGGCACATAACGACGTTATACACAAAAAGAGAAAGTGGGTACTGAAGTATAATTTTGAAAAATTACTTAAATCCAAACTTTACGATTATTTTGAAAAATAAAACTTGTTCAATGATTCCCAATTTGGTTTCCGTAAGGGTCGATCCACCAAGGACGCAATTCAAAACCTAACTGATTTTGTGGCATCTGCATTCGAAGTCGGCGAATTTGCTTCTGCGACTTTGGTGGATGTCGCAAAATGCTTCGATTGCATTTGCCAAGAAATACTGGTCAAAAAGCTGTACAAATATAACTTTTCCCGTGGGGCCGTCTTTGGTAGGAAGCTATCCGGCGGAATGCAGGCTGTTCGTCGTGGTGGAGGTCTATCCCACACAAGGAGTCCCACAAGGCTCAGTCCTCGCTCCAATTTTGTTTCTGAGTTTTATTAATGATCTTCCTGAGCCTTCAAAATTCATCAACAATACCCATCCTTTTTGCTGATGACACATCTGTGATCGTGAGATGCAAATTAGTTCTATTCTACTACTACTACTCTCTGCGAAATGGAAGCTGCTTCTCTTGAGGCTGTCACGAATTGGTTCACAGCAAATCGACTCTCAGTGAATTGTGACAGGACCAACATCATGAGGTTTGGGTTGAGAGATTTTTCGACAACTACCTGCAGGTCAGCCATGGCTGACGTCAAATTCCTTGGTGTCTCCCTAGACCCAAGGCTTGACCCTAAGTCCTATTGTGCACGCCTTGTTACAAGTCTCAACAGCTACACCTTTCTACTAAGGCGTGTTTCTGAAAGACTGACAAAGCCTTCTGTCCTCGCTGCTTATTACGCATGTTTTCAGAGCAGAGCTGTCTATGCAATCCTCCGTTGGGGACACTTCCCTGCAGCGTCCATTGTTTTTGCGTCCCAGAGAAAGGCTACGGGTTGCGGCTGGTATTCGTTATCCAGAGGATTCTAGACCAGCGTTTGTTGAGCTGGGAATTCTCACAATCCCTGCTATTTATATTCTTGAAAGCTTAATTTATGTAAGGAAGAACATTGACAAATGTTCAGGCCCGACCATACATACTTCCACACGCTACAAAAACAAACTCATTCTCCCCTTCCACCGCCTAACTATCACACGTAATAGCACCACTTGGTGGGGGCTCACATTTTTCAACGCTCCCCCTGCGGGCGTATCAAGGGTTCCCTCGTCAAACTGGCTCCATACGGTTTTGTCGAGTACTTGGCAGAGGTCGTAAATTGCTCTATCTAGTGTGATTGTAATACCCAAGTGCATTAGTTTTTTCCTGTTTCTTTTTTTCACTATAGCCCACACATTATTATGTGTCTTTGGCAAATAAATGAATTTTATTTGAGATAAAGTTTGGTTACTCATTTCCAACTCTGTTGATTTCGATCCAGGGGCGGATAGGCAGGTAGGGCGATCGGGCGACGCCCGAAGGGCCGAAGGTCCTGAGGGGCCGGTCGAAGCTGGAAACAAAATTTGATCTTACCCGAAATATGAAATCGAGACCGAAAAGGAAAATTCAGACACAATGAAGGCGATCTGGTTGGCTTTGTTCCTAACAGGGTGGATGTCAAGTGCAATCAATGCGTAATTTGCATACAAGGTTTTAAAATTTAAATGAGGATTTAATCCTCATGGCCTCATTGTATGCAATTCTCTTTTTGATTCACACATTTTTGGTAACGCTTTCTACCACCCAAGCTGAGTGTTATAGTAGTTTTTCAAAGTTTAAAATCATCGAAACAAGGCTGAGGCTAACTCTGAGTGACAACAATCTGGAGGATCTCATGTTGATGGCTTGCGAGCAGGAGTGTGGCCGGAGCATCGCCCTCCTCGCCATCGCCCACCGCTGGGCACTTCTCCCTCATCAGCGTTTTGTGATCACGTTTTGGTTAAATATTCTTGGAATAATACACTATGTTGTTAGCAAAGTCCAAAATGTTGATCGTCCTCAAAATTTGTCATGACCTATATCTACGTTTTATGTTGAGCAGATTCCAAAACTGAAATGTCCACGACGTTTTGAGCAGTACCTAGCAATTCTTCTCAAAAATCTGAAACCTTTGACAAAATACTTGGTTCTCCTTCTAGTTGTACCCACGCGGTTTTCAGCCCAATCGCACAAACCAGCGATGCTCTGCGGAACTAAAGAGGGCTACAGTAGTGGGTTTTTGAAGGGTTTCATGTATGGGAAGGAGTTAGGAGTAGTTGTCAAAGTATTTTTGGGGGTCCCAGAAGCGTCCGATTTCGCCTTGGCGATCCATCAGACTTTTGAAGGATGCCAGAAAGTCGAATGAGGACTCATTTTCCGAGTAATCATTTTTGGGTCCTTCATCCGTCCAAACACAACATGACAATTTAAAAAATAAACTTTTCTATTAATTAAATTTAAACAGCTTTAAAGGTTAATTTACCATGGGACTGAGGTTGAGCCTAGAATTCGAAAGAAATGAACAAGCAGGGGACAAAATTTGATCATATTTAATATGAGTAGGAGAGGAGGGGAGATGGCGAGGAGGGCCAGAAACACCCACAGCCTCTCGGTTCAGTGCTCCAGCCAGATGCTCCTCATCAATACGCTGTGATAATGAAGCTGAAGAAATGTGCAAAAATTCAAAGCATCCTAGCTTCAGTCGCTATTAAGTACGTTTGTATAGAGTCTATAGACAGTACCAAACTAAAACACATACCAAGCGCCACTTTTATTTTTTCCTAAATATAGGCGCTGTTATTTTTCACTTAAGTACAATGTACTTATTAATAAGTATAAGTTCACCTAGGTATTAAAATTAATGAAGTGTATTCTCGTTCCTATTCATTTGCTTGTTTTTCCAAAATATGAAGAACCCCTCCTTTGATGGTCTTTGGATAGGTAATTGTTAAGGGGGGGGGGGGGGGGGGGGGGGTGAGGGCCGGTCAAATTGAATCGCCCGGGCCGGTCAAAACCGCCTATCCGCCCCTGTTTCGATCCTTTTTCACTACTCTAGAATTCCTAACATCGAAGACGTTATCCGAAAGCAGAGGCTTTGTAGACGACGTTGTCCAGCTCTTGGTGTTACAGGCCTTCTCAGAAGACTTGATAGAACCAAAAGAACACACTATATTTGGCAGTCCGCAAAGAAGGCCAATATGGCTCCTTAATGGCAAATACCGGTACAACCAGGTGTATCGCCACATACATGTTCGGTCGCGGTTTAGTGGCGTTTACAAAATGGCTTTTTTTACAGCCTTTTGTCGAGCGTTGGCGTTTCGTGATGAATTGCCTCCCAAGTAGCTTTTCCATCCCGGTTTACGTCGTTGTAAAACCTCACTAAAAGCTCTGGTCCACATGGCCCGTAAACCCGCACGCTACCTTTGAAACGGTCGGACGGGTAAACGCATGGCAGTAGTATAATATTTTCCGTATTGCGTAGAACGTTGAATAAATATTTTCTCGGGGAAGAGATGAATTGTTGGGTTGTATAAAATTTCGTTTAGTTTTTGTAGAAGCGGAAGCGGTTGTAGTTGTGGAAAATCTCCGTGTAATTAGAATCAGTGAATAATTAATTTGTGGGAACGGCTACCAACCATTGTATAGTCTACGTGTTTACCTACTAGGTAATCAACCTTGAACTTACGCAAATTGTTCACTGATATGGTGCCCCCACCCAGCTCTCCCTCCTCAGCTGTAGATTGCTGTGGCTAGCTTAACGTTCTCAGCAAACGAAGGCATCTTTTGACAGGTCCACCAGAAATTTTTGCCCTGCCAGAGGACTCCCAAGAGAGGTTCATTCGATCCCTCGATCTTGTGTGTTGAAGACTTAACCACCTTTGCCACGGGAGCCCCTTAGAATCAGTGAAAGGAAGACGGAAGTGTTTCTCGCTTAACTGCCATGGAGGAATAGAGAGGAGAGTTCACTGAATAGGACTTCATGTGCCATAGTCGACGGTGGCGCTATCCCTACGGAACGTAGTGAACTACACGTAGTACCTTCAAACCCGACTAGAGTGAGCCACTAGCCCTTCTTACGAAGGAAAGCCCCAAATACCTCACTAAACGGATTTATCTTCCACTGTTGTGCTACTACAATTAAAGGAAAAATTGAAGGAACCATCTCTGAATAACGAATTTCGTTAAACGAAATTGATTGTGTAGTTTTGTACACTGTGAATGCAAACGACACGTCGGAATTCGCAGGGCGCCATCTTCTGGTTCAGTTTTGGTAACCTAGGTACCACCTTCAAAGTTCACTACGTCTCGTAGGGGTCGCGCTGCAGTCGCAATCCCCCCCGCCGTTCCATCACTGGGTTGGCGTTTTGGGAACGCGGTTTAACACAGAGTGAGCTCTCCTATCTATTCCTCCATGCTTAACTGCGCAAGCAGGATAGCAGGCTGCCGCTGGTAGGTAGTAGTAATGTGTCAAAAACAATTGACATTGTCGCCTATGCAGGTAGAGTAGCCGTCAACTCAGAAGGCGGAAGGCTCTACTCCCCGATCTACATGAAAACGACCAAAAAATAACCGATCGTCTCAGAGGAGAACATTGACCAGGGAAACATTGACATTGGGAGGTTGAAAAACTTAATGCAAAGCTAAGATTGAGGTACAGGATTTAGGAACATTACATTAAAATAGATTAAGGGCCGGTTTATCAAGTTTCCTCTTATTGGACCGATAGCGGTCCAATTGCTATAGGACACATAACGTCTGTCCGTTAGCGAACCCATAAAGGGCCAATAACACTTCTTTGGTGCGTTTATCAATCAATTATACAACCGATAGCTGTAGGTCGGTGGGCTGTCGAATCAAAGAGAAGTAATGCTGCAGAATGCGAATAGAATGGACATGTAAAATGTAGCGAACAACCACACATTACTGATCGTCGCGGAGCCTGCACTAGGGTCGCAAAATCAGTAACCAACAATCGATTTTCAATCGTCCAGACGTCTTGAAACGAATGTTAAATTTTGAGCACGATCAGAATTTTCTACCCCGTCACGATTACCTACGGTAGGTAGGTATATTATCTATTCCAAGAATAATAAACCAAAAGAGGGGAAGATCCCCAAGGCGTCGTAGGGGGGATAATGACAATGTTGACATCTCCCTCGTCCTCGTCCTGAGATCTCTCCACTGGCAAACCTCAACTTGTTCATTATCTCCCCAATCACGGATTTTCGAATGTTTTCGGCTATGGGGTTGAGTTAGGTGTCGTTTTCAAAGTATTTTGGGCGTTTAATCCATTTTTAGGGGTCCCAGGAGGTCAAATAAGGTGTCTTTTTCCAAGTAATTTTGGATGTATAATCCATTTTTCTGGGTTCCACATCGGTTCACAAATCACAAGAAAATCAAAAATCTTATTAAATAAATACATTTTTTTTATTGATCTGGAAATAATTTTCGGATAAGAGCGACAACTTGTTGTGTTGGTAAAATAAGATGTAGTTTTCCGAGTAACTTTGGAAGCCAAATTCGTTTTTTGAGGTCCCGCATCTGTCCAAACATCAAACAGAAAAAAAAAAATTTTTATTTATTTTTTCAAAAATATTTTCTTACCTAATGACTCGGCTGTGGAAGAATTGTAGACTTCTAGAATTAATTTTTGCACAATAGTTCTATATCAAAGAATAATAAACCCATGTGTAAAATTTGCAGCGTTTTTAACTGTAGGTACTCAAACAAACTGTAAACAAACTCTGCCCACTCACTGTCCAACAGATCTGATTGATCGCTGGCCACGATCAGATAGGTATGAAATAATAGCATAGAAAAATCGAATAACTTGAACAATCGTGAAAACGATGACGAACGTCAGTCGGAAACAGAAAGGAATGAGGCTCCGAACCCCTCAAGGTGCGATAACATTGGAGGAACGTTGAACAACCTTTAGGGCTATGGGCCAATAGCGCGCATTGATAAACACTACTTTTCGAGTTGTCGGTTGTATAGGCTTGGAGCTACCTAATCGATTCGATAAATGTGTTTGATAAGCCGGCACTGATAATTTTATATGATCTATAAACGACCAGTAGGGGGTGTGGAGGAGAAACAACGTTTCAAGTGACACAGGAACGTAATTTGAGGCCTGTCGGAATTGATTACCTACTCGTTTGCGAAATTATTCAGAGAAAAATAAACGATCGAGAAAACATATAAAATTACAATGTCTTTGAATAGATTGGCCAGAAGCCTCGATTTCGAATCATTTAAGGGAAATGGGAAGGTCCTCAGTCGTCATTTCCCTCCCACCAGATCCGCACACACTTAATTACAACTTGAGAAGTAAGTGCCGTTCGCTCGGCAGACTGCACAAGAACAAGAACTTTTGTTCACTCTCGAAGGAATTGATCTGAAGGACCAACTCAGGACAAACTCATTAGACCTAATTGCTCAACCTCCCGGTTAATGTCCCTACGTGAGACGAATTTCTGAAGAACTTGAGGCCCGCCGAGGGTTTGCATTTCCCTCCGATGGCGTTTTCCCGAGCTACGAAAGCGTTTTCACGGTCGTCGGACCACGTGCTTCGTGTTATGAAGTGCCTAAAACCAATTTGCATATTGTACTGGAAATTTGGATACCAGCCAACTAAGGTCGTGAAATAATTTAATGGTCCGGGGTTTTTATCGACGGGAAACTCCGCTAAAAGGGCCGCAATGACTTATTGCGGTACAATATCTCCTCGTGGCCGCCTCCAAGGAGGAAGTTGGAAATGGCTGCTGGGAAATTACTACTGGGTGTCCTGTAGGCGTAGATGTGGGACTTCTTAAAATTTATTTAATTTTTGTGTTGTAGCGAAAGGTTGCCTACGCCTGTTAGCGGGTATGGCACTCAAAGTAGAAGAATTGACTACATCGTCTAGAAACCATGAAAGTCGAGTGAGGTGAAATTTTGGACGTAGAATCCACTTATGGGGCTCTCAAACCCATCCGACTTCACAGTGGGGGTCTATGGAGCTATAAACGGGGCTTTTTAAGGTCTTTGGCCGGCAGGTCGAGTGAGTTGTAGTTTTCAAAGTAATGGGCCACGGAACTAGGTCAGAGAAATGGGAAAATTCGGCCGAACATAGTTGAAATAGTAATGAACAAAGTACTCAGTACAGTTAGCACTGAGAAATTAGGTGTCTGAGCAGAGGAAATCACTAGTGAATATTTGGCGTTTTGAATTTTCCCGCGGTGGCACTATAACTAATCCGCCAGAGTGCGCTAGCATAAGAAGGGACCGTCGGGAATCTGCAGGAGGTGACGGCGGAAATGGCGGCCGTGAGCAGCCAATGAGAGAGTGGCGCCACTTTTCCCTCCAGATTCAAAGTTGAAATTTTCGACAGTGCCCTGGAAATTTGTATTACACCGTAGGAGCCCAAAACTCACTGCTATGCCTTCAAATTATGAAGTTCTTTCAGAAAAAAGTATTATTCGACAGTCGGTTCCGGGGCCCATTAGGGACGAAGAGCCCATTTGTGGGGATCTCAGACAAGTCTGTCGGACTGCACTGTATGGCTTCTAAGGGGCTACAAACGGGGCTACAAGCTAACTAAAACTAGAAATGAGGTTTTTGAAGGACCACAACTGGTGGTCGAGTGAGGCATTATTTTCGAGGTAATTTTGGACTTCAAATCATTTTCGGGGGTTCCTAACCGCCCTACCACTTTACAGGCGAATTAATTCAAATTTTCAATAATTTTGTTGTTGACAGAATCGATTTATAACCAAAGACTAAATTTCTATTATATTTAAGCCGCAGCCCGAGGAGGAGGGTGACACGATTTACGTCACCTTCATTCTAGGGCACTTCTAGCGGTCGGACACCCCCCCCCCCCCCCCCGAAAATACAAAAATCTGTATTTTTCAAGAAAAACTAAACAATATGGAAAAACGAGTTGTTGGGTCTGAGGCCAGGTGGGATACGGTCGGGGGTTGGCTGGCGAAGCCAGCAGGGGATGACCCCAAAGTAAGTAATAAATAGTCCCAATAAACCCTCGAGTAAAATTTGCAGCGTTTTTCAAGCTGTTGGTAAGTACACACTTCTTCATCGAAATAGAAGTACAATTCCCGTTTAAGAACGACGAAAATAAAGTATGGTGTTGCGGAAAGAACAACAATTACGAGCGGTGTTCTTTCTTCGGTTTTTACTGCTGTGGAACTTCACGGAAAATGGTCTCGAGGGATGATGAGCAGGAAAGCGGAGGGGGGGTGTCCGCAAGGGTTGTGAAAAGGGGGGGGGGGTGTCCACGAAAAGGGGAAAATGGCGGAAAAGCTCGGAGATGGGCGGATGATGAAGCGAAGTTACGCGCATTGTTTGGGAGGTGCTCCGCAGGAAGTTCGCTCCCGTCATTAAAACTCAACGCTCATTACTGGAACTGCTAAGAATCCGCCCTGTAGGAATGAAGCAGTTAGAGGAAACGCCCAACGTATTGTTTTCGAATACATCATTTACCAGAATGTGTGCAGTGGAGACAGAAACTGTTGACCGAGTTCATTTTGGTTTATTATTCTTGGAATAAGACACCTTTGTAATCGCGTCGAAAATTCTAATTGGCCTCAAAATTTGACATTATACGTTTCAAGAGGTTTAGTTTCCTAAAACGAAATGCCCGACCGCCGCGCATTGGGGCCGATGACGTTAAAAGGTGGCAGAAATTATTCCATGTGACAGACTGAGTGGTAGAGATTGGTAGAGATGATGGGCTTAGCATTAAAAAGTTTGCATTTAATGCAAAATCTAAATGTTTAGCTCTTTATTATCATTTTTCTAATTAAAAAATAAATAGAAAATAATTGTCATAAAAATTTAAACAATTTTTTTTTGCTTGAATTATCGTGATAAATTTAAAATATTATGCATTAAAAAAAATGCAAAATTAAATGTTTGGCTGTCTATTATCACAATTTTGTTTGTTTTCACAAAAATAAAATAAAATTCAAGACAATTTTACCTCAATTTTTTTCAACTTGCACAAGGCCGGACTTCAGAACCTCATTCTAGGGTCCTCAGTGAACATACAGAAAAAAAAAAAAAAAAAAACTCCGAGTGGTCGCGTGAATACCGCGACTTTTTTCGATTTTCTGATTTTTTCAGCTTTTGGTTTATTATTCTTGGAATAATAATAGGAACACCTATGTAATCGCGTAATCCTTGGAACAATTCACATATATAAAAGAATAATAATTATTAACCCTTGTGTAAAATTTGCAGCGTTTTTTGATATGTAAAATTGATAAGGGTGAATTTAATGAGGAGATTTTAAAGGTCTCCGTATGGACTGCCTGAATACAAATCAGTATTGGTTTATGGCTTAACTAATAATATTAATTAAGCCTTAAACCACTATGTGGAGCTCGCCATGGCGAACAAACTGTCCTGCACTGAGAGAAAAAAAGGGCCTATTCTAGGTTATTTTTCGATTTTTTTCTAGATTAAATGCTGCCAACCTAGATTTTTTTTGGTTTTCATTCTAGGGTGGAACAATTTAGTCTAGGTTGAATATAATTTAACCTAGATTGAAAATACTGGTGAAGTTACCTTCCTAAAAATGCAAACAACCAAGATTTAAAATACGACACCCCCACACTTTAGTTCTAGGTTAAGTTCACGGTGTGTGCCGCCACCTCCATCCATTTACAGTCTAGGTTAAAAACATTAATGTCTTGGTTGTCTCACCCTGGTATTCAATGTTTTTCACTTTCATAGACGGTTGATTTACCCTAAAACAAAAACGTTCTCACCCCACCTCAAACAATTTACAGCCATGGCGCGTTAACCTAGAACCCTTTTTTCTCTAGGTTGTGTCCCTTTATTTACGAGGTTGTTTCAATTACTTTCCCTGTTGTTCCAGTTAAATTTCTAGGTAACTTCCTATTCATTTGCTCCACTTCCATTGCAGATTGTTTCTATCAACTTCAACTATCTTTCTGGGTTGTCTCTGTTTCCAACTCAGTACAAAAATTTGAATGTGACGTCATAATATGACTGCACATAGTGACAGAAATTAGATTATTAGAATTTGACAAAGATTTGGCCTCAACCCCACCGGCTAAATAGCAGGGGTGCCAAGACAACGAGAATTAACGCCCACCGCCTACAGTGGCGCTCTCCGCGGCCGCTTAGCGTACTGTAGAAACAACCTGGAATTTATTGAATGAATTACAATCAATGTTGTTTAAACCTAAAACTATTTGTAGTACTACGGTAGTTTTAACCGAGACTGAAAGTCTAACTTTTTCTTCTGGGTTGTTACCTAAAGTAGCAATCTCGCCTTTTAAATCTCTCGGTTGTTTTCAGTTGTACAACCGAGACTTTAATGGAGGGGAATTATATGGAAGGTCAAATCATTCAATTCTAGGTTACCCCACTTAAAAGTCAAAGGTAGGTAATATATTTTCTAGGTCTTCACAATGTCAACCTAGACTAAATGTGAAGTTCACATTTGGTCTAGGTTGACACTTTTTTATTCCAGGTTGTGGTCTGAGGGTTAGGTTGTTTCTATATGGGTCTAGGTTGTATTAATATTTTTCGATGTTACTTTAACCTGGACCTATTTTTTTCTAGGTTGAATCAATTGATTCTAGGTGGTTTCAATTTCTTTTCGAGGTTATTTCGGATTTAACCTAGCCACTAAAAAAATCTTTTCTCTCAGTGTGGTGAAAATGCCCAACTCCAACTTTCCGCCCCCTCTGCTCTCCTCGTGACTGGTCGAAGCGACAAAACCAGTATGGTACTTCGTACATAATATATTATATATATATAAGCTGAAGAATCAATGTTACACCGATCGGCCAGAAGCAATTTTAATTTTTCGAATTTCCGCCATACAACCTTTTAGCGTCTTTGGCCCCACTCTGCGCCGACCGAGCCGTTTTGAGCAGTAGGAACGTTTTTTTTTTTTTAATCTGAAATTTTGACAAAATACTCGGTTTACCATCATTTTGTGCCCGCAAGGTTTTCAGACCGATCGCTCCAACTCGCGGGGCGCTATGGGGCTACGGGAGGGGTATTTGAAAGTTTATGGCTATGGGGTCGAGTTAGGTGTCGTTTTCGAAGTATTTTTGAACGTAGAATCCATTTCTGGGGGTATTAGAGCGATCCGATTTCACCGAAGGGATGTATGCAGCTTTCAAGGGGCTACAAATGGGATTTTTGAAGGAACCCAGGAGTTCAAAGAAGGTGTACTTTTCCGCGTAATTTCGGACGCAAATCATATGTTCGAGATCCCGCATCTGTCCATACAATGTACACAAAAAGGAATACATTTTTTTTTAATGAGAGAGAATTAGTTTTTGCTCTATTAATAAACTCTAGAAGCTCGAATAATAAACCCTAGTGTATCATTTGCAGCGTTTTTTTTTAACTTGCGATGATTGAGGTAAATTGATGAAGAATGGTGAGATGGTGGTCCAAAAACCCTCAAAAGGTTCCAGCTGGCTGAAACAGTTATGGTGCCTACGGTGGAGAGCAAAGTTGAAGCTGCACCACCATCCTAATGCGACCCCGTTCTCCTGAAAACGGCGGTTGGCGATCAGGTTTTTTTAACCAGGAAAATTCACTTGTCAACTCAAGCGGTAATAAACAGCGATAAACGAGGGCTGACCGTACTCGGGGACATTTGCGTTAATTAAGTCGTTATTTATTGTGACGGGGCGAGAGGGTAGTAGCCAGTGAACAGTGTTACCCTTCAGAAATTACGGACGCCGATAAACAGGGCCTTCCCACTCGACGGCACTTCCCGATTAATTTTATCCGATGTGCCAGCCGGCCCGGAAGCCCCTTCGAACGGCCGTAGTTTGAAAGTGATTGACCAATTTTGATAGGCTTTTCCCGTTCTTGGGGGACATCGCTCGGAACGGCTATCCGGCTTGTTCGGAGTTAGGAAATGCACAAAGTAGACCTGCCCTGCAGTCGCTTTCAATGATAATTGCCCCGTGCGAGCCACTCATCCCGACTTAATAGGATTATACAGAGGGCTGCTTCCAAGATTTGCATCCACGAGCATGTTGTTAAGACCCTTTTGAAGTGGAAATCTCAACAGGCACTCTTTTCACGCTAAGTGCTCGGGCCTTTTCCGAACGACCGTCATATTCCAGCAATCCACTTTATCGTACGTATTAAAAGTGACCATAGCTTGAGGCACACTTCCCACAAAAATCGTGGAGCAGACTCGAATTTAAATGTGAAATAGTTTGTTGCCTCAGGGCCAAAGCCACGCCGGCAAAAATGAGCTGGCGTGGGATTGTGTGCCAGCTGTGAATTTAGAGTACCTGCAGGTACCCATGGGTGTCCCTGTGTTCCTGTGTATGTTATGTATTATTGTCTGAACTGGAGGAAACTCCAGATCAGCTTGAGGGGTCTGCCAACCCTTCGTCTTCTCCAGCAACTTGGAGTTGAATCCCTCTTCTGCTAGGTCGTCAGGATCAGCAGAAGGACGACCAGCAGTAATGGTAAAGTAATTTTGAACTGTCTGTCTACCTCCAGTGAACGTGATGTCGGAGAACCCCGACTCTGCTATACCATTTCCTCCATTAACTACATGAGGCAATAAAAACTTGAACGTGCTGCCTGAAAACAATTTTAATTCCTGTAATGGATAGCAGTACCACTCGCCAGAAAATGGAAAAAGCCTTATCCGCAGGTCCTGGGTGGACAAAGGTTCGCCTGCAGGTGGCGCTCGTCAAGGCGGTGTCCGTTAGACTGAGGGGAGGCCGGAAGAGGGTGAAGCCGCTGGGTATGGAGGATGGTGGAGCCCTCCCATGGATCGGGGAGAACAATGTGAGTGAGTAGGCTCACTTCAAGATGCACTTTGCAACGAATGCCCTAGGAAATAGAGGAGAAATTAATAATGGAATAGAAGTTGAATTTTCTGAAAATAAACACTGTAGTGTATCCTGGTTAACACATGTGACAGGTGTACCTTCATGCAGAAATTGAGTTCGTAAGTTTTTATTTGTTCTACCAATATTTGTGTAGTGTGTTTGGGGGAAGGCCTCCAGCGTAACTGGGATTTCGCCCCCGGAGTCTTTGGAGGAAGGTGAAGGGAGTACCTGAATATCCCGTCCTAGGGCATAACGCGAGATGTCGCGATCTACTATCCTGGGAGACGTGTCTGGGAGACATGCTGCAGTATCGAGGCAGACCAGCGATCTCCAGAACAGCAGGAAGAGTCATGATAGTCTGGAATGCGTTGGTCTCCAGAAGGGAGTCCAGGGGAATCCAATATTGAAGTTGAAGTGTCAGCATCAATATTAGTTCGCCCAGGATCCGCAATTGATACGAGAATCAGAGGGCTGGGTTCTCCAGACAAATTGTCGTCAAGGGAGGCCGGGCTGGCTGACACCGTCTTACGAAAATCCGCTTTCCCGGCGGCCACAGAGGAGTTGTCCGCAATGGTTTCCGGGGCAATGGGTTTGCGCGAAATAATTGCGTCTGCTGACCTGGCTTCCCCAGACGAAATGTCGCTAGGGGAGGCCCAGTCCTCGGTCCCAATCGAAAATGCCAAGTTAGTTGAAATTCTTAAAAAAACTGTAAGAAACGCTAGCTGGTCAGTTATATGATAACGCCGGCGACGCGATCGGGAAGTCCGAGTAATTAGAACCTCCCTCGTTAGCGAGAGAAGCTGAACTCCCCAATCACGCCGCCAGAAGTGGCGCCTCCCCCGCGACTGAACGAAGTGGAGCGGGCGAACGAATTTAAGCCAGAGGAGTTTGGCCCGTGCGGCCATAAATAAGTTTAAAATTTATAAAAAACAATTCAAAATTTGAATTAAGTTTTTTATACATTTTAAACGTAAGTATTTAATAAAAACGTATAATCACTTCAACTTGCAGGTACACAAAAAAAAAAACCCTACCACTTGTTCAATACCCACATGCGTCTAGTCAAAACTACCCTTCAAGTATTAAAACCGTCACATCAATAACTGTAACTCGGCACGACTCATCCGAAGAGCCCACTTGACAAGAACTTAAGAAGCCTCTCTAGTGGGCCCCCCGGGAATTCCGGAGGTAGAGCTGGATAAGGAAGAAGGATGAGATCTGTGAGGTAAAGGGCGGGGCGAGGAACAGGTAACACCAAGGTGGGGGGGACTACTTGGGATTTATGTAGAAAAAAAGCCCTGTAACAGGTGGGAATGTATATCTCTCGAGATTCTATTGGGAACCTCCCAAATGGGGCTAACCAGGGGCTTCATGACGGCTTAAGAGTATTTTACGACTTTGTGCCGACTGTATAAAAAGTTGGATATTTGCATAGAAATTTAATAGCAGCTGGTAGAGGGAAAGAAATGAACAGGTTTTTATGAGCTATTCAGTTTTAGTATTAAGTGACCTTAGTAGGTGGATTCCAAGTACGTCAGAACTACCAGCGCTGTCACCTTGTGCGGATAAGTGAGAAGTCAATGTGAAGAAAAGGTGATTCTCCTCAAACACCAAATGGACGAAACGAGTGTTTGGACAAATATAGGGACCCCAGAAAATTAACAAATCACTCGGAAAACGACACCTCACTCGACCTCCCGACATCCTTTAAAAGCCCCATGAAAGCCCCATAGACAAGTTAAAGCCATCCCCACGGTAATCCCCCAAAATGGATTCTCGGTTCAGAAAAGGTACTTTGAAAACGACATCCTACTCTATCCCCCTTCCGTAGCCCCTTTTTGTTTATTATTCTTGGGATAATGCACCTATGTAATCGCGACGGAGGTCGACGACTCCGATCGGCCTCAAAATTTGACATTATCCGTTTCAAGAGGTCAAGATTCCAAAACCGAAATGTCCGTCCGCCGTTCGAGCCGTTTTGGGCAGTAGGATTTTTTTTAATCTGAAATTTTGACAAAATACTTGGTTTACCATCTGGTTGTGCCCACAAGGCTTTCAGCTCTATCGCCCAAACCCGTGGGGCGCTATGGGGCTAAAATGGGGCTGCAGGAAGGTTTTTTTTAAGGCTTTTGGCTATGGGATCGAGTTAGGTGTCGTTTTCGAAGTATTTTTGGACGTAGAATCCATTTTTGGGGGTCCCGGAACGATCTCGCCGTGAGAATTTATGGGGCTTTCATGGGGCTACAAAATTTGTATTTTTATGGGGCTACAAAATTTGTATTATTACCTATTTAATGGGATTTTTGAAGGATCCCAGGAGATCAAATATTTCCCGAGTAAAAAAAAATTCAAAGTTTTTATTTTTTATTTTTGGAAAAAGTTTTCTTTTTCAAAGCTTGTTTACAGACAGAATTGATTTTCGCACAAGTAACCTATATCTAAGAATAATAAACCTTTGTGTAAAATTTGCAGTGTTTTAGCCCCAGTTCGTCTTGAAACATTTTTCAGGACAAATTTTGAGGCCGATCAAAGTTATTGACCCCGTCGCGATGTTGGGTATTCGGAGAATATATATATTCTCCGAATACCCAACATTTTATTATAATAAACCACTAAGGAAAAACAGGAAAAACCCGATTTTTCCCAATATTTGACAAACGTGAACCACGAACGTTTCTGTCGGGAATATGTAAGTAGAAAAAGCCAACTGCCGTTGGATTTGTTTACCTGTTGGCGAACAATTCGTACAAACAAATCGGCGGCCATCCAAACTGCCAGAGATCCCACATCCTAAGTATACAGAGAATCCTCCGACCTCCCGCCTGACTTCGCCTCTACATATACAAGGAGCCTAATGCATGGCTTGGTTGCAACGGATTTGTTGATAATTGATCGACCGTTGATGAGATGAAAGCATCTACTTGATCATGACACACAAGATGTTGATAGTGATGGGACGAAGCAGGTGATACAGTTTTGACATTTTATGTCTTTGGCACATAAACGAAAAAAGCGTTGAAAGTGTTAAAAAAAAGCGTTACCTACGGTTGATTTGGCCGCTTTTATTGCGAGAGGCTCAGGATACAATTTTTACAGCTGCTTGCTGTTGCGAGAATCAATGACTGTGGTGTTGAATTCTCCACTGTATGATGGATTGTGGTATACGAAGCGAGGATTTTCTTTAACCAACTTCAAAATTATGATTGGTCTCGTTGGAATTGGGCATTTCTACAGGCAAAGTGGAGTCAGGAAGTGCGTCCAAGACTGGAAGTTTTTAAGCACGTCTGGACGGAGAGTGAAGATTTTAGATGGGGGAGTAGAAAATTGAGCGGGTAGATGACAAAACACGGATATTGTACGAGATAAAGTTCAATTGACGACGATAATATACATCGCTGGTCGTGATGTAACATCACGCGATGTTACATCAATAATGAACGACGCTAATATACATCGTTAGTAATAACGAAGAAACAACTACTCCACGTCAGCATTGGTGCCCACCAGCACTCCCTGGTGGACGATAGTACCGAGCATTCCTATTCGACACAGTTCGCATTGTCTCTTTGTTGAGTACGCGTCCTTCCGACGCCCTAAACTTATGTGACTATATTGTGACGAAGTAAACGAGAAGAATTACGAAGATTCGCGTTCATCATTTCACCTTTCATCAGAGTACGATTGTAAGGTAAACTAAGGTTTATTCGAATAACGAAATAACGAATTATCGCAATAATATTATCGTCGTCAATTGGAGTTTTCTGATAGTCCATTGTGATGGCTTCGAGGTCTTCAGTTTGCCTTGCCTTTTTCCGATATTTCTTCTCAAGGGTGTAGAATTTGCTACTTTTCTTGAGGTGTAAAATTTATTCCTGCTCTAGTTGCATTTTTATTAAATCAATTTGCGGAGGTTTTCTTTTTATTTCCCGTTTGAACAGCCTTCTCGGCAGTGGCTATTTTTGATTTGAATGTGTGCTACAGGTGTCCTTTCTAGGAGAACCAACCAAACCCAATGTAGAAATCCCTGCCGAAAATTTTGCGATATGTATTGTAGCAAACTTCATCGTCCGGGTTTGTATCACTGTATATTTATGAAGTTTACTTTATGTTAAGCTCCTCGGGTAGATAGATTTTCGAAGTGTTCTTTAGATATTACCTAATGAGACTGTCTTCCTTTACCTGACCGCCATGACGGCGGCAAAAGTCTTGTCACTCAATTTATGATGTTGATTTGCTCTCACGACTACATGAGCCGTTAGGGTTTTTTTAAATGTTTAGACACACCGAGGGGTTATACCGTGCTGAGAGAGAAACGCATTATAACAAACTCCAGTGTATTGGATATTATAACCCCCGCTACCATCGTCCACACGAACTCTGACTCTTTAATCGTATTTACTGAGGTTGAAGGTTGCCTCTTTCTCGGTTGTACCGGTATATACTGATCAATCCACCCAAATACTTAGGTTGGATACTCCTATTCTGAGTATTCAAATCCAATATACCATTTTAAACTTCCGAACGATACAATGTATCTATGTCATAGTCTTTCTTCCTCGTATACAGTAACTCTAAGTGCAGTAGATTCCGTTATTTTGAAAATGTTTCAACATACAGTCCTCGCCAGTTTCGAAGGTCGTCGCTCTTTTCTTCTTCATCACATCACGACAGTCAACCAAAAAAGCAAAACGACGAGGACCTAATAATCAATATTCGAACCAATGCTATCACTCATTATTATCACTAAAGAAAAGAGTCAATGAATCGCAAAACAAGCCGAAGACGCACGCAACGCTGCACGGTTAAGAACGCTGGAAGGCGGGAAGGATTCGGACCCTGATCGCTTTTCCAACCCGCGGATTCAGATCGTTTTTTTCATGAGAGACTTTTCTACTTCCTTGCTTTTTCTCTGAAAGGATGAACATTTTGCCCCGTTCAATACACATGCCATTGTGAAAACAACGCCCCACCACCTAACTAATGCCGCCATTTCGGGCCAAAACGCTGCAAATTTTACACAAGGGTTTATTATTCTGTGATATAGGTTACTTGTACAGACATTTAATCCTGTCAATAAAAAAAATTAAAAAAAATTTTTTGGGGGGATTTTTTTTTCAAAAATTCTTTAATTTTTACTCGAAAAATATTTAACTTCTTGGGATCCTTCAAAAATCCCATTTTTAGCCCCATGAAAGCCCTATAGAACGCCACAGTGAAATCGGATCGTTCCGGGACCCCCAAAAATGGATTCTACGTCCAAAAATATTTCGAAAACGACACCTAACTCGATCCCATAGCTAAAAGCCTTCAAAACACCCCTCCTGTAGCCCCATTTTAGCCCCATAGCGCCCCACGGGTTTGGGCGATCGGACTGAAAACCTTGCGGGCACAACTAGATGGTAAACCAAGTATTTTGCCAACATTTCAGATTTTTAAAAAAATTCCTACTGCCCAAAACTGCCTGGACGGCGGACGGCGGACGGCGTAGGGGAGAGTAGGGTAGGTATAGTGGGGTTGCGTATGAAGTGGGGTACCCTTTGGTATGGGCCACAGAAAGTCCGTGATTATGCTTCAATTGCATCAGACTTTTTATGGTAGTTAGGCTAACAGTTGATCTAAACTGTGTACCAATTTGGACGTATTTGAGGCGTAATCACCTGATCTATGGGGAAAATACAAGAGAGTACCCCACTTCATACGCAACCCCACTATACCCTACTCTCCCCTACGGCGGACGGCGGACGGCGGACGGACATTTCGGATTTAGAATGTAGACCTCTTGAAACGGATAATGTCAAATTTTGAGGCCGATCGGAGTCGTCGACCCGCGTCGCGAAAACAGGTGTATTATTCCAAGAATAATAAACCAAAATGAACTTTGATCGTTTTTCCCCTCAATCCAATTTAATGTTTCAGTTCATAATAATTATGAATAAATTATTTATGCTTAATAGCAGGCTTGATGCTCAAAAACACCCATTAGTCGCTTTACCTCCGCATGTTTTCTTTTTAGTTACTCACGGTTAATTTACTTTAGCCCTCTGATATCTGATGGAATCTTTTTTAACCCTCCCCACTCACCATCGCACCTCCAACGCCATCTTCGTCTCTCTCTCAATTATAAGAGCCACCAAAATATTGAAGCTCTCTTGATCATCAAAGGTTTTTTTTCGTTCCTTTTGATCTCCAGTTATTTTTTTCACTGTATTTTTTTTGTTTGTTTGCCGGTTCTGATTCGCCATTAGATTCGGCTACGAGCTTTGTTAGCTGAAAATTGGGGATGTTGGAATTGGCGAGGATTATCAAGGGGAAAAATTACTGCAAGGTCGTAACGGCGAGTTGTCAGTCACACCGTTTTACTGGTACACTAGCACTCTGAAATGGATGGGAGGGGGGGGGGGGGGAATAATAGGTAAAGTGATGCGGAAGGATACAAAGGAATTCTAATCCGACCTTTTGGGGATGTTGAAAATACCTAAAAGCCCATTTGTAAATACCCCAAATTAGCGAGGAGAGAATAAAATTCCCGAGTCGGGAGACCTTCACAGACCTCACCCACCCCAAGCCCCTGTGTAGAAGACACACACGCAGGCCACCCATAAACGCGGCACAGACTTCACAAACCCAAAGAGCAGGCGGGCTCCCTATCGTTAAAATTAAACTCACCTCTAAATTCGTTGATCGTCAGAATTCGTTCGTTCGGGATTTAGTATTAAAATTTGGATCTCTTGGTAGGATACAGTGGAAACGCCAACTGTAAACAACGAAGATTGTAAGAGTAGCGCGGATTTGCTGTCGGAAATTTCGCTCAATGCGCTTATCGAACGTAACATTTTCCGGGGAATCGAAATCCGACATAAAAATGAGGGGTTCCCATTTAAAATAAGAAAGTTGGGCGCAAGTGCGCCCATTTGCGCGCATTTTTGGCGGATCTCACACACCCTCAGACGTTGTTGAAATTAGAAAAATGCTGGTTCAAGGTGTGTACACGGGAAAAGTGATGCTACGGTGGTAGTTGAGAAAGGCCTTGCGAAAGATCAGACGCGGGAGTTAATGAGACTCATCATTATCGATCCTTCTCACTACATCGTATTCTGAGCGCACCGTAAGTGGCGAGCAGGAGGGGAGAACAGTATTGAAGGTGGGATAAGGTTCAAAGGACGTTGGTTGTGGAAAAATGAAGTGTAAAAGAGCGTACCTATCAGAGTTGGTGTTTGACCATTAGCGCGTCCTCGAGGCTCTGCACTAGCTCTAATTTGCTCGGGTTTTGAAATCACCTAAGCCAGATTGACTGTCCCGATTTTAAACCTCCACAAAAAACACCTGCGTACTCCCTATTTTCGTCCCTTCGTCTAACAGCTGTTATCGCGGTGTACCGTGAGGGGTCTCGGCAATTTGTCTTTCTTGAAGATGAGAGCAGTGATGGCAAGCAAACAGCTTTTCGCATTTGTATCAATCAAAACGGTCGACGTCGACGAGCTGTTCCATCAGGCGGACAGCGTTTCAAGCCTTGTATTCAAGTGCGCCTAATCTAATCCCCTCACTCCACCATGCACTCACACCTGCTTACTGAATTTGTGATGAATTAGCCACGGAGACATCCACCGGTGTTCTCACATCGTTGGTTGTACTTTGGGCACGATCTTATGTGTTTTGTTCATACACCATCGAATCAGTCTCTTGTACAGTCACTTCAGAAACCTGATCCAAATTGTAAATTGCCAAAACCCATGAACAGCCTACTGGCTTTGGCATTCAGAATGTGCCTGGGGCTGAGGCTGGCGGTTGCATCGGTAGGGCTTTTGAGGCGGCGAACGGCGATAAGCTGTCTCGTTGATGACGCTGTTAGGTGGCTAATGGACCATGACAGACCGGAAATTAACCGAATCGGTTCAAGTCGTCGTACCACCTGGATTCACTGCTAGTTGCGAAAAGAATCACATCAGATTGCAAACCCATGACTGTAGCGAATCTGTACGAAATGATTTCTGATTTAATTCGAGTGAGTGGAGGCATATGGAACGTGACTGATTGACAGCCAATCAATACATACTACGGTGATACAACACGTGGTGATACCATCAACGCCAGACGGCACTGTAGTTACCCTTGGACGTTCTCACGTTTCGGCCACTCACCAAACTATAATTCACATGGATTACATGATCTAAATTGATTCCATTACACGCCATCGGAATTTTTACCTCCTAACTGGTTTATTTTATCTGTCGACGAAACTGCTTTGACCGTCAAAACTATTTTCAGCTCGAACGTCTGGTTTCCGTCTTTTATCACCTTGAACGATCTCCTATAGAGTTAAAAATACGACCAGATCACTCGTCACGATATACCTTAGGCTGTCTTCATTTTACGATATACCATTGCATTACACACAACGCGGTCTTTCTTGAATGAACTTCGTTTCGGAACTAATTATGTATTTTTGTTGTTGTTGCAGGTGAGATAATAGTGAGGGAACCTCAACAAAGGACACATTTTGACCTGGCATGACCCAGCTCGATGTAATGGTAATAATTATCGAGTTATTTCCTAAATTGAACATGAAATTAATGTCATGGTAACATTTATTTCACGTGTGTACACAATGCAAAAATATTGAAACTTTACGAAAAGAACAGATCTACCGAAAGGTTTGTCGAAGAATGTAAGCGATATCGATATCTTGTGGTCATCGACCATAGGCCATGCTTTAATGCTTTCTGTTTTTTGTCTCGCACCACTTTCTGTTATGTTAGTCAACTGACTATTTAGCTCACCTGGCGTCTTCCGACGCTTCCCTCTCTCTCATTACACTGGCACCATTCCGACAGCCTACAACAGTAATTCGCATTTGTGCATCCGTTTTCCGTTCGCTGATTTTCAAGCTATTTTTCGTACAGTAAATACTTGCTCAGTTTCCTTCACAAGTTTTGTTATATTTCAATATATAACTTCCGGAGATATTGTGCTTTCTGTCAAGTAACCAAACTCCCTGGGTGAGTGATGAGTTTTAAAATTTATTTGATAAATTGATGAAGGGACAGGAGTTTGATAAAACTCGAGTTAAGTCGCTAAGCGTTTGAAGTGATGAGGTTCATTACGGGAATACCTGATGTATTACAGCTAATAGAGAATATGGCCGTGTGTACATAGCCGTTCTTCAGCCGGCATCAACCTCGGACCGCTCGGCCGCTCGGGAGAGGCCCGTCCATAGATATATAATATATATCTATGTCTTTGGCCGGCATACGGTCGAATGGATGCCAAGTTCAAGGTCTTTGACGCGGTTGCTAGGGATGTGCCATGTAGGCAGGTGACTGGGCTTGTGCAGCCTGACTCCATTGAACAGGTTTTGCGGCTCTTCATAAAACTGGTGTTAGGCAACCTTCACTGCCCGATGTCAGGCCAGCGGTGACAAGTGGGGAGTCTCAGGATTATCCTTTGTGGGTGCTCCACTGGGTCCTGCAGTTCAGTGGGTGCTGCGCCAGCTGAATTATGGCCTTCACCGGCGGTCTGACTCTGCTCGGCGTGCAACCGCCCGATTATCGCCGAGTTCAGGGTGCGCTTCCTCGACGAGGGCCTGCCTAATGAGAAAGTGATGGAGCTGCTGAATACCAGGGACCGCTGGATGAGTGTGGCGCGATTTGGCCAGTAGGCCTACGCTAGGCAATATAGAATTCAGTTGGTGGCGGCGTTTAATGACGAAAGATGATATAAAATAGTTCAAAGACATATAAGGGCATATTTAACTAAAATGAACAAATCCAAAATTTGAAAGGGATACGGAAATTTATTATAGATAAGAAAATGTTTTTGTGGTTGAGGATAATATCATATATATAATAATATATTGCTATAGTTTGTTGTTTTGTTTATTGCTATAATATTGTTGTATATTGTTTGTTTATTGCTATAATATCATATATATATAACATATTGCTATCATATATATATATATTATATTGCTATAGCAAGGCGGCTCTAACCTTCCCACGGCAGACGGACAAAAATTCCATGCTGTACCAAGTCATTTTTTTTTTTTTTTTTTTTTTTTTTTTGTGTGTGTGTGTTTCTGATAAACTTCTCTATTAGCTGGTGCCCTCAATTGCCCTAACTATAGTATATTAGTACCTACTATGGTACTATATATTGCCCGAACATGCATAACAACTATAGTTGTTATGCATCTATCTAAGTTTAAAAATTGTAGGGGCTCTGGTTACACGTTTTTTTTTTCCCCAATCATCATGTTTTCTATTCTATTCTTTAATAGAGAATGTGGTGCTAACGACAAAATTTAGAAGCTCATTTAATTAAAAAAAAAAAAAAAAAAAAAAAAAGACAACGCCACAAAAAAAAACATTGGAAGTCAAGGTTTACTCCTTCTTGTTTGATGGAAGCAGATGGAAATAAGAATTTTACCCTAAGAAATCTTAATTCCATAATAATTAGCAAATTAAGAAAACTCATCTTCTAATTCCCACTTCCATGGCACTTCAGCCTAAAGTGAAGATATTGTAGCCGGCTTATTATAATGTCCTCCTTACATGGCAAGAAACTCTTCTGTCCATTAAATTAATGGAAATAACGGAAGCAAAGATTAATGGCCATTCCACGAAGACTGATTAATGGAACTACCTCTAACTTTCCAAAGCTAACTCCCATTGCCAACTCCCCTCTCCGTCACACAACTTTTCCACGGCCTTTTCCACAGCCTCTCAATTTATTCACCTCATTTATGGGTTATAAAAGCTTTCAACCGCGCCTTCGGCAGTTGGCAGTTCCAACGTCTGGTCTAAGCAAATTATTTTTCACCTTCCAAATGGAATGGGGAGGATTGTGTGAATAGCAGAAGAAACGTTTTAGTATTGAAATCAGTGTCTTTATTGAATTTTTATAGGGTAAGGGAGAAAAACTGAGTTCATTTTACCATCGCTTTCGGTCAATTATGGAAATTCTGCTAAACCAACTTTCAATAAAGGAACGAGGGAAAAATTTTCCCCATGAAGAATTAACTAATATCTCCTTCTTTTTAAGCTCTATTCGGGCTGCTCGTAAAATATGAAAAATACAAATACAACCCGATATGGACCTGAGAGTAAAACCTAGTAAGGAAGAGAACATTTTTGAGGAAGAACAACTTACCGAAATAAATAAAAAGCCCGGATTTTATAAATGTTTTTAGACGACAATATACCAACCTTAACCAATATTAGGATCTGTTCGCACACCCTTTACGTTCACATTCTCAAATATTTTGGGACCCGGGAAAGGATGTGCAAACCTGAGTGAGATGTAGAGCAAACACTTGAGGAGAAACTCTGCAAAGAATGGATAATATCCACAGCCTCTCTGGAACATTTCTATAACGGAACAGGGTTCTATTAGCGGTAAAAAAAATACCCCAACCTTAATAATTATTATTTCATCGTAACAATTGGTTCATTCAAATGATAATTGCTTGGCACCTTACATAGTGTTATTTCTCTTCGGGAACTAAGAAACTCATTCAGTCAAAGTCGAAGGGAATAAACATTTTTCGGGAAGAAAAACAGAACAGTTGTGACAAATATGACACCTGTCCGAACTCGTTTGCGGCGACGGAAAAAAGGGCGGAAACCTATTGTTTAGATTACCTACAGTGAAAGAAATGGTCGGGGTTTTCGTTGTAGAACACAACTCATCCAGTTGGAGGATTTCTTTTAAAACGCTATTACGCATTATACAGTTGATTATGGTTTTATCTATTTGGAAATTAAAAAAAGTAATTAAAACCCCAACCATAGAGGTATTTCGAATGGTTCTTTAGTGAAAGTTCCAGATTTGATTGTAATCAAAGAGGACTCTAATGTAGTCGATTGTCAAGCAGCTTACGTGTAATTTTGCTCGAGACAACGATTTATCGAATTTATTACGTATGAAGGGAATACCGAGGGAAATTGGTAAAATGTGGAGCCATAGCGAAAAGCTTAATGCCGATGTTTACGCTAAAAAGCTCTTATCTGCTTTCATGTCAGTTTCAGTTTTTTTTTTTTTTTTTTGTCGTCTTTCATGATGAGCTGGGAGAGCTTTTATTCAGGACAGGAAATTAATTTATCAGTCGAAAGGTAGTGCCGGGTTATAATCTTTTCCTGTCCCTGAAATTTAGGGTGCTTGGTGCATTTCGGGTGTAATGGCGACCACATTTACTAAATTACGAAAATTCTAAAGCTACTCATTACTCTGCTTCTAGTGTCATTTGACTGATTGCAAACATACGAGGCAAATAGTCCGTTTTTTCCACGAGATTCTCGCCGGATTATCTGATTAAATCAGAAATTTTGGAAAAACTGAAATCGATCCTTTGACGAGTTCCCTTCAGCAACACTTCTACTACGTCGGCAGTGCTATCGAATTGCCGTGCAGGATGCTTGTCAGAATAGTGGCCAAAGAGGTGGTTAACAGGGTCGTTCCGGGCGGTCCTTGCTAATAATGAGATTCAGAATACCGGTTACAATCTTCCTTTTTTGTTTGTTTGGTTGCTTTGTTGGATGTTGATGCTTGTTTGTCAAGCGCACTTCACAGCACAGGGGTTTAAAAGACGCTTACCTCTACTCTGGGGCTTCAAGCGGGACGAAGCCGATTCTGCTTCCAGTCTTTATTTTGAGGTCATCAGAGGGAGTGTTACAGAAACCAACTGACGAGAAAAGAAGAAATTTCATTCATGGTTCTACCTGATTCTGGCCAGCATTAGGGATGTCCACACTGAAGAAAAATATCGATATTCGATATATCGATAGTTTTAAAAAATATCGTTTTACTAGGTTGATATATCGTTTAAAACATATCGATATATCGGATATTTGTCCAAATTTAAAAAAATCCATGCTTTTCACGACTTTTGATTACTAGTGAATAAATTAAGGTTATAAATTCTTCGAATAATCTGTAATGAGTAGGTAATTATTTGTAAAATCATAGAAACAATTTATTTGCTTAGTTCATAATGTTCTGACAAAACATTCAGTAGGTACATTGCACTAAAATGAATTGTGTGGATCTGCTCACCAACATTAAGTACATTATTAACTCTTCACACATGTGATTTTGAACCGGTAAAGGGATTAGGAAATGAATTGAAAGCCGAGGTCTATAATAGATAATAGCTGAAAGTATTTCATATCAAATATCATGTTCAATTATTGAACATATTATGTTCAATAATTGAACATGGTATTTGATTTGAAATACTTTCAGTACAGTTACCTACACGGTCTTTGATCCTATTTCTAGCTGGTGTTCGGATTTATGTCGGATCTCTTCCAAAAATATCGGTTCCCGATATTTTCAAAATAATATCGATATATCGATATATCGGTGGAAAAAATATCGCCCAAAAATATCGATATATCGGCGGAAAAATATCGATATTTCGATATATCGATATTTTTGAGCATCCCTAGCCAGCATTCAGAAAGGCAGAGCTGATTCTGGATGAGGCCATCAATATTCTGACTGTGCCAGGGAACTGGTCGTATTTGAGCGAGTATTGTCAGACAGCACATCGCCGTGGATAGCGGGACGCCTACTATGCAATGTAACACCATAGACCTACAAGACTCCACTAGGACGAGCAGCTCTTGCCCACCTCACCATGACCCCCCCCCCCCCCCCCCCCCCCCGATTAAGTGAACACTTAATTATGTAGCACAACATTGCATTTCACCCGATTCACCATTTCCGTCACACATTTCATCTCAGCATTCAGCTTCGACCAATTTCGAACGTTCTATTGAGTCGAGTTGATGTCGTTTTCGAAGCATTTTTGACGTGATTTTTTTTTTCTTGTATCTGCTCCGACGAATTGTTACAAGTCTCGATGCAAGAATGGATTCAGCCTACCTCCTACCGAGGTGTCTCATGGGTCATGCTAAAGGGCTGATTTTCCGGATTATCCCGTCAAACTGGCGGGCCGCATCTCACCATATCTCGGTGTGCCCAGTTGGCCGCGCCTCACGACCGTTAAATAGGATTGGGCACCGCACCTCACCTTCCTTCGGGGAGAGCAAGTCCCTCCAAGCTCTGCGATTAATCTGAGACAGGGATTGAAGACCAGATTTTTACACCTCACTAAACAACTTGTACTTTCGTGGTTTTTACCACTCTGATAGAAACGCCACGATGTAGTACAATTGATTGTATGTCGTGCATGCATAATCTGCAATAAGTGTTGACTTTATGATGCATAAATGCTTCATATAATATATAATATTATTATATGATGTGCAAGACAATGCGTTATCAGCATTAAGTAGGTACAGCAATACATTTATTTAATTTATTTATTTATTGAGAACGGGCAGAGCCCAATAATTGGGCTGTACAATTATTGTACAGAAGTAATATGACACCCTCGTATGCATAGAAACATACAAAAAATCACTATTATCATTGAAAAATTGATACACAACCACATGTGGACACTGCTAAATGGATACATAACTATAAATGGATACCTAAATGGGTACGTAAATTTCATGGGTACATAAATGGGTAGGTACATACAATTTTTGGCGATCGGGAAACAGATAAGAAGAGTCAGGAAGAACGACCAAAGGGGGAACGAGCGTTTGCAGTGATGCCTAAAAACCCGAATGGCGCTTTTAGGTCCTTAACTATTGGAACGAAAACGTTAGTTGGTAGAACTCAACTTTGGCGTTCGATTTCAATACTGACGCTCACGGGGCTCTTTCTCAGCTTTTGTCAGCTTTGGCAGGAATAAGTGAAAAAACATCAAACAAATTAAAACTAACTGAACTGGAACTCGGTACCGCAAACGCTTCAGTTGGACGGCCAACTGCATTTCGGGTGAAATCGCTCTGTGCCGTGTTCCCCTCAGATAAGTAATCAGTAGTTGATCATTTGAAGTTGTTGTGAGCGTTTTGAATCCAAGACATGAGTCACTGCCCGCGACGTCACAGCCATCCTTGGGTCTGGCTAGTTTTCCTTTAAAGACGCCAGAGTGCAGTTCGACTTTCCAATTTTTTTCTTAACTTTCTTTGATTCTCGGACATTTTCAGTTAAAGCTTTAAGTTTGTTCCTTAATTAACAGACGAACCAAATCTAAGGCAAAGTGTCACGTTTAACGTTCCCAGTGGTTAACACCCAAGAACGATCCTTTAGTGTTTTCTTAATGTGGGCGTCAACCCAAGCTGACCCCTGGTTCTCGCCATAAATTTAAACTTAGATGATCCCCTAAATTCTAAACATACAAACGAACTTCCAATATGAGTTTTGGCCCTATTTTTTGTGTATAGGTATTTGAAGTCTTATATCGGTTGTAAAAAATAATCTTAATGCACGTCCACTACTAATAATTACTGAACACTCTTACACGTACGAGTACTTATCTTATAAAGTTAGGAATTATCTAATATTTTCTATGGGATGATTTCAACATTTTAAATCTGGATAAACTTATGCCCTTACGCCGAGGGAAATCGATACACCGAGCTCTTTCATGAGATCAGGAAAACGCTAGGAAACGCACGAAAAAGTCTGAAATTTTTTCCAACATCGATATAATTTTGTGCCCTTTAGAAACTCCTCAATTATTGGAGAGAACTTCGAAATCGAATGTTATTTTAATAAACTTTTCCTTCGCCTTCTTCTCCTCCTTCTTCCAACATTTTCTCTGCCACTCGCGTCTCGGAAAGATTGAGTTGGCATCCTGTTATTCGCCCCAGAAAACGAACGTGAGTAACTGAAGAGGGAAGTGACTGAAAACGAAAGCATTATATTACCTTACGTTAGACGTTGTCTTGCATTTACTCACAACTAGCCGTGACAGTCTCCTTCCTCTCGGCCCGGATTTTTTTTTTTTTTTTTTTTTCATAAGAAAAAAAAGAAAAACTTGGGGAAAAGGGATTCCAGGAGCGGCGCGCACCCCACATATTTTCCCTCCGCCGCCGGAACTGGCGGTAGTCACACATTTCACTTAGCGTCCTTCCAGACTCGGTTCCAATACACTTTATCCCGGGGAGTGTCTGCCTTCGCAAACCTCGGTTTATAACCGCAACCCATTGATTTCCTCTGGTTGAGCGAAAGGTTTGTGAAATTGACACCTGGGTTCGTCTGAAACGGTTCCTTTTTTTTTTACCGTTTCTGTATTTTATCTGCTGTTGTCTGACAAATGTCTACTGTCAAGTGTCTGGTCTCGCTGTTTTATAAATCAAATAATACACCTATTTATTAGCGACGGAAGACGACAACTTTGATCGGCCTCAAATGTTGTAATTTGTTTCAAGACGTGTAGAATCCGTTTTTCGGGGTCCCACATCTATCCAAACACTTTACAAGAATAGATTTTTCTGTTTACAGAATAAATGTATGGATAATTAATACGAAAGAATAATAAACCCGAGTTTAGAATTTGCAGCGTTTTTTAATTAGGTAATGAGGATCAGGGTTCAGAAGGGAAAATAAGCAACAATATGAGAAGGCCGAATCAAGCGTTGGGGGCAGGGGGACGGTTGAGCCTTCAATCTCCGATGTTCTATCATGACTGCTGGTCTCAGTGGCGTAATTGGTAGAGCGTCGCACTAGTAATGCGAAGGTTGTGGGTTCGAGTCCCACCTGAGACCCAATAAATTTTTCGGCCTTCCCCTTCTGATTTCTTGTAATAACTTGAATAAATTCATAATTAGAATTCAATTTCAGTGTGAATTTAATTTAATAACTCCTCCCTTCCCCAGCGTTTTTTAAATTCCTCGTTAAATCAAACTGAAGAAGGCAACAACAAAGAATTTCGTAGGATGAAGACGGGATTTTGAAGGTGACTCATTGGGGAAGATGTTATTATAGTTTAGAAAGTACTAACTGGACTGGATAGTAATAACTGGACTCACGGTTCGACTACCTGAGTTCGGTCATGCTTCGTTAGGTTCCTCTTTTTGGTGTCAGTGTGTTAGTAAATCCAAGTGCCATCGAGGTTTGACCAGACTATAAATGTGAGTACCTATTTCTTTGAATTTCAGTATAATTAGTTATTATTTTGTAGGTACCACTCATCATAAACTCATGTTCCTGTAGGCACTTACGCAAAAGACAACACTTTTCTATATTTCCTGTCAGTAGCCTTTATAGTCATAGTCATTATTTTCTGTCATTCTTTTGTTGTAGTCCTTGAAAATGGCTGAATAAACGGCCGAAACGTCGGGAAACCAGAAATTCATTTTATTGACCGAACCTCAAGAAGCCAAACATCCAAACTATTAAGTTTAGCTACATCTACATTGCTAAATAATAAGCCTTCGACAACGCCTTGAGAGGTGCTTTGGTTCTTTGGTTGAACAAAACCATTGTTCCTTCAACACTACTCCATTTTAAGGGATTAGCGATCAAGATGGTGGACATAACAGTAAAAGGGCTTCCTTCTGTCCTGATTACAGGAATTTATAGTCTTGACTTGTGGTCTGACCTTGCAGCTTACGGCCTAACAAAACAGCCTCCGAATGTCTTGGGGATCAGCGGAACCACTTCGGGCCCGGCCTAATGAGGATGAACACTGACGTCACTGACGGATCCGTCGGGTTGGAAAGCAGGATTTGCTCGACCGAGACGCGCCGTTTTTGCCCGCTTTTGACGCTTCCCAAGCAGGCTAAAAACCCTTAACTCGTACAAGGGCTTTGAAGTCGACTCCGTCAAGTTGCGTTTAAAAGGAGACGGCGGGAGGGGTTTCACCTCAGGTGGAAAACTAATTCCTTGGCTGATTCGCTCAGCTCCAATTTACGGAGTGAAACAACCTGGGGAACGACTCTGCTGTAAAAGGTAATTTCATCATTCAGCTCAATAACTTGAACTTCTGGCGCGATAGCAGTTTGCAACTCCTTTTATGGTCTCCTTCTTAGTAAGTGGGGTACTTAGTTGCTCACACCAGAAAGAGTTGAATGTATAACTTGCCGGCATCAAGATATGTATTCAGAAGGGAGCTGTGGGATGAACGATGTAAAGTTCAAGAACAAGGAAAAGTGCTCTTCTTTCCAGAAAATATTTCGAAAGGTTAACCAGTTTGCATTTCACTGAGTTTTGAATTCAAAATTCCTTTCCGTCGTTTAGTGTTTCTCTGCCGAATCAGTTGGCCGTTTGTTAAGCAGCAATTCGTTATAGAGCATCACCTGAGGATATGTTGGGGGTATTATTTATGAACTGGTACCATCGATTAATTATCAAGAGTAAGATCCTCTCGTAAACCATCTTTGCATTTCACTGTTTTGAATTCAAAATTCCTTTCCGTCGTTTAGTGTTTCTCTGCCGAATCTGTTGGCCATTTGTTAAGCACCAATTCATTATAGTGCAACACCTGATATGTTTGGGGTATTATTTATGAACTGGTACCATCGATTAATTTTCTAGAGTAAGAGCCTCTCGTAAACAACGCCCAAAACCTAGCTTGTTGAACGCTTATTCACTCTAAAGCTTAGAGGAATTTTATTATAATTAATGTGACTGGTTGGTAAACGTTGGTCTTCTCCTTTCGCAGCAGGTGAGGGGTAGCCATAAATAAAGCCTAGCGTGCTGGGAAGTGGTGCTCCCTATCGGTTTAATGTGAACCTCAAAAGCACTTTGTAATTATCTCGGTTATTCCTCGGGCATTGTTCGAGGTAACACTCTGGTTTTCTTCCAGATCCCATTAACGGAAGGCGAGAAAGACGAGCGTGGGCGAGTCAAGCACGCGAATACTCGTACGTCGCTGAAGTTGGGGAAGGTGGAGGAGTTTAACAATGTTAACTGATGCTTGGTTCCGCCCTGGGGGCAGTCATTGCGGCCCCATACGTATGCGGTATATAAGAAGGAACTTGAGCATTTTTGTACTAAGTCTTAATAGCGAATGGCCGCTTACAGTGATTTTTTTTTTTGGCTGCCGTTCTTTATAAGCGAGTTCTACAGTATTTCGAGGGCCAGGAAAAAAATCTTTTTTTTTTTTTTTTTTCATCTTTTACGCACGTTTCGGCTTTTTTGAAATAATTAGAGGTAGTTTTTCAGGAAATCAGATTTCAAATTAGATTCCAACGTGAGACTATTTATCGGAAAATGATTCAGAAAAATATAATACATGAAATTTGAGTCTTACAAATCATGGACTAGATTAAATACGTCTAAATGACTGTCGTGTTCCCGTATTTTTTGCACTATTGAAGCTTCTTTTTTTTTGAAATCCAATCTTAAATTAGTCGGGGGGGGGGGGGGGGGGGGGGGCTGACCCGATCGGTTCCATCGCCTCGAGGCAGAGGGCTCCACAGCCTGTCCCCACTATCGACACCTTGGGGATGGGTCGAAACCGTTTTGTCATGTCTGAAACTATTTCGGCGAAACCTTTTCAAAATAATAGTTTCAGTCTCAATGTGATCCAAGATACGTTTCAAAAGAACTGAAGCTGCGGACTCGTTCGTTTCTATTCCATTGTTCTATTAAACTGGTTCATCGTTTTTTCTGATGAAACGTTTTCACGTTTTTTCTCATCCCTACGCTACAAGATCCCTATTAAGAGTCGCAACTCTAAATCAAATTTGTGCAGTAAGTTAGGCTGTATCGCTCTCGCTAGCAAAAAGTTTGTTCTCTGAGGAAGCTGTTTACTCTAATTTATTATGAATAATAAATTATACAAAAGTCAGTATTTTCATATCCCTATAGGGCGACTTGCCTCCCCTGGAGAGCCGCCACTGCCTAGCTCGACCCCACAGACAGAAAGCATAAGCTGCGTTCGCAGAGTAAGTTCTGGCCGTTCGGAATCCAATGAGAACTCGAACGCTTCCAGGAATTAAAATGGACAGAAGTTCGGTCCTCCGCCAACGAAAAAGTAGTCCCTACGATGATACCTACCTCCACGAGATCTCAGAGGGAAATTAATCGCGCGTGCGATAGAATAGAACGGTGGACGTAATATTATGTTCTAATAGAAAGGGAGAATGATATTAGATATTATTATGTTGTATTACATAAGATTTGAGGCCGAGCAACAGTGTTGGCCTCCGCCGCGAAAATATGGGTTGTTCGTTTTAATAAATAAAAACTCGGGAAAAATATCGGGTCGCAGGCAGACAAGGGACTAAACTCAATTATTGGGTCATTCAAGAAACAATATTGAACATGTATCGAGTGCACCGCTTGATTCCATGCACTCGCTCAACGCGCTAACATCTTCGACTGCTCACTTGCCTGCATTCACACCATGAGTGAATCAGGATCAAATAACGAACTCATCAATAACTTCACGAACTGTAATCAACGATTATAATACGAAAGACTGTACAACACAGACGAACGCAATGACTCGAGCTTGGAAGCCATCATGACTTCATTATAGAGTGTAATAAGCTAGGAAGGTTTCACAAAGGTTACAGCCTAGCTAATAGACACTGCAGGGCTTACATTCTTCACAACATGACATGGCCATACATTGTGATGGGAATGTTGACATTTCTGTATTATGACCAGATGCTGGTCGCTGCTCATCCCTTCCCCACGTAATTTCGCCCCGTTCTCCTCCCAGGAGGGAAGAAACCCGTATGTAATATTTTCCAAAAAAGGTGTGGCGTATTAAAGGTGGAGATTATCATCCGTCATGCCCGTACTTGTCACGTGGAAGGTGTGAGAAATGTGCGGAAATGCTACAGACGGGGAGCCGACACGATGCGGACAGGTCGTCCATTCATCTCGTCGAATTAAAAACCTCCAGTGAAAAGGGGGTGTCCCCTTTTACACGGGCCCTTTATATTATCACAGTAAGAGGATTACCGGCTACCTCTTCGGATAACCGGAATTAATTTCATTTTTACTTCTAATAGGATCCAGCTCTTCTTCCCCCTCCCGAAAAAGGTTTTCTAGCGTAAGGGGATAAACCTACGAGAGGTTAGCTCGTCCCTGATGGGATTTCCATTGAGTATGAGGATACCACCTTCAAAAGAGTTCGTAATTCGATACTGACCAATTCAAGATGGATTATTCTGTACTCTGAGCCTACCGAAGATAGCGGAAACTCTTCAACTGTGTTCACTTTCATGGTCGAGAAAACTTTTGTCCTTCAAAATAATTTATTCCACTCACATTTTACCCTTCAAAACCTCCTGATCAAAGTTGGTCCTTGCCGTCTGTTTGTCCGGATTTCTTGTTACAGTCATAACTTCGACAATAGTGATCTGATTGAATAATTCCAGGATTGAATAACAATTATTCTAGGATCAATTCAGAGAATTATTCTAGTCCAGTCACCTCAAAAGGAGTTTTCGATGCAACGCTTGGTGTATTTTTTTTTTTTTTTTTTTTCAAGGTTTCCTGTGTTTTTTGGGGTGCTGAACCCGAATCAAAAGCTTACGAACAAAATTTGTGGTCCAAACAACGTCAAAAACGCAGAAAACCACGAAGCGTCTGTACTTCTTTTGGTTTTTAACGGATAACTTTGAAATTGCGCGTCATGGGTAAAACAATTATTGTATGTAGTAAATTAAGCAGCACAAAGTTCTGCGCCGAATGAGCTAGATTGAAGTCTAAATTGAGCCAGCCGTAAGAGTGCGACTGGCCGTCAAAGAGTGTCAATCTTTTCAACTTTTCGAAAAATCAAGAAAACAAAGTTTGAATGTCTCCAGCTCGAAAATTGTAACTCCCTCGCGAAACCCGTAGAAGTTGTTGACCAACTAATAATTAGTTTAGACTAAACTTCTGCGTTCTTCTGCGTTCAGAGAGCAAAAAAAAAAAAAAAAGTTGGGTCAAACGAAAATTTATAAATTTATAAATTTTCAGATGTAATATATCTGAACATAATATGTTCAGATATTATTCTGAATTATTCTTATATAATTATTATATAATTATTCAGAATATTATTCTGAACATATATACTCCTGAGAGGCTGCTTGCCATCCTAGTCTATTCATGTATTGCATAGTGCCTTAAATTAATTGTTTGGGGGCCTCTTGCGTGTTTCTATTAAATAGAATGTAACTGTAAATTTTACAGTTACATTTTCCGTAAGTAGGTACCAACGAGTATTGGCCTTCAACGATAACGTTGTCAACGTACTTTCTGTTGACAAATCATTTCCCCGTATATGATCAATAAGAATATTATTCTCCCGGTACTCTGCCTCCTAATTCTCAAGGAGAATCCACGATAGGCTGTTTGACATGAAAATCAAACATTGCCTAAATGTGTATAGTTTACAGTTACCAATGGCTAATATCGATTGACATCATAATTTATATTAGGTACCTACTAAAACTATGGATGAAATTTAAAACTAGCTCAATGGGGCATTCCACGAGACGATTGTTGTTGTTAAGGGCCTCTAACATGACTGAAGGTTTTCCGAGTCATTTATGGTTTTTGACTTTTGACTTGGAAAAACCTTCATGTACCTAGTTTTAGATTTCGTCCATTGTTTTATGGTTATATGGTGTAATCACAATTACCAATAGGTAACCCTAAATTGTAGGTATACATCTAGGTTTTAATTGATACCTATACATATCAAACAACATGTTGTAAATTACTCAAGAGATTATCAAGAGACCGACTTTGTAAACATGGTATACCAACAAATACATTTGTTTTAGAAGACTAAAGACGAGTGTGATCTCGATCCCGGTCTCCAACTGATGTATACATCATAGGGATTTCCTAAACTCAGAAGTTTAAAGAAAGAAGGAACATTCGCCAAACCCTATCTTGGAAAGCACCTTTGCACCATCAGACACCGTCGTCTTGAGATTGACACTTAGTTCGGTGTAAGGTGTTTTACTGTCTGCCGTTCGGATTTTTGGTGTAGGTAAATCTATCGTCGAGACTATTGCATTGTACTGCTATTAAGTGCCTGTAAGTGTATAATCTCGCCATATAAGCTCTGTAAATTACAGTTAAATAAAAATTACTGTGTTCAAAGACAGTTAAGTTCATAGTTCTCTGAAATGTGCACCATTGCGGTTGCCGTAACTCACTGTTACTCTATAATCACCTGAATTCGTATTAAGAGGGGAACATATTTCAAAGAGACGCTTAATTCTACTAGCCCATTATTCTGTTGTTCCTCTGTATCTAATGAGAAACAGTAGCGTTCCAACAATCCCCAGCGAGTGACCCTTTTCAAAATTAATTTGGGACCGAGGGGGAAATACAGTTACTCTCTGACGGCATCAAACATCAAATACACACGATTCGAGGCGATTATGAATCATGTAATACTATTCTGAGGGAATTCTAAAATCAGCAAAAACTAGAGGAAAAGAATGGAAGAGACAAAATAATGTTTTCACACTGTTTGGCACTGTCTGCTGTTTGTCACGAAATTTTTATTCCAAAAAAGGAAACGGAAGGGGGGGGAGCTGATGGGTTTGTTCCAGTTTCCGTTTTAGAGGAGTTCATTCTGTGAAGGGGTGTTTGCCGAAGTAACAGAGCTCTTCAAACATACGGAAACCCAAACCACCTAATAACAGAAGAGGCAAAATCGATGAGGCCTCCCGAGGTTTCAAACTTCCTGTTAGACCAACTATTGTTACGACGCTGGTTATGACGGAGGGGGAACCCCCTTCGGTTTCTTTATTTCCGACTTGGAGGGAAAAATGCTATTAACGACGGGAATATTGCGAGGCTCTTACCTGATCGTTACAAACCGATCGGTGCCATATTTCCTATGAATTCTGAGAGTAGATATCGCCTTTTTATTGCTCAACTGAAAGTCCCAATGATACCGAAAAGTAGTACTGCCGAGGAAAAACCAAGGCATTTCAGTTCTTCTTCTACACATTCCTGCCACCATTTTGGACGGGTTAGTCAGAACCTGTTTACACACATTATGCAGGGCAGGAAAGATCTTCAATAGACATAAGTAGAATTAATTTATGTAGGGGAAAGTAGGGCACATTGATACACTTTTTTTTTAGAAGCCAGTAGTTTTTAGTCAGACGGATTTTGAGTGTATCAATCTGCCTCACTACGCCATTTTGAAAACACCTTGCTTTTTTGACGAAAAGTAACCAGCAATGAGAAATGAAAAATCGCCATTTACTTCACTATAGCCATGTTCTTCCCTGTGCATTTAACTCCAGTTGATAATCAGTACTTCTCACTTGCTGGGTATTCTCAAACAAAACGCAAAAAAATTACTTCGTGACAACAAAATCACATGGCATTCTCCCTACGTCTTGTATTCAACTGGTGGAGGATGAAACTTCGCTGAAAGACTTCACTCCTGTAGTGCTATCTCTCGTCATAGCAATGAACCTATCACTTGGTCCATTGCCTAGAATCTAGGCCCTAGATACTGTCACTGTATCAAGGTGCCCCTTGTATCAATGTCCCCCACTTTCGCCTACAATTTATACAGAAGAAGCGTTTTTGGTCTATCTGCATTTGACCAGCAGGCCCACCACGCAGAGAAGAATGATTCTAAAAATACATACAGAGAAATTATTTAAATCAAATAATTTCGTAGTAGTATTTTTAGAATAAATCTTCTCGACTTAATTTCAATATTTTACTTTGCGAGACCATTCGAGTCATTATTAATAGCTAATAGCTTGGAAAAGGACCTTTTCCGGTAGTTAAGAGAAATTCTCTTTCCGGGCTGCTGGGGTTGCCATTGTCAAAAGACAGCCACCCTGACACTTCTCATTAACCCCCCACTTCCGCCGCCACCCTCGATGAGCGTTGTTGTCTCCAAAACTTTCTCTGTTTATAATTTGCGAGCGTCCCGATGTCAGACTGGTGTCAACCCCTGAATGCGCTTCGGGCGTCACTCACCCTCCGGGCACGTAGACTACCAGTGTTGCCAACTCCCCAAACTTTGTTCATTACGTCGTCTGATAATTCGGAATACCTCGTGAACCAGTTCATGAATCCGTTTCTCCGTTACAATCGCTGTCCTTTTGGACGTGTGACCCAACAAATTTGAAACATTTGGAAACATACCTACATTGCATGTAGAGTATTATGTTACCTAATGTTTTATAGATGAGATGGAAAAATAATCTATACTAATTGTGCCCCCCCCCCCCCACTGTATTGCCAGCCCGCCAGCATTAGTACCAGCGGGAGGAGCGGGTCGCGCCACAGGCGAAACCCCTCTTCACCGTAGGTGGCCCAGCCTCCCCATTTAAACACAGGGAGAATTTCACGTTCAAAATGCCATTAAATATATTGATATTTCCTAAATAAAAGAACAGTACCCAAATTTTAGGTGGTAGGCCAAAATGAAGATTGGGGCAAGACGGGATACCAAGCTGCGGGGCAAGATGGGCTAGGATTTTTCTGAAGAGGAATCACTTGACGAATTGCTGCCATCGACTGACGAGGATGAAGACTACGGCGATGCCTGTATGCACTCCAATTTACTACGTACCTAATAGTAGGCACAGCAATGACTGAGAGTTTTCTTCAGTCTGCAAGGATATATCCAGCTAAAGCTAAATGTAGTTCACGACTCATGCAGCGGATTTGAAGGCGATTAGCAGTTCGTCTGCAAATTTTCGCTCAACAATAATGCCTCAGGCGAAATTAAATTAAAATATTTGAGTAAAAAATGGTGATTGGGAACGATTTCTATCATCTTCTAGAGGTATCCCATCTTACCTCAAAAATTGCGATTTTGAATCTTTCCACTAAATTTAATCAGGTAACCAGGGTGCGTTGAAATTCCCCAAATTTCTAACGTTTGTCATTAGAATACATCCATACGAATAAAGCACTGTCAGTTTTACCTGCATTTGAATGAAATTGTAGTCACTATCGCCCATAGAAGTTATGGTATCCCGTCTTACCCACCCTTCCCCTATGTCGTTTCGCTGTGAATTTAATGGGATCAATCCGCGAGTCCATTGTCCAGCACCCCTTTAACGACAATTCGATTGTGGGATCCGGAAAATCGGCCTCACATAAGACTGGGTCCGCTGAGCAGGCCACCTTTAGCAACAATTCGCTTGAGGTAGCTGTAGCAGCGATCCCGGTTCATACTTCGAGCCCAGGGCGAACTGAAACCGGCCACGACACTTCGTGTTGGGTATCAGCATCCCCTCAGTTCCCTACTGGAGACGCTGCCCCTTCACAGTACCCCGACAATTTGTGCGAGTGAGTGCACGTCTTCCCAGGCTGCATCTTCCTCCAGCTCAGCAAATCCCACACTCATTCCTCCAAAAACACTGGCGGCGAAATTGTAGATTCCCGCTACAGGCTTTCCGCCAAACACACTACTAATTCGGAACACACTACTAATGGGGTGTCCCACACTACTAATGGTGTGTCTCACACTACTAATTCGGAACGTGTTTGTGGCTGTATTATTCTTTGGATAATTCGCCTGTGTACTCGCGAGGGGGTCTTAAAATTTGTCTATACTAATAGGTACATTTCGTGATGTGTAGATTTCCAAAACGAAGAGGGCGTCCTCAGGATGTAAAATTAGGTGACATTTTCGCATTAACTCTGGACGAACTATCCATTTTTGGGGGTCTCTTATAAGAGACCTACCTATAGGTAGGTAGGTACCTATTTGTAAAAACACTTCTCCTCAACTTTCGGGGGCTCATAAACATCAGAGCTCACCTTGGGGATCTAAGCGGCGACAATTGGGGCTTCTGAAGGATGCGAGGAGGTCAAATAAGGTTTCGTTTTACAGTGTTGTACAGAGATTAAAAAAAAAAAAAAATTCTATTGAAATTTTTGTGCAATTTTCACCACAGAATAACAAACCGATCAAGACGATGTCAACTTGCTCCTCCTCTCAATCCGAATTTTAATACTACATTTTGAACGAACAAATTTTGATGATCATAAGAGTTTTGCGATCTCCTTATGGCGATGGCAGTCCCGTGAAACTTGAGTTTGACACCCGCTCGGGAACATTTTTGCTTCCCTTGGGTCCATGACTCAGGAGCAGGTCATTTCTAAGACTTGGGAGACAATTTTATTCCATGGTGATTTCTGCTCCACCATGGGATTTGAGGTGTTTTCACCACAAGCGCCGTCTGAATGTGTGCTAGTTATTGTAAAAAAAAAAAAACCAATGATAGTTATATTCCACGATAAATTTATGTACTTGTAGAACGGTTTCGGTTAGTTAGACCATCATCAGTACGGTTCAGTGATGTATAATATCGAGTGCTAGTGTCTCTCAACAGGGAGAAAGTCCTTTATAATATTTCCCTCACGAAGCGCTTAGAAGAAAGTTATTTCACCTTAAATTAATTTTTCACTTTGAGCCCGTAGTTAGAAGAACTAAGCCCTTTAGCACCTTTCTCACAAAGAACCCGAGAAAGCGGAGCTCGGCTCTTTGAGGTCTCTGATCGCATTGTTTTCGTCGGCACTTCCTTTCCCCGTTAACAGCCGATGATCACGAAACCCCACAGTTTACGGGTGGAAGACCATAAATAGCCCCATTAGCGAAAAGAAAAGCCGTTTTAAAAGAAGTTTCAATCACGAGGTGATGACGGGGGAGGATGAGGTTTGTTAATGAAGTAATTCATTTTAGAAGAGAAAAATGTACTTGGGCATTGAACGCGACACATAAATTAACGACGAAGCAGTTCAACATCATACATTTTTAACGCTGCGGATTTGCAAATACGCCGAGGGCTCTCAGCTGGGTCATCAACGATCCACTTCTTGCTTGATGAGTAAAAACGATATTGTTTGAACTGGGGAAGGTCCAATTTTCCTGAAGAGCAAAGAAAAGCGAGGAGAACCGGTGAGGCGGAAAGGATTGTCTCTTGGAGAATTGAATAACGGGCTGTGAAGGGCTAAAAGCTATGAAAAGGAGGATGAGAGTGGCAGTGGGGTGATGTATGGGTTTTTCCCTTCCTTGCATTCAATCAGTTCTATGCGATGGCCTTTTGACCCTCATCCATATCAGCCGACTCTGAGCCTTAGTCAACCCTGCGCTTCTATAAAACACTGTTATAGGGATTCAACCCGATATAAATGTTGTGAACATATAATAGATCCTACCAAGAACCGAGCTTTACTGGTAAGGGGGGGGGGGGGGGAGAGAGAGAGACTGATTCAGAGTTGCGATGTGGGTACCAGCTGTATCGAGTCTTTTGATTGATTCTGGGGCCAGCTATGGCCCAATTCAATCATTCTGGTTCATGGCGCCTGATTTTCATCTTGCTTTTTCTTCATGGGGTCGGCTCTTGGTCTTAACTTCTCGTGCTTCAACACTCCCCCTGGAGGTACAGCAGGCCCCCCTGTCCCCTTACGAAAGCCACGTCCTTCTGATGTGCCCAGGATGACCGTGGAGGTGACGGGTTTTGCAGTGATCATAGAAATCATAATCTTGGAAATGGAACCTGTGCTCTGCTGAGGGCTGAAAGTAAAACGCGCTGCCTCCTTGTTCTCGCTGCCGCCTGTGCGTGCGGATGTGGCCAGTGAGTTCCAGAGTAGGATTCCCAGTCACGACGTTCAAGACGCCGAAGGTGTTACCTGACGCTGTAGGCAGTGGAGGCTTTGATCCGAGTATTTTTTACTAAAATCGTCTGGATTTGATACTCCTACCAAACCCTCGGAAGGGACGGAAGGTTGTTCTCCGCGCCCACGATTAAGAGAGCTGCCGCGAGCACCAACGACCTGCCACTCGCAAAGGAGTTGGGTTTCAACTAAGTGTAACAACTCAAAATCAGGATTGAATCCTTTATTGGAGCCTCCCACCACCGAACAGATTGTAATTGTAAGAAAATGCTCACTTTCCGAGCTATAGCTATGTTCACGATTCTTCCTGGCTTCAGGAACAGATTCTGTTTCTGTATTATTTCGAGTTACGACTTTTTTTTGGGGGCGATTTCCGATCTTGAATAGTGTCTTATTTCGGGGTTTACCCAACAGGAAACTGTCAACGCCAATCGTTGAAAAGGTGTTAACTCGAGATGTCACACTCAGCTTGAACAGTAGAAGTCAACAGCGTTTTAACTGCTTCCTGGTGGCCACTGGAGTCCCTTTACTTAAGTTGAAACGTTTATTTAGAGCGTTTATTGAGAGTTTATAGAGCTAAATTTCTGAATCCATCGATACCAACAACTCAAAAACGCCAAAATATACTCATCGTGCTGGTTGTCGTTTTTTTTTTTTTTTTTTTTTTTAGAAGTTCGCCTTATCTTACGAGGCAAGTCCATTACTCACGTAACTAAGTTCTTGTGAAAAACACCTAAACTTCCCATTATGTAGGTATGAGGGTTTTACCGCTGTTTCTCAAAAGTTCTTTTCCAGGGCTCGATGAAATTTCCCCCGAGTCGCCCGTTTCTTACCGCCGAAGGTCGAGAGGAGAAAATTTCATATGTAACCTGCTGCCTTCCAGACAGCTCCGGGACAGGAGATGTTTTATGGGAGGAAATAGAAGGGACGTCCCACTAAGGGACAGAGGACTGACCTTTTATGGAATAACAATGAGCCGATTATAAATAACACCGTGATGCCAAGTGACGTGAAGACGAGAAATATTATCTGCACGTTATACGCGAAGGACGAGCCGCATTTCTCCTCGTGAACTTCGAAGGATTTGAATCGTCCAGATTGTGGTGGAGGGTCAAGGATGAACTGTTGATATCCTCAATCTGAGCTATCCGGCTCAAAGGCCACTATAACGGTGGTAAAGGCCAACCCAGGGCCAAAGGGCACATCCTCCCATCATCACAACCGCCTACCCCTCGCCATTCAGGTATTCACTTTTACCATCACGTCCACCATTGTGCGGTTAATTGAAAACGACTGGCTTACCACCCCCTTGCACCCTACAACCACCAGATGCTCTTTCTTTATCCCATCCAACCAACAGAGACCCTTCTAAGATTCTTTACAGAGACTTTTCTATTCAGGAGAAAATCCCCTCTTTCGCTTGTGGCCCAAAAAACGAACACACTTGAAAAGCTGCAGCTGAGAAATGAAAGGAATCGGCTTCTCCTTGAGCACCATCAAAAATAGGTAAAATGAATTTCATTCAAGTATTTCATAACAATTCAACTTTTCCTTCTTCAATTGATGATATGCTTAGAGGGTAAACCCATTTGTTCAAGTAATTTCTTTTGCACTCTCAGCTCTTAAGTAATCCTTGAATTAAAGGATTAATCCCTTCCCGCTCGCACGCAAAAACCTTGATTAGCCTTTTTGAGATTATAACAAAACAGAATAACTTAACCGACCCCCTTAAGCCTCTCCAGCATCCTGACGGCGTTGAGTCTAACGACGCCACCATTAATCAGGCATTTCAAAGCCTGGTTAATCTGTGATCTGGGATGCGGCCCTGCCTGACCTGTTTATACCTGCTGCCTCTGCAGCCAGTGGCGCATTGCTGGGAGGTTTTTCCTCGGGTTGAATTATTTGGGGTCTACTTAAAATTAGTCAGCGCATCGGAGGGGGTCTCAGGTGGATGAACGGGAACAGGTTTTGTCTCGTCTCTCTGTGCTAACTAACATTTTTAAGAGTGGAGCGATAATGTCATAAAATTAATATTAGGTATTTCTTGTGCTGTACGTTTTTCGACGTCATATCCGACCTTTTGGAGCGAGAAGAATAATATTCTCATATATGATATATGATATAATATAATATATTATATAAGAAAAATTATAATATTATTATAAGAAAAAATACGGTGAAAATTTTTCTGCTTTTAAAGTGATTTTTTGCTTATTGTTTTGCAGTTATTTGAGGTTTTAAAAGGTTTACACTAATAGTAAGAATATATTCGGAATCTGCAGTAAATTTCCCACTTGATCCAAAAAAAGGTCCAAAAAACCAAGAACCCCCCCCCCCCCCCCAAGCCGAACAAACCGAAAAAAAATGGCCATCATTTTCGGCTTCAGCGCTTCAGAATAGGTAAAAAGAAGCCGGCAACTTGGACCTTTTTTGTTTTTTTGTAGACCAATGTAATAATAATAATAATTGTTGATAGCATATCAGTAGAATGGGGAGCGAAATCAGTTGAATAGCTTTTGATCATTTTCCCGTCAATCAACATCTTATAATATAAGATGGAGACACATTTCGTGCAGTGAGAAAAGCCACAGTATAAAATGGAATAATACTGTACGTGTGTTTAAAGTTAACGACCTTTGCTCAGACGCGATTCCCAGTCACTTCATTAAGGAAACATGGCCTCATTCATAAGGTTTTTACGATGCGCAGAAACGATTCATTCTTAATTCATTGAGTTAGGGATGAATCGTTTCTCCCACCTGGGCCATCAGTGTTTTTGTTTTTTTCATGTCCCAGAAGTTGGCCACCCACTGTAGCTGTCGGTAATTCCGCTGATTTCAATTTTAATTTCTTCAACTCTATTTATTTTCTATTATTTAAATAATAGATATAAAATAATAAATTTCAATTTCAATTGAAATATTTGAACCTTCCTTTAAAAACCTAAATTTAAAATTTTCACGAATCTGTCGAAATCCTATAACTTTATTTCATTTTTGGTTTTTTATTCTTGGAATAAGATCGGCCTCAAAATTTTGACATTATCCATTTCCGTTTGACACAAAGATCCCAAAAACGAAATGTCCCACCGTATGGCACGTTTTGGACAGTAGGAATTTTGTTAAAAATGTGAAATTTTGATAAAAATACTCGATTTACCATCTAGTTGTGTCCGCAAGGTTTTCAATCCGATCGCCTAAACCAGCAGGGATCAGTGGGGCAAAAAAGGGGCTACAGAAGGGATTTTTTGAAGGGGTTTGGCTGTGGGGTCGAGTTAGGTGTCGTTTTCGAAGTATTTTTTGACGTTGAATCCATTTTTGGCGGTTTCAAAACCGTCGGATTTCACCTTGACGATGTATGGGGCTTTCGTGGGGCTACAAATGGGGGCTTTTAAAGGATGACAGGAAGTCGAATGAGGTGTCGTTTTCCGAGTAATTTTGGACGCATAACCCATTTTCCGGGGTCCCACACTTTTGCTTGATGTTTCTTGGTGGTGGTGCCAATCGCCAGCACGCGTCGGGACCCCGGCTATCGCTGCATTGGCTTAATTTGAGAGGAGCCGGAAATTCTCCTACCATTTTAGTTGTGTACAGTAAATTCAGATGGATAAGGTCATTTACGCTGTCACAGGATATTTCCATTTCACAATATACCTGCGAGTAGCGTTGATTTTTTTGGCCGCTGGTGTTTGCAAGCGATAGGAATCCAATTTGAGTGAATCTGACAAGCTAAATTGAATGCCGAAAACACAATGAACGATTTTCTTCGTCAGAAATATGTCGGGCCCAGGGGGATATGCAATATATTGTAACTGTCCTGAAGGGGTTGAACAATATATTGGCTTTCCCGGGCATTTTAGCGGCGGAAGCTTTTAAGCCCAACGTTAAGCTTGGGAGCTTACTCGATTTTCCCCTTCAGGTGTTGCCCGTAGCTGGCGGATTCTCTTACAGATGGGTTGATCAAAGTCTTGGTTTTGGGTATTTAGGAATATGTAGCCTGGTTATTATCTGGATTGTGACATTTGAATTGATGAAGTTGTAGACGTAGACTGAATCTGCATTCAAAACATTGCTGTGCTGCAATGTGCACTGCTGTGCGGCGGGTGTAGGACAAAGTTCTCGCTACCAGTGATGCCAGACACCTTTTCGAATAATTTCCACCTCTCGAAATAAACCCTCTTTTTCCCTCACCTTTCCCACCGCTACCTCAATTATCCCTCCTCCGGGCACAGTCTCATTGTTCTTCTGTAAAGGTACAGTGAGTTTTACGCCAAGATTTTTGACCTGATGAAAAAATTTAACCCAGCTGCTCATTTATTCCCAACATTTCCATGGTCTTCAACGGGATTCGAACCCGTGGCCTCATAAGAATGCAGCGAGAAGTGGCTAACGCCCAGAACCACTCGGCTAATCCGGCCGCCCCTTAAGTTAATGTATTTTGATATAGCTATCGTTATATTATATTATAACGGGATATATCGTCGGGTGAGAACAGTAGTGACGTAAGTCCGAATTTTGAAAAATTGAGTCTTTAACGTGCATTATTGGGGGATTTTTAACTCAACTCTTTACTGCATTAGCGCCACTTACGTCGCAGTTTGGTATTTGGAACGTTTGTGTAAACTGAGGGTAGCAGTGACTCTTTTTGATATCGGCCGTTTTCCATCTCGTCATGAACAAGATTTTGAGAATTCATTACCTAGTGCAAAACTGACGATTTCTCGCATAAGACACCATTGCACTGAAAGGAGGAAGAATTCCCAGTGCAGATCCGGCGTTTTCGCAGTTCCGCCTATCTTGCATCGAGATTCAACGCCCTCTTTGAATATTATTCAAGGATAGTTCCAGTAGTAGGAACTGATCTAAAAATCCCTCAATTTTGGCATGTTTCACAAGAAAATTCCCTCCAAGTCCCAAAAGTCCCTTAGCCGAGGGATAGTTCCCTCAATCTGGCATCACCGCTCGAGGGGGTTATCATCATTAGAATAAACGTCTCGAGAAAGGTAAACAGCCACAAAGGGCAAACTTGGCCAAGGCTCATGGACCATTACTCCCGTTGGGCGATAGGGGGCCAACCCTACTGGCTACGCCAGCCAACCTCCGACCGTTCCCACATGGCCTCTCACCCAAAGTTGAGAAAAGTGAAGGGATTTATTTGAAAGGCAAAATCTATTTTCACCCTATTTTGGGTAACTTTCCGAGCTCCATATAGTAGTCTAGGGGGCATTTCCTGCTGGCTAAAGCCAGCCAACCCTCAACCCTATCCCACCTGGCCTCAGACCTACAGGCATTTCAAGAGCTTTTCGATGTCGCTATTCGAGTTCTTATTGCGCCCACTTGGTGTTGGTCCACTAAAATTGGTTGATGACTGGCGAGGATCAGATTGGCCCCCCTCTGGGTTATTTTCACATCAGTAAAGAAGGTCCAGAAGCAGTGGCTACCTATCAGTGGCTCAGTCGTTTGTGCTTTGGACTGCTGAGTCAAAGGTTGCTGGTTCGATCCCAGCAGCCGCTGGACATCTTCCTTATACTGATAATGACCTCTCGGAAGGAAACGGCAAACCACCGAGAGTATCTTGGCCAGGAAACCAGGAAAGCCTCTCACATTTGCCGTTCAGAGCCGGCGTTAACAGTTTGTCCTTACTATTTCTGTAATAACACGCTCAACAGAAGTTAGTGCGTAGTGAGAGGCACTCAACGAAAGAAAAGAAAGAATGCCCTCCTCGCTCTTGTTTAATGGGCGGTTCAGTTGTGGTTTCAAGCTCTTTCTGACTTCTGAGCGGTGACTGCATCTCCGAACAATCGAAGACTCAATTTAAGTTTCGTGAGAAAAGTTTAGAGTTTGGCCCCCTCTGGGAAGCTGCCCCGGGGGCTGTTGGGGTTAATGGCGGGGGTCGAACGGCTGAAGTAATTGACTGGAGGGAAGTGAAGATGATGGAGCCTCTTGGTAGGTCAAACTTGAGTGTGATTAACCAGAAGCCGGCTGGAGGGACGCTCGAATCGATTTCCTTTCATCCGGAGGCGTGCGGAACGATCTAACTTATTTACAAGTCTTGTGCGAGGAGGGATATGGGGTTTGAAAACCTCAAGACGGAGCTACACGGGTGGCACATGGGTGACTACAGGGATCGTGCTCGGGGCTGAAATGAGAGCGCTCAGGTGACGAAGCAGGTGTCAATGGCAGAGTCACCTGACAAATAAAATTTTCGAGCTTATGAATCTTAGCTCCACGTGTACATTATCGCTTTCTAGGCCGCTCTTTACGCGACCCCCGCACGGAGGGGGCAACCGGTCAAATTTTCATTGGGTTCGCAGCCAAACTTGCTACAAAAACACTAAGCGGACGTAGCTGCAGCTTCCATGGAATAAGGAGGTAGTCTACTCTCCATAACCAACACCTGGGCCTGATCCTGGGCTGCGACATCGACCAAAAACATCGATGTTTAAATAACTCGATGTTTCCAAAACCCACCAAAGGCATCGAGGCCTTTTTTGCCCAAAGCACCGCACAAAAGTTCATGTCAATAAAAACTTCCGAGCAATGAGCAGATGAACTCCTGCTCTGAGAATACGTCCACTACCTATGGCTTGATCATTATTTAAATTAAATTGAATTAATGATTTATATTAAATTAATCATTTAATGATCTCCAAATCATTAGATGATTTCCAAATTTTGGAAAAAGTAACTTGCCTCTTTGGGAGGCATAGCTTATCAGAAGAAAAGAAACCGAAAGATTAATTCGAAAATATATCACCTTATTAGAATTGGAAGTTGGAATGGAAGAAAAGAAACAAAACATCAGCTTGATAACACTGATATCAGGGGAAAAGAAGAAACATCGATAGAATCGTAAGTAAAACGTCGATATCGTAAAAACATCGCACACTGAACATGCTTATGAGAATAACATCGACCCTGGGCGTGATCTGCAATGTACCTCCCACCAACCGCGCGTTGGAGTCAATTATAGCAGCTTTAGGGCCGTAGGTTTGGTACTCGAGTGTATGTGGAGGAACCCACCAAAAGAATGTCGATTGCCAGACCATGGTTTGTCATTCCGAAGGCGGTACACCTAACCTGGCCCCAGAAGACCTCTTTCTGCCGATGAAGAGACGCAAAGCAATTTGGAGGCCACAGATTCTAGTGAAATTGTGGAGAGTGTACAGGCGGACTACGTCTTGGACGTCGAAGAGAACGTTCCAGTAAAGAGGAAGGAACGCGAAACAAATTCGTCACAGAGGGACCAAGTGACGTCGAAGCAGGATGATGAATTCGCCAACATCGATGATGGACGTCAGTCTGCCTGGATCACCAGGAGTCGCCACGTCAGTTTGGATGAAACTCCCGACCCCTGCTAGAAAGTCGGCGTCAACGTTGCAGAGTGCGCCAAGACGTCTCCAGCACACAAGCGGAGGTTTCGTGCTTCATGGAAGAATAGGGCTGGACCACGCGTTCAACTTATGGAGGCATAGAAGGCTCGTCTTTTGAGGAGGAACGAGTGCTAGGCGTGAGCCTCCAAAGGACTTGTTGTCAACCATATGACTTGTTTCAATTTGTTGTTTTGGACAGAAATATATCAGTGCAAGTACAGAAACCTATACTCACAAAACCAACTCCAAAAACATTAGCATCGGATTCTGTTCCACCACCTGCAATTCAAATTCTGATGGCTCACGCTTTCTCCGCCTTTGACATCTCCATTGCAGCTGACAAATTTCGTCGAAGATTTCCTCCATTAAGAACTGTCTTTGACTCTGCAAACTCATTTAATTGTCCATCGATTCCGCTCATAGTAGAAATTGTATGCTTGCACAAAGCGGGCTTAAGGGCCGATTGAGGTTCATTCCAATGGGCCGGCGGTAAATGACGGAATTAATTGACTGGGCAGAATTAGAAAGGGGAAGGGCCCGCTGATTGGGAGCTGAACTGACGTGGGTGTAATTGAAACAAGATAGATGAAGACGAAGTGGACAGGCCGATGACTCATCAGACCTCCACCGAGCTGGAATAATTCACTCCTTCCTTAAGAAATGCCCGTTTCGAGGAGTTATGGCCAAAGGGCTGTCTAATATCCGCCAAGGTAGCCTCAAGCCTCACGTCAAGGAGCCAAAAAAATCACTTTCTATGGTAAAACCACAATACGTTGATACGTCAAAAACTCCATTTTTTCTACTATACCTATTAAAGTCGCAACACGAAAAGGATGAAGAGAGTGACCCAAATTTGGTCATCTTCATTCTAGGGTACTTCTAGAAGGCGGAAAAATGGGAAAAGAATCTTGATTAATTCAGCATGAAGAGCATAGTGTCTACGAGAAAAGTCTGAAACCACCAAAACGTGTGCTCAATGTAGCCAATTTGAACCAATTATTTGTACAAAAATAGGATCAAGACCAGGAGAAAGGATGTTGGGAAGGGAGGGGGTGTCTGACAGAAGCACCACTGGCTCCGCGGAGGTCAAACGGCGGGGGAGGCGGCGAAAAAGTGCAACCACACCCCCTCCCCCCTCACCTAATTTTTGGATTTTTATCTAAAAAAAAAAATTTTTTTGATTTTTTTTTCAAAAATGTTTTTTTTTTTCAAAAATTCTTTATTTTTTACTTGATAAATATTTAACATCCTGGGATCCTTCAAAAATCCCATTTTTAGCCCCATGAAAGCCCTAAAGATCGCCCTAGTGAAATCGGATCGTTCCGGGACCCCAAAAAATGGATTCTACGTCCAAAAGTACTTCGAAAACGACACCTAACTCAATCCCATAGCTAAAAGTCTTCAAAAAAAACCTCCCGTAGCCCCATTTTAGCCCCATAGCGCCCCACAGGTTTGGGCGATCGGACTGAAAACCTTGCGGGCACAACTAGATGGTAAACCAAGTATTTTGTCAAAATTTCAGATTTAAAAAAAAATTCCTACTGCCCAAAACGGCCTGGACGGCGGACGGACATTTCGGATTTAGAATGTAGACCTCTTGAAACGGATAATGTCAAATTTTGAGCCCGATCGGAGTCGTCGACCCCCGTCGCGAAAACATAATATGTAATATTAATATGTAATATTATGTGTATTATTCTAAGAATAATAAACCAAAAAACCGCGTAATAAATAATTCAAAATCAACAATAAGAGGGTGCTCTAAGTCGCGAGGGGGGGGGGGGGGGGGGGGGGTGCTAGCGAGGACCGTGTGAAGGAGGGTGGAGAAGCATGTATGCTTGGGCCTGTGACAGGGACATTTTCAAACCGGGAGACACTCGGATAAAACACATAACGCGTTAAAAATTCCAAAAGGATCGTTTCACTTTCACCACGTTTCATACTGAACCCAAGAAGAGAGCGAACAAACGAGGGTTGCCTGGCATAGCCAGCTGGGAGTGGCAATGATCATTTACTGGGTATGTAGTGAATGTCATGTAAAATCAGATGCGTTTTTTTCTTTCGCTAAAAAAATAAAATAAAATAAAATAAAATTTGCTTTGATATAAATGGAAATTACACAGACCACGTTCAAAGCCGTATTTTGTCCGCTAATCGTAAAATATGGCAAAAGGCTTTTTCCGCGAAGAGAAATGAAAAGCAAACTGTTTCTGGCAGCACTCGATAAAATAACAGATAAAATGACGGGAGACATTCGCCGTTTTGAAGTTGCCCTCACATTGTACTCCCAGCAGAGGCCCCCCACAGTAAAAGCCTTTGAAAGCAGTGACTTCTGAGAATTTCTTTTTTCTGCCGTTCCATCAGTACCATCCAACGCGTGTAATCACGGGCTGGGTTGCCGTTGCAGGGAGTATTTTTGCCCCGTGGGAACGCTACGTGGCCCGCATAGTGTCGGACAAGTTGAGATTTGGGCCAAGAGAAATCCTGGATTTGGATCGGTTTTTCGACGTAAACCTCACTGTGGTGGGACGAGGGATTTACAGTTCAGGTCGAACAAGACTGACCCTCTCCCACCGACAAAACAAATCAAACAAAAACGCCAAAAACGGTAAAAAATTATATCTGCCAATAAAATACTATTACAATACCCAACAATAAAAAATACTGTTACAGTGTATCTAATCCTGTGTACACACTGTTAGGACAGACAAGGGGCCACCAAAAATGGAATCAACCCCCCCACCCCTTTTGACGTTCAAATCGTTCACATCGGTTGCTGTTGCCTTTCAAGAGGTCTACATTCTAAATCCGAAATGTCCGTCCGCCGCCCAGGCCGTTTTGGGCAGTAGGATTTTGTTTTTTTAATCTGAAATGTTGACAAAATACTTGGTTTACCATCTAGTTGTGCCCGCAAGGTTTTCAGTCCGATCGCCCAAACCCGTGGGGCGCTATGGGGTTAAAATGGGGCTACGGGAGGGTTTTTTTTGAAGGCTTTGAGCTATGGGATCGAGTTAGTTGTCGTTTTCGAAGTATTTTTGGACGTAGAATCCATTTTTTGGGGTCCCGGAACGATCCGATTTCACTGTGGCGATCTATAGGGCTTTCATGGGGCTAAAAATGGGATTTTTGAAGGATCCCAGGTGGCTAAATATTTTTCGAGAAAAAATAAAGAATTTTTGAAAAAAAAAATTTTTGTTGAAAAAAAATTTAAAACCAAAAAAAAATTTTTTATTGACAGAAATTATTTTTGCACAAGTAACCTATATCAAAGATTTATTATTTTTCAGTGATATTTAATTAATATAGAATTAATTTTTTGTACAGTTATACAAAAGACTCTTGCGTGAAATTTTGAGTGTTTTATTAAGTAGTGTATGAATGAGCTCAGAAAAAAGTGGTGGTTCATTCTTTAGGAGCTACATTGTCACACGTGCTACTTGACTATGCATCATGACATTTTGTGTGACTTACAAATCGTTGTCTTGATTCAGAGTCTTCAGTGAGTACGAATGGGTCCTAATGCACCCGGGGGATGGACTCGACCGAATATACGTGAGGCTGTGGGGCTGCTGAAGGGGAAGAAAAAAAAGTGGGGAAATGGGGTGAGAAATGAAGAGGTTGGAGGATGTCGGGCAGGTGAAAAAGAATTGCGGGCTCTGGAGACCTCTCAGCTGGTCAATTCCCACCGCCTGACTCCAAGTGCCCGCCCACTCGGGCTCGATCCGTCAAGACACCCACACGGTCGCAATACCCTTAAAAAATAGCCACGATGATTAGGTGCCACCTGGGAAAATCAATAAAAATATTCAACTACCGAACTCGACAGTTTCAAAACGTCCGAGTGCACGAATTACCTCCAATCATAGTGCCGTTGACGAATCGATAGAACGTCGACTGTTCACACCGTCAAATCTCCACGCTAATTATCGAGCCAATCATCTTCACCGGCCTCCAATGAACCTCTCGCATTCCGTCACCAGGGAATTCGCTGTGCCGTCGAGGACGTCGCCGTCATCTCGGATGAATAGGAGGCTCAAGGCGCTGGACGGAATGAATGGGCGGATTTCATTATGTCCACCGAATTTCTATTCATTCCGGTCTTAGGCGTATTAATCACGACGGAGCGAAATGGAAGCGCGTCCAAACTGATGAGTAACCCCCCCCCCACCACCTCGCAATATAATATCCGGGCGGGGTAATGGCTGCTATTTCTGACAACGGCATTGTGTGAGAACCCAGTGAGAAGAGATTATGCCTGAGCTGCTCAATACAAAATTGTATTCACCGTAAAAATGATTTTTGGCCCATTCTGCTCATTCAAATCGTCAGGTAGGCAATTCAATCCTTCTCTCCTATAATGGGCAATGTGCACATTGCGCACATTGGTCCACAACCGGCTCGCTACGAGAGTACACCCGATGAGAGATGACGTGAGTACACCCGAACAGAAATACACGCGAATACACCCACGGAAAAGGATAGGGCTTATAACACACTACGATTTCGTCACTGTCAACTTTATTTCACCAAAAGTGGGAGGACAGGTTGGCCCCGTGGACTACGGCGTCAGTGAAACTATAACGAACGTGTACTATTTATACGTGTAGGTATTTATACTAGGCACGTGATTCCTAAACTAGGGGCAATTTTGATCAGAGAAAAATGTTGGAAAATAAGTTTTGAAAATTACCGGAATTTTTTTATATGGATTTTAGTTACCCCCCCTAAAGCAAAAAACGCAATGGCAGCTCATGAATCACTTCTAAAATTCCAAAATTTGAATTCAAATTCGGGTCCACGACAATGTGGATAAATTTCTTTTCGTGGGAGTAACAATTTTTTTCTTGGGTTGATGAAATGAAAAAACAGCATTGTATTTGGAAAACTCTTTTCTTAAGTCAATAGTCGGTTAAAAAAATTTTGGTGTAGGTAATCTTGGTTTTGGTTTATTATTCTTGGAATAATACACCTATGTTATCGCGACGGGGGTTGAAGACTCGGATCGGCCTCAAATTTTGACATTAGCCGTTTCAAGAGGTCTACATTCTAAATCCTAAATGTCCGTCCGCCGTCCGGGCCGTTTTGGGCAGTAGGAATTTTTTAAAATCTGAAATTTTGACAAAATACTCGGTTTACCATCTAGTTGTGCCCGCAAGGTTTTCAGTCCGATCGCCCAAACCCGTGGGGCGCTTTGGGGCTAAAATGGGGCTACGGGAGGGTTTTTTAAGGCTTTTAGCTAGGCTTCGAGTTAGGTGTCGTTTTCGAAGTATTTTTGGACCTAGAATCCATTTTCGGGGGTTCCCGGAACGGTTCGAGTTCACTGGTATAGGGCTTTCATGGGGCTAAAAATGAGATTTTTTAAGGATCCCAGGAGATTACATATTTTTCGAATAAAAAATAAAGAATTTTTGAATAAAACGTTTTTTTTAAGATCCAAAAAAAAAAAAATTTTTTTCAAAATTTTTTCTAATGACAGAAATAATATTAATTATTAATTTTTGCAGAAGAAGAAGAAGAAGAAAATCCAAAAAACAAATTTTTTTTAAACAAAAACCTAAAAAAATTTTCTCGTTTTCTTCTCAACCTCTCCTCTTCTGAAATTCTCTGCTCCCCCATTTTTACACTTTAAATAATAAGTTGCGCCAGTCACTAAACAAGTACCTTCGTAGTGGTGCCTACATAGTACCAAGGGTTGGTAAAAAACTATGATCACCTAATTTTAACATTGTCGTGGACTTTTGATAATTTTGAATGTCCACGACCATGTTAATAACTAAAAGCCACGACAATGTTATTTTCAACTTCAAGATCACATTGTGTCAAAACTACTCATGTTTCAAAGTTCTTCCAACGCTAATTAATAAGAGCGTCTTACGACGTTGTGAAAACATGCATTGGATGGAATTTTGATAATTAAAATCATAGAACCAGATGCGACCATGACAATGTTACTAATAAACCTACGCACCTGAAATATTTCCTCTGTAAGAGTTGGTTCGGCACTGAGTGGCCACTGGCACTTGGTGCTCATGATGGCAAAGACCGACAGGAAGCCCCCTACATGTGACGAACTTCAACTTCCAAAATATCCTGAATGCCCTTTGTCCAGCAGAGGATTTCTTTTAGCCACGACAATGTTGAAAAAAGTTGTGGACAGCTTTGAGTTGACATGATTTTTACATGAGCATTGCAAGCCCTCTTTTCAAGACCTAAGATCCCAAACTTGAATGAGGAAAAAAATTGCATTCATAGAAAACTTATAGGAGGATGGAAATCAACGACTGAGTCGAGTATTTAACTTTTAGACCAACCACGACAATGTGAATAGGTAGGTAAATGACCTTGTTACGTTTCTTCAGAAACCAAATGTCCTTTCTTTTCCTAAATGGTATTGAAGAGCTCATCAGAACCTGCAATTGGGGAAAAAATCAAGGGCATAGGTCGAATGAGTGAAATTTCACAGGTTGTAGACCCGAATTTGCCCGTAGTTTAGGAATCACCCTATTATAACTTTCCTTATAACTATAACGAAGAATAATAAACCCCTGCGCAAAATTTGCAGCGTTTTTAAACTAGGGAGAAACCTAATTTTACTAAGGAGAAAGAAGAATTGCTGAAAGTAATGCCGAAAATAGTTTCAACTCACCCGAAATATGTATTTTTTTTTTTTTTTTTTTTGTATTTTCTGATTCAGGAGTCCTGATAACTTTGGCAGGTTAAGTCAACCGTCGAACTGTGGTTATCTTGGGACTTTCTGGTCGGGGTCTGCCCACTGGTTTCAATAGGTCTACAAAAGGGCTTCACTACCTTCGACAAGTTCTCTCTCATTTGTCTCTGGTTTGAAGGCAGGAACCGCCAAATACCCACGAAATCCCCAGTTCAATTTAGCGTTGGGTAAGTAGGTTGCTTGGGTTGATGATGAGTGGGGGGGGGGGGGGGGTGCTAAGGAAGTCTGCTAAGGGAGTTGAGCGGGGTGAGCATCTACGCCCGCGTTGAATACTAATCCGTCGCGCCATCCTTACTCTGCCTCGAGAGCACCGGGGAAGCTGTGGGTGAGCTGGGTTTAAAGGGGGTTGAGTAAGCGAGCGAGGATTGTGTAAGCACAACCATCAAGCAAGCTGATGAGTAGTGTTAACCACTCTCGAGGAGGTGACGCATTACATAGTCTGAGACATTGCGGAGTTGTAGATGTGTCCCTCCGAACGTTTCTCGCGCACCCCCTTCAATAAGACCGTGTTCGACACCCCCCCACAAGGGAACACATCCCTTTGATCTCGCCCGGCTCGAGTAGACGTTTATCGAGTTCAAGGCCCTTTAAACTTGCCGAACGTGCTTATGGGATCGTGAAAGGGGTTTTTGGAGAAGCGAGCGAAGCGAGGGCCAGAAGCGAGTTTCCCCGCGTAAGGACAACACTCCCTGGGTGCAACCTGTTCAAAGAAACTCAACACTATTTCGGTGTTAGCGGGATCGCGTGTAAACGGGAAGTGTAAGGAGGAGGTGTAAGGGCCCGTACAGTCGTGAGGTGATGGGGGGGGGGGGGGGTATATCCCTCGGTTCAGAAACCTGTCAGAAGCATGTTCGCCCAACGCGTCAGAGCTTATTGAACAGTGAAACACGAAAATTCCCTTCCAAAACCGCCACACACATCACGCCAACAACTCACCGTCTTCCGATCCATACGAACGCGTTTATTGGAAGATAATGACCCTCCGTAGCTGCACTTTCTCGCTTACGATCGCATGATTGGCCAACTGATACCAACCAATTGGTTAGTCATCAGGGTTGTGCGTGAAACATCCTCAGGCAAGCAATGCAAGCCCTCCTACGCTATAGAATTAGTAGGTTTCAAAAATTGTATGTCCCTCCGCCGCACAGTGTTGCGAGTTACCGTTGCGAGTACGTAAAAATGTGAAAGTCCTCCTAAAGGTTCCTAAAGACCTAAACGGTATTATTTAGACGCTGGTGAATATAGAAAACGTACTTTCGATGCCAAATACTCACTCATTCCGTAGGTTTTCAATGGAATATGTTGAAAATCGTTGATAAAAATCGAAAGTTTTCGGGAAAATGCAAGATGAATTTATTGGGAATGGACCAACGTCCAAAGACATTTTATGCTCAATATCATTAAATCACACATTTGTCATGGTATTATTTTAAAAAAGAAAAAAAAAACTGTCAAATCGATTTTCTCCATTTGAAACAACTACGAAAACTCGGGTTTTCAGTGCACTTTTTGTGAAAATCAGCTCGTACAGTTTTGAGCTGTAGGTGAGGTTTTTTTTTAATCTGAAAATTTGACACAACTGGTACTCGTTTTACTAGTTGTGCCCGCAAGGTTTTCATCCCGATCACCCCAAACCCATGGGGCTCTGTGAGGCTAAAAAAAAGGGCTGCGGGAGATTTTTTTGAAAGGTTTCGGCTATGGGGTCGAGTTAGGTGTCGTTTTCGAAGTATTTTTGGACGTAGAATCCATTTTCGGGGTCCCAGCACGATTCGATTTCACCCGGGGGATCTATTGGGCTCTAATGTGGCTGCAAATCGGATTTTTGAAGGATCCCAGTGGTTCAAATATTTTCCGAGTAATTTTGGACGCATAATCCATTTTTCGAGGGCCCACATCTGTTCTAACAATGCACAGATTTTTTTTTTTTTTTTTTTTTTCAAAAATATTTTCTTATTGACGTATACCTAAGAATAATAAACCCTCGTGTACAATTTGCAACGTTTATGTATAATATACATGAACGCTGCAAATTTTACATATTATGTAAAATAGCGCTCCCCCTTGGCCAAATCCTCCCATGTTGTTGTTTTGAAGGGGTCAGCATGTTGGGGCTCAAATATGAAGGACTTTGGGGGCCACCGAAACGGACCTGAATGTGCCCCACAGTTATTAATCAGTGTGAATTCCTAGTTAGTCCTCGGATTTCTGAAGATTCCTCTCATTTCAGTTGGTGCTAGTGTTTTAGCAACATCTTTTTCCATGATTTTTGAGGCGCTAAGTCAATAGCAACTATTTTACAAGCGGCATTTCTCTTGTTTTCTACCACTGACTTAATCAAAAGTCTGAGCCGAACGGTCGAGCTCGAAAAAACACACCAAAATACTAACGCGTTTGAGGGACGTCGGAAAAGCGTTTTAGAAACCCGACCGCGTACGCATTTCCATAATCGAATTTCTCAAACTTTTTTCCTTCTCCCCCCACCTTCTTTTTTTTTTCCTGCGGAATAATAACTTCTCAGGGTCTTAACGGGAAAGGTGAATTGAATTAAGGATTAGGAGTTTGCACGTGGAGGCGAGTATGTAAACTCGGAAGACTGTAACACGATTGTAACTAGTTCTTTTGCTCCGAGTAGTTGAGCAGTTCGAAAGTTGATTGAGTTAGGCGCTTGGTTTCTTCGCTTACTTGACGACTTACTTCGTAAGTAAGTTGAGCCAGCCGCTGACACACCCGCACAGAATAGGAAATTCGTCGTCGGCGAGTATGCGCTAACTGTCACGTGAAAGAGAAGCAAAAGTTGAAAACACCAGGGAAAATTAGTTGATTCAATTTAGAATAACGTGCATGCATAATAAGTAGGCAGTTTTGGAATGGAAATCGTTCGAAAATATACTCCCCCGGTGTTAATTCCTTTTTGTGCGACGTATTCTGGAAAACCCCAGCAAATTTTACACAAGGGTTTATTATTCCTTGATAAAGTTAAATTGTGCAAAAATTAATTGTAGGTAGGTATGTCAATAAAAAAATATTTAAAAAATCGTACAATATTTGGACAGATTTGGGACCGCGTAAAATGAATTGTGTCCAAAGTTCCTCGGAAAACGATACCTCATCTGACCTGATAACGTCCTCCAAAAGCTCCATTTGTTTTGAGTTTTTGGATTGTTGTACCCTTCACTTCGTAGCTCAATTTGTATCCCCACGAATGCCCCATTGATCCCCAAGGTCGGGCTGAAAACCTCGCGGGGACAACCAGATAGTAAAGCGACTATTTTGTCAGAGATATGTCAAAATTTCAGATTAAAAAAAAACGCTGCAAATTTTACACAAGGGTTTATTATTCTGTGATATAGGTTACTTGTACAGACATTTAATTCTGTCAATAAAAAAAAATTAAAAAGTTTTTTTTGGATTTTTATATTTAAAAAAAATTTTTTTGGGGGGATTTTTTTTTTTTCAAAAATGTGTTTTTTCAAAAATTCTTTAATTGTTAACTATTTAAATATTTAACTTCTTGGGATCCTTCAAAAATCCCATTTTTAGCCCCATGAAAGCCCTATAGAACGCCACAGTGAAATCGGATCGTTCCGGGACCCCCAAAAATGGATTCTACGTCCAAAAATACTTCGAAAACGACACCTAACTCGATCCCATAGCTAAAAGCCTTCAAAACACCCCTCCTGTAGCCCCATTTTAGCCCCATAGCGCCCCACGGGTTTGGGCGATCGGACTGAAAACCTTGCGGGCACAACTAGATGGTAAACCAAGTATTTTGCCGAAATTTCAGATTTTTTAAAAAATTCCTACTGCCCAAAACGGCCCGGACGGCGGACGGTGGACGGCGTACGGTGGACGGACTTTTCGGATTTTGAATGTAGACCTCTTGAAACGGATAATGTCAAATTTTGAGGCCGATCGGAGTCGTCGACCCGCGTCGCGAAAACATAGGTGTATTATTCCAAGAATAATAAACCAAAAAAGTCTAGATCCCAAAACAGTTCGTACGGCTGACAGAAATTTCGGTTTTGGAAAGTACACATCTTGAAACGAATACTGACAATTTTTAAGGCTGATCAACATTTTCGATGGGAGAGTTGTGTCCTACTGACTATTCTAGAGTCTTGTTTGGAGGTCTATTAAACCTTTTCCGACTTCATGGGAAGGTTACGTTTGGTTATCGTAGAGGCAGGTTAGTAGGCTTCAAGAACTGCCAAGCTGAAACAGAATCTGATGCACGTTTTGGGGTGCTGAAGGGGATGTCGAAGAAATTCTGCACTCAGAATCGATTTATGGATTTTTCAAGTATGTCCGTCCAGTCGGTAGAGCTCAATGATGCTTACATCAGAAGCTTACATTTACATCAAATGCTTACATTTGGGGTTGGATCAGAAGTTTAATCTGTGGGGGTTATAGACGTAGATTTTGAAGGGTTTGAGTCAGTGAGTCGAGTAATTTGTCGTTTTCGACGAAAGTCTGTACGCAGAAACATTTCAGTTCAGGAAAACGGTGGACTGACCCTTCAAGGTCCTTTTTGCTCGAATTGTCAGGAAACTTGATAGGTACCCCAAAATTTCAGATTAAAAAAAACAAATTCAAGAACGGCTCGGACGGTGGATGGAAATTTCGTTTTTGGAATTTACTCATCTACAAACGTATAATGAAAATTTTTGAGGCCGATCAAAATTTTTGACCTCCGACACGAATAGGTGTAGGTACATACGTGTATTATTCCAAGAATATTATACCAAAATGATCGGAAGCAAAAAGTTCGGGGACGGCGCGCCGTAGCGTCCGGGAGTTTGTACCGATCGCATTTCTGATTTATGCCCATCGGGTTCGCACGTTTCGGAAATTCCGGCTGATTTACGCTGTCTCCGCTTCGAAATAGGTGAATATTGAACAAGTTATGAACGAACGTATTCCTGACCCTGTCGTGACCTCCGATCGATTTCCGCTGTCAGTGCGTCAGTTGCAAGGAACCAAAGAAGCCTTTTGGGACCGAAGGGCCTAAATGCCATATTAAATTTTAATCAATGAATTAATTTCAAACAATACTAAAAAATAATAATAGGTTAATAACAGTCGTTGTTGGCTGCACCCGTGTTTGCCTCGTTGCTGCAGTTTTTGGCATAGGCCTCTCCCCCCTTATGCTAAGGTTAAATTCTGTGCCCTCATATACCTTACCTTGGTTAGGACTACACTCCGCATCACGTCGGATGTGTCTGCATGTAATTTTTACAATTGTAAATTTGCGGGGGAAGTACGGAAGCCTTCTGGCTTAAAAGTACTCCCATGGGAGTGGCCGTTTTTTACTCTATTTGCCTCCTGGGTGGTCGAGGTCCACTACCTAATTACCTAATACGTGTTACACCTAAGACCTAATTACCTAATACGTTTACATCTTATCACTGTGTCTCCTTGGGGAGTAGTGGTGAGGAGGGGTGGTGGACACAATCCATCCGCCCCTTCAACAGGTACCTACAGGAGGGCTTTGGGGGGAATGATATTTCCCCTCTCCCGTCCTTAGCACGGCAAGGGCCTGCAGATTGGGTGGCAAGTTTACCATTCTCAGCAAATGAAGGCATGTTTTGACGGGTCCACCAGAAAAATGCCCCCCCCCCCCCCCCCCCCCCCGACTGAGGACTCCCAAGAGAGGTTGTTTACCTTTTATAATGCAACTGAGCAGAGGCATAATATTATGCAGTTGCATAATATATTATGGACATATTATGCAGATGGTTGCTCAGTAGGCCATCCAAAACTGGGAGATGATGTCGTCCCAATTCTGCGGGTTTTTTTCCACAATGATGGATCCAGTTCCCATTTCAGAAACAGTTTTCAGCCACCAATGTTTGGCTCAGACACTGCAGGGCTAAACATTATGATGCTAGACAAATTGGCCAGGGGCGTCCATTTCTGTCATCTTGGAGCCTTTTTGTACACTATGTTCACTGATCCTTCAGATGTTATGATGAGGCATAGGAAATGTATCTGCGTCTTGATATACCCTGGAATATTCAAGGTTGATCTCCCTGGTTTACACTACCTTGGCAATGCGCAAAACTTCAAACCCCCCCCCCCCCCCCCCCCCCGAATCAACAGTTACCTTCTTTGCCCCGTCAAGCACATGTTTTGGGGCATCATATGAGTCGTGGCGTATCAGAACTGTTATGGGTATTCCACTAATGGAAAATGACTGTAGCGGTCAGCATCCACTTCCCTCTTTTACACAGGCGAGTTTTCACTAACGGGGGAGGCGCCTGTGCCAACCTGTTAACCGCCGTTTGTTGACCAGGGACTTGGGTCTCAGCTGAGTCGCTCCGAAGGGCGATTATGGAGGATACTGAAGATGCCGGTGGATGAGGGGGAGAATAGAGAGCTCCTGACCCAGTGGCGTACTGCACATGCGTCGAGGGTTTACACTGCCCTTCCAAACTCTTAACGACATCCCTTTCGGCCCTCCGTACTCAATACTTATGTTCCTTTCATGCTGTTGTTAACTCTGCTGGAGAAGCGATGCCACCGAACATGGCATAGCATTGTATTTCTGGTAATTTACAAATATAATGACCAAGCTACAAAATAGATAAATTAAATGTAACCTCCACTCTAAGATTAATTTTTACAAGAAAAGATTTCAGTTTTTCTTTATTACCTAGGTATATCAATAATAACACAGGTTTACAAAAAAAAGGTCGATCTCAGGCGCCGCAGAAAAAACCATCAAACTCTATGTTTTTTGGGGTGCTGAATCCGAATCCGACCCCCGTTTTTTCCGGTCACGTCCAAAATTTTGAGATATTGGCGATTTTTCGTTTTTTCGACCTTTTTCCTTTTTGAAAATCACAGCTAAACGTGCGGATGTCCAAAAATTCCACAAAAACTCTCTTCTTACTGGAAATTTATCGCTGATTCTGAAAATATATATGAGTTGGTGTCTAAAACCACGAAAAAAGTGTGATTTTGCCAAAAAATATTGAAAAAACGTGGTTTTTTCAAAACCAAAGTCACGTTTTTTGATACTTTTTACCTTCTAGCGTGAAAACTAAGGCCGTAAATAAAATTTTTCCAACGAGTTCTTGTAGGTAGATTGTTTCTGCGTCGAATGGGACCAACCGTGATTCTTTACCTTCCATAATAAGGGAGCTATGATTTTTCAAAGTTTCTGGGCGCTTGTTTTTCAGGGCTTCAAGTGCAATTCCGTGAGTTCTTGATGAATAAAACCATCTTTGAGTCGGTCTGAATTGATGCCTCCGAGTCCAATATATTCCTTGGAACAAAGTTTTGTTGTGATCAACTCCAGGAGTTCATGTTCTACGACATGGCCAAAATGGGTAGAAACTTTGAAAAACCATAGCTCCCTTATTATGGAAGGTAAAGAATCACGGTTGGTCCCATTCGACGCAGAAACAATCTACCTACAAGACCTCGTTGGAAAAATTTTATTAACGGCCTTAGTTTTCACGCTAGAAGGTAAAAAGTATCAAAAAACGTGACTTTGGTTTTGAAAAAACCGGGTTTTTTCAACATGTTTTGGCAAAATCACACATTTCTCGTGGTTTTAGACACCAACTCATATATATTTTCGGAATCAGCGATAAATTTCCAGTAAGAAGAGAGTTTTTGTGGCATCCGCACGTTTAGCTGTGACTTCCAAAACGGAAAAAGGTCGAAAAAACGAAAAATCGCCAATATCTTGAAAATTTGGACGTGACCGGTAAAAACGGGGGCCGGATTCGGATTCAGCACCCCAAAAAACATAGAGTTTCATGGTTTTTTCTGCGGCACCTGAGATTGACCTTTTTTGTTGTAATCATTAGGTATCATAATTGTATCATACAATGTCATGAACGGTAACGAAAATTTTAACTTTCACCATACGTTTCAACAAGATAAATGTATTTTTGGTTTATTCTTCCCAGAATAATCGACCTATGTATCATTTTCGAAGTATTAAATACTTCGAAAATTCGATTCGAAAATTTTTCGAACGTAGAAACCATTTTTAGGTGGTTCCATATCCGTCTAAGCACTTAAGAAAAAACGCTGCAAATTTTACACAAGGGTTTATTATTCTTTGATATACGTTACTTGTGCAGAAATTTAATTCTGTGAATGAAAAAATTTAAAAAAAAATTTTTTTTTTGGATTTTTATCTCCAAAAAATTTTTTTGGATTTTTTGTTCAAAAATGTGTTTTTTTCAAAAATTCCGTATTTTTTACTCGAAAAATATTTAACATCCTGGGATCCTTCAAAAATCCCATTTTTAGCCCCATGAGAGCCCTTTAGATCGGCACAGTGAAATTGGATCGTTCCGGGACCCCAAAAAATGGATTCTACGTCCAAAAATACTTCGAAAACGACACCTAACTTGATCCCATAGCTAAAAGTCTTCAAAAAACCCCTCCCGTAGCCCCATTATAGCCCCATAGCGCCCCACGGGTTTGGGCGATCGGACTGAAAACCTTGCGGGCACAACTAGATGGTAAACCAAGTATTTTGCCGAAATTTCAGATTTTTTAAAAAATTCCTACTGCCCAAAACGGCCTGGACGGCGGACGGCGTACGGCGGACGGACATTTCGGATTTAGAATGTAGACCACTTGAAACGGATAATGTCAAATTTTGAGCCCGATCGGAGTCGTCGACCCCCGTCGCGAAAACATAGGTGTATTATTCCAAGAATAATAAACCAAAATTAATGAAATTATTAAATTTTTGGTTTATTATTATTGGAATAATACACCTTTGTAATCGCGACGGAGGTCGACGACTCCGATCGGCCTCAAAATTTGACATTATTCAAGAGGTCTAGATTCCAAAACCGAAATGTCCGCCCGCCGTCCGGGCCGTTTTGGGCAGTAGGGATTTTTTTAATCAGAAATTTTATTAAAATACTTGGTTTACCATCTAGTTGTGCTCGCAAGGTTTTCAGTCCGATCGCCCAAACCCCTGGGGCGCTATGGGGCTAAAATGGGCTACGTGAGGGTTTTCTTGAAGGTTTTCGGCTAAGGGGTCGAGTTAGGTGTCGTTTTTGAAGTATTTATCGACGTAGAATCGATTTTTGGGGGTCCCTGAACGATCCGATTTCACTGTGGGGATCTAAAGAGCTTTCACGGGGCTACAAATGGGATTTTTGAAAGATCCCATGAGGTCAAATATTTCAGTGAAAAAAAAAAAATTGAAAAATAAATTTTTTGAGAAAAACTAATGGCACATTACCGGAAACGCTCGATTCCCTCCCTATTTTTTATTTTTATTTTTAATTTTTTATTGACACAGATTTAATTTTTGTACAAGTAACCTACATCAAAGATTAATAAACCTTTGTGTAAAATTTGCTGCGTTTTTAATTTAATTATTAAATTTAAAAAGAGTCAATTGTCAATAAAAAATTTTATTATAAAAAAGTTATTATTAAAAAAAGGTAAGCCCATGTGTAAAATTGGCAGACTTTTTTTTATGCATATAATATAAATAGGTATATTATTCAGCTTTCCGTGCAGCGTCGACTACTGGCACATCACCGTAAACGCTCGTTTCCCTCCCTATTAAATGATCAATCAAAAATAGAAGTACACGCCCGGTTTACGAAGAGCTATTTTGGACGGTTAGAGTGGTTACCATCGATTTGCGGTCCGTTTGGCGGAGATTTCTTCAGCACTTTGCGACGGCTACACGTTCAACCGATGGTAACGTAATGGTGTTAGGTTTTAAGAGGCCCACTTCGACCAAATAGACGATGAGCGTCAAACATCAATCGATCAACTTCTTATCCGACGGAAGGGGGTGTATTTGAGTCGAACCCGGATGATGGCTTTTCTATTGGCGGTGTATTTCGAGCAGGTTGAATCGAACACCCACGTCAGCTCACTTCAACTTACGATGTTTACCACCATCAATGGTGGTAAACATCATATAATATAGCCATAATTATTTTCTTTGTTTTAATTAAACCTCCCTTGAATAATGGTACTCCATCAAGGTGAATGAGCTTTCTAAACAATTCAGAACATAACTAACTGTCTTCCAACTTATTTGCTTTGAAACGAGACTATTGTGAATTGGAGCGTTTCATTGCGCGGGACGACGAAAGAGTTTGTTATACTAGAGCGCTCTTTTCAGAAGAATACCAACTAGCTAACTAGTGCTTCGAAGTACTCTTAATTGTTAGCAGTAGAGGATGATAATTATATAACGAAGATCAACTCATAATAGGGTTAAGGGAATAGTTCAGCTCTACCAAAGAAAGTGCACAAGGGATGGAGGTTCGTCTTGGGAAGACGGTAAAAGTAATTGCATTATCTCGCAAGCTCCTCCCTCTACCTCATGTACCTCCATCCACGTTCTACAACACCAATCTGCCTCGTCTGCAGTAGTGCTAACTTCGCTCAGCAATATCAGTCGACTGTTTGGCGCTCATTAGATAGATGCCTTTCTCAATATTCTATTGTCAGTAAATTTGGTCTGAAACAGAATTTTGATTTGAATATCTGAGATTCGCAACTAAAACCCATTGCTACATGGAATATTCCGTAAACTTCCCAGTTTTTGTACCACTTCTTGTCAATTCTTTCTCCTCACTGCCCCACTTTCTTCCCTTTCTTCTTCGCGCAACGCTTGAAAACTACCAGCCCTCCTTCTAATCAAATTTCCTTCCATTTCGAGCGTCTGTGAAACAACAGTTTTCCCGTAAACATTCTTCGAGCATCGTTCCCTTGAAATGCCTGTTTCCATTAATGGAAGAAACTCTCAAGTACGCCTTTGCCAGAAGACAAATTTGCGGTAGACCACTCTACCTCAGTGAAGCTGAGACTAATTTACATAAGTATGTAACAAATCTGTCTTAGAATGAAGTTTCGCCTCCAGAAAGCGACTTGTAAATTGCGATAGAGGAAAACCAGTAATGAAAGTTGATGAGTGAAAAAATTGATTCAACATCAGATGATTTTTTATTTTATAATTTAAACTTTAAATAACTGCGTTAGGACAGATCCTTACGGCCCCCCAAAATAGATTCTATGTCAAAAATGATTTCAAATTTTGACCTCCTGGCCCATTTGTAGCACCACACGAGCCCCATGGATCCGTACCATTTTTGTGCATTACGTATCACTGAAAACACCTGTAATTTAATTTCGCTCGTATCGAATTAGGCTTTTTAGTGAGTTGAAAAGATATCTTTCATCGTTGATTCTAAAGCCACCCATGAAGAAAACCCCCGTTCTATTCAAAACGCTATTAACGTAATGGAGTTTCGAGCTTTTGAGGGAAATCCTGGCTGAGGTTCCATTAGAACGAACATGTTTCGCAGCGAAAATCGCGCAACAAAGTTTTACCGAAATCCGAGTCGGAGTGTATTTTGAAGTGAAGAGGTAAATTTGACGTGAATCACAGAAGCTATACACAGGAATCTCTAGTCGGAATGACCGAAGGGGAATATTAACGCGTTTGCATCGATGACAAGATGGGGGAGTAACGAGATGAACGATACTTTTTTAGCCCCATCCATTCCGCGTACTGGAGCAGAGGATAACGAATAAGGGGGGATTAAGTTATGATTGGCTATTCGATGATTGAACCAATTAGCCGGGATCGGTTCATCGTGTCCACCGTGGCCGGGGTGTTACCTGATACACAAACGTGACGTACAACTCCGATAGGAGGTCCCCGCTCATATTACCGTAAGACCATGGACTCTGCAGAGCCCGATTTGCAATCCGAATTAATTATTCAGGCCCCGTCATTATCGGAATAACGTCCACCGTCCCTCGTCTATTCATCCACAATCATTTCACCGTCTCATCCCTACACCACACACTAACTCCCATTACCAGCAAATCTATGACATCAATACTCACAAATTCCTTATCTCTCTCTTCCCTGCATCAAAGGCCGCTGTTTCATTTCTACTTCAGCCATTACACGTGTAGTTTCGGGATCATTGCATTCTCAATCGAATGATTGCAATGGGCCTTTCTATTCCTCAAATTGGCTAATCTGCGTAGAGAAAGGTCATGCGTGCAAATGATTAAGCGTATAATAATTATAATTATTATAGATGTTCTTTGATTGTTGATTTTGAATGTGTGTTGTAGCGCAACCCAGGAACGTGTGTTGTGTGACATGACATACATTGTATTGTTTTTCCTAACAGATTATTAGGTTTGTGGTGTGAATGGCGGAATGCGTCCATCGCAGTGTTCGTGGTTACGCCGCCAGGTGTTTTGGAGGAAGCAGGAGGGAGTACAGGTGGAGATTCATCAGAGGCATGACAGCAAGACAGCATGACTTAAAGGATGTTGTAAGTCCAGTAGATCCTTGGAAGGAGCAGGAGAAAACAGACTTACCCGGCACGAAGGGTCGTGTTGGGTGAGGTTCCCTGCTGCCGCAGTTGTACCGAGGGGCGGTTCCCTGGCTTTCAATCTTGACTTGTCTGGACTCCGGTTGACGCCCCTGGTCTTACAAGGATCCGCTTTTCCGGCTTCCAATCTCGAATAATTCGAGACAATAATTGTTATAATAATTATTATAATAAGTTAATAATTATTATTGTCGAGTATGGACTCCTGGACAACGGGGCCTTGTGGTATTTCCTCCTCAGAAATCCCGTCTGATGAAGAGCAGAGATTTCCAGATTGTCGGAAACAGAGCGAAAATAACTGTGATTAAACATAGTTAATGCAGAATAATGGGCTATGACAGCTGCTGGCGATATATTGGGGGCCTCCCCAGTCTGCCGCGGCCGCTGAACCGAGCTTGGGAGAAGTGGCGAGCGTCAGACCCTCGAACCTGCGCTAGCGGGAAGGACATCGATGGGACAGAGTGGGTACCTAGAGTTTTCCCCACACGTGTATTTAAGAAAGGAACATCTACCCTCCGTCTTTCTGTTTGTCAGCTGCAGTTACCCGAAATCCAGTTTTTCTTGAACCATTGCATATCCATGCTTCTCGGTTCGATAGCTGCTCTCAACTGCCGCCTGATTGTCGGAGGAGAAGCCATCATAGCATCCCTTGAGTTTGATCCTCGCTGATTAGTGCTCTGTACTTATACGTACCGACATGTTTTTGCGACGAGGGTCTAACATTTAGATCGATCAAAATTTGATCCGAGGTGGTTTCGTTTGATGTGGAGAATCCAATTTTGAAATGTACACCGTCCACCATCCACTGTAGGAAGTTGAGCATAGTACGTACAAGCTTCTTGCCAGGGATAAACTTGCTCGACCCGTGCCGTGTAGGGATGGGTATCGATAACCGATTTATCGAGGAAATCGCTTTTATACTCGGAAATATCCATTCTCTCAATACAATGGTGAACCCATCCCCCCCCCCCCCCAAACTGATGAAGTAAAATGGAACTAACCAATGCCCCAGTCAAACTCAACGTTGGGAAACTTCTCTAATCTTGATACACAAATGTAGTGGAAGCATCAAAGGCTCATTTGATAAATTCAATGGGATCAAAACACTGATCTCAAGTTTATATTAATTTATATTTTTTAAGGAAAAGTCGAAGTTTGCGGCAGGACGAGAAATCAACTGTTGGGGTTGAAGTCACACCCCAACGCGGCGCGTCTTGGCCTCCCTATTGGTCAACACAACCCCTCCACCGTCAACTCAGCTTCTCATTGGTCAGACCCCTAATCAGTGGTCATGACGTCAAGCCCGGCAATTCAAATCATTTAGAACATTTTGGTTCATTATTCTAGGAATAATACACCTATGTAATTGCGACGGAGGTCGAATATTCCGATTGGCCTCAAAATTTGACATTATCCGTTTCAAGATGTCTCGATTCCAAAAACGAAATGTCCGTCCGCCGTCCGGGCCGTTTTGGGCAGTAGGGATTTTTTAATCAGAAATTTTATTAAAATACTTGGTTTACCATCTAGTTGTGCTCGCAAGGTTTTCAGCCCGATCGCCCAAACCCGTGGGCCGCTATGGGGCTAAAATGGAGCTACGGGAGGCGTTTTTTGAAGGTTTTCGGCTATGGGGTCGAGTTAAGTGTTGTTTTCGACCTATTTTTGGACATAGAATCAAATTTTTGGGGTCCCAGAACGATCCAGTATCATCGTGGGGATCTATGGGGCTTTCATGGGGCTTCAAATGGGATTTATGAAGAATCCGAGGAAGTCGAACTTTGGGACTATTATATGGTGTAGTTTTTCTAGTAATGGTGGACGCAAAATTCATTTTTTCGACGTCCCACATCGGTCAAAAAATTGTGTAATTTTTTTAATTTTTTTTATTTCAAAAAATATTTTCTTAATGACACAGATTTAATTTTTTACACAATAATAGGTTAATTATTAACCTATATCAAAGAATAATAAACCCTTGTGTAAAATTTGCATCGTTTTAATTAAATGAAATGTATTAAATCATTTCATAGCCAAGCTTTAAATTTCGGTGTAACCGAGCCTGATTCGTAATTTTCTTGAGCTAGAAACTCGTTACTTTCTCACGTTTTGCCAACGAGTTAATTGATGAGAGAAAACGGTTCTTTTTGAAAATAAATAATTGGTACCTTTCGGAATTGACAGACGAACTAAGATACATGAGTTTCATACTATTGGGAACGTGTGATGCCGAGGACAACTTTCCTAAACACCTATCACAACTTTTTCCAAAGAATGATTAACCTTGTTTAAAATTTGCAGCATTTTTCTTTTAGGTTGCGTCTACCCATTTTTCCTTCTTCGCTAAATTAAAACCCCTTTTCGCTCTACGTAAAACCCCACTCGCTAATAAGACCATGTTGGTAGTTGAAGGGCTTGGAGCCGGCACGGCAGGATAAGGCCCCGCCCTCCTTCAAGACCGCCTCCCCTCAAACCCTCGCCAGAGCATAAAGTAAATATTTGACTGACTAGATTTAATTGGGCTATCCATCAAGCCCAACTCTTTTCATTCCTCGCATCGCTCACCGTCCACCTCATTCGCTTTTAGCTATTCGTCCCTGAGTTTACTCGTAGGGCTGAATAAACTGCAAATGTGCTTTTGCGGCCGAAAGGAAGGGAAAAAAACGTTCTTTCTATTTGTTATAAAGTACCACCACTTCGCTCAGATGGATCGAGGAGTGAAAAGAGCTCTTACATTCACTGTTTGAAAAGTGGATGATGGGAACTATTTAAACAAGTGGGAGATCCTTGAAATTTCTCACGCTTATCAACGGGTGACGGATGTGAGACTATAATTTCAATTCAATTTATTCACAAATGTTTACAGATATACATTTACAATTCGTTCGTATTCCAAATTGTTTTGAGTACATTCCCAATACTTAAGTCTAGGCCTATAGGTCAGGGACCTGTCCAGGCCTCAATCTCTCCCGATTAATGTGTGCTTATCTTAATATATGTTATGTTAATTATTTCTAGGCAGTACAGCAACAGCTTTACATAGTGCTACCTAAATAAATCTTATAATAAAATTTGCAGAATTGTGCTGGCGTTTTCACTGTTTTTCAAATAATTCTTATAAGAAGCTATAGCTTCATTCTTGAAAGTACCGAAGTGTTTGGCTGTTTTCATTCTGTAGGGTAGCTGTTCAAAAATTGTTGGCGCTAGCCAGGGTAGTTGCCTAGTGAAGAAATCATTATACGGCCGTGGAATGTCTGTTATTGCAGTCAAGTTTGCCCTAGTTGGTCTAATGTCCGGTTGCTTAACGAAATTGCCAATTTTTTTATAAACGTACAGCACTATTCTATATACATATGATATTCTAGGTTTCATTACATCTAACTTTCTGTATAGAGTCTCAACGGGTCTAACTTTCTGTATAGAGTCTCAACGGGTAAGAGTAAGACCTTAAAGAAAATCCTTAATGTATTCACTATAATAATTATCATTCATTTTGGTTTATCATTATCGAAATCGACGATGATGACCCTGTTTATGGTGAATCTGACAGATTTGTCTTTCTAGGTGCCCTGAAGATGCTCAAAACGTCGAAATGAAACTTTGGTTGAAATTGAATAAAAAAGTAAAATCGACGAAGCCTTCATACGAAAATTGTTAGCATGAAACATGCTTTAACTGTGATCTAACTGCCCAAAAACGTTAGTCTGGGCGGGGGACGCGGGATTGTCACGTTTATATATTGCGTAATATATACGTTAGACCACTTGTTCCTTGTTTCTTGAATTTCAGCCATAGGCTCTAAGCAGAAAGCATCCAAGGGTTCCGAAGGGGCGAGTTTTATTATTAATGGATTTGTGTCATTTTTTAGATTCAGCCTAACAGAAAATAACAGTTTAAAAAGAATTACCGTTTTGATCTTTTAACAAAACTCGACGAGAATAGGTGCTTTTGAAAGCTTTTCCTTTGGTATGCAAGGTATGCATAAATATATGATGATGCCCAAACATAATATCCTCTGAAAGGCGTCTTATCTCAACATGATCGAAATCTGTAGAACATGAAAACGGCATCTGGACATAACTATTAGTTTTCGAGGCTATTACAGTCTCATCAGAGTCACCTTCCTTGTGCTAAACCTAAGCTTGGCCCCGATCCAAGGAACATTGTCATCGAATCAATAGAACTAAGAGCTTGGGGAAAAGGTTTTCCTCTAATCCTCCCAAGAACATTTTCTTCGCTCCTCAGAAAACACTAATGTCAAGAATACTAACGAAGTGGATCGTTTCAACGCCGCGTTTCATGTACAGTGTTTATCTTGGCGGCATGAAAATGTATCGCGGTTGGGCGAAGAAGCTTTGTTGAATAAGTAATGAGCAATTACAGCTTTATAGCAACAACGCCTCGTACGGCATACGTCCAAGCCCCGAGAAATTAACATTTCGGGCCTGCGGGGACTCTGGGGATGCTGCCTGAGAGTAGAGATGAAAATCCCAAATACGGTTGGTATAGCTCCATGAGGTTTTTGGCAAAAATTAAAACAGTGAAACGAAAGTAGTTAAAAAAAAGTTTGTTAGTATGCCAAATAACCATTACATTGATTAAAATTTCACCAAATTTTGATGAATTTGTAAAAATGTCGCAGGTTACCTACTTTTATGTGGCGCCATAGCCATCAACACCTACTTAAAAAGCCATAGCCATCAGTACCTACTTAAAAACTCTTCTTTGTTTCAAAGAGGGCATCATCAGGTGGAATTGAATTCTGTAAACCCCATGACGTGTCGAAGCTAATTGGCTCTGGCCTATTCTTTAAAAGTGTATACTGCTCCAAGTACGCCAGTAGGAAATTGGCGTAGTAGCTAGTTTGCTGAATCACTGGATCTGTCACTGCTTGAAGACTTGCAGGGAGATAGCGGGAGAGTTTGATAAGTTTAGTTGGATGTATTTCAGCCATCTCGGGTGTGACAGCTTGCCAGGTTTTTATTAGGCATTTCAACCAAACCTTGAAAATTATAAAACCAATTTCAAGATGATAATTTTCGGTATTTGCTAAGCTCGTTTAAGAAGTACTCGTCAACACAGTTTGCCGATTTTGAAGTAGTATCGGATATGGCCAACAGAGCACCTTCTATGGACCTTCTTCCTGTTTGAGTGCCATACCTACCCGCTAATGGGCCATTGGCGACCTCTCGCTACTAACTTCTGTTGAGTGGGTTGACCTGTTATTTTTCTCGATTTCCAATTCCTCGGCCAATTTTACGTCCAATAAGCGGGTTGCGCGAATTTTTTGGCGCGCGCGAATTCGCGAAACTCTTTTGGTTTATGTTTTCGCGACGGGGGTCGACGACTCCGATCGGGCTCAACATTTGACATTATCCGTTTCAAGTGGTCTACATTCTAAGTCCGAAATGTCCGTCCGCCGTACGCCGTACGCCGTCCGCCGTCCAGGCCGTTTTGGGCAGTAGGAATTTTTTTAAAAATCTGAAATTTTGACAAAATACTTGGTTTACCATCTAGTTGTGCCCGCAAGGTTTTCAGTCCGATCGCCCAAACCCGTGGGGCGCTCTGGGGCTATAATGGGGCTACGGGAGGGTTTTTTTGAAGGCTTTTAGCTATGGGATCGAGTTAGGTGTCGTTTTCGAAGTATTTTTGGACGTAGAATCCATTTTTTGGGGTCCCGGAACGATCCGATTTCACTGGGGCGATCTTTAGGGCTTTCATGGGGCTAAAAATGGGATTTTTGAAGGATCCCAGGATGTTAAATATTATTTGAGTCAAAATTACAGAATTTTTGAAAAAACACATTTTTGAACCAAAAATCAAAAAAAAAATTTTTGAGATAAAAATCCAAAAAAATGTTATTTCTTTATTTTTTCATTGACAGAATTAAATTTCTGCACAAGTAACCTATATCAAAGAATAATAAACCCTTGTGTAAAATTTGCAGCGTTTTTAAAAAATTATTCTGTCGTTAATAGACGGATTTTTACCGAAAAAACTCATTCCGACGATGAGCGAATTTAGAAGGCGAGTTTATTTTGAACGATTTCAAGAGATTCCGCTGCGCCCCTCGGGAGGGTGGCGAGAGAGTTCCAGGGACATCAGAAAGACGGATAGAGTGGACGTCAGATCAGAACGGGTGATCGGGGGTGCCAGGGACCTTTGAAAGGTGGATGAGGCGGGGAAACTTTGCGGAGGGGGAGGGGGCAGTTTTGGGAAACGATTCATTCTGCGCTAATTTTGGATATATTCTGGTGTGTGGGAAGACGATTTCTCTCTATTCCCTGGCCAATTTTACCCCGTTAAATTTAGCGCATTGAGCGACTGTCAATTGGTGGTGATGCCCAATAAAGTGGTCGGCAGAGCGAAGCGAGGCCTTATGTCTGAGTGCTGGTAATTATTACGTCGAGGTGTCTGACCCATTCATGACATTTGAAACTTGCAATTTGGTCCAAATTGTACAAATGGGAAAAAGTTAACATTGAACTCGGTGTGGAGAGAATCAAAAAGGCAGGAAAAGGTGTGTTCCATTCTGCAAAGAGAAAAGGTTGGAGATGAGATTGTAATAGCTGGTTGAATTTTCGTGATGATGAAAACAAGAATTTGTCTACCAACAACCTGATGAAGACTTAACACTCTTTTTCTAATTTTCAGGCAGCCTTGTTCTCCGGAGGGGCGGAGGGAAGAGCCGGGGATGAGATGTATATTGGACCATAGCGGGAGTGTTACAAAAAGGTGAGCCGGTTTAATTGAATAATTTGATCAGTGGAACTCGCGTTGCTTAATTAACACGAGCCGTAAGTACCTCCAGGCTCCTAATAGGATTAGAAGGATAGAAGGATTTCCCAGTAATTACAAGTCGTAAGACATTCACTCAGACATTCTGATGGTTCCCATTTTCGTTAGTGCATCTTACAAACTTTCGAATAAAGAAGATTTGGGCGAATCTGTGATATTGGGTCTAATAGCTGCTACAAAATAGGATGATTGCCATTATGGTCCATGTGGCGTTATGGTCCCCACTCTCGAATGAAACAATACCAAACGATTGGACTGTTGCGCCCGCTAGTGACAAATTTTGTCGGTACATTCAGGAGATATACTAACGCATGTGGATCCGCTAACCAGGACCTCCTGCTTCTTTTCGTTATGACAGACAAGCATGAAGGAGCACCAGTAGCTGATGTAGATTTTTCATCCTGTCGCAAAAATTGTTGCTTCAGCAATTATTGCTTCAGTCATCTACTTTTCGAATATAGAAGTTGAGTTCGATGTCCTGAAGTCTGAGGCTCCACAGCATTTCAGGAGGACCAGTCAGGGGCCACTATTTCGGTTCTGAGAGTTGTGCTTGAATGCGTGGTTGAATTCGGGAAACACGGGAAGGCCTGATGTCCACATTGTTGGGTTTTCGATGCCTCGAAAGAGGATGAGCGGCTGAATAATTCATGGTGACCCCCAAATTACGCGTGAGAAGACTGAATTGAAGGTAACAGGCACGTCCACATAGCGACCTTTGCTTCAATTTGGTAAGGCTTTTGGCAAAACAGCAAAGCCAACTGCGTCTGAACGTGTACGTGTGTACATGTATTATCCATATGAGATCCGTCAAGTTTTATCAATCACCAGTTAGGAGGAGTTACAGTTAGCGCTACTTACCTAGCAGTTATGACTAAATGGTGACTAAATTTTAGTCAGCCCTCAGAGGGCCAGTTAACGCGCAAACTGTTTGTTACTGGACTCATTTCGTCGGGTTGGAGACAGGTTAGTTTTATATTTTTGCGTGCTTATTAATTATTATGATCTCCGACTCGGATTATTCGTCAGATGAAGAATTATTTGCCGAACTCTTGTCGTGGGAGCGTCGGACCTACACAGTATGCAACCAACTCATGAAACTATTGACGCGGTATACGCAATAGCGTGCGGTAGAAACCTCTTTTCCAGGACTGCGTTACAACGGTAGCAATGAATCGAAGAATGAAATAGGTAAACATAGAGGTATAATATACCTCTATATCTATTGGTATAATATACCAATATATTATGGAACACATAGGTATTATTCAAAGAAAATAAAATAATAGAAGGAGACAACCATACTTACAACAACAGTTACTGCCAAGCTTAAATAAAAATTTTGACAAAAAAAAAAAAAAAAAAAACTGTTTCTTCACAGTACCAAAATCTAATACCAAATTAGAACAAGTACGATCAACACCCAACCATCTCTTGCTCCCAGAGTAGTTATCGCTGTGATCAGTTGCATGTAAATTATTGTTAACTGTGTCTCGACTAGAGCCATGGCGGACTTTCCAAAGATAAGTGAGTGATATCGCCGCTGAAAAATCAATGATCGTGAGATAAATATTGGTTTTTAGGTCTAGAGACAGCAAGTGGTTGCCTTACCTCATGATCAGCAGTTAGAGTTAACTAACTGTTAGCAGTTAATTGTAAGAGGTGGGTGCTAATTGTCTAGCAGCCTAGACGATTTACCTAGGGATTTGATAAAGCGGTCCACTTGTTAAATCGAGACCAGGGGATCTTTCTTATCCTCTCTTTTACCCTGGAGGGCATTTGGGATTTCCGAATGTAGGTACTTGATTCGGTCTAACCTGAGCTGGCGACGAGGGTGGCCGCTGCCGAAGTTACTTCCTTATTTGGCAAACTACAAGCGCCCGACCAAGATTCTCCTTTGTTCGTCTCCCTTCTGCTGTTTCAGCGTCTGGAGGTACATGTTCGGAATGTGAAGAGAATTTTCTCCGTGGGTTAAAATCCTTCCTAACCAAAGTCGTGTGATCCATAGTCAAAACCATAATGTAAACGCTCCTTTAGAGCAAAAAGGAAGAAAAGAGAAGCTCAACCTTTAAAATTCCATAACTAAGGACGCAATGTCTACTAAGAGAATTGGATTGCTACTAACAATATCAATAGTCATCATCCATGAGTGGGTTTGTCGTTGAGTCAAAGGGCTTATGGGAAAGTGGGGTGATTCAGGTATCAAACCAGATCCACTTCAAAAAGAAGGGGAATTGAGATAAACAGCTTATAAATGATATAACCGGTGAACACAATGATGCCCTCAAAGGGGTCGTGGAGGGCTTAATTCGGATTCCTCGGATATTTACGGTGAAGGTTTGGTGACGGTATTGAGGGAGTATCGGGAATGGGGCCCAGAAGGGTGTAGAAGGGTTGGCAGCTCCCTCTCTCGCATTTCAATCTCTTTTTCTGACGTCATCGGTTCCCGCCCTCCCTTGCAGTACTTCTATGTACCCCCACCCCCTACCAGAACAATGCTTATCTGAACTTTTTTCCTCGGACCCTTCCTCCCAATCTATACCACTGACCCTATCCCGCTCGCCTACCCTTTTTTCGATAACTGGGTTGACCCCTCCGAAACCTCCTTCGTAAATAACCGTTTTGCGAGGGCAAGTGAAAAAAAGTCCTGCTGGCCATGATCGTGACTGGAGGATCTGGTGGCCCAGAGCTCCTTTAGCCGAATACAGCTGGATGATATCGAGGTGAGTGTAATAAAATGGTATTTGTCGAGCACCACGTACGTGGTAGTGTTGAATTCGTAAGATAAGGTTCTCCAAGGGAAGATGCTAAAATAAACTCTTAATAAAGTATATGAACAGTAACTGTTACTGTGGCAGGCCCCACTCTACTTTTAGTACTTAAGCCGGGAAGCCTGGCGGTAATGAGTTTTAGGTTGGGGCTGGCCCTTCCCAGTATCGGCGGGCATGAAGTGTTTTTTTTTGACCAGGGGTTTGAGGTGCCTCCATCTTTCCCAACCAATGTTGGTTTTGAGATTGGAAAATCAGCCTTTCTCTTCCTGTTAGATCATTTGAACCAGCGGGTAAAACCGCAGGAACTAATGGCCTCCAGCCCGACGACTCTGATAGATCGGACTATCTCGATGTTTCCTATGAACCCATTTTTTTGGAGCATCCTCTCTCGTCCTCCTCAGGGACGGCATACCCAGGAAGCCACCTCAACAAGTTGAGCAAGCATCCTGGGAAATCTCTCTCCGTTTTTCCCGTCTCGAGTCCCACCAAATTGGAAGACGGCAAGAACATGGGCCCAGCGCCTTCGCCTTCCTGCCAATGCACTACAATCCAATTTAAACCTTTCACGACTGGCGCTGCGACTACTTCGAAATGGTAGGAGAGACCGGCGCCAGTTGGCATAGTTTTTGGAACAAATCGATGCAGCCCTCGAATCTACTAAATTAGCAGATTCAGGAGGAATGATAATCATTCCTTAATTAAATATTAGGCTACAAACCCCCCACGTTCGATTCTCTACGCGATGCTGTAGGCCTACTATGGTTATCGTGCATTCTACGCAGCTGATCGGCATGCCAACCGACCCCGCTGTTGGCATACCCTGCTTGGATCGTTGGCAGAAGTCCCTGACGAGAAATTATAATTTTTATCGCCAATCACTTATGCCAACCATCCCCGTCATCCAAAGTAGCTACATCATGGAGAACTACGAGGGTGTTGTACAACATGAAACAACAGTAGGAGAGACTGGGTCCATATAGCATAAGAGGTCGGTGGTCATAGTCGCTTTAAAACCTCTCATAGAAGAGTGGTTTTAGGAACCACTCTCATCACGTGACCTTTTAGTAGATGTTCAGTCGCTCACCAAGTTAAGGCATCGGAGGAGTTTGCGCCCGTCGTTCAGGAGAAAAACTGTTTTTGTGACCAGTAGGTCCTTATAAGGCCTTATTTATATACCTTATATACTTTTCAGTTCAACTATTTCTTGTCTGGTGTAGTGTTTCCTCTGAACAATTCTTAACATAGAGAGATAAAAAAAAAAAAACAAGTTGAAGTGTTTTTCTATTTTTTATTTTTTTATTTATTTTTTTATTTGTTTAAATTCTTTATTTTTATTTTTTATTCTTGCATGAGTAAAGGAGTCAATAACTGAGGCTGAGTGGCAATTATCTTTAACCATGGATCTCTTCACTTCCAAAGGTGGGGTACAATCTCATACACACTTGAGCACCTCAGGTCAGTTGGCATAGTTCACAGTAACAATATACCTTATGACATAAGGTATATTGTTACTGGGAACTTGTGGGGGTGAATGGGTGGTAGACATTGTCTACCAACCCCGGTTCATAGTATGCCAACTGACCCCGACCGCACAACCTGGAGAAAAATGGCTGCCACCGACGCTTTAAAAAACCTATCACCCTTTTTTGTTCTTTAGATTGAGCAAAGTTCGGAAAAATTGTCATAGTGAACGATTTCAAGTTCGACGCAATACCAGACAAGAAATAGTTGAACTGAAAATGTTTACTGAGGTACGAAAACGGAATTTCTCCTAACGATGGGCGCAAACTCCTCCGATTCCGACGAAACTTTGTGAGCAACTGAAATACCATTAGAAAGCCACGTGATGAGAGCGGTATTGCTCAGGTGCGTGAATTATAAATTCGGATTTCATAAGAAGTTAACTGACGGAGTAGCTCGGTGGAAGTGTACAAGGCGAGGGTGTACCGGTTTCCTAATAAACCTACCCAATCCTACGCAGTTGTTATGGACCAACTGACGTCAGCCGTACCAAATGTTGAAACAGTGTTCAAGTTGACTCCTTTTTAATATTTATAAATTAATTTAATTAATAAATTGTGATATAAATTAAATTATAATTTAATTTTCGACGAAACGCTGCTCCGCTCTTAAGCCGGGAATGATGTTGACCGGGAGCCTATACGGCCACTGGCGTCTCGTAGGTGGGAGCCAACTCGGAAACACCCGGATTTTCTGGTCAGATCTATCTCTATGCTGCCGTCCAAAGGAGAAAAGCAGTAACTCGAATTTTCCTAGTCCACGGGAGTGACGTTTTATTGTTGGGTTTTCTCGTCACTGGTCCAGGGGGGCCACTTCTTAATGCAAATGACGATTTAAACTCACATTTAATGCCCCCATTAAATTCACAGTCAAATATAGTTACGGTAAATTCAGACTCTCGTAAAGTCCTTCTCGATCCGCTTGACCCCTCATCCAGGATCTTAAACAATTAAAGGGGTCAGGTGGACAAACGTCCTCGGGACCTCCGTGATGTGACAGAGAGCCTTATTGCTTTGCATGTGACGTTTGTGTAGGCGTCACAATTATAAGGCCTTTTGTCATAGGGATGTAGCTCACCTTGGGACACGTTACATCACCACACAAATGTGGGAGGCTGTCCGGTGTAATTAGACACCCGGGGAGCAAAGCTCAAGTGGCTTCGACCCTCAAAGGTCTCAGGATAATCACAGAACATGGCATGTTTGATATGCAAGGTCATCAGATCCTCCCCTAATTGCTCTACGTGTTTAGGGTCGTTCCCGACACTCGCAAAAGCCACGGTGAAGGGGGGGGGGGGGGTCCCCCCTCATTTGGCAGGACACACTTTCTAGTTAAGCCCTCTCCGCAATTTTCAAGCGAAAACGAAATTATTTCGCTGTCTGAAAAGACGAGGGGGTCGGGAGCCAGGCAGAGTTACAGCTTGAAAACCCCTCTGCTTACGAGAAGGGAGGGGGGTGGAGGCTTATTAAGCACAAAGCCGGTCGTCAAAGCACATCGTCAACGCCAACATTTTCCCACTCAAATCTTTATTCCACACACGACCATCTGGTTTTCCTCCCATTAGGGAAGCCCTCCACTCCAGTTAAGTTAAATAATCCCTCTCGGGAAAACCTCAAAGGTAACCTCCCACAATGATGTATTCGAGGGCTCATCTTTTATGAAGGAGCGCCTATTCAGATTATGCAATACTCTACTCCCGTGTAGCTTACTAATTTCAAGAGGGTTTTTATATTCAGAGCTCTTCATAAAAAAATACGCGGATTTCCTATTTAAAGTTCACGAATCCTCAACGTATTTTTTGATGGTTTTTTTCAATGTTGCACAATTCCGAGACTAGAAATTGTAATACCTACCATGTCTTCACCATTTAGTTAGTAGCTTTACTACAGGAGGAGTTGAGTAAAGGAAGGAGGCGAGGAGCTAAATAATAAGCAGGAAGAAAAAATAGGAGAACACGCGAATTTGAAAAAATGCTAATCCCTAGAAATCCTTTTCACCTTCATTACTATTCTTCTGAAAAGAGGTTTTCTTGAAGCGGAAAAAGTCGAGTTTCTCGCGTTAATGTTATTAGAAGTGTTCTAATCAAATTATGAGGGTAAGTAACTGCAAGAACCTCCTTTCGAGTTTTTTCCCCGATATCAAGAATAATGCCTACAGTAATGTGTAACCAGTATCAGATCAGAATATTCATTTTTTTAAAATCTTGGTGAAGACCACGGATTTTTTGTCGATATGCAACTGGGTTTGTAAGTGATAATATCACTTAATAACATATTAACATACTATATTCATTGAACAAGGCCGTCACAATTCTTAACATAAAACTCACTTTACCTTCACTTTACCTTCACCTGTTCCTTCGATGTCAGCCGTCAGGCTAAAGGAGCATCCGGGGGTCTGGGGGTGTCTCCCAGCAATCATAATGGACAATAATATTGTCCATATTATGTACCTTGATGAACACACAAGCGGCAATACACCCACAGACGGCATCGTTTTATTTTGTGAACCTAGATTTACTGAAGAGGCGCGCCTCTTCAGTATGTAAATATGTAAGGCTGTCGAGTATAACTAGGGTGACCACAAATTTTTGAGCTCAAAAGGGGACACCGACCCCCACTGGAAAATGATGGTGTATGTTACGTTAACATAGAACGTGGTGTATGTTACGTTAACATTCTAACGCAGGCCTCTGCCACTCTTCGCACCTAAACACCTACTTACTCGAGTACAGTGTTGGTAGATATTTTAATCACATTCAAAATATACTCTGCAATCACCCCTACTTATCCTTTATTTTTTGGAAAACCCCATTGGAAAAGCAAGCAAAACTAGATTTTAAATAGCGAAACAAAATGTGTAAGTTAGTTAGTACACTATTTGAGGAAACATAACTGACTTGGATCAAAATCACAGAAAAGGTGACAAATCAGAGACGTGCTAAAACTCTTTAAATACCTACTGTGGGTGCGTAATTGACTTCTTTTTAAATTTTGTAGGAAAGTAGATAATATACAAGCATATCAATGATTACTTTGAATCCCATACTTTTCTGTTGAACAATTGTCTTGATTAAATGACTTAATTAAATTTTGCAACCCAAACCTGCCAGAATATCATCAGATGATATTGATATTGATAGATTCTATCAATTCTTTCTCCTTCTCCTCCTGTTTATTGTTAACATGATCGGGAATATGGGACAGCATCCAGTAGGTTGGAGAAAACTGGACGCGGGAAATGCCATCGTTGTGAGGATGGAAAGCTAATCATCAGAATGCTTCGAATGAATTCAATGTAGATACGATTTCACAATTTAGTTTTGATTGGGCTATGAATTGAGAAGGCTCTCTCAACTACAGCGTTCGAAGTCGGAAGTTTTATTTAGTAATTTATTTATTTATCTGATACAATTAGGATTTGGTCCTCTCTTACGACCGTAGGTGATAGTGATTGGGTGCCTAATGAGGACGATCATCTTCTTCTACCTCTTTTACTTCTATGTCCTGGTCCTTCACGACATTATGGAAAGTCTGTTCGTTGGTGATGAGATGATCCATCACGTTTTGACAACGTAGAGGAACGTTTTGGCATTCTCTTCAGAAAATGGGACGTTTTAGCTTTCTGTTGGGACAAGGGGACCGGAAGGTCGAATAGGGGACTGTCCCCTTCAAAAGGGGACGTATGGTCACCCTAAGTATAACCCAGTTATTTGAACCAATCCAGTTTAGGAAAGATATGATCTTGGCACCTCTTAGACGTTTCAATAGTTCGAATGCTCGAGAAACCCAAAGCAATCCACATATTGTCCGCAACATCAAGATCACCAGCAGAGAAGTCGTTTTCTCTCCCTAACCACTTTTATTTTTTAAATGGTAAAGACATGTTCTATGTCAAAATCTGGTAAACAGAAAACTGCAAGATTAGCGGGATTTTCGAATTTCTACGTGGTATTACGGTACTCGAAAAATGCGCGGAGTTCGTAATTGCTGTTAGAAGAAAACATTGAATCCCATCTATACCCACGTTTGATGAAATAATACTCCTACATTTATTTCTTCCGTTGAAATCAAGATCCGGAATAAAAGCAGACGTTTCATTTAGACGATTTATAAGACTATTCTGCGAGGTGAAAGACTTGTAAGGCCTTCGAAGAAAAAAAGATGAGGAACTTCCCGTGAAGAACTTGGAAGACAAAAGTTCTCTCATTTAGGCCACATTGAAGGCGGCCAAAGGAAGTTCTTTTTGGATTGGATCAATCTCACTGAAAGCTAATTCTAATTGAACGGTGTTACAATCAGAGGGTCTTCCTCTCACGCGATTCAATTTCCCTTCAGTGCCAATTTATTTCCAGGTTGGATCAATAATGGGCTAAAAACTACAAACAAAAAAACGCAAAAAAAAAAAAAAAAAAAAAAAACAAACAAAAAAACGACAAAACAACAAAAACACGTAAACATTAAAAATTGACTCTTTCACTATTCAGATAGAAGTCTATAAAAATAGAAAACGCAAATTTGGCACTTGAGTAACTCTTATAATAAACTGTTTGTTGTTTAATTTATTATAATGAAACATTTTGTTGTGTTTGTGTAAATTATGCACAGGTAAATTCTATGTCAATAAAAAAGCATTTAAAACGGACGGACATTTCGGTATTGGAATCTAGACCTCTTCAATAATGTCAAATTTTGAAGCCGATAGGAGTCGTCGAACTCCGTTGCGATTACATAGGTGTATTATTTCAAGAATAATAAACCTAAATGGGGGAAACTGTACGTATGTAGAGTGTTAGGACCGATAAGGGACCCTCAAAAATGCATGCTGAGTTCAAAATTACTTCGAAAACAGAACCTCATTCGACCTCCTGGCCAAAGTCCTTCAAAGGCCTCATTTAATGTTGAGGCCGATAAATTTTTTTTTTTTTTTAATTTTAATGAACAAACATATTATTATGTTTCTTGATGTTATCATGGCCGAATTTCGAGGCTGATCAAAATGTGTGACCCCCTTCGTGAAAACAAAGGTTGTTTATTCTGAGAATAATAACGAAAATTGGCGCCACAAAGCTCGCGCTTAGCGGTGGAATTTAATTTCGATGTTAATTAGAAATAGAGACTTTCTAAAATGGCTTCGTACTGTGAGAGAGAAAATTGAAATTCTGTCCCCGAATCAGGAGAGAAAAAAGGGTTTTGTTTAATCTCTTATAGTCTACTGTTCTTTCTCCTCACTCCCACCATTTCCCTCAGCCTCTTGGATGGCACAGACCGGAAGACAGGGATTTGAACTTTATTGTCAAGATGTAACCTGTCGGTGACACCTCGGCCAGACCGCATTGCCACGTACGTGCCCGGAGTCAGTAATTATCGGTTCTTCCCTTCCACCCTCTTCACTTATTCTTCTTCTTCCGTTTTCCAACTTCCTCTTCTCTCTTTTTACTACCAATTTTACGAGAGGTACCCACCTCAGCATGGCGGGTATTATTTCGGTTGGAGCTTTTTCTCCCCGAAGCGATATAATTACGGCCCACTTTTCCCGTTCTGGAGGGTTTTTTTTTTGTGATGATTTTTTCGCCGCAGTTTCAGGTACTTTTTCATCTACCGCTTCGTCTCTCTAATTCTCATTTCCGTTCCATTTTCTGCTGATTCGAGATGATTACGAGTAGGCGAGATAATTGTCTACTAATGGCTTACAACGCGATGGCCTGATACGGGAGCCGGCAAAGCACCAGTTTTATGCAAATGTGGGAAACTGGACGTCAGCGCGTTTTCAAAATGAGTCTGATTTCGTTGGAAAAATGTGTTTTAGGGTTTGGTTACTACCGCAAGGATGATTCTAACAAGAACGGCCGGACATTTCATTTTTGGAATGTATGTAGGTATAAATACAAATGTATTTACCTATACATATATGTCGCCGCCTTTTTGTGGGTACCGGTTCAATTATCTACCGACCGTACAGTGGTATAGGTAGTATGCTATCGACCGTTAGTCCACTGGTCTAATATGCTATCAGATTCTACCGTTGTGTGTGATATCGTGATACTGTGATTGTGGGGTAGAGCCTGCTGTCTACTATGAGAACTGGGCATGATGGTAGGCAACGTCGCGTCGGCAGATAGCATAATATTATTGAACCAGTAGGTAGGCTTTTTATGAAATCAGCCATTTTATTAAAAGCCTGCCCTTATTTTAGGCCCTATTAGTGGCCTTTCCGAGCCTTTCGGAGCCAATTTCCGAGTTTCAAGAGATCTAGATTTCAAAAACGAAATGTTCGTTCGCCGTACGCCGCGGCGTCCGCCGTTTTGGGCAGTAGATTTTTTTCTTTTTTTAATCCGGAAATTTGACAAAGTACTCGGTTTACCGTCTAGTTGGGCCCGCAAGGTTTTCGGCCCGATCGCCCAAACCCGTGGGGCTCAGTGGGGCTACAAGAGGACTTTTTTGAAGGGCTTCGGTTATGGGGTCGAGTTTGGTGTCGTTTTCGAAGTATTTTTGGACGAAAAATCCATTTTTGGGGGTCCCGGTACGATTTGATTTCACCGTGGGGTTCTATTGGGCTTTTGGGGGACAAATGGGATTTTTTAAGGATCCCATGAGGTCAAATATTTTCCGAGTAATTTTGGACGCACAATCCATTTTTCGAGGTCTCACTTTTTTCCCCCTTTTTTTCAAAAATGCTTTTTATTGACACAGAATTAATTTTTGCACAAGTAACCTATATCAAAGAATAATAAACCCTCGTGTAAAATTTGCAGCGTTTTTTACAGTGTGATAGGATACATTTAATGTATCAAATTTGTTTTCAAAAGTTCAACGCGGAACTGACCTTTTCCGCCATAGACTAAAATTCCCCCCAAAAAAAGTCGTTTAAATGTCATTTTTTGGCACACTATGTCCAACGTTTGATACTATCGAAAATATGAGCCAGAAGAATCCTCGCTATCAGGTCGTATTTTGTCCGGTAAGGTCCTCTCATCGCAGCGGCAACGCCTTCCGCGTATCTTTTTGGGGGACAACTTTGGACCCGAGCCAGAACCTTCCTTTCAAGAAACCCTCTCCTTGCGCCTTCCACAACACCATAATTATTTCTATCCCGCACCCTCCACAATGTTTATCGTCCCGTCCATGATGGGGGGGGGGGGGGGGGCAAAAGGTCCAAAGAAGTCCCGAGTGATTTATTGGTACCTTTGAGAGTTCGGTAGCGCACAGCTGAAGATCCAAAGCCCCTCTGAGTCTGACGCCCCTCAAATCTATTCAATCTGGCCGATTTTAGATGAACCTTCCCAGGCCCCTATTTTCCAAAACAACCCCCCCCCCCCCCCTCGACACTTTCCCTCTTTCATCGTCATTCCTGCTTCGCCCGGCTCAGTTTATCTTGAAATCTTCCCATCGGTTGAAATATTACTCCCTTCAACGGGTTCCAATATAAACAACCTTTGTGTGTTCAGTTATTAAAAGCCAGCGATTTGGCGAGTTTAGACGCTCTTTAATCATGCCGCTCCCGTATTTATCTACTTCAAAACAGTCACCAAACTTCACCTACAGATTTTGGTAGCAAGAATAGATCAAACACATTGTACTTTAGTTGATGTTATGATGATCGACCCAAAGTGTAGAATGTAGTCAATAGGATCAGGGTGAGGGTCAACGGAAAAATTCCACTCCTTCGCCGAGCTTTCGGAAAATATATTTCCTTCTTCAGGGCCTAAACACAACAGTTATAGTCACATTGCGGCATTATATGTATCTAAATGTAATGATATACAGCTACTTACTCAGAGAGCAATTATCGGATGATTGTTACATCGAAGTCAGATTGGACGTGTAGGAACCAAGACACACTGCAGGGACATAATACGGTAAGTTTGTTGGTTTAAAAGGTAAGTATCTTAGAATTTATGTATCACAGTCAAGTACTTAGTTATCACAGTCGAGCTACATTTAAGTTTAAAGCTTAGGTGCAAGTTAGCAAATCTTCATATACCTACATAAATTGAACATGTAAACTACACTCACCTAGTCATTTAGGCCCTGAAGAAGGAAATATATTTTCCGAAAGCTCGGCGAAGGAGTGGAATTTTTCCGTTGACCCTCACCCTGATCCTATTGACTACATTCTACACTTTGGGTCGATCATCATAACATCAACTGCAATTTCTGGGAAGACATTACTACATCATGGCGTTCTACAACTCGATAGAATCACGTTGCGGCAGCGAAGCGAAACTAAAACTAAAAATGTATGCAACTTTGAACAGAAAAATTATTATGGCGAAAAGCAGGAGGTGGTTTCTTTTGAAATGTCGCTCTGAGAGGATATTCCCAAAGCACATTTTACAGAACTTTAACTGCGCATATACCAATGTGGGAATAAGCTCAGTGCACTCAAATCGATTAGCTAGAATTGTTCAAAATTTCAAAAAACAACTATTGAATCTGGAGATTAAGATAACCGTATCCAATTTAAATAGCTTGAGGGAAGAAATAGGTATTTACATGCAGTGGATTAACTCCCATTTACCACAAGAGATACAAGCTTCGTTCTTTAGTAAACAAAAAACTTTCTCTGATCGGTGTTTTAATACACAAAACGTCTCGCTGAATATGAAATTCCACCGACTTCTTGAGGAACAACGAATACCTAGACAACGACGGAATGAGAGCTTCCTAATAAACCTCACTGAGATCGAGGTTCCTGGTGAGATTGAAGGTATCTTGGGCCTCAGCCCGTCAGTTAACTTACCATCCACAATCAAGTCCTTACCTGTTCTCGACCTCATTACAGATGTAGAGATGATTGTTGGCGAACTTGGAAATACGAGAAGCAGAATGGCGCTGAGATCTGAAGCATGCACAATCATCAGAAATGGGATTACCCGCTACAAGAACCAACCGGAACCGGAACTATGTAAGTCAGTCAGACTCGCCAGGGGTTTCCTTCGGGATAATCCAGAAATAATTTTAACACGCAGTGACAAAAGTAATGCATCAGTGCTAATGTACCGTGACGAATACAACACTAAAATGGATGATTTACTGAAAGATACCTCTATATATAAAATTGGGCTCTCCAACCCGACGAGCGGGATCCAAGACAGATGCAACACGATGGTCGAAAAGTTGGTTGATTTGAATATCATTCCAGCAAATCGGAAAATGATATATAAATCCCGAAATGCTGTTGCTCCGAAAATCTATGGTCTCCCAAAATGCCACAAGGAAGGGAATCCATTGAGACCAGTAGTGAGTTGCTTGGACTCGCCGGGTTTAAAATTATCAAAACTAGTTAAGGACTTGCTACAACCACTCAATACCCTAGGTGACTATGACGTAATTAGCTCCTATGTTTTCCAAGAAGAAATCGTGAAGAAGACCATTCGACCAGATGAGATCATGGTCTCTTTTGATGTCGTATCTCTTTTTACTAACGTTCCACTGGAACTGGTGTTCTACCTGGTCATGAGACACTGGTCACTGATTGAAGTTACTACTACCATGCCTTTGGAAGTGTTTTTGGACCTTCTAGAACTTACATCTATGAATGGGTACTTCAAATACCAGGATAAATTTGTTAAACAAAAGTCAGGCTGTGCGATGGGTGGTATACTCTCCTCGGATCTGGCAGGGATTGTCCTAATTGATTTGCTGAATTGGGTAATCCCACAACTACCTTTCCAGTTTACCTCCGTGAAACGATTCGTCGATGATCTATTTCTGATTTTGCCAACATCAATGGTAGAGGAGACATTAGCTCTCTTTAACAGTTACCATCCGAAACTACGGTTTACCTGCGAGAAAGAGCAAGATTTTAGATTACCGTTTCTGGATGTTTTGATTATTCGAGACCTATCTGGTGGTTTGACGACTGATTGGTACCGGAAGCCTTGTGCTTCCTACCGCTGCCTGGATTTTCGTACATCTCATGCGTTTGCTATGAAAGTATCATGTGCTAAAGAGCTCCTGACTAGAGTACTCAGACTTAGCAGCGCCCAATACCACACTGCCAACCGTGAAAAAGTATCCATGATACTACGACGTAATGGGTACCCCCGATCCCTTATATCGGGACTCGTCAATGGATGGTCTCCTCGCATTGAGTCTTCTTCTGACATTCCAGAGGCGGTCCCACACCGAGCGTTTGCGTCGCTGTCATATATTCAAGGCATCTCTCCGAAATTGAAAACATTGCTGGAACGAGAGGTTCAAGATCTCAAGATTGTTTACCAATATAAAAACAGAGTCTCCAACTTGCATACGAAGCTGAAAGCAAAGGACCCTTTAATGCTTCAATCTAAGGTAATATACCAAATTGACTTTTCCACATGCCCTACCTGTTACGTTGGACAAACGAAACAATACATAAAAGACAGGAATCGCCAACACTCGAATGAGTGCGGGACGCAGAGACAGGAATCTGAATGTGCACTGGCTCAGCACGCAAGGGAAAATAACCACGAATTTAAATTTAACGATATTACAATTTTAGATCGGGAACCAGTTTTGGGCAGGAGACTGTTCAAAGAGATGGCCTATATTCACATGACCCCGGCAGCTTGTAATAAACGTACAGATACTTCTGGCCTGAGTTCTGTCTATTCGGGCATTTTGGCAGAAATCTGTAAAATCCGTAATAATGTATAAATTCAAACCGTTACTTGGCACAGTTACTCGTCAACCGCCTCGTGTTGAAAGTCATAAGTTCTGACCACAGTATTAGTTAAATATTCCTGCATACCAGGATACCTGATCATAATCAGGGACATTAATATCTATAATTATAACATTTTATTTAGAGACCTGTTATATTGTTGTCCTCCATGGGAACCTTATCTCATGTTGTCACCTAGCCACAGGTTGTTTTTTACAACGTGAGTCAAGAAATGAAATTTTTAACTATCAGACGCCAAATTCACCGCTTGCAATAATAATTACAATAACACTACTCATATGACTAGGTGAGTGTAGTTTACATGTTCAATTTATGTAGGTATATGAAGATTTGCTAACTTGCACCTAAGCTTTAAACTTAAATGTAGCTCGACTGTGATAACTAAGTACTTGACTGTGATACATAAATTCTAAGATACTTACCTTTTAAACCAACAAACTTACCGTATTATGTCCCTGCAGTGTGTCTTGGTTCCTACACGTCCAATCTGACTTCGATGTAACAATCATCCGATAATTGCTCTCTGAGTAAGTAGCTGTATATCATTACATTTAGATACATATAATGCCGCAATGTGACTATAACTGTTGTGTTTAGGCCCTGAAGAAGGAAATATATTTTCCGAAAGCTCGGCGAAGGAGTGGAATTTTTCCGTTGACCCTCACCCTGATCCTATTGACTACATTGTACTTTATGTATAAACGCTGAATATTTTACCCAGTTTACATTCATTTGTATACAATTTATGCAAATTTATAAAATTTAATTCTACAAACATCAATTATGAACCAATAAAAATCATTTTAAGAAAATACATTAAGCAGAATGTGACCGGCATCAGCTGAGTGGCTCATAAAGTAAATTTCTACGCTTATTTCCTTGTTCTGATGCTTATACAGTTTTGAGCATTTTTATCCCACAACCACAAGTTACTCCATTCTAGGCAAATTTCTGAATTTCTTCCTTACTGCGAAAAATCAAAATCCATGTTCAGGCGTTTTTCCCAGAAAGGAGAAATTTGAATTTATACCGCAGGATTTTGAAAATGTTATGGGCGTGTTCAATAACTGTAATCAACAAAACCCAAACCCCCTAATAAGAAAATTGATTGCCAGTAAAACGGAAATCGCATAAAGTTTTAAACCACCTGTGGACGGAGGGGTTCTTGCAATTCCACCGCACATGCTATCAACTCCACCGAGCTGCGATTCCACCGGGGGAAGCATTCAGTTCCACCGGCCATCAAAATCAAAATGTGAGAACTTTGAAGGTGGAGCAGGGCTTGTATAGATTCGGACGATGTCAAATAATATTTGACATATATGTCATAGATACTTCGAGTTAAACGAGGAAAGGACTTTGGCGTGTACCGTCCGTCCTTGCGTTGTTGCACTGCTTTCGGGGATGTACAGTTTGGCAGAACACGTTTTCACTGGACATCTCCACTTAGGAGCTACACTCATTGTGTAACAGGTGAACTCTGCCGAACCATCCATGGACCGGGTGGAGTTGATACGAAGTTCACTTGCAAGAAGAAAGTAATCAAGTGGAATCGCGAGGACGGATTATGACTGAGATTCCTTCGGTGGAACTGCAAGTTGAAGTCTGCAACCAACCCGTCGAGGAGTGATGGTCTGACTTCCTGCCATCGTTTGTAACAATGACACCGTCAAGGGTTGGCTGCGTTGGTACGATGGCAGAAAGTCAGGTAACCTCCTCAGGTAAACGCCTAGACTACCCCTCAGCCGAAGGGAAACAGCCCTTATGATGGCGCACTGCACCTGAACTCGAACCCAAACCACCTCTTGGGAGCACGGTTTGTCCCCCGTTGTGTGGGCTGCTCTTCTGAGAACGCAAAGAGTTTGCTCTGGACGGCCCCATCACATGACGTGGCCACCCACTCGGCTCCCGTCCTTTGTTTCGAAATTCTCAAAAACGGCTCCCGCAATTTCTGAAACAGGATTCCCACTCGGCTCCCATGCAGAAGCTCCGAGGTATCGAGGTATTTACCTACATGCCATAGCTCTATGAAGACGTGTTGGCTCAAGAAGCTCTCAAAAATTTTCCTCTCAACCACCATCGCACGTATTTGACTGTTTCACCGATGATCTCATGGTTTTGAAACCGCTTGTCGACAAAATCAACAAATGTGGGCTGAGTGTTCCTCATCCGCTCGTTTGTCTACCAATTGCTGTTCACCCCAACATTATCAAGGTGGTTGAAGTAATCAGTGCATTTCAAAAGCACATAGCAGCCCAAAGCCATGCCTCACAGGATGCCTCGAGCTCGCAGAAGCTCGTTTTTAACTACACCTCTGGTATTGAGGAAGTCCTCGGTCTGCACAAAGTGGGAAGGGATCTTCTGAAGATCATCTTCGTAGTGGGAAACGGGAGCCGAATGGATAACCACCTCACATGAACAAACCAGTGGGATGAATGACCCTCCGAGATCTTTGACAGCTCGGATATTACTCGGATTATACCTTCAATGTTTTTCATGTGCAGCATTCTAGGCGATGACTGAACGGTAAAAGGCAGTGTCAGCATTAACAATGCGATTATCAAACAATCCCACTCTCCCAGACACATTGTATTTCTATATTGATAAACTTCAACTCTTTGTTTTTTTGGTTAAAATTGAAGGTGTTATTTGTGCCTATATCTACGATTAATTACACCAAGAAGCCTCAACCAGGTTGACTTTCTTAACCATTTCTAGAGGACCTCCTGGCCAAAAAGATTTACTGTAAACATATAAGGCGGATTAAAATCTGGTTTATGCTATTTAAATTCTGGTTTCTGCTTCCAAGAAACAAGTTTCTGCTCATCCAGCCCTGAACATAGGAGTAAACCATGAAAAGCTCCTTGGCCTTCTCCCGTCCAAAATTATGAAAACGATTACTCATTCGACCTCCTGGAATTAGTCAAATAGGTACGCCACAGGTCCCCACAGTGTAGTCTGATGAGTAACAGGCCCTCAAAAATGGATTCTACTTCTTTTTTTTAATTTGTTTTTCTAATACTTTGAAAACGACACACTACCTACTCCAAATCCCTCAAAAATCCGTGTTATTGAATGGGTCTAAATGGGCTGGAAACCTCGCAGACAGTAAAAAGAGCACTGAGTATGTACATCGTCAAAATTTCATATTTAAAAAAATCCTTCAGCCTAAAGCGGTGTTAGATATTGTTCTAAGAACAGCACACCAACATTTATTGAATCAAGTTCAACATTGTTGAATATGTAGTATTGCCAATAAACATGGCCTTCCACATCCCAGTAGTTTCACTTCCCTGTAACACTTTCACCGTCGAGATTTGAGTTTACTTCGGAACATAACTCAGTCCTCTGGGGACATAACGAAAAGTTGTATAGTTTGGGAGGGTTGGCAAGAAGGAGGTCGTAATCGCAAGAGCGAGGATATGCGAACTCTCAAAGAAAGAGGAGGATTACAAAGCCTAAGTCGTTGAAAGAAAGTAAACTGCAAAATACGACATTTATAGGGCTCTTCAACATTGTAGAAAATGAGGAGGCACAGGTAATAGCCTTGGTGGAACGAATGCGCTTCTGGATGGAGCTTCCCGTTACGATAAGGGAAAGAAAAGTCCCGTTCTTGGGTTAACGGAAAATTTACACGGAATCATACACAAAGAAAAACTTCTTTGAATCCAAGGAATATTAAATGCATAGAACATTCATTAATATCCATAGAACGAATATTTATTAAACATTCAGCGAAAATAGAGGATTGGCCGCTGGCTAATAATTCATGATACTTGGAAAAATGTTGAGGGAGAGTACCGATGTGAAATTTTAATGCGAACGATCAACCTTGTTTCAATATTGGAGTTATCTACCAGATGAGGGAAAAACCGGATGCGCCCTACGTGTTCACTAGGCTTTAGGAAGTAAGCTGAGTAATTCATCATTAGTCAGCTGATTGTTAAAGTTTCAGTGGTTCTTCTTCTTTGGGCGCTGGCAACCTCTCGCTACTAACTTCTGTTGAGCGTGTTGAACAGTTATTACAGAAGAAGTAGTAAGGGACCTACTGTGGTTTTGAACGGCAAAAGTGGTTTAAATAGAAGAAGATATTACCTTATAATATCTTTTATAATGTATACCTTGTAAAAGATACTACCTTGTAATATCTTTTAATTTATACGCACTTTTCGATAACCGCCGCAGTGGAGGCGGATCGTGAATAAGAACAGGGTGCATACGCAGAAAGAAAGAAGCAGTTGAAAAAAAAACGGGGAGAGACCTTCGGGAGAGTCTCGAACCTTGACATGAAAATGTCTTTGATTGACACGCGAGTTTTTGTGTCAACGGTCTTACCAAAACTGGCTTAGTTTGTAATACGAGGTTCTAGAGGCAGGTTCTTGTAGATCAGCTATGATTCTATACTGCTCCACCAATTGGGAAACCATTCAAACATTCTAGAACAATTTATTAAGGAAGATCCTCAATGCAACGTTGTACATTCGAAACGAATGTCAATTGATGGACGGCTACAAAGCTGTATCTCATCTCCTACGGCTAAGGTCTCGTTTCAAGGCTGTCCGCCTCCTTGTATCCACTTGGTCACCAGAAGATTGACGCGTACTAAACTACGTGAACACCCTTATTGTTAAGCAGAATGATCATGATGATGACGAATGAACCATCAGAATGAACAAATCCAGTGAAGATCTTGGTTTTAGACATTGATGAAAAACCTATTAACGGAACAACATTGGTCACTGACCTTATGCCCCATTTTCCCGCACCTCAAAATTTACACCATATTCTAACCAGTTGCTTTTTCCAGGTGAGGGATGAATCTGATGAACATGGACGCGGAGAACCGTGTCGTGCTGAATGTCGGAGGGATTCGGCACGAGACGTACAAAGCGACGCTGAAGAAGATCCCGGCGACCCGCTTGTCCAGACTCACAGAGGCCCTCGCCAACTATGACCCCATCCTCAACGAGTACTTCTTCGACAGGCACCCTGGCGTCTTTGCTCAAGTGCTCAATTACTACAGGTACGTTCTTGACGGCCCTGACCGCGTGTCACGTTTTCATGACTTTGTCCAAATCCTCATCCCCTTGTTTTTCATAGAACGGGGAAGCTGCATTACCCGACAGATGTGTGCGGCCCTCTGTTCGAAGAAGAACTTGAGTTTTGGGGCCTCGATGCCAACCAAGTCGAGCCTTGTTGCTGGATGACATACACCCAGGTAAGAACCACTTTAGTTGTAACCTTTCAGTACGTATCTTCAAGGAAAATTGAGTTGAATTCTGTCATCTGTAAACAACAGCCCCCTCAGAAATATAGTCCATCAGGGTGTGTTCTACGGCAAATAGATAGATTCGCGGTCGACCGCTTTCCCCTCCTCTTCCGTCGAAATGGAGCAATCGCGGTTGGTGAGGGAAACCGCTGGAAATCCCAAAAGTGGACGTCGATAGCCCAAACCAGCCAACCAAATGATCCGATTTGCTCGACCATTTTGGCTCATTTTTAAACACTAATTAGTAACATTCTTACCCATCACACTGCACGCACTAGACATTGAAGATGTAGGAACTCTCTGTATGGGGATAAGTGCACAAAACGGTTTTATCTCGCCTATGGGCCGCTAGGTATCCCTTCTCACTTTCCACGAGGGACGCTGCCCCTTCCCCGCAACACGGTGCCAGCGGAAATAATTCTAAGAAAACTAACTTTTTCGCCAAGAATTCTTGTGAAACCCCCTTTTAACGAATTGTTGAAGAATATTTTGTTTAAACCTTAAAAAGTAATTTAAATTGGATATTCAATGAGGCCAACCACCACCAGTCAAGTTTCGAAACCTCAAAATCTTTGGACTGTTCTCGGTTTTTTACCAAATTGTCCACGTTCAAAGCTGCTTACATTACATTTGCAACAGTTTTGTACACGTAAACCTTTCCTCTAAACCTAACGTTACTCGAGATACAGCCGATCAAAGTTAGAGGAATTTTTCTCAAAATGGCAAAAAGCGAAGGTTTTGGCCCTCTTAAGTATCATTTACCATCAGTTGTACGGTAATTATGGTAATCACTCAACTATATCGACATATTGGAATCCATAGTGGGGTGGATTTGCAATGAAGGTTTGGGGCTTAAACAAAAAAGTACAAAATCAGAGCTATAGAGCCACACTCTATTCATTAGTGATGACTACAGTCTACAGACTGTGGAGATCGATCCAAAATTCATTAACTCGTCGGTATTGTCGGGATTAGGATCCAACGAAAAATCTCACTCTTTTGCCGAGCTGTCGAAATATTATAATTTCTTCCTCAGGGCCGACACAGAACAATGTTTTCACATTAGAGCAGCATAATATTATCTTTTGAATGATTTTCCGAACAACATAACAGGGTTACTTACTCAGAAAGAATGTAGATTCTACAACGACGTCAGTTATGAAAGGTAAGAGCCAGGACACGCTGCAGAAATAATAAACAGGTAAGCATTTACAAATTCTGGTAGGTACGAACACATAATACCAAAATACAATAAAACACAATACGCACACGCGTAATACACAAAATACACCCGCAACGGGCTCAGAAAATATTTTTGTCAATCTGACGCTCTTTCATCCTCGAATATTTCCCCCCTCCGAATTACCTTCTTTAAACAATAATCTCGCCAGAGCTGGCTTTCTTATTTTGTACTGGTACTTTAAACCGACTGGGATGAAGGGAGGGTGATAAACCTCCGGCACTCAAAATATTCAACGTGTCTCGAGTTTTCCGGACAAACGAGATTAATCTCATGAAGAGAAAATAACTTTAGGGGGAGGATGTTGAAGGTTTTGGGCCAAGAAAACACCGCGATCGATGCAACTTTGCTGGAGGGCCTCAGCTCGGCTCACCCCCACAGCTCAGTCTTATCTTTTTTTTTTTTTGTTCCTTCTAGTTTTCTGTCGAGACGCAAAAGTGGTTGCCTCGAAGCGGATTATCACCCTTTAGGCGGTTACCGATGCTATCAGCCTGCCCTAGAGTTCGAAAAGTCTCTTAAAAGATGGTTATCGCCAGCCCGGGGCCAACTAATTAGAGACCCTTTGAGCTATAGGACACTGTAAATAAGCCATTTTCTTGAGCAAATATTGTGCGACCATCAAGAAAGAAAAAAAAAACGAATCAAAGGGATGAGATGATGTTGAATTTCACTGAAGGAAGGTCTGACTGAAGAAGTTTGAAATAATCCGATGAGCTCGTTTCCTTCTTTTCAAGTGAAATTAGGGGGTCGAAACTTTGGGAGCTCGTTTGAGGATAAAATGGTCGGTTCTTACATTGAATCATCAAATCTTTCAAGTCTAAATACAAAATTCAAGAAACCTTTGACCGAAAAACTGAGGTATTTTCTCTCAAAAATAAATTCTTTAAACGTTTGGTGATGCAGAACCACTACACGAGGAAGAGCTCAAAAAACAATCTCTAGTGAAACTCTTTTAGTGCCTTTCAATGATGTTATAGACACGAGGAAGTTGTGTGCTCTTGGGAAGCTTCTTTCCCCCAGCTGGGGGAATCTCTCTGGAGAAAGATTGTAGCCGAAATATTCAGGACGTACCCTTTTCAATACAGGACGTCATTTGGAATATATTTTATGTGGTTGGGCGGTACCTGTCCACATCTGGGGGCTATAAACCGTGAATTTGGCCGTATTCCAAAAACCGGGTCCCAATTCCGACTCTCTTGGGATATCCGCAGACTCTTAAGCCGCCCCTCTTAAGAGCCCTAGCCACGAAGGGGCGGTTATTTATTCAAAATATACTGCCTGCCGTGGTATATGGTCTTTAATACTATTTAATATGGGCAGTTCAGCCTAATATCAACCTGGGGTTCGAAAAGTTTGCATGGCCGGTTGAGTTGCTCGAGCAATGATCATTGGACGGTGCACTAAGGGCTTGGGACGAATTGCGACACATTATTTTCGGGGTTCCCTAAGTCGGACCCACGAAGGGTCGGATTACGCTTCGAAAACGAATTCGTTATTTGCACGGTCGTAAAAATGACCGTTCCGAGTACCTGAGATGGCCCTTTGAGACACTCTATAAGCAAGGCCCCCTACACGAAGCACAGCTATATTATGAGTAGGCCTATAGGGGTGAAAACGAGACTACTAGCGATTCTCCCACTAACATACTAACATAGCTAATAAATTAGTTATATATTAATGTCAAAGATGGGCGTAATCGTATTCGTATTTGCGAATACGAATATCACCCAAAGCACACCCAACCTGCGAATACGAATTTTATGGTATTCTCAACTGTAAATACGAATATTCGGATTCTCAACTGTAAATACGAATAATATTATACGTATTTTATACGTATAATATTATACGTATATTATACGTATTTTCGGACGTATAAATACGAATATTCGCCGAAAACATTTGCGAATATTCGTGTTCTCGATGATGAAATACTCAAATATGTTCAAACTACGTTTGAACATCGCAGAAAAATTGAAAATACACTCGTATACCGTCGTCGTATTCACAGGAAATAAAATCCTATTCTCACTTATCCAGGTAATTCCCACTTATCAAGGTTAGTGATGGTCAGGGATGGTTTGGGATGGTTAGAAATGGTTAGGGAGGGTTAGGATGGTTAGGGAGGGTTAGGGATGGTTAGGGGGGGATGGTTAGGGATGGTTAGGGATGGTTAGGGAGGGTTAGGATGGTTAGGGAGGGTTAGGGATGGTTAGGGGGGGGATGGTTAGGGATGGTTAGGGATGGTTAGGGATGGTTTGGGATGGTTAGGAATGGTTAGGGGGGTTTGGGATGGTAAGGGATTGTTTAAAAAAAAAAAAAAAACACCTTGGTAAGCAAATATGGGTGAAAACGACAACTAGTAACCCAAGAAAAGAATGAAACGTGTAACAGCCGAAAGGCGTAGAAACACGTATGGAAAGCACTGACTGGTTAGGGATTGTTAGAGATGGTTAGGGATGGTTAGGGGTGTTTGGGATGGTTAGGGATGGTTAGGGGGGTTAGGGATGGTTAGGGATGGTTAGGGAGGGTTAGGGATAGTTAGGGGGGTTAGGGAAGGTTAGAGATGGTTAGGGATGGTTAGGGAGGGTTAGGGATGGTTAGGGGGGTTAGGGATGGTTAGAGATGATTAGGGATGGTAAGAGATGGTCAGGGATGGTTAGGGAGGGTTAGGGATGGTTAGGTGATCCTGTTGGAATAATCGGCCATAACTGGCTAAGAATCACCTGGATGAGTGAGAACGTCCTGGATTCGTCGACCCCCGTCCAAGAATAATAATTATTCCAAGTAAATTATTCCAAGAATAATAAACCAAAAGTGGTAACTCATTAGTGCTGAACATTACTTATATTATAAGTATTGAAATTTTGGTGATGACCTATACCAAAAGACCTAAGTCAAGAGTTTTATTTTATTGCAATTTAGTATCTCTCAATCCTGGACTCCAGGCAGCCGGCCTTCTCACTTGAATTAAGGTAGCCATTGAGTATTGACCACTTGAGGAGGTTCTGGCAGAGGTCATAAACAGCTCGCCTTCGTCAAATTGGATTAGCCCGTTGACAGCTAAAGGTCTTCGAGACTGCCCAGGTATAAGTAGAAAGAAGAAGTAAGAAATCATGTGTCGCAATTCGTCTTTTACCGCACTAAGGAATAGGTAGACGTGCCTCGATTAAGATGAGTTGCCTTTTCTTAATCAATAGAATAGGTACTTGCCTTGCTCTAATCACCAAAAAATAGGAAGCCGGGATACAGTGTGACATCAACCCAGTAAATTAAGCTCTAGGTTCATGCCGAAGATTTTTTCTATGCCTTCTTTTCGTGATACTCTAAAAAATCGTCTGTACGTACAATCAGTTTTTCTTCACCTGATATTCGAAATCCCTCGATTGATTATAAAGTCAATACTTGAGGCAGGTTCAATCCTTGATGTGAGGCAGAGCTACCTGACCAGGAAGACACAGCAGTATTGCCCTTGTAGTCGACCCAACCGTGTGTCGATCGGTCTGGTTGCAAAACCGGCCAACTCCTCAATTTTCGGAAAGTCGTTTTTTAATTTTTCCAATTTAAAATCCACTTTTCTGTGTTTTTCAAACCGGCCATCTCCAAGCCCGCCAGATAGCGCCTGTTAGGGTATTTTTTGAAGGTGTTCACGGGGTTTCAAGTCTTTTTTTTTTTTAGGGATTTAAGTAGTTTTTTAAGACTTTTTTGTTTAAGGACGTAGCCTCTAAAATTACGCGACGTCAGAAACTTACTTACGAAACATTTTGAACTCAATTGGATAAATGACGAGAGTTTGAATTGGCTTTTTACAAAAAGTTTTGGGTGATGCGGAAGCCAACGAGAACAACGAGGCAGATGATGACGAACCCGTGGAGACTAATGACGGCATGTGCGAGCCTCTGGAGGACGATTTAGCCACTCGAGCGAGAAAACTTTTTTTTAAGTTTAATTCAATTTGATTTTGTTCGAAGTTATTGCTCTAAGTAGAGCTTTTCCTTTCGAGCCTACCGAAGTTAGCGGACGCTTTTGATTCACGTCCCACTCTTGTGTGTCTTGTTTACCAGCGGTTTACCAGAAAGAAGAGAAAAGAAATCACCGTGGCCACGTTAGCAGACTCAGGTTCTTCTCGCAGTTGATGAAACGAATCATATAACAATCCCAAAACGTCGAAGAACCATCGAGCAACTCCAAGACTCCAATGCTCAAGATCAATGGTCGGAAATCAAAAATGTCTATCCAGAACCAATAAACGATGGACAATCAAGTCCTCAAGTCAGTCTGAACTTATTAAGCGCAGCTGTGGGGCTGAACTGTTCAAAGCTACCCGTGCATCTCAAGAAGGAGAAGCTTCATGAACTGTTGGTACCAAACATGCCAGGAGGTCGAATGAGGTGTCGTTTTCCGAGTAACGTGTCAATTTTAAAAAAAATATTTTTATGACTAATTTTATGGATTATTTATGCCAAAGAATAATTAGCCCTTGTGTAAAATCAGCATCGTTTTTCCTCGCAATTCTCCGGTCGAATGTTACAAATTGAAATGCATAGATAATTTTTGGTATTTTGGCGACATGACCATCATAAGTCACGAGCTACTAGGATGTACAAGATTTTAGAAAACCAGAACTCCAAAAATTATTTAAAAAAAAAACCAGGAACGGAATTTGTTAGCCGATTATCGAGGAGCCGAGGTTTGGTCGGGCAACCGGTCATAAACTTGAGCTTCGTGAATGATGAGCTCAGGGTTTGGCGGAATTTGGGGTTTATATTTCCTCCATAAGCCATCAAAACGTCAAACAAAGCACCCTACGGAATGCGCTCTACCCCTTCTCAAAAGATCGCCCTATAAACTGAGGAACCAAGGAGCCCTTCTCTTCCCTCAGAACCTCCAACACCACAACTGACCCTGTAATTATACCACACCGCCAATTTCAGAAACCCTTCAAACAAGGTGCTTTACATCTCTCAACCGCTCGAGTGGAGATTATCCGATTAGTAGAGCTCCGTTCAACGAAGTTAAATTGTTGAAGACGAACCCCTCATCCCCCTTTCCGCCAGTCCTCTTGGGCCAGATTATAATCGAATAGCCTGGTTAACATAATAAAGGAAACAATCTATTATGGAGCGACCTTAACATTCGAGGCTTTAAGAGTTAATTAATTAACTCAACATGCGTGCGATCTAGCGCGTACATGGTTTTCAACCCTTTGTAACCTTTGAAAAGCAAGGATTTTCCACAGTAAAAGTTTGTGAAATCGTTAAATGGCTTCCTGGTTCCACTCACCCAAAAGAAAATGCACTGACTGGAAACGTCCAGAGAGTTCATTTCACCAGATCCTGCAGTCCGTTTAGTTAATTCATAGGTTCTAATGTTCAAACAGAAAAAGAGGGATCTGATTTTCCAATATCGAAACCCATATTGGGTAGAAAATATAGAAGATCTTCAGATCCCTGGACCAAATTAGGAGAGTCTGACGTCCCACTTCCAACGCTGACGTCAGAAAAGATAAAGGGTCCTCAGACTATTGTACGGACCGGAATCCTGGGTTGGCCCCACATCCCAAGGAAAATTGTTGTCGACCTAATTAAGTCGTACAAAGCAGTGCCTGAGTCACACGTGTGGGTCTGGCGTTGTCATGAAGGAGGGGCCCACCACGAGTCTGCATTCCCCTAGTTCTGTCTTTAAACTTCTTTTTCAAATTTTTAAGGGTCTCACAAAATGCGTCAGCATTCATGGTTGTCCCCTTGGACATGAAATCCACCAACAACACTTCTTTTCTGTCCCAAAACACAGATGACATGGTCCTCCGCTCTGACAAGTGGCCTTTGGGTGGGATATTGTGACTCACTCGCCCTATTCCTCGGGCTTAGTACCATTAAATTCCTTTAATGTGGTGAAGAAGCGAAAGAATAAATTCCATTAAAAAATTCCTGTAATGTGGTGAAGAAGCGATACCTAACGAAATTTTGTTTATCGCTTATTCACCACATTAAAGGAATTTTTGGGCGGAAAACGATGAGGAGGTGAAGGAAACAGTCGGGAAGTGGCTTACAAAGTTGAAGCGAAGCGTATACGAGGAGGGTAACCTGTTGTAACCTTATTTTAACCGTAATCTCATTTTTTTAGCATGAAACACTCCATGATGACAACCTGAACCCACCGTCTGAATGGGTTTCGGTTAATTATTATTCGTCCGCCGTCCAGACCGTTTCGGGCAGAAGGAATTATCATTTCACTTAAATGTTGACAAAATAATCGGTTTACCATCTAGTTGTGTCCGCAAGCTTTTCACACAAATCACTCTAACTCGTGGGGGCTCTGTGAGGCTAAAGAGGGGTTACTGGAGGGCTTTTCGAAGGTTTTTGGCCATGGGGTTGAGTTTGGCGTCGTTTTCGAGGTATTATTGGACGTAGAATCAATTTTTGGGTCCCAAAACTGTCCAAACACCGGACAGGAATATAATAAAATTATTTTCTTTCTGAAATAGTTTTTATTGACATAGTATACTATGTCAATAAAAACTATTGTAACTAAAACTATAGGTAATATATTACCTACCCTGAAAATAGTTAAGTTCTCTCCTAATTTAATAAAATAATATTTATTGAGATAATATCTCCATAAATATTTTCAATAAGTATTATAATAATTCTCAATATTGAGATATATAATATATTATATTATATATCTCAATATTGAGAATTAGAGTTTTTCTTCTTGTCCTTGTTTACTCAATGAATACATTGAGTAATAATTACTCAATATTACTTATTATTTATTTATAAATTATATATAAAAAGTTATAAATTATTTATAAAAGTTATAAATTATTTATAAAAGTTATAAATTATTTATAAAAGTGTTTACATCGATTTCAGAACCATTTTTTCACCTTCATTTACTGGTATGCGTTGATTCCTCTAGGTCTTATAAATAAGACCTTCACGGCAGGAATATCCAAACCCCGTTTTATTTTCCACTAATTCATCAGCACAATCGATTATTGCTCCATCCCTAACGAGTGGAAATGGGTGGCACCCTCTGTTTTCTCGACGCGTCACATTCATTACCAGCATGCGCTGCGGTGCATAGACGGATTATAACCGGCTTGTGCACTAAAGGCTTGAGACGACCGTAATGACGCCATCACGTGAGCAAAAGCTAATTACGTCGCTATCAATGATCTAAGAATTGTTATCATTGGAAAAAGCCTCTCACCAAAACCTTCAAAAATTGAATCCTCCTACCCTTAGCTATATAAAGCGTTTGGAGTTTATTGAAAGGCCCCACTCCTCGTCTTTTTCATAGTAATTTCTGGATGGCTCACCTAATGAAATGTCGGGTGGGAAAACAGAGGAAAAACTAATTTTCGAACTCGCAAGCTCAGCCGACTTCCTTTCGAAAAACCCGCCGCTGTATTCCATTTGCATAAATTGCGGGAGGTCGAATGCCCCCTCTCTCCTACCAACCTTTTATTCTTCATTGGCAATTCCTCTACAATGAGTGGGGGGTTGAGGGTAACTGAGCCCCCAACTCCCTGCCGGTCTCAATCCAGCCGAGTTCATTCTCTTTTCTCTGTCGGGAAAAACGGCCGAGAGGGCTGAACTGAATTTATGCCAAAAGTCATCCGCTAAATCCTCCCAGGTAAGGAACAAAAGCTGGATACCCCAACAACTATTCGCCCTGCATGTGCACTTATTTTCTCCTCCTCTCACCACAGAACCCCTCCACCAGGACGCGACTTACATTCCACCCACCTGGACGAAATCTCTCCACCGCCAACTTTAAGTGTGGTCGTATTAATTAAATGAATATTCAGCTGTTTGGTCCCGTGTTTATATTCTCCCTGTAGGACTTGTCCCTTGGAATTGATCTAAAATTTAAATTGGGCGGGCGTGAAGGGATCCGAAGGGGGTAGGGGATTTTCGTTGTTTACTTTCGCCAAGCCAACACTCACGTCCCACTTCAGACTTGGGAGAGATCCCCAACCTTTTTCCTACAGGTAAAATTCATACAAGATGTAGTGGTTCCTTGTATATGCGATCAATACGATTAATACCGGTTATGGGTGATTCCACGAAAACTGGAAATTTTAGGTCTTTCAAACAGGATGGCTCTCCTATTTGATTTTTCAAAAAAAAATTTTTTTGGGCTTAAGGTAGAAGACGATAGCTTTAATTCGAATCAAGTTTCATCCCTTTCCTTGAAAACTTAGGTATGAAATTTCAAATTTGAAGTTCGATATCCTCATTCTCTCACGTGTCCCTTTCTCGGAGTTTCCAACTTCAACAACTACTGACGATGAACCAAGTAGATTTTCGCCAAAATCAAATGTATCGTTATTTTCACCTGCTCTTCACCTTCAACTTTTTAGAGAATACGAATTTTAACAGTGAACCGTGTTGAGTAAGGACAACATCATGTGGCTGTCACGGAGGTAGTCACCTCATTCTCTCACATTATTTTGAGAAAGTCGTGTGTCCGTCATGCCCCTAGTAGGACCGGAAAAATGGGTCAGCAACACTTCCACACATCGCGTCTGCATGTCGAGAAACCGTCATTGTCATCCTCCCTCTTCAGTCGGTGTCCTGTTTTGTGGGAGAATTTTATCTTTCGGCACTTGAATTCTCATTCTCTCATCTTTCATAAAACTAGTTGAGGTAAGTTTCAGAATTTTGATTATCAGTCGCATAGTGAGCGTTGCTAAGTGCTTGTGCCATGTGATTTTTGAAAATTGCAGTAATAACAATGCGTGCAATAGCATCCTATTTTGAAGCCAAAAACCTCATTCTCTCATTCTCATTCTCTCACGTTAATCATAGGTAAATGAGAGAATGAGGTTCGGAATGAGAGAATGAGGATGATCCTACATTCTTACGATTTTATTATATTACCTAAATATAGTTCCTATTTTTCATTAATTGAGTAGACCAACGCAATGTACGCGAGAGTCAATTTATTATACATTCAAAATCAATCTGGCGTCTCATTTTATTTGTTTTCCTCATTCTCTCATACCTACCTCATTCCCTTATCTTACGAATTTACAAAATTTTCTATTCTTGCTAAACGGAGCACTTGTATGATTGAATTCGTTGCTAAACGTCATCTGAACCACCTTCAAAGTAAGCCTAATCAAAAAAATCTATAAACAAAGAAAGAATTTTTCACTCATATTTAGACATCAAAAATTTCCAGTTTTCGTGGAATCACCCTTATACTACCCCTATGCGCCGCTTGGTGTCGCGTTTCAAAATAAGCGAGGGGTCACCGCCTCTTCCCACTATGATGAAGTCAGCGGGTTCTAGCCTAGAACCTCTAGAACTTCTAGGTGACTTCCCCAGTTCCCCACGATCGATTTTGACTAAGTCAAAAAGTCTTTTTAGTTTTAGAATGGAGGATATATCCATAGATGGAGAATCAGCGTTATTACAGCATGAATATTGGGGCCTTGTTATCCGGCATTCCCAAACAGATTTATGTGGTATTATGAATGTTGCCAAGACCGACGGTTTATTTCAAGTTTGGATGTTGTACGGTGCGCATTTTGGTTGTGGGAAGGATCTGCGAGGCTTCCGCTTGACTCGGCGAAACTATGAGATACCAGAGTAAACTATTTATCTAATTACAAACTCCCGAAGAGCCGCCTTCCGGGAGGAGCTGTATCGCGTTTACTACGGTTGACTGTTAATTCGTGAAAACGGGCGTGAGGGAACAAGGGAGATCCGAATTTTCCAAAAGGGTGCGGCACTCAAAAGGTTTTTGGTTGAGTGAACTCCGTGTACATGGGAAACTTGCGCCAGGGCAAGCCGACATTCGTTACGAACTTCGTGCAAATGATAACCCTTTAGACCGTTCGTCATTCTTCTCGTTCGATGGTTCCAGCCATTCAGGTCTTCCAAACGTCCAACTCCCGAAAACTCCTATTGTCCCCTCGACTCACATTCCGACCTCCAAATGCCGCTACCCAACCCTCCAAACTCTATCCCATAAACCACCAACTCCTAGAAAATCACTCAGACGTTCATTGTAAGTATACAACGTCGATATATCGACTGCCTGAGATAGCTGAGTTTTCCTTAACATTCATTTATGCTCGTCTTTTGTTCAAGTCACTTTTGGTTTATTTCTTCTGCGCTCTCTGTTCTGCCCTGAGAGCATAAAAGTTGAAAAGCAGTTTCCTCGTCACCTTGACAACTCCGTTCTTCGCTCTCTTGACCAGTTTTTTCCATTTGGTAAAACGTCTCGTTCATTCAGAGTGCCAACCCAGTTTTTTTGTAACTTTTTACTTGCGAACTATTGTAAGAGCGAAGTTGGGCACTTCGTAGCGACTAACCCATCGATGGAAGAGTGGAAACGTCCAGATACGATACTCCTTCAAGACTCTCTGCATGGTCGTCGCTTATTCCCTCAGTTTGGCACCTTAATATGAGAGCTGCTTTGGGCTCTGGAGACAGTGCTGTAACGTCTGGTTTCCCCAAGTCACTCTGCGTGTTTCATCAAAGAGTCAAGAAGAACTCTTCTGCAACAGATCGAGTGGGGAAGCAAAAGCAAAACAGTCAATAAATTATTGCGCGCTGCTTGAATCTGCTGAGTCAGAATAATGATATAAAATATTATATGATTGTATTGAGGCAAAAACCATCATAATATTACAGCATGCTGTAAGTAATGTAATGAAAAAAAAAAACTGGCTTGACCAAAGCTTAAAAAACGGATTTCAGTGTTGATGAAGTGTATGAGTACAAGAATACCATAACTGTGGCAGCCAGCTGGTACCGTTTGAGGGTATTTGGACCTAAATGGCCCTTCTCGACCACTGTGCGTCGTGTCATCCAAATTTGTTGATGGGATTCTTAAATTGCCAAGTAACACAACGTGTTACCTGCCCCAGATCCTGCCATGTAGTGTACACCCGATCTGTTGCAGAAGTCTGAGTTCCTCTTGACTCTTTGATGAAACACACAAAGTGACTTGGGGAAACCAGAAGTTACAGCACTGTCTCCAGGGCCCAAAGCAGCTCTCATATTAAGGTGCCAAACTGAGGGAATATGCGACGACCATGCCGAGAGTCTTGAAGGAGTATCGTAATCGCTGGCGTAAATTACTATCTGGATACTATCTGGACGTTTCCAGTGAAAGTACTCCTACCAGACCCTCTGTCTCCACCGGAGATGCCCATGAGACACCCTGGGAAACCTTCCATGGATATCCCAGTCACATCCACCCACTCTCACCCAAGGACCACACCTAGGCACATCGCACACCCGCACTTTGGTTTCAGTTCCCATTTACGACTTATAAAGTCGTAATGTCGAATGATTTATTCATCGTCAGGGCTGATAGAGAGGAGTAAAACATCTCTCCTTGATCACCGTAGTTTTACACAGTAGGAAACCTCGTGCAAATATTCAACAGATAAACTTCCACCGCTTCTCGCTTGTTTCCACTGTTCGAACGGGCCAGTGACTTCTGCAAACGGTTTCCACTTCTCGCATGACTCGGGCGATTCAAACCTCCGACCTAATCCTGGGAAATTCACGGGAATCGTATACACCCGACCGCCGGCCCGCCTTTTAGCCACTTGGTAACCCCCTCGCCATCGGAATTGACTGGCACAAACGCGTTGGTGTTACAGCTGCAAGACACGCGAGTAGGACTTCAACTGAAGTCAGAAACCGACGAGCCGATATAAATCCGCTTTATTTAACTTCTACTCAGGCTATACCTTTCGACGCAAGAGGGGTTTCTTCGTGAGAAGGAAGAATTTCCTCAGGCACATAGGTCTTCTATAGATCTTCTATAGCATCTATGCACACGGGTGACGAATTTCGGCAAAAAAAAAAAAAAAAAAACCGTTGGGACGTTCCACCAAAAAAAAAAAAAGTAGTCTGCTGAGAATTTCGATACTAATATACCTAACGCATCATTTATAAAAGGCTCAAAGTATGATTAACTTAAATGCGAACTATAATGACCCGCTTGCATGACCGCCAACGATCTGCTTCGCACTCCTTTCCCAGTGCTTTCAAAAACCTCACTAAATGGCCCTATGTTTTTCATAGCTTTCTTCTCTCTAATAAAAAGAATAAAAGAGATACTTCGAACTTTGCCAACTTTCATTCCACTACCCAATACAAGACAACACTATGATCACAATGTTTGGTAGTTTACCTACCTACTACCAATGTGGTAGTTTTCCACATAGACCTACGTATTACCTGAAATACATGTATGATAGGTATTTAAACATCTATACTCCCGCTATCTGTATTATGTAGACCTATGGAGACCATAAATTAGGTAGGTAACGAAAATTAAAAAATCGAATAGCAGTGTCAGAGCGCAATATTCTTGCGGGACACCAATAGGTGTAATAAAGGAACGCGAGGGTCCCAAGATTCTGAAAAACATCGAGTTTTCAAGAAAGCTTCTTCTTTTTTCTTTTTTTGTTTAATTAAGTTTGACGAAGAAAGCGAATCAGTTTACCGTGCCTTGTTGTTGTGCCTGAGAGATCTCTTTCTAGTGACTGGAACCAGGGTGACTTCATCAGGTCTACATGCAGCCATTTTTCCATACACCACTGCTGAACGATGTTCAAGGCGAGAAGTGATAATATCACTTATATTATAATTATTGATAATGTCATTATATTATAATTATTGCCGTTTACACCACTGCTGAACGATGTTCAAGGCGAGAAGTGATAATATCACTTATATTATAATTATTGCCGTTTTTAATGTAAGACGTCAAAGAAAATATCGACAGTAAATCGAGAAAACCTCGTAAGTCCGATTTTTGGTCAAAACCTTTTTTTTTCTTATCGGGTAAAGGATATCAGTCAGCACGTGTCTGTGTAGTCGTTGATCCTTTTTTACGAGCCATTTCGCGTTCAGGAAGGAATTAAAATTACACGTAAGTCTGTATACCTTTCAGAAGGGTTATCAAACCTCGTATGTCCAAGAATTACAAGGTTTTCCAAGGCTTTACAAGGTTTCCCAGTGAAGAGAGTCCTGACTTACGAGTATTTCGACCATTGTCGTGAAGTGATTCACGAAGGTCGCACTGTTTATAATTGTGTTTATTAAACTTCTGTCGCGATTCGAGCTCGTATTCTATTATTATAACTCAGTTTTATTCCAACATTACAGTACCAAATCACCGCAAAGATGATTTTAAACTCATTATCGGTCAAAACGAGGATTCAAGTATTACTCACAGCTGTGAAATCAGTTTTTTGAGTCTCCTGTAAAGTTTAGGAAAATGGACTTACGAGGTTTTCTCGATTTACTGTCGATATTCATCTATTTGATCGTTATCATCGTTTTTTAGATGTCGAAGAAATCAAAATTTGGTTCAATATCTATCAACCTGATCAATATTAGAATATTGATCAGGTATAAATATTAAGGTATTTATATCAGGTATCTGATATTAAATATTAATACAATCAAAATTTACGCGTAGGGAAATTTCGAACATGGTATGGATTTTATAGGGAAAAGTAGGGAATTTGTAAACAGTCAGTAGGTAATTCCGAGGAAAGTCGTCTAGCATCACTGTACACAAACGGTGCCTCGTCAATTATAATAATTATAATTATAAATAATTATATATAATATATATATAAATAAATTATTATTATTATTTATAATTATAAAAGTATCGATTCTCGATTTTATCGTATTCACAAAAATCGATTCAAAAAATCGGGTTTTTTACAAGAAAGAATCGATTTTTAGAAAAATCGGAAATCGATTGCCTATCCCTATGCAGCCGTGACGCGTGTTTGTTAACCTACAGATTGTTGATTGTTGTTGTTATGATCAAGTTGTTGATGATGATTAGTTACCTACGCATTAGTTGATGATGATTAGTGGCGCAATAACGTTTGGAAATTATTGAACTAGAATGTAACAGGAATATGATGCGCGAAATTACACTTCTTGGAAACGAACCTACCGACTCTTCCCTGGCGAAATTTTGTCGGTTGGTTCCACAGGTAAACAAAGACCTTATTTTTGGCATTAAATTTTACTGTAATATAATGTACCTACAGAACGATATTATCGTTAGTACAATAACAGTTATTGTAAATTTTATAGCCTATTGTTTTACGCAAACGGTGAAAATTTCCAGATTTTCGGGCCAAAATTAAGGTTATGGAAGAGGTTCAAAGTTATGAAAGCACGAGCGGCAGGCATCGCGGCCCTTATGCTCTCGATTATTTAATAATAATTATCGCTTAATTATTAAGCGAATACTTGCAACAATTTTAGCGTACCTAACAGTATTATAATATAATTCATATTATAATATTATACATTATAATATAATACATATTATGTTAGTACCTATTACAACTTTTCTCGAATAAAAAGGATAGGAACTTGATAGCTAAATTCTTCAAAATTTGATCATCTTGGGTTTGTCATTCTCAGAGTAATCAACCCTAACCCTAACGAGGAAACACCCTAAAATTTACGCCCTAGAATTCAACTTCAATCGTTAGCTCCGTTCGCCCGTATTTAATATAAGTATTGATATAAGTACCTAACAAATAAGTATAAGTACCGACCGACTATTAAAATTTCAAAAAATTGCTACCCACCAGTGAAAATTGACATTTGAGTCAGAGTTAAAATGATAATATATAAATTAAAACGAGACTCAAATATTCATGAACGTCAGAAAAAAAGGAAGATTAAAATCAACTTGAAAATGAAAACCAGGCTGAAACATTCATGAACGTAAGCACAAAAAACTGTCTTGCCCGAATCCGAGGACTCTCAAGTGAAGTCCCCTCGTCCGGATAATCCGTGATTAAGTGGCGTTTTAATTCTCGAGGATTAAGTTCATCTGGTGGGCTCGGCCTACCAAAAAACACGAGGAAACCTCTCATTACTAAGTTTCATTTCAACGGGAATTTCTCCCCTTCCCGGAAGGGGCTCATTCTGCCCACAGAAATGTCGGAGTTTTCCACTTTCTGGAGATACTTCGGCAACCTTCTTTTCCCCGAGTTGGCTTTATTTTCCCGGTAGGTAACTCGGGTTTTGTTGGAAGGTTAATGGTCTCTCCATAACTCCAGGGTGAAATCGCGGACATGAAATCACACAATGGCGCTCCATAAAGCCGATTCTGAACTGCTGCATTTTTTCTTTTGTCTGTTACAGCATCGAGACACGCAAGAAACACTCGCTGTGCTCGACAGGCTCGACTTGGACTCGGAGAAGCCGAGCGACGAGGAAATGGCGAGAAAATTCGGGTTCGAAGAAGATTACTTCCGAGGGACCGTCTCCTGGTGGCAACGACTGAAACCCCAACTTTGGTCCCTTTTCGACGAACCTTATTCTTCCAATGCTGCCAAGGTACGAATCAGAGATTTTACAAAATAATAATTTAATGGATAAATACAAATATAAGCTGTTTTCCTCCAATTCGTCCAAAGTTGTTTTAAAGCAAAGCACCATTTTTTGATCCCTTTATTTTTACCGACAATTAATTTTACATGTTAAAGTTTGGTGAAAATTTCCAGGAATACATTTTTACGAAGTAAATTCAAAAAGCATTTTGGAGCCATCGAATTTTCTGGGCGCTTCAGGCGAAAAGGGTTGCAATTCTTTGGGGTAGGTCTCCATAAAACTTAGAACCACACCGTTGCTCCAGCCGAATCCTTCCTGCTCCACGTATTCACCGCCGAAGCCAGTCATCCCCGACCGCCGGCAGTCGTACTTTTCGAACATGGCGTTGTGCTTCAAGTAACCCACGTAGTTGTTGTTCACCCAGTTATTTGCTATTCCGAAAGCAATGTCGGGAAGGCCTATTTCGCGGAATCCTTCGCTCGTTATCAGCTGGAGAGGCGCCCAGGCGTTGGGCCAATCCCACTGCTCGCCGGTGAAGCACAACGTCGCCGGGAGACCGCCTTTGAATTTCCACAAGCTGAGGCTGATGTAGTAATCTAACATCCTCTTGGCTATCTCCTGTTTCTTGGAGGCATCAAACGATTTGGTCCATAACGGCGTAAAGTTGGACGCTGCGAAATGTTTGCTGATTTCTCCTGTCTTGAAGTTTCTGTCGTGCCAAATGCCGTCTCTTTCATCCCAGAGGGTTTCATGTATGGCAGTTTTGAGATTTTTGGAAGCTGCAGTATAACGTGCAACCTCATTGGTTAGCTTCAACTCAGTCGCCCACTTCACCAAAATGTCGTAGTTCATGTGCATGAACGCGTTTAAATCCACTGGGATTATTTCCTGGGTGTGGATGTCCTTCATACTGTTGCTTTTCCTACATTTGAACCACCTTGAAGTAAAATCCCATCCGGATTCACAAGCTGAAGCTATTGCTTGGTATTTGTACAGCTTGGCTGCAGGAGTCGGGTCATTCTCTGCTGTTGCTATATCTTCCCTGTAGGATTCTGGTCTTGGACCGGGTGTACAGCAAAAGTACCTGAACATTTTGTAAGTTTTGCCACCATGGTTAACTTCGACTGTACGGTTGTTTTCCCAAAATATTATTTCCTGTTCAAGAAGCTTGAAATTTTTTTTGATAAATAATTTATCATCAGTTCTTGCGACATAATCGTCCACCATCTTGAGGAGAAGTGGTGGTTGAGTTCTGAACTGGTAGTATACCCTTGTGCCGTTGTATATAGATCCGTAATTTTTCAATAGGTGCAGCATGTTGTACAAAAGACCTCTCACCGTCTCCGTCATATCACAGACCATCAGTCCCAAAATAATGAAGTACGTATCCCAGTAGTATAGTTCGGTAAACCGGCCGCCTGGAATTATGAAGCCATTTGGAACGTAAAGCAGGCTTGTCTTGGAGTCGCCTGATTGAACTTTGTCGGACATCTTTCGTCCTAGTTTGAGCCAAAGGTGGTTGAGCTCTTTTGCAAAGTATTGGTACTCAGTTGACGCCATCTTATCGATAATGTTTGGATTCGGGTGCCAGCCTGAGGGCACCCATTTTTCCAACTGGGTGTCACCTGAAATCAAAGAAAGTAGTATCGTTTGGGTTGAGCATGGTGTGTGAAAAATCCCCCACCGGCAGAATAATCTGTATCCAGCCGTGGTGCACAGAAGACGGGCTCACTTATCTAGTGATCTACTAGATCGCGCTCAGCATTGGACATCATCTGTGCATGATAGAGTATGGGCCTCCACTGCTTTCCTCGCACGCGCCAGTCTTCTTGATTATTTCATTTTGCGTCTTTTACTATGTTGCATAACGAATTTCCAGCGGGTCTTGAAAACTGTGGGAAACCTGCCCTGGAACCCCCAGTCATTTCCATAAACACAAGCTTATTCAAGATCTCTGCCCATAGGGAGCCTCCTGCGCGCAGGGAAATCGGTAGAGGCCACCAGTACCGTCGACTCCATAGGAAGGAGCTGTGACTCGCTTTATCCACGCCTAGGAAGCTGAGCGCAAAAGCTAAATGAGACCGTCTTCTGTGCAGCGTGCCTGGGTTTTCCCCACTTGCATTGTAATGTAGGGAGTGAATCCTCCTGGAAATTCTAAAACGCTCTACTTAATCGCCACTGTAATAAACTAACCATCAACGGATTCGAAGTTCCTTTCAAGAAATTCTTTTATAACTCTCAAAGGAACGCCCTTTTGAGCATACTGTGCTTCAATATGTTTCCAGTCATTCAAAACTTCCTTTACAGATGTCGTGATGTTCATGTCGACGAATGTTTTGCAGTCTGGGAAAACATTGCCCTCTTGTACGGCCCTGAAACGACAAAATATTCACGTTTTAAATGTGTATCCTTATTTGCATACGTACGATTGTTGTTTGCAAGGACGATAGAGAAAATTGAATATGTACGTGCTTGTAGAGACGACGGAATGCTTTTGGGTTCACAACAACAAAATGCTAACTTGATTTCTACTGAAGATTTTACTTGGAAATGATTGATGTATTGCGAATACCTGAGGATGGGTCCGTCGCAGAGGACATTCCGGATGTCGTGGGGGTCGGCGGCCCAGGCACACGACAGCTGCGATGTAGGGGGGACGGTGGACTTGGAAGACCATTTTCTGCTTAAAACCGCTCGCCAACAAAACCTATGCAGCATGACCTCATTTTATTGGCTGAAACATGTATGTATGTAATTGTAAAAGGTAAATATGAAAGAGTCAGGAACAGTTTAGGTAAAATTAGATGTAAAATAGGGGGCCACTCTCAGCAGGCTTTGCAAGTCAATCGCCAAAGCAAGATTATTGACAGCTTTCTGGCCAAGGAAATTTTTATTGAGCTGAAAATGACTTATTATATCTATCCAACGTTATTTTCTTCAAAATGCTCTGACCAGTAGAGAAATTCTTTGGAATAAAGATTATAGGGAAAAAGTGGTAATCGTCTTGCGGATTGAATAATGGTAAAATAACGGAATAAAGCTCCCAAAAATCAATTATTTGGCGGCACATTGCAGAGAAAACAGAGTGTTGAAAGAGAGCTAAGGATACGAAGATGAATCAAACGTTTAAAGGGGGAAACGACCCCGTTTACCTGTTTGAAACCAACCTTTTACAAGTTCAAAGTACTGCACTCCTTTGAACAGATCTGACAGTTTTTTTTGGGAATTAGTCCTTGCACAAGGCGACACTTTAAATTTGAGTTCAACTCATTTCTTGGTACGCGCGAGATTTTGTTTTTGAAAAGTTGTGTCCTTTGGGAGAGAAAACAACGACTTTTGAAACGTGAAGAGTGATGAGATGAGGCTGGAAACGGTTCCCTTTTTTGTTCTTGTGATGAAGGAGCAGGGGGATGGAGTCGTCCCTTAAGAAAAGAATTTGAGGGACACGTCTCTCTTATTGGGGTAGAAAGAAGGACGATGAAGAGAATGAACGAGCAGCGATCGAATTTATGTGAAGCTTTATCAAAGTGAACTTGAAATGTGTTTTGGGTGTAACTAAAGCATGATGGTGTGAGGTTCACAATGTAGGGAAACAAAGATCCTGAGATTAGATGTCCCGATTTATCATCATTTCCACGGGTTTCCAAAGCTTGTCCTCTGGGAGGATTGCCAGAGTGAAGATGTAACCTTATAATCTTTTCATAACTTTCATTTCTAGTTCGTCTCTTTACAGTCTAAGGTAAGTTCCCTTTCTAAGCATTGAAGGGGTGCACGCCCCCTTTGGCATTCGACCTCCAGCAACCGGTTTCGCCTTGATTATTGAAGCATTACACGCGGAAAGGGCTCAGCTTGAACAGCCCCCCCAGTTCTCCCATCAATACACTTCAATAGCCTTTCCCTCCTCCCCTGCCCTTCTATGGCAACCATACTCGAGTATTTCCTCGCCGAAAGGATGACAAACGAGACCAATGGGACTCCCGAGGATTGGGATGGCATTGACAAAGCTGAGAGCTACCCCACCTTCCTGTGAACACCACAACATACACCCAGCATACCCCTCCTGCATTTCGTATCACTCTCCCCATCGATATATCGGCGATACAACCGTCGTGCGTTTTCACGAGAACCCGTCAAATATATCAACCTATCCATTTTGAACGGCCGTCCACCTCCAGCCATAAAGGAGTTCCATTCAAACACTCCCGCGTCATCACCTCAAACAAATTTCCCCCATTTGTCGACCAACCATTACACTGATTAAGTCCCTTTCAATATAGAGTATTGAACGTAAAAATACGATATTTGCGACGGTAAACCACAGGCCATAGCTAAAAGAAAAACGCTGAAAATTATGCACAAGGGTTCAGTTCTCTTCAAACAATTTTCGAACTTAACAATATCATCGAAAATTGTTTGAAATCTCCTAACATTTCCCAAGTTTACGCATTTATTTTGAAGAGAACCCCCAAAAAGGAAAGGGGGGGGGGGGGGGGGGGCAGTGAAGTTACCGGCAAAATTTAAAACAGGCCCAGTGCACAATTCCTAGTCGTTGCATAAAATACCTGAATCGAGCAGGCAGTGGGAAAAATAAGTCTCATTTTAGACCTACTTTACCTATAGGCATTGTATAGAAGGCCTGATCGGGCACTCGGCATCATGCACTATGTACATTGTATATCGCCCGGGCCAAAAGAAAGTTAAAAATGAAACAATTTGGCTTAAAAAATTCCGGGATTTGAATAGAATTTATTAATTTAAAAAATTTACTTATTTAATAAGTACTATAAATAGTACTTATTTATGCCTCACAATTAATTTATTATATTATTAGCATGCAACATGCTGTAACCATGACCTAATTGCCCAAAAACGTTGGTTGTGATGGGAGACGCAGGAGGGTCACGTTTACACATTAAGGCCGGCGTCCTCACTTGTCTTACCGCTAGGCCACAAGTTCGGCGTCCTCACTTGTCTTACCATTAGGACACTATTATGGCGTCCTCACCTGTCGTACGTTAGGCCACTAGTTCGGCGTCCTCACTTGTCTTGCCGTCAGGCCACTAGTTCAGCGTCCTCACCTGTTGTACGTTAGGCCACTAGTTTGGCGTCCTCTCCTGTCGTACGTTAGGCCGCTAGTTTGGCTTCCCTCACTTGTCTCATCGTCAGGCCACTAGTTCGCCGTCGAACAGTTACTTTTCCAACCCGCAAGATGGGTTTCAATCCCATGGTTAATAAAGCATGTTCCATGTTTCCTGAATTTCAGCCGTTGGCTCTAAGCAAAAAGCACCCGCGGGTCCAGGGGCATGCGACCCGACAGTTTATTTTTATTATTTCATTACTTTATTCCCTAGCCAGTGTGCCTACGGAGAGTTAAAAAGGAATTTCATACTGTGTCAAACAAAAAGATAGGCAATGCATGCAACGACTAGGCACCTCCATGCAATACCTCGATTTCATACTTGGCCGGTAACATATCGACTGCTCCAATACTTAGGGGGGGGGTCAGGAGGTTCAGTCAATACATCTAAAGGTCTTCTAGGCCAACTTTTCGGTTTATTTATATACCGTCATCGGGACTCTAGGAAGATAACACTTTGGGGGATGACTCAAATATACAGTCTTCACCTATGATGTAAAACTTGGCTATATTGAAGAAAAAACTATTTTCGACGATGATACCGTAGACTAATATAATATTATTATATCACGATAACTTTAAACACTTGTAGACTGGTTTCGGTTTGTTCATCATCACACATTCTGTATGATTTAAAGTTATAGTGTAAAGAGTCTGCATCGTCGAAAGTCGTCTTTCAAGATTACGGATTCCCATTGTCTTGCCGCAGCACCTTAGAATTTAATTTACTTTTGTTATCTTGTCTCAGAAGAGAACATCACCAACAGGTTTCAGCACGGATTTTAATTTTAAATTATAGGAATGGCACAGATTCCAGCAAATAGTACAAGACTGAAAGTAGGACACGAGGCGAATGACGTGGGCAGGTTTCAAAAAGGTTACTATAATATACTAGCATACATGAGTCATCAAGCTGTCTATCATTATCTGCGGTTCCTTAACGATCATCATTAGAGCTACAAGAATGTCGGTTTATAAATAAACCGAAACACCCAGAAAAAACTTATTGGCTGTACCTCCCGATTCCGCAAAATGATATTATGGCCAAAATTACGTCGAAAATGACACCTCAATCTACATGCTGGCCAATGCCCTTCAAACCCCACTTGGTGTTCCATTTATAGCATTTATACCATGAAAACAACACCCAACTCTACCTAAAGTTTTCTCAAACCCTTCAAAATTATGCGCTCTTCTCGTATGTGATCTCAAGACGGCGTCAACGTCCTTGCAATCTCTCGCTATGACTCCGTGATCTCGGTGGTTAATCATCAACAGAACTACGTTGACCCCGTGTCTGGAGCTTACCCCCAGGATATCGAGCGGTCATGGCTACACGCGAAAAATCGGATATTGAAGCAAATGGGATGGGTTCGCAAACACACGCTACAGTCTCACCGCAACCATCCTGAACCGTTGATTGCCTTCCTAGAGGGCATGAGAGACAAATTCATCAATTGCTTTTCTTTCTTCCGAAGTCACACTTGAGAGAATAGCACCTGAGGTCACATACGAAAGAAGAAACGAGCTCCGTGCGGGGACTGAGATCAAATACATACATAACAAGAGAAGCACAGAAAATTCCCTCCTTCGGCCCCATTTTAGCTGCTTGTGGTCCCCTGTTTAGAGGGCCTCAAGTCAGATGTAAATTCCGCTAACGTGAGTTTAGGCCATGGGGCTCTTCACTGTAAGTAGAAACTTTTTTTTTTTTTTTTAGTTAGCGGAATTCCGTTTTTTGTTTATTATTCTTGGAATAATACACCTATGTCATCGCAACAGAGGTCGGGAATTCTTATGGACCAAAAAATTTGAAATTATACGTTTCAAGACGTCTAGATTCCAAAAATATAATGTCCGTCCGTCTTCCGAGCCCTTTCGGGCAATAGGAATTTTTCTAAAAATCTTACATTATGGTAAAACACTCAATTTACCATCTAGTTGTTTCTGCAAGGTTTTCAGCCCGATCGCCCAAACCCGCGAGGCTCTGAGGGGTTAAATACGTCCTGCAGGGGCTGCAGGAGGGGTTTTTCGAAGGTTTTCGGCTTTAGGGTCGAGTTAGGTGTCGTGTTCGAAGTATTTTTGGGGGTTACAGAACGATCCTATTTCACTGTGGGGATCTATGGGGCTTTCATGGGCTTTTTTGGGGGCAAATGGGATTTTTGAAGGATCCCAGGAGGTCAAATAAGGTGTCGTTTTCCGAATAATTTTGGAAGCAAAAATCCATTTTTCCGAAGTCCATGTCTATCCAAACATTATGACGAAGAGAAAATTGTTTTTTGATTGTTCAAAATATTTTTTTATTTACACAGAATAATTTTTGCACAATTAACCTGTACCATAAAAGAATAATAAACCCTTGTGTAAAATTTTCAGAAACATGTCCCCGGAGAGCAGAAACATTTACTGGTATTAACTCAGCAGGAACCGGCTTATAATCCGCCTAACTCGATTTTGCGTAAACCTGCATCTGGCCAGGGAGCCAACCAACCAAGCTTCCACTAGTGCTTTTCTCTTCTAGCAACGATTGTGAAGTCATTAGTATCTTTGAGGATGAAAAAAAAAACCTCTAATCAAAATAAGTTTTGCTTTGTTTCATATTAGGTTTGTTCCAAGTTTTGACGGACTGTTAACAGAAATGCGGAGACATGTGTAGTTGAGTTAACTGCTGTTCCAGGTCGATCTGTAGGTTGTCAGCAGCTGGAGGGGAACCGACAGCTCGAAAGAGTGTAGTTGGGATCTGTCGTGAACAAACCTTGTATTACCTATCACGTCGTTGTTCCAGGTCTGACGGCGTCTGTCGACAAAAGTTGACAGCTATCGTCAGCAGTCCCAATGCCTTCTGAATCGCTGTTGAGTTCCGTCCAATAGCGCGCTGACTTATTTGGAAACTCCATACCGTCCTCGAACTGTTTTAGCATTACTTCACGATGACTGTAAACGGGATGACTGATTCACGGGACTGTAAATTTCATACGGTATCGTTTTAGGATTTTGGTGGAGTTTTTCGTGGGGCTACAATATGTAGGAAGCCCCATAGATCATAATTCGCTGACCGAGTGACCAGGAACAGCAGTTATCTCAACTGCGCGTGTCTCCGTCGAATTCTGTAATAGTCCGACAAACCTGTAACAAACCTACAGTAGGTACGCTGATGTAAACCTACAGTTCATGCAAATGGTCATGGGTCGTTGGCGGTAGGCCTATTTACATTGCTCAATCCGGAAGGGAAAATACTCGCGCGCTATGCATTCACCCAGCAAACATAGCTTGCTCATTCTGAAAATAATGAATCAAAACGATTTCCCGTAGTGAGTTTTTATCGAAACCTTTTCTTCTTTAGCATTCAAAGTTAACTTGACCTTTAAAAACAACTGTTTGTCAAAATGTGGGAATAGCTCAGATTTGGCTGGGTTCCATTTCAAGGGTTGGATGTGAGGTGAGACGGGCCTTTACTGCCCTTATCTTTCGGAAGGTAAAGGTAAAAGTTATGTGTTTACTGTTTACTTGCCAGGTGGGGGTTGGAAGTTGGGCCCGACGGAGTCATTTCAGCGACATGTCGGTGTCATTTATACGGTGATATTTGTGAAGGTTATGTTGGAAGGGACAACAAAACTTTTAGCGGAACTCCCATTTTCAACTTGTTGCACTGACCATGTTCAATTTTAATTGTCGTTCCACAGTTTACTCACCATGTGGGGTCAAATTTTCGTTCGCGTGACACACTAGCACATTACAGAATCAGGTCCGGCCCGTTTCATTGGACGCATATCACTCAGGTGATGGAAATGTTAGGAAGATTCCACGTCCTCGTCGATAATAAAAGCCCTGGAGGAATGTGGGTCAGGAACTGAGCGTTGGTAGGTCAGTCGGTTATAAAAGATAAGAGACGTCACTGATCCCCTCCACTTCACAGCTGGTGGACGCACGTGGGGAAAGGTCGCTTCGGATTCCGCCCTCTGCATTTCGCGTTGATGTTCCCTCTTTTTGTTCTTGGGAGTCGTTTTTGCTTTCCATCTGCCAGCCTTAGTTACCAACATATCCCCCCCAACAACGGAGTTATTCCAGCCGTTACACTCCGGGGACCGATGAGCCTGAAATTGTTTCCCCAGCATTTACATAGAAGGCATGTTTTCCGAAGGATGGAAAGGGTCTTGCATTTGTGCCGCTGTGGAGGAAGGGATGAAGGGTGGTTGGGAGGGGCTTAGACGCTAATTATGGATGCAGCTGAGAAGATCGATGTAATGCATGAAGAAGTAGTGCTCGCCTGAGAAAGGTCCATTTGCTCCTAAAATCATTTACTCATCTGTACTACTAATTCATAATCTCTGTGAGGGAGTACGTGCATATGGCATAATATGCACATGACATATAAACATGAATATAAACACGTAAAAGACGTTTTGTCACAAAAATGATGCATTTTTCTCTTTTTGACTTCTAACAACTTGGAACAGGGTGGCCATATGGCCAAACTCCTCCAGCCTTTGCCTTATCTGGCAGCCTTATGAACCGGTGCACCTGCTTGGCGCACAAAGGTTTCTGGCAGATTTAGGACTCTCCCGTGCGCTGCAGTAATGTCCGATTACATGAGTCGACCAGGCCACCAGACTTAAGATAAAGTCTGGTCCAGTCATTTTGAGTTCGCTTCTGCAAGTAACATTGAAATTCCGATCTTCATCTGTGTGAATTTCTTACGGCACACCATGTTCACAGAATTTTCCAATCGGTAGCGCAAAACCGACCGTAAAAGCCTCCTGGTGGGGATCGCTATCACTGCTGGCCACTTCATGAAATAATCTAACATCACTAGTATGTATCTACCTATTAATATTGCTACTAATTAGTGCCACCATGTTGAGTGACTGGGATGGCCCAAGTCTGGGTCCCGTCTGAAGCTGATGAAGTGCCTTTTGCGTCAAATTGTTCACATTTCATTTCCATACCTACTTCACCATCCAAAACTGTCCTTTCCACCCACAATCTTGTTCTTATCATTGTTTAACGATTTGCATCCTCTATGCTTGCAGATAATCGGGGTGGTCAGTGTGTTCTTCATCTGCGTCTCCATCCTCTCCTTCTGCCTGAAGACCCATCCGGACATGCGGGTCCCAGTCATCAGAAACATCACTGTGAATACCACCGAAAATAACACGTGGGGCTGGACTTTGGACAAGCACATGACCAACGCACACATCGCCTTTTTTTACATCGAGTGCCTCTGCAACGCCTGGTTCACCTTCGAGTTCATAGTGCGTTTCGTCGCGTGCCCGAACAAGTGCGCTTTTATCAAGTCCTCGGTGAACATTATAGACTACGTGGCCACGCTATCTTTTTACATAGATCTCATATTGGCCAAATTCGCCAAACATTTAGAAAACGCGGACATTCTCGAGTTTTTCAGTATAATTAGGATAATGAGGTTGTTTAAATTGACGAGGCATTCGTCCGGATTGAAAATTTTGATACAGACATTTAGGGCGTCTGCGAAAGAACTCACTTTATTAGTGTTTTTCCTCGTTTTGGGAATTGTGATTTTTGCATCGCTGGTTTATTATGCAGAAAGGATACAAGCGAACCCGCATAATGATTTTAACAGCATACCGCTGGGGTTATGGTGGGCACTCGTCACTATGACGACTGTGGGCTATGGGGACATGGTGCCCAAAACGTACGTAGGCATGTTCGTGGGCGCCCTGTGCGCGTTGGCCGGTGTGCTCACGATAGCCCTCCCGGTGCCAGTCATTGTCTCCAACTTCGCTATGTACTATTCCCATACCCAGGCGAGGGCGAAGCTCCCCAAGAAGAGGAGGAGAGTGCTGCCCGTAGAGCAGCCCAGGGCGCCCAGGTTGCCCGGTCCTTGCGGTGGGGGGAGTGGGGCGGGTCCCCCTGCGCAGGGAGGGTGCCCCCAGACGCAGGCCATCACTGCTGCGCAGAGCAGGCGCATGAACGCCGTCGGCAAGTCAGGACATCCTAAGGAAGCTGGTCCTCCTAAGATGGGTAAGTCCTCCTGAATTCACCCCAGATTCATGTCAGCATGCTGCCTCTAAGTAAAACATAAACTGTTTGAAATAAATACTAAAATGGATAAACCACAATTTCCCCTGAGCCAAACTCGAGAAACGTGATTCCAAAAGGGCTACTAATGCCTCATTCATTCTTGTTCTGATAACATGGTGCCATAACCCAACCAAAGCTACTGGTACTGTAAGTAAATGCAAGAACGTTAACTTCTTGATTGTACCTACATCTCAGGGTTCATTCCGCTTTTAGCAACCAATACCTTATTGCTAGTTTTGAAATCGTAGGCCTTTCGTACCGTAAATGAGTCGAGTAAAGTTTTGATTTTGGATTTCATTGGGTTAGTAGTCTTCGAATTGTGCAAAGGGCTATAGTACTGTAGTTCATTTATGATACGTTGGCAGCCCCAATTACTTGCCATAGTCGGCATGTCCTCTCCCCTCTACATGACCATCTAGCAGTGGCAATGACGCCCAAAATCTTCACTGTGTTTGATGCATCTTGTTGGAAATGGTCCTGACAAGAGTAGAATTCTGAGCAGTAGCGGAGTCACTATAGTAAGCAACTGTAGCCAGCACATTACAGACACATGTCTGCCCATGTCTACCAGCCTTGCTTCGTCCCCTCGCTTATGGTTAACTGATTCCGGTGATACACGCAATGTCGGCATAACTATGGGGAAGTAGTGACTCATGCGAAGTTGGAGATGAATGACAGATCTGATTGCGGATGATAGGGTTTTTTGTTTGCCTGTTAGATATTAGTATTGAAGGTGATAAGGTTAAGGTAAGAAAGCACTCGAGAACCCAGACGAAGAGCCTTAAAGATCTGTACAGAAGTGAACAGCGTCAAATGTCACAGAAATGAAACTGGAGATTATGCTCTTGGGGGTATTGAATACTCTATTCCAAGTGGAGCCTCATTGGCGAGAGCTATCGTTTGGATAATGGAAGAAGGAAAAGGAAGCTCCACTCTGCGTCGTAAGACGTGCCCAAAAGCTCCCCTCCTTTTAAATTAATCCTCCCCATTTGGTTCAACCGCTAGCGTCACCTCTGGGAATATCCTCGATACTAATAAGGGCCAAGGGGTTTGCCTTATGTGTTTGGATTTAGGCCACCACCATGGAAGAAAGGAAAGGCAGTTAGCAAAGGCTACGCGAGTAACGCAATCTGGGCGCGTATCGTTTGTCACTAGTAAGTTTACCAGGTGCTCGCTAAGTGGAGTCCGGCTTTATGGTTCGCAGTTCTCGGCATTCGCGGTTCGCGAATATTCGGGAAATAAAGCCTGCTCCCCCCAGACGGCGTCCGGCGCCTGGCCAATGCCGCCATCCCCCAACCCCCCAGAGATGGGTCATCTATGGATTATGGATATTCATTTAGCGCTAAGACCTGGCGCGATCTGTGGATGTAAAGGCAAACTCCCTGGCCCTTATTTATTGAAAAGGAGGGGCGCTTTTGGGCCTTACAACGCGGAGTGGAGCTTCCTTTTCCTTCTTCCATGGGCCACAACCTACTCCTCTGAATTCAAAGGGTTAAACTCACCAATGACAACTTTATACGGCTTCTTCATTAACCTAAAAATTGTGCAAATGTGTCAAGAATGAATGGTCAGCTCAAATGTGGTCAATGTACCACATTCTGGTTCTGCCTAGGCTAGCGTGGAGCTCATTGTTCGGGAAGGTACGACCAAGTGCTACTTTATGGCAGCTGTAGGCGCTCTCAAGAAAGGGTAAGAATCTTCAGGAAAGATTTCGCCAACTTATTGGTGAGTATTTTATCAATACTTGTACAAACTAAAGACCGAACTAAAGAATTCGTCGGTTATCAATTTCCCTATAAAAAGTTGGCGACCAAAATCTGATTCAAGTTCAACTGAACAACGAGAAAATCCCAACATTCTTCATTGAACTTTTCAGACATTTCCTAACTCTACTTTGCCATAAACGAAGTTTCAGATAACTTATCAGAAGGTAGATTTCCTTGAACCCCACTTAAAGGTTTTAAAGGAAAGTGTTATCCATTGGTACCTTTTTATCCCGGCACGTCGAACCAATGCCTTCATGGCCTTTTCTTCAGCAGTCGTTTCTTGAGTGTTAATCACCTCACAGAAAAAATGAACAAGTTCTGTAGGCCTTGAACGATACATTCAACGTCTATAGGAATCATTGATTTCATCGAGCTCATAGGCGCTGGTTGATGTTGCTGTTTCGTCTACGAAAATGGTAACATTTATGTTCAAGCTATCAATGATGCAGGAAAGGTCGTTCCATAAAGTACCCACTTCTTGATCTCCAAAATGCTGATTACTCCGCGATTTCTGTGTGCCTGAATAACTTTCATTTGTGCAATTTAGACTGCTAAACCTAAAAGCAGATTTGGTACCTGATAGCGTAGCTGAGTGTTTCCTTTAGTACATATTAAATTAACGTTAAAACTATTATGTCTCATCCTTGGTAATGCCGTTAGCAATGCAAACAGTATACCTAACGTGTATGCTGTCCTCTATGTTGATTTGAAGGATATTGAACAGCTTGGAGACAGGGATGGGTTATGATCATGCACTAACATCACGTTTCTCAGGTTTGTCTCACGGCTCACTTTAAAATTAAAAAACATAAACTAACCAATCTAACCACAAACTGCTTTAAAACTTCCACCGCGAAACCTGTTGTACATAGCTTGTGGCAAAAGTGTTCTTTTCAGTCGTGTTGTTTTTGCATATGTCGCTTCCACGTAAGCCCTTGAATCAACTCACCTCTATTTGTTTCACGTTAAAAAAAAAACACGACGCTTTTTTGCTCATTAAATTCGATTTTTAGTTCGAAGTTACACGAATATAAACGGCCCGGTCTAGCTTGAAGGACCTTAGTTTGTCTTTCATGTTAAACATCATTCAAGTATAGCCCTGGTCATACGGATCAATCATCAACTACCACGCAACGTCTATGTTTTACCGTAGTAGATTGTTCTTTAGAGGTGCATAATTTGCTTCTAATCGGGAGAAATTAAAAAAGAAAAAAAGAAAAGAGAATATCATAAATGTAACTTTTACTGCGGGCAGTTTCTGATTCTAAAAGCTGTGGAACGATCATTGTTTTATGGACGTTAAAAAGAAAATTGCTATATGCAATGCGTTGTAGGCACTTTAGTCCAGGGAGCCTCAGAAAGGATGACATCCCCTCGAACACTGTTCGATGCAAAGCGTTGGTGAAGAATTTTTCTCGACGGGTTTATGTTTTTTTTGGGGTGCTGAACACGAATCCGAAGTTTCCCAACAAAATTTCTGGGACGGTCTCCGTCAAAATCGCAAAAACCTCGAAATTTTGGAACTTTTTTTTTTTGTTTTTTTACGGATAACTTTGAAAGGTTGCGTTATAGGTGAAAATTTTCTATATAGTAAATTAAAGCGCACCTCAGGAAAAGCCCGTAAAATGCCTCCCCAAGATCAGATTCGCAGGTCGTGAAACATCTAAAAAGACACCAAACACGGGTTTGCCCCACCACAGTGATCACATTTCACCGTATCAGCTGCTACGGCGGCCACTGCAATCCGATAACTGGGATGATCAACTGATGTAGAATTTCATGATGTACCTACAACTTTTTTTTTTTTTTTTTTTTTTTTTTTTTAGGTCTAGGTAACCTAACCATTTCTTCCATGTTATAAGTACCATTTCAATGTTATAACTGCAGGAAGATCACTTTGAAAATGTTGCGATATGTTGAGATTAAATTTTAATCTACTTTAAAAAGTCTATTGGAGGTCTCTTCGAAAAACCGCATACTTTATGTATGACATACATAAAATTTACCACATTGTGGTATTATCAAAAAGCCTAAAAAAAAAAGTGCTATAAAATTGGGGTTTTAAGGCTACCACGCCGTTTCCAGACGTTTTTCATAATCGCAAATCTGGATCCTTACTCCCAGCAGAGGTCCTATCAGCATATTAAAAAATGCCTACTACCTCAATTAATACTCTTGGTCGACCTTTTTTGTGTACAAGCAGCCGCTCGCGTTTCCGAACATTTATTCATTTTTAAAGTTACGTTTGACCAAAAGTAACATTATTTGTGCTCTCTTAACGCATAATTAGTTAGTCTACAACTTCCACTGAATGAGTTTTTGCGTGGGAGTTACCATTTCCGAGCAGCAGACATTCAAACTTGAAGTTATCTTGATTTTTCGCAAAGTTGGAAAAAATCGACATTTTTTGACGGCCCGTCGCGACTTTACGGCTGTATCAATTGTAACTTTAAGGTAGCTCATTCGACGCAGAATTGTGTGCCCTTTAATTTACTATATAGAACATTTTCACCTATAACGCAATATCACAAAGTTATCGTGAAAAAAAAAAAAAGGCCAAAATGTCGAGGAGAATTTTGACGGTGAGCGTCCCAGAAATTTTGTTGGGAAAGCTTCGCATTCGTGTTCAGTAGCCCAAAAATGTACGACCGTTGACAAAAATTCTTCACTACGCTTTGCATCGAAAAGTCTCCTGGTGACTGGATTACTGGTAGGTATTTCCAAGCACTTCAGTGTTTTTGGGTCATGTGATGATGGGCTTTGGGTAAAATTTTTTTAACAATTTCAGATTTAGTGCTCTAGAATAAAATTGACTCCTCATCCTCGGGCTGGAGCTTTAATATAGTAGATGGTGGTCTTAAATAGCTGATTGATTTGTCCGTGTGTGGCCTAGGCTAGTTGTGTTTTCATTCTTGAGGAAATCATCTAGCCTTTGAACTCCTTAGAAACTTCATAGAATTTTCTTTTATATGTTGTGGTAAACTGACTTAGCGACGTAATTGTGTACGTTTTTGTGGTTTCTTTACATGTGACTTGTTCCTTTTCTTCACATGTTTCCTACTTTTCCTTTTTCATTAGAGCGGACGTGCGATTGAATGACGTAAAAGTGCTTGTCAAGTGTTCCGTTTTGTGTGTTTTTTCTGTTTGCAGAAACTGAAAAAGGGAATTCAAACGTTAGAGGGAACGGAGCTGTGGGCAGTGAAGAGCCCAAATAAGCCTGTGAGAAAATTTGCGCTTAGTTATTGGATATTTGAATTCTCCCCTCCTCCCTCACCTTGTTAACCACCTCAACTCGTATGGGGGACACAACGTCAGTGTGATTTGAATGAATGGAACTGTTATTGGTACAAGGAGAACAAATAAGAGATAAACTAGTGCTTGGAGTGTTTACCACGCACGGCATACATTGTGCACTTAAAGTGCAATTCATTCACTCAATTTTAGTGTTAAAATTAGTACCGCCATACTTAACCTGTAACGATACTTGACTGCGTTTGGTTGAATGAGGGTCGATGGGCAATTTGGGGGGTTAATAGGCCTGTAACAGGCAACAGTTGTGGCTCACTTTTCACGTTAAGGCCACTATAAAACGTTGAATAACTCCAGAGTATCCTCTGCAACCAAAGTTTCTAACACCATTTTTAGAGTTTGTCAACAATTTACAAACTCTAAAATAATTATTATGAACATTTCCAAATTTCACAGTTTTCATTTAGGCGTCCTGATACGAGCGAATCATTTCCAACCACTCAAAATTACCTGATTTCACGTGGGTGGTATCCAGGTGCCATCCCCTCCCTTGCTAGTTGTGTCTCCCCTTTCCGCTCCCTTCCATCATGCTTACACATGCATGCAGTCGGTTCGGTTTAGGAAGGTTAGGCAGACTGAGTCGGCATACGTCAAAAATTACCCCAAGCCCGTGCACCGTTGTCGTTAATTTAGCCCAATAGAGAAAAAAAAAAAAAAGTCGAGCAACGAACGGAGGCAGGTATTTTATTAGGGTTAGCTTTGCATGACCAGACGCGAATCGCACGTGTTGCATGTGACCTGGCTAGTATTTTTGTATCGATTTTGTAGTTTGTAACTGTATGTAGGTGCTTGCTTCAGCCAAACTAACCACTTACGTTGTCAGATTTAAGCAGCTTAAGATGCAAATCTAGGACTTAATATTTAATATGGACTTTGGTAAGTAGCGTTATTTGTTATCGGGGTACAATATAATACTCAATTTTCATGATTATAGTACTTAGTAAAGAGTTTAAACGAGCGCATTATGATTTTGCTCCATGATATCATATTATGTTCTAAGGGAAGAGCTCTCAGAATAATAATTATTTATCTTGGTCTAATAAAATTACTGTAGCTAACTCTTCAAACTCAGTAATTTAAATTTAGCATCACTTGGCGTCGCATTTTGTAAATTAACCTGGGGGGCACGAGGGCGTCGCCCCTTCTACATGGCGGTGTCGGCGGATCGAGTGACCCCCTTGGGTTTGTCGTCCGGGATGTCAATCCACACAAATAGAAAATCGTTTGTTTAAAAGCGCATTTTTGTCGGAATTTCAGAGCCGATTAGGGAGTCTTGCTTTTCCCAGTAATGGGCTCCTTGAAAAAGTCGGAATTTCGAATTTCTGATAACTTATTCGGATTCAACATACATTAAACCCCCCCATGTACCAATTTTCGGTTCGGAAATTTGTATAGTTACCTGCAGAGTTTGAACTGAAAGGGGAATCACATCACGCATCGAGCCGCCAGTACGCAGTGATGTTTTTACTAAACATGCTCCACGCAGCAACCCTGTTCACATTTCACGTCTCCAAGAACTATGCGGATCGCTAAGTGAAGCCTTCTGTTGACTGACAAGAATTTAAGGTCTTTGACTAATGATTTTACTTTTGATGACACCGAAAACGGCCGGACGCGTTGCAAGGTTGGCTAACTTGACTCGACGGTGGGTGTAGGTCTTAGAACTATATCGATATGGTGTAGGTACACCGGCCGGGTTCCCCCCTCCGCCATGCAGCAGTGCTGGAGGAGATCCAGCCCGTGGGACGTCGTCAATGTGGGGGCGCTGACCAGGTGTCGCTTTTTCGAACTAAGCTGGGCGTAAAAAATAAAGATGAAAAAACGTCTGCTGAGGGCATTCGTCGATCTGATTGGCCTGGGATGGTGCAATCAGCCAATCAGATCACCGAACGCACTCTACAGACATGTTTTTTACGCCTTGTGAACCCAGCTTCAGGCATTTTTGGGTCTGCGATTTAAATAAATGGATTCTACGTCCACAAACACTTCAAAAATGACACCTAACTCACCCCTTCAAAACCCCGTAACCCCATAGAGCCCCACGGGGTTGGGCGATCAGGCTGAAAACCTTGTGGGTACAATTAGATGGTAAACCAAGTATTTTGTCAAAATTTCAGATTAAAAAAAAAAAAAAAAAAGCCGTTGCCTCAAACTAGCTCTGACGGCGTACCTACAGCGAACGGACATTAAATGTTTTCGACCTTCGACGCAAATACATAGATAGATGTATTATTCCAAGAATAATAAACCAAAATGACAAATCGCCGGTCAGTTGCCCATGCCTAAGTATAATGACCGGGATGATAACAGAGACAGGAGGCGATTCCGTTTAAGTCCACGAACATGCCCTTTTTATCGCTTTGGAGGGGGAAATGCATAATGCGCTCCATGTGGGGCCGCTTCACCCTCGTAGACTCTCACCGGCAAGTCCTGGATCACCTTTCAGTATTACTTCAGGGTACGGGAATCCCCAATACGTCTCCCCCGGTTGCACAATAATAATTAATATTGCTATCCATTCCTCAATAATTTTCAACAATAATATTTATTCTTGTTTAGGTACTTTACAACAGGAACATGGCCAACGGACCCACACAACTAGTTTTATTTAAATCGCAGAACCCAAAACGCTTAATTTGAAAAGGCGACACTGGATCAGTGAATCCAGACAATGTTTTAATTTAAATAGCTGGGCCACTCAGCGGGCCCACATTGACGACCCAGGGGCTGGATGCTCCTCCAGCACTGCTGTACGGTGGAGTGGGGAACCCAGTGTACGAGTGCTAACTTGCATCTCTGAACAATAAAAAAAGGACAACAATTTGAACTTCACATCCCGCTCTAAGACCTCGGAGTTCAAGTAATATTTGAAAAATATTACTATATCTTTCGTGTAAAGGCTCTATAAATAATGGAGACGGGTTTCGTGCGATGTTGACCCGTTTTTCGTAGGTACATTTGAAGAATGACCTTTCCAAGAAAAATTAAAAAGAAATCGCTCAAGGAGCTCTTTGCAGGACATGACCTGGGCTAAACTGACTCCCTAAAAACGGCGGAGCCCACGCGTCTTGCCTTTGCAAGCCAATCCGTGGATACCCTGGTCTGCCACAGAGAATCTGGATGGTTCCCGTGGAAAAACGTCGACCAGGTCCCCAGTCACCAACTCCTCCGGCAAAGGAAATTCAGGATGTTAGTTTGACGTTTCATTTTCAATTCATCCCAAAGGGTCCTGTTACATCCTCCAGCTCAACATTAGCGCTTTCGAATCCCCGCCACACAACGCAATAACGCGGATTCGAAGGCGCACGTAAATACACAAAGAATACCAGATTCGAAAGTAACTATTAACTGTCGTAGTTACGTCCATAGTTAGATTGGCAAGATGGGGGATCTAATGCCATCCGTTTAATTTATGAGGAATTTCTGTTGGAAAAAAATCTTAGTTATAAGCACACGGATGTAATAATCTCCGTCTTCTGCATTCTACGACAAGCAAACCCTTATTTAGCTCTCCGTGAAAACCCCTTTTTTCCCCCAGATTTATGTAAGTTATGAAAATCTCTCACTGAAGTGGAACGAAAGCTTAAGAATTTAGGGCTTGCGAGCGCGCGCCGTGCCAAGCAATTTCACCCCCAGGCGCCTCTCTACGCGTGTTTTGGGATATTAGCATAAACGACAGAAAAAGAACCGGGGGGGGGGGGGGGGTGTTCTTGCTCGGAAAATGCAAGATGGCTGACGGTGTCGGTAAGAGGAAGGGTGAGAGGGGGTATTCCTAAGAAATGTAAGAGGTTGTTGCGAGGCAAATGCTTTTCTCCTGTCCTTTAAGGGGGTTCGATTCTATAAAACAAACTTCCCTTCGCGATGCGGCACATCCAAAAGCGCACTTTGTGCTTAAAACATTTTCCCTCCCCAAAATCTATTCCGCCGACGGATTCACTCCGCAAAATCGGCAGTAGAGGAATTTGCGTCTCTAAGTCAAATGTGTAGCTTGGCTTTTTGGTTTGTAATTGTTATTAGATTATTGTATCAACACTTAACTTCGTTATTCACGCATTTGATAAGATCTGCTGTTAATTTCTGTAACGAACCGGTTTTGAGGGGTCAAACACTTATTGAGGGAACAAAAACGTGTTTTTAGGGGACATAATCCGGTTACGGGGGAGCAGAAACCAGTTTTGAGGAAACAGACTCTTAATTGACGGAGCACAAACCGGTTTTGAGGGGTCGGACACTAGTTTGAGAGAGTAGAAACTGGTTTTCAGGGGACAGACTCTTAATTGACGGCGCAGAAACGTTTTGAGGTGTCAGACACTAATTTGAGAGAGCAGAAGCTGGTTTTGAGGGGACACTCTTAACTAGGGGGCCAACCCCTGCTGGCTACGCCAGCCAACCCCCGACCGTATCCCTCCTTGCCTCAGACCCAAACAAATCGTTTTTCCATTTTGTGCAATTTTTTCTCCACTTTTTGAGCTTAGATGCGCCACGTGGAGAAACTTGTTGGTGGTTTCATATTTTTCTCGTCATCTACTCACCAAAACGGATTGATGGTAATTTTTTCAAATTTTGTAGAAAAATTTATTTTCCCGTTTTTTCCAGTTGAGGAGCTCTGATACGCCACATGGAGCTACTTTTTGGTGGTTTCAGACTCTTTTTTCGTACAATGTTCGCCAAGACGAATTTTTTAAGACCAATTTCAGATTTTTCCGGCATCTGGTAGTGCCATAGATTCTAGATAAAGATGACCTAGAATAAAGATGACCAAAATCGTGTCACCCTCCTCCTCGGGCTGCGGCTTTAATATAGTAGATTGAAGGAGCAGACACCGGTTTTGAGGTGTCAGACACTAATTTGAGAGAGCAGAAGCTGGTTTTGAGGGGACAGACTCTTATTTGACGGAGCAGAAACCAGTTTTAAGGTGTCAGACACTAATGTGAGAAAGCAGAAACCAGTTTTGAGGGGACAGACTCTTAATTAACGGAGGAGTAACCAGATTTGAGGTGTCAAGACACTAATTTCAGACACCAGAAACCAGTTTTTTGGGGGCAGACTCTTATTTGACGGAGCAGAAACCGGTGTAGGCTCTTGAATACGTCCGTGTTACTTTCCAATATTTCCCTTCACTGAACAGTGGCTTACGAATGCCAGGCCGCAACAACCACCCCTCATGGCCACGAGCGGGGGTTGGCTGGTGTAGCCAGTTGGGAGTGTCCCCTTAGTTAATTGATCATCTTAATTCTCGGGTAGATACTTATAGTTCTCGGAAAATTTTGAAGAAAAAAAAAAAAATACAGGAACGAGCGGGGGTCAGCTGGCGTAACCAGTAGGGGATGGATCCCTAGTTTACTACAGCCGCAACACAAGGAGGCGAGTGCCCCAAATATGGCCATTTTAATCTTAGGTAATTAGGCTGTCGGAAAATTTTGAAAAAAAAAAGAAAGACGTACGGGGGTTGGCTGCTGGCTGGCGTAGCCAGTAGTCAATGACTACTGAGTCTTTGGCTGAGGCCAACGAAGGGGAAGGGAATCAATTCGGGCCTCATACTGTCGAACCTATTCGGACAGACTCTTTTTTGACGGAGCAGAAACCAGTTTTGAGGTGACAGACTCTTGTTTGACGGAGCAGAAACCGTTTTTGAATGGGCATAATCCGGTTTCGAGAGGCCAGACGCTTATTTGAGGGAGCAGAAACCGGTTTAGTTGAAGTATACACTAGTTTTAATAGTCCTGAAGCCAGATCAATTGATTTCAAATTATGCTGTATAGGTACCTACTTAATTCCTCCATCCTCCTCAAAAACAATGTCTTAGATGGCAGTTCCAATCTCATTGAGATAGTGACCTAATGTCTTAGATCTTGTTCCGAAGTGGTTGTTTGCCAAATGTGCCGCGGTCCAGTCTAAAATCTGACCACAAAGTGCTTAGTAGCTCGAAACTGGTCCCCACGCTAGATTTGTTTGTATCCACAAACAATTTATACCATCAGCAGAGGAGCCATCATTCTCCCTAATCTCTACGTTCATAACAGTTCATCGCCAACCTTGTGGCTATCTGAAATGTTTATTCGCCTACCGTTATATCCTTAGGTATGAAAAATGCATCACTTTATACGTCATAACCACGTCAAAATCGGTATAAAATAGTTTTACAATAATTTTAAGAGAAAATAAGAAAATTATTTTCTTCCTTTTAATAATCATTCATTCTTTTCATGTGCTTCAGCTAGTTTGACCAAAAAAGGCTGGCGTTTTCATGTAAGGGGTTTGACAAAAGGGTGCAAAGTGTCGTTCGAGTTCTAGTGCTCAGAAGAGTATAGGTAGGGAATCGAACGAATCGGGGCGGCAGAGGGGTGGGGGGAGACCGACACAGCAGATAACAGGATTGAGAGTTCCTTGCTGAGGTTCCCTTCGCCCTGAATCAGCCTGGGGTTATCCTCTTCCCCTTTAACCCGAGGTTTCCCAAACCCCCATCCGTACCCCCGAGTAACAATACCCTTTTTGAATGAAAACCCCTTTGTCTGTCGGCATTATCTACTCGTATTATCCAATTTGCTCTACGAGTCCACCCTTCCGGAGGTTTTGGAAACGATTAATGGCATTTTCCCTTTGTACACATCAATCTCGGCTGTAAGCAGGTCACCTCCCGAAATGTCACGAGGTCGAGCGTTGCAAGTTGCTCGCCGTAACTAGACGGACACCCTAGGGGGTTCACCACAGTGGAGGTGGGGTTCCCATTTGAAAAAACTGACATTTGTGCAATTAGATACGTTTGTAATACCAAAAAAAAAGCAGTAAGAAAAGCAAAATCTCGGTTAGACTGCTGCCACCAATTGAACGTGTCTACGTAGCTGTTTGGCTTAGATGTAGGCTGCTAGCTGTAAGAAAAGCGGCTTTGGTTTCTCCCGCGCCTGCCGTCTTCAAAGTCTCACTCGGCGATTCCTATGTTTCAGTCGGCATGACGATGACGTTGAACCCAAACGGCGTCGGAGTGAAGGCCGAGTCCCTGAAACCTGAAGCTGGATCCTCAGGCCAGGCGTGAATCTCCCAGTGGCGCTAAAGCCATACTAAGCTACGATCCTCGCTACATAGAAAGAAGAATCTGCTAGTAATGCCGAGCCGAGCCGCCACCGCAGGAACGGACGCAGCAAACTCCACTAGGATCTAAGCAATCAGTTCATTATGTACCTAGTGTAAGTGTACATGAGTTGCAGGAGTTGTGGCAATGGCGGTACACCAACCTAGCACCAGTTGGGTAGACATCTTTGCCAGCTGGGAACCAAAAATGGTTTCATGATCTAAGAAATCCCCAAGCTCTTACAACCAAGCAGCGCCTGGCTCCTGGTGTTCACAGCCAAGCTTAATTCAAGGGATGCTTGAATGCCTGATCAGGTTTATCTTTAGGTATTGTGCACAGGGCTGAAATGCGACCTGGCGGTGAAGCGGGCGTTACTGCAGACTCCGTTAAATGTTGCCTTCACAACAACAAAGAGATTTCACATTATGAAGGAGCTTCTACTTTTCCTTACGAGCTTATTGTTCTAGCGCATTCTCTGGCTTTACCTACTTAATCTTTGAAAAGCTGACATTAGAGTTTGTAAATGACGTTGGGAGTTTGGCAAATGGCACCTCCAACTGCGGGGGAATTGGGAACGTAAATGTTTCTTCTCTGCACCTCACGATTTCATTCATTTTACAATGGCTGGTTTGACAGGAGCAGAGTATTGCTGGGGAGATATATTTACATACTTGTCGCAGCTTACAGCAAGTTTCACTTTTTTCCTACGCTGTTGTTCTCTAGATTTCGACGAAAATTCTAAAACTGACGATTTACGATGAAAATGAACCAACAGATGGCATGGAACCCCCACTCAACCTCTTTCTTTTCATTTTTTTAAAATAATTTACTTCCATGGCAAAATCGAAAAGCTCCACTCTCAAGTTTAAAATAGCGAAAATGACTTGACTGCCTGTCGGAACGACCCCGCCAATTTACTCACATTCGCCCTTGGCATGGCAGTCGAAATGCGCAATCCCTATTGGAGGTGAGGATTATGAGCCTATTAGCGGGTTGGTGTCACTTTCCTCAACTCAAAAAGCGACGATATCTTGTATCAGCCAAATCTCATTGTTACCATCAAATGTTATTGCAAACCACAGGGTCTGTAAAATAGGATTTTGTTTCTTCTTCGTCACTCTGAGGGCATATCGAGTCTGTTGGTGCATGGCAAGTAGATAACCACCTAGAGTAACATTTGGGACAAAAGCGGTTTGTTAAATAACATACGTTTTGTTTATCTTCTGTGCAGTACTTTCTCATTGTGAGACTGAATTTTCTTTGTTTTAATTTCCTTGTTTTCTTATTTTGTTTCTTGGTCATGGACGTGGCGTTTCCTCAGTTACTTTGCTTCAAAATTTCAAAGGACCAAAATCCCAATTTTATCCCAATGTGGTTTTTAAAAAACCTTAACATGACACATTGTGTTGTGCATATTCATAGCGTTCCAACAAACTCTTTCTGCTTTTGAATTGCTGATTATTTCTATAAAACACATTGTGGCTCTTGATGAGATTAATACCCCCTCCAGAAACTTAATCTGATACAGTTGAACTAAATCTTGCGTTCACTATTTATCTCTAGGACTATTTTATAGTTTTAAGAACCTATTTCTGATACTTTCACTGCCATAAGAAAACTTGAATAAATTGAATATTCAGAGAGTAATTAACTAAACTCGTGTTGCTACTTATTAACTTATACATTTTTTCACGATTTAAGAACCAAGTTCAAAACAAATTCTATGATAAAAATCTTAATATTATGATTAGTTCATTCTCTGTAAGGTAGGTGCACCAATAAGGCCACCTTAAGATTTGAGGCCCCTATACAACCTAAAGTACAGGGCTACTGTAAAATACTTATTGAGGGCTATGGCCTTATTTGGTGCACCTACCTTATATGCGAAATATCATTCAATGGTTGATCGAAAAATTACACGTTAACATTTTGATTGTTAAGGCAGACAGTAACACGATTGAGATTGCGTCTTATGGTGTCTGGTCAACCCACGTTGACACTCAGAGGCAAACGTAATGCCATGTTCGAATGATCAAAAGTAAATCGAGGTCAACCTTATCAGTGATAATTATCACGATACTCACAAATCATCATCCTATTAGCTAAATAACAATTTGCAATAATTTGATATATTTTGGTGGACAAATTCACAAGATTGAAGTTGCTGAGGAAAAAGGATTGGAGTTGATGAGCAAACAGACATTAAGTTCAAATAGAGAGAATAAACTATGGCTGTAAACCTGACTGTTCATTCTTATTTATCGATCTCAATTCTCTGTACAGATCATTTCATCTGAAACGTTTGAATGTGTACGTATAGCTAATGGAAGGCTTTTTGTCGAACTACGTCATCAACCATTCTGCCTTCCCTCCGAATACCATTGGTACATTCGTAAGCCCTGGTTCATTTTCTCTATTGCTGCGGTGGCAGTGTTGACAGCGGTGACGAAATAGCGAGGATTAACAGGACCCAAGATATTCAGGTCAAAAAACGAAATAGTTATTTAAAAAAAAAATAGATAAAATAAAAACAAAATATGAAGACAACAAAAATTAGCTAGTTATAAAACTAATTAACTTCTTTACGACCAGTGAAACAATGTTCTAAACACATTTTTTGAATATAGCATATTATTTATAAAAGAAAATTCCTATCGGCTAGTCTGAACTAATGTAAAATATGGCACTTTAGGCTGAAAAGTATATGGCACGTTAGTCCTTCCCCATTGAAACTGTATGTAGGAATAAAATCATTCATTATTTCACCGCTCTCTGAAAAAATTTATATAAGCAAAAACTATATATACATTCATATTTATACGATATCGTAAGTTACAGTAATATTATTGTATAAAAAATTATTTAAACAAAATGATGGTACGAATCTAGTGTTTTAACATCTAAAGTGATTAAAGGACGTTATTAATGAGCAAATTTTTGGTTTTTTCATGAAACTGGGTTCGAAAATAGTAAATGAGCTGCTTTTTTCAGTAAACTCGAATTATGTGATGTAGCAGGTTAGAAATTATATCATGCTAAAGCTTCAAGTTTTGAACGGAAGAAAAAATGTCGTTTCGCTAGTTTATTCATTTGTGATATGAAAAGAAAAAATTTTATGGCGCAAAAATGTGTGATTAATTTTATTGTAAACACTTTCATGTGGTCCAATCGAGAACAATTCTAAGAGGAGTTTGGTTTGAGCTTAATTTTTTTATTTTTTTTTTATTGACTACAAAATTTTTCCTTTTGACGTCGAAGGTTGTATTTTCGCCCGAGCAATCATTGATTATGAAGCTCATCAAAATTGATCAAGTATTGACGAATACTCAGTTACTTGAAGTGTCGATCTTTAAAAAAAAAATACAACCTTCTTCAGATAACGACACCCATCTGTAGAGCGTATACCGGTGGTACAGGATTTAGCAATAAATTCCCTATTCTAGCTGATATGTTCACACCTTTGAAAAATCCTGACGTATACGCAAACTCTAAAACAGGAATGTCTTTGGTAAATCCTGTCGGCTTTAACGATTTTTCTACCACACCTAATTACGGTACCTATGGCCTTATTGTTAATGTTCATTATGGATGTATGTTGAGTGGTTCATCATTATTTATTTTTATGCATACCTAAGCAAAAAACGATAGGTTCTCTGTTTAGATCTTACCATACGGGAAAATTAAGAAGAAGATATATTTTAAAGAACGTTAAATAGACAGCATTGTATAGTTTATGAAAATGATTAACGAACGTGTACAATAAAACCAGAGTAAGTTAATACGTGAGCTATATTCGTTGTTAATATTTGCTGTTCATTTAAACGACAATTTGAAAATATACTAATCAGAAGTGCAGAAGAAGTATGCATAACAACATCCAGCTTGGTGGAATACTATAATGGGTCTCATGCAAATGATTTCTTTTCACAACTTCATGGCGAGATTTACAAGAAACCTTCACACCAATGAGAACCTCATCAATTTTGTTATTTGTCGTGATTACCGGAATGTTCTATTGCAGTACACATTGTGAGTTATGGATTCTATCAAAAGCAGAGTAGCATGATAACATTGTAATTCCCGAGCGAAAAGTTTTCTGGTTGGATAAAATGCATTTCGTATGTAAAACCGTGATGAAAGAATAATGGTCTGTCACATTTTATATCCTTTGACATAATACATTTGTACTCAACCTATAGGTATTTATTCATTTTTATTTTTATGCTAGCTTTTACTAGAATTTTCATTTGATCCGATAGAAGTTTCAAATATTGAATCTAAATTGAATGTTTGCCCTCGTTCGTTTCAGGTTACCAACTTTTAACGCAATATTCAGCGTGATTTCATTATGGATCGACCATTATTTTTTAATCAAGTAAAAATGGGCTAAAAAGAAGTTATAAAAAATCGTATAAAATATTGAAAACTAAGCACTACTAAATGTTAAAAAAAGTAAAACAGATTCAGGTACATATCACCGATAGTTCGATTTTGAATGAAGAAGGTAAACAACCAGATGAAAACTTGCAGAAACTTTGATAATAAACTCACATAATTATATTTTTAATCACATCTATATTTTAATAGAAATCAAGTTTCCTATTCACTTCTAGGAGTTGAAGAAAAGTGTTGATTAATAACTTCCTTTTCAAAAAAACAAAAAAAAATATTGATGTGTACTGTAAGAAACAATTATACTTACCTGGTCTATAAACGAGAAAACTATCACACTACCAGTATTTTATGATGTTTGTAGCTTTTTTAATGCGATCTTTTAATAATATATGGGGAAAAAATAACAGATTGTGAAATTTATTTTCTTACATTAATCTTTTTCATAATAAGTATCAGGTTGGGTTGAAATTTTATCCAAAAAGGTGGGTGATCGGATTTTATCCTGAGAGACCAGAAAGGATGGAGTGAGAATGTTAGTGTGTAAATCTTGCTTGGTAACGTAATAATTTTTGAATTACTTCATTATTGTTCTATCATCTAAGGAATGTGATGATTAATATTAGAATACCTAACAAATGGATGACGCATCCGGGTAAAAAAATTGCTTATTCCATCTGTTTCCTACCACAAATCAAACCAAATATGATAACGATTTTTTTAAACGTATTTTTTGAGTGATTGTCGATAGAACACATATATTCCTGTTTACTCCTGCATCGCTAATCACGCACGTACCGCGTGTTTGGGGGGAATAATTTTTCACGACTGTCAATTTGTTAATTTGTGTACAGAAATAAAACTATTTCTCGTTGTGTAGGGAAGCCAGAGCAAGTCAGGCACAGTTTTCAATAAATGATAATAATTGCGTTGTTGTAATCAATAATTATTTATGTAAGCGGTGTGTAAACATTTCGGCTGTATAAGCCACATTTCAGATGAAAAAATAAATCAAGGACTTCGTGGAAACTAAATTTAAAACGAACAAGTTTGAATTTTGGAAATTGGATAGTACGAATCGAATAAAACTTCACACTATGTTCATTTCCTCCAATAAAATTGTTTATGAACTAGTTATTAATTACTAACGAAACCTAAATCGTAATTCAAAATTGCAAAAACTAAATCACGAATACCTACTGTCAGTAAATGATAGGTATTGCTTAAATGAAATCATTATTCGCCCACTTTTTATTTATCCGTCCATGTCTGTTAATTTTAATATACTATTTTAATAGTAGCATCTGCACCTGGCTGGTTCTGGCGTTTAGGTTTAATTATTGTTGATCATTTTAGGCCTACTAACTTCGTTGACGACAACCACTGCATAAATTAATGTTTTTGTACAAATTACGTTTTAAGGTTTACGATGTTTTTTACAAATTAATTTTAAGGGCTCCCAAAACTAAAAATCCTGTGTGTTATAGTCAGCTTGACCGGGTCCTTTTGTCCTAGTAGAGTCATTAAGGATAGAAGTTCTGTTTCCAGACGTGGAATAAAAACTGGAATTCCCGTTTATTTGCGTTTATAAATTAATAAACTGTCGGCATGTCCAATTGGCAATATTATGCAGTGAATAACTTTACTTGTTGTTGATAAATTAAATAAGTTGAAATAACGAAAAATGTGTTTTTTAATTTTTTTTAGTTATAAATCCCTATGCCACTGGCAGCTTTTCATCAACTACGCCATCAGAACATTCGTGTGAGAAGGATTTAGCGTATTTTAATTGGAAGGCGTTGATACTGTTAGATTCATTAAATGAATCTAACAGTATCAACGCCTTCCAATTAAAAATCAAATTTTGACGCTGTTAATTCATACAAAATTTGAACGCATTTAATGCTGTTATGAGAAAAATTTTCGTTTATGACTTTCTACATAGTCCACCCATTATAAGATCTGTTGATTGATTATAATTTCGTTTCTAGCATCAATCACAATAGTACACTTTCACGTGTGATGATAGCATAATCTGGAATCGCGTAGAGTTCGTGGACTGGGTCACAGAGAGAGATCGATGCAGATGATGATTCGAAGACGCTCGATCAAATGTGACAGTGAGAGTGTGGAGATAGCTTTAGGGTTAACGTGATTGAACGTTAAAGGATCTGATCTTTACACGATTGATTCACTGCCCCTTAATAGAGAGTTCCTAAAGAAACATCCGAGTTACGTCGACCGTTAATTTTTATCGCCGTAAGGGATTTGTCTAGGGAGAATCAAAGAAAAGCTAACTTCACATAAGACCGTAACAGAGATACGGTCTTATCAAAAGTCACGCTAAATTTAAAGTGCCGCTATTTACGTTCTATTGCTCGAAATTAACGGCGGTATCCTTAAGACCGTAAGTTTATTACCGTAACTTTACGGCAATTACGTTCGACGTTAGGCATAAGGACGTAAGTTATCACCGTTATTTCCGCGCATGCGCGAAATCTCGAGTTACGTCGACCGTAACTCATCACCGTTAGGCAAAAAGTGGCTTTAGGAACTCTCTATTAAGGCTTTTTCTTTTTTGCGTACCTGCCATGGCCATAAGTAGGCACGTTCTTGAGAGAGCTGAGTGATCAACTCATTCCAAAATCATGGTAGTTTGGGGCCCAATTCGCAAGCCAATATTTCCCAACTTTCGCACTTAACTGTTTAATGACTGGGCGCTGTAAACATAAAAACCAATACAGTTTGAATTACAGAATTTTGAAGAAATTGTTAAATTATCACTTATGGGGACTGACGCCACAGTGCGAGTGATATGTGTGTCGAAGTGTAGAGGAGAGTGCCCTGTATGAACAGGTGCCCAGCATCACGCCCGAGCGGCTGAACAGATTTTCATGAGGGTGGTCTCATTGTGATCAGCGAGTTCTGGGGGTGGTTATAGGCTATCAAAATCACCTCCGTCGTCGACGATTCGTCCGATCCCGAGAAGATGACGAATCGTCAACGAATTATCAAGTTACGAATTACTTAGTCACAGTTTTGGTTTCAATAAAGACGCCGGTAATATTTCGTAGTAACAGAAAGGTTGCGCTCTTTATTCAATTCAATTGATGGCTTGTTTGAATTCCAGGTGCTCCTTGAAATCGTTATTTGATGCTCTACAATATTAATTTCGAGCCAATTCATTCGCATTAGGCGATCATAAGTTACAAGGGTTGAAATGAACCTAAAACATGAGCGAGTCCTATTTTTCAGTCACGTTGGAAAAAATCACCCATTTTCGACGATCGATAGCGGTTAAACGGCTGAACCGATTCGAACTATATAGGGAGTGCAATCGACGTAAAATTTATGCTCTTTCATTTTAAAAAGCGTAAATGTTTCTGTGCGATGCGTCGTTTCCGAGTTATATGCGGAAAAGTGAAAAAAGTGCGAAAATTTCGAGGGTTTTAAGCCACCTTCAAAAGGACATTTCGGCTGGATTAGCCGGGTGGCTCTTCGCTCTTTATTCTGTTGAGGCCACGGGTTCGAATCGCGTTGAAGACCATGGTAATAAAAGTGCAGTTGGGTTAAGGTGATTCATTAATAAGCGCCCCGTCATGTCAGTCCCAAGAGGTCAAAAATCTTGACGTAAAACTCACTTTAACCTTTTACATTTTGTGTGCAAAAAGTGGATTTAACATCTCTAACAAACCACAAACAAACCCCCAAAGTTTCGTTTTGACCCGAATTTTTGCTAGGTCCAACCAGCAGTTTTTCATTCCCATCGAAATACAACCTTCCTAGTTCCGTGATTTCATGGCACCCGATTCGAAATGGAACGCTAGAACTGTTCCGGATTTGGAGGGTCGTGTCCTTATTTCCCAGACGAAACTAGTTTGAACTCAAACGGTAAAAACCCTGCTGATGACGTCTCTCTTGTTCTGAAAATTCCCCAAATCAAGTCCTCCCGGAAATTGATGGGACTCGCCGCCCTCCCAGTCGCACCTTCCCACCATTGTTTCTTCCCCGTCAAACCCCAAGACGGGAAAAAGTCCCGTAACGGGAATTCCTGGACAAGATACAATTACCTGGAGAGGGAAGAGGATCAGAAGATTGGTAGGGAAGACCGCGAAGAGTAAAACTAGGGTTAGTCTACGATCTTCTTTCCCTCTATAATGACGTCATTCTAAGTCTTATTGATACTGAAACTGAGCTATCACGGTTAGCTGTGTTTGTATGTAAAAGATTTTCGGATTTGGTTTTTCTAAAATTCTGCACTATTCACTTCTTGACCCAGTCAGTTGATGGGTGCTTCTTGATGACCCACAAAGCAGAGGCGTACCGTTGTTCTATCATACCGTGAAACAGGGTACGGATGCGGTCGTGTGGTGAGGGTAATATGGGTCAGACGCCGCGCGAGCCCGCAGTTTCGCTATGGCGAGCGGCGGATCCGCTGTGTTTCTAGTTTTGTTTGTTCATCTTCAGGGCGTCACTAGTTGGCCTTCGCCCGCCGCCCTCATCAGCCGCACTGCCAGAGGTAAGTTCAAGTTCAAGTTCGTCACAAACCCAAGTTCAGGCCTGACTTCGATTAGGATTATTTTTCATGAAGAGGTCGTAAATAACAAGTCTAGAGTTCGAGGCCTTGTGGACAATCAGGTAATATCTTGGTGCCATAAATTATTCCGCTCGCATTTTAATTAGAAAATTTAATTGAACACCACAACAAAAATATATAGCTGGCTAAAATGTACTTGTTCAAAGAACCCCCACAAGCCAGCGCCTTTGAAAGAAAGTAGGCAGCCAAAATGTAGGGCGGTTCAGAATTCTACTTCTTGCCTTCAAATACACGTCAGGACTTGATTTTACCTCAATTGCCTCCCTTTTTTTTTCAGTTTTGAATTTTTTCCCTATTCCGGTCAGCGAAGAGTGCACTGCAAGTGACGGACGAAGATCAGGTACGTGAGTCATTACGTACTCAAAAGTGCCTAAATTTAAAGCTCCATTCTCCTCTACGTTCGAAAAAAAAAATCAAATTTTGAATTTTTCAGTATTTTTCTACTCACGTGAATGGTCTGAGAATAAGCCATCGTCAGTATTCACTTCATTTATGGCACATACTGACATTTAATGAAACTTTAAAGATGAGCGAGATGAAATGGGGATTTCTTTTTTTTTTCATCATCGTGTACTTCCTCGTCGTCGTGATTCTCTAACCTTTTCAAATGCAGTAATTGAGTTTTTATTCTTCAATCACCTCCTTCTTAAGTTTTAGTTTTTTTTTTGTTTTTTTTTAAAGTGTCCTGGTTGACCTCTGCGATGTTTAGAAGGCGTTTTGACTCGAAAACAAGGGCCCCGCGGAGTGAAGCCGGACGACCTTTAACCTTAAAACAGGGGGGAGGGGCCTCCAGAATTTGTTTTTGTGTTCCATCTGAAAGAGGAGATCCTAAAAATACTACCTATATTGAGAACGGCAGTATCTAAGCATCATTTTACCTGAAATACCTTTTTTTCAAAAAACTAAATGAATGTGTTCGTTTCATTGGTCCGTCCCTCAGATCCGCATTCTATCTCCCTCAAAACTCGGTGGATGAGGTGATGGATATTTAATCGCAATTTGTTTCGTGGCTCTGCTTGATCCTGCTTCAGTTGATTGTTTTTTAATCCCACCATCCATCCATGACTTCAAACATTACGATTTTACCCCTTGATTGATTGAAACTTTGATTTACCCTCTCCTCAATCGGAGGCAGTGAGTGCTGAGCTTTGGGGCTTTTCCCCCGGCTTTGCCCCACTGGAATTCGAGGACTCAACGTATGCACTTGATTATGTTTTCTATATTTCCATTCTGAATTCTGCATTCATGTTGCTTTTCTCTGAATAGTGAATCTTAAAAAATTCGGTTAACTGTAAATACATGCTATCGTCAGAAATATTTTAATGAATAAGTTTGGCTCTTTATGTAGTATGTGGTGGCTATTGTGGTAGTATGTGGTTTGATATGAACCCATCGCAGTGAAACATGAATACATCTCGACCTCTCTACAGGTACCTGCTTGAACAAATATGATTGCCGGATACAGAATGGCGAGTCGAGTGGCCCTTGTGCACTGGGATTTGGAGTCTGCTGTATATGTGAGTAGATGTCATTAATTTAGAGGCTGCACCCTTGGAATTGGAAACAACGTTAAACGTTAAAATTAATTTGCCAATTTGATTTATGCAGTCGCAGCCAGTTGCGGGGCCGTTGTTGAGAACAACATCACTTACTTCACCAGCCCGGGGTTTCCCAGCCTTATGAACGGCAAAATGGAGTGCAAACTCAAAATCAAGAAAATGGCACCGGACGTCACGCAATTCAGGCTTGACTTCATACATTTCAACGTGGTACGATCGAATGGACGATTCCGTTTTCTGAGGGAAACCGTCAATTGTATACAAACTTGACTCTTTTTTTTAACAATTAGGGCCAACCGAACAGACGAACTGGAGCCTGCGAGTCAGATGTCTTCAAAGTGACTGGCGGCAGTTCGAGAGATATCAACCTTTGTGGGCAAAACAGCGGTCAACATAGTGAGTCAATCGGGAAGATGTGAAATCTGTACGAAATTTGAACGCAAATTGACCAAAATTGTATAAATTTTCAGTGTACTTCGACGTTGAAAACGTGAAGGATCCTATTACGATCACGATGAATTTGACGCAGGATATATCAAGAATATGGGAGATCAAGGCAAGCTAAAATTGTTGAAAATGTCACAATAATCGTTGACGCGAAAATGCTTCAAAATTGTGATTTGATTTTACCTAGTTATACATTAATTCGTCGCTTAACAGGTCTCGCAAATTGAGTTCAACAACAGAGCGCCAGCAGGGTGTAATCAGTATTATCACGGATCCAAAGGTAAGTTTCGAAAATAGGTACCTCTTAATCGCACGAGCCGTCAAATTTTCAAAATGATTTTTTATTAATTCAGAAAAATCAACAAAATTCTGAAAATTGCAAAAGATTGATCACATAATTTATATGAAATGTACAAATTCATGCAAAAGAAAAATAATTCCTTGTGTAAAATTTGTAGCGTTTTGAATCCATCACAAGTTTTAACATTTAAAAACGTTCGTCTTAAGGTAACGTGTTCTATTCTAAAAAGCCGAACGGTGCTATTTTGTGTGATCCCTTCATTAATGGAACATCAGATAGGATGAGGAATGCTGACCCGATCGCAGGAATGTTTCAGGCGTGATCCAAACAATGAACTACGCCATCAATGGACGACACCTCGCCGATCAGGACTACAGCATCTGCATCCGCCAAGAAGAAAGTGAGCCCCCTCAAATACTTTCGTGGTGTTGGTTACGGGCTTCTTCTATTTTCAAGTTTCTATTTATCGTTTCAGAGATGTGTTCCATAGCGTACGAGCCGTGCGACGACAACTCTTTCAAGATTGGCCCCCCTATCATATCAAATGGTAAGTTCCCATGCAAAAAAACTCTTATACCATATTGTTGAAAAAGGAGTAGGTACTTCGTTAGGCCCCAATCCTGATATTATGGATTCAGTTGTTTACGAACGTCGTTATTAAATAACACAACACAAATTTTGTGTTGGCAGATGATAATGGGTCTGGTGGTGGTCCTGTTTTCGGAGCTCTGGGGACCCCTCTGGGACAGGGTTCACCGTCACAGTCTCTATGCAGCGATAGGGTGGTGATGCCATGTGACACTGAGGACTTCATTACTGTAAGCTATGGCATTCAGCTATTGAAACAATCACTAGTACAAACGAGTTATATCAACTTAATCTTCCAAATTGATTAAATACCATTTCTATAACTACATTTCTCTGTAATTACAGCCTGTTGGTAGCCCGGGACTCTGCGACCTGCTCCATTGTGGAAACACTTTCTGCAACGCAAATGATGGCCCGTGCAGAATTGAGAGTAAGCCACCTTATTTATCCAAAACCTTTTGAACGTGTGATATTATGGCAGTACAATGAAATCTACATCACCAACTTGTGTGGTTTCAGGTAGCGTCAAACCCTTCAACATCCGAGTGCAGTTCGGGCCTGGAAGAAACGAAGAGAACCCCGAAGACAACATCGGGATGTGCCTCCGGTACGAACAACAAGCGTGCACTTGATTTGGAAACCATGGGGTGACTGAAAGGCGAATTCACTTGAAACGGCTGTGCGGTTTTTCCCGGCTGCCTCAGTTATAGTGCGGTTTAAGACTTGGAAGAAGTTGCACATCACGTTTCGTTACAATTTTTACGATGTCTAACTTCATTTCGATATAATTATTGTACAGGGGTGTTATTTAAACGCTACTCGAGAAAGAAAGGTGTCACAGAAATAGTTAGACGTACGATGTACACGTCTATCAGGGAAATATTCCATTGTAGGTCTGGTTCAGTTATAACCAGTTATAAAAGTTTATATAAATATAAAAATTTGCTAAAGCCTTGTCATTAGACAATAATCAAAATAATGTGATAGCAGGACTTCTCAATTTCCATTAAAACGACTCGATGTCCTTACTTAGCCCCATATACCTACTTACTTGTTCTGTTTAGATTACCACTCAAAAATTAAAATTGTGTACTTCCGATTTCTTCTCATAAACCCAGGTCTCCTGATCATTAATGGAAGCTTTGATGTGTTCGTTGGGGTAATACTTCAAATAATGCGTTGTATTATAGAAAGCAAAGCCAAAGATCAGACGTTAAGGATTTTGTTAAAAGTGACGGTGAATTTTATGTCTCATTGGTTTCATTATAAGATTTCTTCAGTTCGTTTAACATAGATCTGTTTTAAATATACATTTTTATGTGTGCCATGTATCCTTCCCCCTAATTTTCAATTCCATTTTAAAGTTTAATTTAATAATGAATTGAGATGGTTTAAATTAAAGGATCTTCAAATCCTTGCAGTTACTGGTGTGATTATTTCATTTAAAACGCTGCAAATTTTACACAAGGGTTTATTATTCATTGATGTCGAGTAATTGCGCAAAAATTAATAGACCAGGGAACCTCATGTCATTTTTTTTTTTTTTTTTTTTTTTTTTCAGAAAGAACTTTATAATTTGAAGCAATAGCAGTGGGTTTTGAGCTCCTACTTTCCAGGGCACTTTCGAAAATTTGAACTTTGAATCTGGAGGGAAGATTGGATCCCCCAGGACGGGCTCTCTCATTGGCTGTTGTCAGCCATTGAACTGAAAGCCAGACGAACAGCCAATGAGAAAGCCCGTCTTGGGGGTCCCATTCTTGGAAATCTTGACATTTTTGAAAGTTCCCTGGAAATTAGTATTACAACGTAGAAGCCCAAAACTCACTGCTATTGCTTCAAATTGTGAAGTTAATTCAGAAAAAAATAATAGTTGATGTCGACTAAGGGGAGGTTCCCAAGCCCATTGAACCAAAACGGAGTTATCACAACTTAGGAATCCCTCTTTTAGAACTAATTTGTTTTCCCGCCTAACTCCTGACATAATATTATTTCACCCACGAATACCCAAAATATTACCTTCTGGGCTGCCACGCACTATTAATTCAAATTGAAAATTAATATCATCATGTCCCTTGCTGATGGAATGGAGACATACGATTGATTATGTGACAAACCTGGTCAGGCCCATTGAACAACTTGCAAGTCAACCAAGGCCGAGCAAGGAAAGTACAAGCAAAGTAAAAAGTACAAATTACTTCATGAAAACAATATGTACTTCCGAAGATGTTTCAATCTACAATCATAACAATCTGACTACGCAGTTTTGAAACGTCTGAAATATGTACAAAATAAAAAATGACAAAAACTCAACATACCCAAAAGTACGTTCAAAGGTATACATCGAAATAACAGTACGAACTAGCACAACTATCTACATTAATCTGCTCAATTACAGCATGACACAACTTTCCGGAAGACATTAGAGAATTTTAGGAAAAAACTTCGAAAAATATCTTTTTGCATTGTCAACCCCCCAAGCACAGCTTCACCCAAACCGCTCAACAGTTACATTGGCACTTGCGTTACTAAGTCACAGTACATCTCTACCGTCGATTTTTTTTCATCAATTTTAATAATTAAAATTTATCAATTATTGATAAGTGATTGATACATTTTCACTCAGTTCAACGCTTACGAATTAGAAATTTTGGGAAAATAATCTCCTCGACTCGGCTCTCCTTCTAACTAAGGTTGGTTTTAAATCTCCACGAAAATTCCACCCACAGTTTGATCTAGAACTGGTATAATATACCAGTATTATTACCGCATGTTTTAACATAACGTGTCCACATCGTCAAATAATTTGTCAAAAATAACTTTTGGTCAGCTACATATACAGATTCTACTCACTTTTTGTTTCTAAACTTTCAAATTACAAGAAGGCAACAATTATTCAAGTCATTATTGCATTAAATTTGAGTATACTCGAGAAGCTAATGACAAAACTAATCTAGAATTATAAGAATTTCAACTTTTGTATTAAATTGGAGGTAAATTTCAATCGTTATAATAATTATCCAATTAAGCAGAATTCGCGGCATTTACTTTCCGTAGGAGTAAATTATGGAAGCGATCATGAGGTAAAAAGTAATCGGTACAATGGATTGGTCGTCGAAAGGGTTGGAACAAAAAAATGATTAACATATTCCTGTAATAGGGAAATGCATTTGAAATTGACTTCTCGCCATCTGGTTTCGGGTCCATTCGAATAAATGCAATGAGTTACGAATTATGAAAAATCGCATGAGATTATCACGTTATTGTGAATGATGGTGATAGGTACACTAAGAGTCTTAGTTCAGCCGTAATCTAAAGCTGAAAACGCTAAAAGAGAATCTTCAGAGGTGTTAACATTTTCAATTGTAATTTCTTTATAAGAATTAGTGTGTCTCCACAGTAGTTTTTTATACTCTTCTACTACCTACTACAAAATTTAATATGAAACAACTAGATATTATCTGAATGCAACGAAACAAAATAAAAACACACAAAAAATATGGAAAATTTATCACATATGTCTAGGTATGAACTATATTTTGTCATAACGGTCTTATTGGCTGCTGCACTAAATATTACAATATTGTAATTATTTTGTATGAAGAGGTCCGTTTTGGCAAAAACACATCCCGTTCCCTGCTTTCAGTGGCAACTTATCTCAACGTGTTAGGTTCTTAAAAGTACTTAGCAAATTAAACAACCGTTTGGTAACCTACATAGAACCATTCAATGTGCATAATCTCAATTTCAAAACGAGTTCTGATCATGCACGCTGATGAAAAAAAAAAAAAAAAAATGCGGGGTGTATTGTGGATGTCAGGATGGTAATGACTGAATTGAGGGCACCAGGGCTCTCCCAACCCGTTCGATCCCAAAAAGAGGGAAAAATTATAACTCTTAGGATAAAGTTCCGAATGAGAACGAAAGTATAAAGTTCTGTAAAATATTTTATACTGTTAAAATATTATATACTGTTCCCCACTGGGAACAGTATATACTGTTCCCAGTGGGAACGAAATCTGAAGGAACAATATTTTATCATTCAGGTGAAGAATGTTCTACTCAAGAACGTCATTTTTTCGTTCTGAAAAGAAACGTTATCGACCTGAACGATAAAATACTATTCCTTCAGATTTCGTTCCGCTTATTTTGTAATGATAGTGATTTCATGTCCAATTTGCCTATAGGTATCATTCTTCACAGTATTTTAGGCCCAAAACGAAGATGGGAACGAAAAAACTAAAAAACGCCAAATTTCGTTCCCAGCGAGAACGGTTACCGTCAAGAACGAAAAAATTCGTTCCCAGGAGGAACGGAAAATTTCGTTCTCAGCCAGATCGGTTCCCGCCAAGAACGAGAAATTAAATTTGGCCTAAACCTTACTTTTTGCGAATACATATCATGTATGATAATCTACTCTATAATCGAGCATAATAAATAAAACATAGAAAACTTGTGTTGGTTTGATTGACATTTTTAAGGCTCGACCAGTAGCCTCATCGATATGTCACTTCCAGAATCGAGCATTCCGTTCAATGATTTGTTCCCTATGCGAACGGTTGTCCTAACGTTAGAACCAGCGAAAAACACGCCTTGAGAGTGGCAAGAAATGTAGCAGATTTGGGGCTTGCTTTCGATACTTGACCAAATTATTGTTCCTTTTGTTGTTATTAAATAACAATTTTAAAATTGTTACAACAAATTTTGTTAATTTGTTTTTCTTCTTCTTATTTGTTGTGTTTTGTCATTTCACTTTCTATGGGCGAATAAAATTTATTTAGGATCATTTAATGATCCTATTTGAGGAAACATTCTCTCTCTTTTTCACTCATAAGACCAACGTGAATGTTCAGAACAAGTTTTGGGATACTTGATAACATTACCGAGCCGTTTTGTGTGAAACGAAACGGATAACTAAAACTCCATGCCAAACGTTACCCGACTGATCTCTTTAATTAACGAAAACACTACACCCAAATTAGTTGAGTTTTGTGCCCATCGAGGAAACAGCAACTCCCAGAAGGAACCTTCTTTTTTATTATTCGGTTCTTACACAAGTAAAGGAAAAAATACATTTAATGTATAGTCCTAAATTATCACAATCACCAGGCGACATTTTGCATGTTTGGTTTTCTCAAAGACCTGGGAGTTTTCGTAGCCGCTTTGTAAAATTTGTTAAAAGTGGCTTCCCGGCTCTTCGGAGCCAAAATGGACTACGTTTGAAATGAGAGTTGGCGAAGCTCAGCTCTGGCTCAGTGCTTCCAAAGCGAGGGTGTCTCTCACAAGGTTGACCAACTGCTGGTAGAGGAAACAATCCCTGGAATCAATAGAGAAGAAATTGAAGTCCAGAAGGTTTCAGGGTGGTGTGAAAAATTGTTTACATACATTGTACATTGTTTAATCGGTTCGAAGGAATATCTTTACAAACACAAAACAATTTACCTGCTTTTAGGCTTGCATATGTTTCTGTGGTCGAGAGGTACCCCATAGAGTTCACCTACTTCCGCATCTGCAATTAAATTTAAACAAAATTAACATTTAATGTTAATAGGCACAAAGCTGTGGCCGCTGTGCCCACTTCTGTGGAAGTTGTGGCCGCTCGGACATGAGCGGAACTCTTTATGCATAATTCGGTCTCCCCCTTCGCGTTCGGCTCGCGGGAGGCGCCACTTGGGTGACGTATCCGAGAACCCCTCATTCTCCCGTTTATGAGATTGCATTAAATGCAATTGAGAATAATTCTCAATTATTGCGCAATTATTGCGAGGATGTGACGAAATAAATTTTATTTATATAATAATAAATTTATAATTTTAATAGATTTTTAATAGATTTATAATAAATTTTATTTCGTCACATCCTCGCAATTCTCAATTGTAGGTAAATAGCAGTAATTCAGTCTTTATTTTAAACCTAACTTTTTGTGAGGCGGGTGCCAACTCACCAGCTGATTCAAATTGGACAAAGGACGTGGGTGAAATTCACCCACTGGGTGTCCACACTGAAGAAAAATATCGATATTCGATATATCGATAGTTTAAAAAATATTATCTTGGTCTTGGTTAAAAAATATTAATAGGTCGATATATCGTTTACAATATATCGATATATCGGATATGTCCAAAATTAAAAAAAAAATCCATGCCTTTCACGACTTTTGATTACCTACTAGTAAATAAATTAAGGTTATAAATTCTTCGAATAATCTGTAATGAGTAGGTAATTATTTGTAAAATCAAGGAAACGATTTATTTGCTTAGTTTATATTGTTCTGACAAAACATTCAGTACATGATTAATATTTTCTGTCATTGCAACTCGTTGATCGTACCTATTTGATTTGAAATACCTTCCGTACAGTTACCTATACGTTCTTTGATCCTATTTCTATAATATTCGGATTTCTATAATGTTCGGATTTATGTTCGATCTCTATCAAACATATCGGTTCCCGATTCAAAAATATCGGTGTTGTTGGATGTTGTGGGAATTTTCCAAAATGAATTGAGAAGTTTTCACGCTTAATTGAGAATTTTCCAAGTTGAATTGAGAACTTTCCATTTCAATTTGAGAATTTTCTATTCAAATTGAAAGAGAAATAATATTATTATACATACTTATTAAGTAAATAGACCTACTAAAAACTTACCAGCAGACTCCTCAGACACTATCCTGACGTAGACAAGGCCCATCAGAGTGAGGCGGGTCTCTATGAAGCTTCTGACCGTCACAGATAGTTCCTTCCTTTCCAGCTTCTCCAAGAACTTATTGTGGAGGCTTATCACTTGCTGGCAATCTGCTCAACATTCGAATCAAACAACCAATCAATTATCGACACGTTCGAGGTTGAATTTCGGCACTTAATTTCAAAACGCTCACTTTTCTGCACTTCTAAAAGTTCGATGGACTGTCGGAACAGCCAGGGGAAGTTCAAGTTAGCGAGGATGGACCCTCTGTGAGGCACGCTGTAGAACATGATGGCTTTGGTTTTCTTGGAGAAATCGTGAAAACGCGCGTCATCTGATTCACAAGCTGCAAAAGAATGGCGGAACTTAATATTTTGCTCAGGTTATCACTTTTGGCGAGAGTAATTTTTCGTGATTGACATTTTCTAATTTGCTTTGGGCTGTGTTTATTGACATTTCATAAACTGATTAATGAAAAAACGTTCTGTCAAATTTTAGCTGTGTCCTAATATCTCCTCCATTGGGACACGGATACTTTCGAAACAGGTTTGGTGGTCGGGGGGCGACTGTGGTATCTAGTTCAGGCGGATCAGGTTCACAGCCGAATAAAATAGTCCGGCGTCATGCGATCCCTGCGATTGCACGGTTTTTCTTAAGGTGTTAATCGAAACTTGAACAATAAAGGAAGATTTGAATTACCATTGACGAGCATCTGCTTGACGTAGAGGCCTCCTTTGGAATGGCCGACCCAAATGATCGAGCGAGACCCAACGTCAAGTTCTCTGAGGTCGTTGATCATCTCCCAGGCTCTTTCTGGTAGCCCCGTCCTGTGAAAAACCAGCCACAATATGAGAATCGATCGTTAGAAGGGTCGTTAAGAACCACACAAATAGGTTCATTATTACTTCATAAAGAAAATTGCCATATTTTTTGCATTGCAGTTTGTCCTTGTCAAACTATTTGCAACATTCCGATTAAAATAATACAGTTAAATTCGACATTTGGGAACGCTCAAGAGTCCTGGAGGCAGAACCGAAATTGGGTGCACATTTCAGGAATGGTTTTGATAAATATGTAGCAAAATATTCTCCATTCTGAGTCGATGTCGATGTCTATCTTTCCAAAACTGTTGCATTGCACCGACAGTACAAGGAATGTTGAAGTGTTTATTGGTCAAATTTCATGAGCTTAAGGAAATTTGAAATCTTGCGCTGTTGAAATATATTGTTAAAGATATTAGTGAGAATTCGTCACAGGCACATTTCTGTATAGCGAACATCAGCGAAAGGAAGACGGAAGTGCTTCCTCACACTAGATGGAGAGCACCCACTTCCATGAGTGAGAACGGGGTGCGGGGGATATTCGTTCACCACACGTCGTGACCAACGGCAGTGAGGTCGGTCTCCCCCCCACCCTAGTATTCCCTACTCATATGCGATCATTCTATTTTGGCTGGAGAGAGGGAAACCCCGGACCAGGGCGGAGGGCATGATGACGCCTATGGGAGTAATCCGTGACGTATCCAAGCGGCTTCAATGATGTCAACACCGTCCTGAGAGGGAAGGACCCGCCTCGAGAAAAATGCATCCGTCTGAGCCAGGCATGGTGGAGACCTATTCAGCCAGCTGGGTGATCCACTGAATATAGGAATCGCACATTGTTAGGGTCTTGGCTGAGAAATTTATTTTGGCCTATTGTTCTTGAGGACGTTAGAGAGAATGGCCATCGACATCTTGGGACCATTCCCAGCCTTGATGGTACATGGTTGCAAGCTCCAGCTGCCAGAAGACTTGGTTAGGCCTGTAATGAGGGAAGAGCCACTCTCGGTCCCTTCGTAAGCACATGCAGGTAACCAGGGAGTGGGCTACAAGAATCATGGGGGTCCAGATGCGGCAACAGAAGGAGCGTTCCACAGTCGGGCCTGACAGAAGGAGTTAAAGACTGGGTTTGGCTACATGACCCGAAGCGAATGATGGGGCACTGCCCCAAACTCCAACCTCAATGGACTCGTCATGGAGAAGAAGAACGATGTTCCGTTCCAGGTTCGGCTGGGGAAAGTGACGAAGATGGTCCATGTCAACTAGTTGGTTCTCTCCAACGTAAAAAGGGGTATTGTGATGGCAACCATCTCAGGATAGAGCGTTTTTCTCCGGGACGGAGTCTCTCCTCCCGACGCCTAGTCTCACGAGAGTGGACTTGGACCTGTAGAAGCCAGGACCTTCTAGAGATCCAACATTAGGACTCCCACTTCCGTGAAGAAGTCAAAAGGGAATCGGTGATGGCCCCCACTGCCTTCACCTTCAGTGCCAGCAGTTGCCACTTATGGATCCACATATGGCCTGCACTCTGCATCCATGACATCTCAAGCATCCACCAGAATCCACTTGGGGAAGGACGTAGCGCCTTCGGAACTCCCATTGGGCTCTGAATTATGAACATAGTCAAGAAAAGTCTAACATCACTCGTGGAAAATATTTTGATAAAATTTCAAACCTTCTCCTGAAATCAGCATGCGGGTGCACCCGATTTCGGGCCTGGCTTTCCCCGTTACATGATTATGTAGGAGGTTAATAGAAGAACGGCACCTTTGTTTGTCGTTGATAAAGAATGGACGCCACAGATAGGGATCGGTCGTATAGCTTATAGAAATGATTCGGGCGCTGGGAAGATCCTGAGGGAGCCAGTCGCGAGGCCAGCAGATTTTCTTTTCGTTGGGAGAAGGCGATTTTTCGTTGGAAGAACTAGGAATCTCCCATGTCTTTTCTTCTCTTAAATTTAAAACCTGGAAAATAGTAAAACACAATTTAGTGTTGATAATTAATGCCGATTGTTACACGTTGGATGCGGTTTTTTCCAAGTCGACATAATATGTCGACATATTATGTATACCGTATGGGACGTACTTTGAGGGACGCTAGCTCCCAAAGGCCCTGCGTCCACGTTTTGTCGAGGGCACCTTTGATCCCGTGAATAAATATGATGTCCGCGTCCCGCCCGTCATCTCCGGGATCGTACAAGACTTCGCACTTGACGCTCTTCTCTTCCGGCCCGCTGAGTTCAGCAGGTGAGAGGCGTTCGTCTCTGACGGTTGGCGACTCCTGGATTTGTTTAGCAAGACGGACCAACCGCTCTAACAATGAGAGGATCCTCAGAACTTCATCTGTGAAAGAAAAATAGTAAATGTCTTAAATTTGTGGATTTTGCGACGGATGGTAACGTTATACAGAGGGTCTACCTCATTTCGCGATGAAGTGGACTTGTTCGAAAATGATGATATCGACAGTAAAAATGTAAAAGTCCGTAAGTTTAATTTTTTTCAATAATTGAAAAAATCGAAAAATACTTCTTTTTTCAACTTACTTTTACACTTTTACTACCTACCGATATTCTAATTAGTCCCGTCTGGTCTGGCCTTATATAATTTTCAACAAAACAATCCAGATAACGTATAATTTATAACAGTCCCAATTGCGACTGGTAGAGTTTAAACTCTACCAGTAAATACGTATTGAATGGAGAAATAAAATTTTAAGCGCTTCTGGAAGGTGATATTGGTTAGATAATCCCAACTGGTTGGTTATGAAATTGAATACCAACAAACAGCGGACAATACTAAAGAGTAAAGGCAGCAAGGACAGTAACTCTCACTTTTTCTCCCCAGAGAAGGTCAGCATAAGGTACTGCTATTTTTTCGTAAAATTCGTGTCATCATTCGTAGCCACTCCTCCACATTCATTCCATTACAGGCATTAAACCTCTCTAGTAACATTTACACCGTTTTCAATTGCTTTAAACTCATTCAACTAATTGATATTCGTTTTGGTTACAATCTTCGTTTCAAATTATGTTAAATTTTAAGTGATGAATAGCGCCATGAAAAAGGGGTACCTACACAACAAAGACTTTCCTTCTTGCCCTCCCCATCATTACTTCTATGTTGAAACTTTCAAGGTGCTACTTACTTCAAATATAACGTATAAGAATCTTAAATTCTTTGACTTTCCTACCTTTTGACATCTCTAGTTGGCTAATAAATGTGAGCCAGCAGGATTTGATATTTTTCCATTGATCCAATGAAGATAGAAATAGTTGGATTATATTAGGATCAACGTTTCCTAATTGAGGAACGATTAAGATGTCAACGACCAAGTTTTCTTTAGAAGATTCAAAGTTAAAGCTATGGTTATTTCAATGGCATCTTCTGAATTGAAGGTCAAGCTGAGTGTCAAAGCGGTGATGTGACCGCTCGAATTCACCTCAAGGTCAAGTTATCGTGGCACGTTAGTCGTTCCGACGGTGATAAATACCTAAATAATCTACCTATTTCAAGAAACTTTCGGATTAAAATCCGCGACCGGCACACAATGCGACAACCCAGCAGAGATCTTATAACTAACCAATAGCTAGGCATACACCAGCGGATTTTTTCGACGGATCGCGGATTTTTCCGAGAATTTTGGGAGATCCGTTAGATTGATCCGCTCGTTAGTGGCAAGGGCCAGACCGAGACAGATCCGGCTGAAATCTGCCGAGGGAAACCCGCCGACCCATTCCTTACGTGTGTGGGGACTCGCCGAGTGGATCCGCCGACAACTTGATCGGCCGATCCCGGTCTGTCAGTTTCCTACATACACGAGCGGATTTTCAGTGAGGGATCGGATTTCGTCGGTAGAGGTTGTAGAGTAGGGAATGTCAGATTCTCAAAAATGAATCGATTTAAAAGTGATAAATCCACCGATCTCACCCAGATCCGTCCGACACGCTCGACAGATCGGGATCTGCGGATTTGACGTGGGATATCCGTTGGTTTCCCCCATAAACGAACAAATCAAATCTGCCGACGGATTTGTTGACGAAGATTCTCACGGATCGATCTGCTCGTGGGTGGGCGACGACAAACCTGAGATCGGCAGCTCTGATCCGTGGGAATATCGGCTGATCTGATACGAGAATCTTATCCGCCAAAAAAATCGGTTGGTGTATGCCTAGCTATTGACATGACCACTTACTCAGGTTAATAGCTCTAAGTAAAGGGTCTACGTCGATAGTTGAGGATAAGTGCTTCTTTATTAACTGCATCAGCCTCCTTTGTTTCCGGGCCCACGTGTAGTAGAGCGAGACCAGCAGAGGGACGACCAGACCCAGGTAACTTGATACGTTGTGAACTTTCCTGAAACACAAAATTAATATACGTTATTAAACGAACTGAATACAGTTTGAAAAATCATTTAAGAGAGTTTTTGAATAAATGATTCTTTCGGCAGACGAACGAATCATAGGGGGCTATCATCCCTGTTGACTCAACGATAGCAGACGACTGTATCGCCGTATAAGACAACACCGTTGGCCTTACAGACACTGTCAGTAGTTATCTCAATCTATTAAATATTTGGAACACCTCAAACAGGTCCGATACGAATATTCAATTAGATGAAAATAAAAAAGTTGAATTATCCAAATGAAATTATTTGGAACCTGGTACCCCAATGAAATGAACGACAGAATACAGGGGGGATAGACATAATACAGAGAAACTAATGAAAAAATAAATAACACAATAGAGGAGAAGGCACAGGGGACGATAGGGTTGTTACAAGAAAATACAGGCATCTTGTTTTAAATAATTAATCTCAAACTACAGACGTCCAACGCGCATTTACTCAGTCACATTTTCAAAACCGACATTTAAAAAAAAAAATTTTTTAGGAATCAGGCTTGCCAAATCCACTCCCCCCCCTTTAAATTTCCCTCTATAGGTATGGCGCCCAGTTCAGAGTAGGTAAATAAGTCCCTACGCAACGGTTTTCCCCCTCGTCACTATCTTCACCATTACAGAGAAAATGGTGTGCACCCAAATGAGAAAGATTAACTGAGAATTACCCGCCAACGCTTCCAGTGAAACTATTCATAAGAACCTCTCTGCCACCAGCTCATCTGGCACTGTAGAAAGTCACTCGAACACTTCCGCCTGACTATCTGGGAAACCTTTCCTGAACTTCCTTGACATCAGATTTTCCATCCCACAGTGGCAAAAACTTGGATAAAGTACGTGCACAACCGCCAAACCAAAACTAAATTCACTCAGGTTGGGTCAGAATCCCATAGAATTAACAAGCCACACAGGATGAGCTTCCGCCACAACAAATGGCAGTAGTCTCGGCTAACAATCTCAATTGGAATGTAATAGCGTTTGCCACTGCTTAATTATACCTTCAAGCCCGTGCTCTTTGATGGAGCTTTTGGGTCGGGCGAGCTGGCAGGATTCCAGCTCCCCCCAAACGCCCCGCTTGAAGCCAAGAACCTCAACAAGTCAAGCTCTGATCACGTGGTCACCGGAATAACTTAGGAGGGCTTCAAATTATTATTATTATTGACTTATGTTTGTTGGGAGCGAATGACACTCGCATCATTTTGCGCCTCCTCCAACAATTTTGGAGGAGGTACCAACTTTTTTTTTCATTTAATGACCTTAATCTTGAATAATTCTAATCATCCTAATTTATTATTTACTTGGTCAATAATAATAATAACTATTGTTAAAATCCTTTAATCAAATAATTATTATTAGGCACCTAATATAATTCCTTTATTATTAGATTTCCTATCATTCACAATGAATCATTATGCCATAATTATCACATTGTAATGTTTCATCTTGGTCACTGAAAACTTTTCCTTCCTCAGCAATAATTTCATCAGTTACTGATGAAAAACGCGACAAAATACTTGTTGGGACACCTTCACCATCCTCACCCTCGTACGTCATTTGCAACTTTTAGGAGGGTCGTCTATTTGCACGTTCGTTCTGTCGAGGATCGGGAAATCCCGTCGGAAGGTCCAGAAGGTCTGTTGACGGTCCACAAACAAACCCCTATTTCAGGGAGGCGGAGAAAAATAACGAGGGTCAGTATTGTGCGAAGATCCCTTTTCAACTGACACGCTCAAGTGTTATGTAGGGTGTAGTGAATATTGGGAGGGAAATGGGGTTCTGACGATGGGCGAAATGTCGATTGGCATACATGTTTCGGATGAATACAACATAAATAAATGAATAAATAAAACTCATGCAGTAAAAGTATTGTGTGATGTTCTTTTACATCCACAAGCGAGGACGAAAATTGGTGATGGGAAACCTTTTACTAGCGGAAGCCCCACAAAATACCTAATTCTGGTGACGCAAGTTACTCTCAAGGACTTCACATTCTCTTTTTCGGAGGGCATTTCCTTACGATACAGTAACGTGGACACAATTTAAATATGCACGTACGCCAAAGATTTGCAATCTTGCAAAAAGATACAGGAACACAGTACCTAGGGGGGTAAGGAGCTACCAAGAAAATGCTAATGCCTTTGGAGATTACCTAACAAATATATACTCCAAATCCAGCAATAACTGAAGAACCACCGTTAGACACACCCCCACTTCAGCGAGATGTCGAGATCCCAACAGTCACAATCAATTATGCGCGACACGTGTCGATACGAGAAAAACAAGCGCCAGGCACTCATAACTGGCCAGATACTCAGGCTTCTGTCACGTGAAGTCAAAGCGAAAATAGTCATGACTATCAATGCGGTTCTTAGATCGCCAAGACCTTCTACTGATTAAGATAGCCGAAGTTATGAAACCCAAACAGGGCAAGCCACAAGAGCCACATACCACGTATTAAGACGCTGGGCATGGAAAAGGGCTCACACCTACGCCAAGATACAAATTTCGAGAAATCGCCATTTTCTGTGGTAGCGTTTCCGAGTGAACTCACGGAATCTTAACTTTGACTGAGCTTAAATTTAATCGGAGCTTTGCTCGAAAAAGTTTAGCGCGTCTTTCTGCGGTGAAACCCGTTTCGTCAGCGGCAGTTTTAATCTGAGCTTACGCTAAGCTCAGATTTAATTTAAACGCAGATTTGTCTGTTTGGTGAAACTGGCCCTTAGTGTTATTTTTCTAGTTGCGGCGCTATCCTTGGACTTTATAGTTTGATCCAATAGGTCCACCATGGCGTCCATCATGGCGTATAGGCCCTTTTCCTTGCCCAGCGTCGATCCAGATTTATTTCACTCCTTCCACCAACGATTCAACGAAATATCGCCTCAGCTTCATGCTTTGGAAAGCTCCGCGAATATGAAGATGAATAAGAAGATGTCTTGGAACCAAAGAGGATAAAGGCAGGAATTCCACAAGGGACCGCTTGGACCACTTTAGTATAATATTATTCTTCTTAACATTTACCTCCCAGAAAACACCTGGTGGTCTGGCTGGAGAAAACAATACAAAATCAATCAGGAAATGAAATCGGTCAATGTCTGGCAATGGACAGCAAAGTGGAGCGTAGATAAATTGAATGAGACAAGGCCACCAACAGGCGAATCGACAACATTCTTATTATTTCAACAACAATGTTAACGCCAAGCTAGCGAAGTATCTCAGTATGACCCGACAGAGCCGAACTCCAGTTAGCACACGTAAAAAAAGAAGGAAGAAGTCTAAATCAAACTCGGAAAGATAGGCTAGAAGGGAAGCCTAACTATTCCTGTCGGTCCAAAACAAGCTTACTTTACACAAATAAGTCCTTCAGCCAGTCAGGATTACTATTCAACCAATCGGGAAACCATCCAAAACTAAGGCAGGGGCTTCCAAAAGTGTAGACGGCGGAACACTTGGTGGTCCACCGGCTCTTTCCAGGTAACACACGAGTAGCCAACCATCGACAAAAATTTCTAAAATTGTATGAAAAATATAAAATATTTTTTCATAAAAGAACAGAAACAGAAGTTGTGTTTGTGATTAAAATTCGACCATCGTTCTTCGAGAACATAGGTAGGTAATGAAACTTTGAAATCATCTTGCAGGCGAGTCTGCAAAACAGAAGAGTCAGCATTTAATTCGTCTACAGAAACGAAGCCTACAACATTTACGGTTTATACTACAACAGTATTAGCAAATTGTTGGAAATTAAGGGGGGAATAAATGAGACCCGTCTTAGTATGAAGATCGGAAATCGAATGGTTTATTCGCCAACCAAAAACGCTGGAACATGGAGGAGGGGAAAGCGCCGTGAAACGTCTAGGGACATGTTATGCCGTCCCGCAATACCACACAAATCATACCTGGGCTACAGATACACAGACGTCAAGCATGCGACAAAGATCTGCGTAACGCTTTATTCGTGTCTTTCCATTTCCAGAGTCAAGACATGAATCAGAATCTGGGTTTTCGAATGACCTGACAAGAACGCCAATTTCCTCTCAAGGAAGATTTAGGGGCAAATTAAAGCATAATTAAAAATAATAATTAAAAAAAGTCAACCTGATGAATGACAAAATTTGCCATTAAATGGCGATGCGAAGCGTGCGATACAAGCAAGGGAGCCAGTAAACGAGAAAGAGGAGGTTAGTTTAACGTATTTATGAATAAGTAGGTAGTTTGAAAGAACTTTCAATTATTCAAGTAGTATTACATAAATAAAAAATTAAATTAAATTGATTTTTTTTTAAATTTTAAAAATCTCGGTATTTTTCCTGAGTTTCAACGATGACCACGCAATGGGCTGACAGCTTGTCCCTATAGGGGATCCGAAGATTTTCTTCTGTTAACGTGGCCCGCGACCCAAATCGTTCGGGAAGCCCTGTGCTAAGAAACTTCATCTATACAACTACGTTTGAAATGAACGCCTCCATTGTGAATTTCAAGCCGAACCGGTAAACGAATCTATCCACGAGCCGACATAATACGTCTCTATATTATAGAGACGCATCACTTACGGCCTCACGTCAATAAGAAAGCTGTCAACAAGATTTCTATCTATTAATGATACAAGAGTTGTGACAACCTTTTGCTAACATCACCAGAAGATTGACGCACACCACCCACCCACTTGACCCTACCAACTTATGAAGCTGTGCAGGTAAGCAACATTATCAGTACGAACAAAACCCAGTAATGGATCTTGGTTTTAAATATCAAACAAAGATAACATAATACCAAAACAAGCAATAACAATAGCAATAACATTTTCAATAAAAAGTGACCCCAATAAAATAAAGAAATTTCTTTTATATATTTATATATTTTTGTCAGAAAGAACTTTTTTATTAAAATGAAATAAAAAAGTTATTTCTGACTAAAATATACATTTAATGAATTATTCAGCATAGTATTTAATTTCACTAAACATCTTGGCATCAATTTGATTTGTCGCAGAAGATGGTTTATAATGTATGAAAAAATATTTTTTGGTTGTTGAATTGGTGTTTAAAACAAACCTATTCTTCATCGAAATGGCTTCGTATTGCTCGACCAATCGTGTTTATAGGCTTCGAAATAAGATCGTGGAAGGCGGAGTGGTCCACGGGGGTTTTATATATCCTGGCAAAGTGGAATAAGTCATATAAACCCCTAAGTACGGAGATCGTATCGATTTTGGCGGAAGAATGACAGGACTGGGAGGAGGCGAGCACCGCCCCATTCTACAAGGAGGGAATCGCAGCGCATTTTCACGAACCACTAGTAGAAGGAACGTCCACTACAGCAATGAAGCATTGGCTAAAATAATTGCTCCGTGTCCTTGAAGCACTGGGGAGATGTCAACGTGATTAAGTAAGTTATCCCCAATACTCACTGAATTGATAACTTGAGGTACTTGTCAGGCTCAGTAGTAGGTTGCTCAGCAGCGTCGGATTCCAGTGTTATGCTGAAACAAAAAAGCGGCATCAGTATCACCAAACCAAACCCCATCCTGCGGATTAAATTCCTCCAATAAAAATGAACCTCTACTTAACAAAGACATAAATCAATTTCGTACGTCGAGTTTGGAGGTCCCTTGTCGGGTTTGAATTTAATTTGCAAACATTTTCAGATCGTGAGATCCTTAGGAAATTCTCAAGGCTTGTCGAGGTTTCGCACGACTTTTGTTACTCGCATATGACAAAGGGAATTGTTGATATCTATACATGGCGCTATTGTCATTTATTTCACACAAAAGCTAAAGAAATAGCCTCCAGCTCCTCGCCCACGAACCCCCAGCTGTACGATGTCGCTTTAAACTTGGTGCATGTATTTGCGATGGGGTTCGAAAAATTTTATCGGCTTCAAAATTTAACCTGGGTAAACATTAAATGTTATTATGGGTAAACATTAAAATTTAATAACATTTTGGACCTTGCCGAAATTCGGGTCAAAACGAAATTTTGGGCGTTAGGTTATGGTCGGTTAGAGATGTTAAATCCACATTTTGCACGCAAAATTTCTTTGTAGAATTTTGGGGGTGGCCAAAAAACCTCGAGATTTTCACTTTTTCCAGTTTTTCGCTTATAAGCGCTTATAAATTTTTCTGTGCGTCACGTCGCCTCCGAGTTATAAATAACTCGGAGGCGACGTGACGCACAGAAAAATTTACTCTTTCTAAAATTAAAGCGCATTACATTTTACGTCGATTGCACTCTCTAAATATATCGATTCGGTCCAGCCGTTTAGCCGCTATCGTCGGTGATTTTTTCCAAATTTTCCCAACTTTAGGTTGAGCCCAAATTCCAACGCCTGAAGCTCAAAAACTCGTAAAAATTCATGAGATAATAGTTGTAGAGTATCAAATTCTTATTTTAAAAACCTCCTGATTCATAAATTTTGCTTAAGGGTTGCTTACAGGGTTCCTGAGATATTGAGCGAAAATCGAAAAAGTAAAAACCACAGAATTGCTCTTAAAACGTTTTCTCCAAATCTTTGGATTTTTTTTTTTACCCTTTTTATCAAATAATACGGCTTCAAAAATCCCCTTATCGTAATATAGTGATTATGCGTGACAACTATGTTAAATGCTCATGCCATACCCCCCCCCCCCCCCCCCCCCTTAATTTTTTGGATGTAGGTTATTTAGGTCAGTCGCCAGAGGATTGAAAGAAATGCTGAAGAAGTTTTAATTTTTTTTTAAATGGTTTCAATGGGTCTGAACAACAAAATATCAAAAATGGTAGCAACAGTTTTGCTGGGTTAACTTTTGGCGGCCAAAAAACCTCGATTTTTCGGGCATTTTTCAGTTTTTCACCTATGACCCGTGAACCAAGCACCGCAGAGAAATCTTTTTAATACAAAGTTAAAGAGCATTAAATACTGCGTCGAATGACCCCCTTACACATTAGAATCGGTTCAGCCGTTTAGCCCAACCACGCGTCAAATATAGGCAAATTTTTCCAACTTTCCAAAAATAGGATTCGCTCATGTTTCAACCCCTGTAACTTATAAACGGCTAATGCAAATGAATTGGTAAATCATGAAATTTTCCATTAGTTGATAATCCACGTTTTCAGATTAGCAGGTAGTAAAACATGAAACGACACCAAACACGGGTTTGCTCAACCAAAGTGATCACATTTCGCCGTAACGGCTGCTACGGTGGCCGCTGCGGCAACCAATCTGAAAATTACAGGACATTCACCAGGAGGTCACATGAGGTGTCATTAATTTTTGGCGTAGAATCCATTTTGGGGGCCTCTTATGTGTCCTAACACTACACTGGTACGCAGGTTTTAATTTTCAATTTTTTCAAATGATTTATTGAATTTTTGCACAATTTATTGAAAATTCCTTATGGCAATTTGCAGCGTTTTTCTCTTCACAAGCCGCAATAATCTTTTTTTTCTTTCTTAAGTAAATTGGGGAGTTATCTGAAGAAGCCCGGACATTGTCAGCGGTGCGTGACTTAATCACGTTAATTTTTGGCAAATAATAATTATTGAGAGTGAAAAAATTGGCGCTCGTGCGAAACGAATTTCCATTGAAATTTCACTCCCCAGCCCTCGGGATAGTAGAACTATGCAGAACAGCTACTGTACACCGGTCCTTTTGTACTTTCGTCTCATAACAGAAGCGCAACTAATGGAGCACCGCCTGACCCTCTGTCATCCGTTAAATAGATCCAACGCTGACAATAACGGAGTTTTTTGTAATGATTTTGGTTGCCCGAGTAGGTGGTGATACTTTTATGATTTCATTTTATAAAAAAATTGCCGTCTTCAGCAACTTTCGCACAAAACCTATCAAAAAGTTTAGTTTTTTGTCCGTGATAACTTACATCATCGATGAATTAATTTCTCCACTTCTTCACTCTCAAATGTACAGTAAACGAGCTAAATGCTTGGATTTTGCAAAGATTGTCTCGTGAACAATTCTTTCATCTAGAACTAAGTGCTACTTAACTGTTATTTAGATGTCATGGAAGCAGTGCTAGGAGAGGACTGCATCTAGGCAGCATCAGATGCTGTAGGTATAGTGTAGGTAAAGCTCATGAATAATGAAGCTGATGCTTTTGTTTACTGAGGGAAGATCGATTTGGGTTGGAAAAAACTACGAAGCGCCGTCAGAATAAACCCTTTTGACTGAATGTAGGAGGCTCAATGAGAGGGCCGAGCTTGAAAAATTAAGGTACCTGTTATCTGAGTAGAGAATGGACGAAAATTTGGATGTCAGGTACAACGTCCTGCACCGCTTAGAACTCGACAAGGTAAAGTAGATCATTTTTTAGACAAAAAGGATTTCACGGGTTTGTTGTTCACAAAGAATTCTAGAAATTATTTCTTTACCGAGACGTCTCTCACCGGGTTTGACAAATAGTAAACTTTCAAGGACGCCAGAGCGCGTTTCGATTTCGTCAGTAGGTGGGATAATATCATACACCTCCAGATTAGTTTAGATGAGTTAACACCTTGGGATGTCAGATTCTTCAAAATGACTCGATCGTATCGCACTTAGTGAAGCACCGAAAAGAATCAAACAACTTTCAAGAATCGACACTTTTCAAGTTCAACAAAAGTCAAACCAGTGGCTATAGAAAAATTTACTTAATCGTATAACTTTTTAAATGCCAAACAACGTGTATCTTTCAATAGGTACTAAGGTTTTTTTTCGGTAACGTTAATTAGGAATGGAAGTGCTCCCGAATTTCGGGTCAAATCATCCTGTACCGTGTTGTTAGAAGTCAAAAAGGGAAAAATACATCATTTTTGTGACAAAAAGTCTTTCACGTAGTTTACAATCATCTTAAGTAATTTAGGCCGATTCAAAAACCACTGTGAGTGACGTCACCTACAGGTGTTCCGGTTTCCAATCAAAAGACACCAGAGTGCAGGTCGATTTTTTCTTCTTTTTCGATTTTTTCTTGGTGTTTGGCTCTAGTGACACTGGAGTAACGAGAAAATGGCCGTGTTCGCTTTGTTTTGAATGTGATCATGCTTATTTACTCAACTTATTTGTGATATAAATTAACTTATTCCAATGACCGATTCTTTAGTTTTTAGTTTTGTAATGGTGGCCAACGTGTCGACCAATAGGAGCTGACCTCGGGTTCCCGCCAAAATTCAAATAGCAATTTTTCCATAAATTTTATAAATTCATACGAGCTTGCAGTTAGTGTTTTAACCCCATTTTTAGTATTATTTGGAGGCCTTCTATCGATAAAAAAAATAATCCAGAAACGCTTCCATTCCTAATTGTCACTCAACTACAAGTTTCCGTAGGTGGTGGTCGTTTCACATTTTTTGGTCCTTGATGCAGCAGTGATATGATATAGGCATATACCTACATATTGATATTGAGCTCTTCACATGCAGCAGTGATATGAATCTTTATCTTTACTAGTTGATGGTGATGTTGACCGTTTCAATTAATGTTGTTGGAAACTTGTTGAGGGTCAGTCAAATAAGACGAGATTTTTGCCGACGTTTCAAGAGATATATTCTCCTATCATCAGGGCCTAACGAAATGAAAAAAAAAAAAAAACAAAAAGAAAAAAAAAACACGAATTTAGACTTTGAATTTAACAATTGATGAAACTATACCTATGATCCAACACAATAGTGTACAAAGTGTATATGATATGAAACAGTGACAAGTGTACATAGAACAAATGAATATGATATAAATAATTTGGAAGGTAGAGTAAGTAGAGCAAAATCCTGTCATTGAAATCCACTCAATGACAGGATTTTGCTCTACTTACCTTCCAAATTATTTATATCATATTCATTTGTTCTATGTACACTTGTCACTGTTTCATATCATATGCACTTTGTACACTATTGTGTCGTATCATAATATATTATATTATAGTTTCATCATTTGTTAAATTCAAAGTCTAAATTCGTGTTTTTTTTGTTTTTTTCATTTCGTTAGGTCCTGATGATAGGAGAATATATCTCTTGAAACGTCGGCAAAAATCTCGTCTTATTTGACTGACCCTCAACAAGTTTCCAACAACTTTATCTTTACTATTAATAAAAAAAGATGTCTGTATGTATATTTGTTTGTTCCAGCATCATGCCCAAACGGCTGAACCAATAATAATTATTATTATTGGTTCAGCCGTTTCAATTATTGAAACGGCTGAACCAAATTATTTCTGTGCGGGTGGGCGCAAATTGTCGATCGAGTTCTGACTTAGATTTCGCGAACAGTTACTCTCTTCCTTCATCTTTCCCGAACGGAGCCAAGGTCAAAAAGCGACAATTTTCGTAAAGCTAAAACCCGGTAGGTAGGTACAACGTTTGCCGTCTGTTTTGAACGTAACATCGTCGGTTAAAACGAGCTTTTCACGCTGATTTCATCGAGTACAAAACGATTTTTGTGTGATAACCCGTTCGGAAGTTATTCGAAGATCGTCGTTAGGTGGGTACGAGTATCTTTTGCGAGCCTTCGATTTCGATAGGTACTTCACGACGAGAAACGGGTCAACAAGCGTTGTTACTCAGAAAAATTACGAGTTGGCACGGGTGCATTATTGATAGCCGATAGACGGGAATTAGATTCTTCACGACGAGAAAGGGGTCAACAGGTGTTACTATAAAAAGCTACACTGGCTGGTGTTACGGATTTCTGAACTTTCGAGAATAAAAAAACAATATCGGATATATCGGAGGGAAATTATCTGTAGAGGATATCCAGAAATCTCATGTGTCAATCAACTGTGCTTATATGTCAGCAATAACTTATTGCCAATAAGCAATGCTAAAGATCTAAAAAGGGAAGATAAGACCCTGTCAAAGCTTATCAAAAAGCTCAAAAACATCACTAGGTACTCGAGTTTATTCACATCGAAGGTCAAAACCGATTAATACATTCGACAAGATTTATGGCCCTAATCCCACTGTATTGGTTCACAACTTGACCACAATGATAAAGTGCCTACTAATCCAATACTCATAGTGGGTAAAAAATCTACCACATAAATTTTGCCTTAGCATTTCTCGGTTCTTTACAGGTTCTGTATCTTATTAGGTGTCGTCCAATTAAAAAGTGTCTTAGCTAGGAGAAGGATCTTCTGGTGGTGTTGTAAATGACTGGGTCGTGCTAAGAGCGGGATGAGAAGGTTTCACAATCAGGCGGAGGTCGATAGCCGGTCTGCAGAGTTACGTGAGGCATCCCCAGCTGGTTCTCCCGTTTCAAGGTCACACCCAATTAACGCATACTACGCCACTTTTATCGTTGTTTTAGTCACTTCGTTTGAACTGATTTTTACGACGAATATGTTGAAGGGGGTGGGGGTCTTAGTCAGCGGTCCCTAGCGCGATCTGGCGCCCTTGAGCGAGACGATCCAAACGTCCTAGTTCCCAGGTGGCGGTCTTGAAGTGACCCCTTAATCGGACTACACGTGCCGATTCTTGAAAAAAGTAAAAAAAAAAAAACCTTCTTTTTCTCAATATTTCAGTCGTTACCTTTGGGCCACCGGCAGCAATTCAGTGCATTCGATCAAGAACGATTATTAGAGGAACGTTTAACGATATTAAAGGAATCTGAGTATCCACACTTCACACAGATACATATTTTCATGGATAGGTCTAGCAACAACCCAAGACCATACAGCTGTACTAGTACTCTGAAATTTGGCTCTTTAGTCACTACTCTGCTGATTTCGGTCTTCATTCACTACTCTGCTGATTTTGGTTCATTATTCTAGGAATAATACACCTATAGGTATATATGTAATCGCGACGGAAGTCTAAAATTCTGATCGGCCTCAAAATTTGACAATGTCATTATCCGTTTCAAAGTGTCTAGATTCCAAAAACGAAATGTCCGTCCCCCGTCCAAGCCGTTTAGGGAAGTAGATTTTTTTTTTTTTTTTTTTTGAATCTGAAATGTTGTCGAAATACTCGGTTTACCTTCTAGTTGTGCCCGCAAGGTTTTCAGCCCGATCACCCAAACCCGTGGGGCTCTGTGGGGGCTAAAAAGGGGCTACAGGAGGGCTCTTTTGAAGGGTTTCGGTTGTGTGGTCGAGTTAGGTGTGGTTTCCGAAGTAGTTTTTGAATACATGTCTGGGGGTCCCAGAAGGATTCGATTTCACCGTGGGGATCTATTGGGCTTTCACGGGGCTACTAATGCGATTTTTGAAGGATCCCAGGAGTATAAATATTTTCCAGGTAATTTTGGACGCACAATCCATTTTTTGATGTCCCTCGTCTTTTTTTCCCAAAAATACCTATTCGTTTATTGATACAGAATTAGTTTTTGCACAAGTAACCGATATCAAAGAATAATAAACCCTTGGGTAGAATTTGCAGCGTTTTTTCCCCCATTCACAACTCTGCTGATTTTGCACCTCCTTCACTTTTGACGGAAGAAAAACCAGGAAGTTATTTTAATAGGGAGATTATAATTTTATATTACATATAATAGTCTCCCTATCAACGAATTGGGTTGTTCCTTCATGTTAAAACGTCTTAACTCCAAGCGTCATTCGTCCAAGAAAAAACTGTCACGATTTTCTCTAATAGACAATTAAAAACATTGCTCATTAAAAAGTTACGTGTGTTGTTCCCGAGAGAAAATACCATATCTCAACTCGGGAATCAACTTGTATATTAAATCCCGTGTTGTATATTAAATTTTAATAGACTGTCAATGTTATCGCATTACATATAATAGAGATTCCCATTGTGTTGAAACGAAATCAAGATTGTTCACGGCGGGCCAAAAATGTCGTCTACCTACCGAAGTATTTGGCAACAACTAGCACTTTCCCAACACAGTCTGTTGGTGTAGTCACGATTTTGGGACGCGACCCAAAAGCAAAAAAGTGGGGAATTTTTTTCGTAAAAATACTGTTTTGGCAACAGAGCGCGCAGATGTTTAGATGGTATTTTTATATGAGAGTTCCTGTGCATTACTGAGGACGCGTGACGACCGTCCAGGACGGTCAACTAGACGGCCTTGACGAATTTGCTAAGTCTCAACTCCTTAGCGGAAAAAAATACAAATAAAAACTTTTGTTATCATCCCTAGTTTTAAAAAGGGAGTAGTTTTGAACTGGGTTCGGTGTCTTCGAGGGGTACTCTCCTTTTTGAATAATGGAGTGTGATGGCCTTGTGCGAAATTTACTTTGATTAAACGGCCCACTTCATCAGCGGTTTCAACTTTATTCTCATTTTCGGACAAAGAAAAAACCAACGAGAATCGTCGCATTGCGCAGAAACATTGTTACAATAATATGTATTTTGGCACCGAGTAGGTGGTTAAAAAGTGCCGTAAGAGGACTGAAGGTCACAATCAAGAAAAAGAATGCAACTTTTTTGGTTGACGAAAAATACGAGTCAATTTTTCTTATTCTCACTTGCACTGAACTTACAATAAACATTCGGTCAATCTCATCCGCATGACTTCCAAAGCAATAAAAATACTATTTTATACATTATACAATAAAATAGGTGATGAGGATTCAGTGAGCGAATCAGTACGTCGAATTTTACTGTTGATCACGTGAATGATGAGTGACGTTGTCGTGCGTGAATCGACGAGGCCCGCTGAAGAGGGTAACGACAATTCATCAGTGTTTGTCGAAAACGAGGGAAATTTTATGGCATAAAATGAGTAGGTACTCAAGCAACAAAATTTCCAGGAGAAGCAAAAAACTTGCTGTGCAGCCCCTTTTACGTTCAGGTTAATCAGACTGGGGAATTATCAATCCGTAGGTCGGTGTCCATCATGACATTAAATACCGATTTCCCAACAAAAATGCATCGAATTTATTGGCATAAACATTCTGAACATTTTGTGAAAAAAATATGAACCTGTTGAGTTTTGTCAAAATCAAAAAGCCCTGAAGATATTTAAACAGAAGAAGAAAGTTAAATTTTTGACGAATTTCATGCAAGAATATGACCGGGGAAAATAAAAGATCTTACCCAGATTTTATTGAACCATAAAAACCACGCACCACGAAACCATTGCACCATAAACAATTTTAAATGGAACATTGAAACCCACAAAAATAATTTTTGAAAAATGTTTGTATTTGGCTTGGAAAGCCCAATCTAGTAGGTACCGTAAAACGGGGTGAATAGGTACGGATTTGAGGTTTTTTTAGGTGTATCTCTTCTCTAAACTAACGTAAGAACGATTTTAAAGTTTCATATTGTTCTTTGACTTCCCAGGTATCGATTCCATTGCTAAAATCAACAAATTAATTTGGTTTTGATATTTAAAAAAATAAAGTTATAGTGTCCCGATTCACCCCCATACCAGGGACATACCCTATAGGGACACGATTAAAACATCGCGGAAGTGTTTTTTGGCACCTTTCGATGCTAAGCAGTGCGAAAAAAAAGACACCGTAACTACGCAGTTGCTTACTCGCTTAGTCAAAGGAGGAGGTTTAGAAGAAAGGCGACAATTTTGCAATACTCACGGGGACTTTCCGATTTCAAAGGTTCTGTTAGAGTTTTGAATCTGAAGTGAGCACAAAATCGGACTTTTGTTACCTCTGAACTGGTGCACATAATCCATACCTAGAGTATAATATTATTATACTCTATGGGTATCCCGGCACCGCAGAGGAACGGGCGAGAGAACTAATGGATCGTCACCGAAGCACGGTTCCAACAGGACTTCAAACGGGTGCTACCGTCTTTTGAGACGGCAAGGAAGTATTGAAGAATGTTGCACTATCACGAGGTGCTTCGACAAGTCGAGTTTTGAAAAAATCAGTTCCAACATGGCTGGGAGCCAGGAAGTGGGCATGCAACTGCAGGGATGGGCAAAACGAATTTTGATTGAAACAGCAAGGTTTAGCCACCTCTTTATCGTGGAAAAAAGAAGATGTGCCATAGTCAGTAGAAAATTGAAAAAAATATATTCCGGCCGAAAGTGGACATGTTGAGTTTTGCTTGAATCCTCCTTGAGCATCGTTTATTAATTCCATGCATGGCTCATGAGCCAGTTCGATATACTTCTCTTTGCTCCACGTCAGTGTGCTTTCTCTTTCACTCTTTTCTCGAGCATCAGATAACAAACACCGAATCAAAGGAAATATTGTTCAATATTTAATCAAAGGTTCTGTGGTGTCTCCATCAGTAGCATGACGTCAGGTGGATCAATTGGCTCGACAATGATATCGAGTAATAAAGCCTCGTTGACTCAAACTCCGTTCATTCGATACAGTGCTTTCAGCACAAGAGACCAATTCCATTGCTTAACTGTCGATTATGTCACGATAAGTAGATTTTTGTAAGTAGGTAGATGACGTTTGATATGAATATTATTGAATACGTCAACTCGGTGCAGGCATATATAAGCCTACATAATCGTCGAAATATTTGATGCGGTGATGTTTGACGGATCAAACTTATATCTCTATGGATATTTATATAATATCCATTATAATGCCACGTTAAATCCATAAACGATCGCAAACGCTGTCGGCTCAGGGATGGGATCGATTTAAATCCCCTTGCGGCGGAGTTACGAGCTCTTTTTGCGCGATATCGCTCACGTTTCTCCGCATTTGTAGTGCGGTATTCATTCCAAGGAACGCGTTAAATTTGTCAATTTCCGGAGTTTTACTGCTGTTCGGTGTTTCAGAAAGGAGTCTTCGCGCGTCAATTCAGCTTTGATTTCGGCGGCATCGTTAAACCATGTTTTTCAAATCATACACACATATAAAAATATACTAATAATAAAAAATAATACACTACGTCCATAAAGGTAACAATGAGAACGTAGTAAGATTCTCACCTCGTATTCTTTGTTCTTTTTTTCGCATGTGTATACACATATCCATGTTGAAATGGTGCAAAACAGTGCACGTGTGCCATTACCGAATAGTTAACTAGGTGATTACCAAAAGAATTTGGCCTATCTGACCCCAATATCGTTATGAGTTCGAGCCTTCATCAACCCCGTTTGAGAGCGACAGGTTTTTTAAGATTAAATTTTCGACATTTCGTAGTTTTATTTGAACAAAAGGTTTATTTTGGTTCATCATTATCATAATCAAGTGAGCGTCGAGGGTAAAATGTGTGATATGATGTGTTCCACAGTATTTTCGAAACAACCCCGCCTGCCCTACGACGCAGTGTTTCGATGGGGTAATTAGAGAAAGGAGGAGGTTATAAGAGACAATTTTTTTCGGCCAAACCATCAACTTTTCGCAGACGAGAATTTTTGTGTGAGAAGCCTATAACAATTTGAAGCACGATAAGGTTTTGGAGGCCCACGCCGTCATCCGTGTAGGAGACAAGAATCGTTGAATTTGCACGTAGTCGCTGTCTCCTATAGGAATCGAATATATTCCCCAAATAGCGTTAATAATTATTAACGTGTCTATTATAATAGACAGATGTAAAAATCATCAATGGGCAAGTCAGAAACACTTCCAGAAAGCTTCTGGTGTTATAGGAGACAAGTGGCAACGTGTCTCTTAATACCCTGTAAGTTTCACCCCTCCAGGTTCATTACCAAAAAATGTTTCGAATTTTCAAAATTTTCCCAAAAAGCTGTCAGTCAAAACTTTGAGTTCTGAGGTCCCGGGAACATTGATGCACCAAGGAGATTTTATTGAAAAAAAGAAAAAAAGTTCATCATCGAAGAGCACTCCAGACAAACGGATAGCATCATAAAAAAAACCTTCATTTTTTCAACAAATAAGAGACAGACAGTCCACAATTACCTCAGCTGGGGGAAATAAGAAATACAAAAAGAATAGGGAAAATGAAATTAAACAATATACGGAAAATCCTACAAAAATACGGAAAATGAATATTAAACAGAATCACATCAGACGTGTCTGGAAAAACTTCACAGGATCGAAAAGCCTCCTTGTTTGCCAGCTGTCACAGAAAATAAGAGACACTTATAACCTGTAGTTGAAAGGAAGGGTTTTCATAGGTTGCCCAGTGTTGCCACGAAAAGTGACTGTGAATCCCCCCAACCCACTCATTGGATAAGACCTCCAGCTACTACCTGTTGAGGCGCTTTTTGGAAAAAAAAAATACGGCTTGCGGGCTACTTTAAAATAGGTAAACTAACACTTTGTCACCGAAATTGCGATTACTGGGCCTGAAAAAAAATTAATTTTGGAATATGGACCCACTTTTAAAATAATAATTTTAGAAGCCAATTATTGGCTCCATGACTGATGGCAAGTGAAACGACTGATAAAACAATTCGGCAATACTGTACTACTATTGTATGTATACTGAAATGAGAGATTGATAGTTCTAGAGGTACCTAACACAAATAGGTACTCGATATGTGAGAAGTGAGATGGAGAACTGTTAGAGGTAATTTTAAAAATGGGCCCATTTGTTAGGGCTGTAGATGAGTATAACTGCTCGAAACCAGTCCCTACGCTACAATTGTTTATTTAAATATACAATTTAGTAGGTGCTCAGCAGAGGAGTCGTTTTCTCTCCCTAACCACCTCATTGGATTAGACCTCTGCACCGTCGGCAAAAACCACACCGTGCTTAGAAGGTTCTTTTAGGGAAATTAATGCTGTTTGCGAGGATTCAACCCGATCTTTTTTCGCACGACTTTGCAAATACTGACTACATAATAGGTAGGTACTTGAAACGCTTGTCTTGATGAGCGAAATGTTTATACAGGTGCCAGTCCTCTCAGAGAGTGAATAAAAAAACCTTCGTTTCGTGTATAATATGTAATCAAGAATCGAGTGCACTACAGTTTTTTTGTTTAATTTTCCTACCCAAAAACCTATTATTGTCGCGCTAAATCGGTGTTCTGAAACACTGTGTGCCGTTTGGGTTTTTTTTAACCGTACCTATAAGTGGAGGATAAAATCTTGGGCTCACAAACGACGAGTGATGACCACAGCGAGTTGTCGTGCTTTTTTCCATGACGCAGCAATGCATCGACGTCAGTCGTATTTTCGATAAGTTACCATCTGTCCTGGATCGCCATTTCTTTCTTTTGCTATCGAGCGATAATTTTTCATTCAAGTCTTGGTTATTTTTAGTTATTCATCATCAGCGTGATAGACAACTATTACTACTAGCTGCTAGCCCATACTGAACTCTCGTTCACAACGTATTATCGACAAGCTGTCGATGTGCATAAACAATAATGATGGAAGAGGGAATAATAAAACCTGACGGCTTGAAACAGTAGCTCAACTGTTTCAAACCGTCAGGAGTTAATATCCCCCCTCCATCATTCGATATTTAAGACGAACAGGAATAGAAAATAGGATCAAAATTTGATGTATAAATTTAAAAGGAACTGACATGTCATCTGGTACCATACAGCGTAGGTACTTGCCACTAAATAAGGATTGGGTCCGTTTTTACTGAATTTCACAACTAATCAATTTTGCGATTTTAACATTGACGTGCAGGAAATAGAAGAAGACACCGAAGGCTCAAAACTCAGTCCATGTAGTTTTTGAAAAATATCGAATAACTCAACTTGGAAGTCAGGTGTGGTCTATATGGCGGGCGATTCAAGTAAACGGTCATGACATTTGTCAAGCATGTCTCCATCAAAAACGGAACGAGTACAATAAGGCTGGCAACACGCTACATAACAAACGACCACCACACAATAGGCCGCGTTGCTCCACATTGGGTCATACGTTATGGCACGTGAAGGTCCTCTTTTAGTCGGGCCAAAATGATAGAAAGAGATGCACACAGACTCATTGTTCACCATCGCTAGTGCTTGAATGAAAAATTTCCAAGCATCAGCATTACTATTGAATATTGAGAGATTGGTAATTATTCTCTTTATTTTGGGAAATAAATAATTCATCGAGCGGACTATACCTAGTCGAGAAATTCCCACAATCCGACTGTCAACTGCTAATGTTGCCAGAATACCTGCGCGAAAAAACACATTAATGAGAGTGAAAAACGCTGCAAATGTTTTTATAAAATGTGTAAAATTTGTGTTTTTATAAATGTGTAATTCTATGACTATCAAACATACTTTTTTTAAATTTAAAAACAAAGGGAATCCCCAAGATTTTATGCCAAAACGTACTTCGAAAATGACACCTCGTCAAATGACTCAAATTAATTAATCAAATTTTGACCTCCAGGCCTAATTCACTCAAAAGCACCTATCGTAGCCCCATAGAAGCTCCCATGTAGTCGGATTTGTCTGGGTCCCAAATAATGGATTCCAAAAATGCAAGCTGTGGCGGATGTGACAGGTGTACCTACAGGCACAAATTGATTTCCTAAGTTCTTATTAGTTTTATCAATATTTGTCTTGTGTGTTTGGGTAAATGGGATTTCGCCCCCGGAGTCTTTGGAGGAAGGTGAAGGGATTACCTGAATACCCCTGACCAGGGCATAACGCGAAATGTCGCGATCTGCTATCCAAGGAGGTGGTATCGAGGCAATAATGGGAGATCCACGATCTCCAGACCGACAGGAAGTGTCGTAGTAGTCTGGAATGCGATGGTCTCTGGAAGTGAGTCCAGGAGAATCTAATATTGAAGCTGAAGTGACAGCATCAACATTAATTCTCCCTGGATCAGAGGGATGGCTTCCTCAGACAAATTGTCGCCAAGGGTGGCCGGGCCTACTGACACCGTCTTTCAAAATCCGCTCTCCCGGCAACCACAAAGGAATTTTCCCCAATGGTTGCCCATGCAACGGATTCGCGCGAAATAATTGGGCCCGCTGACCTGGCTTCCAGACGATATGTCACCAGGGAAGGCCCGGTCCTCGGTCCCCCAATAAGAATAGCAGGTGAGATAATGATGATGCCGGAGGCGCAATTGGGGAGCCCGAGTAGGTAATTAGCAACTCTCTCATAAGCGAGAGAAGCTGGACTTCCTGATCACGCCGCCGGAAGTGGCGCTTCCCGTGGCCCGCGACTGAACGAACTGGCGCGGTAGAGCGAATTTAAGTCCGAAGAGTGTGGCACAAGCGGCCACACAAGCTCAAATTACTGTTAGTATTCAAGCCAATAAAAAATTTGTCACCGGACATGAACACGCTGGTGTACCGATTTTCCTAAGAATATTTACCAAAACGCACCCAATTATGAATCAATTTGGAAAATTGATTGGAGCAGGGAGCTATAGATTTATTGAAATGAGTCGTGCTTTGTAAGAGGTTTTTATGAGTGGCTATAATAATATTATTATAATAATATATTATATCATGTAATAGAACTCTACATGATTATGCCTAACAAACACGATTATTCAACAATGACGTTTTTAATAGTCTGGATTCATCAAACTAGTCGGCGTATGAACTGTTGAACCCATTGTACGATGGCACAGTTTCATTAGGAACACAAATCTTACGGATGCTAGATCTAAATGTCATTCAATGTAAATCCCCAAACCCATTAGTAGTGGGGGGCACATTTGACGATGGCTGTTTTTCACACAAGATTTGAATTTTAACGCGATTTCGTGTTTTTGTAATGTGAAGAACAAGAAAAAGAGCCGCTCAAGGTAAAACGCTGCAAATTTTACACAAGGGTTTATTATTCTTTGATATACGTTACTTGTGCAGAAATTTAATTCTGTCAATGAAAAAATTAAAAAAAAAAAAATTTTTTGGGATTTTTATCTCAAAAAAAATTTTTTTTGGATTTTTTTGTTCAAAAATGTGTTTTTTTCAAAAACTCGGTATTTTTTACTAGAAAAATATTTAACATCCTGGGATCCTTCAAAAATCCCATTTTTAGCCCCGCGAATGCCATAAACATCGCCCCAGTGAAATCGGATCGTTCCGGGACCCCAAAAAATGGATTCTACGTCCAAAAATACTTCGAAAACGACACCTAACTCGATCCCATAGCTAAAAGCCTTCAAAAAACCCCTCCCGTAGCCCCATTATAGCCCCATAGCGCCCCACGGGTTTGGGCGATCGGACTGAAAACCTTGCGGGCACAACTAGATGGTAAACCAAGTATTTTCTCGAAATTTCAGATTTTTTAAAAAATTCCTACTGCCCAAAACGGCCTGGACGGCGGACGGCGTACGGCGTACGGCGTACGGCGTACGGCGGACGGACATTTCGGATTTAGAATGTAGACCACTTGAAACGGATAATGTCAAATTTTGAGCCCGATCGGAGTCGTCGACCCTTGTCGCGAAAACATAGGTGTATTATTCCAAGAATAATAAACCAAAAGCGAGCAGGACTGGACTACAGGGCTGGACTGGACTGTAAGGCTCCTCAAAAGTGTGTAAGGATTTTTTTGGTTTTTTTTTTTTTTTGGTTTTTTTTTTTTTTTTTTTTTCATTTTGCTTTTCGTTGATTACCTAGCGAGTGGATTCAGAATTTTTTCAAATGTCTTATTAGACCGAACCTCAAAAACTTTCCACCCAAATTCATTGAAACTGTCAATCTCTACTGTCAATTACTTATTGTTAATTACTATTAAATACCTAAGTTTGGTAATTAATAATAATAACTTTATTATACATAGGATACAAGACTTGTATATACTTAGTATCCCTCATAGTGTACAAGTATCATTCAACAATAGATTTGAACAAAATTACAAGATCAATTACAAGCTCAAGTAGGGGTTAAGGGTTCAAGGAGTAAGTATACCTACCTACTTTTCGAACAACAAAAAATTATTATTGAAAATTTGATAAAATTTATTTAAAAAATTATTATTAAATTATTATATATTATTAAATATTAAAGCTTATAATATTAAATTATTATACATATATGATTAAATATTAAACTACCCGATTTAAAATTATTATTAAATATTTTAATTATTTAACTTATTTAACAAAGTTAATTAATTTTGACAATTATGTTCGTTGTTTTGATGATTATTAAATTATGTTGTTACTTCAATTCATTTACTTCACTTGCTCATGTCTTTGATTAAAAGGAACAAAACAGATTAAAAAAGGATTAAAATGTTTTCGGGTAGCAAAGATAGGTAGGATCGTACTGTATCCTGCTGTAGTTAACGATAGAATAAAGAAATTCAAGACATTCCGTTTTGTCAACCTTTAGGGTCGAAAATGTGAAAACGTGTCAAATGTGCCCCACACTCCCCCAATGACTGTGTCCTGACTAGGAAAGGTACGAAGGGAGTTCACGGTGGCCCTTTCATTTTTGGTATTGTTCATCATGGTTTTTGGCGCCATTTATCCATCAGAACTATGTCGTGATGAGCCTTAAAATATCATGACGCAAGCACAGTAATGGTATGCACAGTGAAACTGAAATTCAATTGGTCGGAACTTACTTGAGATCGGTAACCATTTCTGCCGAAAACCGGAAACACCTACATGATATGAGAGTCCCTCACCTCACAGAGTTATATCGCGGACTAGTGTTATAGTTTGGTCTCTGAGGTCGGCCGTCTGAGTTCCCCTACCAACCACTGAATTGCGGAGATCCTGGCGGAGGGCGGGAGGGGGCGGAAAGGCGGCCCCCAAACTCGGGCCCCCGCGGCCGCGATCCGAGTCGAGAGACGCGATACGGGCACGACGCCGCACGAAGTTGCCCTCCGAAAACTACCGACTGAGTCATCCCCTTCGCAGCATCGCCCTCTGGACCGGCGCAGTTCACTTCCACCCTTGATAATAACCCCCGCATAAACCTACCCAACTCCAAATGCACGCTCTATTCATCCAATGCCTAATTCCTCAACGGATGCGTCTCAGAAAAACCGACCGCCCGACTTCGGGAGGCTGGAATTTCGCGATTCGATCTCTTATTAGGGGTTGACCCCTTTCCACGCCAAATTTTGACGCCAAAAGTTCCTTTTTTTTCTCTTTTTTCCCCCTTAAAGAGTTGATAAAAATAAGGTTTTGAAAAAAAAGGTGGCAACTGGATAAGCACAGTTGAACTCCAATATTGCTATGATCGAGAAAAGTTTATTGAAATTAGCGGAAATCAACAACAGTTTAACAATTCTAACAACAACGCGAACGTAGGTATCAGTCCTGAACACCAGGAAGATGGGGCTCCGTCCTCCAGTCCAGTTTCTCACCTTACGCCGAGCTCCTCTCAGCCGAAGGGAAACAGCCCTAATGATGGCAACTGCACTCGAACTCGAGCCCACCCGACCACTTGGGAGTAGGTACGGTTTATCCCACTTAAGGTACGTATACGACTGTTTGTAGGCTGCTCTTCTGAGGAACGCTTCGAATTCGCAGTGGAGGGCACCATCGCATGAACAAACCAGAGGTGTGAATGACCCTCTGAGATAGCAACTAGCTAACATGTCCAAAATTTAAAATTTAAAATGTGAAGGATTTAAAAATTTTATTTTTTGAATGAAAATAAATTTTAAAATTCTGAACTATACATCGCACGCGCACATTTAATTCATGAATTTTTTAACAAATCGTCAAAATTGAACAATTCTAACCCTGTCTAAAACTGTTTTGCGTATGCTGGCGGTTAATTAATTGTTGTGACTGCAGGAGAAGTCGGTCTGACCTAGTTCAACACTTGAGGTCCCCCAGAAAGGGTGCGATGTAAGAATCCTCCCGCTTGACAGGATCGTAAAAACGGGTGGAGGATTTTTACAGTTTCCGCCAGAGAGATGTAATAATACAGTAGGTATACCAACTTATGGGATTTCGATTTGGCAACTTGGGGATTTTTTGTCCGCCCTTGGGGAAAAAATGTCCGAGAAAATTCGCCCGATTATGTACCAATAATACTAGTAAGCGTTGATTTTTCGGGACGTGATCCGATTCTCGAGGTGCTCCGTCCGACTTTTCAAGTCTCCCGAAATAAATTACGAAAGAGTCCATCAAAATTTCTATCCTGAAACAAAAATAAGAAAATTCAGACTATTTTTTTTTTTAACAGTGCAGCTATCGTTGGACCTGTATAGAAAATGACTCAGCCGTAATTGATGATCTCAGGGAAGACCCCATAATCGGTTTAGACCGTTATCCAATAGCCACAGAGGATGAGACGAGTGGTCAGTCACAATTGTGTGAATCCGATCGTATTATACCTCCAGCCCTTTATATATTCGGAATGAAATTCCTCAGCTTCTGCCTTTCACATTCTACCATAGCGACTTTTGGTCATAATATTATTGCGTTTTGCTTTCATGAAAACTTCGTTGAACGTACTACTTTTTCTATCATGTCGACCTCTTACAGACATGCTACCAAGGGCGAGAACGTTTTTCGGCTGAATGCTCGTCGGAGCGTCAGTGGAAAGGCCAATAAGATTCAAGCATTTTGTTACACGTAATAATAGGTTAGTATTCACGTTTCCGACTTCTTTCTGGTAACGATCCAGCTATGTTCTGTCCGTATTATGATATTTCATGTGATATCATACGTTTTACAATGACACGCTCCTACTTCCCCAACTACAAGGTCCATGGCCACACATCTGGGCCCTCAAACTAGGTGATTTCAAACAGCGTGATTTTTAATACATTCTAAATTTATGGTGTGACTTTTTCGAGATTAAAATAATTTCACAAGCTTATGATTCCGACAAAATGTTCTCTGTAAATTGCCGAAGAACCCGATTTTGTCTTTCAATACCCCGTCCCCCGTTCTCTCGTTTTCGCACAACACTCTTTGATCGAATCAAACCCATTCAACAATAAATAAAAAACGCTGCAAATTTTACACAAGGGTTTATTATTCTTTGATATAGGTTACTTGTACAGAAATTTAATTCTGTCAATGAAAAAAATTTAAAAACATTTTTTTTTGGATTTTTATATTTCAAAAAAAAATTTTTTGGGGGGGGGATTTTTTTTCAAAAATGTTTTTTTCAAAAATTATGTATTTTTTATTCGAAAAACATTTAACCTCCTGGGATTCTTCAAAAATCCCATTTTTAGCCCCATGAAAGCCCTATAGATCGCGACAGTGAAATCGGATCGTTCCGGGACCCCCAAAAATGGATTCTACGTCCAAAAATACTTCGAAAACGACACCTAACTCGATCCCATACCCCACAGCCTTAAAAAAACCCCACCCGTAGCCCCATTATAGCCCCATAGCGCCCCACGGGTTTGGGCGATCGGACTGAAAACCTTGTGGGCACAACTAGATGGTAAACCAAGTATTTTGCCAAAATTTCAGATTTTTAAAAAAATTCCTACTGCCCAAAACGGCCTGGACGGCGGACGGCGGACGGACATTTCGGATTTTGAATGTAGACCTCTTGAAACGGATAATGTCAAATTTTGAGGCCGATCGGAGTCGTCGACCCCCGTCGCGAAAACATAGGTGTATTATTCCAAGAATAATAAACCAAAAGTCAATAAAATCCAACAAATGCTGTGTCATTTTCAGGAATATAATAAAAGGGTTTTGCACAAAGAACACGAGAGAATATAAAGACAACAGACAAACCGCTGCAAGAGTTTACTATTAAAATGACTGAATTGGTTTACTGATTAGTAATTGACAAATAATGTTTTGCATAGCGTTTAATGTAATCAATTAAAAATTATGTTGAAAAAATTACCTAATAATAATTGAAAAAAATTACCTTAATAATAATTATTATTATTAAGGTAATTTTTTTCAATTATTGAAATTACCTTAGTAATAATTGAAAAACGTTTTACCTCCCTGTAGAGTGTTAGGGCAGGGAAGGGATACCGAAATATGGTTTCTATGTCCAAAATTACTTTGAAAACGACACCTTATTCGACCTCCAGGCCAACTCCCTTATTGGAAAACTTGAAACGCTCGGATGCGTCATATTGGGTCCAACAGTTTTTTTTTTTTTTTTTTTTTTTTTTTTTCAAATTTTCTGACTAGTAGATAAAAGATGGGCTTCCTCCTCTCCTACACAAACCAGACCGCCGGAATTGGACAGCCAAATTTAGGGCCTCATGTGTGGCCGCAAACATTAAATTTTCCTTTCATACGATGAAATGTGACTCGTCCAGCCGTCGTAGTTGGCTTGTCCTTGAGGATCAATCTCGGTTTTCAATAAGCGACACCAGACCGCCCAACTGCTATCGTGCGAATTGAATTCAGGCCAGTGGCGAATCATGGGATTTAAGTCCCCACCACATTATGTAGGGTCGCATCGGGCTGGGAACTTTAAATCGATTTTACTTCCAAAATTACTTGGAAGATGACACCCCACTCGCTAAAGTCGTAAAACCCCCTATTTGTAGACGGGCCAGGAACCTAAGTACTTAAATCGACACATCGTCCGAAGTTACTTTTCGAACTACATTTGCAGATTCAACCTAATGGAGGACCGATGATTTTGGCACTGTTTCAATTTTCTTTTTTTTTACAAATTCTTACTGGCAAAAACGTTCAAGACAAGGTGCACAGTGATGACGCTAAAACGTGGCTGTAATTCGAAAAATAAAAAAACGCATCTAGCCGATTGGTTTAATGTTGATTATTTAGCTGAAATATTATGAACCACGAGCAATCTATTATATATTAAATATTATTATATTAAATATATATTATATTATATTACTCAAATTTTTAGTAATATAATATAATACTGGTTTTGTCGTTTCGAGCTGTCTGGTGGAGTGCAGGGGAGCAAAAAGTTTGAGATCGGTGTGGCGGCCCCACGTATTAATAAAACCACCTCGGGGACCGGCTTCGAGCATCTAAGCTCATCTACAGCCCAGAGTGACTTGAGGTACCTAGTTGAACGTACTTTCAGGTCTCTCTGAATCTGGTCTACCTGAATGTAGGTACGTTCAACTACTTAGGTACCTCATATCAAGTCACACTGGGCTGTAGATGAGCCTAGTTGCTCGAAACCGGCCCCCACGCTACAATAAACAATTACCTATTGTTTACCGAAATAAACAATTTAGTATTCAAACCAGCAGAGGAGTCGTTCTCTCTCCCTAACCACCTCATTGGATTAGACCTCAGCACCATTCGCAAACAACCACTTTTAGGGATTTTACTCATCATTAGGGGATTGGGTTTGGGGGAAGTCCTACAATCGCTATATCGAGGCTCTTGCATGTGGGGTGCTGCACAATAGGTGCTGCAGCAACACCCCACATCGTCATTTTTGAATTTTTTCAGGAGAGCCCGAAAACCACAAAAGCAATACCCCACAACTAACTCCGCGACTCGCTGAGAGAGTAGGTAGGTAGTAAACAAAGGACTTGAGATCACAATGAGGGGCATTACTGATGACGATATAGAGGTATTCACGATTACCATGCTCCCTATCGTTTTTCTTTTAAACCATCAAGTTGGATCGATTCGCCTCGACAAGACGCGTCGAATGGTATGCATAACTCATTTTCGCCAAAAATGACGATGTGGGGTGTTGCCGTGAGACCCTCGATATGCTGTCGCCAGCAACCATAAATTCGGTGAAACATGGAACTTCTCGAAAAGGCGATGCTTGTGAGGGATAGCTGGAACATGAGTGAAACGAGACATTGGGACGAACGAATTACAGGGAAGCTTTCCCTCTTCTCACGCTAATACTCGTCACTCCTCCCTCAGTCCTCCAGCTCCGCTGATTCTAAATGCCCTGTTATTAGAACAGTTCCAAGAATTTGAACCCCTCTCCAATTGAATCCGGGGGTTTCACAATTCTTCGCGAATACACAACGTTAAGGGATCCTACAGTATTTTTCTAGTATCAGTTTTAGGGTCTCGTGGTGGGCAAACACGTGAAGGGTTGACGGAGGTCACGCGTTCCCGCTACAGCAATTTATATAAATTGACTCGATTGAAGTTCGCATTGCAGAGCCGGGCCGGGCAATTCAACTCCCATCAAAGAATTGCCACATCTGATGTCCCGCCTCGATCAATGAACAGTTTCAGTACTAATCAATCTTGAACGTTGTGTAACGTTTGGGAGCGGAATATTGACGGCAGGATTGCAGCGGAACCACATGATGAAGATGTGTGCATTAGTTGTGAAATTAAAATCCAAGGAGATGAGAAGGTCGACGAATGAATCATTCAAACAGGTGCACCAAACGGTCCAGTCCACGCTCCTGCCTACTCTGTGGTTGGTGATGATGTTGAAGAGTATCTCGATATAAAAGTTAGTGATATTAAAATACATCGGTTTCGGTTGGTGTGATTCGCCTTTAATGGTAGAGTTAATTTTGGCGTAGGTATGTCGAAAAAGGGTTTCACCGACAGACAAATATTTGGATGAGGATGGTTGAACTCCTTGAAAGCATTTGTGTTCAACGTGACCTCAGCCGATTTATGCGCCCAAATGCAAGGGGGTTACATTATGTGATGTGTACAGTGATGTAGGTAGGTACCTCGGCGACCATTTCGGCGAATGAATAATAATTATTAAAAGGCTACGAAAATTGGACCAATTACAGTGTTAACACTGTACTATCTTAATTAAGACCAGTTCAGCAACTAAACCAATAAGGTCTAGGCGAACAAGCTGTGACCAAAATCTACCTACCTATTGTCTTGACAACAACATTATTAGCAACTAATCGAATTAAACGCAACCAGAACCCAACAGTTACGTTACCAAAACCCTGCCACTGCCAGAATAACGACCATATTGGTCATTATTAAAAGCGACCAAAATCCTAGGTACTTAAAAAGGTGGTAAAGCTGCTGTTATAACATCATAGCTGTTATAACGTTATAGCCGATGACCAGCATCCAAATCTTAAATTATTTTCTCGTTTGACCAGTGCACTGGTCAAACGAGAAAATAATTTAAGATTTGGATGCTGGTTTCATGAAACCAGTGAGACCAGTGAGCACTACTTGTTGGTTGCTTCAGAGAAAAATTCACTGCAAAGAAAACCTATAGACCTTCATGAGGGAGGGGGGGGGGGGCTATGAATAACCTTTTTTACCGCAAAAACGCAACAACAAAAAATCATGGCATGGATATGTCAGGTGAATAGCGTCACCAAGAGATAATTCGTTTATTATAAACAACCTATAATAGGTTGTTGCATGCATTTTTTGGCTACCTAGGTATTAAGATAGCTATCTTAATTTTCATGCTCACGTTGGCCAGCCAATAGACATATCCATTTCAAAAACCTACCAAGAAAACTACTGTCTAAAATAACGCCTGCCAACTAAATAGGTAACGTCTATGTACCTAGATTAGCGACAACACGACTACTTACAAAAGCAACCAAAATCCAATTTAAATCCAGTCATTTTTTTGTATTTTGGACAGTAATTTTGATAGCAGGAAGGATCCAATAATTTGATAAGGATAATAATAATAATAATAAGGATCCACCAAACATTTAAATTTTCAAATACCTACATTTTTTAGATGTTTCATCTGAATACCCCCACTATCCCTCTCAGCCTTAAATTTCCCTCTACCGTGGAATAACTCTTGCCATCTGGCATCGTTTTTAAATCTCAATCCCAACGGTCCACCGAGACAATAGAAAAACTCTGCAAATTTTACACAAGGGTTTATTATTCTGTGATATAGGTTACTTGTACAGACATTTAATTCTGTCAATAAAAAAAATTTTAAATTTTTTTTTTTGGATTTTTATATTTCAAAAAAAATTTTTGGGGGGATTTTTTTTTCAAAAATGTGTTTTTTCAAAAATTCTTTAATTTTTACTCGAAAAATATTTAACTTCTTGGGATCCTTCAAAAATCCCATTTTTAGCCCCATGAAAGCCCTATAGAACGCCACAGTGAAATCGGATCGTTCCGGGACCCCCAAAAATGGATTCTACGTCCAAAAATACTTCGAAAACGACACCCAAGTCGATCCCATAGCTAAAAGCCTTCAAAACACCCCTCCTGTAGCCCCATTTTAGCCCCATAGCGCCCCACGGGTTTGGGCGATCGGACTGAAAACCTTGCGGGCACAACTAGATGGTAAACCAAGTATTTTGCCAAAATTTCAGATTTTTAAAAAAATTCCTACTGCCCAAAACGGCCCGGACGGCGGACGGCGTACGGCGTACGGCGGACGGCGGACGGCGGACGGCGGACGGCGGACGGCGGACGGACATTTCGGATTTTGAATGTAGACCTCTTGAAACGGATAATGTCAAATTTTGAGGCCGATCGGAGTCGTCGACCCGTGTCGCGAAAACATAGGTGTATTATTCCAAGAATAATAAACCAAAATCGCCGTATTTTTATCGCTTACCGTTTATATTAGGAGAAATAGGCCTGTGACACACTCAGATAGCCACAGACTCGATGAGAATAATTCTCAATGAGAATTTCTCATAGGTACCCTTAATTATTAAGGGTATAGATTCCCACAGGTTGTCTCCATAAGCTAAACAAGCAACAGGTCAACAGGTAGGTCTATTGGAAATCCTACAATAGACCTACTATCTTCTACCTCAGAAGATAGGTAATATCTTATTATAATCTATTCTTATATTATAATCTATTCGTGAAATGGGCTACAAGACGCGCCGGGAGAATTTTATCACCCGTATGTTACCGTTAAAATCGAATCCTGACTGGATTATCCAGTTGAAAGAGAAAAATTTTGACAAAAAGTAAGAACAGCCTCGATTCCGCCTGTTCCGTAACAATTCCGCCTAGTGGGCGGTTTCTGCCACGCGTCATTAGGTAGGTGTTTTACCTACCTCACTTCCATGAACGAAGGGAGGTAGGCACGGAATAGAAAGGTTTCTATTCCGTGGAGGTAGGTAAATGATGAACTCGACAATCATGGAATAGTCAAGACTTGATAATCAAGAACTTAGTTGGGGGTATTTCCAAAATGTAAATCCCATTTCAGATTTTTAGGGCAACACTGACGAGCACGTGCGTTGTTGTTGTTTATGCAACATTATTGTTACGAATCCATGAACCTGTCTTTTCATAAAAGGTTTTTACGTATTGTGCTCCGACTTGTGATGAGAATTTTGAATCTTTCGTTGACTTGGCGTCATTAAGTCAAAATGACATAGTTTCCGACATTTACAATCTGTGGATAGTTTGTAGTACAAACAAGTGAACTTTGTACAAGTGAATAATCCTGAAGTCATCCTCGATTTATCGGTGGAGAAACATTTTGCCGAACCTACAACCTTCGGAAAAACGTGTTATGACTTTTGCGTAGTATTGTGTAAAACGTGAAGTGCTGAGACAAAATGAGGATCGACACTTGTTATTTCTGTTCCTCGAGGATCTACCCTGGACACGGGATCCAATTTGTGAGAAATGATTGCAAAGTAAGTAGGTAACTTACAGTTACTGTTGTCTTCAACTGTTGTTCCCGGAGAATCATACCTACTTAGTAGGACACGATATTATTCAGAAGTCATAAACATTGCCAAGGAGCACAGGTTCTATTCAAATATTTTACATCGGAAAAATGTTTCCAGATATTCAAATTCTGCCGGTCCAAGTGCCACAAAGCGTTCAAGAGGAAGAAGAACCCCAGGAAAGTCAAATGGACCAAGGCTTACAGAAAGACTGTCGGCAAGGAATTGGCTATCGACCCCTCGTTCGAATTTGAAAGACGTCGGAACATACCGTTGAAATACGATAGGGAGTTCTGGCAAAAAACTGGTGAGTTTTGGCTGGTTGGGTGACTCTTATAATAATTATCCACAATAATAATGATTGTGCTCGGAGTGTCATCTTGAATTGCTGAGAAAGGAAGGAAATTTCATTCAACCGCAGTTTCAGTAGTTTATTGCTGTTTGGCTATGTAAAATTTGTGGTATTTAAGGAATACGTCCGCTTTCTGCTAATAAACTCTTTCTTTTTAGTTGACGCAATCAAAAAAATTGAAGACATCAAGCAAAAGCGATCGAATACCTTCATAATGCAGAGATTGAGGAAAGGACGAGAGCTTGAGACGAAGAGGGACGTCAGAGAAGTCCAAAGGGACCTGTCGCTCATCAGATCACCCGCCGCAGGTATAATCACCATAACCATGATACACTCGAAGTTAATCAATCTGCACACCAATATTTACACACCTACTACATACTTTGGCTTGCCCCATAATTTTGAAACGAAAAACGCTGCAAAAAATTTTTTTTTTGCACAAGGGTCTATTATTCCTTGATATTGAAAAATTGCGCAAAAATTAAGTCTGTGTCATTGAAAAAATATTTTTGTAGAGAAAAAAAATCTTAACGATGTTTGGACAAATGAGGGACCGCGAAAAATGGATTATGGGTCCAAAATTACTCGAAAATTATTTCACTTCCTGGGATCCTTCGTCAATCCGATTTGTAGCCCCATGTAGCCCTATAGATCCCCCCCGGTGAAATCGGATCTTTCTGGGGCCCAAAAAATGGATTATTATAAGTCCAAAATTACTTTGAAAACGGCATCTAACCTGACCCCATAGCCGAGACACTTAAAAAAAGCCTCACGGGTTTGGGCGATCGAGCTCAGATCATTTAATAATGATTAATTTTACGCCTTTTTCTCTTGGAATTTTGACCCTCTACTTGTAACCAACCGATTCGCGATTATGTTGCATAACGCTTTTTTATGTCGGAAATAATCTCTTCCCGAATTTGAGAAGGGCAATTGCTCTGCTTTTGGGCCTGCCGACATTGAACGCTTTCAGAGATTTTTTTTTTTTTTCGGTTTTAAGCAATGTTTTACGTTTCACCGATAAATTAGGTTGACCGAGAGCAGTTCGAACCACCGAAGAAAATTGGTGTAGCCAAGGTGTGGGAAACCGGAAGTTTGTGGGTTAAGAACATTCTTGAATCAACTCGATCACACACTTCAGGGGTGATTGGATTCTTCTTGATTTGTTCTAAATTGGTTTGGTTCCGTCCAATATTCTACTTGAATAGTCAAGCTGAATTATGGTCGAGACCAAGCCGAATAAGAACAAATCTAGAACAATCCACCTTCTAGCCCAACCCCAAATTGGGGTCCCCAATACGACATTCTCCTTGCAGTTTTCTTTACATTTGAATGGTTTACGGAACTGATTGTCGACTAATACTTTTTTCTGAAAGAATTTCATAATTTGAAGCCTTAGCAGTGAGTTTTGGGCTCCTACGGTGTAATCCAAATTTCCAGGGCACTTTCGAAAATTTCAACTTTGAATCTGGAGGGAAGAGTGGCGCTTCCAAAAAGTGCTCTCTGGTGGTCAGCCAATGAACTAAAAGCACGAATTCAGAGAGATTCACGAGATCAGAAGATGTGAAATTGCAAGGAAAATAGTCGTTCGGATTTGTTCTGACGCAAGCGTGACGGGACAGACCATATTCATGTTCACCAACATAACATAACCAAAAATAAAAAATAATTTTTTGTACACTTTCTACTTTTAGTGCGAGTGCACTCTGGCGGATTAGTTAGTGTCACGCGGGAAAATTCAATACGTCAAATATTCACTAGTGATTTCCTCTGCTCAGACAACTAGTTTCTCAGTGCTAACTAACTGTACTGAGTACTTTGTTCATTATTAGTTCAACTATGTTTGGCCGAATTTTCCCATTTCTCTGACCTTGTTCCGTAGCCCATTGTGAGATTGTATATTAATATAATTAATTAGTTAAATGGATTGATGAAAGTTTTTTCTAGTCAGTTACCGTTTCTTTTGCTTTTATTCGCCGATTTCGAGTTCTTAAAAATGATTTTTATTAAGAAAAAAAAAAAACGCAGGGGGAAATCCGTTTTACGTAATGGTGAAATCCCATCTTGAGCTTAAAATTCTGATGTGGAGGATCGGCAGCACTGGTGCCATCTTGCACACTCGATTGAAGGGGCTACAGGAGGGGTTATGAAGGATTCAGGGTAGGTGATCGTTTCGACCAATTTTTGATCATTCCATTTATGGAGATCCTAACGACTTCCAGTCGACAAAGAGGGCTTTTGGGGCTGGAGGTCGAATGAGTTGTTTTCGAAGTGACTTTAGGGGTAGAGTTCATTTTTACTCGACTTAATTAATTGTAATTATTTTTATTTAAAAGAATAAACCCTTTTGTGAACTTACAGCGTTTTTCCAACTATGATTACGCATCTCATAAAGTTGTTTCGCCTTATGACCGGTGATATTGTTTCAGGGCTTAGAGAACGCGAAGAAATGGAAGATTCCATCGTTGAAGAAGTCCATGACTCTGAACAGGAAATGGACTCTGACGGTGATCCCGACACCAGGATGGAGGTAGTTGCCAACTGATTTTATTGTATCACATCATTGTGAGCTTACAACCTCCAGAATGTCGCTAAATATTGTGAATTAAACAGTACTCCTCTATTTTAAGATTTTGTGAATCCTTTATGCCATTCATCACTCAGCGTCGTATTGTTGTCTGTTTGATGTCGTTGTGGTCGTTTCTACGTCGAATGCATTCATACTTTTCACGATTCGATCTACCACTGGGCGAGGACATTGAACCTTCCAGTAGCCAAACCTGGCAATTGCAGCGGCAGTTTTTCAAAGCAGCAAACCCCTCGGTGTGATGGCCAGTCCTTTGGGTTCCTTTTACCAGCCAATTGCATTTTTTATCAACATTGATAATCTCGAGGAGTGCTCTGCACTTTTATTTTCGACGATTCGATGGTAAACACTGAAGTAGCCTCATGGAACTCTCACTTTTGGTATACGATGAGCGAAGGAGACCGTGAATATACCTACTAACAAAAGGAACACAATCGATCAATTCAATTACAAATCATTTCATAACATATTTACTTTACATACAAATGATTTATTTACAATAACTACAACGTATGTACAAATCACACAAATGTTCGATGATAACAATTTTTACACTTCTGGATTATATAAAAGACTAATTTGTTTTTCAACAAACTACTGGCTTCTTTATCAAAGTCGAAGATCCCAATATGGGATGGAATACAGAAAATTCGATTTTGATTTCCCGTCACGTCCCAACCCAAAATTTACATGCGAATTAGGTGGCTCAGCCACGCGTGTGCAACGAAAAAAAATCGTCTTAACAATTTAATCACTATCGGAGCCCACAAGATTTTTTTTCCGCTTCTTCGCTTGTCTGGGTTTGACAATTTCTTCATCCTGAAACAGAAATGAGGGCAGTTAATTTTATCCAGTCGGCAGTGGGAAGTTGCTGAGTTGTGCAGCAGTGTTACCTCGCTGCTTTCCTCGGTTGAATCCGATATCAGCTCTTTGACCGTTTTCTTCTTGTTGTTGGCTGGCCTCCTTCCTCGGCCTGTTCCTTTCCCTCGCGCGGTTTCTTCGACTTCCAAAAGCGAAAACAAATTGCTAAACTGACTCTTTTGAGCGTCTGTACATGACGATTGCGCCTGATGCAGCGCCCTCTGCATCACGTCCAATTTGTAAAATTGTTTGGTCCCTGAGCGCATGCGATCCAGGTGTCCGAGTATCCTCTCCGCAGAAGGGGCGGCACTTGCGCGAGTGCCTGTGAGAAAAAGAGATTTGGGTTAGAGGTGGAGAATCATTTACCAATCTTTTTTTTTTTTTTTTTAAATCGTTTTCGATCACCCCTGGGCGATTTCTAAAATCTACTTATGAGGAGCAGGGAATAAGCTCGAACATTAGAAACCCAAGGGTTTAGAAGCCATGTGAGCCGACGGTGAATCGTGCCTTGGCCGTGTGTACGATGGAGCCTCCAACGACATCTACGAGTGTTGTGACCGGGCAGCAATGTAGAAATTAATTCATCAGCGAGAGTGAGCTGATTTTCCAGTCTACCTGTCTTCAGCTTGCCGGTCTTGTATTTGGCTTGTATTTTGCCAATAGCTCACCGGTTCTCAGCCTTTTAGTTTATGTCGTTCAAGTTGCCATCTCTTGCCTAGAAAGTATTCAGTCTGCTGGTTTTCCAGTCAGTTTGGTCTTAAATCTGTGTGTAAAATAACTTCTACTTTTCAACTCCAGTCTTCCCGTCTTCAGCCTGTTACACTCAAGTCCGGGTTGGCTGGTGTTCCAGTCAATTTGACCTATCATTTAGATCTTCATTCTTGCTGTATTTGGGAATCTTCCAGTCTTTCATCTGCTAATAGTAAGTTCTTCAGCTTGGTTGTTCCCAAATTTCAGTCTAGCTGAAATCATGGGATATTCAACTCTTTAGTTCCACAGATTTCCAGTATGCCGGTCTGTTGGTCTTGTATTTGAGAATCCTCCAGTCATCAGCTTTCCAGCCTTGTGTTTGGTTTCTATTGCCAATAGTTCTCTGCCTTGCAGTTTTTGGCGTTCAGGTTGCCAGTTGCTGATTTTCTAACCTACGAATATTCGATATTCAGTCTGGTAGTGTTCCAATCAGTTTGGTCTTGAATCTTCAGTTCTTGGAATACCTTCGCTCTTTTTACATAACTCATTATCAAAGTAGTGAAAGCCCTTCGCTCTTTTTACATGACACGTTGTGGCCTCAAACCAATGAGGGAAGAGCTTCGCTCTTTTTACAAGTCCCGTCCGACCAACCACCGGATCGTTCGCTCTTTGTACATCCGCCCATCTATACTCAACTGCTCAATTTTGATCTAGATTATTTTAGATTCCAAAGACTATGGTAGAAGTACATATCAAGATATTCCAATGAACACTCCCTCACCTGTCCTTTTCCGTTTGTTCGGCGACGCTACTGCAGGGCATCTGCTCGACAGAAGGGAGGCAACGAGTTCTGCGAGAGTATTTTCGTGCTCTCGACACCATGATAATAAAACAGAAACAACAAACATATCACAGTGAGGACCTACGTCCCGGCTCAGTACTTGTTTCACCAGATCTGCCGTGGGCCTGCAACACAACATAGAATTGCTGTTAAACAAGTCTATCGACGTAAGGGTGCGATATGGGGACAAGAAAAACGCTGCAAATTTTACACAAGGGTTTATTATTCTTTGATATAGGTTACTTGTGCAGAAATTTAATTCTGTCAATGAAAAAATTTAAAAAAAAAAAAATTTTTTTTGGATTTTTATTTCAAAAAATTTTTTTGATTTTTTTGTTCAAAAATGTGTTTTTTCAAAAATTCTGTATTTTTTACTCAAAAATTATTTAACATCCTGGGATCCTTCAAAAATCCCATTTTTAGCCCCATGAAAGCCGTAAAGATCGCCCCAGTGAAATCGGATCGTTCCGGGACCCAAAAAAATGGATTCTACGTCCAAAAATACTTCGAAAACGACACCTAACTCGATCCCATAGCTTAAAGCCTTCGAAAACCCCCTCCCTTAGCCCCATAGCGCCCCCGGGTTTGGGCGATCGGACTGAAAACCTTGCGGGCACAACTAGATGGTAAACCAAGTATTTTGTCAAAATTTCAGATTTTAAAAAAAATTCCTACTGCCCAAAACGGCCCGGACGGCGGACGGCGGACGGACATTTCGGATTTTGAATGTAGACCTCTTGAAACGGATAATGTCAAATTTTGAGGCCGATCGGAGTCGTCGACCCGCGTCGCGAAAACAGGTGTATTATTCCAAGAATAATAAACCAAAATGCCTACCTTTCCTGTTGCAACATAAGGAGGATGGCTGTCAGTGCTTCGGCGTGACTAGCGAAGTCCAATTTGGTAAGTACGGGGATTATAGTGCTTATTGACATGCTGTGGGCGGACACGAGCTGCCACAGACACACTTGCTCGAACGTTTCCCACATTAAAGACGCCGTCAGGATGTGTTGCAAAGTGTCCTCTTGCAACATTGTTAAGCTGCCTGTGGAACACATTTTAAAAATTTATCGAAATTGATTTTGGGTCTAGGACATACAAATAGCCATAAAATGATGTGTACCTTGAACTATTCGACAGACCAGTTCTTGTAATTGTCGGGCGTCAACGCTGGACACGACTATTTGCAGAATGTTAGCGTCCCCGACGGCAATATTGGGAAATTCATTGTATATCGTTGGCGCTAGCCAACATAAGAGATTCACATCATCCTCTTGGCATAACTAGAAAACAAGAATACAGAATTATGAGGTGACAAAGGTCGGTGTTGGGGTCTTTTTCAACCCCATGCACAAGAGCGCTACAGGTTGCTCAAACAGCCAGTTTCTGCATCCAACTGCCCCCGAAAGTTTCTATTCCATCCCGTCGCTGTTCAGGACGAGTCCTTGCACGCATGAGCTGATTGCCTAGTCCCGAGCATGTGAAAAAGGAACTTCACAATATCAGATGGCGCAGCGACCTTCATGTACGCCCACTCCTGATTACCTTGAGATCTTCCAAAATGCATTCTTCTAGTCTTTTCTCCAAATGATCACAAAACTCTGTGTAGGGTTGCATTTTGTCGTTGCTGGAGTTGCTCGAACTGTCAGACTCGTCAGAAAACGTACTGGCTTCGATGTAGTACAACAACAGGTACCCCAGACGAGGTTGTACTGTGTGCATTTCCGCAACGAGGGAATAGAGTGGGTTCCGCCTCGAATCGTATTCTGACATGCTCCGCAGTAAAACGAATATCGGCTTTCCTATGCTGTCCTCCAAAGTGCTGGAAAATTAAGAACCATTAGGAACGGGTACGGTTGAAAGATATTGCAAAACGAATCTTCACAAAGCTCCAACGCATTCACCTCAAAGGGAGGTCGTTGATATGCTTGATGCTAAACATCACCTTTCGTTTACTACTGGCTTGTACTTACTCTGCGTTGACGGTTTCAGGAAACGCTTTGCTCTCGAACTGACTTTGAAAAATTTCACAAAGGCAACACGCCAGGACGTTGAGGGTGTCGCTTTCGATGTCCTCATCCTGAATAACAACTTGGACTAGTTTTTCCATCGCTTCACACCTAAAAGGAGAGGAATAAGTTCTTAAACTGAGCAGTAGATGTTTATTGTGGTGAATATTACACATCACCTTTGTATATCCATGCCTGAGCCTACTTCAAATTCCCCTACTCGCCGCTCCTTTCCATAAAGGGGCTAATGTTTGGAGGGATCTCCCCTTCCTAGCACGACTGCGACGGTGGGGTCCAAGTGATCAGAGCTGAGAGTACATCCTCAATAAGGTTTGCACTACGGGGCTTGAGGAGCCTAAGGGCAGGTTTCAGGGACGTTTCTCAAATCCCGTCCTGACTGATATTGCCGTCTCAAGCATTGGCTTAAAAATGTGGAACAAATGGAATTCAATTATTAGACGTAAGTCAGGACTTGAGGTGAGATGAGGTTTGAGACGTGACGTCAAGCGGAGGTCGGTAATCACAGAAGAGAAATTATCCCTTGATGTTGGGGAAAACTCCCTTTCTATTGGCGATGAGGGTGAGTTTTTCCCCAGTTTTCCGATTGAGCCTGGAGGTTATAATAACCTGCTATTTGCATCCTCGTTAAAAAATGTAACATCATTTGGCGGTTCCTCCTCTTGTAGGAATCTGAAAGTTATTCTGACACAATTTCATCAGCCGGATTCGACTTATCACAAAGAAGATTTCGAGGGCGATAGAAATTTTCGGCTCCTTTCACACAAACATTAGGTGATAATTCCGAGAATTACGCCGTACCTCCGAACCTGAACGAAAGCGTCTTCGTAAGAAGTCATGCGTTCAATGGGGTTCTGGTTATCTAGTATTTATATATAATATATATATAATCGATAGCCTAACCTAAAAAAAAAGTTTCGTTGAGGAACACGTAGTTAGTATCGAGGAGGTTAGACCCTTTCAATCTCCTTCAAACGCCACAAAAATGGGCACAATCCGTCCTTGAGTCTCAAGTTACGTTTTTTGGTGCCTTGAGACTAGAATAAAATGCAATGTATGTTTTACAATATGAAATAATGACATATTATGTCTTATAAAACATACATAGAAAGTTAAGTTCGATGTTTGTCCCCCCCCCCCCCCCCCCCCATTTTGGTAAATGAACACGTCTCAAGATGCACAAGACGGCGTTTTGAGTGCCGACTATGAATACGCTGAGCTGCTGTTCGGTCTCAGAGCAGAAAACCCTCTCTGAATTCTGCCCTAAATTGCTCTCTATTCGAGGGCCTCAATCCTGGCCCAGGATCCTGGGAGCTCTTTATCTGTACCAGCATATTCTTAGACATAAGAGAAACCAGGCCGTCCGCCCTCAAAATCACGAGAACCTATGCCTGCTCTTGCGATCGCAGTCAATACCAGAGGATTTAGTGAATTCTCATCTGATGACTGACGGCATACATTAAAACTATTCTCAACTATTCGAACCCCCCTGACAGGCATCTTGGGAATCCTTTTCCATGTTGGATCCACCTCAACATAGCAAAAACTTGGACACGCCGCCGGAGCTTTCCCACCAAACCACAACCGCAAAAATTAAGACAATTTAAATTACGCTACATTCACTTAGTTTGGATCAAAATCCCATTCATAATGTGAACTAGAAGCACCACAAACCTCGCTTCATTGTCCGTTTCACTATTCAAACGCTCGACAGCCTTGCGGAGATCGCCTTCCAAATTCTTAGCCACATCGGTGCTCTCTTCCTTGACTTTAACTTCTTCCTTTACTTTGACGGGCTCTTCTTTCACTTTGCTCTTTTTCGTGGGTTCCTTTTCTTTTTTCGCCTTGGAGGAACCTGAAAACCCATGAGACCTTTTGTATCAAGTGAATGATTTTTCGCACGATCTTCCTAAATACAAAGTCACGAAGTGCCACAATGATTGTTGACCTATAATTATTATAGGTAAACATGAAGACGTACTTTTGGCTTTAGGAGCGACGTCGCGTTCAGTCTTGACGACCGGGTCCGATTCTTCATCGCTGAAGACAGCTTCTTGTTGCCCGCCATTTTGATTCTCGATGTCAGGCGGCCCTTCAATGTCGTCATCCCGTATATCACCATCGATTCTACTGCCTTAAATTCATAGACCGGAATTGATTATCGAGAAAAAGCGAGGGGCATTTTACCAAATCTCAACGAGTGAGTTACCTTCGACGGGAGGCGGGAAACAAAAGTCGGGAAAGGTGTTGTGTATCATAGTTCTCAGCTCGCGGTCAAGTTTGGAACTGTCGAACAGCGGGTACAGAGCGGGAAGTACTCGCTTGTCAAGAATCTGCCGAAGAGACGTGTATATACCAGCCTTCACCAAGTCCGCTTTGGAAGGATAAAACTCCGGGATAATCTATAAAAAATCATGTACTGAGAGTGTCTTCCGAGCCGCCAAGAGTTCTAAGGGATAACTGATTGGGAAAACTTACCCGACATAAAAAGTCCAGAAGAGTGGCAGTAACTACTGGATGAGATCTCATGGAATGGTGCATTACCAGAATAGCTGGCTCTGTGGGCATAAACATTACGGATGAAGATCAGAGAGAGTACAAAATAGATAGTTCGCATGTTTGTAACTATAGGGCCTAAGACAACCAGACCATGTCCAAGAAATGTATGAGTCTTGAGAACAAAAGAGTAGAAACGGTGAAATTACATTTGGTGAGGTTGATCGCATTGAGAGCAAGTGTATAACTTATGTGAGTAGAGTGAAAGTGATCGCTGGTACCACCCAACCAAAACACGACAAGTGCAAACCCAAAAACAGGATAATCAAATATAGCGTCTCTGACATGAAAATTTCATGATAAGCTTGATAAGTACATTCGCAACTTGATTTTCAAACCATTTATCGCTAAGCTACATGCCAAGTCATCCAGGCACACGTACATGACCATACGAGTACCCTTAGATGCGAAGCAAGATGGAGCCAAGAGACAAACAAGTTTTCCGTTTTGGGCGTTGTAATGAAGGGGGTACCAGAGATCTTTACACAAAGCTACTACAAACAAATGAATCACACATATACTGAACAATTACCTATATTCATGATGTTGTCCCGTTCGGGGTCATAAAACAACCAATCATAAAACAGAGCTAACTTAGCGTTCGTCGCGGCGATGTTAGAAGTACAGGTTGTAAGGAGCCAACCTATCACAGCCCACCTGGGGATAATGTCGGAACAGAGAAGCTCGTTCGTCGGATGTATAACACCAACAATGAACCTGATAAGGTCGCATCTCAGTGACTGAGCTTCCGGAGTGCCAAGATACTGAAAAAAATGAAAGAAAATGCAAAGATAAGAACGACATGTCTGAATGATGATCGTACGCCAAATACGGCGTGAAACATACGGTCCCCGTTATTTCCAACCAGAGTTGGGCACATTTTTATTTATAAATAAGGTTATGAATGTGAATTAATTCATACTTTACCTATTTGTAAATGTAAATGTGAATTCATTCACATTCTCAACTCTAAATGTGAATTAATTCACATTCACAACAGTTACTTTTTCTGTAAGTTAAATTAAATTCACAAAAAAAAATGTAAATAATTCACACACAAAATTTAAATAACTACAAAAGCCTGTGAATTCTTTTTAATTCACAGTTTTATATAACTGTGAATAATTGGTGTTTTTTAAATTCACAAGCACAATGAAATATTAGTTATTCATATTTAGTTGTAAATTTAAAAAAATTCACAAATTAAAAAGTTGTAAATGTGAATTAACCTTCACAGTTTTGAATGTGATTTAATTCACCTTTACCGTTGTGAATTAATTGACATTAGCAAATAGGTAAAGTATGAATTAATTCACATTCACAAACAAAGCATGATGCGAATTAATTCACAACTTTATTATAAATAAAAATGTGTCCAACTCAGTATCCAACTAACGCCTCAAAGCAACTGTACACACCTGTCTCTGGAACCAGTCCTGGTAACGTTTATGGTTTCCAAACCGAACATTAGATGTGAGAAATACCAGTTTCTGTTCCATGTCGGGCGTCAGCCTCGATTGCAGGAATCTCCGAGACGTTCTAGTTTGTAGTATGCTAATAATACCTACAATAGAAAAACGATTAATTTAATGATGTTAAATAAAACGTCAACGATGGTTCGATTTAACGATGGCAATCTACGGGCTCCAAGTTTTACAACCTATTAACTACCAACAATGAACTACCCAGTGTGATAGCTCGTGAGTTACCATTGAATGATGGGTTGAGAGACTTGGGTTTGTGCAGGAGATCCTTCCATAAGCTTTCGAATTCGGGGATACGAGCGACATTCTGGAGTAGCCTCACAAGGTCCCGCCCGATGATGAGACAGTCGGCGAACCTTTCCCTCAAAAGAGATATCGTGAATGCGATTTCCTTCTTCTGCAAATTGGCCAATGCGGGGGACATGTGATCCTCGATCAACCGTAGAAAAGTGTATACTGACGTGGCAATAATGAGGGGGAATTTTTCCAACCACGACCTAAAAGGAATAGATACAAAACATTATCTGACGATTAATGAGGAAAGTCATCACCTCACTCGTCTTACCTGTTCTCCATGAGGATGTCAAGAACAGTTTCGATGAGGAAGATATTCTTTTGAGAAATATCTCCGCCAGCCATATGCCGCATGAGGTTCCAACAAAGAGGATCTACCCCTCCAACGCCGGTTTTGATCATTTCCCTCACCAGCCAAAGGAGTTGCGACCTCACGATGTCTGTCAACTTGGTCCATCGCTCGAGTATCAGCTGGGAGAGGTGGGTTTGTACGCAGAGGAGGCCGTCTCTCGAAATTAACGTTAGGTCCCGGTAGCTCTGTCAATACATAACCACAGCAAATCAGTTAAGGGCAGTAGACTGAGTGAGCGCTATGGAAAATGTGCAAACACAAATCACGTGTAAACAAGAGAAACAAATATTTTGCTGACGCCATGGTGGGTTTGGAAGTTGAAACAGGCGTTAGCACCAGGGCTTAATTTCTGGAATGAGTGGTATCCCCACTCACAACCCTACTCCACGGATAACAAATGGTTCCGAACTTCTCTGCGAACTCACCTTTTTACAGAGTTTTAAGGGAACTGCAACAGTTACCAAAGAGGTGGCCCGACCAAGTACTGCTTTCAGTTTATCAAGCGTCTCGACCTCTGTAATTACATCATAGCCTGGGGCAATCCATGCCGTGCTATAAACATCATCAGGCTGCAAAAGTTTTTGATGATAATCTTAAGGGGCACACTATACAATCGCTTCCATGCCGTCGCCTCAACAGGCAAAGACGTAGGACCAAGCCGAGCAACATACACTAACAGTCAACCGCCTGCAGGCAGTCATACTAAATTGCAGATGCTTGCCAGAGGCAACACATCACATCCGGTGCCTGCAAGCGAACCCAGTTTTTTTCACCATGCTTCGTCGGAAACGTTGCGAGAATTACCTACTTTTAGTTTTTGGAGGCCCCGCCAAAAAAGGGATTGGGTGAAAAAGTGGCTCCTAGCTCTCTCAGGCAATTGCACACCGAACAGAGGCAGTCCTCAACACGAGGATCTTATTTGAGAATGAGTGAAGAAAATTTACAAAACCAACTAAATTTGGATTCACTAGAAAACAGTAATGTGGGGGCTTTCGTCACGGCAGTCCTGAGCCTTTCTATAGTCTCCAGTGATTATGTGGCAGTCATATTGGCTTTCACACAGGAACAGGAGCCTACCCCAACTTTATAAATGACTAGCTAGAGAACTGAGGATAATGGGAAGCGAGAAAATTTGCGCACGCCCCGCGTGGGAATCGAACGCAGGTCCACATTAGGAATGGGTATCGATATCCGAATTTTCGAGAAATTCATTTACTCACTGAGTAAAACCACAAATCGATTCTTCCAGTCGATTTTATGAAAAATCGATTGATTTTTCTTTTCCTTAAAAATACTGGAAAAGCGGAGTGAGTTCCAGATCTTCCAAAAAACTGATGAAGTAAAATGAAACTACCTAGAGGCCCAGTGGGATCCAATGTTGGGAATCTTCACCATTCTGAACGCACAAGTACATAAGTTTATGGAAGCATCAAATACTCATTAAATAAAATTTTGATAAATGCAAGGAACGGTCAATTTACTCATTCAGGGTTCCACCAAAGAATAATCCCAAGATTAACGTTAAAACGGTGTTATAAAATTTTATTTATTTATAAAATTTATAACGACCGTTTTAATGTTAATCTCGGATTTATTCCTTGGTGGAACCCTGAATGTCTCTGACTTCGAATCATTCACCGCTGTAGCTTCAAATCAGTTTTAAATTGCGATAAAACGGATAGTGGCTTCAGCATTTCTTCAATTCGGAGACAGTAGCCTTTTCCACACCATATTCATTAGCGAGTGAACTTCCTGACTCAACATTTTTTCCCAATTGACAAGCGACGGGACGATCCATCACGTTATGATGAGGGTGGAGATCCCTTCTCCCAACACATTAATCGGTTAATTGACGTTTCGGATGATCGACGCTCTACTGCATTTACAATTTTCTTCAGCGGATTATAACATCTCGATTTTTAAAAGGTTGACTGGGTCTATCCGTTTCCAGGGCTCCGGGAAGGAGATATCGTAAAATACAAATTTACATCAAATTCATCATATTAAATTTTGTTTATCCTCCCCTTTGCAGTGCAATGCGGACGGGCCTAACTAAGGCCTATTATTGATTAATGATTTGACTTGAAGCCCAGGCTTGATTGGTTCAATACGATTATACACAGGTTACTCACTTTAGCACAGTTGGAAGGTTCAGTCAGGATAACAGCTAACAATCCCAGGCAAACGGTCTCTTCGTGGGCTTTATCTTTTGCGACTGTATTATTGAGGGCATCGTGCGCTTCTTTTTCAGACACACCATTTACCAAATTCTGCAGGGCGACGTAACAACGTTCATATTTCTGAAATTCGAAGCATGAACAATTAAATCACCTCATCCGGTAAGGAAAACCGTGGAAAATACGCCACAGGTGCAATTGGGAAATTTGAAAACTCCCTCCACCGACGGCAGCGCACCTTTCGGATCATTGACAGCACTGCATGGGTAGATAAACATCATGGCCGCTTTCGAGCTTATGTTACGATATTTTCTAGTAAATTCATTTACCTCTTCAATTTCGTCCTTTTTATTGTCTACGAAGCTAGTGTTGTACAACCGGGGGGCATGGAACTTGGTCTGATCCATCTGGAACCGAGAAAAATTCAATTAAACACGGGGTGCGTCACGGAGGGTGTCATCATCGTCCCGAGTTGAAAAGTTGTCTGATTCGCGGCGCAGTGTTACAAACGTCGTTGGGGAGCCCCCTCCCCTTTGGCGTAACTGACCGCCTCGCCTGACCCAAAATAGTCCCCGTTTTTTAATTGGGAATAAATAATCCTGGCATCCTGAGCCGGTCACGACGGCGGTCAAAGTGAACACCGAAACTGGAGCAAATAGGTCGTAATGAGAACTGAACAAACATCGGTTAAATTACCCCGAATAACAGATATACAACCTCGTGTTCGCGCACGCCGTGAAATGTAAGTTATTGTTTGCGTGTCAAAGCCAAAATTGCGCGTTTCGGCGGCTAAAACTCGCAAGAACAGAAAGTAAACAAATTTCTCCTCAACGGAATTGCAAAACAAATGGGGATCAAAGAGCGGGTAGAAGTTGTTGATTTTCGAACCACATCGTCTTTGGCTACTTTTTGGATCCACAACTTGTTTTGACACATGATATCAGATTGCTGTTATCACCTTTGTTTATCTCATTTTTGTCGCCGAAGTCGTCGTTCACTTTTGGAATTTTTCTATCCGTGTTTATTCGCCGTCTCTTGTACTCTGTGGTTTATACGTGACGATATTAGAATATTTTCGCTTATTTTGAAAAAAATACCTACTTGGTGAAAAAGTACACTTGGCTGCTCGATCGGGAGTTTTTTCATATTGTACCGGCTTCAAAGTTCTCTCGTTCTTCATAATGGCAGCTTTCGAAGGTATACAATTTATTTAATGATATACTATGATATAGTATAAGATGTTATCATTAAATAAACCCTATTTGGGTTGAAATTGTAATTGTTACTATGTAATTACATTAATAATTAATATACTATGATGGTTACTATTATACTGCAATAACTGTATCAAGTGAAATTACTAGGGTTCGGACTCGACCGTATTTGCACTTTTTTCCTGTCTAGTACACACTGAAAGAAGCGTAAGAGAATTTAAATTTATCGAGCATATAAAATTTATATATATATAGGCATTTAATGCCTAAAACAACAGTCTTCGGAATAAACTAATACAATTGCATAATATGCATTCTATTGGCTAGAGAGAATATTATTCTAGTGGCTTTCGTCAAAATAGTTTGTTTTTCATCAAATTTCCCTGACTAAGGTTTGAAACGCGCATTTCGAGGAGTATTACCTACTTAAAAACATGAAATTTTCATGTTTTAGTGGGAAATTCGATTTTGAAAATTCAGTAATCCAAAATAATAATAATTCAGTAAATTCTACTAAATAAAAATATAATTTTTAAATGTTTTTACTCTTGTTGGTCATCTTTGTATCAAACACTGGCACCAATAATTTTGCGTTTGGATACATTTTACGGCGCATCAATTCCAAAAAAAAGCTGAAAAGCTTTCCCTTCTCCTGGACTCGGGTACAAGGAAATGCCGGGTTGGGGCTCGAGTAATTTTCGTGCACATTTTTCAAGGATCGAAAAAATTAAGGCAGAAGTAGTCAAAAAAGTAAGGCTGTAAGTAAGTCAATAAGGGAAATAATTGAAAGTTACGAAAGACCGCGCCTTCGGAAAAACCGTCGACACTGGTTCTGGAAGTCGGTCAGTGATGAATCATTGGAAAAAAATAAACTCACAAAATTTGTACCTGTGTAGTGTTTGGACCGATAAGAGACCCCACGGATGTCCAAAATTACTCTGCAAACGACGCGTTCGACCTCCTGACCCTTCGAAACGTCTTTTAAGACGCTTCCTTCAACGCATGTAGCCCCATAGAAGCCCCACGGTGGGGTCTGGGACGGACTCTACGTCCAAACATACTTCGAAAACGACACCCCGCTCGACCTGTTGGCTAAATATCTTCAAAAACTCCTCCTGTGGTCCTTTTTTAGCTCCACAGAGCTACGGTGTACTGGATGGGTTTGAGTTATAGATAACTCAATTTATTAGATCTAATAAATTGAGTTTACGTGCAAAATTACTTCGAAAATTACTGACCCAAGTCCTTTAAAAACCCATCTAGCCTTTAAAAGCCCCGTAAATTGTAGTTTTTCGTTTCACTTTTGTTTCTGTAAATTTTAATGGCGTTTTCCGAGCATGTCCATTGAGCAGAAAACAGAAGTTTTTGAGCATATTTCGTGGTTTTATCAATCCGGTTTTTGCAGCATTTGTGATCTAAAAAATCGATAAAGGCCAATTTAAGAGATTTTTTTTTAATGTCTTCGTGTGGACAACCTAAATACAATTCATTAATATGTGGGGCCCACCACGGCGAAAATGATGGTACATACCTGTGAAAATGCCCACCTCCAACTTTCTGCCCCTCTGCTCCCCTCCTAGCCTTGTCCAGGCATGATGTAAGGGGGGGGGGGGGGGGGGGTTGCAAGAATTCGGGTCAAAACGAAACTTTGGGGGTTTGTTTGTGGTCGGTTAGAGATGTTTACACACAAAATTTCCTCGTGGAATTTTGGGGGTAGCCAAAAAACCTCGAAATTTTCGCACTTTTTTGCTTATAACTCGGAAACGACGCATCGCACAGAAAAATTTACTCTCTAAAATCAAAGAGCATTAAGTTTTACGTCGATCCAGACAGCTCCAAGCTCAAGAATCCACATTAAACCGATCGGCCAGATGCGATTTAATGTGCGATTAATTTTTCGACTTTCAGCCACCTTTTAGAGTCATCGGATGCGGACCTTAGCTCAGAGCACCTTGAGTAGAACACATTGCTGGTGGCTGTTCCGCGATCAATGATCGCTACATTGTGCAGCGCCTTTCAGATCTGTTCAGCAGCATGTCATGCTTATTTAGGCCATTTGCAAGGATCCTGATAGGGGTATCTTGTCTTCAAGGAATCAAACCCTACTTAATGCTCTATGAGCGCAAAAATTAATGTTAAGTGTCTATTCTGGCAGTTCTGCTGTTTTGGTTTATTATTCTTGGAATAATACACCTATGTTTTCGCGACACGGGTCGACGACTCCGATCGGGCTCAAAATTTGACATTATCCGTTTCAAGAGGTCTACATTCTAAATCCGAAATGTCCGTCCGCCGTACGCCGTACGCCGCACGCCGTCCGCCGTCCAGGCCGTTTTGGGCAGTAGGAATTTTTTTAAAAATCTGAAATTTTGACAAAATACTTGGTTTACCATCTAGTTGTGCCCGCAAGGTTTTCAGTCCGATCGCCCAAACCCGTGGGGCGCTATGGGGCTATAATGGGGCTACGGGAGGGGTTTTTTTGAAGGCTTTTAGCTATGGGATCGAGTTAGGTGTCGTTTTCGAAGTATTTTTGGACGTAGAAACCATTTTTTGGGGTCCCGGAACGATCCGATTTCACTGGGGCGATCTTTAGGGCTTTCATGGGGCTAAAAATGGGATTTTTGAAGGATCCCAGGATGTTAAATATTTTTTGAGTAAAAAATACAGAATTTTTGAAAAATCACATTTTTGAACAAAAAAATCCAAAAAAAAAATTTTTTTGAAATAAAAATCAAAAAAAAAATTTTTTTAATTTTTTCATTGACAGAATTTAATTTCTGCACAAGTAACCTATATCAAAGAATAATAAACCCTTGTGTAAAATTTGCAGCGTTTTTTTTTTTTTTTTTTTTTTTTTTTTTAAGAACTTCTTGAACTGTTTTTTACTGTGAATTATTTATTGAGCCGCCGAAGTTCTGTAATTCCAAGAAACAGAAGAAGGCCTATTCTAAAATTTAAAAAATTGAAAAATATTGATTAGGTATAATGTATAATCAATACTATGTATAATCAATATTTTTCTAGGACACAAAATAATTATTTTGTGTCCTCCCTTGTAGCAGTAAACAGCGTCATTGCTTGTTGTCAACACAAAATGGTGGAGATGTATGGTCGAAAAATAAGTATTGAGTACTATGGTATAAGAGTTGTCAGGGGGTTTTATGGTGAATTTCATGATCGTGTTACTGTCAACTTTAGACTTGTAAGGGTAGGGAGGATCAATCTCGCAAGAGTGCATTTTACCGAACTTACCCGATCTTCCACTCATGTTATGCTATTTATTATTATAATACATAATATTATTATGTTATTATTAATTTTTTTTGCAGAATTCGGAGTTCTTCCGGAGATTGCCAAGGCAGTTGAAGAGATGGAGTGGATGTGAGTGGCGTTTTCATTAATTCATCTACTTTTGCAGCTAACTCAACAATAACGTTCGGTAAATTATATTAACAGGCTCCCAACTGATGTACAGTCTGAAGCTATTCCGTTAATCCTTGGAGGAGGCGATGTCCTGATGGCAGCAGAGACCGGTAGCGGCAAGACAGGTGCTTTTTGCTTACCGATCCTCCAAATCGTCTGGGAAACTCTAAAAGACATGGAAACGGGTAAAGGCAAGTCTGGCGACGGAGGAGCTCCAAAGTCATGTAAGTGATCAAAATGATTAGATGTCGTTATGATCGTCTGTGGACATTGTGATTCACTATGCGTTTGTTCAGCTGGTGTGTGGGACCTCAGCAAAAATGACCGCACTCCAGCTATGGCGATATCTTCCGACGGTTTAACATCCCAAGCCAGAGAGTTCAAAGATTGGCACGGCGTGAGAGCGTCCAAAGGAGTTTATAACTCGGGCAAATATTATTTCGAGGCCAAAGTGGCGGATGAAGGGCTGTGCCGAATTGGGTGGTCTACTGGGCAGGTAAGTTGCCCAAATTGATGTCAATTTATGTATAATCAAGGTCATCATTAAATTACTGTTGCTTGTTGTTTCAGGCTTCGTTGGATCTTGGCACTGACAAATTCGGGTTTGGTTTTGGCGGAACAGGTAAAAAATCCAACAACAAGCAATTCGACAGTTATGGAGAGCCTTTCGGAAAGAGTGACGTTATCGGCTGCATGCTCGACCTCGACGCAGGAAGAGTCTCGTTCTCCAAGAACGGACAAGACTTCGGCATGGCTTTTCAACTCCCGCAACAAGTCATGCGAACTCCTCTATTCCCCACTGTGTGCCTCAAAGTATGTACCCCTGAACTACAACATTGAACAACTGATGAATTTCTCTTATTTTAATGGTCATCTTCAAATTTTCCAGAATGCGGAAATTACGTGCAATTTCGGATCTACACCTATGAAGTACCTTCCGAAAGGCTACAAAATGCTTACCGAAGCAGATGCTAACTGTGTGAAGGCCAATGAGAACGTTGGTGTTGTCAAAGGTCCAGTAAAGAAAATCAACAATGCTCCTCAAGCAATCATTATTGAGGTTAGTACGAGGGTGATGAATTTGCGATGATGTTTCTATATTCTATTTTAAATGTTTACATTTTCGTCCTTAGCCTTCACGTGAATTGGCTGAACAGACGTACCAACAGATACAAAAATTTCAAAAATATCTTGAAAAACCTACCGTGAGGGAGCTGTTGGTAATCGGAGGTATAAACATTAAAGATCAAATGTCTACAATAGAAGAAGGGGTGAGTGCATTATTACTAGCAGTCGGAAAAGGCATCTCTCATTTTCAAAACGTACATTGTCCCTCTTTAGTTGGATATAGTCGTGGGGACGCCCGGGCGATTGGAGGACTTGATTGGTGGCGGCTACATATCGCTCAGCCAGTGCAGATTCTTCGTCTTGGACGAAGCCGATGGTTTGTTGAAAGCGGGGCACAAAAATTTCATCAACAACACTCACGGAAAAATCCCTAAATTCACGCCGGACGGCAAGCGGATGCAGATGATCATCTGCTCGGCCACGCTCCACGATTTCGACGTGAAAAAATTATCTGTAAGTTCCGTCCGGTTTGTTATTGGTTGTCCTTCAGGCTGTGCGTACGTCAAGTTGTTTTCTTAGGAAACGATCATGCACTTCCCGACGTGGGTGGACCTGAAAGGTGAAGATTCGGTTCCAGAGACGGTTCACCACGTTGTGGTCAAAGTTGACCCCCAGCAGGACCTGTCTTGGGAGCAGCTCACCAAACACGTGCAAACCGATGGCGTCCACCAGGCTGACGGCGTTGGTCCTGGCAAACGCTCTGCAGGTAAGTCGATACTCAATAGGAGAACTGCAGACCCTATTACACTGTTTCAGAAGGTCTCGGTGACGCGGGGACTATGAACGAGTATGTTGTAGGTTTTTCGCGCTTAAACAGTAAGCGATAAAATAGAACGGTTTTTTTTTTCCAAATAATTTTGAGACATGGAAGTTGGGCGCAATTGGTGCCTGACTTCACCCTCCCCAGGAGGAGATCCCGGGAGGTAGGAGAAAAAAAAAAGTTCTATTTTATCGCTTACTGTTTAAATAGTAGCACTATACAGCACAATTAAGTATTGTGCTATTTAAAGGTCACTCCCATTTTTGCCCGATTTGAAATCTTAACAACATAATATGTTTATATTATGAACTCAGCTAAATACTTCCCGCCAAGTTTAACCGGATAAGAAATTTTATTGTTCATAATAAATGAAAAATGCGCTTTCTCGACCTCTAAATATGGTCAAAATAAATTGTTTGCAAATTTACTAGTGCTATTTTTTCATTCTGACCAACAGGATTTTACAGTTGTTTTGGGGGGGATACATCGGTTATCGATCATTTTCTCCCAGTATATCGGTACTATTGATACATAGATGGTTCTGATTATCGATAGTTTTCTCTCGATCAGTGTTGCCAACCAGTCTGGATCAAAAAGCGGGAGAAAAGTCGCAGAAAAGCGGTAGAAAGCGGTAGATGTAGGTATAGGTATTACCAGATATTATCTGTACAAGAAAAAACGCTGCAAATTTTACACAAGGGTTTATTATTCTTTGATATAGGTTACTTGTGCGAAAATTAATTCTGTGTCAATGAAAAAAAATTTAAAAAGGTTTTTTTTTTTCAAATTTTTTTTTTAGTTTTTAATTTTTGTTTTGTTTTAGGTGGTACTTGGACGATATTTGACTTTCTGGGATCCTTCAAAAATCCCATTTGTAGCCCCATGAAAGCCGTACAGATTCCCGCAATGAAATCGATCCGTTCAGAGACCCCCAAAAATGGATTCTACGTCCAAAAATACTTCAAAAACGACACCTAACTCGATCCCATAGCTAAGTAAAAGCCTTAAAAAACCTCCCGTAGCCCCATTTTAGTCCCATAGCACCCCGCGGGGCGATCGGGCTGAAAACCTTGCGGGCACAACTAGATGGTAAACCGAGTATTCTGTCAAATTTCAGATTTCAAATTTCTGTCAAAAATTCCTACTGCCCAAAACGGCTCGGACGGCGTACGGCTGACTGACATTTCGGTTTTGGAATCTTTTGAAATTGATAATGTCATATTTTGAGGCCGATCGGAGTCGTCGACCTCCGTCGCGATTACACAGGTGTATTATTCCAAGAATAATAAACCAAAATCGGTATGAAACAGTGCGATTTGAGAAAAATGTCAAAAAGTGGTAGATTTGAGTGCCACAGCGGTAGAGTGGTAGATGAGATTGAAAAGCGGTAGATTTACCACAATTGTGGTAGGGTTGGCAACGCTGCTCTCGATATTTCAACCTTGTTTGAGATGTGAGCATGTATCACTACTCTTTGAAGGGGTAACCCTGAAAAGATGATATTATTGCGTCCCTACTCTATGCAAAGGTGTATGGAATTTAACGCTATTCGAGCTTGTGTCACTTGTATAATGTGTTAGTGACACAAACTCGCGTATTATGCCAAATTTCTTTCAAACGTCTTTAAATTGTATCCCTACTCTATTAATGTTCCTACTCCGTTTTTCGATCTTGCATCACCTCTCTATGCTTAATTTCATCAAAGTCTTCTAATCCCTTCTCGATAAAAACATTTACATTACTTGCACTGGTATCTACTCCATGCCAAATTTCCCAACAATAATTCTTGAATTTGTGTTCATACTCAATGAATTATTTATTTATCTTTAAGGGATTAATTTCTGTTTGCTAAATTTTCCGTAAGACGTTTAAATTGTTACCTTACTGTGTGACAAAAGTGGCACTTCTTGAGCTATTATCACTACCTATGTTAATTTCACAGAAGCATTCGAATTTGTGTCTGATCTCTATGGAAAGGCTCTATAACTTGTATCTCTAATAGCTTGTTGCTTATATCTCTACTCTTTGAACCTTTAGCACAATTCCCTGCAAATATGTGTAAGTCCCTACCAGAGTTGAACAAATCGTACTTACAAGTACTAATTACAAAGTACAAGTACAAGTACTTGGAAAAGCAAGTACAAGTACATTTGTGTACTTGTACTTGCAACAAGAGAAACAAGTACAAGTACTTGTAATTGGAATTCCAAGTACAAGTACTCGTTCTTGTACTTGCACCATGAGAAACAAGTACAAGTACTCGTACTTACAAGTACTAGTACTTGTACTTGTGCTTGAACCTTCAATTACAAGTACTTGGACTTCCAATCATCAATAATAAAATCAATATTGGCTGAAATCCCCACTCCTTCCCTTCTTTAGGGAAGGAGAGGGGGTTGAAGGAGGGGAAAACGGAAAAAATCCTTGAGGGCGCTCAACCTATCTCAGAACATAGATCATTTTTGAATTTCTCGAGATTTTCAAGGTATGTACTTGGTGTACTTCAAGTACAATTACTTTCTACAAGTACAAGTACTTGTAATTGTAAGTGCAAGTACAAGTACTTGTACTTGTACTTGCATGTAGACCCACTCAAGTACATGTACTTGTACTTGCCCTTACAATTACAAGTACTTGTACTTGTAATTGTTCTCGCTTTATTTAAAGTACAAGTACAATTACTTGTACTTGTAGTTGGCAAGTACTTTTCAAGTACTGGAACCATATAAATCACTGGAGTAGCTTTTTCTCCATTTACACATGTTTTTGGAGGGGAACATTCCTATTTTTTACTAATGTACTTTGGATAAGTACTTAAGTACAAATGTAATTAAGTACTTTCAACTCTGGTCCCTACTCCATGCAAATATTTATATATAGTGTTTAACGCTATTTGAGCTTCTTTCAAAATTATATGCCGAATTTCTTTCAAAAGTATGTATTTAAATTCAACAAGTCACATAGAAGCCGTGTTATGTGTCATAGCTTCTTGCAAGTCATCTAGTAAAATACCAACCGTAAATTGCTGGCAAGTAGTAAACATTCTCAAAAAAACCTACCTATGTTGATAAGGCATTTCATTTCCTACTCAAATAACATTGTTGGTGTGACATTTCTCCCATAATGATAATTATTTTCAATTCTGTTATTTCCCCAGAAACACTATCTGAGGCTGTAAAAATGCTGAAGGCTGAATACGCCGTGAAAGCCATCAAGCAGCACAATATTGATCGCGCAATAATATTTTGCCGAACTAAATTGGATTGTGATAATTTAGAGAAATACTTCAAGATGCTGAGTGAGTACTTTTCACTGAAGATATTTTGAAATGCGATCAACGCCATTATCTACTTTTGTCGTTTGTAATTTTTATGGTCAGGTCGTGGTTATAATCCCAGGGAAAACCCCTTTTCGTGTGTATGCTTGCACGGCGACAGGAAACCCCAAGAAAGGAAGAGCAACCTCGAAAATTTCAAACAAGGTCAAGTGAGGTTTTTGATCTGTACGGACGTGGCTGCGAGAGGTATCGACATCTCCGGGCTTCCTTTCAGTAAGTTATAGACAACTTCTGTACGGCATTCATCTTCAGTTAGCGTTAAAGATTTTCATTTCCAGTGATCAACATTACCTTGCCGGACGACAAGTCCAACTACGTTCATCGGATCGGTCGCGTTGGACGAGCCGATCGGATGGGGTTGGCCATCTCGCTCGTTTCTACAGTTCCGGAGAAGGTTTGGTTCCACGGCGAATGGTGTCCGTCCCGGGGTCGCAGCTGTTACAATACCAACCTGACTGACCGGGGAGGTTGTTGCATCTGGTTCAACGAACCTCAGGTTAGCTTTTAGCTGAATCAATTTCGGTGATTTTCCTCAGTGTGAGTCATCCATTAGTGGTGAGAGGGGTAAGTCATAAAAACATCACTTTCACTTTCTCTTTCGTATTCTCGAATCTCTCTCTCATTAAATGAGAGAAGTCCTGCCATTCATTCCCCCATTCCTTATAATTGGAGAGGAATCTGACGACGTCCGAAATATCAACAGTAGGCAACCCTGCTCCTCACAAAAGTCGAGTGAAGGCGGGCTCAAACTGCCTGTCAAGGCTGCTTGTAAAGTCAAGGTACTTATCAACTCATCATTACCATAACAGTTTTTAAAAGTGCAATCTTAAAGATTTTTTTCTTTAGTTTGAATTCTGTTGTTAGGATTAACAAAAAGCCATACCCTGCCCCTCTCAGGTCTAAAAACAAACTGAATACATGAAGCCTCAACTGTCAACTCTGTAACTGGAATCCTGTCATTACCGTAGCAATTTTATTTTGTTATGGTAATGACGTTAGTGACCTGAGTAATTGAAAATCATTATTTGGAAGATTAATGTAATACAAATTGGAGGTTGATGTTGAAATTGAAGGGTTTTTATGATCTATAATGTAGATCATAATGAATTTTGGTAGGAAACTGACTATTTAGAGCCTCTGATTTAGAAACAAATATTTACAAACACCAGAATTCGACAACCTCAAAATGGCCAGTTAGCTGAGAAGTATTAAATTTGCACCGATGGAAGAGAAGAAAACAAAAATTTCTCGGGGAAAGCCATTGAGGAGTCAGGCAAGGAAATTGTCTGCAACATTGCGCAAGTTTTCATCCCCATGAAGGAGGAAGAACAGAATAAAGTGAACGTTCGCGATGTTAGGAATTGTTGTTTATGTTTTGAGGTACCTATTCCTAATTCTTCCTAATAACTGCACAACAGCAAAACTAAAGTAACAAGTAGTTAGGTTCTATTCAGTGATGTGAAATTCAAAATTTTGCAATTAAAACCCCCGTTTGAGCGGAGAAAAAGAGAAGTGCTGCCACTAGGAAGGATAAAATGAAAGAGAGCGAGGAACTTTCGTCCGAAGAGTAAGTTCGATTTCCGCCGCCAGAATGCACTGTCGGAGCGCAATCTTCACCCGTATGTGTCATCCCTCCAAAACTTCACTGCCTGGGGCTAAATCCCCCCCACCCTCAACGGTCACCTTAAATAAGCATCATTTCTGGACGTAGCTGGATTTATCTCTTATCTGTACCAACATTTCAGTATCTGGGGGACATTGAAGAGCACTTGAAGATCACAATCGACCAAGTCGGGCCAGAGTTGGAAGTACCGAAAAACGAGTTCGATGGGAAGGTCACGTATGGGCAGAAACGCACTCAAACAGGTAGGTAACGAACAATACTCCTCATAATACTACTATTCTTCTAGTATGAAGATGGTCTTTCTTGGTGTCAAAGGTTCCGCCTCCCGGTACAAGGGACCTATGATCGAGTCTTCAGAGTTGACTTTTTAATCCCAAATATAAATTATTATTAATATTAATTAATAAGTATTATATTTTTAATCGGTACGTACGCCTTTAATCGACGATCTCGTCATCATCTTCATACAAACTTTTTTCTATTTCAGGCACCAACTACAAAGACCACGTAGCTCAAATGATCCCGGCTGTTAACGAACTATCAAAAATGGAAAGCACGGCGCAGATATCTTACTTGAGGCGTCATTTCAAGGTCAAATAATCTCATTAGTAGTCTTAAAATAACTATATTTATTGTAATGCGTTTCAATTATGCTTCGAATGAACTGTGTTTGAACAAATAAACCATTTTTCACGAGCATGATCAGTTCGTTGTTGTTGATTTCCTTTGGGTTCACTCATTCGCCACCCTCCAACTGTTTTGATTTTGATGAACCATTTGATTTGGAGTTTGACCGAAGTATGTAATGAAATTATAACACGAGTCCTATCTGAAGAGAAAATGAGACGCAGAGTGTTATCAGCGTGAGGAAGTCAGACTCATTTCATAAACCAACTTCAAATCAAAAATTCTTTATTTTTTACTCGAAAAATATTTAACCTCTTGGGATCCTTCAAAAATCCCATTTTTAGCCCCATGAGAGCCCTATAGATCGCAACAGTGAGATCGGATCGCTGCGGGACCCCAAAAAATGGATTCTACGTCCAAAAATACTTCGAAAACGACACCTAACTCGATCCCATAGCTTAAAGCCTTCGAAAACCCCCTCCCTTAGCCCCATAGCGCCCCCGGGTTTGGGCGATCGGACTGAAAACCTTGCGGGCACAACTAGATGGTAAACCAAGTATTTTGTCAAAATTTCAGATTTTTTTTTAAAAATTCCTACTGCCCAAAACGGCCTGGACGGCGGACGGACATTTAGAATGTAGACCTCTTGAAACGGATAATGTCAAATTCGGAGGCCGATCGGAGTCGTCGACCCCCGTCGCGAAATCATAGGTGTATTTATTCCAAGAATAATAAACCAAAATTTGCGTTACAGAGGTGGAATATATTAGTAGAAGTTATTTCGTTGCAATCCCATTACGCGTGGTGACGTAGCCATGGAATAGTACCCCTTCCCTCCCCTCTACCTGGAAGGAGGAAACGGGCGAGGGAATCTGATAAAGTCATTCTCCCGTGGACTCGACCAGACGGACCCCCTGTCGATCACATAGCAGGGAGTTACATACATTACCCTATTTATTCCCGCTAAATCGTGTATTTATTCTCCTCGTAATAATCCTCAGGATTATCACAGCGTGGAAACGTCGTTCCCCTTCAAAATACCGCGCACCCTGACAGTTTCTTTTACAACTGAACGCTTCAAATAAACTACGAGCATCGTCTATAACCGTTTTATTCGTGCGGTTTTCATAGAAAGTACATCCGATGGCAAACAACACAATTATAAGTTTGAAACTGAGAAAATTTCTCATTTAATGCAATATCGGAAACCAAGTAGGATTGCAGATCAGAAGGATATGAAAGCAGAAGAAGGGAATGTCATGGGTGTTTCCACGTTTACGGCCGACACCTCTTGAGGAATCGCGGGTATAGACAGACTTCCCTGATGTGATAGCGGTTGAGGAGCCAACAGAGGAAGCGTTCTAGGCCGAGACCGTAACCCCCGTGAGGACAAGTACCGTACTTCCTCTGAAACAGTAAAACCCAACCATGTAAATTCAACAGCCTGCACATCGATGAAATCGTTCAAAGAAAGATTCGAAAAACAGACCTGGTCCGTATACCAGTAGTACGGCGTTGGGTCAATCTCCGCGGATTTGTAACCCTCCAACAGTTCGTCGTTATCGTAAATACGCATCGATCCTCCGACGATCTCGCCGACTCCGGGCAGCAGGACGTCCACGGATTCCGTCAGCTCTCGGTTTTCTGGACACTTTTGCATATAGAACGCTTTGATGCCAGCGGGGAACCGGCAAAGCATGATCGGTTTGTTGATTTTGTCAGTCATTTTCCGCTCGGGCATTTCAGGTATGTCCTGAAGAAGATAAAAATATCATCAATTTTTGAAATGACAATACGACATATCAAAAGGGCGAAGTGATGAGAACTACCTCGCCAAATTCGTAAAACGACCCATCGTCTTTCTTTATGTCGTTTTCTCTCAAGTATTTGATAGCATCTGCGTAGTCCATCCTCATAAACGGCCTCTGGGGTGGTTTGAACTCCTGAAAAACGAGAAACGATAATCTATCTGTACGATGACAAATCTGGCTGTGATGAAAAATACTCACTGGGTTGAGTTCTTGAACGATTTGGCCGTAAGGACCCTTCAAGACGCGGTCAACAACGTCACAGACTAAATCCTCGAGGCTTTCCAGCAGATCGTCGAATGAGATGAATGGAAGTTCAGCTTCAACGTGAGTGTACCTGTAAAATCAGTCACAGTCGTGTCAGAAACAACGCCAGAGAAAACTGTACACTTTTGGTTTATTATTCTTGGAATAATACACCTATTTTTTCGCGACGGGGGTCGACGACTCCGATCGGCCTCAAAATTTGACATTATCCGTTTCAAGTGGTCTAGATTCCAAAACCGAAATGTCCGTCCGCCGTCCAGGCCGTTTTGGGCAGTAGGAATTTTTTTTTAAATCTGAAATTTTGACAAAATACTCGGTTTACCATCTAGTTGTGCCCGCAAGGTTTTCAGCCCGATCGCTCAAACCCGTGGGGCGCTATGGGGCTAAGGGAGGGGGTTTTTGAAGGCTTTCGGCTATGGGATCGAGTCAGGTGTCGTTTTCGAAGTATTTTTGGACGTAGAATCCATTTTTTGGGGTCCCGCAGCGATCCGATTTCACTGTTGCGATCTATAGGACTTTCATGGGGCTAAAAATGGGATTTTTTAAAAAAAATCCAAACAAAATTTTTTGAAAAAAAAAAAAATCCAAAAATTTTTTTCCCAAAATTTTTTCTTTTGACTCAGAAATAATTTTTGCGCAACTAACCTATATCAAAGAATAATAAACCCTTGTGTAAAATTTGCAGCGTTTCTATTTGAAAATTAGGGGCTCAAAGCCACACTTCGTATCACAAAATATGCAAAAAATAATAAAATAAATCTTAACCGGGGTGGACGGGGCGGGGGGTACCTCGGATAATGGGAACGCATTTATGTACATGTAATACTTATCAGAAAACACAGGAGAAACGCAGAATTTGCAACGAAAACGACACCTCACTCAGCTTCCTGGAGGAGAGTCCTTCAACAATCCCATCTGAAGACCCTTAATAGACTGATGGAGTACCTACTGAGACAACTCTGGAACACCCCTGAATCAATACTACGTTCAAAAATACAACGAAAACGACACTTCACTCAATTTCCTGGAGAAAAGCTGTAACACCATTGCTTTTCTGGCCATGGGCGGACAGATCACTCAATCTTGAGGCTGATCATGCGAATTGCCCTGCCTCCACTCCACTTCGCATTCCCTACCCCCTTCTGCCGATGTCCAAGTCAGTCGAAAGTTTCCGTACGCTCAAGGCGGATTGGAGTTGTTAAACTTGTGGAACACACTTGTTGGACCACCACGTGTAAACCTTTCGACACATGGGACTACGACAATTTGAAAATTAGAGTATTGTTCTGGGGTTGTGCTACGAACCTTCGACAGTTTCCTCGAGGTATGTCTCCACTGGATTATTAAGGAATTGGTACGGGAATGGTCGTTTGGGTGTTGGAGGCTGATCCCCACTTTTCTGCCCCTCAACAGGATTGGAAGCCAGCTCCCTCTTTTCTTTGTACAATTTGTACTCTCGACGGAACATTCAGCCGCCAGAGGATCATCCTGGGGTCGTGTTGCAAGGTCCCAGCCCTCACCCTAGTCGGACATCCTGTACGTTTGGCAGGTGCCTCGTTTTCGCCGAGAAAATCACCCAATCTTCGAGGTATTCAGTTTATTAAAATAAAATTAAGTAAAAGGACCTATACATGGTTATTTCCTAATATTGGCTCGCGTGTAGTCCCGTTGTTTATCTCCTGGATGGTCTGTTACAGCCTCCCGGAGTACACCATTTGGAGGCAACAAGTCCCTACTGGTCAACACCCACGCCTAAAGAATTCATGTTCTTTTTTTTTACTTGGATTAATGTAGAAATTCCTAGACTTAAATTGTGAGAGTGGCCACTCAAGAGCGCCTTGGCAAACACCTCGTTTGTCCGGGCAAACTTTTATTATTTAATTGATTCTTTTGACTCACATACATTTTCTCTCCTCCAAATTGAGGCATTCATTATTTTTGCTGTCCCTACAGGCAGTGGTAGTTATTTTTCTCTTAATATAAATATTTGCGACCAGTGTCAGGCTCTTTCCCTCTCTGGGTACCTCCCCCTTCCTCCTGCCGAGCTAGCAGAAGACATCAAATTTATATTGAGCGGAATAATTCCGCTACAAAGCCCTTCAAAACTCCCACCTGTAGCCCCTTAATATCCTCATGGAGTACTGAGATAGCTCAGGAACACCCCTGAATTAATTCTACGTCCGAAGTTGCATCGAAAACGGCATCTCACTCAACTTCCTGGAGAAAAGCAGACAACAAACACCGGTTGACAGGTCGAGGGGGGTCAAAGTCGGAAGATAACCTCGGTTGATGGAGCTGAGATTCTCGTTCAAAACAACCCCGGTTGATGGAACTCCAGGATAAACGGAATCCGGTTAATGGAGTTTAAACTGTATTTTGCCAAATTTTTAGATTTAAAAAAAAAAAATCCTATTGCCCGAACCGGCGGTAATCTTCCAGTGCCTGCAGAGAAATTTCTCCTTGTGTACATTAATTATTGATCTTCAGTTGGTTCTCCCTTCTTAAAATCTACGATCTGATGTGTTTTATATTCTACCCTTACAAGGAGTAGAAACTATAAGACAGGAAATAAACACTCCAGTGTAAATCGATTTCACAACAAATTCTGAAATGGAAATCGATTTCGGGATTTTAAAAAACGCTCCAATCAATCGATTACAAAAAATCGGAGGTAAAGAATCGATTTACATCCCTAATTTTCAATGTTCACGGATCTTTTCAAGGGGATGGTCCCCTTGATGTTCAACAACTTTGCATGTAGGGTTGATACTTAGCACCCCTCCAATCACAGTAGGTGGAACTCTTATGACATTTGATTCAAAATGTATTAAATTTCATCAGTTCGACAGTAAAGGGGTAAAACCGTCTACGTAGAAAATTTTACCGATAGCTCAAAACCTTATTTTCAGCAAAAATTCAACTTTTCAAACGGTTTTTTTTTTTAAATAAAGTTCTGAAATTCAACTAATGAGTCACAATCCCGAAGCACGAAGGGGGGGAGGGGCACCGCCGTGACTAGACGATAGTGCCCCTTCGTACTGAATCAGAAGTTTGACCCCCTGGGCACAGCGGCCTCGAGCCCTCGAGCAGGGCCTATGATAGTACACATTTCAAACGGTTATACTCCTGCACTGTCGATTTGTTGTTGCCTCTACAAGCTTTTACTTATACGAGAATTCGTAAAATCCAGATATAAAGGTCATTCAAGGGGACTAATCGACAGTGCACTTTCTAGATCAATTCTCGAAGAAAACTAACTTACTCCGCAAGGTGGCGCCTCGTCCGACTCTGTTCAGCGCGGTAGCTTTGAGCGATGCAGAAGACGTCCCCCATAGATGGTAGGCATGTTTCCAAGTACAGTTGAGAGCTTTGAGTGAGGTAAGCATTTTCGCTACGGGAACACATCAAAATTTGGTCACGCTTGATTTCTGAGGGTGTTCCCACCAAATTGAGAACGTAGCGTCTGTATTTGCCGCGCCACAACCGACATAAGATTATTAAACAGTTTACTAACCCGAAATAATCCAAGCCAAAAAGAGTGGAGCCTCCTTCTACCTGAGTTTGAACCAGGGTAGGTGGCGTTACTTCAACGTATCCTTTGGCGAGGTAGTGGTCTCTAAAAGCTTGCATTATGACCGAACGCATCTTCAAAATTTTTGACGTCTAAAAAAAAGGATTGAACTTGGGATGTTTTTTCTAAGACAAGACAAACAAAGGCAGAAATGTTCGTACGTTTTCACCGCGGATCATGATATGCCGGTTGTCAAGTTGCACATCGGGAAGTGCCTCTTCGTTTAATATGCTGTCAGCGCCTCCTGGAGGAGCTGCACCAATTAGTTCCCAAAAGTCCACTTGCATTTCGTGGCCGTCCGGAGCCTGAAAATGTGACAAATTGACAAATCCCAGGCCTTGAACAAAATATTCGTCATCAGCGTTCTACGGATTTAGGCTGTTTTACCGTTTTGCCGTCGGGAAGCGGTTTGATCACTCCGTACAGCGCTACAGAGGATTCTGTCGAGAGGTTGAGAGCCTCTTCAGTTTGGCAGAGTTTGTGGGTGAGAACGCACTGGAGGAAACCGGTACCATCCCTCAGGGTTATAAACATCAAAGCCTTTCCTGCAATATGAAACACGTAGAAAGAACGCAGCCTTGCCATCAGTAAAAATACATATTTACCACAATAACGGACACCAATTGTTATTTTTCACCTTGGCGCCTCACACGATGCACCCAACCGAAGATCTTTACTCTAACGCTTCGGTTGGCTGTGCCAGCGCCTATTTTGATTTTCTTGGCGGCGGGAAGACTTTTGTCCTCAGCAATGGACACCTTTGGCTCCGTAGCCTGCGCATCTCCAGGTTTCTCCTCCTTCTTGCTATCAGACTTGTACGAGTCTCTCACAAAGATTTTCTGAATTTTCTTGAGCTGCGTCTTAGAAGCTGGCTCGAACTTCTAAAAGCGTGAAAACTGCCATCAGTGACTAGTAACTCGAGTGATATACATAATAAGGACATACTAGGCTGAAAGGATTACAATTGCAAAAAAAAAAACAGCGTTAACGTTCTACGTGTACCTTGCCCTCTTCCTTGGCATCAACGTATATCAGCGGAAAAGGTTGCTTGCCGTGGTGCTTCATGGCCTTCAAGATGGTTTTGAAAGGCTTACTTTCGGTGCCATCTCCTGAACTGTCATCTCCAAGCTTTTCCGATGTGAACAACTCACCTAAAAATTAAGATTCAAAAGAGTCGGTCAATTTGAAGTTTCAAAGTGTCAGTCAAAGAGAGAGTTTCACCAACGAACGCGTTTTTAGCCATTACTTACCGATAGTGAGATCGGCTAATTTCTCCTCTGGCATTGCTGTAAACAGACCAAGACATATCCATATTTTATCATATCCAAGACAAATCCATATTCAAGATATTTACCCATATTTAATATGGAAAACAATTTAGTTTACAATTTAGGATTTTTCATCCGATATTAATACCAATTGTATCAACAAATTAATTAATGACCGAAGTAATTGAATAAAATTTATAGTTTTATTTTTACGTAAAGTAAGTAGGTATTAGTTAACATAATAATTGAGGAGTTTGATTCCAGAAGGTACTTAAGGCTATTTTCGTCGAAATGGAGTTGTCACTGTCATAGGGTTTAAGGGAAGTAGGTAGTTCTTCACAAAAATGCGATCGTTTTGGAGCTAAAAAAAATGGTGCGAAATGGAGCTTTGAAAACGTGAATGAATATTCGGTTTGATATCAAAAGGAACTATTATAGTTCTTCTATATAATATCCAGCACAAGGGCGGATCCTCGTCCGTTTTGTTTAACAAAGTAGGTAGGTATGTCCAGGACCAGGTAGCATTCATGTTTTGCTGTTTCAAGCAAACGCTACTATATCCATTATTTTCTACGATTTCTCGACTGTTGAAGATATTTTTCGACCTTTTCGGGATTAATTTCAATAGAATATGAGTTAGCAGCACTGGTGAAACCACTTTTTGGAAACCCTAATCTTATAAAAATAATTAAAACCTGAAAACCTGGGAATGATTCACCCTCAATACTAGTTATTTGGTGAGTAATATTTGTGTTAATGTAACTAATTTCAACGTATGAAGTGCAACAAAAGTTATTGAAAAGTGACCAATAAGCATTTTTCCCCATGCAGAAAGCAAAATGGATGCTGTTGGACGCGGCAACTCTCTTCCATGTGATTTTTCAACGACGTGATTCATCTATTTCATAATGTAATCATTCCCTATTATTATTAATGACAGGAAGACTCTCTCCAGCTCCTTGAGCTCGTGTTTATTTTCAAAAGGTACTATATCCTCATCGCCTGATTTCAAACTAAAAGTCTTGTTTCGTTTCAAAAATTACAATATCCATAAAACCGAAATTTCACATCACCTTCCAAATTATTTCAAACCTCGAACTAATTTACACTTTTTGCTCAAATATTTACTTATCACAAAATATCATCATAGTCCTATAATTACCTAACTGAGGTTGTAAAGGTTTTTCGCGTTTTCCTCACATTTGACCAAAACGGATAATAATATTATTATAATAAGTAGATACCTTTTGGAATGATCAATTAACTTTCCAATTATTAATTAAATCAAGTTAAGGCAGTTTAATTATCAGTTTAATAAATTAAAAGTAAGGGCACTTTGTATCCATCGCCATTCATTTCTTCTATTCTAGAAAATGATGTCAGGTCGTATGGTTTATCGGTGAATAAGTGAAATGTTGCATCATCTTCAAGATACAGCAAATCGTGACTACCTACTTTCACAATGACTACACCACATGATGATTGACCGTGTCACCACCTTCTACTGTGGATCCTTCATCTCTGTTACTTTTCAAAGTTACCTCCTGATTCTGCAATGTCCAAGTGACAGCTTCGGTCATATCAGTTCCATTTGGCCCATGATTATCTCTAGAATGACAGGATAGCCGCACGGCGTATGATACTTACTGCGTTATAGCCAGACGGAAACGTTCAACGTGTCAAGAAATTCAAATCACTGGAATAGATAGAACACGGTGTTATTTACGGGAGAACCATGGCAGAAGTGGCATGAAACTCGAAAGTCACCATAATCAAGATCGCCTGTGAATCACCGATCACTTTCGGCCATTTTCCGGGTACTGGAGCGAAGTAGGGAAATTCCGAACCAAAAGTTGATCGGCGGCGACTGAGCTAAAATTGGAAGACCGAAATGCTCACCTGCAATCGTGGCACACGAAAGAAAAACACGAGTCGCTGCTGTAAACGCTGCACCAAAATGAGCCGCTTATCAGTTTCAGCGTTGCCAGAACCGCCGGTCAAAAAGGGAAAAGTCTGAACCCAAATGGGAAAAACAACAAACCTTGTTTGCTTTTGAGGGGTGGAAAGGAACTTGCCGGACTGAAAAGGGGAAATTAGAGAATTAGGGACTTTTTGATCAGTCCTTCTAGGTAACAATCGAAAAAACGCTGAAAAAACACAAGGGTTTATTATTCCTTGATATCAGTTAATTGTGCAAAAATAAGATTTCTTTCTATTTAAAGTGTGGCGGCTAAAATTTATAAAATCTGGAAACAGGTTTTACCTCTTCCATCTTTATTACACATGGGAGTCTACGTACCCGAGTACGTATTCGCTCTTCAATCGTTACTACTAAGTTACTTCAAGCGCTATTTTCCTCATACTATAGGAAAACCCTATTAGGTTGGCTTTCTTCCTCACGGGGTGGATGGCAAGTGCAATACGGGCGTAATTTGTGCTACTAGGTTTTAAAAAATTTTTAACATTTAATGTCAACTAGTAAATAGGTAGCTGCTACAACCTCATGTATGCAAGTTTCTTCTTGATTTAAAAATTTTTTTCTCCCACCCTTCAACCGTAGTTGTACCCACAAGGTTTTTAGCCTGATAGACAAAACCGTGGGGCTCTGCAGAACTAAAAGAGGTTTCAGAAGGGGTTTTTGAAGGGTTTCATCTTTGGGATCGAGTCAGGTGTCGTTTTTGGGCCTAAAATCCATTTTTGGGGGTCGCAAAAGCATCCGATTTCACCGTTAGGATCCATGGGGCTTTTGAAGAATGCCAGGAAGTCTATAAAGGACTCATTTCCGAGTAGGTGCCTACCTAATCTTGATAATTCATTTTTGGGGCTCTTTCATCGTCTAAACACAGCATGAAAATTTAAAAAACAAATTTTTTTATAAAAAAATAAATTATAAACAATTATAAATAATTAAATTTTTAAGCTTATGCAAAAGGTAAATGTACCACGGGCCTAAGGATGAGCCTAGAATTCAAAAGAATGAACAAGCGGAGACATTACAAAATATTATATTATGTAAGAAAGGGTGGAGGGGTTATAGCAAGGATGGCCGGAAATGCACAAAGCCTCTCGGTTCTGCGCTCCAGCCAAATGCTCTTCTTGCGAGCCTTCTTTTCGAGGGGGGTGGGGGGGTCAAAACCGCCTATCCGCCCCAGGGAATACATCGCTAAAAACTGTTTCCAGGTTTAAAATAAAACAACGAATTAGCTCAAAAACACAGACATGAGAAGTATTTCGTTTCTATCGTGAAATTTTCAAAAATGGAATTAACTGGTTTTGATAGATAGGTATCGCCTCATTCACAGTAGGTTTAGTAGGAACTTATCCAAAAATCCCACAGTTTTGGAAGGTTTCATCAGAAAAATATCATATACATAACAGAAAAATATCCGATAAATATTCTTGTATTTATAAGGATAAAATTTATTATTAATAATTTAATTATTGTTTAAATAAGAATTACATTTATATAGGCTATTTATAAATAGCCTAATAATTGTATATTTCATAAATAATAATAATTATATAGATATGTTTTATAAAAACTTTATAATAAAATATGTTACCTATAATAGGTAATAATAATGTTATAATAATAATTATTCTAATAATTAGAATAATTATTATTATAAGATTATTATTCTTGGTCCAAACCTTAAAATTAATTAAGGGATATTACATTCGGTGGGACAGTACCCGCCATCTGGCATCACTGAGTAGGAACGGTCTTGAAAAGAGAACCAACAACAACAAAAGCTTTGTTAGAAAACCTTACCTCTAGTTGCCTCACATTCTGGCGGCTCCGAGTTTTTGTTTTGTTTCCGGTTTGTGGGCGATGTTTGCCACAACTATCCCAAATTAGTATAATATTATTCCATAATTCCACCTGTAGTGCGTTACTGGAAATTTAACAAGCGGCGGAAATCGTTCGTTTTGATAACAAAAGGTATCCCTTCAAATTCAACTGATGGACTCTGGTGCGTAGTGTTTAAAAGTTCGTTAAAAAATGGAAAGTTCTCTCACTTCGTTAGCTACATTCAACACCCAACAGCAGACGAACGTAATTGAAAGGTCGTATATTCATTTGAAAGTGAGCAAAGCTAGATGGACTCCGGTTCCCGACGGTCAGGTTCGTATTTTATCCATTTCGGTAGAGTTACGCTACTGTCAGGGCCTGTGTAACTAATCTTACCAATTTGCAGATTCCATCCCAACTAGTGACTGGCTCTTATAGCGAACTCAACAATTCAATTGATTTATGGTCATGCCCGAAGGACAAACAAGACGGATCTCCCCGCACTGTAGCAACATCTCAGGTGAATCGTTGTGATGTCCTGCTGATACCGAACTCGAGGAGGTCCAATGTTGCGAAGTGATCATTGTTTTTTTCTCTTCAGGTTAACGGAGATGTGACTGAGCTGAAATATGTGGACCCTCGACGCTTTTTAGCGTCCACCGGCAAAGGGCAGCTGTTATTATTCAAAGTCGAGGGCAGTCAGCTTGTTGAGATGAGGAGATGGGATAAGGCGGAGATGTTGTGCGATGCCGAGGGGTTTTCCGGGTTTGACTCCCTCGACGGCCTCGTAGCTTTGGCGACTGCCAACGGTCAGGTCCTTTGTTTCCCGTACGCTGACGCATCCAACGCCCCGTCGAGCATGTTAAATCCTGATGGTAAATGCTTACTATTCTCGGTGCCAGTAAAACTAGAAATGTGAGATCTAACCGTGACTCAATGTTTCAGGGAAAGACGAAATCAAAGCTATTACGTTCATCAAGAATAATGAAATTGCTCTGGGCAACCTCCGTGGTCAAGTATCCATCTGGGATCTGAGAGAAAATTTATTCTCTCCAGCTATATCGTTCCCTTACAACGCGGAGTCCGCAGTTGGCGTTACAAAGCTTTGTCCTTTCCCACTCCAAAAACATGTACTGGTCGGTTCTGGATGTGATGGCAGCCTGTCGACATGGGACCTCAGGAACGTGGCTAAAACGCAAACTATTTACGCCGCACATGATAAACTTGTGACGGATTTGAGGTAACTTAAAATCCTGCTTGTCATTTTGATTTATTATTCATGGAATAGGTAATAATACTCCTATGTATTTGAGTCGGTGGTCGAAAATTTTGATCGGCCTCATCATACCTACGTTTCAAGATGTGTAGATTGCAAAACCGAAATGGCCGTCCGCGTCGTTTTGAGCAGTAGAATTTTTTATAAATCTTGAAAAAATACTCGGATTACCATCTAGTTGTGTCCACAAGGTTTTCAGCCCGATCGCCCAAACCTGTGGGGCGCTATGGGGCTACGGGAGGGGTTTTCAAAGGTTTTCGGCTATGAGATCGAGTTAGGTGTCGTTTTCGAAGTATTTGGACGTAGAAACCGTTTTTGAGGAGTCCCAGAATCATCCGGTTTCACTTTGGGGATCTACAAAATTTGATTCCATTTTTGGAGGGATTTTTGAAGGATCCCAGCAAGTCAATGTTTCGTTTTTTTTTTGTAATTTTGGACGCAAATATTTCATTTTTTGGACACAAATATGTCCAAACATTGCATTTTTTCTTTTTTTTTTTATATTGACATTAAGTTAATTTTACACAATTTACCTACTTCAAAGGACTAAGTTCTTGTGTAAAATTAGCAGTTTTTTTTTTTTTTTGTATTGCCTTGTATTTTATCAAATCTTATTTCCTACTTTACAGATTCCATGATTTGAGACCGGGGAATGTTTTCACGTGCTCGTTCGCCGGTGACGTCTGGCATTGGACGAATTTTGACGAGCTTCTAGGAGCCTCTGTGTCCTCCACGACGTCAATACCTTTGGGTGGGTTGCAACCCAACGTCAACTGCCTTCTCCCCTCAAAGAAATTTCCTGTTAACTGCGTCGATGTCTGTGGACACACACTTGTTTCGGCCTGTGACAACGATTCTCTGGTGTTTGTGAAAAACTTGAAACTCAAGTGAATACGCACTCCGCGTCCCTTTAAGCGGTGTAACATTCAATTAACACTTAATTGCTGTGTACTACATTTTACCTGTAAAATATGCCAATTATATTCGTTCTACCTGCAACTGGATGTAATGTATGGCCCAAATAATATTATGGTCGTGAATGTGTACACACATTCCACGTAATGGATTTCCATAAAGGTGAATCTACGAATGATGCCATTTTTTCCGGCAGCAAAATATCTCGACATGGTGTGCCACAGCCTGAAGAAAATATTCTTGAGTGAAGATCAGCACTACTGAAGCTATCTTCAATCCCCCACCTCAGACTGTTAAAAAACTGGTAAAAAGACTGGCTAAAAGAAAACTTCCACTACTGCCAAGCTATCGGGAAATTTATTCCCATCATCAGAGCCATGGGTTTTATTTGTTTAAAAAAATTTTGATGACGGGGCTGAAATGGTCCGAGACTCTGCTAAAACGATAGCAAAGGCATTTCACAGCAATGTAATAATCAAAATAAATTGAGGTTTGTGATTCGATAACGTTGAGGTAACTGATTCGAGATGACTAGATGAGGTGAGCAACAAGTTATTTTTGGAAACCTAAAATTAATCAATCATGAAATTTAAGTTTTTATAAATAAATGTAATTGTCATAAGCTCGTTGAAATGTTTTACAGTTACATGATTGAGAGGGGGGAGGAAAGTTGACAAATGGAAGCCACATCTGCTGAAATAAATTCCATTTGGTTAAAATAAGTGCCACGCTGCCACATTTGGAATGTAATACACGATACGCAGAAATTGTATCAAACTGTTAGATACAATATCATTGTAGGATTGGATAGTCCACTACTATAATAAATGTGGTTTGTTTTCTCAGCCATCACTAAGAACATCGCACACACTGTCAGTCTATCAGCTCGCCGCTGGGTATAGCCTTATCAAATTGTCCATCGTAAAAGGTAACCCTGTAACCGGGCATAGCCCAGTTTCTGCCAAAACCCTCGTAATGCATGTATAGCAGTACACGATCCCCGAGGTAGAGAGCGCCACTTCCAGCTTCCACGGTTTCCTGCAAATGGGGCACGAAGCGTCTGTGTTGATTGGGTCGATAGCGGGCGGTATGGGGTTCTTGTTGAATTTAAACAATTCCGAGTCCGAGCTGTTCCACCAATTGATGAACTGGAGGGAAAAAGCTCCAAATTCAAAGAGCTGGGAGATCACTTTGAACGCCAGAGGTCCCAACAGTTTGAAACGGTTGGGTTCGTGCCGAATGAGCGAGCAGACGTCGGACCATGATGGCGAGGGTTGATTATGTCGCACCAGTTGAACTCCTGCGAGACGGTGGAAGAGTGAATGGTGGTTTGATCCCCTTAAATATGAAACGTAATAATACAACTTTATCAACCGCATTGACGTACTGACGATTCGATATTTTTCTAGCATCTTTAACCCAGTGGAAGTTTCAGCATCTGTGCTATACAGATACTTGTCAACCATAGCTTTGAACTTGGTCATAACGTAGGGAGCACCAACTAGACCTATCAGAGACACAAGTTTGGCTTTCGTGGTAAGAGGTTCCTTGGGTGATTTGATGTTGACCCGTTTCAAATCATAAAATGACTCAGAAAAGGATGCATTGAACCAGTCCAAATACGTCGACTGCATTACGAAGTTGAAAACCAGAAACGCTTCATCAGGCCAGTTGAAGATCACTTTTAAAGGTCCACATTTGCCGTCAGGGATTTTAGACTGGATGAAGTCGCAGAGGAGCTGGAAGGCCGGTTGTAGACTCGCCATGAACGACTCTTCGGCCCATATTTCGAAAATTGTGGGCCTGGAATGCTCAATCGAAGAAAGGTGAACGGCGTTCTCTGCCATGACTCGCTCGCCTGAAATAAAACCAAAAAGACGCATTAGAATCACACACACTAGAAGGTTTTATTATACTTATTCAGTCGGTTTCTGACAGAAACTTTCTGTATCGCGCTTGAATAGCAAGTGATAAAATTACATTTTTTTTTTTCTACCTACTTACTACTCATCCCTGCCACCTCAAACTGAGTGGGGTGAGATCGGGCGCAAATCCTCGATCTATCAACGACGTGCCCAACTTCCTTATTTAGACTGGAAACTCCCAATTCGTTCTGTTAGATTCTGAATCTACACCTACCATTAATTTGGTAGGTACAAATTTTGTACCAAATTAAAAACGCTGCAAATTTTACACAAGGGTTTATTATTCTTTGATATAGGTTACTTGTACAGAAATTTAATTCTGTCAATAAAAAAAATTAAAAAAAAATTTTTTTTTTGGATTTTTATATTTCAAAAAAAATTTTTTGAGGCGATTTTTTTTCAAAAATGTGTTTTTTCAAAAATTCTTTAATTTTTACTCGAAAGATATTTAACTTCTTGGGATCCATCAAAAATCCCATTTTTAGCTCCATGAAAGCCCTATAGATCGCCACAGTGAAATCGGATCGTTCCGGGACCCCAAAAAATGGATTCTACGTCCAAAAATACTTCGAAAACGACACCTGACTCGATCCCATAGCCAAAAGCCTTCAAAAACCACCTTCTGTAGCCCCATTTTAGCCCCAGAGCGCCCCACGGGTTTGGGCGATCGGGCTGAAAACCTTGCGGGCACAACTAGATGGTAAACCGAGTATTTTGTCAAAATTTCAGATTTTTTAAAAAATTCCTACTGCCCAAAACGGCCTGGACGGCGGACGGCGGACGGCGTACGGCGTACGGCGGACGGACATTTCGGATTTTGAATGTAGACCACTTGAAACGGATAATGTCAAATTTTGAGCCCGATCGGAGTCGTCGACCCGCGTCGCGAAAACATAGGTGTATTATTCCAAGAATAATAAACCAAAAATCATCTCCATAATTGAATTAAATTTAAAAAAATTAAAATAAAATTAATTTTTTAAATAAATGAAAAAAAAAAAAATTATAAAATCAGCTCTATCACTTCCTCATTTTTCCACACTCCTTCTTGCTACCATCGTCTTTACCCATTTTTATTGGGGGGGGGCTAGGTATCGAACGCACACGAATATCAAAATTGACGCATACAGACGCGTCCAGTCTCCGAGAGCTGAAAAGGAGACTCGCGAGAGCAGGAAATCGCATGTCCACTTGTGTTCAGTGCACTCTCGGAGTTATGTCTGCCTCACAGAGCCTGCTCTCAGGTCGAGTCTCATGACTACCCTCGAGACTGTTTTGTCTGAAGTGTACGCTTAGGTACCTTAAGATCGTACGAATTGTTGCCCCCCCCCCATGACAACCGCACCTAGTGGCCGAGCGAAGTGAGTCTCTTTTGGTCAGGTTCTGGGTGTTGTCGGATTGGGCGCAAATGCACGCAAATGGTCGAGCGAAGAGAGCGCCCTTTTCGCGTTGAATGACAAAGTGAGGGCCACCTACAGTAAGGAGGCTGTACAGTGCCTAGTTGACACTCAAGCTTAGCGTTTACCACACCGTGAAGTCGGAACCACATGTTTCACTTTCTGCACACAACATTACAGCGGCTCCTTCACGACATTTAATGAAAATCTCAGATAACGTACCTTTCCTAAATACTGAAAGACTACCGGCGAAAATCGGTCGTGTTTTTCCCCCAACAATATCCTGGACAAACTGCAGTTAGGTACTATCATTTGTAAATTTTCAAATCAGAGGTAAACTCTGAGTTCATAACAATCGAAATCTCCGAACCGAACAAGCAACATGAAATCCGTCAAGAGATCACGACGATGACAACCACTATTTTACATCCTAGCGTACATAATTTAATTTCAGCTAGGGATGCAAATCGATTTTCGATTAAATTGTTTACCTTTGGTTTTCCGATTTTTGGCAATCGATTGGTAGTAGTGGTTTTTATCCCTAAATCGATTTTTTATGAAACCGATTTACATTGGGGGTGTTCATTAAATGAACACACAGGTAGGAAAGAGAGAAAATTTTTCTCTCTTTCCTACCTACCTTTCTTTGCTTTGTACTTACACAGCATACATACCCACGAGAAGGATAAAATCGAAAACGACAACATCAGGGCTTAGAACAGAATGGAGAACCAACCAAAGGACAATTCTTCTTCTTCTTCTTATTATTATTATTATTAATAGTATTATACTTATTATTTTTCAATGAGGCATTTCTCTGCAGTCACTAGACGATTACCACCACTAGTTCAGTGGTTTATCTCGAGTCACGTCCTCCATCACTCCATTTTTCTTAGGGTGAAGTGGGGTAATTGTGTAAACGGGGTAAATGTGTTGACGATTCATAAAATAGCGGCAAATGAAGCTGCGATGTTGCCATTTTCACTGGGCGTACTCCAAAGTCTATTGCTACTTATCACAGAAAATGGCGGGATTCGGGGAACCTGTTGTGACAGGGCTGTTCATTGCCTGGGGCAGTCAGTGTTTCACTCTCGACTGGAGTTGACGACAGCTGTAAGTTTTGCTCTCTGGAGCGTGTACAATTTTTTTTTTTTTTGCTAACCACTTATAAGAATCTTTCTTCTACTTAGTTACCTAAGGTGTTGTGAAAGTATCAGCTCAAAATTTTCATTCCTCGTGTAGTTTATTAATACCATACACTTTTACCCCTTGAATTTCTCATGTTGGGGCAAATGCATAAGAATGTTATGAAGCGAATTAAAATACCTACTTCTTCTACTTTCAATTCGATTTTTCTTTTCTTTTATTTTCTTTATTATCATTTTTGGGTGTCATTTTATGAGCTCTCGTCCCCTTTGTTTTCCCCGCACCTACAACTGCTTTTACAAAAAATTTAATAACATCCATAAGAATCTACAAAACAAAAAAATTGAATACACCATTTTGTTCGATTTTTAATGGCCTTTTCACACATTAGCCCCGCGGCGTTTGAATACGAATACTATGAGAAATGGAAGCAATTTACACAATATCCCCTTTTTCCCGGGGAAATGTGTACTACCGAGGACTTTTTAAAAAATTGTTATTTCAAAATTATGAACAGCGGTAATTGAAAAACTGTTGTGATATTTGAATGCAGCATTAAACAAGCTATCATTAAAAAAAAAAAAATAATTGGAAATACCTGCAAATTGATAGCAGATAATCAAGTTCAAAGTTGAATTATTGATAAAAGCATACGCAATTACCCCACTTCACCCTATTTTTATTACCACCCCAACCTCATTAAATCTTTTATTTAAAAAATTGTTATTTTTACTAGGTAAGCAACAGTGTCAGGTAGGTATACAATAATAACATTTATTAGGTATAATATAATTAGTTTTTTATGCATATCATTTTCCAAAATAATATGCATAAAAAAACTAATTTTGGTAGGTAAAATACGTCACTTCCCATGGATTCGCTTGAATCTATTAAATTCACTTAATAAATTACTCCAAGTATTAAATTAGGTAACTTATTCTTAAGTATTAAATTCATTTGATCAAGTACCTATATTCTGTTTTTTAAATAGGTAAACGATGTTTTTGTTTGTTGATCATTTGGCCGAAAATCGATTTTGGTTTATTATTTTTGGCATACCTAATAGTATTAGGCTAATACACCTTTTTAATCGCGACGGAAGTCGACGACTCCGATCGGCCTCAAAATTTGACATTATTCGTTTCAAGAGGTCAAGATTCCAAAACCGATGTCCATCTGCCGTACTCCGTACGGTGCACGCCGTCCGGGCCGTTTTGGGCAGTAGGAATTTTTTTTTAAATCTGAAATTTTCTCGGTTTTGCCTGCAAGGGTTTCAGCCCAATCGCCCAAACCCTTAGGGCGCTGTGGGGCTTAAGCACCTAACTCGATCCCATTAGAGCTATGATAGCTATGATAGGTAGGTGTCTTTTCGAAGTATTTTTGGACGTAGAATCCATTTTTGGGGGTCCTGGAACGATCCGATTTCACTGTGGAAATCTATAGGGCTTTCATGGGGGCTACCAATGGGATCTTTGAAGGATCTCAAGAGGCCAAATGTTTTCCGAGTGAAAAACTTTTTTTTTTTCAAAAGTTTTTTATTGACAGATTCAATTTTTGAACAAGTAACCTACATCAAAGAATAATAAACCCTTGAGTAAAATTAAATTTTACACAAGGGTTTATTCTTTGTTGTAGGTTTGAATTTTGCAGCATTTTTCAAGTCCGATTAATTGTAGCAATCGGTGAACTTTCGATTTAAAATCGATTGCTGGCTACCGTTTTTGCATCCCTAACTTCAGCCCACAGAGTAACAGTGAGCATGTTTCAGCCATACTCACAGCCCGGACATCTGGTTTATGGTTTTCTACGTAGGGTAGTAAGTAACGTGAAATAGCGATCACGTCAACTCACTCGACGGTGGGTGTACACCCGCCGGGTTCCCCCTTCCGCCGCAGAGGAGCGCCTTTTCAGTGTGGGTCCGCTGACATGGCGCCCTGGCGATGTAATAATTAGTTATTAAACAAATAGTCTGGGTCCACTGCAATTTAAATAAAATGGATTCTACGTCAAAAAATACGTCGCAGTAATGCCATTGTTTTTTCGTCTCTCTTTTAACGGGGGGGGGGGGGTCGCTAAAATCTGTCCAGAATAATATGCCAAGAAAAATAAACCAAAACCCGAAGAGCTCATTGATGCTACAGATAGCATAGATGTAGGTGCCATGCAGTCGCGGGGGGTCATACCTATCATTATTCTTAATTTTTTCGTGATTCGTTAATCATGCTGTGGCCGTACCAATTCATCCCGAATCGGGATTGGGATTCCCAATCATGATATTACAGTGCCCAGGTTACAGGACCTATTAAATAGGTGGGCGTCAAAATTTGTTGTAACGCGAAAATAAGTGCGAATAACAAAATCAACCCACCAAGAAAATTTCCGAAGAAGGAAAATAAGAACAGAACTTCCGGCATGCTGGAAAAGCCACTCCCCAGAGAAATGCAAAAAATCAAAATGTCAGCAGTAGTCCACCAGCAGCTGCTAGAAGACTTGAAGAGGAATGAAAATGTATAGGTATACATTGGTAGTAGGCATGGAGGAAAGAAACAGGCATGGGTAGTAGGTATACCTACTGAACGACCGAATGGAAGATGAAAATTATATGATATAACATCTATTCAATAATATCCATTCAACAATAAAAAAAAATATTTTGATTCCACTGAAAACGGCTTATAACTTTTTTTGGTGAGTCTATTTTGTCAATAGGTACCTATGGATAAATCTGTGGTAACGTTGTAGACCTCAAATTTTGACGTCCACTTATTAAATTTTAAAGTGAAACTTTTATTACATCGTCCCAAATTTTTTGGTCTGTGTGTCGTTTCTTGTAACGTCACGCTACCGTTGCTTTTCGCTTACAACCGATTCGTTGCTACGGAACTTCAACTTCGCCAGTTATAATCGTACAAAAATCGTTCACCATTCGTTGGAAAGCTCTCGATTTATCACGCATTTCTTTCGTACTTGTTCTTTGTCATTATGTCCACATTTTATATTAAATATAAACATATTAACATATAAACATATTAAATAAATTTTATTGATGTTATTAATGGATGCAGTAAACAATGCCGCTTGTTTTGTTGTTTTCAGTTGCCACGTTAGAAATCAATTTGAGAAAAAGCCAAAATGAAGCCGTGGGTAGAGATACAAGGGTACCTAGGTGAATTAGTAGGAAATGGGGGGGACTAGACATAAAAAACGTGTCCATCGACGCAACGTACCCCACTAGGGGGGCGAGCGAAGCGAGCCGGAGAGACTAGTGGGAAAAAAGTTTCACTTTTACCGTGGTTTCATAAAATCACACCCCAGTTTTTTTAAATTGGGATGAATTGGTACGGCCACACCATGATTAACGAATCACCTACTTGACTTACTTGACTTATTTCCTGTGACTCCTAAGAGGAGCATAGGGCCGCTACAAAGTTTCGCCATCCCTCGCGGTTGTTCGCCAAAGTCTTGACTTCCCTCCACGACTTCCCAACTCGCTCGACCTCCGCCTCGACAGATCGCCTCCATGATGTTCGTGGTCGACCTCTTCTTCTGTATCCCTGAGGGGTCCAGTCCAGAGCTTTCTTCTCTATGGACGCTTCATCCTTGCGGAGTGTGTGGCCGATCCATTTCCATTTTCGGAGCTTAATCTCTGACGATATGAGCTTTTGACCAGTTCGCTCCAGAAGCTGGCTATTAGAAATTACGTCTGGCCAAAACACCCCTAGGATACGTCGGAGACATCGATTGACGAAGACCTGCAGCTTCTGTGTAAGGGAGCTTGTCACTTTCCAGGTACGAATCACCTAGGTACCTATTTATACGAAAAAATGAAAAATTATGATATGAACCCCCGCGACTGCATTGCACCTACATTTATGCTATCTGTAGATTCCAATGAGCTCTTCGGGTTTTGGTTTATTTTTTTTTTCTTGGCATATTATTCTTGTCGAAGGTCGATAATTTTGATCGGCCTCAAAATTTGTCATTATACGTTTCAAGATGTGTTGATTCCTAAATCGCAGTGGACCCAGACTATTTGTTTAATTAAATCGCCAGGGCGCCATGTCAGCGGACCCACACTGAAAAGACGCTCCTCTGCGGCGGAAGGGGGAACCCGGCGGGTGTACACCCACCGTCGAGTCGTCAACTCGGGAACAATCGAGAACGTTCGTTTCGCTTCAACGTGAATTTTCGCGCTGACTTCCGCTGAATCACAAAGAAAGGCTTTGTGGTAAATTAGAAATCCAAACTTAAGTTATGTCAGGGAACAATTTGTTGTGTTACAACCGAGGATGTGGCCAGTCCTTCGATCCCGACATCAACACAGATGGTTAGTATGGCTCGTTTGTAGATTCACGCAGCTTCTTCGACACTGGTCATGATTTAACTGATGCTGCAGCGGTTCTATCTTGGTCTTTGCCGGTTTTCAGAATCCTGCCGTCACCACAGCGGCGTTCCAGTCTTCCACGATGCTTACAAAGGATGGTCGTGTTGCAATAAGAAGTGTACAGATTTTACTGAATTTTTGAACATCAAGGTTTGTATTGTTTGTTTCACGGCCCGGTGCGTTGAGTTTTAAAATGGCCAGTTTATGTTTTGAAGTGACTAGATGAATGACGTTGTTGATTCAGGGGTGCACTGTGGCAAAGCACAGTAACGTGAAGCCTCCGGAACCCGAGAAACCAAAAGTGGACAAATCCTTAGAGGACGAAGTCATAGAGTACAAACCTCCCGAGCCTAAACCTTTGGAGAGACCACCTTTCGACACTCCCATGGTATGATGAATACAGCGTTTAAGATGGAAGCAAGAAACCTATACGGTTTGTGATCAGTATTTTGTATGCTAATCGATCGCTGTATTTCAGGCGAAATTGAAAGCCACTGCCAACAAAGCCTTGATGGACCAACTTGCACTGCTCAAAACCTCCGCTACTGGGGACAAGACTCCTCAGGCAACCTCCATTACGGACATTCCCATTGGGACTAACTGCCAAAACAATTCGTGCAAAAGTGTAAGTGTTTTGTAAGACGTTACAGGTTTGTTTCTTCGCCGAATGCTGGTGTAAGAAAGGTAACTCTTTCTCATTCGGCGAAGAACCTGGACTCTCAGCGAAACGGAAAAAGTGAAAGGTCGAGCTCCGATGATTGCGTTGGACTCCCCAAACTAGTATGAGTTGCACTTGACGTTGGACTCCCCAAATGGAAACCCCGTACACCATATCGTACAATTTGCAGCGTTTTCCCTTAATTTAGGTTTTCATAACAATGAGGTTGGCACATATTTACGAGGTAAGGTAGTTCCTACTGCCCGAAGTTCTTCGTGCAACTTCACGTTCACGGTCCACGGTTACCTCAATTTAGCATTCAAACTAAACACTCACCTGTAACTCTAGAGAGCCTATCGTAATCTCGGTCGACCAACGTCGGTACCCGCTTGTTTCATTTCGGGAGTCCAACGATGCCTTTTTACCGACCGGGGATTACTTCGAGGGGTGCAGAGAGTTATGAGTACATAGGTTCGTTCGCAGAGCTAATTCTGGCCTGTCGGATTCGAATCAGAACTCGAACGGTTCCAGGAATCTAACTCTCCCCTCTGCTTTCAGAAAGGCCAGAACTTCGGCTGCTCGGCAAACGATGAAGTAGTACCAATGTGACCACCACCTGATCACAGAAGGAATTTTCGTATTCGTCATTTTACACAATCAGGTCTGGAAGTTCTGAAAAAAAACAAAAAACAGCAGAACTGCCGGAATCGATACCGAACGATTCTGTGTTCGCAGAGCATCTGGGCTTGATTCCTGGGAAAAGCCTCCCTGTGCATGCGTCGAACGGTTCCTAACTTCCAGAATTGCTCTGCATGGGTTCCTCATGTAAGCACGATGGATTGCGAGGGGACCCTCCAACTCCGCCAGCGAAAGGAGCTTCGGGACGTGTTGGCACATGTTTTTGCCACGGGATCTAAAGATTTCTGGAACTCTGGATCTCTTGATTTCTGGATTTGTGTATCTTCTGGATCTCTGGATCTTTCCTGGATTTCTGGAGCTCTAGATTTCGGGTTTTTGGGAAGCCGGTCTGCTATTTCCCTCTCATTTTTCTTGTATATTACAAGAATAATTCTCTTGCTAACCCCATTCGAGTTGTTGCTGTCAACGGATTACTGGAACTGAGCTGGCGGAGATGGTAGTCCCCACATTGACCCTATAACTATAAGGCGTCGCCGGCAGAGTTGGAATGTTATCACTCGCAATTATGTAGATGTACTTTGGCGGAGTTGGATCGCCCCCGGATTGCGAAAATTGAATAGCAAAACTAATCTAAAAAGACGGAGGCACTAATTGTCGGAATCGCAATGTACGAAATGGGCTACCATGAAGGAAACCACATTGAATTCCGGGCATATATTTTGTTACAATTCGGGTGCAACAAAGATTGATGTCTCTTGTGTAAAAATCGTGTTAAAGGAGCGCGGGTATAATATACCGGGTAGTTCAGGTAGATAGTTGAAGATTGATTTGTGTACATCGCGGATGGAACGTGCAGGTGCAATTTGTACCCTGCGCAAAGCGACTGCACCGAATATTTTTAAGAACTCATTTCTGAAGAAACATACTTTAACTTGTGCCGTTTTGAGGAATACTATTACCTACACGTCTTGATTTAGGTGTACGAAGGCCAAGCCAGCCTTCACTCCATTTGTACTTACCACCCTGGCTACCCGGTGTTCCACGAAGGACTCAAATTCTGGACCTGCTGTACCAAACGGACGACGGACTTTGACAGCTTTCTTGCTCAAGTCGGCTGCGCTTCCGGGGACCACGTTTGGTTCAAACAGCAGGTAGGTAATGCTTTCGAAGCCTATGATGTTGACCTTGCAACAGAAATCATTGCCTTGTTGCTTGAGTAGGTTGCGGACGAGCAGGTCAAATGTCGGTTGGACTGGTACCAAACCGGCACTCACGTCTACGTCTCCATTTTCGGGAAAAAGTGCGATCCAGAAGCATCGAAAATTGAGCTCTCGCCAGTGAGACTCAAACTCGAGTTGTACTTCCCAGATCAAAAAGGAACGTTCTCTAAAGATATGGAGCTGCGAGGTGTAAGTAATAATTAAATGTTATATAATTAGTATGACATACTAAGAAACACACATTGTATGCATTTTCTTTGGTTTGAATCATTTAACTAGTCCTTGTGGTTTGCTTCGCTCATCGACTCTCTGTAAATAGAAACGCTTACAAGGTTTTTTTCTTTGATTTAGGTTAATTGTGCAAAAATTGTGTAAATTTTTTAAAAAATTGAACAAATTAAAAAAAATACGATTTTTTAAATTTGTTCATATAATATATTATATTATGAACTGAACCATTATAAAATATATTAGATTTTTTCTGTACGATGTAGGACAGATGTGGGATCTCGAAAAATGGATTATCCGTCCAAAATAACACGGAAAACGACATCTTATTTGACCTCCGGGGATCCTTCAAAAATCCCATTTGTAGCCCCGTAGATCCCCACGGTGATATCAGATCGTTCTGGGGCCTCCGAAAATACGTGCAAACGACACCTAGCTCTACCCCATAGCCGAAAGCCTTCAAAAAGCCCCACGGGTTTGGGAGATCGGGCTCCGAACCTTGTGGACACAACTAGATGGTAAATCGAGTATTTTACCTAAATTTCAGGTTTCAAAAAATTCCTACTGCCCAAAACGGATCGGACATTTCGCTTTTCTCGTTTTCTACGTGTTTTGAATAGGATAATGTCAAATTTTGAAGCCGATCAGAATTTTCGACCTCCGTCGCGGTGCATAAGTAATTCCAAGAATAATAAACCAAAAGGTGGAAAGTGCCAAAACTTGAAAACCCGCCTATGCAATTGTCGCTCCCCTTTCGATGATGCCCTTGGCCTAAATCGAATCGTGGAAATTGTTAGAGCGCATTGACATTAGCTCTCGTGAAGCCTCCCAAATAACTTGAGTCATTTGAAAAGTCTTGTTCATTTCTGCTAATTTATTCTGTAGATCGTCGACGTGGCCCAGAGCTCAGTGACTGCCACTCCAGCCAAAGTCGAGGTGAGCATGAAGAAGATGGAAGCCGGCTCCTGGGCCAAATTGGAAATCCCCCGGGACGCTCCCAAGCCCTCCACGACGTCCACGAACAACGTCACTAATCTATCCGAACAAGTCGAATCCGTCGATCTCAGTGACTTGTGAATACGCTCTCAATACATTAGGGCCTTCGCAACAAGCGCCCTTGTTAAATAAAGGCATTTTTTCCATTCCCGTCGTTATACCAATCTCGACTATGATTTTCCATTACTTATCCTTCGTCTGGTGGACCTGATAACCAGGAATGTCGGGAAAAACGATTGAAACAAATTACTTGGGACAGTATCAATAAATTTCCAATTTATGAAACATTTTCACAAAAATATGGCAAATTAAAAATGAATCATGATGTGCCATTACGCCCGGTAGAAATTAGGAAGATAAGACGAACATTACAATATGTACAGCACACGAAGATTAGCAGGTATCTAAAATTCACCTGCAGGTGGATTCACGATTGAAAAGGAATAGGAAGCGCTTTGATTTCTTCGATCATTTCGTCGTAAAGGTCTTTGAGTTCTGGGTTCGGGCCGATGAAAACGGTAACGACGCACCTCTGGACTCCCATTGCAGTGCCGATGTCCTCTTTGCTCGGGACGTAGCAGTATGGGATATCTTTGTCCTCGCAGACGGCCGGTAGGTGGGAGTAGATATCGATGGGAAGGACGTCGCCTCCAAGGATGAGAATCCTGTCAACATCATCGACAATTTTTGCTTGGCAAATACAATCGGTCATGATAAGTGATAGGCACGAGGACGACGACGGTGATTAATTCTCCAGTGGATTAAATCGAAGGTTCTGTACTATAAAACCGATGGAGGTAATAACCCCATTATATTTGCATACATAACATCATGGCAACAATCGCTGCAGCCAGTAGAACCTGGATAACCCACCACAATAATCAAACCGTAATGCGTAATTATAACGGGATAAATTGATAAGTTAACTCCTATTATGTAAGAAAATCTACTTTAAGCTGAAGGGATGGGAACCAGTATAATAAAATCGATTTTTGACTCGATTTTAAATCGGACCTGAAAAATTTAAAGTAAGAAGTATTAAAGAATCGGGTTACCAAAAGAGAGCTGACCCCAGCTTTGCTCACTGTTACTCTGTGGCTGACCTTTATAAAGCTGTTCTGTCACCTGGGTGAATTCACAGTCGTAAGACAGAGACAACTCACCCCACGAATGTAATGAGAGTTTTCGGTTGGATACCGTTTTTCTCCAAAAAAGCAATTATCCAAGTTTCTCAACAAAAGAGCACTTACTTATCCAAATTTAAAATATTGAAATGATCCCATAGACAATTTCTAACTTCTACATTTTCATCACTCGAACCAAAACTTTTAAGCAGTTCAGTGATTTGGGAAAACCATTAAATTTTATTAAGTTTTTCAGTTTCTCAACAACAAGTAAAAATGGATATAGGTATGCCCTTTTGAAAGTAAACTCCTCAAACAGTTAGGTCTCAAGTTGGTTGATTGAATTATCATAATTTCTCAGGGCCTCCTTCTTTTACATCTCAAAGTTATGTACCTACAGTCGGAGTAGCTGTACGATACATAAAAATTCGGAGAAGTTACGATTGCGAACGCTAGGAAAGTATACGATTGCGAACCGACCCTATTTAATCCGAAAAAGTGGAGGATTGCGAACGCGACGTTGCCAATACGTGGCACGGAATCATAGAGGTGCACACATGGATCAGAATGCAGAGAAGAAAAAAAAAAGAAGGAAATAGTCGCTACTCACGTCATTATGAAAATCTTCGTTCAGTAGTTGCTGTGGATCAGCTGGCACGTATGATAGTTTTTTGGCGCGATACCGTCGACCGCAAAATTGCAAATAACCTATCAAGCCCTCATGTGAACCCAGTAATCTAGTAAGTTCATACTGCTCCCACAATTCCTTATTCTGGTCAACAGTTGATGGTTTAAGTGGGTTTATAAGTCCAGCTGTTATACTATTGAACTTGAGTCATCGTGTCAACTTGAATTTCCTTGATCGTTTGCAGTACTTTATGTATAGAAGGATGGGCACTCGTCCTCCTGTAGCACTTCCAGGAAATCAAACCGTCTTGTCGCTCACGCCGAAAACAAAATTTATGGTTCTCGTATACTAACATTTCTTTTCCCCGCTACGACATTATTAACTTGCATTCATGATCACTTCGTGATATTATATTATCCCATTTGTATCACTCATTATAATATAATGAGTAGTAATAATATCACATTCATTAACACAATATCACAGTCGTATCACTCATTGCATCACTATATTTTCGTGACTGACTATATTACATCGAGAGCAGTCCGGCGGACACTGAGTCAGTGTCACTGACGGGATTGTACCGATTGCCTTTGATTATACCAGGCGTACATTGCACTTGAGTGAAGCACTTTGTTTACGTCTATGCCAGAAAGGCAACGTCGCAGGCCCCCAGGTAGAAAAAACCACAGAGTAACGCCGCCAAAAATTCAACATGTATTGTACAACTTACCCTGTCGTTCCTTTTCTCAATTGCTTTTGAACGTCTGCCAAGCCGCTCCAGAACAAAGGTAGTTTGGCCGCTGAAATAATGGAAACCAAAGAAAATTACCAACTCAGGATTTTGAACGTCACAGCGAGAACCGTCAACAGATGACAGTCAACTATCATGCCAAGGCTTCACATCGAATTCCAAAAATAAGTCCGGATTTATGAATTAGTTACGTATTTCTTACATTTCTTGATGAGTTTATAAATCTTCTTAGTCAGCTTCCTGGAGGCGAGCGGTTGTGCTATGGGGTTCAAGAATGCGCACCGCTCTTCGTATGACAGCGTTGTCTTTTCTCCACTTTCCACCTTCGCAATCGAGTCATCGGCATCGGCGACGGACGTCCTGTCTTTCTTCATGATTCTGTTATACACAGTTAGGACATAAGCCAATATACAGGCGAATCTTGAGACCGGACACTCACTTCAGGCGTCCATTAAAAATTTTAATTTAAAATTCAGTCATAAATAAGCGCCATAAGGTTCTATTGAAAAGGTAAAACTTACCCAAACGTTTCAACGAAAGTTTCTACTAGAAACGTGGGGTGAGCACACAAGCTTTCAGTAAGGTTATAAACACAACAAATAAGGAACCTCTGTGTGTGGTTATAGCACGTGGTGGTATGGGGCTCGAGTCCGAGAATATGGCCAAATCCTTTACACAGATAGAGGGCAATAAATTTTGTGCGTGGGTGTCAGATATTATTTATTTAAATAAAAATTTCACACCCTGGGATTTATGCATAAAAAATCAGTAGGTAGTATAGTAGCTTAGCTTCAGTTATTTGGTTTTCGGGCCACAGACCTTCATCAGCCCCACTAGATATTTGGAAAAATCACCGTAAAATTTACCATTTAATGGTAAAATAAATGGTAAAATAAACCATGTAGGGCCGGTTTCACCACCTCGAGTTAGGCTAACCCACGAGTTAGCGAAAAAATTCACGTTTCACCAGCTGTTGTCTCCTAGTTAACAGGACAGTTAACTTCCACTTTTTTAACTTGCGGATTTTCGGAAGTTATCTCGTTAACTTGAAGTTATGTTGTTGTGTGCTAAAACTGATTTTATGTTAATCTCTAACCTCAAAATAGCTAACTTGAACTTTAACATGAGGTTGGTGAAACCGGCCCTTAATGGTTTATAATAACATTATAAACCATTTACCTGATTCCTACTGGGAGGCCACCACATGCTGGCTACGCTAGTCAACCCCCGACCGTATCCCACCTGGCCTCAGACCTAACAATAATTGTTAGGTCTGAATACGAATTATTAGTATTCGATTAATTCGAATCCAATCCTGACTGCGTGAGACAGTGTGAGAGCAAGTAGTCAGAATGACCACTATCAACCCCATAGTAATTTTTCCAAAAAAGTGAAAATTCGACCTCGAATTTTTTAAAATTTATGTAATGTTCTCATCAATGAGTTCAAGTACAACACAATGGACCTTACAGCAGACGATTTCGCCCTCCAGGTGATCCGAAGCTGCATCCCAAAATTGTTCTAGGCCTCAACAAAAACGTCATGCCATCACTGCTTATCAAATCCTTATCCAAACCGTTTTCTGCTTCTTGTGGTTTGCTCTCCAATGATGAATTTTATCTAATCTGGCGTTTGCAAAGATGTACACAGCCGCAAAAACAGCCAGTGGCCACTTTCACCCTGTGCCTCTTTCGCACACCTCTTTCGACCTCTTTCGAGGACAAAACCTCTTTGAACCCCAATTTATAACACGGCCCACCGACTTTCAAATCTCGACTTTTTCTCGCGCTAAATAAATATTCTACGTTGCTAGATTAAAAAAAAAAATCATTTTTGTGATTTTGAGGTCACCAACCGAAACTACTCGACCAGGAGAAATTATGGCCACCTGGACCCCATGTTTCAAAATAGTGACTCATCTTTCTCGGAGTGGACTCTTCACAATATTAAATATATTTACGATAAATTTTATCGTAAAATTATTTTATCAAGGTAGGAGGCAACTTCAGTAGAAGGACGAGGTTCGTGAAAAATTATTTATTTAACAATTTATAATATTATTGCATACATACTTAAAAACAAGTTATTGCTTCATCTATTTATTCATTTATTACTTCTTTCTTTACTGTAAATGCGATAAATAATGAATTAAAAGTCTTCGATTTTATTACGATTTCTTGTCGAATGTACAATAATTACATCTTCAAAGTGGACTGATGAACGAAAAAAGGACGACGGAAAATGCTTACCAATAACGAACTCGTGAAATAGGTTGCGGTGAATTTTGCTATGTTAGTTTGGCGTACATATCTTCTAATTGAGGCTTGAAATATGCCTTCAGTTGAGGACGTTTCGTCTTGAATGTGGGAGTCAGCAGACCGTTTTGAATTGAGAATGGATCAGGGTGCAGGTATATGTCTTTTACCTAAAATCACAACAAAAAGTGTTAGATTATTTTTTACAGACGATCGCTGAGCTGCATGATTTCATTTCGTTTACCTGTTCAAAGGATTTAAGGCCACCTTCTTTTCCCCAAGTGATCATGTCGTCGAGAATGAGTTTTTTCACTTCGGGGTGAGCGCAGAGCACTGAAAACGTCCCTTCGATCCCGTTTTCCACAGCCCAGCTTTTCACTACGTCTACATCCGGCACAACAATAGCAATTATGCAGGACTAGAACAAAATAACCGGATGATTAGTGGTGTTGAAATGTACTCGTAATATTGAATGCGTCAGTGGTGAATCGACTTACTTTTAAGGATTCGCCATGTACGAAAACTTGGTGCACGTACTGACTCCTTATGTAAATGTTTTCTATTTTCTCGGGAACTATGTATTCCCCTTGGGACAGCTTAAATATATGTTTCTTCCTGTCTATGATCTTCAGTGTGCCGTTCTGAAACGAGAAAGTATTGCAATTGAGTAGTCAAAGTGGCACACAGACAAGGCAGGTAGACCTTGGAGCTAGGGAGTGAAAGAGGTAGCGACTCCAAAGGAGCGATTCTTTTCAGGGATTTCGTTCACCAAATCGCTCTCTTAGTGGAGTGTTGGTTCAGGGAATGACTCCAGGAATGACTCCATGTTAGGAGTTAAGGGAGTGGTCAAAAATGAACTCTATTGGCCAAAAAGGAGCGAGAAGAGACGATTTTTGATAGAGGGGGGAATGGGACTGGTATGTTAGGAGTTTTAAGGGAGTTTGAGTGGTCGGAAACGAACCCCCTTGGTACAAAAGGAGTGTAGGAGTGGGAATAGAAGATAGAAGGGGAAGTGGCACTGGTATGTAAGGGGCTTTCGAGAATAGTCGGAAGTGTCCGGCGGTCACATTCTTCTCAATATTGACTGGATTGGGAGAGGGGGGAGCAAAGGAGTGAGTGAGTCCAAAGGAGTGGCTATTTCATGGGAGCGAGCGCATCCTCCAGTCCTTTAACTTCTCCCATCACTAGCTGCTAGTGCAGCACTAGTAGTGCTATTTGACAGAACTCCAACTCACAGGCTGCCACTGGCCGATGTCCCCTGTGTGATGCCAACCGAGCTCGTCTATGGTTTTGGCACTTTGGTCCTGGTTCTTGAAGTACCCCTGGAACACGTTGGTGCCTTTGACGCACACTTCGCCCTGGTTCATCGACGCGTAGTACTCCATTTCAGGAACGTCTACGAGTTTGACGCAGCAGCAGGCAACTGGTGGCCCCACGTGTTCGGGCACGTGGTCCCCCTGGACGGTCAACGTTATCGGGGCGCAGCACTCGGTCTGTCCGTAGCCTTCCACGATCTGCAACGAGTACAGGTATTTGTTAATATAGACAAAAATCAGCCACATCTCTTATCATATTCAACCAGCGCAGCTGCTTCTTCAAGACACCACTCACTAGTTGGATTACCACAATTGTTTCACAAAATATAGCACTTTGGGGAAAAACATGATGTTACAGCAGGGCATTGGAGTACCGCCAGGAAAAATGTAACAGAATTAAAGACGTTTATTGAAAAAATTTGTTAATAAACGTCTGATAAATGGAAGCACAGTAGGTACCATCTGATTAGGGAGAAATATAACGGTTTAATATTTTTAATAGGCTTCCACTCAGTTTATAAAGAAGAAGACGTGAATATTGACGGCATTCAAATTGCCATTAACTGTGTATATTTAGCGAATATTGCCTAATCTCAGTGATTATTCAGAGATCAATCCCGCTGCCCAGGCCTCCTTTGTTGACAATACAACTAAGGAAGCCACTGGGGCGTTCCCACGTGAGAACAGGGCAGTAGATCAGGCCACCTTTGACGACATTTCACCCATGGTAGCTGTAGCTACTGTTCCCAGTATAAATGCGAGCCCAGGGAGGTTTCTTAACTGCAACAACGCATCGTGTAAGTTATTGTCTTCCCCTCGGTTCCCTTCCGGAAATGACGCCTCACCACAGAATTTAGTTTTGTTTATTATTCCCTGAATAATAAACCGAAATGGAACATGCTTAAGCCGCTCGTTTAAAGAAACGGGAATTGTTAGGAGTAATCAGCAACTAAATACTGCAGTAGGATAATAATAGGTATTATAAACTACGTTTGGCAACATTACTCACCAGGCACCCGAGAGCACACCGTGCAAAAGTCAGCACGTTGCCTGCTAGAGGAGCTGACCCGATGACCATCAGCCGCAGTCGGCCTCCCATCGACTCCTGCACTTTCCTGAATACCGTTTTGTCCCAGAAACTATCTTTCCGAATAATCCCCCTGAAAATAACAACACAAACAATAAACAACAACAAACTCATTTAATCAGTTGAAAATTGAAACCTCTAAGGGTATGCATACCTGGCCAATTCCTTGTGTTTGGAGTTGAGCCCCATGTTGAAGAGCATTTTCTTGATGAAGGACGAGTTTACTTCTACCATAACTTTGTCGTATATCCTGTTGAGGAGTCGAGGGACGGCGGGAGTGACAGTCGGCTTCAGAGTCTTCAGATCATCAGCCAGCCGGGTGATGTCGCCGGAGTAAAAGCCGACAGCTCCACCCACGAGATACATGCCATTCTGCGGACATCCATGGAAGGTGAGATTATATTTGGCACAGTTATCGGGGCTGGACTTGAAAAGTTGTATCCCACGACTAGGAGACACTTCCAAACCCCTAGATTAGTTCAGTTTATATCAAGGATCAAAGCAAAGAACAGGGTGGCACAAGGAGCTTGCCGTAGCTCCTCTCTGTCTGTGGAGTGGGGCCGTTACATTACAGGCAGGCATCTCTTCGAGCCAGTACCAGCAAAAAGCATGTACCATGCTGCAAGTCTCACCTCGCAGCATCGCTCGAGCATGTGAGCGAGAGGAAGGAAGGAGATCATGGTGTCGCTGCCGTTGGGTCTGTGCTCGCCCAGCTGAAGCATGACGGAGCAGACGCCAGCGACTACGTTCTCGTGGCTGAGCATCACCCCTTTGGGATTACCCGTCGTCCCGGATGTGTAACAAATTGTACACAAATCTGATGGTTTTGGAGGCTAAACAACAAAACAAAAACCGCTGCGTTGAGTTATACAATTGTCAGACGCAATGCGCTTACGTCGAATAATAAACAGAGCTCACCACTTCTGGATTTGTTCTACCGGCTCCGATTTTCTCGACCTCGTCGAACCTGAGGATCTCGATACCCCTGTTTTTGGCCCTTTGGCGCGTCGCTGGGCTGGCGTCTTTGATGATTATGATTTTCTTAAGATACCGCGGTGCTCGCTCCAGCAGCATGTTACATTTGGCGTCATCTTCGCAAATCACAACCGCAATTTCGGCTGGAATAAAAACATAAAATACAATGGGGAGGTAAGCGAAAGGTTGGTGGTTCGCTGAGGCGAAAATCAATATTTAACAGGTTTGTATGACCATACCTGGGTGGGAACCTAAGGATATTGGGTGTTTATTTGCAAATAATCGGATCACCAGCCGCTTAAATGCTACAGTGCCTGGATTCGTAATCAGCCCATTGACGAATTTTTTCAATTCCCCAAACTCTAAAACCCAGTTAAGGGTGTTTATATCCTTGACTTGGTGGTAACGCGGAAATGTCTTCATGGGGATGAGTTCCCCGAGAAGGGCAAATCTGCGTTGTGTGAGTGCAGGGTACTCAAAGATGATATGTGTGGCGGTTTCTTCATCCTCCTTACACAACCTTCATAAGGTGGATGATTGTGTTACTTCTATGCAATTCAAGTGAAACTGCAAGGGATCAAAGCCGGTTATCAAGCCTTCTTAGTTCCCCGCGTTTTAGCTTGAGTAGCTCCTGGTGTTGGGTTTTACCACCATGCGCTTACTGTGAGCATGACCTTCGAGGAGTTGCCATCTTTTGGCGGTTTGTAATGACACCCACCGGTTGATGGTGCCTCTGAAGGAGGTTTGTGGTAGGCCACCTGCTGGCTCTGGTCCAGTGAAGAGGTTCTGAGTGCCCTTTCTGGCCAGAGCGTCAGCGTGTTCGTTGCCTGTTATGTCTCTATGCCCTGGCACCCACTACATGGAGACTCCAGTCTTCCACCAGTCGAACACCAGTTTTGAATTGGTGGACGATTCCGCTAGTTTCAGTGAGACTTGGTTATCTAAGAGTAGTGGATTCGCCTCCTCTTGAGGGGCCTTCTTCTGTGCATGGCCTCTCAGGCCATCTTAGACCCATCTGAGTACTATTTTTGGGCCCCAGGGCCTCCAGGGCTCCTCCGCAAAACCGAAATTGTGGATGTGATTTGGCCACCTCCAAAATTCCACAAGGAAATTTTGTGTGCAAAATGTGGATTTAACGAAACTTTGAGAGTTTCGTTTTGACAGGAATTTTTGCTCCCCCCCCCCCCCCCCCCCCCCAACAGACGTGGTGACTGGTGACTAATACCGACCAAACATATCACTTGATCACGCGATAGCGGATGTCAAATTTAAAGTGCTTGTTGCTTAACAGAGGTTTCATTCGAACAAAAGCTGATCTGGCTTGTTTTATCCGGGACCGAATCTCGACGTCCAGCGTTCCGAGATAGGATTTCCTACTTGAAATTCTGGACTCGCTCCAGATCTTCCACCCCATCTTCCACTTTCAGGCTCAACACGGACTTACTGTGGTCCCGTGAGGCATCAACTTGGTTTTCGAGTTGTTGAATCTGAGCCCAATAGACATATTTTCTTCAGCCACAATATCAGCTAGCCTCTCCAAACTGCTTTGAGAGTGGGCTATAAGGGCATCAGCATACCTTATATTGTTCACATACAAGCCGTTCACCTTGTTGCCAAGCGCTACTTCGGGGAGAGGGAGAAAAGATTGATTCATGTATATGCTAAAAAGGAGTGGGGACAAGATACAGCCCTTGATACAACTGTTCTCATTGCATCTTTGACAGTCTTCTTGAATCTGCTCGCAATGTGATGACTAATTTGCATATTTTGCATATCTTTTATTATGCGGTATATCTTTGTATTTGAACGTTTTGAAGGTTTCTGAAGGGTATGCGGTGGTTTAAATTGAAATTGAAATTGCATGTTTTTGCATTTTTGGTCATTTTGGGGATTTTTTGCATATTTTGCAGCATATTTTACCAGTTTTTTTGCGTATTCTGGATTTTTTTCTAAGTCAGTGCTGGAAGTTGACAATATTTGCCTTTATAAATGCCAACTTTAGTACCATCCCCGATTTGATAAGCCACCTGGAGACCAGGGGGATGGATCTCTGCTCTGCCGTAGGTGCTATTTCCGACCTGCTCGAAAAAAGCTCCCACTGGCATGGAACAACTGGAAAAGCCGTCAAGGATAAACTGGAGGGGGTCCTATCGAAACATCCAGGGTGGTCTTCAGTGGTTCAAATCGCGAAAATTCTCAAAGGAGAAGACAGCTCATGGGACTCTCCCTACTCTCCAAAAGAGATTTCCACTTTTAAATTTTTGCCTATTGTATCTTGCGATGTAGAGAGATCGTTTTCTGCATTGAAAGAAATTTTAAGTGACAGGAGACACTGTTTTACACCTGATAATTTGGAGCGTGTAATTGTTGTCCAATATAATATGTAGTTCATCTTTACATTTTATACCTAGTTCGTATAAATGTATATGTATAAAAGTAAATAAAAAATGTATAACTGATTTTTTGAATTGCTTGTTTCCTTTACCTGATGCTTCATAACTTTTTTCTAGGAGAAAAAAGGGTTAAAAAAATGTAATAATATGGAACATCCTTTCTACTGAAAATACTGAAATTCCAAAGTCGTTTGCAGTTTTAAGGGAAAATGCATATTTTGCATATTTTCCCAGTTTCCGGTGCATATTTTTGGGAAATTTCCGTGCATATTTTCCGAGCTCTAGTGATGACAAAGTCATGAGAGTTGACTAAGTCTCTCATTCGTTACCGCTGTTTCATGATTTGTGTAAGGCCATATTTCACATTTCCCTCATTTTGGTCACACGAAATCCTTTTGGTCACAGGAAAAAAGTCCCTGGTGTGACCAAACTGATGGTTTGGTGTGCGACGACATATTGGAAATGGGGAAGGGAAGACTGAGAAACTGACATGGCCTCTCAGGCTGAGAGTCTCAGCATCACCTCACGAAGTTAAAACGGTTTAAATTCACTCACACTAAAGAAAAGAACTGTGACATGAATGATGGACATGATGGAAATTCAACTACTCGATTCATTCAGAATGTATTTTCGCAATTCGCTGTTAAGATTACCACACTTATTACTGAACTCCACGATGTCAAACTCATTGCATTAATTTTCAAAATTAAATATCAGTGCAGATGTGAAGTTTTAGGGTGTGACCAGGGGGACAGTGACCAAAATGACCAATATTATCCCCATAAAAAGATTGGACAATGTGGATATCATTGGACACAGCATAAAAAACCGCTGCAAATTTTACACAAGGGTTTATTATACTTAGATATAGGTTACTTGTGCAAAAATTAATTCTGTCAGTAAAAACAATTTTGAAAATGCTCGGCGGGGCGGCGACGGCGGACGGACATGTCGGTTTTGGAATCTAGACCTCTTGAAACGGATAATGTCAAATTTTGAGGCCGATCGGAGTCGTCGACCTCCGTCGCGATTACATAGGTGTATTATTCCAAGAATAATAAACCAATAAAACTTATAAGAGAAATTCGGATGAAAATTGAGTGTTGGTCTGGGGTCTGGGGACATCAAAGTGTCCCGCTATGCACAGGGCACTAAATGGTTCATTCAAAACCACACGAATAGAATAACCAAGAGTTTACCTTGAGCTATGATGAAAGAGCAAGCGTCGGGTCCCAGAGTATCGTAAAGTGGTACGATGACCATAGAGTAGCAGTAAGCTCCCTGCTCCACCAATATCCATTCCGGACAATTCTGGGAATATATCCCGACGAAGGTGTTGGGTCCTGGCTGGAGGCCGATGGTCACCAAACCGGAACCGAAGTTCCTGGCGCGGAGAAGAGCCTCGTTGTAGTTGAGCCACTGGTACGGTTTCCCAATACCATCACGCCACCCTAAACACCTGCCGTTGTCTGGAAAAAATAAAATAGCAAACTGAGTTAAAGTTAGGTTTAATCGGTGCACTCGACAAGAGCAGACGCGCCAAATGAGGGCGAGCCAGTCGGATTGAGTCAGACAAAGTCTTGCAACAGTTGGCACGTCCACAGCTGATCGGAATGGCAACGTGTCCTTGCACTACTGCATTTTGGCTCAACAACTGACAGCACCTTGATGGTCCACGATGAATAGACTCTGAATCCATTCGACGTAGGGATCTCCCACCACATTTATCATTTCTAGCCAAAAAACGGCACCGAGCAGATGTCCCAATCAATCCCCAAATCCTCCTCGCTCAACATGCTCCATCTCAGAGAGGGAACCTCCGCCAAAAAGCGGGAACCCTTCCAACGTTATGAAATCGCCTCATCAGTCGGCGTTTTCGAGACGCCAAGAAAAAAAAAAAAAAAAAAAAAACCTCGTGGGAAAACAAGGTAGGAAATAAATAACCTGTCAGGCTGCAAACTCAACAGTTTGGACCCCAATTCACGAAATTCTTCCAATTTGGTGGAATATTATTTTCGGGGTGTCCAAAGAGAATGTCAAAGGAAAGTGCATTTACAGTAAAACGTACTCACTCGACAACTTAGCACCCTTCCGAAAGGTTTCGTAAAGCGTTTTGGCATCTTCTGTGAGGCAACTAACGAATTTTCCTTCTTTAGAGTCTTTGTAGAACTTGGACACCCGGATCATCTCAGAACCCTGAAAATCAAAAAAACAGAGAGTGAAAAATAAAAAAACAGTGATTCAACTTCTTAGGTAATAATATCATGGAAAAGAAATTCGACTAAGGGATGTTTGCAGGAGCTAAAATAGCTTTTCGTTTTGTAAAAAGCTCTCTGAGCATCTGTTTATATTTCGTTAGAATTCTTAATGGGGCTAATATTCGTAGGGCTGTTCAACTGTCTCGTGTCTGCCGTAATAAACGATTTTTCTGACGGACAGTCTGGCACTCAGATTTGGCCCATCGCCACATATCAAAAACAAGGACTTGTTTATTTCACTGTTAGCCTGACTTTAATAGAAGGGGTTTCATGTAGGTGGTTAACAGCTCGTGTTTTCCAGTTGTATCGAAATAAAAATTTTATTATCATAAAATTACATTTAGTATCGTCGACAAACAACGAAAACAATGTTACAGCCTGCATTTAGTGCCTTCCTATTGAATTGTTACTGCAACAGTTTTGTAGGGTCGAAACCCCAACTCAGACCTAAAATCTCATTCACTCACTTGAAACAATTTCCCGCTCGTCGGAAACAAACGTCTCGCCAGACAACGACCAACGATATCGACAATGGGGACTTATTTTTAGCAAATTGATGGCTCCGTTTCAAAACATTCGTCCTCAAAGAATCTCACTCACAATTTGCCAGTTCGGTGGATGCAACTTAAGAAATTACATCAATGCTTTAATGATTGAAATATCACCGTAATCAAAGCTATAAGGTTAATAATGCTAACGCTAATCTATGATGGTAAATGAAATTCTCAGATAAGTAAATAATTATCGATGGCCATTATAATAACATTCCTATAGGTAACTTATGTTGCATGGTGTCATAACGACACGCTTTGTGTAGGTAGGTAAATTCATACCAAAACGCTACAAATTTCATACCAGGTTTACTGTTCTTTAGTATAAATGGTGCAACGATGGTCAATAAAAGCGCTGCAAATTTTACGCAAGGGTTTATTATTCTTTGATATAAATTATCCATAAGTACATTATTTCTATAAATCCCTACCTATCAATAAATAAATAAATAAATTAAATTATTTAAAAGTTTTTTTGTTAAGTTTGTGACGGATGTGGGACCCCGAAAAATGGATTATGCGTCCAAAATTACTCGGAATACGACACCTTATTTGACCTCCAGAGGTCCTTCAAAAATCCCATTTGCATCCCTATAAAAGCCCCGTAGATCCCCACAGTAAAATCGGATCGTTCTGGAACCCCCAAATTGGATTCTACGTCGAAAAATACTTGGAAAACGACACCCCACTCGACCCCATAGCCGAAACCCTTCAAAAACCCTCCCGTAGCCCCTTTTTATCTCCACAGAACCCGACGGGTTTTTAGCGATCGGGCTGAAAACCTTTCGGGCACAGGTGGACCGAGTATTTTGTCAAAATCTCAGAGTTAAAAAAAATGTCACTGTCCGAAATGGCCTGGACGGCGGACGGAATCGTTTATGGAATCTACATGATGTGTAGATGTCATCTTGATACCTACTTGTAATGACAAATTTTGAGGCCGATCAAAATTTTCGACCTCAGACACGAATACATAGGTGTATTATTCCCAGAATAATAACCAAAATTACTGTATACCTGTTAAAAAACTGTATACTTCTTGCAGTATTGTACATCCAAAATTACTTCGAAATTGAAGCCTCACTCAAGCTCCTTTCCCAAGCCCTTCAAAAGCTCCATTTGTAGCCTCATGGAAATCCTCACTAATTGAGACAATTTACTCGTTTCTATAGATGTATACATCTAGGTAGTTGTATCGAAAATGTTTCCCGATTGCTCTAGTTCGTGGGGCTAAAAATGGGCTACAGCAGGGGTAGGAGATCGAGTAAGGCGTCGGTCTTCAAGTATTTGTGGACGTTAAATCCTTTATTAGTTGATCTCAAACCATCCTACAGCACATTGGGCTTTCATGAAGCTAAAAAGGGGCTCTTGAAGAACTTCGGCCAGGTGGTCGAATGAGGTGTCATTTTCGAAGCAACTTAGCATTCATTTAAATTAATTCTAAGTTGCTTCGAAAACGATCCTTAAGGATCTATTATCAGTACAGTGAACTGCAGGTACTGAAGAATAAAGTTTTTAAGAATTGTCTATACATTCATTGATTTCTTATGGATTTGGAATTAATTATTGCCAATTTATACAAAAGAATAACAAAACCGTGTGTAAAATTTGTAGCTTTTTACTCAGTTGATTCCTTCCCCGGTCACGGCGGTAACCCACGGATTTATATCTAGGTATGCAGGTAACATCATTCCTACTCAATATCAGTCGTGGGATGAAGGCGTACATCCCTCATTAATACCTCAGGCGCTACAATGATTGATCCGATTGCTTGCCTCACCTTTCAGGGCGATAAATATTTCAACATTTCCCTTTTTAAATCAATAGATTCGGCAAACCCAACATTCCGGCAAGTTGCATCACGGGGGGAAACAACAGGGATCGATGGTTGCTCTGTGATCAACACTATCGGGCAGAAGATCACTATTCAACTCGATTTGCTTTTTAGCTGACGTCGAGCAGCAGCAGTTTCTCGCCAATTGCTTTCTTAACTGAAATTTCTCTCCCATTCTGTACTATGGCCCAAAAATCATGAAATTTGTACCACTCGCTCATTACGATTTATAGTAAATACATGTGAAGTTTGTTCCAACAAGACTTCGTAAGCCACTGACTCAGTGTCTTGGAGCCAGTAAGAACGTTTTCAAGAGGCGAGACGGATGTTCCGTTCTAACTTTATCTTTGATCAAATCATTTTCAAATTTTCCATATTTAATAAGTGACAAACTGTGCCATAGAAATCGTCCAAGTACAAAAACTTTAGGGAAATTCGTGCAAACAGTTGGGGTCATTTAAAAGCCAGAGCGTATCAACACCAATTATTATAAACCCCGCATTAATGAAGAATTCTTAAAGAGTTAAAGTCTTCAATTGAGACGGAAATTCGATCAATTCCGACCAATATATTTGAGCGAGCTATGCGAAATGTATAGAACCAACATCACGAATGCATCACCCAAGAAGGAAAACATTTAAGGACATACTTAATCATTCATAATTAGAAAATTTGAGACTGTCTGAAATGGGAAAGTTTTTACCAGGTAAAATTTACCTTCATTTTAGTAAGTACCTACCTACAAAATGAATTATCATGGCAACACCTGTAATCACATTTTCTACGCTGTTGTTTGATAAACCGAAGTCACGTTTTTCATGGTGAACACAATAATTGTGTTTATTTTAATTAATTAAAATTATTTAAAAAACGCATCCTGATGGATTGAAACGGACATTTTGAGCCGAAAAACACGAAGCGTTAAGATGATGTTTTTTCCCCCAACTCCACTTTCCTTGATTGACATTAAAATTTAATTTAATTTAATAAATTGTATAACATTAAATGTTATTTTTTCAAGAAATTTTCTTGTCGTCGGTTTACTCTACCTACTTAAGTTGTGTGCCTCAAGCCTCAACTCATAATACTCTATCTGTCTTCTATTTATCTATTCTGTAAAAATGAATGTCTGTTTGTTTGTTCCAACATCACGACCAAACAGCCGCACCGATTTCCGTGCGGATGGGCGCAAATTGACAAGCGAGTTCCAACTTAGATAATAAGCTATAGCAGAGGTTCCCAAACTGTGGTCCGCGGCGAACTTCGAGAAAAATTGATACATTCTAACAAAAATAATCGTAGTGAATAAATGAGAAGGGGGGGGGGGGGGGGATTTATTTTTTCTCTGGGGGAATTTTGGGGACATTTTTCGGAAAAATTATAAAATGCTTTGATCTTGGAATTTTTAGCAGGTGGACTCCACGTAAATTACGCCACATTGTGGAGTAAACAAGCTTAAAGAGTGGGGCGCCTGCAGTGAAACGTAACGACACCAATCCATAGACTTAGAAGAGTCGTTACTAGGAAAAATTATGAATATTACTGCCAGTTCAAGGTCCCACGTGAAATGGTTATGGTAGAAAAAATCTGTACTAGATTTGGATTCAGCGCACCAAAAAAAAAAAAAAAAAAAAAAAAAAAAAAGACAAAACATTCGAGGCAGTTTTTTTCTTGTTCCGTGTATTTGTGCAATCTAGCGCAAACTGGTCAGTCTAGAAAGCGGGAGTGGGATAATTTCCCCGACCAAGAGATTTATTGTTTGTTTTTGATTTCCCTGAAAAGTGTAGATAGCACATTTTTTAGGGACCTCTTCAAAAGGGATTGCCTATTTGAATTCACCGCTACGCGTACCTACGAATGGACTAAAGTTGGAAATGAGTCGGTGTGTATCATTTCTATAGGGAGAAAAGTCGACGGAAGTTCAACTAGATGAATAAAACCAGCCAAGATTCCAAAGGTAATGTTTTGTACAGCAGATGTAAGTACGCCAAGACCAATAAAATGTTCTGTGTAAGTGCAGTTTAGCGTCCAGCCAGTATTTTCATCTAATTTAACTCCCATCATAAACGAACACAAGTTTTTCGCCGTGGAATACGGTGGAGTTCACTATGGGACCTTCTCTGCACCTGCGGAAACTATTTCAGTTTGGCGCCCGTTGCCAAAACCCATTCAGCGGTGCCTTCTCTCACAGCCCTGGCTGAATACCGACCAGACATGGGAGTAATCGTGTTTGTGATGTGATGTGGCGGGATAAGGCGCTTGAAAACCCGACCGAAATGGGCACTTTTGTCTACTTCCTATGTCGACAACCTTGTCCCTGATCTAAAAGCTAAGAATATTCTATAAAAAAAAAAAAGAAAGAAAAAAAAAAAAAAGAAAAAAAGGAACTCATCTTAGCACCTAAATCTAAATTTTAAATTAAATTTTGATGTATCACATTTAGTCGTCTGAATGCAAGAAAACTCAAGGTATGCATCCGGCTGGAGATATACATTGTTTTTCTCTGTCAGATTAAATACTCATTGTTCGCAAGCAAGTACCAAAATTTGCATTTAATACTCAAACAAGATTATTTACATCATACATACAAGAAGCAGATGTTAGGCGGTGTGAGCAATTACTTCCATTCCACCATAGCAAACCAACGGCAGGTTTACCGGGGACGGTGGAAAGCTAAGCATATACATATATACGTGAAGACTTTTCCCAATTTGGCTAAAAAAAAAAAAAAAAGTTCCAAATTGTGTACTTAATAAACAAGAGCTATCTCTATAAAAGAAGGGGAAAAACAAACATTTTTTTACACCTTCTATTCAAACCACAAACGACTATTGCTCTAAACTATTCATAAAACCACCTCCAAAACGTCAACACAATCAATTACCATAATATCATCCGGACACAAACTTCTCGTCGTGCGCCCATTCACAACTTTGGGCTGTTTCTGTAACACCGTATGGTTTTGCCAGGAGATCGCTACTATGGAAGAAAATTCTTAACCCACACTTCGGTTTCAAAGATTCAATACTCATGCAATGGACGGTAGACAATAATATTATGAAAGAATCGTAATGAATTAGAAAAAGTTGTTACTTGGACAAGACACTTGGACAACAGTTGGACAAGACAGTTGGTCATACAGTACAGATCTTATCACTTGAGTAAAACCACCAATTTTAAACTGCATACTTGAAAGTAGAATGTATCAATCAGCGTACTGTTCACGTACTAATTAAGAATTCCCTTCGGCCGAGGTTAACAGATTCCACTTAGTGTCAAAACATCTTGACCAAATTCAGGATATGCAACAATCAGTATTGTGCTACATTTCCCCAGCTTGTAAACAAGCTGATTATAATCAAAAAGTCGCAGAGCTTCTGAGTTCAGATTCTAGATTTATACTGACATCCTGCGTAGTAAAGGGCTGCCATCTCATTAGCGAATATGGGACATTCCGAAACGTTACGTTATTGACTCGAATACTATGATTCTACTTTGGCAAATACCGAAAGAAGTATACAAATAGAAAATAGAAAGTTTTCGAATTCAACAAATTTCAAGAGAATCGATTCTGGGGCCGGGGTTTTTTCTGGTCATTTGGGGGGGGGGGGGGGGGGGGGTGGACATGATAGGTACACTGAACAGCACTGACCATTGTAGGCTGAATAAGATTGTAGGCCTACATGTTCACCTTTGGGAAAAACCACACATCAGCCAATTTATCACTGTTATGGCAACGTCTTCAATCGATAGTTATAACCATTCAGTATTACCCAATAATGATTTTTAAAGTTATAAGCTTTTTATTATTTTACAAGTATTCGTTTTATCTGCATCAGCAATTTATGCTGCAGAAAAGAGGTGGAAATCAAAAATGAAGAAAGAATAGTGCCATACTAAACATTTCACTTTATCGTGGAAGGGAAATGAAAGTTCGTGCAAATTTATCAATAACTTGATCTATCTCATTTTTGAAAAACCCACTCTGATTTGATCCGACTGGTTGTTGAGGTCTAGAGGGATTTTGATGGGCTCATGAAAGCAGCAGCCGCCGCAGCACTTGCAGCACATTTTTATTCCCCCTTTTTGGGAAGGTTTTTCCCCCTGGAACCGCACAGACGACCGAACACCGACACTCCCGGCCCGGACTGAGACACACGTCGTCCCTTCCCCGAAAAAAAATTCCCTCAAGGGGAAAGGGAGGGGACCTTTTTTTGGCAGGCGGTCCAGAAAAACACACCTATTCCCGCCACGCACCACTAAATATATTGGGGTTCCGTGGGTTACGAGAGGTGTAGTAAACCTTGTTTACGACCCCACTTGGAACACGAATTTAAAAAACTTGACACCCACACAGGGTTGTACTTACTTGATAAATTACGCTTATTCGATTTGCAACGGCCCCATTTCATAGACAGACAAATCGGCGTAAATAGCTCCGTCGAAATTAGAAACTGAGACTGTTAAATTAGAAAAGTTGAGCTGTTCAAAATATACCGCCCTGGACGTACAATGACTCCTACTCACAGGACGCCTCTCTCTAAAGGGACGCCTTCTCACAGGACATCACTCCATCTATCCAAAGGAACTTCATTCGCTGTAGACCTCCTCACTTAATCCCATTCACAGGGACACCTGCTAACGGGACGTCTCTCTCTAAAAGGGAAACCTTCTCATAGGACAACTCTCTCCACTTGGGCTACTATACTCATATGACGTCTCTTTGCAAAAGGGAACTCTACTCACAGGTCGCCTGTCAGCAAAGGGACACCTACTAACAGGACGCCTCTCTCTAAAGGGAAACCTCCTCACAGGACACCTCTCTTCAATGGGGCTACTACTCATAGGACGACTCATTGCAAAACGGAACTCTACTCACAGGTCGCCTCTCTCCAAAAGGGGCGCCTATTTACAGGACTCCTCTTTCCAAAAGAGAACTCTACTCACAGGACGCCTCTCCCTAAAGGACACATTCTCAAAGGGCGCCTCACTCCAAAGGGACTCCTACTCACAGGACGCATCTCTCCATAGGGCCACTTTCGCCTTATTTTACTCGCAAGATGCCTTATTCTACCCACCCCTAAGCCTAATCAGCTCTAGTATGAACTCGCAGAACGTCTCAGTTCCCAGGAACCCCTAAATCAATCCATATTGATCCCAGAGGATTGTAAGCGCTTTTTATGTTTTCGAAGGAATTTAGGGCGTAGAATCCATTTTAGTGGTCCCTTATCTGCCCTAATTCATGCTGTAAATCACATTTTGGTTTATTATTCTTGGAATAATACACCTATGTTTTCGCGACGCGGGTCGACGACTCCGATCGGCCTCAAAATTTGACATTATCCGTTTCAAGAGGTCTACATTCAAAATCCGAAATGTCCGTCCGCCGTCCGCCGTACGCCGTCCGCCGTCCGCCGTCCGGGCCGTTTTGGGCAGTAGGAATTTTTTTAAAAATCTGAAATTTTGACAAAATACTTGGTTTACCATCTAGTTGTGCCCGCAAGGTTTTCAGTCCGATCGCCCAAACCCGTGGGGCGCTCCGGGGCTATAATGGGGCTACGGGAAGGGTTTTTTGAAGGCTTTTAGCTATGGGATCGAGTTAGGTGTCGTTTTCGAAGTATTTTTGGACGTAGAATCCATTTTTTGGGGTCCCGGAACGATCCGATTTAACTGGGGCGATCTTTAGGGCTTTCATGGGGCTAAAAATGGGATTTTTGAAGGATCCCAAGATGTTAAATATTTTTTGAGTAAAAAATACAGAATTTTTGAAAAAACACATTTTTGAACAAAAAAAATAAAAAAAAAATTTTTTTGAAATAAAAATCCAAAAATTTTTTTTAATTTTTTCATTGACAGAATTTAATTTCTGCACAAGTAACCTATATCAAAGAATAATAAACCCTTGTGTAAAATTTGCAGCGTTTTTTAATAATTTTTTATTGGAAGAGAATAAATTTTGCATGATCCATGAGTACAATGAGTACAAGTTGCTACGTTTTTTTGGATCAATATCTTGATAACGGCGCCTTTCACGAGCAGCTTCCGATACAATTCGACCGTGAAATGTGTACAAGAGCAGTCGTTGAGATCCTTAAAAAAATACCTCCACAAAAAAAAGACACCGTCAATTTGGCCTGGCGCAAGACGCTCATTCGGCGTGCCAACAACTGGACAAGATAAAGTGATGAGTTCATTCTCGGAATAACCAGTACCAATTTATAGCCTTGAAAATCGGGGAGTCTCTTGAGACTACATTCCATTTTCTTGTGGCCTACAGATGAACCATTCGAGTGTGCGCATAATTAACAAAATATTAAAATCAATTCTTGGACGGCAAACGTCTGAATAATTTGGCTCGCTAACGAGAGGTCTCCATCGAATACATTGGACGTTAATTAGCCTTAACAACAGGTGTTATAAATAATCTGTGATCTTCTAAAAGCCCGCAAAGCCGCCAAAAAAACGATCAAATGAAAACCCCATTTGTCTTTGATAGGTTTTTTGGCGCATTCGCCGCAGAAATAGTTTGGCCCCATTCAGACGGGGCCATTGAGCAATCCGGAATATTCCTGCCCCATTTCTCTGTTTTCCTTGGACTCTGCGTTCCTTGGACATAAGTCACTTTTTTTCTTTTCTTGCGAAAGGTAAACCCCGTTTATAGGGGTTGAGTGGTTTGTGCACTTCCTTTGTGTTTGCGGGGTCTGGGCTTCATCAAAACTGACAGGAGTGTTTTTTGTTTTTTTTTTCTCAAAGCAACCAGGGAGAAATTATAGTCTCAGGGGGATTTGGAAGATTTAGGAGGTCACGCCAATAAATTTTGCTATCTTTGCGTATCGGAATTTTTTAACCAATTACCTCAGAATTACGATAAAGAATGGAACGGCAGATCTTGAAATAGTACATCTACGAACTTTTGAAACGGACTTATCCACAATGTTTATATTAGTTTTAATTGTGTCACTGTCAGCAGATTAACAGCAGGTCTGCATTGTCAAGTACATTATCGTTTTTCGTCGTATATTCGCCGGCCTTTTTTTTCGGCCCCCTTTGATGGGGCATTTCAGTGGCCACACAACCTGGCAGGTATTTTTGAGAGCTCTGATGATGAAAGGTTTGAGACAGCCGAATCGGGGCCTTAACGTGACGACGTGACAATGGATGATATGTGCGATCTGCCCACCTCCTCCAAAAATAAATCTCAGCCTCCGACAGGGTGCCAAAAAGGCCCGAGTTGACCTTCTTGAAGCTTCAAGAATAAGTTAATTAATGCCTACCGTCCGGCCGCGTTCCTTTTGTATGCGTCTATTGTGGTTGAAAGGCTCGTAAGTATTTTGTAAGTGACCTCAAGCGAGTTTTCAGGTTTGGCCGCTAGTTTAAACCCTAGTGTCGATCACCCTGTGGATTTTATGAAGAGGTACTTACGGGTAGTAGGAAACTTTGGTGGTGGAGAGGCACAAGAGGCTTCTCCGGTTTGGGCCTCGACAGGAAGTACCAGGTGGCGGCGGCGACGCTCGCCACCACCAGCACCCCGGTACCAGCCCCCCAGTCCTCCATAGTAACTATCTGAAACAATTATTATGTACACAATTAATGAGCTAACTAGGGCATTCGTAAAAACTATGATGGCAGATACAAAAGCAAGGACGGGCAATGTTCTGAGGGTCACAGTGGTCAATACAGCCTATCTAGGTGGACATTGGGTAAACATGTTACGTCAACTGATAGATGAAATGTTCTTTGTACCGCCATTAGAAATATTTGGTAAAGGGAAAACTAGGAGTCTGTCTTGAGGTGTTGAAAGCTAGGCTGGCGGTTGCCACAGGATCCTCAATAGCCAGTCCTCCTAACCTCGCAGGCAGTTCAACCAATCTAAAAGGTTTGGTTTTCTTGTTCTAATATTGGTGATATCCGCAAAAACAACGTCGTGAGATTATGTCTTTTCCATTGCACTTTTTATCATTTTAGATAGGCGCTCTAAAAGTCATCAGTCGCTTTACGTAACGCTGAAGCTGCTAAGATGGAACGTTGGCATATGTGGTGAGAGGAATCATGCCGCCTCTAGAGAGGCGTTAAGCTTAACTAGGTACTGTCAAGTACTCGGAGAGGAATCCCATTTCGAACGGAAGAGAGGAATCGGGTTATGCCCGGCTATGCGACCATTGCATCGCATGGAAACTATCCCAAACCTTATTAAATTAAATAAATTTTATCAAATCGCGAAGCCCAAATTTTCAAGTGTTTTTTTTTTTTTTACTTAGGGACTCATGAGCAATGTCCACCTAGATCGGCTGTTTTGACCACTGCGTTTCGGAGCACTAATATTTTATTAATCGCATTCTGATTGGAATGGTCGTGATACTTTGAGGATCATTGCGTTTTCCCTATTGGTCTCTTTTTCATCCACTTTTGGTACTACTACTAGCCAATTTAGTAAAGAACAAGAGTCAACAACCCGGCAAAAGGCCCGACAACTGGCGCAACTTTTGCAAAATTGCCGATTGGAAATTTGAAATTTGATCCAAAGAGAAAAAGCTAATTAGCTAATATTCTATGAATAGAACTACGGAGTGCATCGTGACGAAGGGAAGGGGGAAGAAGCGAGAGGTGGAAATGCGGCGAAGGATGCAAATACGGAAGAAGACAACAAACATAAGATCGAGTGCAGACGTCGAATAAGCTGGGAAGCCCTCGATAAATATGAAGAAAGAAACTTCCGAAAGTGGGAATAAAATAAAATGGATGCGAAGCCGATGGAAGAACTTTATGGGCAAAGGCAGGATTTACTTTGGGGATGGGTTGGTGTGAAAACTACCCGCAGGCAGGGACGTGATTCGCGTCATCATTCGCGAAAATAAGTAAAATCATCATGAGTGAACATAAATTCAAGATGAAAAACCGCTGCAAATTTTACACAAGGGTTTATTATTCTTTGATATAGGTTACTTGTGCATAGGTTACGTGTATCCTTGGTTTGATTTCTTTCCAAAACATTCTTTTCATCGTTCATTTTGAAAAGTTGGAAAACAAGCCCACCGAACTCGGAGATCACCTGTGTGACTCCGTTGTTGAGCTACTGTTTGGTAACAAATTCCCGCAAAAAAAGTTTAAAATTCCCAAAATTGCGTCGAAAATGAAAATAAAATGTAACAAATTTTCGCAAGCTAACAATATGGCAGGGAAGAGCGTTATTGCGCTGTAGGTGGGAAAACGAGTGAGTCACAAGGTAACCGAGAATGAGGCAAAACGCTGCAAATTTTACACAAGGGTTTATTATTCTGTGATATAGGTTACTTGTACAGACATTTAATTCTGTCAATAAAAAAAATTAAAAAATTTTTTTTTATATTTCAAAAAAAAAATTTTTTGGGGGGATTTTTTTTTTCAAAAATGTGTTTTTTCAAAAATTCTTTAATTTTTACTCGAAAAATATTTAACTTCTTGGGATCCTTCAAAAATCCCATTTTTAGCCCCATGAAAGCCCTATAGAACGCCACAGTGAAATCGGATCGTTCCGGGACCCCCAAAAATGGATTCTACGTCCAAAAATACTTCGAAAACGACACCTACCTCGATCCCATAGCTAAAAGCCTTCAAAACACCCCTCCCGTAGCCCCATTTTAGCCCCATAGCGCCCCACGGGTTTGGGCGATCGGACTGAAAACCTTGCGGGCACAACTAGATGGTAAACCAAGTATTTTGCCAAAATTTCAGATTTTTAAAAAAATTCCTACTGCCCAAAACGGCCCGGACGGCGGACGGCGGACGGCGGACGGACATTTCGGATTTTGAATGTAGACCTCTTGAAACGGATAATGTCAAATTTTGAGGCCGATCGGAGTCGTCGACCCGCGTCGCGAAAACATAGGTGTATTATTCCAAGAATAATAAACCAAAATGGGTAAAAAACCATAACACTAATTAATAATCATAAAATTTAAAAAAAAACGCTGCAAATTTTACACAAGGGTTTATTATTCTTTGATATACATTACTTGTGCAGAAATTTAATTCTGTCAATGAAAAAATTAAAAAATTTTTTTTTTGATTTTTATCTTAAAAAATTTTTTTTTGGATTTTCTTGTTCAAAAATGTGTTTTTTCAAAAATTCCGTATTTTTTACTCGAAAAATATTTAACATCCTGGGATCCTTCAAAAATCCCATTTTTAGCCCCATGATAGATCGGCACAGTGAAATCGGATCGTTCCGGGACCCCAAAAAATGGATTCTACGTCCAAAAATACTTCGAAAACGACACCTAACTCGATCCCATAGCTAAAAGCCTTCAAAAAACCCCTCCCGTAGCCCCATTATAGCCCCAGAGCGCCCCACTGGTTTGGGCGATCGGACTGAAAACCTTGCGGGCACAACTAGATGGTAAACCAAGTATTTTGTCGAAATTTCAGATTTTAAAAAAAATTCCTACTGCCCAAAACGGCCTGGACGGCGGACGGACATTTCGGATTTAGAATGTAGACCACTTGAAATGGATAATGTCAAATTTTGAGCCCGATCGGAGTCGTCGACCCCCGTCGCGAAAACATAGGTGTATTATTCCAAGAATAATAAACCAAAAGGAATCTCAAGCCAAGAGGTGTAGCTGCTTAGAAAAAAAAACAACTTTAAAAACCGATAAAAATATTCGAGCAAAATATTCAATGGAAAAACCTCAAATTCTACTGCAAAGTAACTCCATCTTATGGAAATATGATTTCTTCATCATCTTCTACACTTAACCTTAAATTAAAGACCGACTGAATTGAAAATGCTATGAAATGCATGTGCACTCACAATGTTGTCTAGGACCTAAGAATCGCTGGTAGGTAGCAAAAACCGACGACGGATCGATACTCGTACCTCAATTATTTCGCGAATCATAAAATATTTTCATATTGGTCGGAAGGACCTGAAAATTGAAATGCGTTCTGTAGGAAAACGACTGGTATTATAATGAATCGTTAATAGGGAGAGATAGGCGGCGGGTACTTATAAAGTCCGGCCGGTCGGTAAAAAATACACGGGGGAGGTAAGTATTGGTATAGGAACCAGTCACGCGAGGCTACCGAACGGCCGTTAGCGTACAGCTGCTAGAGCCGAACGTAACGAGGCCTTTATTTTGACTAGGTCGTCCAAATATCGAACTGCGCGAGATTAATAATACCCAAGGAAACCTTACAAATGCTGAAGTACTTACGAAGAAGAAGGAAAAAAAAAAAAAAAAAACGAGGGTTCAGTGCATTGAATCGTTTAGGGCACCGTTCATAACTTAACGTGAACGGAAAAAACGCTAAACATTTTACGCACGGGTTTAAAAACTATTCCTTGATACAAGTTGGGAAAAAATTAATTCGATGACAACAAAATATTATTTAAAAAATATACCTACATATTTTTTAATGTATATATTACACAGTGTTTGGACGAATTTGGGACCCCAGAAAATCGATTCTACGTCCAAAAATATTCCGAAATCCCCCTCGAAACGATATCATACCCGAAAACCGTCAAGAACCCCTTCCGTAACCCCTTTTTAGCTCTCAGAGCCTCACAGGTTTGGGCGATCGGGCTGAAAATCTTGCAGGCATAACTAGACGGCGAACCGAGTATTTTGTCAAAATTTCAGATTAGAAAACAAAAAGGCGGGGAGCGAGGTATTTTCACTATGATTGGCATTTATTTCAGTGAAACGCTTGACAAATAATTTGTCAATGCAGTAATTATTACAAATTCTGCGATGGGCGTTTTCCCTTCGCAATGTTGCCTTTTTTTTTCAAGTTCGCAATTTCTTCAGCACATCTAGGAATTTAAAACATAATCAGCGGATATTAAAACGTTGCGGCCGTAATCGTTTCCAAGATCCTACCTTACGTGTGCCAAAGCGAAGACAATACAATTTCAGTTTCCTTCGAAAATCCCATTTGTAGCCCCATGAAAGCCCTTTACATCCCCACAGTGGAATCGAATCGTTCTGGGACCCCCAAAAATGGATTATACGTCCAAAAATACTTCGAAAACGACAACTAAGTCGACCACCTAGCCGAAACCCTTAAAAACCCCTCCAGTAGCCACGCAGAGCCTCTCGGGTTTGGGCGATCGGGCTGAAAACCTTGCGGGCACAACTAGATGGTAAACCGAGTGTTGTTAAATTTACAGATTAAAAAAAAAAAAAAAAAAAAAATCCTGCGCAAAACGGTTTGGACGGTGGACGGCCATTTCGTTTTTGGAACGTATAATGTCAAATTTTGAGGCCGAACTGAATTTTCGAACTCCGTCGCGATTACATGGGTGTATAATTCCAAGAATAATAAACCAAAAGTAAACCCATAAAAATTTGGGGGACTAGATTCTGACAAGACTTCGAATTTTAAAGCGGAAGGACCACGTTTTCACGCATTTTTTTATTTATATGAGCTAACGTAACGTAAACGGGGACATTTGGAGGTTTAGCTTTTAAGGGAAATCCTTTCTAACATTTTAAGCCCAATTTTGCCAAAATCAGTTGAATATTAAAAGAGATAAATGATTAAAAAACCAGCAAAATTTTTCGTTTTTTTTTTTTTTTTGCGAATTAGTTTGAATGGCAAAGTGGTTGTTTGCCGATGGTGCAGAGGTCTAATCCTCCGAGTTTGGTTAGGGAGAGAGAACGACTCCTCTGCTGAATACTAAATTGTTTATTCAGGTAAACTAAATACTAAAGGTGTTTATTCAGAACTAATTGTACGTTCAACCACCTCAAGTCACTCTGGGCTGTAGATGAGCTTAGTTGCTCGAAACCGGTCCCCACGCTATTATTGTTTACCTGAATAAACAATTTAGTATTCAGCAGAGGAGTCGTTCTCTCTCCCTAACCAAACTCATTAGTTTGAATGGGACAACTTATGGGCCGCTATCGGGCTATGGCATTTTGAGGGCCGCAATCGGAAAACCCCTCTCTCAAAAAACCGCGTGAAGAGCACTCCCTTGCACACTAAATAAATTAAACATACCAATGGAATATGCTACTGTTTACATGAGAACTTACATAATATTATTACGTTCCCAATTCGCTAAAAACTGCGTTGGTTGCGATGACTTTTTTCTTCAGATTGGCAGCTACTGCATTACAAGAGAAGAGATTTACCATGAATCGCAGTAGACCCAAAAATTTTTCATCTTACTGTCAAAGATAAGATTCAACCGAATACAATCTCAACAAATTCCATTGATGATAACCAAAGCGTAAGAAACAAAGTAAGGAGCGGTGCTTCAACAACCTAATTAGCGTAAATCAGTGAATACCGTGGAACTTAATTCTTAAATATTAATGCGGTGGAGATGGTATAGTAAAATATTAGGTACTACAAATTGGACCATCGTCAAGCTATGTAAACAAGCAGGGAAATCAAAACAAAATAATGATAGAGAAGATCAAATAGTGCATAAATCTTTATCTACGACTAGCTTATCGTTGCGTTGCGTCTGCGGGTTTATGCGTCAAAATTCTAAATCGGGACGATATCGACTTGCCTTGAATGACATCAGCTGTTTTTAGTCAAACGATTTTGGCCTAGTTTTGTCCGAAATCGTTAGTCCTAAGCTGATCTCAAGGGAGTCTTGGATTGGTGGAATATTTGCTGCAATTGAAAACAGCGTAGATAAGATTTGTAGTGAGATGCAGTTATCAACTTGAGGGTGATAAGAATTAAGGTCAAGACGTGTATTTATAACGCGTGAATCGGGTGTCGGGAGGCTGAGCGGTTTGGGAAAATCGGGGGAGCGGCGAGCAGGGGGGAAAATTCGTCTGTTTCGGGGGGGAGAAGTTTTGAAAAGGGAACTGTTATAAAGAAGAATTTTTTTTAGAGGGAAACTTACGTAAGACTGTGATGAAGGCGGCTCATGGAACACCAGACCGGAATGCGACAAACCACGTGAGTCTCGGGGGCTGTAAAATCGATAAGCAGCCACCGGGTCAAGTCCTGCCGCCCGTCAGCTGCGGAACTCCCCCAGTACCGACCGACGAACCCTCCTTACCCACCGACAACCACTTTACCGACGACATTCCCCTCGACAGACCGCATCTTTTTGCAAACCCGGAAGCGGCCGGTTCTCGTTAATCCGTCAAAAACCGCGGGTTTTTTGGGCCAACACCGCATCCGTCGCCCTTGTCTCAAAATAATGCTGACCTTCGCACCACCCCACCTCCACTAACACCTCAATTTAGACTAGTGGGCTCACTGACAAGCAGCCCCAGCACAACCAGTCTAGTGTTGCCATCGGTCTGTACCTACTGGAGTGTTCGTTAAAACATCGACTTAGTCCGTATAAAATAGCAGAAAAACCTCGAAAAAACGGATTTTGGGTCCAAATTTACTCAGAAAATGACTCCTTATTTGGCCTAATCCTGGGATCCTTCAAAAATCCCATTTGTAGCCTCATAGATCCCCGCAGTGAAATCGGATCGTACTGGGACCCCAAAAAATGGATTTTACGTCCAAAAATAGGTACTTCGAAAATATCTGAAAGCTAAACCCCTTCAAAAAACCCTCTCGTAGCCCCATTTCAGCCCCACAGCGCTCCACGGGTAGGGGAGATCGGGCTGAAAACCTTGCGGGCACAACTAGATGGTAAACCGAGTACTGTGTCAAAATTTTAGATTCTTAGAAAAAATCCTACTGCCCAAAACGTCGCGGACGGCGGACAGACATTTCGTTTTTGGAATCTACGTGTCTTGAAACCGATACGTAATGCTGGGGTGCACGTCAGGTCGTCCGAAATAATCGGATTACGCCTAAGCCGATTTTCGGCCCGTAATGAGGTCCGACTTGAGTAAAAGGTGTGTGAGAGTGTCAGGTCGTCCTACCGAGTTCGAAGTCAGTCAGCTGGGCCGGCCTTTGTTGTTTTGCTGGACTTGGAACATTTCTTTGGAGTGATAGGAGTTTAGAAACCATGAATGTGAAAACTAATGACGGCGAACCTTTCGTTTTATTCCATAGTGAATCTGATGGTCTCGTGATGTTTTCAACTGATCGTAATTTGCAGTTTTTAGCCCGTTCGTCTATCTTATACGTGGACGGTACGTTCAAGTGCCGCGCGAAGTTTTTTTACTCAGTTGTTTACTCTTCACGCGTTCCAAAATGGTCATTATATCCCGTCAGCTTTTTTCCTTATAGCCGACAAAAAGCAGCAAAGTTATGAAAGTTGGGATTCATGGTTGTAATTGGCGTTTTCCACCACAGAAATGTTAGGGGCAAAGACAAAATTTGTGTAGCTCGGTAATTTGAGAGAAAAGGGGAAGTCTTATTAACCCGAACCACCTCATAGAATACTCCAACGAAGGCCAGTATAGCCGCGGAGGATGAACAACAAATCAACCATTCATTTCTAAGTTTTAAGCGTTTCCCCCGCCCTTAGGGCGAGTTGACACTCAAAATTTTGAGCATGTGTCAAGTCGTCCTACGAGTAGGATTAACTGGGGGAGGACGAGTTGACACAACCCCCTTCGGACGAGCTGACCGGAACCCTAATGCTGAAGTTTGAGGCCGATATGAATTTTCGACCTCCGTCGCGATCACATAGGTGTATTATTCCAAGAATAAAATGATAAAACGTTAAGAGACAGTCATTAAATGAACCTGCTACCCTCTCTGCCCTCCTTCATGTACCCTCACCCCCACAACCATTCCCCTGTAATGTTGAAGGATTTATACCCACGGTGGCAGCCCCTCCCCCCCCGCCCCTCCGAGAGCGCTAATTACAGTCAAAGTGAAATTCCAATAGGGGGAGTCCTCCTTGGCCCTATAGAACAACATGCACTCCAGTGTGAACAATCTGGCAGTGCAAACGTTTATGTGTTTTATGGAAGTTATTTGGTTTGAAGTTGTTGGGCGTATTGTAAGCCAAAAGTCACCAGAAATACCCTTCCAACAAACAACACGACCCCCCCCCCCCCCCCCACCCGCTGAGAACCGCAACTCCTTCTAACCCCACCCCAAGTCGATCACCTTGGCAGCATTACCGAAAAACAAATTTTGTGTTTCATTGGTTAGATCCTCAATCATAACATTAACAATCTGGGGGTCCCCCAGTACTTAAGTAAAAATATAGTTAACCATTACGATAACCTACACAGTGACATGACATGGCACACAGGGCCGTGGAGAGAAAATCCGGGCCCGGGGGCAAAATTCATCGGGCCCCTAAAAAAAAAAAAAAAAAAAAAAAAAAAAAAAGGTATGAAAATTTTTCCTATATTGATCTGTCCCTTTTCCCATTTTGCCTCTCCTACCCCTTTTTTTTACAAAAAAAAAAAAAAAAAAAAAAAAAAAAAAATATCTCGAGAAAATCCGGACCCCCCTACTAAGGCCGGGCCCGGGGGCAACGGGTCCAGTGCCCACCCCTCTCTCTACGGGGCTGGTGGCACATATACAAGCGGCAATACACCCCACAGGCGGCAACTTTTTGTTTGTTTTTGAGCTTCTCAAGACTTATTTTTGCGAATTTCCGAAATTGAAATAGCTGAAACCGGTTTTTTTGGCACGTACCACTGCTTCACATCAACGCAAAACCTTAAGGCAAGCGAATGAATACTTGATGGACTTAATAAGCAACTAATCTAACTAGAAGCCTCGGCCAACTAATCTAACTAAAAGCCTCGGCCCAGGCTTCTAATTAGAAGTCTCTATGTTCCACTGAATCAAAATGATTGTCCATATAGTTGAAGACACCGTGTGGGGCAAGACGGGCTGGAATTCTTCTGAAGAGGGATCACTTGAATGGCTGCCATCGACTGACGAGGATGAAGATTATGGCGACGCACGTATGCACTCCAATCGTAGACACAGCATTGACTGAGGGTTTTCTTCAGTCTGCAAGGATATATTGCTCACGACTCATGCAGCTAGTTCGTCTGTCATTTTCACTCAACGTTAATATTATATTAGTCAGCACCTTTTGAAGCATCTGACGTCTCCGGACAATTTTCTTCCCCGCATGGCTGCGTGTAAGGTAACCAAATATCATAAAATTAGCTGCTCTTACGATGGTAGCCACGAAAATTGTATTTCAGATGAAAACCCGAAAATTTCGAGAATTGAGCGTGTCAGAGCAATGAAGGCATTTTACTTTTCAAGCCCCCCCCCCCCCCCCCCCCCCGGTATTCAGCGTCGATGTGGTCTCCGCAAGATTCAATGCCTAGGGGCGGGGGTGTGGGGGTGTCTGACGGTAGGTAAAAACGACTTATTCATTATAGAAAAGCGAGTAGAAGAGGTCTGAGGCCAGGCGGGAGAGGTCTGAGGTTGGCTGGCTTTAGCCAGCAGTGGTTGGCCCCTAGTCTTCTTTTATTTTCTCTGACAACTCTAAACGAACTCTATGAGCTGCACTCATGGGAGGGTGCTGGGAGCGGCACGGAGTTTGCTCATCCGGACGGGATGATGCTAATTTGAAGGCAGGACGGAAGGAACTGGTACATTGCCGATTGGAAGGAATGACTGCACGGAGTTTGGCAACTCCCCTTTCGATATTGATACATTTCTGTCTCTCAATGTTTATAATATTAATATATTTATATGCCATATGGCCTGTAGTTTCGTGCAAATGTTTTTAACCTCCGCGTCTGCAATTGGATTCCTGGAGGTCTATATTATAGCCTTTCATAGATCAATATTTTGAAAAAAAGAAAAAAAAGAAGGATTTCGGGCTCTACCTATAAATCTGATACCTACCAGGAAAGGGTAGATGACGCTGCAGCAAGATAGAGTATTTATTAACACCTTCTCCAATTACGTCCGTCACATTCACCACCTTAAACTATTTCAATTTTCACCAGTTTAGAAGCTCTCACCTAAGGGGAATTCCAAAATCCACAATGCACAATTGGGTAGTTTAGGCACACGTAGCTCCCCACCAGACACACCGTGAGGCCTTCGAATCGAATTTCTTGGGCCACAAGCACGAAGACTGCTGTTCCGTCCCATCAACGCAGGTGACATAATCGCGACAGTTCGATCCAACGGGCTGCTTCGTCCCACTTGCGCACTTGACAGGTTCATACCTGTCAAAATTACACTCATTTACTACAAAATTAGCCAACAACATTCTCTCGTTCAACTTGTTTTCTCAAATCGATTGTGTTTTACCATTTTCAACTAAACCCTTCACTCACCGGCAAGTGGCTGCGTGTCCCCACCAACCGAAAACACATTTTTGACTCTTGATGTCGAATTTGTTATGGAACCAGCCGCAGTCATTTTCTACCCACCGTTCTGAAAACAGTTTAACCGTCATTCCAAGATTTGTATTTGAGTACAGTGTAACCTTGATTAGCACGTCTAAATCGAAATGAGAGACGAGGTTCCTGATCATTCTCTCCGTCACTAAGATAAATAAGTTTTAAATCTGGAATGGGCCACGGAACTAGGTCAGAGAAATGGGAAAATTCGGCCGAACATAGTTGAACTAGTAATGAACAAAGTACTCAGTACAGTTAGCACTGAGAAATTAGGTGTCTGAGCAGAGGAAATCACTAGTGAATATTTGGTGTTTTGAATTTTCCCGCGGTGGCACTATAACTAATCCGCCAGAGTGCGCTAGCATAAGAAGGGACCGACGGGAATCTGCCGGGGGTGACGGCGGAAATGGCGGCCGTGAGCAGCCAATGAGAGAGTGGCGCCACTTTTCCCTCCAGATTCAATGTTGAAATTTTCGACAGTGCCCTGGAAATTTGTATTACACCTTAGGAGCCCAAAACTCACTGCTATGCCTTCAAATTATGAAGTTCTTTCAGAAAAAAGTATTATTCGACAGTCGGTTCCGGGGCCCATTGGTGCGTTTCTCTTTGCGCTCGGCGAAACGCTACACCCATTCAATTGATGTACGGTGTCGAGTCGAGGACCCATACGGCGTACATGAACCAGCTATCAGGAATTGAGATGTGGTTGATTTGTAGGTTGTTGGTGATCCCACGGCCTGCAGAGCGACTGTATTCTGCAGCACGACAATTTGAAGCGGGAGATCCTGACCAACATAAAGTGGCGAAAGGTTGCATATCTGGGCCACGTTATGAGGAACCCAAAATACTGCTACAAACCAACATGATAGGCTAGATTGCTGGGCGCAGAGGACGGAGAGCATCGTGGCTCCTCAACAATGGATCAACAGTGCCTCAACAATCAATGGACCGGAATTGCTAGAGCAGTGGATATTTTTGCAGCTCGCGCGGGATTGAGATCTTTTGGTGAAGTTGTCGAGTTTTTCAAAATCAGATATCGATTTTGAGAACAGTGATTATATACAAATTATAAGCTTACGCTCTTTGCACTGAAGATACTTTTTGCATGAAGTCGGGTGGTTCTTTTTTTCAAGACCTTCGCATTCGATATCCTCACAGTGGGCGTCAGCGAACAGCACACACTGTTTGGTGTCTTTATCAAACCTGAAAATCAACGAATAGAGAATTCAGACATGAGAGCTAGATAGACAAGTGGAACAGTAGTTTTCGGTCTGACCCTAAACATGCACACGACATACCGCATGCCAAAGTCACAGTTGGCGATCGTGTTGTCGGGCAGCTTAAACGCCTCACAGTTCCCTGGTACTACATCATAAGGACACGGAGTGGGTGAGCACGACCTGCAAGTAGGAACGTAAAACGTAAAAAATGTCTGACAACAGTTTGCTGTAGGGGTTTGACATAGGGGAAAGTCGGGTAAGACCGGGTAGGTACCATAACTATTAGAAGGGTTAATTCCACCCAAAAAATTAAAACGCAGCAAATACACACACATACACACCCTCCCTCACACCCTCAAGACTGCCTTCGTACACATCTTGGCTATAAAGAATCCATACCAATCTGATTGAATTAATGTTTCCTGATCACTAACTCGAGTAGATTAAAAATGAAAAACCGATGCAGAATGATTATTCTGGCTTAGAGTAACTCGATGTTGAAAACCACACAATAATGAAAACCGTTGCGTTAGAAGCAACGGGTTCAAGCAGTAGTATTTAGCGAAAGACGTGTGCGAATTTCAGGGATAAATTCATGACAATCAATTTCATTCCTCTTTTGTTGCGGAGGAACAGAAGATTAAATTTTCGTGAAATTTTCACGTCCAGGTTGGGGTCACCAATTTATGGGACACTCCATGCAACGGGTGATGGGTGTGTACCTATAAGTGTACGTGTTTCTAAATTTGAATTTAGATTCACTATTTTTTGTGTTGTGTGTTTGGCGGAAGGCATGTGGCGTAAATCCACGATTTCGCCGCCGGTGTTTTTTGGAGGAAGAGGAAGGGAGTATGGGAACATTCCTGCCCTGGCATAACACGAATTAGTGTCAGAATTTGCAGTCCAGGGGGGAAATAAGATGCAGCCACAGAAATGGAAGACTCGCTTGCTCCAGGGTTATCTGATATGTCAGGATGCTATGGAGAGGCAGAGTCTTTGGAAGGGAACCGAGGGGAACAATACCCAACACGATACGTTATGGCCAGTATTGATTCGCCCTTGGCTCGCAGTTTGACTGAAGTCAGCTGCTGCAGCTACCTTAAACGAATTGTCGTCAAAAGAGGCCCGAGCAGTGGACCCATGCGTAGGGATCTTTCCCACCGATTCAGCTTCTCTAGGCGAAATGTCGCCAAGGGTGGCCTGGTCAGCGAGATCGATCCCTGAAAAATTACTGCGAAATTACATTATTATAATGTTATAATGACGCACAGTGAATGATAATTTGGTTGTTAAATTCTCCCCGTCTTCGAACGGGAGGGCTGATGTACCTGCAGGAGAAGAGGGGTTTCGCAAGGTCGTGCCGCAACTGTAGCGCAACCCGCTCCTTCCACCGGTACTAACACTGGCGGGCTGGCAAGATTGCACCATTTGCCAGTGGGGCAAATTTCCAACAATATGGTTTAGCACTTGTGTCTCGAGCCTTAGAATTCGCGTTGCTGCACTCCTATGAGTTGAAGGGGGTACTACTTTCCCCTACTTTATCAGCACCCAACGCTGTCCACGCACGGTTTTGATAATCTTCGGTTTATCATTAACTAGTATAAATAAAAAACACTCACCCATTCCCGTTGAAGTACTGATCCTTGGGACAGGCTCGCCTGGCCCACTTACCATTATCTGTGCAAAACATGTAGCTCGAGCAAACTCCAGTTATGACGTCATATCTGCAAAAATCACGCCACTAGAAGGTACGCCTAGAAATGACTGAGCCTCTCAACCGTTTTCAGAAGGAGAAATGATATTAGTGGAATACTTGTCCAGGTGGTTTTGTTCAAATTCAGTGTTTCGACTCCCAGGCCAAAGCCCCCACAATGCCCTTACAGGTTTATGTTTACTTGCTGCCAGTTTTAGCAGAATGAAACCCAATTTCTGTTCCCTAGAAACAACCTAGATAATTGAAAACCGGTGCCTGCTCCCCAGAAACATGCCTATGCAGATTGAATACCGGTTTCTGCACACTAAAGGACCCCCTTGGCCCAAACTTCTCCCCAGCTGTGTTTACAATCGGCCTGAGGCCCTCTGATCTTGGTAGCCATGCCATATCGCTAGTGGGGCCATATTGCGCCCTTGCGAGACTGGAATGGGTTCATAATCGTCTTGGGGATCTTAAAGGGTGTAAAAAAATCATGAAAAAAATTCGTTTATTGTTTTTGTCTTATTTTTGGACACAAGCCTTTCTACTCCTACATACGATACCCGTAGTCTTATTTGTATTTTAGCACGAACTAAGCTTTTTTAAAGGCAATTTACGGGGTTGTTTGGTAAAATATCAAATGGCAGCCTCTGTGCCTGTGGAGTAGTTCCAACGTCCAAAATCAGCACGCCTCATCAGCAAAGCCTAAAATCAAAATCAGGATCCAAAAGCGAAATTAGAAGCGCACGGAGTAAGCCAAGATTCCTATATTTTGCACTTCAAGATGAAGTTATCAACCATTAAGAATTAAGAATTTTAAGAAAGAGATTGAAATCTATCAGTTAGGTTTTTGCATCAAGCTTCATCAGTTATTAAAATTAAACCATATTTAATATACGAAGGGGAGCATTCAAGTGCGTTTTAGAGAAAGGAAGTAACTTCAATGGAGCACTCACTTGGTGTCGCCACTTTTGCAGTCATCGGGGTTTTGTCCAACACTGCGCTTTGACTTTGTCTTCTTCTCGCACATTTTGGTTTCAGGGTTGTACACACCACCTGAAAATTAACATAAGCAGTTCAGGATAGAATCAATGAGAATAGCTAATAAAGTACCAGAATTAATTTTGAATGTGTTCTAGAAAGAAGAAACAATTTCATGAACCCTTTTAGCCCTAATTAATAAATGATGGTTTTTTACGTTTGGTAAGATTCACGAAATATCCACTTTGGAGGGTCAGATCTAGATGTTTATTTAGACATTTAAACTAAGGTAAGTTGGGTGAAGTACAAAAACGGGGCAAGTGCGTAAGTGGGATGTAAAAATACTACAGAACGATTTCCAATGGATGCCATCTAGTAGCGTTTGAAACTACCAAATGGTGTCAATGCAAATGGTAATCTGGCTGGTAGGTTGTGAAGTACATTGTGCCATTTCACTCAGCTGCCAAGTTCAGACCTCTGTTTTTATAACGGAGTTTTATCGTTTTCCATCCTTTAAATTGGAGTATTTTGAAGTGTTTATTATTATTTCAGAAGTTGTTCTTCACTCCATTAATTGAAATTCAGTGTTATCTTTTTCTATCAGTGTGTTGGGCCTACCATGCATTTACCTCATTCGCCTTTTGAGAAGGGGCATGTGGGTGGTGATAATTCGGGAAAGCTCGTGATACCATGCCCTTTCCCCCCTGGAGTAAGTAAGACATATCACGCACTTACCCTCTATAGGTTTTCAACCAAACTAGTTGCCAGAACTGTAAAACTGGTCGGTTATGCACTTACCCCACTTCGATGGGGCATCTGCGTGATTGGACAGCCATTTCAGTCATAATGCTTACAATTGACCAGGCTATGAAAAATCAATCTTACATCGAAAAACAATGGATTCAAAGGTATCCAGGGCAACAATAAAAACGCTGCAAATTTTACACAAGGGTTTATTATTCTTTGATATTGATATACGTTACTTGTGCAGAAATTTAATTCTGTCACTGAAAAAAATTTTTTTTTTGGATTTTCTTGTTCAAAAATGTGTTTTTTCAAAAATTCTGTATTTTTTACTCGAAAAATATTTAACATCCTGGGATCCTTCAAAAATCCCATTTTTAGCCCCATGAAAGCCCTATAGATCGCCAGAGTGAAATCGGATCGTTCTGGGACCCCAAAAAATGGATTCTACGTCCAAAAATACTTCGAAAACGACACCTAACTCGATCCCATAGCTAAAAGCCTTCAAAAAACCCCTCCCGTAGCCCCATTATAGCCCCATAGCGCCCCACGGGTTTGGGCGATCGGACTGAAAACCTTGCGGGCACAACTAGATGGTAAACCAAGTATTTTGTCAAAATTTCAGATTTAAAAAAAAATTCCTACTGCCCAAAACGGCCTGGACGGCGGACGGCGGATAAACCTCTTGAAACGGATAATGTCAAATTTTGAGCCCGATCGGAGTCGTCGACCCCCGTCGCGAAAACATAGGTGTATTATTCCAAGAATAATAAACCAAAAAATTGTGTAACATTTTGGAGGTTTTGTTGAATTTGAACATTTCAAACCATACGACGCACTTCCCCCACCTTACCTTACAGCTTATAAGATGCGTTTCTGAAATAAAATTAATTGTTGGATTTTGAACCTAAATCGCTCATTGCTGGCACACTGAAAATTTGTTCCTTTCTGTTTCCTCTTAAGACATTTTTGGATTTCAAGTAACAAAGCAACGAAAAATATAAGTACCTAACAGACAATCGAGCTGTATCCAGCGGCCGTCTTGGCACTCAAGATACTGCGATTTGTTAAAGGCGGGAAGGTGTGCGGCCTCTTGCGAGCATCCACAGCTTCCCAAGTGCTTGACGTAGATGTCGCCAGCCACGCACTTGACCGTCGTCCATTGCCTGTTGCGACACACTTGGAATTCGTGAGCGTTCCCTCCCTCTTTCGTGTCACCTGGATCCAGGGAAACGGGTGATTGGGTCGGACATCCCAATAGGCATGCAATGCTTTTGATTTTTTGGGGTTTTAGAGTAAATATTTTCGTTTTTTGCGTAGGTACCTCTGTTTGTAACCCAGTCGATAAGTTTCGTCTGAGTAATACTTTTCCTACACTGGACTTTGGGCAGAAGAGATCTTCATGGTCCGGTTTTACGACGTCGAATCGTCGAAAGTGAGTTTAATGGGGGCCACTGTGCCTGCGCTCTGCCTTTCCCCTCAATTTAACATGGGACTGAGGGGAATTGATTCTTCAAAAAGCAGCAATAACCTCATATCTTGGTGATAGGTAACGGTTTCGTTTTACCAACAGAATCGAGCTAATCAACATCGATAACTAGCACGATGTCACAAAATGTGTGCTATTTAATAGCACCACCTATATTAATTTTTTTCATCGAAGATTCGACGGTAAAAAACCAAGCCTCGTGGAGCTCTCACTTTACCACTATCGATAAATCATGGGACGATTCGACGGGTGAGGCGGAACATGAATACTCCGAGAATTCAAACCGAAATAGTAATCCCAGGCCCTCTTACCGTCAAAGCAGGTGGCCAGGTATGAGGACGATGAAGGACAACTGGACCAATAAGAGGCGACAGCACACTGAAGAGTACTTGGGTTGAAATGATAGGTGTAAATAAATTTCAATCCCGAAGGACAGTTAGTCAAAACCTGAAAAAGGCACAATTAACTTTTTGTGAAGCATTTAAAAAAAAAAAAAAAAAAAAAAGGAAAACAAGGGTTGGACGTGCATCCGAATTTTGGGTTAAATCATCTTGTGCCATGTTGTTAGAATTTCTAAAAGAGAAAAATACATCATTTTTGTGACAAAGTTTTTCGCGTAGTTTGTATTCGTCAAAGTAACAACTGTTGTTCTGGTCGATTCAAAAAGGACGTGCGTGTCGTCACGTACGGCTCTTCCGGTTTGAAGGCTAGTTTCCCACCAAAGACACCAAAGTGCAGATCGATTTTCTCGGTGATTGGCACTAGTGACATTGGAGTAACGCGAAAATGGCCATGTTCGCTTTGTTGTAAATGTGATCGTGTATAGAAAACTTATATATATATGGATATATATATTAGATTTTTAGTAGCCAACTTGGCAAATCGTTGACCAATTGGAGCTAATCGCTGGTTTCTGCCAAAAATTCAAATTGCGATTTTTCGAGAAATTCTATAAACTCGTACGAACTTTTGTGTTTAATCCCATTTTCGGTGGTAGTTGGAAGCCTTATACCGACAACAAAAATCCTGAAACACGTCCATTCTTAATTGTATAGAACATACAAGGATTAATGAAGCTACGGTCAAAAATTTGCCAACAACGGGTTTCGCCATATTTGAGGAATGGCATTCTTACCAGAACAAAACCTCCAAATGGTTGATGTTTAGTAATTTACCTGGTTGTTGTTATCGTCACAGTGATAATATTTAGTGCAGTCTTGGGGGTAAACTTTGTTTGTCCCTACAATGCAGCTTTGGGGGTCGCAAGTAGCCTCCCAATAAAATCTAAAAACATCAAATAGAGACAGAATTGCCTGTTAAGACCCGTTTTTGAAACTGAAGAAGCAACAGTATGAGTTTATATAATTCAGCAATCTCCAAGACCAACCTGCACTGGTTGTTACTGAAGATCATTCCCATGGGGCATTTCTTGGAGACCCAGGCTCCATTTACACAAACTTTGTAGTTATAACAGTTGGGATCGACAGCGTACTGGCCAGGTGTGCAGACGCTCTAAAGCATAGAAATCACCACTCAGCAAGTTATTGTCATTTATATGTTAATCTCCGGAGAAAGTAACAGAAGCTGTTATAGTCCAGTCAAATTAGCCTGGAAATTAGGGCGAATAGAAAAAAGCTTTGTTGCAGTTCTGGAAATTTCCATTCACTAAACACAAATCTGAGGTTTGGGACTAAACATTTTGTCCGGAAAACTTTTGTTTTGTTTTGCAAAAAACGTCAAAATGTTGAGAGTTTTCAGTTTTTCGTAAATAACTCCAAAAGTACATAATTTGCGTGAAAAAATCCCATATACAAAATGAAAGAGCACTCACTACATTTCCTACATTTTATCCAGGCGACGATTTTTTTTGTACAATTCACCCTTAAACCGTCACAGCAAAAAAAATCACCCCTTCTGATTTCTTGAAATAACTTATAAATTCATAACTTGGATTTCAATTTCAGTTTGAATTTAATAACTCCTCCCCCCCCCCCCCCCCCAAATCACCAAATCTCGCATTTTCCGTATGATATCGAGTGGGGTGTCGTTTTCGGAGTATTTTTGAGGGTCCCCCTCATAAACTTCGATTTTTATTATTGTACTTTTAAATGTTATAATCTCAACATCGATTTCAAACTAGGTTCCAAGATTTTGTAAGATTAAATTTTAAGAAATTACTTTTATAAATGTCATTTTTCATTTTTTATTTTTTTTATTTTGCAAGTAAACCATGGTAAATGCCACACCATGTTTGGAAATATCCCATTACACAGCTGAAATATCTTGCAAGACCATTTGTTAATGAAAGAAGTCGAAAAACGCGAAAATGCGAGATTTGGTGGTTTTTGTATTTTCGGACGCTCTGGCGGCTAAAGGGTTGCTTTTACAAAAACTCTTCTCGTACATAAAATGTAGGAAAATTTCCTATAGCATTACATTACATTTAATGTAATGCTCTTTCATTTTATACGTGGTTTTCTTCACGTAAATGTTGTAGTTTCGGAGTTATTTACAAAAAACTGTGAAAACACTCAGAATTCGACGGTTTTTTTGTGTGCAAAAAATTCGTTTTTCCGAGCAAAATCTTTAGTCGCAAACCTCAGATTCGTGTTCAGAAGCCCAAAAATGCTACATAAATGGAAATTTCCAGAACTACAACAAGACAGTTTTCTATTTTTCCTAATATGACTGGACTATTAGTTATCTGATAAGACTTACTGCACGCCGGAGCCGCTTGAGGAGGACTGAGGAATTCGAAGAAACAAGAGCCTTATCCGTAGCGGTTGGCACAACGTTCGGCTCCTGTTGGGCCAAACTGTTCAACATGTTGCCAACTTGTTCCACATTTGCCTCGCTAGCAAGATCTGTAATGTTGGTCACAACCTTTTGCAAAGATTCGAGCTGAATAGCGCTCAGAGGAGATTTCCATACGCAACGTCCTTTCTCAGCGTCGAAAACTTTCATTACACCGCATGTCTTCTTCATCAGAAAATCTATTCACAACAAAATAGTGAGTCAGCACAAAGTTGTAATAAGGACCAACAGAAAGGTTCCACTTAAATGATACGTACCGTTTTCACACTGATAGTAGGTTTTTCCATCTGAATTTTTGGGAGCCCTCGCATTTCCATCGCACTTGCTAAAACTACAATCGACTTTCCAAAACCACTCGCAGGCTTTCGTTTCAACGTTGAAGTACTTCCCAACGGAACACCTGGTTTGTTGGAAAAAGCCGTCTTTCCCGCAAGTCTTGTACCTGTATGACAAGAGCAGCATCGTTTAAAGTTCATCGTTCACCACGAAAGTTGTTAGCACTGTTAAAAGTGGTCTTCCTAATGGCATGGCGATTTGACGAGCGTAGAAAATGGGGGATATTTAGATTTATTCATTTTTATGTTCGCTACTGGACGGCTTTCGACAAAAAATATAAAAAATGCTAATTTTACACAAATTGTATTAATTATGATTAGGTTAATTGTCATAAAAACTTTCTTAATTCTTTATCAACAAAATACTACGTATTTAAAAATTATTAATTTTTTGTAGATACATTGTTTGGACGGAGGACTCCAAAAAATGGATTGTGCGTCCAAAATTTCTCGGAGAACGGCACCTCATTCGACTTCCTGGCATCCGGCAAAAGCCCCATTTGTAGCCCCATAAATGTCCGTGGTGAAGTCGGACAATTCCGGGACCCCCTAAAATGGATTCTACATCCAAAAATACATCGAAAACGCCACCCCACTCGACATCATCCCCAAAAACCTCCCGTAGCCTTACAAAGCCCCACGGGTTCCGGCTGAAAAGCTTGCGGGTAACAACTAGATGGTAGACCGAGTATTTTGTCAAAATTTCCGATAAAAAACAAAAAAACATTTCTACTGTCCAAAACTGCCTAAACAGAGGAGGCATTTCATTTTTGGAATCTACACGTTTAATTTGCGGCCGATCCAAATTGTCGACCCCCTTCGTGAATACTGTGTATTTCCAAGAATAAAGCAAAAGGTATTCAGGTTGTGGGTATTACCAATAACAGTGGTTCGCAATTGGTTCGTCATCCTCTCCAGAGCAAGGGTCAGCATACTTATCATTGGAGGCAGCCTGTATTAAATAAAGAAAATCAATACGGTTCGCAAAATGCCACAACTTATAAAAATCAAATTGAAATTTAAAACTATACAGTGAAGAGTTATGAGTGCAGAGGCAGGCGCGTGCGTAATTTCGTGGACCACCAGTCTCAAATGTACAATTTTTCGCACTTATGACAGGCACAAGGCGTGCTGCTGGGTGAGATTAAGTGAGGTGACAACAGACTGCTTAATATGTCTGACGTCACAACCTATAGGCATGTGGTACCATTTGTAACAGAAGTAACCAACAGAAGCGTGTGAATATTATTTTAAAGGTTTCATTCAAACTCATGGAGAACATCGGAATTCTGCCTGCCAAATTAACGTCTGAGCATTTGTTTGCCCCCAGTTGCAACCTTCAGTTGGTTATTGGAAGGTTTAGATGGAAAACGATGCCCCCATTCTCAAGACCTCTTACAAAGGCTACAGTGTTGCCAATAGAACTAAATGCGAATTTAAAAATTGACGGCGGGCACGTTACTTTTTAAATCCAAAATAGGAACTTTTCCAAACAGCCAAATAATGACAATTATCGGTGTCCCTCTTGCCATTTCGAAGATGATGGGAACTATTTCTTTTTTTTTAATTACTGTTTTCAATGTGTTTCTGTTTTCGCCAAAATTGGAGTTACCGCAACTATCGCGCCAACCGTCGAAATTCGTTTCTAAATTACGTAATTTAATAACAATGGAAGCAACAAAACAAAGCAATTGAAGCACTTACATTACCAGCTCCATCACTTACGGCCGAATCGCAAGATGCCCAAAATTTACACCCAACTCCATTAAAATAGAAGGGCCAGATGCAGTTTTTAGAGACCAATTTACCGGATTGACACAGATAATAAGAACTGCATCTGCAAACGATAATTTCAAAAGTTCAGTTACTGATGTACAATTACATGAATCAAGGAGCATCTAAACACTGAATAATTATAGGGCATCACTAACGTATACGGGTTCTTCAGCACTTCTCCGTCCTTCGAACATTGGCTCGCCTCTTCACAATCAACCTGGAACCACCACCTGAAAACGTCAATAATTATTATTCACTTGAGAAAGACAAAATCTTCAGTAGCTACGAAAATTATTAAAATTATTTGAATTGATAAAATTAAGGGTATTACTAATAAATTTCTTTCAGTTATGTTATTTCCTAATAATCTTATTAATAAATGGCCGGCAATTATATTTGCTGTTAATCGTAGCTACCTAGCAATAATTGCTTATACCGCAGTAATTGGTTATTGGTTATACCGGGGAGATAATCGGCCAACGTTTGCGAGGATAGGCCCGGTGAGTGCGGGGAGGGAGTCAAATGCCTGGCTCTGTTGGCTCTTGCTTTTTGAGAAAACGTATTTCACAAGGCCCCAGCCCCTGGTCCACACCGATGCGGGAAATTCATTTCCGACGATCGGGTTGCGGTAGAAAAAACGAGCGTGTGGTTTCTCTAGGTTATCACTCCCCTTAAGACAACTCGTGCTTGCGGATTCACAGCGTTCTTCTCGCCCATACTGGGCCTAGTCAGAGCAGGGGACCGCCTCATACCAGGCGCGCATTTATATTGGTTTTATTACCGCATTTTAACCACCCTTCAGCAGTTATAGTTATAAAAAATCCACTAGAAATGAAGTACATGTTCTTACAAGCTTATAAATCACTGAAAGAGCGGCAAGTCATTGTGGGACAATTCACTGAGGAGAAAAAGAGAAAACCGTTCGCCACGAACCACAAGACACATGAAAACGCTGCAAATTTTACACAAGGGGGTTTATTATTCTTTGATATACGTTACTTGTGCAGAAATTTAATTCTGTCAATGAAAAAATTACCTAAAAAATTTTTTTTTTGATTTTTATCTCAAAAAAAATTTTTTTTTTTGGATTTTTTTGTTCAAAAATGTGTTTTTTCAAAAATTCTGTATTTTTTACTCGAAAAATATTTAACATCCTGGGATCCTTCAAAAATCCCATTTTTAGCCCCACGAATGCCCTAAAGATCGCCCCAGTGAAATCGGATCGTTCCGGGACCCCAAAAAATGGATTCTACGTCCGAAAATACTTCGAAAACGACACCTGACTCGATCCCATAGCTAAAAGCCTTCAAAAAAACCCTCCCGTAGCCCCATTATAGCCCCATAGCGCCCCACGGGTTTGGGCGATCGGACTGAAAACCTTGCGGGCACAACTAGATGGTAAACCAAGTATTTTGTCAAAATTTCAGATTTTTAAAAAAATTCCTACTGCCCAAAACGGCCTGGACGGCGGACGGCGGACAGACGGTGATAAAATTTATCATCTAATGAAAACGCTGCAAATTTTACACAAGGGTTTATTATTCTTTGATATACGTTACTTGTGCAGAAATTTAATTCTGTCAATGAAGAAATTTAAAAAAAAAAATTTTTGGATTTTTATCTCAAAAAAATTTTTTTTTTTGGATTTACTTATTTGTTCAAAAATTTGTTTTTTTTTTTTCAAAAATTCTGTATTTTTTACTCGAAAAATATTTAACATCCTGGGATCCTTCAAAATCCCATTTTTAGCCCCACGAGTGCCCCAGTGAAATCGGATCGTTCCGGGACCCCAAAAAATGGATTCTACGAATTACGAATTACGAAATCGTTTAATTGTTCCAGTGATTCACAATTTGTTAGATGCCCCAAGACTATGGGGTCGCGTGGGGCATAACGTCCAAAAATACTTCGAAAACTACACCTAACTCGATCCCATAGCTAAAAGCCTTCAAAAAACCCCTCCCGTAGCCCCATTATAGCCCCATAGCGCCCCACGGGTTTGGGCGATCGGACTGAAAACCTTGCGGGCACAACTAGATGGTAAACCAAGTACTTTGTCGAAATTTCAGATTTTTTAAAAATTTCCTACTGCCCAAAACGGCCTGGACGGCGGACGGACATTTCGGATTTCGAATGTAGACCTCTTGAAACGGATAATGTCAAATTTTGAGCCCGATCGGAGTCGTCGACCCCCGTCGCGAAAACATAGGTGTATTATTCCAAGAATAATAAACCAAAGGGGAAAAATACATCATTTTTGTGACAAAAAGCCTTTCACGTAGTTTATAATCATCTTAAGTTGTTCTGGCCAATTCAAAAACCTGTGAAGGTGACGTCACGTACACCGGTTCTGGTTTCCAATCAAAGACACCAGAGTGCAGGTCAATTTTCGAATTTTTTCTTGATTTTCTTGGTGTTTGGCACTAGTGACACTGGAGTAACGCGAAAATGCGCTTTGTTGTGAATGTGATCGTGCGTATTGACTCAACTTATTAGTGATATAAATTAACTTATTCCACGTGACCGATCCATCAGTTTTTAGTTTTTTAACGGTTTTTTTTTTTTTTAAAGTTTCCAACTCGTCGACCAATAGAAGCTGACTTCGGGTTTCCGCCAAAATTCAAACTGCAATTTTTCCATAAATTTTATAAATTCGTACGAACTTGCAGTTTGTGTTTTAACCCCATTTTCAGTAATATTTGGACGCCTTCTATCGATAAAAAATAATCCAGACACGATACCATTTCTAATTCAGACCTCGGAAATTGCAGTTTTTTGAAGAGTCGCTCAAAGTGGAAAATCTGGTGAGGACCGGAATTAGGGATGTCCACACTGAAGAAAAATATCGATATTCGATATATCGATAGTTTTAAAAAATATCGTTTTACAAGGTCGATATATCGTAGAAAAATATCGATATTCGATATATCGTTTAAAAAATATCGATATATCGGATATTAGTCCAAATTTAAAATAAAATAAAATCCATGCCTTTCACGACTTTTGATTACTAGTAAATAAATTAAGGTTATAAATTCTTCGAATAATCTGTAATGAGTATGTAATTATTTGTAAAATCATAGAAACAATTTATTTGCTCAGTTTATATTGTTCTGAGAAAACATTCAGTACATGATTAATATTAAATATTAACCCTAGAATGGAAACGCCTCCTTGTCCCCCCATTAATGTACAGACAATTTTTCTGCCAATGCACCTCGCTGATCATATTAAATCAAAATCAAAATCAAATTTTGATTTGAAATTCTTTCAGTACAGTTACCTACACGTTCTTTGATCCTATTTCTAGCTGGTGTTCGGATTTACGTCGTCTCTCTCTCAAAAATATCGGTTCCCGATATTTAAAAAATAATATCGATATATCGGTGGAAAAAATATCGCCCAAAAATATCGACATATCGGCGGAAAAATATCGATATTTCGATATATCGATATTTTTTGAGCATTCCTAACCGGAATGAGATGAATATGGCAGCCAACCGAGAACTAGACCCTTATCGCTCATCAAGTGTTTTACGTTAATAAAGACACGTCATTTCTATTAGTGCATAATGGTTTGAACAGGTGTTATAAGTGACTTACATGCATTTTTTATTCTCTCGCGAATACTTCCGGAGTGGTGTGTTGCAGCTGTCCTTCTCCCAAGAGCCATTTTTGCAAACCTGTACAAATATTTAAGGAGCCCATTTTTGAGTGAACATTGAGGAATCGTCTCATTCATTATGCAATAACGAGGAGTTAAGCGAAACGGTTTGGGAACGCAGGCAATCGAACCTGGAATTCTCGGCATTTCCCGTCGATCGCCGCAGTGTCACCGTCGGTGCAGGATGCGGAGAAAGCGGCGCCGCTCAACGCCAACACGAATAGTGACGTCAACAAAACTGTAAAAACGTCCCAATTAAGTGGCATGAGAAAGTGATGGGCTAAAACAGAAATGTCATCAGTAATATACAGATAAATACATAAATTTTATGTATTGCAGTGATGGCCCAACGAACGAAAATAGTCAACAAGTGTTTGAAATTTTGTCGGGGAAATGGACTATCTTGTTTTATTTGAAGATGGATTTTCACTATCTCGCCGCATCCACTGTACATTAGGTATACTAAATGATGGCCTTCACCGTAATTATTATAAGTTTATTCATAATCCAACAAGGAGAGAAACTGACTGTCTACATTACGTTAAATTCAATTAAAAAATCAATTAAAAATCAATTTAAAAAAAAGTACAAGAATGATTTAGGACCAATTAATGAATAATAAAATCACCAAAGCACTGTTACCTTTCATGCTGAGTTTCTGTAAATGACTAAAAACCATAGGGCGTACAAGACTGGACCAAAAACCACTCAAAATTGATAAAACGTCGAGTTAATTTTATCGATTGACCCTCACTTTGTTATCGCAGTACTTGATAGATAAAAAAAATCCACTCTTCTTTTAGTTCAGGAAAAAAAGAAACAATGAAACTTTAATATAACAATGATAAAAATATCATGATTGAAATTAGCCAGGTGTCACAAAAAATTATTACACTGACATTCAGTCTGCCGGCCAGAATGATGTTTTCAAGGCTGAGAAGAATGAGGAGGTCATAATTTTAAAATAAAAGGTGTACCTTCTGGTGGGGAGACACTGACGTAAAGTGTTACAAAGTAAACTGTGTCTTTAGGTTTGTTCAGTTAAAAATTCTACCATCAAGTATTAGGTGCTGTGTAGATTTGCTGCTCGGTACTTGAGTTGACAGCGGTATCCTACCAATTTGTGTTGGCCGAGCACTTGAAAAACCAGACTATCGCATTACTGGGTGATATATCATCTGAAAGGTGATTTTCAGCGGATGTGAATCACAAACAGGTAAAATGAAGTGAAGGGAAAGAGATGTCAAGGGCATAGGAAGAAACGTAGGGAATGCCTATGTTAATCATAAAGGAAAAATAGGATGTAATTAATGGCTGTGTATCTTATGCAAGGATAATTAAATCGCAAGTGGAAAAAAAAAGGCATTCAGCGCTCGCGCATATTTTCAATTTGGAAGCCAATGAAGGATTCGTCGGAAGTTTACACACGAAGAAAAGATATAGAGCAAATCTCAATAAGCATTACCAACTGCATCACTTACAGCCGAATCACAAGTCGTTCAAAATTTACTTCCAAGTCCATCAAAATAGAAGGGCCTGATGTCGTTTTTGGAGACCAATTTCCCAGATCGACACAGATAATAAGAGCTGCATCTGCAAACGATAATTTCAAAAGTTCAGTTACTGATGTACAATTACATGATTCATTTACTGCGACTCTCCCAAGCAGTGTAGAAGGCATAACTAACGTATACCTACGGGTTCTTCAGCACTTCTCCGCCGTTCGAACATTGGCTCGCCTCTTCACAATCAACTTGGAGCCACCACCTGAAAATGTAAATTATTCACTCGAAAAAGACAAATTCATCAGTAGCCAATTGGTTATACTGGGAAGATAATCAGCAAACGTTTGCGAGGGCAGGCCCGGTCAGAGCAGGAAGAGGCACAAGTGCCCGGCTCCGTAGCCTTTTTTTTTAGATTGTATGTCTTGACTATGGTACATAAACTCGAAAAGCGTCACGAAAAAATGTCACGATCATGTTGAAATTTTTATCTCCATAAAGCGTGACGAAACGGAGCAATACGAAAAATTTCCACAATCGTGTTGACATTTTCATGCCTTGAATCTAGCACATAAATTTTTTCAATCATGTTGACGTTTTCGTGTGTTGACTCAGGCACAAGAAGAGAATAGAAGAATAGGGTGCGGATCGAAATGAATCATGGCAGCTAACCGAGAAGAGTTTAGCTTATCGCTCATCAAGTGATTCGCGTTAAAAAAGTCAGTGCAAAATAGTTTGTACAAGAGTAAAAGGTGACTTGCATTTTATCCTTACTTTTGAAAATATTTCCGGTGTGTTACAGCTGTGCATATTTTCAAACTTGTCAAACATTTTAGACATGCCTGTTCTTAAAGTGAACACTAAGGAAACGTCACACTAATTAAGCATGGGCGAGGAGTTTCAATACCACTCTAAAAATAGGAATTGAAAGTAAAGCGGTTTGGGAACGTCGGCAAACGAACCTGGAATTCGCGGTATTTCCCGTCGATCGCCGCAGTGTCACAGTCGGTGCAGGATGCGGAGAAAGCGGCGCCGCTCAACGCCAACACGAATAGTGACGTCAACAAAACTGTAAAAACGTCCCAATTAGCTGGCATGAGAAAGTGATGGGCTAAAACAGAAATAAGCCCAGATTTTTAACAACGAAATTGGTCAACAAGTGTTCCAAATATTCTCGTGAAAATAGACTATTATTTCGACTATTTTGTTTTATACGAAGATCAATTTTCACTATCTCGCCGCATTCACTGTACATTATATTAAATGATTGCCTTCACCGTAATTATCATTAATTTTTTCAAAAATCATAACCATCAGAGGCACTGAGAAGATGTCTGCATTACGTTTACTTCTTAGCAAAATCGGCCCAATCGATAAAAACAAACCGTTAAATACAAGAATGAATTCGGGACGTGTAGACACACAGATCAGTGGCTACCTATTTAAATTTGGATTTACCGTTAAAAAGTGTATGGGAAAAAGATGTAGAAGAATATTAGATAAGATGAGATATTTGAAGGCATCACGAATCATTGAAGAAACGATAGGACTAGTTTTTTGGAAATTCGATTTCAAACACAAATTCAGCTTGAAAAAGAGTGTGAGGAAATGATACTGAAAAATATAGGATGAAGAAGTAGAAGACCCATAAATTATTGAATTATCCCGAGTGAGCCGTTTACAGGATGATCGTTTTTTGGAATCCCAATTCGAAATTCGGATCAGCTTGAGAAAATAAGTACGGAAATTACGGACCAATGGAAAGACAGCGCTAAGAATTGCCAAGACTGATGGGAAGCCAACACTAGGAATCACCTGGACCAATGGGAAGCCAACGCAAAGAATTGCCATGACTGATGGGAAGGAACTGTGATGATCGATAGGAGGTCAGTACGAAGACTTTAAACACCAAAAAAACTCCTGTAAAACCAGATGCCCTACCTATCGGCGTAAAACGAACGCCCATATACCTTCCAGGGGACCAGAATTAATTTTTATTCACCACAATGCTCATTTCGACAAATGACGTAATATTGAAATGTTTTTCACCCGACGATAAGTAAATCGATGGTTACATTCGTTCGACGTGATATTGCAGTGACGTCTATTTTGATACAGTCAGCTGCGGCTGTAATCTGTAATCCCGCCCACCAAACCCATTAGCCCAGCTCAGTGGCCTCACAAACGTCAAACTCTCGCGCCCTTTTCATCAGACGCAGGAAGCACAAGACGGGAAAAATTACTGGTGCTGCGAAAATTCAAACCGGTAAGAAATACTGAAATACAGGCTGACGTCATGCATGGAAATGGTCCCGCATGGAATGGGTTTTCGGGGAAAAACGTCCACGAAAAAGGGGGAAACAAGCACGAACGCTCAGTTTTAATCTGCAGCATAATGTTTTGTTTCTAGCTCATAATTCTTTGTGTCTTAGTAGAAGGGAACGCAAAAGTCATCCATACAAGAGTGTGGAGTTTGTTAGGGGAAGTGTAAAAGCGAGAGGTCCTACTAAGACAATGCTTTTGGCTATTAGGGTGTTCGAGTGTCTGGGAATCCCCATAAATGGATTCAAGGGCCAACATTTATTTGAAAACGACACCTCCCTCGACCACCAATCCAAGAACACTTCAATAACCAGTACAGGCTCCACGAACAGATCAGATTCCACAAAAATGTATCGATTAATCGATTCTATGACGTTTCTTTTTCACTATTCCTCTCAACAGTGCTTTAAAAATGGTCAAAAAAGGGTCCCGATATAACGAATTTCGAAAAAATCAATTGGTACCTATTCAAAGTTAAAATCGAATTTAATGGAAATTGGTGTAAATGTGAACATTTGTATTCCTACCAACTTACAAATTCCTATTCTGAAGAGAATCTCAGAATAGGAGATCCTCCTTCAGATTGAAAATCTCCTGGAATAAATACGCAATACTGTTAAGGAAAAGCCAACAAACACCGTCACCATTAGCCTTAACTAACTCACACGCTTCTTTTTACATGTTTTCCTCGTTTCTTTCTCCCCAAACGCAACGCTCCTCGTAAACCATACGGTGAAGATGGACGGAAGGAATAGGGTGAGACTGTTGGGAGATTAGCTCTGCAATCGCTTTTGGTGCACTCTTTTGTTCCTCTAACGTGACGTCATAGCTTTCATAGAAATTACGACACTTTTAAATCTGCTTTCTCTTTTTTAATTTTAAAACCCCAGAGATGAAGGTAAATTATTTTAGGGATGAAACAACTTGTCGAACGGATATCGATGTTTAGTTTCAATTTTGAATCAAATAAAAATCTTTTAGTTTTACCGATTTCCCATCCCAGCAAATAGGTAAGCATAAGGACACTGAAAGGAGGATAAAAATATTATTTTTGTATAACACAGAAAATGTCCTTCGATCCGACCATCCATCCCAGGCCCAAGCATACATGCTTCTCCGCCCTCCTTCACGTTCCCTCGCCCCCTCAACCATTCGGCTACTCCACTCGCCTCTTGCGGACCTCGACTTGTTCATCTCCCCAATCACATCCCGCACTAGATTTATATTTTTAACATTTTGTTAATTTATTAGGTGTGCTATTTATTTATATCTTCTTATTCATGCTTTTTTTTAAAGCTTTACTCTTTTCAAGTGCTGGGTTAAATATCCACGTTTTTAATAGGTAATTCTCAGGATATTCGTGATAATATCACCCCCATATTATGGGGGTTGTAATTAAGTCTTTTCACGTTAGAGGAGATGCAAGAAATTTTCACTTGGCTCCTGAAGATGAAAATGAAGATTTGAGATAGATCTGTAAAAATGTTCAAAGAAAGTGAGAGTTCTCTGGTCCCTCAGATGGCGAAGATTCATGACTACCTGAAGTAGCTACTTCAGGGTAAATGGGGTTCGGCTAAGAGGGATCGACGAAAGGAAGGCCTCATTTTAGGCGAAGAGGCTAACGTTGTCTATTTCAGTCTACAAATAGCCGCTCATTACTTAGTTCGAAATCTAATGGACCAACAAACGAAAAATCCTTTGATCGAATAGGTAATATCCAATAAGAGCTTTTCAAGATATTATATCTAGAAATGAGTTGAATCATCAGCTTTTTAGAAAGTTTTGGTTAGTAAAATGACAAACATGCGCAGACATAATAGCGTAACATGGAATAATTCCAAATTATTAATTAAATTATTTAACTGAGCAGATGACAATAAACATCCACGTGAGCATTGCAGATCAGCGCATGTAATTTGAGGCCAAGAGCACAAATTCAGGCGGTTTTACGATCAGTCAGCCCACAAATCTTGCGATTCGGAAATGATCCCATCCAAGTTAGTCGCCCTCAAGTAGGGGAAAGCCCTCTTTCACTCCCCCTTTTGAGGGTCTATTTTTGACCCTCATTACCTGAGTTCCATTCATAACAAGCACCTTACCTTAGATGCCTGTTACAGCTGACTGCTAAAAACATTAGTGCACGAGATTCCGAAGAGGACGCCCCACCCAGCTGAGATCTCCAGGCGCAACCATGTCGGTCAGAAGAGCCATTTACAGGTAAGTAAACCTCCGTTTTGCCACGTTTGCCACGCGGCAGGTGGTTTTATCCCCCCCCCCCCCCCCTTGAAAGCATGATGGCGGTGGTTGGTGAAGGTCATTAGGAATGTTACCAAGTTTTTTCAAAAACCATAATCAGGAATTTCAAGGCCATACACAGGTTTACGATGTTTCTTTGATACATGGGTGCAATCGGCTAAAAGAGGGCAACAGCAAAACGACGGTTGTTTACTCATTACATTCCTTCCTTGATTTCGACAACCGGGAATTCTCCATTGAAATTGAATTACCTCCGAGGCAAGTTCAGCAACAAAAGCACAACAGCGAACTTCACATTACCGTGCTAATACACAGATGAAATGGCAGGATAGCTTCTGAAACTTTCACCACGACGAAGCAATCGCAGTTGTCGCCCAGTGTGGAACAGTTACAGAAAACAGCCAATGGGCTCCTAGAAAAGGGCAACATTTCGCATTTCTAACAACATATACGGCTTCAGCGCCCTTCAAACCCCCCTAATACCAATTTTCAGTTCAAAAATTAGTTTGGTTATGTGTTATAAATTTTTTGAGTTTGAACTGGAAGGGGAAAATATTAGAAATGGCGTACCTAGCAAGGTTGGCTAACTTGCATCTCGTAAACCAATCAAAAACGGGTGAAAATTATGACGTCACGTCCCGCTCTCAGGCCCCCAGAATTAAAATATTTATATTAATATTAAATTTCCAATAAATAACGAAAACGGGTTTTCTGCAATTTTGACCAGTTTTCGTCACTTTTGAAGGATGACCTTTCCAGGAAAAAAGTAAAAATGAATCATTCAAGGAGATTCCTTAAATCCTCCAAGGCTGGATTCATCAAAGCTTTCCAACATTCAAGACCAAGATTGCAGTCCGTCGTGGATTGAGGTTACCCCATTTTATTAGTGCGAAGGGGATCCAAACTCTCAACGGGCAAAAGGGAAGGCGGAGCAGAGTGGCTCAATATAACTTCAATTTGCCAAGAGATTGTTGGCTTCACGACGGAATGACGTTCATTGTCCGGCCCACTCTCACTCTCCCAAGCACATCGCTCATTCTCTCGCTCACTGACCAGATTTAATTCAATTTCGACGCCATAGGAGGCTCGATCTGGGCACGAGGGGTGGGGAGGGGAGAGGAGAGGGTGTCCATTTCATCAGCGTACGAACACGAACAACACCCGGAAAACAAAACCCTCAAATTTAATTAATAAACAGAGAGCTGTTACAGGGATCATATGGCATCACGGCGTAACCTATCAACTAATGTTCATCTTCAGATGGCTCCGTTTCTAGGACCACTCCAAGAAAGATGAGAGTCACTTTTTTTTTCGAAAATGAGTTTAGTTGGCAATACCTTTTTCAGACCAAGTAGTTTCTGTTGGTAACCTCAAATTCACGAAAAAGATCATAGTTTCAGCCGAAATCGAACGTGGAAGTTTCGGACTACAATTCAAAAAAGATGAGAGTCAGTTCTCGACAATGCAAAAAAGATGAGAGTCAGTTCTCGACAATGCAAGAAAGATGGATGTCGTTTACAATACAATACAATGTAGTATTGTAAGTACTTTTTGCTTCAATAAAATATTCTTCTTCTTTTTTTCACTTCAGTTTCTGGCTCTCAATCAAAACCTAACTCAAAACCCTATTTTATCAATTTTTGGTTGTGATTTGATTGATATTTACTTTTTTTCGCAGATTTTTTGATTGACATTCATCTTTTTTGCATACTTCTGAGGGGATTTTTATTCATCTATCCTCAGAAATCGCTCGAACATTTAATTTTTGCCAAAATAACAAAGCTGTACAGCATCTTTGGGAGCTAGCGAAAATTTAGCGCGCCCTACTATTTTAAAAATAATTTTCAAAACAATAAATGCGAGTCTTGAAACTTTCAAAAACGATTTTCTCATTTTCGAAAAAAAGCGACCCTCATCTTTCTTGGAGTGGACTCTTCAGGTAGAAACACCAGTTTGCTTATCGGGGTTTAAAAAAAAGTGTCACCTCTACCTGACCCCCCTGGCCAAAAACAATCTATGCAAAAAATGACCTTGAACACCTTAGTAATTTCTCATTAAATGAGAAATGATGATACATTTTAGATGATAAATTTTATATTAAGTGATACATTTTTCATTAGATTTTAAATTTTATCACCCTTTCTTTCAAATCACAACCCATTCGTCCTCTCACAACAACATCAACAATAATAATTATTATGAACAAGAAAACAATCAATTTCTTCCCTCACGTCAAATCAAACGCATAACAGCACCTTTCGATTTACCGTTATTTTCCGTTGAGAACGTTATTTGTGAGGAAAAAATATTTACCAAATTTTATGTAAGAGCGTTACGTGAGTTCCACCAGTGGACGGTTTCATCTGGTTTGCCCCGAGTGATAAAAAAGGTTTGACCCCCCCACACACCCACTGAATTGACCCAGCAGATCCTGAAGCTGATTGGTTCGCCGTAGATAAGGTTAGGATCCTAAAAAACATTTCTGGACAAAGAAAGACGTTTTTCAGTTGAAGAAAAATCAGCATTTTAAAACGGGGCGTAAGAAATAATGACGTAACAGAAGGAGAAATGAGCAAGTTCAACGACAATGAGGTCTTAGCATCAACGATCTGAAGATATAAGGCTACTAAGTCAAGTCAATTTCAAGTCTTGAAATACCACTCGTTAATCATTAACTGTTATTCATCAATACCAGTAATTCAGACCGCCTCTGAAACCCCCTACAAACGCCTTCTCTATGTATGAATGTGTGTATGTATGTCACAAGCCTTCTCCTCCGAAACTCCGAAGTGATAAAAATATGGCGATTTTATACCGACTCAGCCTCCCAGGCATAACATAAGGGGGGGGGGGGGGGGGGGGGGGGGTGCAATCCCCCCAAAATGCGCGCAAATAGGCGCAATTGCGCCCAACTTTCTTATTCTCAATGGGAACCCCCATGTTCCGTCGAATTCGAATTCCCGAGCCAATTTTACATCCGGCAAGCCCGTTGAGCGCAAACCTGCTCTACTCTTCCTACAGTCCAATTGAGTCGGCGTTTCCTCTGTATGGTACCTAGCGATCCGAAATTCAATACTAAACCCCCCATTCAAAGTGGTAATGAACCTTAAATTCAGAATTAGATCGCTTTTGAAGAGCGGCAGGATAAGAGAATCAGGAATCCGAAAATGATCATCATTATAATAAATTAGAATGATATCATATTATGACGATTCAATGATTCATAACTTATCACCTTCAGGAGAAGAGAGACATCGAATTATTAAGAGAAAAAGACTCCACCGAGATTTCAACAACGTTGACGACGCTAATATTCCGCGAGGTAAACTTGTTGACAAAGTCGATCCTGTTGAGGACGTTTCCTGGGAAAATGGCAGGAATCAGAGTCGCACAGGTCAAAAACAAAATTATAGTCTTCAACGTTAATTGATGGAAATATGTTATAGCTTGTCAACGTGCCTTTTCGAAGAAGTTTATTTGCGTCGGGTCGGTAAGTTTCCATATACTGACGGCTCAGGGAGCAAATCTGCCAACCTGGTCAGTGATTTGAGTGAGATAACTAAGCAATATTAAATAGAGAAGAATCTGGGTGTAAAACACACTGTGAAACACGGGATTTTCGCTCAAAATGACCGTTCGAAAACACTTACCCCCACATTTCCTGCCAGTTCTATGTAGGTAGTGATTGAAGTATCTGATTCCACAGAATCCTTGAGTTAACTGGATTTACCCAGCAGCAATTGAGGATAGATACGAAATACCTAATTACTCGTAAATAAGGTAATTAATTTTTTCTTCTATGCATTTGATTAGCTGAGTCCAGAGTTCACCGCTGAGACCTCCAAAGCGTCAATATGTGGAATAAAGAAATCTTGTTGTCGTTTGGCGGAGATAACAAGGCGAAAAAAAAAAAACGTAAAAATCTAATCATCAGCGTTTTCTGGGAATATCGTCGGTAAAGATTTCAACGGGTCGGGGGCTCGTCCTCTGAAATGACGCAACAATGATCTGGCATTATTGGTAATTGGTTCAGACGAATATTTCCGTCTAAAGATCAATTGCAGCAACGGCAGATCCAGAATTCAGTGATGAGGGGGAGGAAAAATCTCTAAGAGAAGGTGCAAATTTCGCTAATCCGAAGAGTGGAAGTTGGGAATGACCCCCCTTGAAAAGGTTGGTGTTTCCCATTTCCAATATTCGGTTTCGGCACTCTTTTTCAGTTCAAAAATCAATATAGTTGCGCGTAGGGCACTGACGTCACACAATGGGCCTAGCTGGGCATTGAACCGTTGGAAACCGAGCCGCCAGAGCGCTCATTTCACGTCTCCATGAACCGCGGATTGCCAATGTGAATCCCTTGGGTTGATTGTCGAAAGTTTGAGAACGTCCCCTAAAGAATTTGAAGGTTGCTTGACAAGTTATTTTACATTTGATGTCGCTAAAAACTGCTTGGCACGTAGCAAGGTTGGCTAAACTGCATCTCTCGAACCAATAAAAAAATGATGCATTTTTTTGGATTTTTGCATTTCAAAGAATTTTTTTCTTCAAATTTTTGTTGTTTTTTACTTGAACAACCTCCTGGGATCCATTAAAATTGTCATTTTTAGCCCCATGAAAGTCCAATAGATCGCAACAGTGAAATAGGATAGTTGCGGGACCCCCAAAAAAAGGATTCTAAGTCCAAAAATACTTCGAAAACGACACCTGACTCGATTCCATCGCCAATAGCCTTTAAAAAACCCTCCGTAGCCCCACGGGTTTGGGCGATCGGGCTGAAAACCTTGTAGGCACCACTAAACGGTAAACCGAGTATTTTGTCAAAATTTCAGATTAAAAAAATAAAGTCCAACTGCCCAAAACGGCCTATCTATACCTCTTGTAACGGATAATGCCAAATTTTGAGGCCGATCGGAGTCGTCTACCTCTGTTGCGAAAACATAGGTGTATTATTCCAAGAATAATAAATCAAAATTGGGTTTCTGCCGCCGAGAAACACGTTTCTGCTGGTTGAAAACCGGTTTTTGCTCCCAAGAAACAAAATTTTGCAGACAGAAAACTGGTTTCAGCTCACTAAAGGACTCCCAAGAGCCCCACGGTCCAAACTTCCAGTTAGCAGCATTTTCCATCTGAGGCCCTCTAATCTGTTAATTAATATGCACTTGACTTACTTTTGGTATCAGCCAGAAAGAGAATAATTATCTTTCTTGAAACGTTTCGTATGCCATTCAATGGCGTTAGTTGACTCTTCCAGGCGGTTTTGCTCAAATTCTAATATTTCGATTTCTCGGCCGAAACCCTCACCAACAAACCTCAACATGTTTATGTTTAGGTACTAAAAACCTGGTTAGGCGGATAAAAAACCTCGTGAAACAAGATTCAGTGGATTGGAAACCGATTTTTGCTCCCAGAAACAAGTTTTGGCAACTAAAAACTGATATATCAGCATCAGATATATCTGCTCTCTTAAGGCCCCTCCAAAGCCCCATGGTCCAAAGTTCTAGTGAGCAGTATTTACATTATATCTGGGGTCCACCAAGCGAATTACTGAAGCGTAAATGCCATCGCTCGTTTCAAAATTCCTTCCCCTCCAAAAACAAAGTTGAAAGTATGGTGTTTGAGCGCCGTTCAGTGCCCACAAAATATAATAATTATTGTCGACCCTCTAAAAAGTCACTATAAATGGCACAATTATTTCCTTCATGAAAATATATCTTGAAGTGTGTATATTTCGTCAAGGTAGATTGTTCGAGACTGGTGCGCTCAAAACAGTAACACGTCGCTCATAATGTCGCAATAGGTTATGACTCGGTTGGAGTAGGTACAAAGTACTATCAGCAAAATTCCTGGAGGCAACTGAAATTGTTTAAAAAAATTGGGGGCTCGTTTGAAGTAATTTACAATTAAAAGATCAAGGTTAATCTTATCAATGTTCAATCTTCATTTCGTAACAAGACCCCATAACCCCCTCCCATCACTACCATTTTAGCGAACCTTAGGACCTCTCATCCCCCCTAATACCATCTGCCAACAACCCCCACTTCCCCCGACCGAGCCCCCTTTTCATTGGTATATATTACTCAATGCCTCAAATGATTTTCAAAACATCATTAGCCTCCTACCCGATGCATTGCTAGCATAGTTGCCAATTAAGAGTCCTCCCTCGCATACTTTCATTCCAGTTTTCGGTTCTTTGATGGAAAGTTCCATCCAATTCAATTGCTGCTTTGGTTTACATTGAGTTTTCCGTCGTTTTTGTGACTTAAATTAGATATATTGTAATACACAATGGCTCCAATTGCTCCTAATGAGTACATCTCTGCTTATGACATCGACATCGAGCCGTAAGTACCAATCAATGAGCTACATTCTGAATTTAATCCCGTTAATAAATAATACGCTTAGTGCAAATAAGGTGCATGACATGCTTGAAACAACTATTATATACAAGAATCAGAAAAACGTAACAAATTAAATTTCGATTTCCAGATGTAAAAGGTTTCAAACAAAGCATGCACCTTATTCAGCCAGTGTGGTATTTCTCATTAATACATTACAGAAAGTGTATTTATTGGGATTTTTCCCTGGCCTGCCAGGCCCTTTTGTGGAACAATATACAGGGAGGAAACGGGAGTGTTTTGGGCCAAGGAAAGATTTCCCGGCCGTTTCTCATAGACTGTGGAGTGAGGCAGGGAAGCTTGTTGAGCTCAGAGCTCTTTGCCTTTACATAAATGACCTGATAGAGTGTTTGGTGGCACAATTATCCGAGCATTAATGTACGCCGACGATATTGTCGTTCTATCATAGGCTGCTCAGGATCTGCGGGGAAATATCCGGAAATATATTCGTCCTGGTTTCTGACCAACAAGGACGAATCGATGGTGTTCCGACGGGGAGGTGGTGGTATGGTCGAATAAATATCGAGGTTTTCCTTTAGGCAGCATTTCGCAGAAAGAGCAGTTGCTGCCAAGCCTAGAATCAATCACCCCAAAAAGTTGTTCTGCCAGCTCTCGGTGCCATTTAGGCTAAGTTTCAGAGGCTGCGCTAATCCAACCAAATCTGGCCCCAAAGTACTTTCGTTAGCGCGAATTCTCATTCCCCTGACATGTCCCCAGCCATAGATTCACCCTTTCTGACTGTCACTGCAGCTTTACATTTCAGTATATATACTGGATGTATACAGGACTTCTTTATGTATAAAGAAGGTGAAAGCCCATTAGGTTTCATCGCATAGTGTACAAACTGCTTCATTACATACTTCCCTGGATAAAGATGAAAAAAAAAAAAACCTTGTCCATGGCGGGTTCACGCAAGAGAATGGTAGGCAAAACTCGATGGCTTAGCGCAAATGGATGGTGGGATTTGGGGTATTAGCGCAAGTGTAAGCCACCAGTTTCAGGTATGTAACAGTAGCTCGGGCTATCATGCGTTACAGGAATCAAGCCGTTAAATTTGCACGAAACTTGCAACCCTTGCTGGTCTTGTCCGTCGGTTTGGGTGAGTTTGATGGAAACGTGGAGAGCAAGGAGTCCTAGCAAAGCCGATCCAAGTATCCTGGATGCAGAGTACAGCAGTCAAGCTTTGTGGTCAAGCCTGCACCAGATGCTGGATCAAAACGCGATGGAACGCGGAGCTACCAATTTGGTGGAGTTTTAAGATCAGAGGGGCTCTCTTTGTACTCAGACAAGATAGTATCATGTCCCAGAGCCTCACTGGATTTGCTCAGGCAACATGGGAGCTAGAGAGGAGACTTCTTTTCGACCTGTCTGCCTACTTTCAGAGAGTTAATGCATCAATTACTAGCGGGATCTCCAGCTGGAGGATCCTAAACGGTAGAGATTTAATTTATTAGTCATTTAATGGCTGTGGCGCGTTATGGCTTTTTAGTAGCGGTGCAGAGGTGGTTAAAGATTTGGCTAAAAAGCCTATGTTTTCCAGAGTTGGGCAAAATGTAATTGCAATTACAATTACAATTACTTTGCAATTACCTGTAATTGTAGTTGAAAATCCCCAATTACAATTACAAGTAATTGTAATTGCACTTGTAATTACTTGTCTCTAAGAAGTAATTGTAATTGCAGATCTGTAATTACAATTACTTTTCGGAAAAAAGGTAATTGCAAGTACAATTACAATTACTTGTAATTGTACTTGTAATTGCAGAGTAATTACACTGCAATTACTTGGCGAAAATGAAACTAGAATTAAAATGGAGGGGGTTGGAGGACTGTGGAATGGGGGGAGGGACAGAGAATAGGGGGCGGGGTGTCAGAAAAAATAAGAAACATTTCTAGGAAAAATTCGCCTTTTCATATGCAGAGTTGGGCAAAATGTAATTGCAATTACAATTACAATTACTTTGCAATTACTTGTAATTGTACTTGAAAATCCGCAATTACAATTACAAGTAATTGTAATTGTACTTGCAATTACTTGTATCTAAGAAGTAATTGTAATTGCAGATCTCAGTTACAATTACTTTCTGGAGAGAAGTAATTGCAAGTACAATTACAATTACAAGTAATTGTTGCCCCTAAATGATCACTTTTCATTATTTGGGCCCATTCCTTCACTTTTCCCTTCAATTTTGTCCGCAATTACTCGTGTAATTGCAAATGTACTTAATTACTGATGTAATTAATTACTGCCCAACTCTGATGTTTTCTGAAGAAATAACTGCTTAGCTTTTCAGGTACACATACACACCTATAACCAGAGGGCTACATTTTTGTAAATATCGGGCATGCCTCGACTTGTACACGTCAAAAACGTCAATACTCTCAATCGGTCAAGGTGTAGTGACTAAACTTTGTCCGACATACTATTAAATTTTGTATTATGGGAAAAAGTGATCAATGTTCGCTTCGAATCCACAAATACATTCAATCTTCACCATGGGTTTGTCCCATTAAGTTGACGCTAACGGCAACGGCCAAATGTATAGAGCATAACGACAAAAACTATCACGCTAAAACCATAAAAATCACACTAAAGTATAATACAAACTAATTTTCATAAGTCAGAGTTGAGGACATAGTGGCCGAGACATGTCAGGCAAATAAGCTACCAAATTAACCAGAGGAGTAAAATGTTTGCTATCAGGTAGTATTCGTATTGTTCTGGGGTTTTGGTATGAGTTGGGCATGATTACTTTGGCACTCCCTTCCATGGAAGTTAAAACAGAACATTGGAAAATAAATTCACGGAAAAGTTTTCTATGTTTCAGATGTCTGTCGAGTGTCGTGAAAGCGAGTCTCAAAAAGAAGCCCGATTACTTTACTCCTCGCTATAGGAATTTGACCGTCAACAACCTACCAGCATGTGTAAGCTGATAATTCAGCCTTATCAGATTTATAAAGCAACGTGGGGCGAATTTGATTACCTATTCTAATTTCTATCAACAGGTGAAAGATTTTGTGGAAGAATCAGCAGACCTGTGCAAACCCTGCGACATACATGTCATGGACGGCACGGAAAAGGAAAATTGCATGATAATAGAAAAACTGATTGCTGATGGCACAATCGTCAAATTGACTAAATATAAGAACTCGTAAGTGTGTTTGTATTGGATGGAAATTTCACCTAAAACGGTTTCGAATCTCACCTTCTAATCCTTCGTGCGTGAAGGTATCTGGCAAGGACCGACCCGAGAGATGTCGCCCGAGTTGAATCCAAGACGTTCATTTCCACGACGAAAAAATCCGACGCCATCCCGACTCCGGCCGACGGGTCCATCAAAGGAGCTCTCGGCAACTGGATGTCGCCTGAAGATCTCGAGAAGACTGTTGCAGAGCGGTTTCCCGGGTGCATGTCAGGTGAGGAACAAGCCTAGTTAAAAAAAAGAGAAAGAATGTCATGAGGGGACATCAAAAGCTTAGTCCACAATGTCAATGGTTTTCAGGTCGTACCATGTTCGTGATTCCATTCTCCATGGGGCCTGTGGGAGGTCCTATGTCCAAAATCGGGGTACAGGTGACGGATTCTCCTTATGTAGCCGCAGCGATGAGGATCATGACGAGGATAGGAAATCCTGTCCTTGACAAACTTAACGAAGGTAAAACCGTATGATATAATAATAATATTATATTATAATAAGTATAATATAATTATACTAGGTACCTATATTATAGTCCTGTCGGTGTAGGGTTTTAGCTGGCATAAAATCGGGACAATTTTACTCTTTCCACAATTAAACAGCATAAAATTTCCATTCCTGACCCTCTCTTATTGAAGCTCAAATCAAATTTTCACACAGAATAGCTACGATACTACCCACCAAAAAGCATGTATCATCCTAAATCATAAAATAAAACGAACAAATATGTAGAAGAAAATTATGTTTTTCAACTGGTCCCCTTTTTTCAACAATTTTTCAGGAGCTGACTTTGTTCGAGCTCTACATTCTGTAGGGAAAGCAGCCGACATGATGCCATCGTGGCCATGTGACCCAGCAAGGACAGTTATCTTGCACAAGTGAGTAAAGTTTGTTGATGCTTGGAACTAAGACCCATACTTTTTCAAATCATTATTAAACGGTTTGTCTTTTGTTGCAGACCCGAAACCAATGAAATCATCAGTTATGGATCAGGCTATGGCGGCAATTCGCTTTTGGGAAAGAAATGCTTTGCTCTGAGGATAGGTGAGAAATTTTCCCGTTAACACTCAGAATTTAGGATTAGAGGATACAGCACATGATCTTTCGGTGTTTGCCGGGTTGAGTAAGGAAAACCCAAAGTCTTTTGTACAACCACGGGGACCCATGGCAGCTCTTGACCTTGCGAAACCAGTCATTCCTACTCCAATGAGACACATAATCAATGTCTCCAGTGACTCTCTTGACACATGTAGAACAAATAAGTCACTCCAACAACCTGAGCAACCGTTCTCAGATTCCAATGTAATTCCCTACAACCCACACAAATTAGGCATACAGAGCAAACAAATTTCGGATCAAATTCCCATTGTTCGATTTTCAATATTGTGCAGGTTCAACTATTGCCAAGAGAGAAGGCTGGCTGGCCGAACATATGCTGATCGTAGGGATCACAACGCCGGCTGGAGACAAAAAGTACATCTGTGCTGCATTCCCTTCGGCTTGCGGTAAAACCAACTTGGCCATGTTGGAGTCCGCATTGCCAGGATATAAGGTAGGTTCTTGCTCTTACATGCTAGAGTTTCCGATAAAAGTGAAAGACGTTAAAAATTATTATTTTAAAGGTTGAATGTGTGGGCGATGACATCGCATGGATCAAATACAACTCTAAGACGAAAATGCTGCACGCTATCAACCCCGAAGCTGGCTTTTTCGGTGTAGCCCCTGGTAAGTTCCTTTATCACTTTGCGATATTTACAATTTGTAGCAATGCATATAATTGTTTCGATCGGTAGGTACCAACTGGAAGACAAATCCTAACGCAATGGCCAGCATGCAGTGCAATACGATGTTCACAAACGTGGGGCACACGTCGGATGGTGGAGTTTGGTGGGAAGGCATGGAGAAACCTGCAGAAGGTATGATATTTATCTTTCAATATTTGAATTCAATTGTCAAATTTTTTCAAAGCAGTTGGAGATTTTAAATGTTAGGATCAGATTGAGGCGGTAAGCAGCGACGTGCTCCTGCTTACTTGATTGTTTTTCTGTCTTTCCGAAACCAGCAGCACTTATTTGTCGGTGACCAAGTGAATGTTATCATCCAAACAGGTTGGGTACCCGAAAGGGCCTCATTGGGTAGGGAACATGCCCTTCTCAGGATGGCAGCTGTAATGATAATGTTTTGGTTTGGACATTATGCCCGACCTGCCAGAGGAACTTCAAATTGGCCACCGCCCTCCCCAGTGACCTACGTGTCTGCTTTGAATTATCATCCGCACAAGATGGTAGAATAAAGGATGGAGAATGAAGGACCTGAAACTCTGGCCAGATCTAGTTCCTTTATTGGGCGGTCTGCCTCCCTCGACCAAGCAGCAGATCCCCAAGCTTGAGCTTGACTATATCATCGGGAGTGCATGTTACATACCCAAAAGATGATAAAATGGAACGAAAAAGTGCATTGAATGAGCAGCTGTGCAAGCACTGCCGACTCTGGGTCGGCATTTACAAATGGCATTATTCAAAGTCTGATAATCCTAGAGGAGATACCGGAGCATGCAGTACCTGTACACAGGCCACCGAGCAGTTTCTTATCACTCCTCTCCAAGTCGAGCAACTCGCTTGCTCTTGAATCGGAGATTCTTATGAACAGGCAGAAATAGGGAGATCCGCTATCTCCAGATTGGCACGAATTGTGTTGATCTGGAATGTGATGATGTCTGGAAGGGAGCTGAGGGGAATCCAACATCAAAGATGAAGCGTCAACATTGATGTTAGTTCTCCCTGACAAGTTGTCACCAATGGAGGCCAGGCCCGCTGACACCGTCTTACGAAAGTCTGATCTCCCAGCGACACAGTCGATTTGTCTGTGCTTAAAAATTGGCCCCCCTGACCCGGCTTCCCTGTCGCCAGGGAGGCCTGGTCCTCAGATCCAATAAAAAATACACTGTGTGTTGACATTCTTAGAGTTAATAAGAATAAACGGTCAGTGTATGATAACTTCGGCGGCGAGATTGGGAGGGTCCGGGTAATTAGCAGTGAAACTGGAGAGAGAAGCCATGGGCCGTCACTCTAAAATTATTGTAGAGTGTGGCCACAGGAGAATTCTACTCGAGCCTCTGCAAATACGTGTTTTACGAAACTCCATGAAGTAAACTTCGTTCCTATTCTTAAGAAATATGGTTTCCGTTTTCAAGGAGTCACAATCACCGATTGGCATGGGAAACCCTACAACGGCAAGACACCAGCAGCTCACGCCAATTCCAGGTTCACGGCTCCCGCCTCGCAGTGCCCCATTATAGACCCTCTGTGGGAGTCTGGTGAAGGCGTGCCCATTTCCGCCATACTGTTTGGAGGAAGAAGACCAGGTATGATATTGACTTTTAGGTCGAGCCCCCGAGCAAGTTGAAACGTCGTTATTCAAGTAACGGGTTTGTTATTTTCTTCACAGAGGGCGTCCCACTCGTATACGAAGCTTTCGACTGGGAACACGGAGTAATGATCGGCGCTGGAATGAGAAGTGAGGCGACTGCAGCAGCCGAATTCAAAGTAATTCACTAAACCATTCCTAACAAGCCAAATGCAGTTGATGGCCATTTTTACAAGTGTTTGTAACTTTCTCAGGGCAAGCAAATAATGCACGACCCCTTCGCGATGAGGCCATTCTTTGGATACAACTTCGGACACTACATGGACCACTGGCTGTCTCAGCAGACGAGGCATGGAGATATCAAACTCCCAAAAATATTCCACGTCAACTGGTTCAGGAAAGATGCAGATGTAAGTTGACAAGGTAGAAAAATTTCTCAAGTTAAGTGATTATCAGAAGTTGAAAATATCAATGTTTTTCAGGGGAAATTCTTATGGCCCGGCTTTGGAGAAAACATTCGAGTTTTGGAATGGATTCTGAAAAGAGTGAACAACGACTGTGACATCCTCGAATCCACTCCGATCGGTGAGATATCTATTCTAAGCATATCATTGCCGTAAAAATGTTTCACGCTGACGTCTACAACCAACAATTGCGTTTTTGTAGGTTACATACCAAAAGAGGGCAGCATCAATACGAGCGGCCTTAAACCCGAGCCAGACATGAAACAGCTCCTCACCGTTCCTAAAGACTTCTGGATGAAGGAGGTGAGATGGTGTGCCACAACCCGCCCACCGTTTATGTTCAACCGGCGCTCACGTTGAAATTTTCATTTACAGGCCGAAGCGATCGAAAAGTACCTCAAAGAGCAGGTGGACAAAGACGTGCCCGAACCCGTCACAAACCAAATCAAATCTCTCAAGAAAAGGCTTGAAGGTTGGAAGTGAACACGCCATATGCCGGCTTTTTCGATTGCGTCACACCTGGAGTGAATAACATCTTTCGTTTCGTCGAATTTCCACCGTCTACTGCTTCATCAGTCCAATTTCACCAAGTCCACTAACTCATAAACTCATCTAGATGGAAGTTTTCATTTCTTTCGAAATCTCAAGCCTTCATTTAATGCGCCATCAACGAGGAGCACTTTAAGGAGATCACATAGCTTTAGGAAATTAAGTTTAATTTTTAATGGCCATCAGAATAAATTTAACATTACTTAACCTAGTCTAGCCTTTCAGAACGACCTTCAACTTGAGTAGGTAGGTAGGTACCTCAAGATTAAGGATGCTAAGTAACTACTGCGTCTGATACATTCCTAATACATGTTAACTACGGCTCTTAGGGAATAAGAACTTTCAATGAACGAATAGATTTAAGGCTTTTTTTTCCATCTATACTTCACTGAACGGAAAACTTTTGCGTTATTTATTTGAACTATTTTGCGAAGTATTCCTAATATACAAAGTATTGAGCCATTTCTTATTTTTAAATATTTACCTTTGTATTTTCTGTAAATATTTCGTTAAAAAAAAAAAAAAAAATAAAAGTAACTTTTTTTTAAATAAATGAACACTTATTTTGGAAACCTCACTTCAGTGGTCAGCAAGGTAAGAGACGGTCGTAGGTATGTACGGTTTGCAATCCCGGGATCCCGGACAATTTTCGACAATTTGAAAACCCGGGATTTGTGGAGTCAATCCTGGGATCCGAGAATTCGTTGCACCTCAAACGTAAATTGCTCAAGTCATGTGGAAAAAATCATTTAATAACGGAAAATAGTTCGAAGGCTAAATGAAAACTGTGAATTCCCTTGAAGAAAGAATTCGGAAATCGATGAACCAGCCGGTGCCAGCGGCGAAAATTCGAAAAGACTAATTGAGCAGAATTAAAAAAGAAACGAGCCTGTTCGAAAACGGAGGCAGCGTAGGCCACCATTTGGATTTAGTACACAAATATCTCCTGACAGGCCAGTCACCGGATACAAAAAAGATTTACTTTTTTAACGATTGTTTTATTTCATTTTAACAAATTGATATTTTGTAGATACGAAAAACATTGGTTAATAAAGGGAGCACATTCGAACTTGTTAGGTAACCATCTAAGATTTGTTAGGAACAATCTAAGTCGTTAATGGTAACGTCTGTATGAGAGCTTCAAGATTGCTCCGTGCGTCAAGACTTGAAGTATTCGCTTCAGGCTCACAGTTGCAGTGATTTCTTTTCCCAATCTTCCCTCGTGATTGCCTTGACGGAGGCGCCAACTTTGTCCTTTTTAGATTTCTTCGTCTTCACTAGAAACGAAAATGGAAACATGGCAAATCAATGAAAATTCGTGAAGCATTTAACTTGATATGTAGGGCCTATTTAATTGGCAAACTGGTGACATTCTATCAAGAATGGACTTGGCTAAGATTATTTTTGGTCCCGAGGCTTCCAAATTACAATAAACGTGAAGTCCAAACTTGATAACACGTAATATGAATTTGGAGAATTTATGAAAAACGAGAAATTCTAATCTCCGGCAGGAATAACGGTTTGATTTTTGCAGTTTGACGTCAAACTGCACATCGATTGTTTGTTGATTTGAGTACGTTCATTGCTAGTTGGCAAAAAAAAAAAAAAAGGGGGACAAAGGCTGGCAAGAAAGAAACATTAATTTCATTCATTCAATGTCAGACATTTTTCAAAACAGAACACTAACAATTTGCGAATCACTACACGTCCAAATTCAGACTTTTTTTTAGTGTGACTCGAGCTATCTTCCCACAGACAAGAAAGTCAAACCTAGTCTGCAAAACAAAAAAATCACAAAAATGATTTACTTCTAACTTTCCCAGTCTCGCGATCATGATACAGAATGTTTTAACCTGACATTCTGATGCTGTCCATAATCCTATTACGGGGCTGGTGAAAGTGTTGAGGTTCGATTTAAAAAGTATGAAAACAATAAAACAAAAAATGATCTGTGAGTAGATATTATTAGGGGCGCAACGCCTGACAACTTTATGTTCTGCTCTGGTCACTTCTCAACAGTTACTACACTTTTATGCTCTGTGGGTAGAAGAATAAATCATCAAAATGTAGGCATATTCGGCGTACTTTTTAGTCAGAAGATCACCACCCGCACATAGTATACAATGGTAAGGACGGCAATCCTGCAAATCGCCCTACTTTGCGGAGGCCAGTTTTGTACGTCCGAAAGCTTGTTAAATACATTTTAATACTGACCTGTGATGAGTTTGGGGAAATCTGAATGATTCTCAAAGTCCACAGAGCCATCTTCCCTCGTCAGTAACGTGGAAACTTTGTAAATCGGCAAAGGTATCACAGTGGATGAAACAGGTACTAAAACTGGAACATAAAGTCAATTGATAGATAGAAAATTATAGTTCCTCGTACCGCTTTGTTTGCTTAACGAGCTCCTGACAATGAATACTCACCAGGAGATAGAATCTCGTCCTGGTTCTTCTTGTAAATAGTAGGGGCAGCACAGGCGAATGTGACCGCCAGGGCTACACAAATGCACCAACTAAGCAGATTTGGCATAATGTTGAAATTGTCAAACTGGAAAAAAAAGAAAGGCCATGTAAGATAATTATATGCAAAAGGTTATACACCTATCTTATGAAAATGGGGTTCTTCGGCAATTTTCGAAAAACATTTATCGGAATCGTAAGTACCTACATTACTTAAATACCTATAGGTGTCTGGGGAAGAGAACAGAGGACAACGCCAGAGCGCTCTCGCGCCTCCTTATCCCGGTTGTGTTTCTTGCCATGTCTTTCTTCTAATCATTCGGCTTGTAGTCCACTAAAGTAGGGACTGGACCTGTGGCAATTCCGGCGAGCTTTCATAATCGTTTTAATCCTTTCGGTTAGGTCGGAAAACAAGTATCCTGAGTTTGTACCATCGCAGGAGGTCTCCTTTTTTATGGCAGTCAAAAACCTCGAAATCTTTGCATTATTTTCAGTCTTTCGCTTATAACTTCTGTTCTAAGCACTTTTTCACGATTCCTTACATTTAGTAGATGAAAGAACATTCAGCGTCGATTGACTCCCTCATATTTAAAACATTAGGTATTTATTTATAAGGTGGTAAACGTCGGCTGAAAACCTAAGATTTTTTCCATTTTCACTCAAATGTAAAACTCGGCTGAAGCCTCCAAACTTCTGACCCTATGGAAAAAACCAATAGAATAAAAGTTGTAGAGAATTTAATGTTCTTTCGTCGGAAAAACAGCTAAGTTTAGAAGTTACACGCGAAAAAAAAAAAAAAAGGTGCGAAAATGTCAAGGTTTTTTAGCTGCCATAAAACAAGACTGCGATGAAGCAAACGGAATTAAAACGATTTCCAGCTTGCCGGGAATCACGTCATGTTAGCTTCCCCCCCTTTTCGGTTTAAATTAACTAGACTCAAATTGCAAGTTTAAACAATATTTGGGGCATGTGGGTGTCAGCGGCACGAAATATGAAGCCCCGAAGTGCCATCGATTTATTGACAATGCAGTTATAGTGTGTTTCGAAAGAAAGTTGAGAATCCAAGCTAGCTCTCTCAAGTCAAGGATCACTCAACCGCAGAGGAGAGAAACGTTTCACAAAGCTGCGGGTACCGGAGCTACCTATAGACAGGTAGATCTACCGGCGCGACGTTTCCTACTGTGCCTGGCCTTTATCTACGGCGCTCTTCTCCCGGTCCAAATGCTATCTCTCGACTTGCCCCGTTCCCTAGGAGTTGGGTTCACACCTTTACCCCAGGTAAACAAAGTAATAAACGAACAGGCTGATCGTCATGTAGAAAAAACAAAAATTGTATTGGAATAATATATATCTATACACGTTATATATAAACTAAAATAGTTTAGAAAATATTTAATATTAAATATTTTCTAAACTATTTTATTTTCACACAAATTTTTGGAAAATGCAAAAAATGTTCCTTAAATAATAATGAAGGAATATTAGTACAAAAAACGGTTCTTGAAATAATAATAAGACGTAAACGAGTTAACAAGCTTCAAGTGGAAGCGAAATTTAGGTGAGAGCCAGCATAACAAAAAAATATTTTATATATATACCACTGTACGGTCAGTAGATAGCATATTGATCCAGTACCAAGCGGTGCAAGAGCGCACTGGCGTTGGCCTCGGTTCTGTTCTCCAGACATTGCTCATAAATATAATGATCAAAGATTCATTCATTTGAAATTACTCAGTATGACGTCAAGGAGCTGCAACCAATCAGAACGCTCTGATCAGGTCCTACTCATGGACCTTAGAGGGTAGTGACCAAGGACGTCATTTGAGTATAGTTAGGTTTATGCTAATGCAGTTTTACTTTCGGAAGTCAGAGCACTCTGATGTACTATAAGCACTAGCACGACCAGTCCGATTTAAACAAAAACATATTTTGAGCCAAAATTTAGTGAACGGTTTTTTTTTTTAGTGCTGAATCCAAATGAGAAATCAAAACCAAATTTTGGACCGCCTGAAGAACCCCATCACTACAGCGAAGGGAGGAAAATAAATCACTGAAGAGGGCCCCTCAATAAAACTCGCCCAAGGCTACAAATGTCTCTGCCGGTACTGAAGGAGAACCAACTGTAAGTAATGATTCATCCAACAACGCAAAAAACATCATTTTCCAAGGCGAGACTTGGTGTCTACTAACCAAAGCAATTAATTTTCCAAGAATTAGAACACCAAATAATTTTATAAATGGGGAAAACGTGAACACCCTGCTTACCTGGTTGTGAGACAACGAACAGGCGCCCGAATGATTAACCGGATCTGAACAGGTACCTCCCACTGACTGCCACTCACGACCCACCAGATTTTTGAACTTGAAATACCGCGAGATTTAAAAAAGTGAATCTCATCGAGCACAGGCCACTTTATTGTAATAGAAAAGCGCTTTAGAAAATGTGAAGGGAAAACGTGGAGATCGTTGGCGCTCAGTCGGATGACACAAGTGAAAGTTCGGGTCGGAGAAGGTCTGACGGATTACGAGAACGCTATTACGAGGTTGGGGATCCGCCGATGTGGAAGGAGGTGGGAACAGGTACTGGACCAAAGGAACAGTTCAATCCGATGTCACCAGAGGACTTTAAAGTTTAAGGACAACCCCAAGTTCGATCGCTGAACTTTTTTTAGGAACGTTAAAATTGCGGCAAAAAGTTAAAGTCAAAATATGTTAGCGGTAAAAATGAAGTATTTACCACAAGGGGGCGAGGAACGATTTTCTCTCCCAAGGACGGGCTCCCGGAACAGGTGGTCAGTGGACCAGGAATGCCGTGGGAAGGCGAATCCAAGGTCTCAAAATCCCATACATACTAGTAGAACCTCGCTTGATAACCCCCCCCCACAATGACTTCCAGAAGAAAAAACTAAGTAAACTTGCAATCCAGATATATTCACCCGACTGCAGCTGTCGGAGACATCGTTGTTGATTTAGCTAAAAAATTAAAGTAATCTAAGGTGAATGCACCAGTAAGAGGCACACGCGTAGAATAACTCGAAAGAATAAGAATAAGGACATGTTTACAGTAGCTGGCCTCGAAACGCCGAGGTATTCTGACCATGTATTGGAAGGATTTAGCAGAAACCAGTGGGAAATGACTAATCAATGATACTTTGTTTTTGTAGTCCCAATCCAGCTGAGTTCCATGCCCCATGTGCTGCTTTTTTGAAGGACTACCACAAAAAATGAGATTATGTGGGACCTTGAAAGAATTTCGGAGAAGGAATTTTCGTCCAAAATTGCTCGGAAAACGACACCTTATTAAGATCTCCTGGGATCATTCAAAAATCCCATTTATAGCCCTCATAGATCCCCACAGTGGAATCGGATCGTTCTGGAACCCCAAAAAATGGATTCAACGTCCAAAAATACTTAATACCTAACTCGACCCTTTAGCCGAAACTCTTCAAAAATTCCTCCCGTAGCCCCATAGCGCCCCACGGGTTGGGCGATCGGGCTGAAAACCTTGCGGGCACAACTAGATGGTAAACCGAGTATTTCGTCAAAATATCAGATTTTAAAAAAAATGAACATTTTTTCGACCATTTTGAGCCAATTTCATCAAACTTGGTAAAATATTACGAGAGATAATTTAGAAAAACGAATATTTCTCCCAATTTACTCAATTATTTTTTTCAATGCACTAATATACAACTGATTTCGATGAAATTGAGCTTAAAATGTTTGAAAAGATGTCCTCAGGAAGCTATAAATAGCTTCCTATAAATAGAAGTTTCTCCAACACTTAATTTTTTTTTACGTATGACTTGAAAACCACTCTGTGTTTCTTTTTGTATAAATAAACTTTGCTGTCGACTGTTGGTCGTTTGATATTTCACGCTTGATTAACGCCTTACGAATATCAGGTTTATTCTTTGACAGCTTCAACACAAAAAAAGCTTACTCCTTTATCATCCCCATTCACAATGGTCGAACTCATTGTTGCGAAGCATGGGCGCAATAGTCTACTTGATCGACACCACGCAGGGACGAAAAAGACTATTCTGCATGGGTTGCAAGTGATAATTAAATAGGCTAACCAATTCGACCAAGAGGGATTTGGGTCCAATGGGCCACTGCCCGAAGTGAGCCTGGAATCCTGCATGAAATTGAAATTTTCCAAGTACTCACCAGATATGAAGAAACTGTGCTCTCAAACAAAAGTAAAAATTGCATTCACTTAAGTTGAATGCCTAATTTTCCACAATAAAATATTTCTTGGGTAGACGATGACTGGTTATGGAAAACCCAATCACCAAGCTATAACACAGATATCTTTTTTTATATACAAAATAATTTTGTACAATTATTGTATACAGCAATCAGGGAGGAGTTGTCGTCTCGTGAGGGAGGGGGGGGGGGGGAGCAATCGCGTTGATACTTCAAGTGACAAGTTGGCTGGCGATTTACCACTCAGTTTTAGACTAAAAGTTCTTTGGCCCGATATGATAGGTTTCGTAGGCGTTTTTTCAACTCTTCCAATATCAAAATTTGCCAAAATTGTGCAGGCGAAAAAATATTTCTTCGTGAATCACTTACAGAGTAAAGGGTAACAAAAAATATAAAATTTCAACAAATTTATTCAACATTATTGTAGGGAATGATGTTCATGATGATCACGTGTTGCTCCCGTATTCGCAGTTCTCATCGCAAGAGTGGCGGCATGACAGCAGCAGGTGGCTAGTAATTTACTTCAACTGGACGTAATGCCATTTGCCAACTGAAAGGACATCGAGGTGAGAATATCTTGGTTTAAGGTCGTCTTCAATAAATTAATTACGGCTCATATTCTCACCGGAATCATCGATGGGGCCGCCCGGGCCGTAGCTGGGGGTTGTGTTCACTATTTGTTCAGCCTCTTTGGCACTGATGGTGTTCTTGCCGTCGTTTAAGGTTGTGTTCATGCTATCAAAGAACAAAAAATCTTCATTCGCAGGGTAGTGTCTTGATGGAATCTTGAATCGGTCTTGGGAGAATGCAGAAGGGCACAAGTGAGAGAAGCATGAAATCGGAGACTAGCCAAAGACGCGCTAGCCTCGAGATGACCTCTTCTCGACCATAGCTGATTATGGCACCCTGGACGGTCTTGATCTCCCACCCATCGTAATTTAAGATATTCTTCCAGTTATCAGTCGTGATGCTAGTCTTGTAGAGTTGATCAGCCAGCATGGAAAGAAACAACCACGTAAGTGGTAACTTGAGGCCGAAAGGAAAGTTTAGGAATAGCTGAAATGAAAAGTTCTAGGAGACTGTGTGGACAACTTTGATATCAGGCTTCTGGGCTGGGGGAGTTAGATTTACATCAGGAACATAAAAAACCGAATTCTTTTTTTTTTTAATCCCACTGAGCTGTATGCTAATCCCTTCATTGAGTGATTTTCGTTTTTCGTTTAAGGGGGCAATGCAACTTGGAAAACTTGAAAAAATCGATTTTCTTTTTTATTATTTTTTGAATCAAGCAACATCTCCTGAACAAAATTAAAAAATATATTTGTAAATCCGAGCATTAGAACAGAAGTTATGAGCCAAAAACTAAAACATTACCTAATGCGCGCCGGCCGCATACGGAACTGCTTCAGCAGCTCTATATTAATATATATAACATATTAATATATAATATATATAAATATTTAGGCAATAATATATATAAATATATATGATATTATATATTAAATATATACATGTCGAAGAAAATAGAGTAATGGTCATAGATGACATCCAACTAGGACGAAACGAGCGGGGGGGAGTGGGGAATCTTCGAAGGGCTCTCCTGTAAAATTTTGTATTTTGACCTATCGGTACACTTTCCTCGGGAACTACTCAACCGAATTGAAAAAACTAAAATTCTGCTGATTCCTATACTCTTCCTGAACCCACTGAGTTATTGGGAGGGGGTTTTACCGAAAAATAGAGTCTCAGTGGCCGATTGACCAACACCGAACATTCACTAAAATTCGGCGTTCTTCAAAGTCGTGGGTAAAATCGGGTAGCGATGGTACCTATTTGAAAAAAACTCAGTAGAAACTTCAGAATATTACCTTTCAGATGAAAAAAAAAGCAAGTCGCTATCTTTATCCAGTGCTTCACAAAATGTACCGAAAAATGGGTCTAAAACGCTAGAAAACGCCAAGTTGCATTGCCCCCTTAAAGCATTGATATAAAATCAGAAGACACAACAATTATAGTACTTACAGATTAATTTTTGCTTCATCGCGGCTAATGAGGTTTTTCCAATGGGTGTGAGTTTCTTGGATGATTTTCGTTGCAAAGGCTTTGTCCTTAAACTCGCCGTTGAACGCGAATTGGTTTTCAGGTTTGCCATCAGGTATTTTGTAAATCCTCAACCATTCGACAGTTGCCTTCAAGAGCCCGGGTAGATGCTTATCGACATCGGCGATATCTGTGGAAAGATTTGACGAAAAGAGTAACTGGCTGGTTGAGTAAAGAGTAAGATGTAAACGTAAGCTTTCGACTGAACCCAAATGAATCCTAATGATAATCACGATCCGCTTCGCTCGTCGTATAGTCGTGCATTAGAAGGGAGGTTGCATGAGAGAGAGTCCTTCGTTTTTCACAGATGAAACATCGAAAATCCAAGTGCATATGCCACCCCTTGCGGCATCCAGCGATAAAGGGCCATTTTCACCAAGGGGTTTAAATGAGAAACCCGCACTCTAAATAATGAATCAGGTATCCTTGCTTCAGCCAAGAGCCGCTTAAAATCATTGGTCGGTGAATTGACAAGCTCTCGAGTCAACTTCACGACACCACGGTCAGGAATTCTGATCGTTCAGAACAACCTAGATAGCAACCACATGTAAAGACTTTGCATTAAAAAAAAAAAAAAAAAAAAAAAAAATCCTCTATGGCCGAAATTCAGGGGCGAGTTCATTCCTAATTTTGGGAGATTGGGCACAGTTTTGACAGAGTGGACAAGAAAGATTTCTTCACTGGCAGTAAAAAGCAAGCCCTTTCTTGGAAGATGAAGAAATAGAACTAATAGCTTATGTATGTTCATATAATAAGTTCGTTTTGTATTGTAATAATATTATTACATATATTATTATGCATACAATATTATGAACTTTACAGATCTGCAGGTGTCAGGTTCGAAGCCCTGATGTTAGAAAATGTTCTGAGTTGAAAGTAGTATACATGCTACGATACATGTATCGTTGCCATCCCTAGTTGGAAGGTTATATCTTCTGTTGGTACTTTGTTTCCTCTCGTCGTCTCTCAGATTGTTTTGACTGGTGCTTTTTTGCTGCTTTTCGCATCGAGAATAGATAGTTGTTGCGTGGATTGTTTTCTAGTTCGTTAATTCGAAAAGAAGTTGAAGATCTTGTTTCAACGTACCGACGGCAATTGTAAAGGATTACATCAAACGATTACATAGGCACGTTTCGTGAGTACCTACACACCAAATTTTTCAACAAAAACTACAGACAGTTTCAATTTTGATCCGGGTGTAGTTCTAATGATAGTTTTCCCTGCTGTTTTCAAACGAGAAAAATCCATGGTGTACCGGATTTTCAAATATCTCGCCTTCGACGAAAGCCGCTTAAAACACTAGAGCTGTTACTCGAACATGGTCCTGCTCTCGCTTTATTGAAATGTGGAAAGAACAAGTCAAGGCCTCAAGTTCGCTGTGGTTGGGTGATGAAGGCGTACTTGACAGTAACTGTTAACTGTTAAGAACGGTTCTACATTCCTTACATGTCTTTTTGGAGTGTAGGTAAGCTCAGTGAGAGACTTTACGATATCGTTTGGGGGGGGGGGGGGGGGGTTATTTGAGTGCGGTACCCGCCTCACACCAGCCACGCTACGCTTCTGACTGGAACAAATCCGAAATTCCAATTCTTAACTCACAATCGATTTTTAGCATCGATTTTGAATATAATCAAAAATCGACTCTTTTTGCCGATTGCTCATCCCAACCACATAGCAGAATCTGCTGAATATGAGGACACAGAGAGGAATGGAAGATCTGTATGGTTAAGGAGGATAAGTAACCTGACTAAGGAGGAATTTTTTGAATTATCCCATTAAAAAAAAAATTATAGGATTTACCTATGAAAAAATAAATACCTTGAAAAAAAAAATAATAATAATAAAACGAAATAAATAAAAAGGAGTTTTGTAAGAAAACAAGACAAAACAAAATACAAATACCGGCCGAGGAGCATTCCTTTATTTTGTGAAAAACTTAATTTCACAAAATAGAGGAATGCTCCTCGGCCGGTATTTGTATTGTACCCACCAGGGTCAGAACACAACCGATCCAAAACCTCAGCTCATCTCCCTATCAAAACTACTTCCACCGTTACCTTTCATTTGTTGCTCATTGGCAGTAGGTTCTCGTCGGCCTAAGCCAGGCTCGAATTTAAGCGTAGCTTTGTTTGGAACAGATAAGCGAAAGCTTTGGCTTAGGTGGCAGTTTCAACATGAGCTCATTCTGTTTCAAGATCAGCTTTAATTTAAGCGCATCCTGCTTGATAACCTTATCTTGCAGGTTAATAAGGCGTTAACAAGGTTATAAGTCGAGATAAGAGGGGACCACTGCTTTGTAAAACTGCCGCAGTTATTGCAGCGCTTTGGCGAGTCAGTGCCCTCTGCCCACAGTGCATCGAAACACAGAAACAGGCAGAGTGAACGCGTCTGGTGGAAACTCCTCTTCCAACTATTCGACAATCCGACGTTCAGCAAAGGGACACCCCTTATATAATCGACTTATATAAACCTTATATATAACCGACTTATAAAGACCCCTTATATAACCGTGTAGTTCTACTCCGCGAGTAGAGTGGTGAAGTTAGGTGACCTCTTACCGTTCAGCGTGTTGAAGAGAGGATCATTCTTGTTGATAGTGATAACCTTCCAGTCCGTTTCACCTGTGCAAATGGAATAAATAGAATAAATAGCTAATAGCAGTGCGTATGTAATGAGATGCGTAACGTTACCTTCATCGATAAGAGCAATCACGCCAAGAACTTTGACTTGCAAAACTTCCCCCCTTTTAGCAATCTGTAACAGAACGAGATTAGCAAGTTGAAAATTAAAGGAAGTATCCCAAAGTAGTCAGTAAATAAAGATGCTCACTCTGGAGCCGATTTCCACAGCATCAATTGGGTCGTTGTCGCCGTTGTAACCGGTGTGTTCGTCTTTCATTTCCGGGTTTTCCCAAGTCTGAAACAGGATAGATATAAGTGCTGTTGATTGTAACGAGGGAGCGGAAAATACTGTAACGTAAGCCCGTAACAACGTTGTTCAGGAATGAACCTACCTGAGGCAAAGCGCCATAATTCCAGATGTATCCGTGATGGGGGAACACGTTAGGGACAAAGCGGAGGTTGCCTTTCTTGATATCTTGTTTGATCGGGTTCAACGGATCATCTCGACTAATCTGAGAATGAAAAGGCATCTTTAGAAAATGCTGTTCGCATGAAGAGATTTCAATTCGTTTACTTTTTTCTTGTAGGTACACTTCACACAAAACTTACTTCCATTTTTTCGTTGGTCCATCTGGGGATTTCGACGACCATGTTGTACAGTGTTGCGGTGCTGTCAGCGAGCAGAGGGATATCATGGAAGGGAGAGATGTAGGCTCCATTGTCCGTATTCTCTGAGGAAAAAAATCCAATGTATTAATTTGGAGGATGATCCGACTTACAGTCAACTATAAGTCCCACGATTAATCCCAACAGACAACTTTCTCACAATGATAATTTCAATAATTAAGTTGTACACAATGATACCACGGATGCTACAAGAAATCAAATTCGATCTTCTTACATTGAGGTCTAATCGGTATCTCTACCTACTCCATACCAAACTAACCAACGAGTGTACAATGGAACTACTTGGAACTTACGCGTACCATGTTTGACCCTGCAGTAACAAATGGTTTCTGAAAAGGAACGCACCGAACTTGGTATGGATGACCGAATTGCATTAACATACTATAGACGAGACGACAAGAGTCTATCATGGTGGAAAAAATCGTTTGGAAAAATAGTTTCCAACAATAAAACCAACACTACTACAGACCGTTTGCATACTCTTAATTTATTCGATCGTTTATTCAATTTGGAAAAAAAAAAAAAAAAAAAAAAATCAGTACTGTGTTTGGAGAGATTTGGACCCCAAAAAATGTTTTCTACGACCAAAATCACTCGGGAAACGACAACTTATGCAACCTCCTGGCATCCAAAGCGTCATAGATCCTACGTGGCAATCGAATCGGTCTCGGGCCCCCCCAAAATGGATTCTACGTCAAAAATTTACTTCGAAAACAACACCTAACTCGACCCCAGAACCAAAGACCTTCAAAAACCCCTCCCGGAGCCCCTTTTGAGCCCCACAGAGCCCAACTGGTTTGAGCGATTTTGTCAAAATTTCAAGTTTGGAACTCTGGCTAAAACGGCCAAGAAGGGGGTCTTTTTGCCGCTCTCTTGAATGACCAGCTTCAAGACTCAAATGCTCCAAGTCACTCTAAGCTGCGGACGAGCTTAGCAGCTCGAAACCAATCCCCACGCTATTTTTTTAATTAAACAATTCAGACCATCGGCAGAGGAGCCATTCATCTCCCCAATCTCTGTAGAGAATAATTAATTTTTACCAATCCCTTGTATAGAATAATTTTATAATCGTCAAATTATTTGACGCGAAAACCAACTTGATCAAAGGCTACGCACAGGAAAGGAAACCTGGAATTTTCCTTACATCGAAAAACAATTTAAGCGCGAAAACATAGTAACAAACTTATTTCATTTCAAAGAGACAATAATTTTATTTATGGGTGTGTTATTAATTTTTATTTTTAATCGAAATTTTGTTACTTTGTTAAGCTATGTCGTTATGGATCGTTTGGTTTTGGAAGGTTGAAGGGGGCGATTTGTCTTGGCGTAGCGCGCTCGTGAATGTCCAGCTTTACGATCCCTATTGTGTGAGAAACAGGAAATTGCCAATAAAAATCGTAGTTTTCTGACCAAGTCGCGGCTAGTTAACTTTCTTGTTGAACCATTACGCTATTATAGTTCTCTTGACACCCTCCTCCCTCTACCCCTTCACACATCACTCACTATTTACGGTACATGGGTATTTGTCCGTCGTCGTTACCAATCGTATCATGTCGAAATCTTAGGAAAATCGGTGTGATGTTTTTTCCCAGGATGGCACGACTACCCTGTAGGACAAAAAATAGGCTATTGGGAGTTTCTTATTTATGTATCCGAAGTGAGCGTATCTTTTTAGATGCGATTACCCACTCCAAAATATTTATACTATATTAAATATAGCATAAGTATTTTGGAGTGTGGACTATATTAAATATAACTTGATTAATTAATTAGGAATTTAAATTAAATTAAATTGAATGAGTTCCTCTATGCTATCAAAAATTCAGTAGGTATGAAGCTCAACTTAGTTGAGATTGATGCTCCAAATCGTACAGATAAAGGAAAAACCCTATATTTTCGAGTAGGTAAGTACCTACCTAAAATAAGTTTCGAATAATCTTCATACCTATAACATAGGATATTATCCTCTTTCACCTTAAACGGTGTAGTGATCACCAGTGCAAGGTTTTATCCTTTTTTTTTCTTTTTTTTTTTTAATGTAAATTTTACTTTTGGTTTATTATTCTTTCACACAGACCTGTGTAAATAATATATGTACCTGTATATTATTCTTGAATAATATACCTCTGTACTCGGGTCGGAGGTCGAAAATCCTGGTCAGCCTCAAAATTTGACATACGTTTCAAGATGTACAAAAAACGTAATGTCCGTCCAACGTACGCCGTTTTGGGCAGTAGGATTTTTTTTTTTTTTAAATCTGAAATTTTGACAAAACACTCGGTTTACCATCTAGTCGTAACCGCAAGGTTTTTAGTCCGATCACCCAAACCCGTGGGGCTAAAATAAGGCTACGGAAGGGTTTCGGCTATGGGGTCGAGTGTCCAATCTTGGAGGTAAAATTCATCTTCAGGGTGACCCAGAACGATACGATTTCACCGTAGGAATCTATGAGACCTTTTTAGGATCACAGGTGGTCAAATGAGGTTCGTTTTCCAGGTAATTTTGGACGCATAATCCATTTTTCCACGTCCCACATCTGCCCAAACATTGTATTGAATTTTTATTTTTACTTCTTTAAAAATATTTTTTAACGACACCGAATTAATTTTTACACGATTAACCTGCATCAAAGAATAATAAACCCTCGTGTAAAATTTGCAGCGTTTTTCTTTCGCTTTAAAGATGCTTCGTTAGCTAATGGAGCTAGAAGGGCAGGATTTAGAGAAGTGGTTTTTCAATGACCACATCTTTCCAGAAACTGAAAATTGCGGGGCTTTACCCCCAACCTATTCTATATTTTAAAAAATCTAGGTAACTATTGCACACTTGAAGACATTAAATAGGGTGGTTCATTGCGTTCGTCATAATATGACGATACGATATTATCGTACCTACTTGTATTGAGATAATAAAATGTATTCTCTCAATACAAGTAGTTTATTTAATAAACTACATAGATTTGTCTGATTTTCCTGCACTCTGACATGTTATACCCTGAACCACCAGAGTGAATACATACATACTTTGAATTGTAGGGGAATTACTGAGCAAGTAGTCCTTGAGAATAGGTAATTATTGTGGGTGGAAAGTTGTTGAGGGTCGGTCAAATAAGACGAGATTGTGCCGACGTTCCAAGAGATCGTTTTTACTTGTTTCAAAAGGTTGGAGTGGTGCAGATAGGAGAAACGGAGAGGCAAGGCCACAGATAAGCCTCCGATTAGGAAGTCGTGGTGTAAGCTAACCACAATTTCCTGAGGTAGCGACAGAATCAAACGTTTACTCATGAAGTCGATAATAATGTTTATAATTGATTTTATTTACCCACCCGTTTTTATTGATACGGTTCGATTATACCGAGTCATGCCTGCTTCGATCGGCTGTCAAATCAAATCAATTATAATTGATAAATGGAGAAGCCGAGTTACCGCTACCAATGCCATAACGACCGTTCACGCCAAGCCGCTGATCTATCAACATTCAGTGATTCGACTGTATCACAAATCTCAACAGTGCAAGTTCCTACTTACTGAAGTAAATCCTGTAGTCGGTGGTGTTGGTGGTGCCTCTTTCGACGATGTTGAAAGGCATTCTTCCGGAATTTGAGCAGCGAGCGGATAACTTACAAGAGATAACAATGCTGGACTGGTGACGACAGGCAAGCAATGAGCTGACACCGGCCGATGAACCGAATTTGTCACAGTTATATGAAAGATCCAAACACGAACGTGAATGACGAAAACGTGAACGGATTTGACCACCAAACGGAAAGCTGCGCAAGGCGAACACGTGATAAAACGATCTCCCGCCTAGTGCTGCCATCTTTCGAAAGGTGAAGAAAACGACCTAACGAGATAACCGAATCGGCCTCCGGGGTGTAAATTTGCCTAGCCAAATTTGAAGAAAAAACACAAGTTGCCGACGACCGGTAGACGGAGGGAAGGTGGGAGGGATTTCAGGAGAGTGGTGGGATTTATCAGGAAAAAATTCCTTCCTCCCAGCTCCGAGGGGAGGGATTTTATCAGCTGTCCCGAAACGCTCCAAACGGATGTTTTTTCAATTCATACGTCGACGTGCCCGGTTTTCTCTGCCGGGCATAAAATAAGAACAAATAAGCCACAACAATAACAACAGCATCTGATAAGGTATCACCGATAACTACTTATCAGTAAATGTAGGCTTATTTACTTTTTGCTCCACCAACGCTCCAACTGATTTATTCCTAATATATATCAGGTAATGACATTTTGATACCGCGCACTTGAGCTCTTTATTAAGTCTAGTTTTGATTATTTCGCGATGATAACTTATGGCCCTGTGTTGATTTCATACTTTTCCATTTAGGTCGGTACATTGTGGTCTTGGTATCATTCGTCGTAGATTGTTCCTAAATCATTATAAATAACAGTAAAAATGCTAACAGCATAAATGCTGAAGGATCAAACCAATGAAACACAATGTTTTTTTTTTTTTTTTTTTTTTTTTTTTGTGATTCCATCGATCCACCACACATCATGAAACGTTTACACACTATTAAATAGTATCTAATTTTTATTTTTATGGTATTTAATTTTGTTTAATGTAATGACGTATGTTGAGGCCGATCAACGTTTTTGACCCCCAACAGCTACTTACTTAAATAATATTGTGTTGGCGGGCTGACGCTTCATGACAGGGGTTTACGTGGTGGAGGGTTCTCTGTTAAAAAAATTCCTGAAGTTTGGAAAACTGCAGAAGGTGGTGCAAAAGATTTTATTGTTTTAAACGGTATATTAAATGTCGAAAATGTCGAGGTTTTTTGGCTGCCAAAAGTTGTGCCAGAAAAAATTGTGGGTCCTATTAACATGTCCTATTGAAGAGAGCACAGAAAATGTTTCCTGGCACAACTTTTGGCAGCCAAAAAACCTCGACATTTTCGGCATTGTTTTCAGTGTTTCGCATAAACCTCGGAAACGGTCCATATTTCGTGACTAACACTCCAATAGTAAATTAAAGAGGACAAAATTCTTTGTCGATTAAAAAAAAAAAAGCAGAGTTAGGTAAGTACTTGATACTGGTGCAATGACGGGACAGATAATCGAACGTTCCTTATCGAATGACAGAAATCGATTTTTTTACAATCGAGTTTCCGGGATAGGTCTATAATGCACTCGTACCACAATTTTTTTACAGGCGATCAAAAACCACTTTTTCCCAAAAACTTTCAACCTTTTCTGTGTGTTGTGGCTCTAAAGGAACGATAAACTCCATTCTCCCCTCCTTGGGGAGCATCAATCAAAGAGTTCAAAAAGCATCAAAAATATATTGGGTTGATACCTAATGTTGGGGACTTATTTCCCGGTTTCTCGTTTCGGGGACTTTTTACATAATTCCATTCGATTATCTGACATCCTCGAAACGCTTCATTTGTTAAAAATGAAGCGTTTCGAGGACATTCGTGGGACGAAAGCCCCATTGATCCCCAGGGTGAATTCGAATCGTTCTGGGACCCCCAAGAATTTATTCTATTTCAGAAATACTTCGAAAACGATACCTAACTCGACCCCATAACTGATACCTTCACCCCCCCCCCCCTTCCCTTGCGGGAACAACTAAATGGTGAACTAAGTAATTTCTCAAAATGTCAGATGTTATAAAAAATGCCGAAAGCCCGAAACGGCCCGGATGACGGATGGTAGCCATCATGACATTGTAACGTACCTACCTATACCTACTGTCAAATTTTGAGGAGGATCAAAATTTCCGACTCTCGTCGTCTATACAAGGTGTATTATTCCAAGGATAATAAACGTAACTTGTTATGTTTGATAAGTGAATATTTACGGCCATATCTTTGACGATTGAGCATTTATTTGCACCCAGTTGACTACTTGCAGGTTGTGGCAAGAAAACTTTGTCAATTCCCTATACCTATACACCTATACTAGTGGTTAAGCACAGAACAGAAATGAGATTGCTTTGGCAGCGAAGCAGGCGTTACCGGCTGGCTCTCTGTGGAGTTATTCATTCCCGTCGTGACCCTGCCGGTAACGCCCGCTTATGATTATAATCAAATTAGGCGGTCTAGTAGACTCTAGCTTGTCATAACCTGTTGACGATTACATTCTCTTCTCCCTGCACAGAAACTAACCAAATGGGCGTCGACATCCCAGCTCCCAGGCGGCGGAGGTTGAAGTCCATGGGTACAGAAATGGCGTTGAGAATTTCAGGCTATGAAGAAACCATCCGTCAGCTTGATATATTCTACGGAATTGGTCAGTGTGCTTAACTTTCGTTGAGATTCGCCTTGCTAATTTCTCGTAGACCAGGAAACTGAAGGATTACGATTTTCCAGTAAAGAGACAGCTTCTCATGTACCAGAGCTCAGTCACGGGACTTTTCCCTGTGATATCCGGAGAAGAAAAAGAAGCCAGTGTGCGAGACAGCATTTATTGTGCCGCTGCTGTTTGGAGTCTTTACCAGGCATACAGGTACGTGAACACTGAGTTTGCATGAAACTTACATCGTTCCGAGGTTCCTATAACACGCAACGAGCATCACCGCTGCCCACTTCTATTGCAGGAGAATCGACGACGACCGAGGTAAATCATACGAGCTTGGGCAATCAGCAGTCAAGTGCATGCGAGGGATTTTGCAGTGTTGGATCAAACAGTCAATCCGAGTTGAAGAATTCAAAAAGAACCAGTCCGAAAAATTCTCTCTTCATTCCAAATTCCATCTGGATACAGGCGCAGAAATATATTCAGACGAAGACTACAATCATCTTCAGGTACAGTAACAATATCACGCAAACGCCGTAACTCTTTTTCTCCATATCCATTGAAGTTTGGTTTTTACTTCAGATAGACGCCGTGTCTCTCTACCTTCTATTTCTTGTGCAAATGATCACGTCCGGTCTTCAAATCATATACACCCAAGATGAAGTGGCTTTCATTCAAAACCTGGTCTATTACGTCGAGAGAGCTTACAGAACTCCAGATTTTGGGATGTGGGAACGAGGGACCAAATTCAACGACGGTCTTCCCGAAATTCACGCCAGGTAGGTTTCGTAGCTTCAGTGTTTTAGAGATGGGTATCAACAGCAATCTATCTATATTCGATTTTGATAAATAGGGCTCGGATTCGACCATATTTGCATATTTTTTCAATGTATAGTTCACATTGAAAGAAGCCTTTTGGTGGTATTTTCCCCTCTCATGGACCAACAGAATTTAAATTTATTGAGCATGGAAACGCATAAAACCGCGGTCTTCAGAATAAACATTCAGAATAATATATATGTGTGAAAATTTGTATATATGTAAATGCATATTCTAGTGGTGTTTTTCTTCAAATTTTTCAAGAGGACAAACCTCTGCGTTGAAGAAGTATCCTATCGTCCCAATCCGGCTTTCTGGTCTAAACCCAACGGCAAAAATGTGCAATTTTTTTCAAAATGATTTTAAAACGGGTTATGAGCGACTTTCAAAGCCCAAATCATCACAAAATTTGTGAGATAAATAAATAAATAAATTTGTGATTTGTGAGATAAAAATGGGATAACTAAGACATTTAATGTCTTAGTTATCCCATTTTTATCTCATCTGAAATAATTTTCAAGCATTTTCAAAATGGGTCTGTTGACCGCTGAACGCAATTTAAAAATCCCCACGACGACCTGGCCAACTCGTAACTCATTTTCTCATGATGTCCTCAAACGCATCGTCTAAACCATGTTTTGAGCCATTAAAACAAAATAAAAATGAAAGCCGACGTGGTTACGCAGGTCAGGAACTCTGGAAACATTTTTAACCAATGCTGAAGAGTCGATCAGTTCTTAGGTCAAGTCCTATCTGTTGAATATCTCAGGTAACAATTGACCAAATTATCGGTATACCGCTCTATAGAGCGCGCCTGAGAGACTCTTTGGCGCAGTGCTGTCATCCTGAGTGCGGACAATCCAAAGCGGATCTATTATAGATCTACAATAGTCATTCTACAGATGGTGGTATCAAGTGCCAAGTTAGCGGAAATGTTTAAACAAAATTCTGTACCGGTGGGACTATGTTGATGTCCAAATAATATTTGTCGAACAGTATCGATATAATTTAAGAAATATCGATGCATTGGAATATTGATACGCATCCCTACTCTTTGGTTTATAAGGTAGTCGCCATTCCTTCCCTTTGTTTTAAAAACTATGTTCTTCATGTTGTGCTTCTGCGATAGGAGTTCTGGAGGTACGTATACAGTTGGATGTTGACGCAAAACCATAAATACATCTAAAACAGTTTTATTCTGTTGGCGATCTCAGCCTTTATAAGAGGAAAGTAGTATAATGATACGATTTCTTTTCTGCAGCTCTATTGGGATGGCAAAAAGTGCTCTCGAAGCGATTAACGGGTGTAATCTTTTCGGCGACAAAGGAGCCTCTTGGTCTGTCATTTACGTCGACATTGATGCCCATAACAGAAACCGCAGTATATTTGAGACGCTGCTCCCTAGAGAGTCTAGCTCCAAGGTGAGTGTACCTACAAAATAACTCTCCCCAAAGAGCAGAATGGCGACTGTTAACTCATTTTGTCAATTTCAGATTGTCGACGCGTCTCTCATCCCGACCATATCGTTCCCAGCGTTTGCCACTCATGAAGCTACGTTGATCAAGGAGACGTTGGATCAAGTGACTAGTTCGTTAAAAGGGACCAAGGGGTTCAAGAGATTTGCTCGGGATGGGTTTAAGAGCGTTTTGGAAGACTCTACGAGGAGATTCTACCTGGCTGGGGAAAGCAAAGTGAGCTTTCTAAATAGGTCTGGATTCGTTACATTCGATCACATGAGGGTCCTTCTCATTTAATTTGCCAGTCGTCCGATACTTTTTCTGACATTAAAAATACAAAGGCTGAAAAAGGATGTTTGGTGGCCCATCACTTCATGTTTTACACTCCTCACCTTCGCCTATTTATTCCTGTAGGAATTTGAAAATATCGAGTGCGAATGGCCAATGTTCTTTATCATGATGATTATTGACGGGATGTTCAAAACCTCTCCGAGCCAAGTGGAAGAGTATCAGAAACTTCTGCAGGGCGTCTTGCGCAAAGACAAAAACGGTGGTACGTTTTCTTCAAACCTTTCACATAGCAAAACGTAATAATTACGTTTTGCGTCTGTACAGTTAACTGTGAAGCTTCTTTGTTGCTTCCGTCAGATCCGACAGTCCCGATGTACTTCTACTTGCCCAAATCCGCGCTGGAAGACGAGCGGGCGAACCCAGGAAGTCAAACCAAAATCCCCAGCGAGATCGGATCCGGCGAGCACCACCCGAACTTCTTGTGGAACCAGTCGCTTTTCGTCATATCCCAACTCTTGACCGCCGGCCTACTCCACATCACCGAACTGGATCCGATCCGACGATATCTGCCGTCTTTTTCGAGACCCCGAAAAACGGGAAGGTACTCAGCTTTTCAGGTGGGTCTCTTATTGAATTTTTCTAACAAATTGTCAGTTTTAGGGTGACAATTTCGTTTCATCACATCATGTAGGGGCACCCAAAGAAACGGATTTTGGGGGTGTACCTACGTGATTATAATGTGTTCCTAATTGCTTCTCTGGATTAACATTATAGTTTGTTTTGTGTGGTTGGGGTATGCCTCGAGCGTCATATCTAGGGTTACGCCCCCGCTGTCTTGGGAGGAAGATGAGGGATGTGTATGAACATCCCGAATTAAGGCATCATACGACATATGGTCGTTGTCTGCGGACTTGATTGGTAATGTCGATACAGTATGGGAGGAAGCACGAGCTACAAGATAGCTGGAAGAGTCGAGTTGTCCTGTAGTGTGTCTGTCCTCGGAATGGGGCTGTGGTGAATCTGATATCAAACATGAGGAGTCGTGGATGGCATCGGTTCTCCCACAGCTCGCAGTTAAATTGAAATTTGATGGACCGGCTTCCACAAGCAAATTGTCTCTGATGGAGGCCTGGTCGTCAAATGCAATCATACGAAGGACAGCTCTCTTGGCTCAAACAAGCGAATTGTAGCTGCACAGCTGTCCCGTGCGAAAATATTGGATCCACTGATCCAGCGTCCCTAATTGTCGGCAGGGGATGCCAGGTCAACGGGTCCAATCAAAAAGTCACTGCGTACGTTTGACATTGTAATTAAACGATCAGTGTAGGATACCTGGCAGTGATCTCGAGATAAGGGACTGTCCAAGTCATGGAAGGTGAAGCCTCTCCCGCGAGAAGCTGGACCGCCCCATCTCACCACCAGGCGCAGCGCTTCCCGTGGCAGACTGGTGAATTTAGTACAATATAGAGTGCAGCCATGGGCGCCACACGTTTTTAAAAACACTACTGCTTTCATCACTTACATACCTACCTACCATGGTACCTACCATGTTGCATTAGGTTAAAAGTGGTTTCCTTAAAACATGGGTTCTAAGTTTTGTTAATTTTGATTTTTGTTGGCTCAGGCTAAACCGTTGGTAAAGGTAAGACGCATGATCACCCTTGCATTTTGTTGGCGTGATTGTTGATCCCAACAACTATCCTCATTTTTCATTACTGCCATAAAATTTAATAGTGTTTGCCCCTTAGTGTCCGCAGTATGTTCCTAATGTTTGGCCCATGGATCGTAATATCTTGTAATACAAATTAGTTGATAATCGTTAAATCCATCCTCAGACCACTCCTACTACGGTAGGAATATTTTGCATGTGGAGTAAACTAGCTTGAAGAGCCATAATAATAAGGCCTGGCTAATTTACTAAGGTTTTATTTCGGTACCACAATCTACGCTTCTAAAATTTAGATTTCATCTAAACACATGAGTACGAGAGGTCGGAAATTATTGTTCCGTGAAAGGGGTCCGCAAGCCAATAGGTTTGGGAAGCCCTGGCCTAGAGCTTGCAGGCTGCAATTTGCATTTGCTTTTCTACGTCTACGTAAAAATCTCATTCATCTGGCCCTCGTCATTGTGGGCCCTAAATGTAATTTCAATCAACTTCTTCATTTTACAGGATTTCATTTTTGTATATTCATATTTAGAAAAATTGGTTTTTATGGCGTTAACATACTGGTTTTCACAATTGGGGCAGGAGCCGACCCCGCACTGTACTTGAAAAAGCTTTAGAAATTCTTACCCCATTAAAGGATTCTCAAAAACTTGCGTTCAGAGGTGAAATGTCTGCCGACAAGACAGGTACAACACGTGATTGACTTTTGGTCAAACATTGGGGTTCGTCCCCGGATTCGAACCAGGCTGATCAATCATCATATCAGCGCCCCGACTGATTTGTAAACAGACGTTTCACTGACGCCTTAGCCCACGGGGCCACCCTGCCTCTTGCTTTTCCTCCCATTTAATGTGAGAGCTCTTCCCTAAGAGATGCGTGGGCTGTTAGAGGCGCAACGAGAGCAGTGCATGAAGTCTTTCTGTAATGGAGCATAAGTAATATGCTTTCATACGTTACCATACAGAGTCTTCGTGGAAGTAGAGCTGGTTAATTTCCAACCCTTCAAACCTTATTACGTTCTGGTTTTCTGTTTCATAGGGGACTGCAACCGACCTAGTTGTTCAAATAGTCCTCATAGCGGAGTCTATGCGCCTCCAAGCGATGATGGCTACTTATGGGATTCAGACCCAGACGCCCCACGAAGTTGAACCGGTTCAAGTGTGGTCTTCGAATGAGCTCGTCAAAGTATATCAACACCTCGGTGTTAATGAGAAATTAAAATTGACGGGGCGTCCTAAGAGGCCAGTTGGAGCGCTTGGCACGAGCAAGGTGATCTTTTCTTTTGTTATGATTAGGGTGAAGAATAACCTCAATGCGTCACGTTTTGCATGTCGCAATTTGGCAAGTTTGAATGAGCGCAGGACTATAAACGAAACATTTTTATTCAAACCAGGTTTACAGAGTGGCTGGCATGACAGTTTTGTGCTATCCGTTGATTTTCGAAGTTTCCGAGTTTTATCTATACCGGGACATGGCCTTGCTCATAGACGACATCAAAACTGAACTCCAGTTCGTATCCAAATACTGGCGTCTCTCCGGTCGACCCACAGTGTGTCTGCTAATTCGCGAGGAACACATGAGGTGATCAGAGCATTGTTGGATCGAAGTGTCAAACACGAAATACGTTCCGTCCAAAACCGATATAACCAATACCAATAACCAATGGTAGTTTCGCTATTAGATTAAGTACCTTTAATGTTCACCGAGAATTCATAAATTTTAGAGACCCGCAGTTCAAAGAGATGCTGGATCTCATGGCGATGCTGAAAAGAGGCTATTGCGATGGAATCAAAGTGCGCATCGGTCGATTGCAAAATCTCATATCGTCATCCTGTGTTGGTACGAACCTAATCGTTTAATTCCCGTGAACAGGAACTTTTCGCTTTGATGTGATTACAGAAGTGTTTTTGGGTTTTCAGAACATCTTGATTTCATGAATACAGTGAAGACTCAGGAAGGGTACTTCGAGCAGTTTAATCAAGTGGAGCATGATTACATCGGGTACCAAAGCTTGACTGACGTTCCATTGGCGTCTGTGATTTCGGAGCAATACGAGGACATGAATGTAAGTACTCACTAGGGATGGATATCGATATCCCAATATATGGCAATGTCGCCACTCGATTGATATCATAAATAATGATAAATATCATGAATCGCCTCACGTTGTCTGGCCACCCAGAGCTGCTACTGACAAGCCTGAGATCCGGCCAAGCTGTTTGCACCTTGTAGATATGGCTTTACCCTATAGATACCAATGCTTTGAGGAGACCATTGACTAGATCAACATAGCGATATTTTGTTATCGATACCCTTCCCTATTCTGGATCAACAACATTTTTGTAATGTCTTAGTTTTTGTTCCCATCAGGTGCGGATCCAGGGGGTCAGTTATCATGCGACTTTCGTGTACCTGTTAGCAGTTTTTAGATAATATCTAATATAATATTCTTATCTATAAACTTTGTTGAGGAGTTGAAGGAAAGGAATTGAAAAATATCGATGTATTTTGGTTGAAAATTTTACCTTATCGATATACTATCAATACCGAGGTACCAAATATCGATAGGTTGCTGTTCGATAACCAACCCTAGTGCCCACATTCTTTCAAAATCCTTTCACCCTAGCAGAATATTAACTGCATTTTCCATGCGGTATATTTCAGAGTTACCAACAAAAGCCTATTCCTGACATCATCGATGCGTTGAGAGTTGGGCCAGGAATGTTTGCGCAGGCCCAACTGTATGGAATCCTTCTATTTAGATGTGGTCCGGATTATGAGGTTTTTGATCAAACAGGTGAGATTCTACGGGTTTTGATCACGTTCACTAAATACAAGTTGCGTACTAACATTGACGGGTTACAGTCGTGCAACATCTGGAAAATCTTTACCATTTGGCGGGCATGCGGCACCACTGGATTGCTGTTCGTTACTGCAGCAGCCTTCTGAATCACACGGTCGACAGCATCAGCCCATTCATCACTGCTGTCCTAGTCAATGGGAAACAGGTTAAAAATATATAAGTTTTAACATTTATTGATCTTAAAGAGGAGGCATTTCAAGTATTTTTGTTCCCACAGCTAGCAGTTGGTGTTGTAGGGCAAAAGCAAACTGTTTTTGAAAAGCCGATGGCCCCAGCCGACATCCGATCTGTGATTTATTCCACGATACAACCTCACAATATAATCCAGGTTTGTCTCTGAATAATAAGGTATTTATGGTCTGATAATTTTGACGTCAAATCGTTGGAAGTTCAGTTTTGCCGAGCCAACTTTCCTTGATTCAATTTACCACGGGTTGAGGGCATAGCATCTTTGAAAGAGTCGTTGAAAATAGCGTTGTGTTCGCAGCTGCTTTCAAAGCAGCAATGACCTCTTACCTTATTAACGTGGATTTAATTAATCACATCCCGGAAGGAGCGCTATGTGCACATTTTCGTCGATACAACTGGAGGAACCTCACAGCTCTTATAATTCGACGAACGAAGCAGACCGTGAATACCTCTAATAAAAATTGTCTCCTCGAATATTTGCCTGATTGTTTTATTCCTTTATTCAGGCTGTACTTCAACAAGAGGTCGTGTTATACTGCGGAAGACTTATAGGTACAAATCCGAGTCTTTTTAAAGGAATCCTCAAAATTAGAGTGGGGTGAGCTACCAGTTGTTTTTTCATTTTTTATTTATTTATTTTTTTAATTTTGTAAAATGACTAGAAGGTTATACAATTTATAACCTTCATTAATGAGTGTAATTTGTTGAATGTCTCGCTTAAAAATTGAACTTGCTCTTGATGACTTCTGGAGCGGCTGCAACAATGACAGCTGGCCCACATGCGCGTCGAGGCCAACAGGGGGTTTCTCCTCCTCTCAGGGTCCCTCGAAACGTCAGGTAACGCCGTGTTCCCGGGGGCATCTCCCCCACTGCCCTAGCCCGTACCACCCGCTCCAGCGGCATCAAGTGTCAGCAAACAAGTGGCACGTCCCCTCTCTGCCAACTCCTGGGAATTTTTGTCTGTTGGGTGTGTTTTGTCTGTTTGTCTGTCTTCAATGTCTCTACGGCTGGCGCCCGGACGGTTTCCACGCGGCGCCGGTCTGATGACTTTCTTGCCGCCTGGCACCGACACTGGCCCGAGTGAATCGGCCACCAACCCGGTTTCCCGTCGGCGTCGGCGAGAGGAGATATTGTGTGTCGTTTCTCGATCCACAGCCTTCTTCGTCGGTTGTGGATCGTGATCTTGGACAACAAATGTCGGACCTTGAGGGGGCGGTGCACTGGAGCAACTCCTGGACACAGGTGACAGCCCGATTACCATCCCAGCCTGAGGCGATAAGGTCAATTTCGTTAGAAACACCAACATCCGTAGCACAGCACCATAAGACCGGCCCAACAGTCAAAGCCATAGACCTTGCCAGTTGCCCCAGCACGAGAGGAACAACGCCTCAGCCTATAAAGCCCTGTCGTAGGAGGGGTACCAGGTGTACCCCTCCAGGTGTTGGCTTGGTCGTGGTAGCCCAAGCCAACCATGGAAGCCCATGTGCCAAGAGGGAGAATCTCGCAGCCAATTTGCGGGGCGTAGCGCTCTCAGGGCCACTTTCGCCAAAAAGCCGTACCGTGGGTTTAACTTACCGAAATCTTAACCTTAACCTGCCAACTTACCGAGACGTTAGAAAATTACGTTTCACCACTTCATTTCCGACGTTAACTTTAACGCAGAGGCTGTCGGTTACCGTTTCGGTAACTTAACGTGCAGTGTTGCCCAAAAGAGCCATTTGTGTCCACATTTTGGTCCCCGGAGAAGAGAAATGCAGGGGACAGCAACAATGGTAACCTTGAAATTGACTTGTGATCTCCCAGTATTGATTTGTTTACATATGACATTATCTTCGGTGTTATGGATCTAACTTTGCGTTCGTTCGCCGACAAGCGAGGGGAAATACTATATTTTGTGTAAATTCCTATTACTTACTGAAAGTATGATTAAATCACGATATATACTACGAATTTCCTTGCCGTCATCATTTCAACCACCTGGATGATGACTACAGTTTACCTCATCAGGGGTAGAAGCCCTCATAAAGTGTCGGCAAAAGTGGGATGAGTTTGCTGATCAGGTCCCACCCAGAATTTTGGCCAATTTTATGGAATTTGCCAACAAAAATTACTGGTGAACCAAACAAAAAAATACGGCGGTAAGTTGTCTTTCTTCTCATGCTTTCACTGCATTTGGCAATTATTTCCCAAGTCGGCTACAAATCCCTCGTCAAGTTCATTGTACCCCCAAATTTTGAGAAATTTTCCTCTAATGCCTCGCAGCCGTCTCAACTTACGTCTGTGACCACAAACATCACATCTTTTGCCAATCTGCATCCGCGGCGGCCATTAAAAAATAGGACTTACCGTCCCGTTAGCTCGTTAATCGGTGGGACCTCGACCAGTTAACCTTATCGTTTTAGATACCGAGGGTTTGAGGTACCGGACAGGTAAGTCCACCGTCGTGAAAGGCAAATCGCTCTAAACTCTCGGTAACTCTGCCCGTTATCCTTAAACGTCCGGTAAGTGAGTTGGTGAAAGTGGCCCAGCCATGACTGAATGGCTGACTTGGGTCCAGGGGAAAGAGCTGACTAATCCAAGCTGACAAAGGCCCTGGCAGGGCAGTTATGGTTATGGAGGATGCAGCCCACGTTCTACCTACAGCTTAAAAAAAATAACCCCACAGGATTTGTTCTTTGAGTTGGCTGGATATTGAGCGGCTGGTTCATTGTGCACACCCTGACGGACGGGAACATGCGACTACATCATGACATGATGTCCATTGAACTAAACATGTGTGTGTGTGTGTGTAATTTGTTGAATGTGTGTCCTGAAAATTGACCTAAGAGGGTTTTCTTTCTTGACGACGGGAACGAGTAGCCAAATCATGTCCATTGCAATTTTATAATACACATCAGATAACTCTCACTGACTCGGAAGTGACATTTTTGCAGGTGGGTTCTCGAGGCAATGAAAATACATTTGGAGCTGTTTTCGTCTGGGAGCAAAAACATTGAAACCCTGAGCCCATTTCAGGTTCGGCAGTTACTATTCAAAGTGCTGTCCGTCAGTCAATGGGAGAATGAAGAACGGTAAGTTCGAATGTTACACCATATGGATTTTGAGTCCTGTTCTCGACTGTTACTTGTTCGTTTCATCCATGACTAGCTTGAGCGTCCTGGGAAGGCGGAAGCTGGAGGGTTGCCTGGGTCGGGTGCCGAAAAGGTTTTACCACCGAGTATGGGAAATCCTCTCCCGCACGCTTCGGGGGATTCACATTCAGGGGAACACTTTGCCGTACCAGCATTCCTTGTCGGACTTGACCAGTTCCGAGCTTAATTTTTCCCTTCTGGTCGAAGATGTTTTGAACCAGGTGCAACAGCCCGAGTACAGGCAAATTATCGTCGAGGTAGGTTTTCGAGCTGTTCTCAAAGATCACCCGTTCTCGCTCTCCTTCTTCACTACGTGCCTTAACCGTGATTTCAGGTGCTATGCATCGTATCAACAATTCTCACCAGAAACCCCGAGCTCACGTTTCAGAATCAGCTCGACTTGGACGATCTAGTGACGGAGGCGTTTCAGCTGTACTGTAAGGACACGAACAAGGAAGAAACTACGGACCGCCAAGTGTTCTTTTCCGAAAAAGAGAACATCACGGCGGGTTACTTGGCTCGCGCCGTCGTCAATAACGTCTTGAAAGGTGGACAGCTCTTGATGTTACCGTCCCTTGAAATGGATCAAACCAACTGCTCCGTTTCATAGGGTGCCATATAACCGATTAGTATAATTTTGCGGGTTAGTTGTAGATAATTCATTTTTCTTGTTATAAATGTAGCATCACGTTACTGTACTCGAGTAGAGCCTTATTGTATATTATGGAAGTAAGACGAGGACCAATCCAGCCATGACAAATTTGCTTATCTGAGATTGTTAAATTAGGTACCAATTGTTGATGCAGTTACCTCAAGACGAAATAAATACTTGAAATAGACACCCGTTATAACTGAATTTTCACCATAGAGCTTAATCATTAACATTTTGAACAAAACTCCCCTCTCCTTGTGCAGAGCAGCCTTCCGTCATGTCAATCGTGGTAGAATCTACAACATCTGATGTGGGATGATGTGATGTAGATAATTTTATTTGTGCCATGAGGACTAAATCGAAGATTGCAACGTTCCAGGCGGAGCAATCAACAAACTAGCTCCACCAATCACTCAGGCGCGAAACTAACACACTTTTGAATAACGAACCTTCCGAACCTCATTTATAATGGAAGATCGGAACAATATTAAGGGCGCTAGAGCGCGCTGAAAAAATACAACTTTTTCGCTACCTATCAGCCAAAAACTAAGTAGGAAGTAGAATAAAAAATAGATAGTAAAATAATAGTTGTACCTACATATCGATTCAATTTGATTGTTGTGGACTACATAAAGTCGAGTTTGTAAAATTTACATTGTAAACTTTACATTTAATGTAAAGTTTGTTTTATAAAAAGGCGATTTCATACGAAGTAGTCTATTTCCACGATAAATAAAATAACTTGTAGACGCGTTTCGGTTGACTACGATGACAGTACGACACTGATGGTCTAGTCAACAGAAACACGTCTGCAAGTTATTATTTTATTTATCGTGGAAACAGACTACTTCGTCTGAAATCGTCTTTTTATAAGATTTCCCACTATCTCGCCGCATCATCGTACGTTTATAATGTTTGTTTTCATAGGTAGTGATAGTGTGTATGTTAGTTTTGTCTCCAAAAATAAGGCAAGACCTGGCTGATTGACTAAACTTTTATTTAGGCACCTACCACAATCTGCAAATTTAGTGTCTCGTATCTGAAATTCAGATTTAATCTAACCACTTGAGTAAGAGGGGTCCGCAGTAGACATTTTCTGTGAAAGGGGTCCGCGAGCCAAAACGTTTGGGAACCCCCTGGTTTATTGCATTCATTGTGGTACTCCTCTCATGGCTCACCGTAAACGCAATAACTTTTAACGCTAGCAAAAAAAAAAAAACTAACTCTATTCCAACTGCGTTCGAAAACATAAAACGCTGCAAATATAGGTCAGGTTGTGCAGAAAATTAATTCTGTCAATGAAAAAAATAAAATAATTTTTTTTTTAATGTTTATATTTTTTTTAAAAATGTTTTTTTTAATGTTTATATTTTTTTTTTTAAATGTTTTTTTTTTTTCAATTTTTTTGTTTGTTTTTTACTTGAAAAATATTAAATATTTTGAACTCCTGGGATCCATCAAAAATCTCATTTTTAGCCCCATGAAACCCCTACAGATCCCCAAAATGAAATCGGATCGTTCCGTGACCCCTAAAAATGGATTCTACGTCCAAACATACTTCGAAAACGATACCTAACTCGATCCCATAGCCAAAAGCCTTCAAATAACCCCACCCGTAGCCACATAGCGCCCCACGGGTTCGGACGATCGGGCTGAAAACCTTGCGAGCTTGTGCTTGAAAACTTTAGTAGATGGTAAACAGAGTATTTTGTCAAAATTTCGGATTTAAAAAAAAAAAAAAAAAAAAAAACCTACTGCCCAAAACCGCTCGGACGGCGTACGGCGGACGGACATTTTGGTTTTGGAATCTAGACCTCTTGAAACGGATAATGTCAAATTTTGAGGCCGATCCGAGTCGTCGATCTCCGTCGCGATTACAAAGGTGTATTAAAATCATTCGAATCGGTTCGGCCGTTTAGGCTGTACAACGTGAAAAAGCGGTCCGCGGGTTTAAGTTTGAAAAGCCCTGCCCCAGAGGTTTGTCGGGACGTTCACAGTGAGCATCAACTAGAAAAGCAGATTTTACACGCAAATTCGCTTCTAACTTACAAAGCAGTATGCAAAAGTAATGAGAGGAACAGATAGAGAAATGAGGAACATTAAAATGTAACGAATGTTTACTAAGGAATTATGTATCACAGAAAGTGAACAATTTTAAAAACACGGAGGTGCCTTGACTTTTAACGAGGCACAAAATTTAGTGTCATGGATATCACAGTGCGCGTAGTTGAACAACCCTATATCTACACAAAGGGAAAGCTTTTATCTTAAATTTTCACTTTCATCCAAAAGGTACACGCCCCTTCGACCACCGGTCTTTTCTATCAGCCTGATTTCTTTGATAACCATATCGTGAGTGATCGCTTTACACATGTCGTATACAGTCAGTGCAGCCACACTGACACCAGTCAGTGCTTCCATTTCCACTCCCGTCTTACCGTCGCATTTGACGGTGCAGGTTATTTGGACGGTGTGCTCCTCAGGGTTCAGAGCGGCCGTGATCGTCACTTTGTTCAAGTTAATGTTGTGACAAAGGGGGATGAGCTCGGAGGTTTTCTTCGCCCCGATGACTCCCGCCAGTTGAGAGACTGTCAGGACGTCGCCTTTTTTCAAGTTGTTCTCTTTTATGAGGGCGGCTACTTCAGGCCCAACGAATACGACGCCTTTGGCTGTAGCGGTCCGCTGCGTGACTGGTTTTTCCGATACGTCTACCATGTGCGCTTTACCTTCGCCGTCAACATGCGTCAACCCTGCGCTGGTGCTCATGTGCATTATGCTCTGCCTGCATTGAAATTTCGACGAAAGCCCGACTGATAACCAAGGCCGATAAATTCCAACACCACTTTGTGCTCGATTCTTTGAATTCCATTGATGAATTAAATTTATATCTCTACTACGGTCAACTACATTTTTAGGGTTTGTATTTACAGTGAAGCTGACTCCAGTAACAAACCAATCATTTCGGTTCCTGACTCTTCGAGCTTGGCTGCGAAGGTTCCATCGTCCGTCAAGGCCTGCAATGCAAACATTCATGAAATCAGAGAAGACGTACTTATGAAAGATTGAACTCAGCAGTTACTGAGCGAATAGAGGAAGCCCATCGTGTAAAGGGATTTTTTCACCAACATGAATTACCCTCACCAACTTAGCCCACATAAAATATTATAATATAATATGTGTTATATTATAACAAAAAACCTAATTGAGTTCCGAGTTTCAACGATTTAGGATTACAGATGACACCAGCCCAACGCTCGAAGAAGAAACAACACTATGTGAAGACGTTAGTTGATGCAGAGAAGGTTTTTGTGGGGTTATATTTTTCAAACCCGAAGAAGCACAACATGCAAAATTGCTAGAAAGGTCCTGTCCCTCGTCAGTGACTACAGCTAACCTGGTTGCAGAAGTCAGAAGATGACATGATGATGATCAGGATCGGTGTCAAGAAATACCACCGTCGGTACAAGAGTACGCGAAGAAATGTAAACCAGCCATAGCACAATGTTTCAAAACGCCGATCTAGCTGTTGCAAAATGGGGGAAAAAAGTGATTGTATATTTTATTGGAATGATTGTGCGAGCCAGGATATGAGTCAAATAATATATAATGAAAGGAATGAGCAGTTGATGAGGTGGCACAAAGCCCAGACGACGACAAAACATGAGAGGTTTGAAACTGCGAGCGCTCGATGCAATGGGGTCTGACCCTGTCGGAAAAATAAACATGTTCGGCCGAGAATCTTTCCAGTGGCCCAAAATAAAAGGCACGGGTCGGTCACGAAAAGAAAATAGGTCTTCAGTGAAAATACCTTTATTCAAACCGTACCGGGAACCTTTCCATAAAGGCGAAAACTAATCCGCCAGAGTGCACTAGCATGAAATGAAAATAGAGACCTGATTTCGTGGTTTGTTCTGTTGGTCAACTTGGTTTTCGACGAACTTGCAAAGATACTTTGCAGTGACTTTACAGTGAAGTCTGAGCGCCAAAGTGACGTGAATCTGATGATTGTTTTGGTTGTTGCCGTCGAATCATTTACCGAGTATATCATCGTGGAGTAGGAAGGAATATTTATTCCGTGGCGAATAATCATTTTCTTTTAATGAAATTACAAGAAAATTTAATGGAGGTTCTCTGCCGAGTGGTGGTTATCTACTTGAATAACCTGCGCTTAGATAACTCGCTCGTGTACTTGCAGCCTCCCGTCCGATTTTGGTTTATTATTCTTGGAATAATACACCTATGTTTTCGCGACGGAGGTCGACGACTCGGATCAGCCACAAAATTTGACATTATAATGGATAAATCCGTTTCAAGAGGTCTACATTGAAAATTCGAAATGTCCGTCCGCCGTCCAGGCCGTTTTGGGCAGTAGAATTTTTTTTTAAATCTGAAATTTTGAAAAAATACTTGGTTTACCATCTAGTTGTGCCCACAAGGTTTTCAGTCCGATCGGCCGAACCCATGGGGCGCTATGGGGCTACATGAGGGTTTTTTTAAGGCTTTTAGCTATGGGATCGAGTTAGGAGTCGTTTTTGAAGTATTTTTGGACGTATAATCCATTTTCGGGGGTCCCGGAACTGACTTTCATATCATGGAGCCGTCTCCCAGTGGTAAGTGAACATTTTATCACCTGAAGCCATTCGGAATCCTCATTTGGACTTCTCGATTGGAGAACATGCTGATTTAAATTCCAAGATTTATATTTATTTGTAAATCCTAAGAACGTTTTGGAAACAAAATAAGAAGAGTTGCTCCAATTTAACACTGAAACGTAAGGAATGGATGGAAAAGCCAGTGATTCATCAAGAAAAGGATCATTCAACAAGTAGTGGAAGGCTGACAAAGCCTTTTTTTTTCTGCCATTCCAACCGTCTCGGAAAAGTTTCGGTTTTTAAAAACCATAAGCTAAATATTAATGTTATTTAATTTTTTAACTTTTGGAAATATTGCTAGTCGAGCGCCAGGGCTTTTTAAAGCTAAAATGGTGTTTTGAAACACTGTGCATCGCCTGAGTCTTCTCTCAAACAGTTATCCAGGTAGTAGGAATGGGGAATCAGTATAAAAGTATTGATTTTTGAATCGATTCGAAATTGAAATTCTGAATTGATGTTCTGAAGTGTGCCGTCAACTTGGCCTTGGCAAATAAGAAATTCTTGATTGATCTTGAAACCAAAAAATTGATTTTGATGAACATCGTGATGAAAGACGCCTGGGTATCGATTTTTCAAAACCAAAAATCAGTAAATCGATTCCCATTTCTACCAGTTGCATTAGGTATTGTTGATTCTGCACGAACTTTCTATCCTCCTTTTGGTGACGGAATCATCCAAAAACTGTTGTGCGTCTGATGATCGGCAAAGGGGTAAAAATAACGCAACTTCTACTACTGCCATGTTTTGAGGAAATTTATTCCAATCTCCATGGGAACTAAATTTCTCATAGAAAGGAAAGGAGAGCTCGGCAGTAAGAGAAGCTACTGTTTTACCCCTTTTCCAACCAACTTTCTTTCCTTACTGCCCATTCAGTTCGTGCAAGCTGTTTTCCCAGGACCACATCAAGCAACCAAGCACCCTCAAGGACCGCACCGATTCCAACTCTGCAAGCCTAATACTCGTAATGTAACTACGCACTTGACTGGCTTATCCACCAATGAGAATCATCGGCCGATTTGGCATGTGTGCCAGATCCAACATGCCTGCAAACAATGACAGAGGGTTTAGGAAATAACACTGCGCGTTACAGTTTTAAGCAATTCTTAGAAAGCATGATTTACTACTGTGAAAAGTGTAGCAAATGAAAAAATCCCTGCACACAGAAGTTTTATTAGGGGTTTTCATGGCCCGGTCGGTAGTTCTAATATTGAATCATCAAGACCTAATAAGACCTACCCCACTGTCCACGATTCGATTTACCACTTGTTGAGGGTACCGAATCTTCGAAAAGGTCCTCGAAAGTAGCACTACAATTGAAGTGGTAGTTTTTGAAGCAGTGACCTGTACTTGTTTTATTTTTACTAGCTGAATCAACTTATCAGCAGGGTGCTGCAAGGAGCCTGCGGTTTTGGAACTTTTGACCGGAGGAGCTTCGGGAAACTTTTGACGTACAACGATTCGATGAAAGAAGCAGACCATGAATGCCCATAATGGAAATACCTCGAAGGGCCGCCCAAAACTACTTACCGGCATGTTGCTTCTTTTTCCTGAAGACAGCAGCACCAATCATAGTGAGGAGGTCGTCTTCACTACAGTTGCTTCGGATAGCATCTCTGCGGGCAGTTAATTGACACGGTAGAAATTCCGAATAATCAACCAAAATAATACCAAGCCCTTCCTCAATAGACATTCGTTAATGTACAATAGCATTACTCACCTGAGGGAAACCTCTGCATTTCCAAACAAACACACTTTGAGACTGCCGTCCGCCATCAGCCTCAAACGGTTGCAGGAGCCACAGAAATGCTGAGTCATGGAGGTTATGAACCCAATTTGTCCGGCGTAACCCGGGATTTTGAAGGCCTGTGAATGAAATCATTGTCTAATTCAACGGACTTATATAATACGAACTCTCGTGAAAACTTAGTTATCACAAATAAATCTTCTTCTTCTAATTCAATGGCACACCATCTGCCATTTAGATCCAATTACAAACCAAGCAAGCTGCTTCGGTAAACTTATTCCATTTGCCAAAATTACTACTGTCAAATGCCCCATCGTCATTCTGCACCTGTATCATCAGTAAAACTGTTTTACTTCACACAATTACTTCTTGCTATACCTTCAGTATAATAATATAATATTTACTATTACACTTAGGTCAGTGTGATGCTAATTACTAATGTTTCTTGTTAGTGCTGCAGATGAGCTTAGTTGCTCGAAACCGGTTTCCACGCTACAATTGTTTATTCGAATGAACAATTGAGTACCGAAATCAGCAGAGGAGTCGTTTTCGGAGAGGGTATACCCTCCGCTATAGCGCAGGGGAGTGGTTGCGGGGGCGATGGAACGTGCGAAGGAGGGAGGAGAAGCAGATATGCTTGGGCCTGGGACAAGGACATTTTCAAACCCGGAGACCCTCGGAAAAACCATTCTGTGTCAAAAAGTTTAATTTTGTCTGTGGAATTCGGATGAGCAATTTTCCTCTAACTTGAAATAGGAGTTGGCGTTGCTTGGGTTCCCTTCTGTCTGGTCGAAATTTACAGGATTTATTTCTCCAGATTGAAGGACACAGATTGGGCTCAGCTGAGACTGGTTCATCTCTGTGTTGGCTGGGAGTAGAGGCCTGGGTGTAGAACTTTCAGCTGGAAGAAATGCGAGGCTATGGCTGCGGTGGATAGAGAGCGTCTTATGGTCAGACTGGCCTGGTGAGAGATTAAGATCGCTGGGTGACTCATCTTCTGCTGCATTACTATGTCTTCAACTAGGGCACATTTGTGTAAGTCCATGCAAAAGCTAACACCTCTCTGATTGAAGAAGAGGGCGAGAAACGCCAAAAGACTAAGTGTAATAAAAAAGAGGATTATGGCATGAACAGAGTAATGAAGATTGGCGACGACAGGAACATCTTCAGTTATGTATAATTCTGACGAAAGATGGCGACACCACAGTGAAGATTCATGAAATTCCGCAGACTGATGATCAGATGTGAGAAACAGTCTACGTAGTATGGGCAGTGAGAGCGACCCATGATAACGTCTTTTGGAGTCGAAGGACAAGAAGAGGCCAAGTTAAAAGACATTTCTCAAATCCTGTCTCAAATCGGACACACAGGTGAGAATTGTCTCTGAATTCCACTCTACAGCACTGACTTCTGCGGCAGAGACAAGAAATAATTATATCACTGGTTAGTATTCTTTAACACTAACCTTTGAAGTATCGTTTGGATGATTCAAAAGAGGGGTGACATCCGTATATCGGCTCCTTATGATGGCCATCATTTCTTTGAAAGAAAGCATCTTGTCTGTGTCCCATTTGTTTCCAGTGAACGGCATGTACTCGATGAAACGGACGTCCACATTGCGGTCTTTCGTGAACTCCACAAAATCCAGGATTTCGTCGTCATTGAATCCTTTCATCGCAACAACGTTAACCTTGAAATAAAAAATGAAACAATAAGGAATGGACGTTTCTGGATTTTTTTTTTTTTTAAATCGATAGAAGGCTTCTAAATAACACCGAAAATGGAGTTAAAACACAAATTAAAAGTTCGTATGAATTTATGGAAAAATGGCAATTAGAATTTTCGGCGGAAACCAGCGAACAGCTCCCATTGGTTGACGAATTCGCCATGTAGCCAAGTTGGCCACCATTTTAAAAAAATTAAAAACTGATGGATTGGTTTCTGAGGTTAAATCACAGCAAAGATTAAGCGTGACACCACAGCCGTTGTTTTGATTCATTCGTGGGTAAAGGCAAATAGCAAATCAACAAGTCTTTTTGTCACACAAAATTTGTGTTATTTAATAACGTATTTTCCTCTTTTTGACTTCTAACAACATGACACAGTATGCTTTAAACCGAAATTCGAAAAGCAGCCTTATTGATGAAAAGCAGCGTTTTAAAGGATATTTTTGGTTATTTATTTATTACTCACTTTTAGAGGAGCATAGCCCAATTGTACCCCAAGATCAATTCCAGCTATTACTTTACTCCAGCCCTTTCTTCGAGTTATTTTCTCGTATTTGTGAGGTTTAAGGGTGTCTAAGCTAACGTTGATCACATCCAAACCCGCCCTCTGCAATGGCACTAACATACGGGTCAGTACAAGTCCATTGGTGGTAATCGCAACAGTTTCCAGCCCAGGCAAACTTTTCAACGATTCTGTAACAATTGAGATCCTCGTGATTATCGATATTTCACAATCTGACCACACGACAGTTGACAGTAGCTGCGTTCACAGAGTAAGTTCTGGCCGTTCGGAATCGAATCAGAACTCGAACGCTTCCAGGAATTAGTAGTCCCTACGATGATACCTCCACGAGATCACAGAAGGAAATGAATCGCGCAAGCGTGACTTTCCACAATCGAGGAGGCAGTCGGAATCAATCTGAAAGTTCTGGGGAAAAAAAATCAGAACTGCCGGAATCGATTCCGAACGAGTTCTGCGTTCGCAGAGTATCAGAAATTGAGTGTTTAATTCCTGGAAGCCGATGTACCCCACCTACGGCACTTGCAAAAGGCTCTACTGCGCATGCGCCGAACGGTTTGGAATTTCTCTGCGAACGCACCTAGTAAATCGTACCGACAATAGGAACGATATCTCTATGGACGGTTGGCTCTCCGCCAGTGAGCCTGATTTTGGTGACGCCCTGCTTGACAAACAATTCTGCCAACCTCAGCATCTCGTCAGTAGTAAGCAATTTCTCCTTTTTGGTTAACTGAACTCCATCTTCTGGCATGCAGTAGTGACCTGATAAAGCAAAAGTAAAATACTTCAAAATGTATTACGATAACTTGTTATTTAGCAGCGAGCGTCTTTACACTTTTGAACTCACATCTCAAATTGCACCTTTCAGTCAGTGATATTCTCAAGTATGTGTGCTGGCGGCCGAAAGAGTCCTTCAAGTAAGGAGACGGAGGGGTAGGAGCTATCTCTTTGGCGTTGAGTGCCGAAGTCCCCTGAAAACAACAGTTTCGTTTCTACAAAATTATTTCTGTCTCTTATTTATTATTAAAAGACCACGCATCAGTAAAAACTTACACGTGTTGTTAGCGTTCTCGTTCTCAAAACGATATTAACGAAATCCGCTAAACCAAGGAGCTCCTTTCTTCTTGGGAGGTTCATGATGTGTGCGGAAGTTATTCGCCGAAAGAGTAGCCGGAAATGCGCGCAAAAGAGGGTGTAGCAGGTACTTCACTACGCAGCGTGGATAAACCGAGTAAAGGCTTTTCCATGCAAAATCAACCGGAGATTACGCAACTGCTAGCAAGGTCGTGTTGTTTAATGACAGCGCCTACACGCAGGACATTTCACGTGGGTGATTACTTCCATGACTGAACGGGAAAAAATGCATGTCACTATAATGGTCAGTTAGGTCAAGCTACCTGGAAGTTGGGGCCGGTTTATCAATACTACCAAATTTGTGGCACCAAATCTCTGTTAGGTATGTACTCTCTTCACCAAATCGAGAGCACTGAAGATCAGCGAAATCAAAACAAAAACAATGCAACATTAAGTCATATTTGTCAAGGCTTCTTGGCAGACACACTGTCCTTCTCTAGTTTCCTTTCTCCGAGTGGAAAATACTGTCGGACACACTTAGGTACTTGTCGTAAAACATTGCAACAGTGCAAACACTGCAAAATTTAATTTTACAGAAGGGTTTATTACCTATTATCATTACTTATGTATAGGTGTACCTACACCAAAATTGAGCAGAAACTAATTCTAATTAAACAGTTTAAAAAATTATATTAAATTTTAATTTATCACCTGTTAAAATTTAAAATTACATTTAATGTAGGTAATTTTTTAAATATTTTTTTATTTGAAAAATTACCTATCGCGGAGTGACTTAAAGGAAGTGGCGGGGGGGGGGGGGGGGGGGAGGAGAGAGAGAGAGAGAGAGAGAGAGAGAGAGAGAGAGAGAGAGAAAACATCACAGTGCGTTATTTGAGCAATTTAGGGGAAGGAAAACCGAAAAATGAAAGTTGAAATAAAAATTGTTGGGCCAAACAGATGTGTAGGTATACCTACCTACATACCTACCTACATGGATTTTGATTTACACAATATTACATTAAATGTAATAATACATGTAAATTTTACCTACGTATAATTCCTGAGTAAAGGCAACGTGGCCGTCGAAATATTCTATTAAAAGAAATACAGTTACTCTCTTTGCTAAAACAAAATAAAAAGCCGTACAGAGGAGGGCATCGCAACAGTCTGTACCACCACCAGTGTTTTTGCATCAAGTTTCAAGCACCTACCACCTCCCGTCTGGATTAGCTGGAGATCGATCTTTTGGGCAATTCAGGTGGCCGCTCAGGGAAACCCGTAAAAAATATTTTAATGTATCAGGCGGGTTGTGTTGGAACCCTTTGGACTTCCCCGGAGGCGTAAATGATGGGGATTGACGGGGCTTTCTAGCCCACTCCGGGAGAGGCGGTGGATTTGTTTATCGTTTCAAGCTGGAAAATGGTTCTCGAAATTCCCCTCAGTTCACCTCTATTCCTCCTCTCTAATGGAAGGTTTTTTTTCTGGGTGAAATGGTACTCCCTGGAGATTTTACTGGCTGAGTAGCCTCTTGAACGAGAGATTACTCTCATGTAGCGGACGACGGGGAGGGTTGGGGCAGAGCACTGTCCAATGGACAGTGTCCATAGTAAATAGCCCCCCCCCCCCCCCAAAGCTATAACACGTAGGTATATAGTTAGGTACATCAGAAGTAGGTACCTAGAGGATGATGTACCTAATGGCGCTGTGTCTATTTATGTGTTTTCAAGTGATTTGGTATTGCAAAAGCAAAATTTTGACATTTATTGCGTGCACTGTCAAGTACCTTTCAGACTTATAGTGCTGTTGAACGAGTGACCATATTCATTTCAGGCTCAAGAGAGGTTTGGTCATCTCGTAGGTAGGAACTGGTTTGGAAACCAGTTTGTGCATCTACCTGAAATGTCTAGTTTTGAAACACCTAAGCTTGTATTGTGAACCCACTAATTTTATTTTTAAAAGAGCCTGCCATTTTTTCAGCCAGGACTATAATAATCAAATTAGGTACCTACCTATGCGTTGTGATAAAAACATCTGTGGTAGTATTTTACTAGTTAGTTATGGTTCCGTGATAAATGGGAGACTGCGTTTGTTCTTTTTAACATACCTAATATGTTATGAGGTGGTGGGTTCCAATATCCTAAAGTGATGCTATAGTAAAAGAAACCGTTTCCCATTATCAATAGGGTCTGTTTTCAAATTGAAATGAAACGTCCAAACCTTCCCCGTCCTCGCCTATTAATGAAATAATTTCATTAATGCAATAATTATTATTTTTTGGATGGTTGCACACTTCACTTCATAGAACTCCATTATTATGAAATGGAAATAAAAAACTGACTTCAGTTCTAAGACTCAAGTCATAGAACTGAAGTCAGTTTTTTATTTCCATTTCATAATAATAATTATTATTGCATTAAGTACCTATTATAGGTACTACATTAAGTACCTATAATAGGTACTACAACCACCTACCTATAAAACACCCAAATTTACCGTGACTTTTTCGCTCCGTGTTATTTACATCGCTCCTACCATAATATGGTAGGAAATTCCATATTATGGAATTTCCATCCTCTCTATCATGTGAGACGTACCTAATGGATGGGCTCGAAGTAGCCCTAGAATTTTTCCTCTTCATACACGCATGAGGTTGGGCCCCCTCTCCCGCATTCATGGATTTTGAATAGGCAGGGTGGAAGAGTGGCTCAAAGGAAATATCCCACTACCCTATTTTTCCGCCTTGCATGGGATCAAAGGTAGACTTTCATTTCTTCCAAGTCTTTCCCGAACCCCTCTCACCCCAAACCACTACATCCTGACTATAAAGCTCATCAGATACCTTTTTTTTTTTTGTTGTATATTTTGCTGGCACCGCAACTTTTTCTGGTCTTGGAAATGTAATTCCTTTTTTTTTTTTTTTTCATCAACTTTAAAAGTAATATTCTCGTGTTTGGAAGCCCCAAGCGTTTTCATTAAGATCCTTCGCATTTACACGTAAGCATCCTTCGCTTCAGTTTTCCTCTCCACGCACGGATTTCGTGCATCCCGTGGGATTTAGTGTTCTGCGATAAACCCAACAAACTCTTGGGGGTTTCTGCAGAATAGTAGGGCACGAACGAGGGGTTTATCGTCTGCGGTAGTGGGATCAAAACCCATATCCACAGGAGGACAGGTTATTGTAAATGCTGCCTTTTGCTAACTTTGTCCATAAATGACTTAATCCCCCAACGGACCAAACCCACAATCTGGCAGATTGTTGATTGGAACCAATCGACCCAGCATTTAACGGGTGGACCTTTTCATCCAACAAAAACGACCGATCCCATTCATCACGACGCCGTTATTGGGGGTGCGTTTCCTACCTCTGTAGCGGAGACACCGCCAAGCTTAACTCGCCCATCATCCATCATCCACCAGCGTCAGTAGCTCTCCCGAAAAAAAAAGAAGAAATAAAAGAAGGTTTCTCCTGTTCCCCTCCCCTTACGACTGCTGTTACCTACGTCTACGAATGAGGGAATTCGCTCGAGGCGTGAAACGAAGAATATTTTTAGCCTTCTAAGATGCAGTTAAACTAGATTTTTTTGGTAGGTACCTAAATTTGAAGAGCAGTTTTGGACAAAGAAACAGGAAGAGATCCCCTCTGCAAGGGGGGGGGGGGGGAGGGGATATGACCAATCAAATCAGTAAGGATTATTCAATTCACTTCAATTTATTCACAAGTGTATACAGATATACATTTACAATTCGTCCATATTCCAAATTGTTATAAGTACATTCCCAATACTTAAGACTAGGCCTATAGGTCAGGGACCTGTCCAGGCCACATTCTCTCCCGATTAGTAAAATAAAATGTGTGCAACGAGACAGAAAAATGATTTGGCAAGCATAGATTAGTGTGAGGCAATTACCTATATCTTACATCTAAGTTAGGTATGTTAAGGTTTAATTATTTCTAGGCAGTACAGCAACAGCTTTACATAGGCCTACCTAAATAAATCTTATAATAAAATGTGCAGAATTGTGCTGGCATTTTGACTGTTTTTCAAATAATTCTTAGCTTCATTCTTGAAAGTACCGACGTGTTTGGCTGTTATCATTCTGTAAGGTAGGTAGCTTAGCTGTTCAAAATTTTTTGTGCTTTTTTTTTCACATGGTGGTCATGGAAAAGTTAGAGTGACGAAATTTTCACCCACGACAAAATATTCACCCCAGTAGGTATCTACGTAAAACAAAATCATTGCTAGTGTACCTACACAATCATAATTGGTGTGATGTACAATACGTTTTCCTACGAAAAGAAGCCACTAAATGGAAGGGTACCTGCCTATTGGCAGGGAAATAGGTACAATTATTTACCAAAGACATATCCATGATCTGATGTTTTTCCCTGGAGGGGAAAAATTTTAGAAATCGATGGTTTATTTGTTTCCCGGTGTTATACTTAATGTTATCAACTTATTTATGTTCATTTTATTAATGATTTGTGACGAATTCATATTTGTCACCTCTAAGACTTTAATAACTAGTACAAAGACTTTACGAGTAGGTACCTGCCGTTTGTGAAATTTTTGTTCAATGTAGATTTTTAAAACTGAGAGAGTTAAACGGGGGACGAGATGCACGAAACCATTCGAAAACAATCAACTTCTTTCACATCTTTCGGCGCCTATTACACAGGTTTACAAAAAAAAAGGTCAATCTCAGGCGCCGCAGAAAAAACCATCAAACTCTATGTTTTTTGGGGTGCTGAATCCGAATCCGGCCCCCGTTTTTTCCGGCCACGTCCAAATTTTCGAGATATTGGCGATTTTTCGTTTTTTCGAACTTTTTCCGTTTTGAAAATCACAGCTAAATGTGCGGATGCCCAAAAATTCCACAAAAACTCTCTTCTTACTGGAAATGTATCGCTGATTCCGAAAATATATATGAGTTGGTGTCTAAAACCACGAGAAATGTGTGATTTTGCCAAAAGAAATTGAAAAAACGTGGTTTTTTCAAAACCAAAGTCACGTTTTTTGATACTTTTTACCTTCTAGCGTGAAAACTAAGGCCGTTAATAAAATTTTTCCAACGAGGTCTTGTAGGTAGATTGTTTCTGCGTCGAATGGGACCAACCGTGATTCTTTACCTTCCATAATAAGGGAGCTATGATTTTTCAAAGTTTCTACCCATTTTGGCCATGTCGTAGAACATGAACTCCTGGAGTCGGCAATGCAACTTGATCACAACAAAACTTTGTTCCGAGGAATATATTGGACTCGGAGGCATCAATTCAGACCGACTCAAAGATGGTTTTATTCATCAAGAACTCACGGAATTGCACTTGAAGCCCTGAAAAACAAGCGCCCAGAAACTTTGAAAAATCATAGCTCCCTTATTATGGAAGGTAAAGAATCACGGTTGGTCCCATTCGACGCAGAAACAATCTTCCTACAAGACCTCGTTGGAAAAATTTTATTAACGGCCTTAGTTTTCACCCTAGAAGGTAAAAAGTATCAAAAAACTTGACTTTGGTTTTGAAAAAACCACGTTTTTCAACATTTTTTTTGGCAAAATCACACATTTCTCGTGGTTTTAGACACCAACTCATATATATTTTCGGAATCAGAGATAAATTTCCAGTAAGAAGAGAGTTTTTGTGGAATTTTTGGACATCCGCACGTTTAGCTGTGATTTTCAAAAAGGAAAAAGGTCGAAAAAACGAAAAATCGCCAATATCTCAAAATTTTGGACGTGACCGGAAAAAACGGGGGTCGGATTCGGATTCAGCACCCCAAAAAACATAGAGTTTGATGGTTTTTTCTGCGGCGCCTGAGATTGACCTTTTTTTTGTGTAAACCTGTGTTATCTATGCAAAAATAAACTTTTTCTCACCCAGTCCGAATGGTCATTAGTCGATCAATTCAGCAACATGTGCGAAAAAAAAACCTGATAGCGGTTTGTGATTGTTTTAGCATGGTTGATGAATGATTAAATCCTGTGTCTGGGGGACACCCTAAATCCCAAGTTTTGTTCAGATCAAGGATCAAAGTAGTGAACATGGTTGGTAGGTAGGTAGGATACATTATTTTCTCAACTTACGACTTCATTTTTGAATCGGGCAAATTCCCGAGTGATGAAATGCCTATTTGGTGAGGCGAGTAAATGGCGCCGTCAACTGGTTCAAGATGGTTGAGACGTCTGATGTGGCGTTGATGAACATCCGTTTCCCTCAGCTTTGAAGTTAGGCAGCATTGGGCGTTGTTAGTAGGGAGGAACATACTTGTATGGGTGAGACACATGAGAACCGATAATAATTATCGAATAATAAGATAATAATTAGCGATAAGTATTATTATTAATGATACTTTCTGTATTCAGTCAGACAACGAACTCCTAACCTAGGTGGACGAACTCCTCCTAACCCTTGCAACGAGTGTAATTCTATGAGCTAGCTATGAGTGCATATTTGTCAGAACAAGTTCTGATCCTTCGTAGAGTGGACTCTTCATTTGCATATATTTTTATACGGATTAATTCAGGCAATTATGAATGGATGTGTACGGCTGTTAAGGCTTGTGACAGGTACTATTTTCTGCTAACTAACTAAGGTTTATGATCCTCTGACCGCCTAAAACCAGTCATGATGGGTTAACAGGTGAAGTTTTAGTAGCTACCTAGCTGTTGGTCTTCTTTTCGAGACCCCTCATCAAAGGTACGTGCTAATGGCAAAGCAATTACTCGTACAGAAATTGGACTCATATGTGAAATGAGGTTCGGAAGGCCTTGGGGAACCCTTCAATCTCTTTGTTGGCCCTAGCTAGCTGGGTTACAGGGTTATATATACGCTGGGTTCGTTGTTTTCTTCCAGCATCAACCCACTAACTCCCCCTCCTTCCACCACGCAGATTCCATTTACCGTTTCCACCGCCCCCGTTTCCGACGGATCGCTTCTAATAACCCTGTGATTGAATCCCAGCTATGGCCTCGGGCGGTCGACTTCAAGTCTCGAGGGAAATCTAGGCTGGCGCTGACGGTATGACTGACGGGAGGGTGAAGCGGAAGGGGATCTGCGGTTTTGGAATTCAAAGTTCATCCGTAGCTCTCCCCATGTAAGTCAGTTCCCACAGCGTTTATGTGCTGAATGATTGCTTAATCCAGGGGGTTACACTGCAATTCTGCTCCATCCACCGGATTCCGCTGGACATTTTCTCTGAACGTACCTATGAAGAGAAACATAATTGTATAATGTTTATAACGTTATAATAATATTATGAGCAGTCTGTTTTCAAATGACACCCCAATAAGAATATTATCGAGTGAAATCGTCCAGACGACGTCAGATGACACACAGTAACACGAAGAAGGAAGATTTTAGAATAGGTACCACATCGATACTTCTTCCGTTATGATACAAATATAGTGTATTTTGATAGAAGCTCAAATATCGTTAAAAAGGCAAAGGATACAAGCTCACATATTCATTGAGTACCTATCTATTGGTATCAGTTCAAATAATGAAAATATTTTCATCGAGAAGGGATACTAATTAGAAGAATTTGGTAAAATTAAGCATTGAGAAGTGATGCATCTCGAATAACGTTAAATTTTCCATGGAGTAGGAACCCAACTGTAAACACTTCTTAGTGTGAAAACAAGTTAGGAACAACAATCAAGTAAGGATACAATTTAGAGAGTTTCGAAAGAAATTTGGCATAATATGCTAATACCTATACTACATTATAGTTTATTATAGTATTATATTTTGTGAAATTAAGCATTGAGAAGCGATACAAACTCGAATTCATGCGTTAAATTTTTCCATGGAGTTTTCCGAGTAATTTTGGACGCATGAGCAATTTTTCGAGGTCCCACTTAGTACCTACTGAAATCGATATTACTAAAACTCTTCGTCTCTGTCTGGTATCCAAAGAATGAGGTGCTGTGTCGTTTTTCACAGCAATCGCACTCGAAGCAATACCACATTGCCACTATATGGTAATGTAAAAATGCATGGAGGAATAGATCCTATTCCTCCATGGTAAAAATGTTGAGAGGACGGATCGTACACTGCTAAAATCTCATTTGTGAGGGAGCCCTTCTGGGAGTACAAGAGACGCTTGAAATGACGGGCATTCTCCTGATCAGCTTCTTACGTTTCCATTCGGAACCGACGATAAACAGTAGGTCCCAACTAGATACCTACCTACCTGAAAATTTCAGGCATCTTTGTCCTCTACTAATCTGTTGAGCGTGTGTTAAGGTACAAGTATACTCAACTTTATTAGTAGAGGACGAAGACTATAGTCACAGAAGAATCTAGTAGGGACCAACTGTTTATTTATTAAATTTTAATGGAAATGGTGCTCCAAGAAAGGGGTGTCTCGAGCGTGCAGTCTGGAAAGAATCCACCGCACTTTTCTCTGTTAGCTCCTGAAAATTGATTTAGGTATTGGTAGGTTGCGTCAATCAGCAGTAACTGTTGAAGTAGTGACTGACTAGTGACTGACCTAGGTAGTGACTGACTGAGAAATTCGTCTTCAGTAACTGATCAGTTAACTGTTCAGTTGTGAATTTTTAAAACTAAGGTCCTCTCTCTAGAAAATAAAACCCCCTGATTGGTGCTTAACCGCTTCACTCTGTATGATTGTAGCAGCTCGAAACTGGTCCCCACGCTGAAGCCTTACCATGATCATTACCACCCACAGTTACCCATCCAATAATAATGATAATTAGGTATTATGACCACTAACTGAAAAAATCATTCAATACAAAATAATATAATATGCTGGCAATATTTTAAATACCTATAGGTATTTTCATACGATATATCGTATTAAAATTCTTTTAATGGCAGAAAAAACAGATAGATACCTACTTAGAGAAAATTTGAGTTAGAGCCATTATTAATATTAAATAACAATTAATCGGAAGGCAAAAATAAGTTTCAATTTTCGATAGTATCGCAACGTCCCTAATTAGGAACCGATAAGGGATACCATATCAATTAACCCTTAGATTCTTAGAAATTATTTATTTACAATGAGTGGTGGATGGTTGAGCATAGTATCAGCTTTTGAACATCGGAGTGGGCGACTTATGCGTCCACTTTAGGGTTTACTTTGTTTTAAATTCTTATTGAAATACTGTAAAGGTGTGTCTTGTAAAGACTGAATCTTGCTGGTAGGGGCACAAGTGAAGGACTTATGGTTTCACATGTGCGGACCGGTGAAAATGAGATGTCGATTGAGAGTCGAAGGTAGGATTTAAGGCCAAACGATAGACTCTATCCAGGGTACGTAGGTGGACACTCGGGTGTAGATGCCAGGTGTATTGGGGAGACCGCAGTCTCGCCCGAAAGAAGTAATTCCCACCTGTTTCTTGAGACAAGTCCCGGGCAGATTTACGGCCAGAGGTCCTCCGGAGTCACCCTGTGAACAGATTCCGATGAAAATTTCACGAGAGGAAAATCAATACAGGAGAATAAGGGAGGTTGTATATCTTGTAACAATGCACCATAAATAATTTATAAGTCCTTTGGTGAAAAACTGTCAATACCATACAATTGGGGTGCACTGCTCTTGAGAAATGAATTGCCCTCCCACAGGTGACATCTAACTTTTTCAAACCTGCTTTAAAACTGAATGAAGACTGAGGGGCCACTCGACCAAGAAGGTTTTGGATTCGGATTTCTTTCTAGAAGACGACAAATAAACTAGGAGGTTGGACGAAAAAAACGAACAAAGGTGTTTGCGTTGTTATTGTGCAGTAACTCTCCAGGGTAACGCTCGTCCGTCTCAATGTATGGCTGAATGGATTCCGTAAACACGGGGTAGGTACAAGGAAAACATGGTGTAACAGTGCGGATAGAGCGAGCTCAGCACCAGGGAGGTTAGTAACATTAGTCAGTCCTTTCTGGTGAAAGGGGTGTGGAGAATAGGTTGGGTAAAGGGTTAACAGTGGGGTGTAATAGGTAAATCCATTCAAAGACTTTCGGAGCTTCCAGACCGCCGACAAGGAATCTTGGAGAGTTTCCAAACACTAAGTAACTGCCTATTTCCACAGCCCCCTCCTCCCCAGATGGCCTTGCCGACTTGGTTATTGAACGGCAAGAGACATCTTGGTGCTTTGAGAAAACTTGAAAGAAATATTTGGTTTTTTTGCCCGAACTATTAAAAGTTGGGAGGTGTCGTCTGACCTTCAGTCTCGCTTCCAATTTAAAACTTTTTCTCAGTTCCATCGTTGCATTGACGCTTTGTGTTCTACTGAAATAGTGGAGCCCTGCGGAGACGTTTGAGTGCGCCCAATTACTACTTCTACTAGTGTACTTCTAAAAGTGTCTAATGGTATATCGAAATCTGCCCGGGGAAAGGCCAAACTGCATTAAATTTTGGACAACTAGTTGTCAAACGCTACAGCAACTAAAAAGAAAACCTCGCAGATTGGCCCGATTTTACCTTGAGAGTCAAATTGAGTTTAACCTGCTTCGTGCTATAGCGTTTTATAAAATCTGTTCAAATGCAGTTTGGCCCTTTTTTAGTGCAGGTGTCGATATTGGCTTACTGTGCATGCATCCTTTCCGCCTTCTTTTTCTCCAGCGCAGACCATTGATTCATTGTCAATGCCGTTGGGTGCCTGCTGGTCTTCCGTGCTGTATCTCTCTCGACATTCTCTATGCTCCACGAGAGTAACGTCCACCTCCATCAACCTGCTGCTCGTACTCCCAGCTACAAGCAGATAACCTTGTAAGAATGGTTTTGATCCACCGCAAAATAATTGTAATCAACTGAAGAAATGAAAAACAGTGCGAGCGTCCTTCAGAATTCAATGACGCCGGTTGGATTGCCCTTTTTAACAGTTAAAACAACAGTTACTGTTTCCTCGGTGTTATCTTACCGAATTCTGTGGAGCCCCAACCAACAACAGAAGCCTTTTTGTCTTCGATGTCAAACGCCGTGTGTAGGCATACAGGGGCCACGTATTGGTTGAAAACAGCTGGTGAATCAAGTTTGAATAGCGATATGTCGTGATAGGCTGCCGGCGGTCGATACTTTGGGTGGTTGACTCTACGGACGATCCGACGGTCTTGGGGACGTGCGTCTTCGGACGTACTTGCCAAATCCAATTCCCCGAGACGAGCCCATTTTGCGTCGCCTCTGTATGCATAATAAGGATCATGTCGGTCAATACCAACCATTGATCGTTCACGTGCGGACTCCATTGACCGAAATGTCAATCCAGAATAATATATAGGCACGTACATTGCACGTAAGAAGAGGATTTTAAGGTACGGCAGTACTTACAGGGTTGGAGAGCTTGTACAGTGGGCGGCGCTCATAACCCATGATTCACTCACCAAACTACCTCCACAGTTCCAACTTATGTCATTTGCTTTTCCATATCCGATAGCAACCTGAATAAACATTCCATCAAAATACAATCAGATCGATAAAATTATCTTTAGAAAAATGATTATACATAAATAATAACCTATTAGGAAAATAATCATGTTAATGTTTGTATTCATTTTGATACTTAGTCGTATCAGAATTGTTATGAGTCTTGCAGTTCATGGCGTGAACAGTGTGTCATTAGGTGCAAAGCGCAAGAACAAAGTAGGTGATTGCCGGGGACTGATGGGGAATTGTGAGGGAACTGACAAGCAGCGCTCGATTGACAGTTTGAGAAACTAAAGACCAGGCTAGACAGTTTTAAATGATGGTCACATTGCATGCAACTATTGCTTGCTGAACGTAACCCTCTACATTTGGTGTCAGAAGTGGGATGGAAGACCCGCAAGCAGCCAGTGAATCCAGTCAAGATGACCTTAAGAAGTAGTCGATGCGTTTGGTCAACGGTTCAGCATTGGTCAGCAGATCCTGAGTTGCTTCCTGAAGACCCAGCTGCCAACATCCAGCCAATCAATCAACCTAAGGCCATAACAGGCACCACAATGGTCAAGTGGATGGGGGACAACAGTTTGAACTAAAGGAGGACTCACCGGTGCAGCCTCGTATTCCTCAGGTACCTAGTGAATAGTCGTGTAAGCATACGTCAAGCGGGAACTGTTATCAGTATCAGGTAGTAAGGAGTATAATGCATGCGTAGGCAACGTGGCCCCGACTAACGGTTGGCGCTATAGAGCTTTAGGAGAGCTCCGTCTCTTCATGGAGGGGATTTCGGGGAATATGATGGAATTTGAGGTTAGCAACTATGTTTCCGTACTTAAGGGGCGAGTGCAGTACGGAAGAAGACCTCGCAGCATCTGCCCAGGCAGTGAAGCCTACGTAAGGCCTACTCAGGGCTGGTGCAGAGGCGGCTTTGATAGCCGGGTTCAGCTAGTTTCATGGGCTGGAGGGAAATTGTACTTTTCGGGGCATCTGGCCCCTTTTGAGGGCACCTTTAAGCCTGGCCAGACCGCATGAATATCACCCAATAAAATACGGCGTAAGTATGTCTTACACATCGACACTTGAACTGAAACCTACTTGAATTTTTACATTCTAACCAGCATGACCATGAAACGCATGTTTCAACCTTCCTAATATTAGATAAGTAGAGGGAAGTGCTTCATAACTTTCCAGCTGGGTTACCATTTGCGTTGACACCATCTTGTGGATAAGTGATGTCAGGGCTATCAAACGTAGGTAACCACTGGATGGCATACAGCGGAAATTGTTCTAAGGAACATTTTTACATCACACTTACACACTTGCCTCGTTTTTGCACTTCCCTCACCTCAATTGAATTGATAACGTAGAACTAGTGTCAAATACAAAGTTGCCATTTGCAGAGTACATATTCCGAGTTTATTGCTCCTATAACTACCTCGTCAAGTACCTAACCTCTCCTTGTGAGAATTATTTTACTGCAGTTTAATTTAAATAAGATTTGGATACACACTGGTAGAGTTATATATTATATAGAGTTATATATATTAAAGCAGAAGCGTGATGTGTTCATGCATCATGTACAAAACATATCCTCATGCCCCAGTTATTAGCGAAATAGGTAAGCGAAATAATGATTCAAGCAATAAGTCGGTTATGAATCATAAATAACAAATTAAGGAACTTATGAAGGTTATTAGTTAATAAAAAATTTAGGAACAAAAAATTTTGAATTACCTCCTGGCATCCTTCAAAAAAAACCTTTAAATCATTGTTCGGACCGTTCTGGGACCTCCAAAAATGGATTTAACGTCTAAAAATACTCCGAAAACGACACCGTAGCCGAAAACCTCCAAAAAACCCTCCCGTAGCCCCATGGGTTTGGGCGATTGGGCTGAAAGCCTTGCGGGCACAACTAGATGGTAAACCAAGTATTTTGTCAAAATTTCAGATTCCTTTTTTTTTTTTTTTAATTCCTACTGCCCAAAACCGCCCGGACGGCGGAAGACATTTCGGTTTTGGAATGTAGACCTCTTGAAACGGATAATGTCAAATTTTGAGGCCGATCGGAGTCGCCGACCTCCGTCGCGATTACAAATTTGTAATAATACACCTGTGTATTAATTAATTAACACTGGTGTATTATTCCAAGAATAGGTAATAAACCATAATCTGTACTTAGGGGCAATGTTCGAACAGATGTGGGACCTCGAAAAAATATATTTTTGAGTCCAAAATTACTCGGGAAACTACACCTTATTTGATCTCCTGGGATTCTTCAAAAATCCCATTTGTAGCCCCCTGAAGGCAAAATAGATCCCCACAGTGAAATCGGATCGTTCTGGGACCCCAAAAAATGGATTCTACGTCCAGAAATACTTCGATAACGACACCTAACTCGATCCCATAGCCGAAAACCTTCAAAAACCCTTCTCGTAGCCCCATAGCGCCCCACGGGCTTGGACGATCGGGCTGAAAACCTTGCGGGCACAACTAGATGGCGAACCGCGTATTTTGTCAAAATTTCAGATTTTTCAAAAACTGTTTAATACCTAGGTGTCGTTTTCCGAGTAATTTTGGTCGTTTTTGACTTTTATTTTATATTTTTATATATATTTTTAGGTCCCACATCTGTCTAAAGTAATACCTACCTATTTTTAATTTTTTCAAAAATATTTCCTTTGGTGCAGAATTAATTTTTAATTTTTTCAAAAATATTTCTTTTGGTACAATTTTTTCATAATAACCTATAGGTACCTATCAAAGAATAGTAACACTATTCACTTTATTCATGAAATTTTCGCATCGTGAGATGTTTAAGGGCAATGTTGAGTCCCAGGGGGGGGGGGGGGGGGGTCAAAAATTTAGTATAGGTATTCAACTAACAATAATAATCATAATTATTATTTTTATTCATTGTTACCTACTAAGTTGAAGCCCTCTCGCGAAACCACAGAGTCTCCGAGAGGTCTATGTTTGTGTCGCAATAGACTTACACGCAGTAGACTTACACGTGTAGACCTTACACGAACGCCAGCGAGGTTCGTGCAACATGCGATGTGCCGGGAAGGGTGTGGCCCGTCCTCGTCATCACTCAGTTATCTCCCACCAGCTCGACGGGGAGGTTTTGTGTGGGTATTTTTCAAATTTAAATGTAATTTCAGCCCAATTCATTTGAAATTACCTCCACTTATCGCAAAATTGTGATATTATCATCCAGGAGAGTAACAAATTGGAAGAAATTTTGTGGCATTGCCGTGTTTTAGACGAAAATCGCGTAGTGACTTATTTGGTAAGAACTGATGATTACAATTCATCTTTTACGAATAATTATTGTTTCTCACTCGTGGTATTCTCTATTCGTGGAGCTTACAAACCCTCCTGATTGGTTTATTTAGTATGGCCTCATATTGATTCTCCGTCTCTTGTTGAGCTTTTTTTCTACGGTTAATGAATTTGTTTTATAATTCTTGGGAGTTTTTTTGGAATCGGCTTCAAAATTTGTTGTTTCACGTTTCAAGATGGGTAGGTTCCAAAAATGTAATGCCCCCCCTGCCGTCCGAGCCCTTTTAGGCGGTAGGGTAGGTATCTTTTTTAGAGTCTACAAATCTGAAATTTTACAAAATACTTGGTTTGCCATCTGGTTGTGCCAGCAAGGTTTTCAGCCCCATCGCCCGAACCCGTGGGGCGCTATGGGGCTACGGCAGGAGTTTTTTTAAAAGGCTTTTGGCTATGGGGTCGAGTTTGGTGTCGTTTTCGAAGTATTTTTGGACGTATAATCCAATTTTCGGGATCCCACAATGATCCGATTTCACTGTTGCGATCGGTAGGACTTTCATGGGGCTAAAAATGAGAATTTTGATGGATCCCAGGAGATCAAATATTTTTCAAAAAAAAAAAAAAAAAAACTATTTGACCTCCTGGAATCTATCAAAATTCTCATTTGTAGCCTCATGAAATCCCCCGCAACAGTGAAATCGGATCATTGTGGGACCCCGAAAAATGGATTCTACGTCCTAATTACGAAGTATTTTAAAATACTTCGAAAACTCTCTAGAATGTTTTGCAGACTGTTTGCTGCATGGCAAGTTTTTACTGCCTTTGTTCTTCATGGTGCATTTATACTGCCTGTTTGCTGCATGGAGCATTTATACGGCCTGTTTGCTGCATGTAGCATTTATACGGCCTGTTTGCTGCATGGAGCATTTATACGGCCTGTTTGCTGCATGTAGCATTTATACTGCCTGTTTGCTGCATGGAGCATTTATACTGCCTGTTTGCTGCATGGAGCATTTATACTGCCTGTTTCCTGCCCGGAACGTTTACTGGCTGTTTCCATAGGCTTGATGCTTTGTTCCAGTAACCTAACCAATTTGGTGAGGAAGGTGTGACTATTTGGGGAAAGCCTCCCCCCCCCCCTTAGTTGGGGGGTAGGAGGAGGTCACATGGGGGAAACCCCTTTTTACAACTAATTATTATATTAGTTGTAAAAAGGGGTTTTCCCTTATATAAATGCCAGGGCCAGGAGTTAGATCCTTTTCTAATGACTATTTTCACATTTCACAGAAATTCGCATCAGCACGGGTTCAATTCCCTTAACTCTATCGCGTTGGAGTCACCAGTTATCCAGTGATCAGAGGCTTAGACATGGCAGATCCGGAGGCTTCCCAGTCAACAGAAGAAAAAACCGCGGAGAGGAGCTCGAGGAAGAAGCCGGACCAAAGGGAAGAAGAGAAGGCTGGTGGGACACAGGAAGATGGTAAGTAGAAGGTAGGATGGCTCGTGAGGTGCCTAGTGGGTATTTGGTTAATGTTTAGGAATGGTTTCCCATGGTTACCGATCGTAAGGATCCGTCGAGGTCGAGAACTTTACATTATGTGTACACAATGTGTAATATGTATAACTTATAAGTTATGAATCATAACTTATGATTAGATCCTTGATAAAATCCATTCGTACATCGTATGTTAACGATGCTAATCGTATGCTAATGAAGAAGCCGCAGAAAGACTGAGAAATACAAAATTATGGTATAAATCCTTTACAAAAAGAAAAAAAGTTGAATAATTTTAACTTGGTAGCGAGGGGGTTCGATAAACTAGCTAAAAGTTACACTTGAGAACCATCAATGGTGGCGAATATCCGATTGAGACTATTCGGTATAGACGAGGCCTTAAATACGATAACATTGGTAGTCAAACACATCTGAATGTTTATCTGGAGGGCAAGTGGATAGATAAAGCGTATGCGGGTCCTATAATTGTTGTGGAGAACTATTTGAGGTGAAAAATACGGGCACATGGTCGACAAAACCGTCATGAAGATGATTGTTTTCCTGCAGATTCCTACGCGGGATTTTTACCTGGTTAGCAAACTCAGAAGTTGAACAAGGTGGATAATGGGAGTCCATAACACCATAAGCGTGCTTACTCTACTCTCTAAAAAGCTTCGGTGCTTCCCAAAGAATCCCCTACTTTTTCAATCTTACCACGTTGTGTTGCGTTTTGCTTTCCGAAAATCTCCCTCCTACGATTGTCATTTGGATTGGTATCTCAGGACACGGCATCCTACTGAATATGGCGCAGTCTGTTCGAAAAAACCAAATTTCAGATTTCTCTTCCCTTCTACTAAAGGTTCGTTTTGTAATGGGATCAAGAGGGATACTAATAATGAATGGTTACCGGATGCATCACTATCAAAACTAGAAGCAACAAATTAGTTAGGTAGGTATCTTTCCAGGACTGCAATTATTGCTATTAGTGATTGTTTCAGCATACGGGGTACGGCACCAGACTACCGGATTAGTCTACTTTAGATCGAGGATCAAAGCCAAGAACGTGGTACATGCTTTTGTCTTCAGGTAATTTTCGAACCAAGCCTAAAAAATGAAAATGAAATGAAACAAGGGATCCCTTGAATTTTCGTCCGGCTGGCTGCTGCTAGCATCGAATCTCTTTCTGTCGGTTGCGCTCATGGCTGCCATCGCCTCGTTCCCCTGGGTTGGGACGAATCAGGGCTAAATTTCCTAGGCACAAGTTGTTTGTTGAGGTATGCAAATCGCGCCTTCACCCGCCCCTGTCTCTCCACAATGCTCTCCCACTCCCGATCGCCAAGCTTCGCCCAGAAGGCCCCTGCCGTGCAGGGGATGGGTATGCTAAGGGAACTTGGAGCTTAGAAGAGTCTTCTATAGAAGTATGTGGTACATAAATGTATGTCTGGGGAGTGGGGTCGTTACACTACAAGCAGGTGTCTCACTTTTCAAGCCTCACCCCCAACAAAAAGCATGTACCATGCTAAAAGTCAAGTTAGTCTCTTTGGGTGGCAATGTTATATGTTTTTCCCCAAGAATAATTGTAATGTTATAAAGGTACCATGTGCCTGTGGATCCTAGGAAGAGACAATTGGCCACCCACGACAAATTGCCTCCAAAGTGGATTCGGTGGAGTGGTCGAGTTTTGAAATGGCGAGGCTGATGGTGCTGACTCCGTGGTGGTTTCCAACTTCACAGACCAATTACCAGTCTTTAATTCCTCAGTTGGAAGGCCGCTCTGGAGAGTGCCATTGCCGTCGCTTGCTATAGTTCCTAAACCTTCAGAGACGTCTATGGCCAAAGCATCTTCTCCAAAATCATCCCAGTTTGAAGCATTGAGCGTTGAGCCCGCAGCGTTCCGGAACATGTTGAATTTGTTGCACAGGGGAGTGTAATTCAGACAATCTAGACAAGGATAATCATTATCCACCCCTGCTGTAGAGGAAAGGTACAAAGTAACGTATCGGACTAAATAACAAACCATTTTGTCACCTCCACCGTTATCACGTACAAAGCACAATGAGTTGAAAAATACATAGAATTTGGTAGATTTGTTATTAACAAAACACGATGAAAATGAAATTATTGATGGTGATTTGCAAAACATGAAAGGGAATTTGCGAGTCCTCAACCGTTTCTAGTGGTAGTTTTTTTTTTTTCAGCTTACCATGTATGTTCTGGTATGAGCTTTTACGGGTTTTCCACCAATCACATGGTTTACAATCGGAGGTTTCAACTGCCATACAATTTTATCCTCAAGGTTACAAACCCTCTTCACGTATCGTTTGCAATCTAGAAATCTCCAATCAAATATACAAATTTCGGAACTAGCAAAAATGTGAATTTGATAGAAATTTGAAAATAGTATGCAAAATATCATTAATAGCGAGGAGATATCTGAAGCCAATTAAAATTTTTATTCATTTAGAAAATATCGGTTGCTTCTGAGTATTATCACTAATATAGTAATTATTACTATCTACGGTTCTCATTTAGGTTTTAAATTAACTTAAACTCAAAAACATCATACTCACTTATTTCAGCTTTGCTAATTTTCTTGGGAGGACAGCAAATGATTGGATCTCGCCCTTTGAAGCTGCATATTGACGGTCGGGTGTGTCGAACGTCAATGTGAGCACATTTTTTCATCGAGGTACATATCCATGGTTGACTGGCTGGTATACACGTATCGCCTGAAACAAATAAATACAATTCATACCAGAGAAATAAAAGGTAAACAGTGGAGGAATGATCAAAATTGGGCGAGGAAAATGTTTTCACGTTCTACATGTATGTAGAATTCGTATACGAATGATATAATAACAGTGGAACCTTCCTAATACGGAGAATTTGAACAAGCGAATTGTTTTGAGTAAGGATGTTTATTACACTACCGATGTTTACCTGGGTTTCAATGAATTGGAAGGTTGCGGGGGTCATCCAATAAGAGATACGGGAGTAAACTGAGTTTATCGCAAATATGTAGGTTAATCCTGTTTTCTTCGCGTTATCACTTCAGGTCACAGCTAATGTTATTTAAAAAAAAAAAAAAAAAAAAAATACAGACGTGGCCAAGAAAGTAGGTTATGATTTTACTTGTCCTAATTAGGACAATCATCATTAATGATTGAAAAATCGATTTTGTTAACCCACATGCAAATATCGTTCTTACTCCAACCCTAATTTCAATACAAATTGATTGAATAGGCCAAACAGCAGGATGGTTTTTGCGAAACGATAAGAACTAAGGTTGGAAGTATGTCTACTCCTACCGTAGAAACAGCTCTTTTCGTTGAAGCGTTAATCAAGCTGGGCTTGCAAGTTGAGTTGAAAGGCCCGACCGTTCTGAAATGATAACTAATTGCATCTTCGTCAAAATGCAATCGAGCCTTCATAAGAAATTTGGTCTTGGGTCCGCTATAGAACGAATTTTTTCATTAATTTAGAAATAAAGGACAATAAACGAAAACTTCGAATTACAGTAGATGAGCTCCTATTAAAACTCAGAGAGATGTACCGACTGACTGAAGGTGGTTAAATTGTCCATCCATAATTTGTGAGCCAATCTGGACTTCTGGAGAACAGCTGTCGGGCTTCACTGCTCAGACAATCCGGAAAGTAATCCATAGAGTCCAGAACAATCAGCTGCGAATTATATAGACTAGCTGTATATATAGGCGGGTTCCTAAATAGTGTGTAGGTAGTTACAATAACAATAACAAGGAAACAAGAGACAGAATAGTGAAGATAAACATAGGTTTCTCACAATCAGAGTCCGCTGATGAGGCCATCTCAGACTGGCCAGCCACACTCGCTGCCAGTGTTAAGATGACTGCCTCCTGTGCGGGTCAACTAACAACGAATAAATAACTTTTCGTTGCAATTGGCCAGTTATACGACCCAAACAATACGAGAAGATTTCAAGATCAGTTCTCCTATCATAATTAAAGAGCGGTGACAAGAGCATAACGGTCAGCCGTTTTCATTAGAAGTACTTCGATACTGCTCTTGTCACTGCACTTGTATGCCCTGATGATATAAGAATAAAATTGATTTAATCCCCTCCTCAACGTTCGTACTATATGACCGAACATCAACAATACCAAACAACGCCGTCGTAAAACACTTTTACTAAAAGTAGTGAGCCTACTAGGGAGCCACCCCCTGCTGGATAAAGCCAGCAAACCCCCGACCATATCCCGCCTGGCCTCAGACTCCTTCTATTCGCTTTCCCATGTTTACTAAGCTTATTTCCTCAAATAAATACTGGATGAGCAAATTCCTATAGAAAAAGCTGACCTGGCGTTGAGGACGAGACTAGCCCCCCCCCCCCCCCCCCCCCCTTCTTTCATCAAAACAGTACAATATATCACAAAAAAGTTGATTAAAGACGACTTTAGAAAAACTAGACAAAAATCGAAGGAATATTCAGAACAAAAGAACATAATAATCATTCAACTTCAATGTGATATTTTTGTTGACTTTTTCAAACACCTACGACGTAGGTCCTACGTATAATGTGAAACCGAGGAAAATTGGGAAGCTCATCCAAATAAAATAGAAACCATACCGTGAAAGGAAAACTTCTTTTTCCTCTTCGTTTCACATGTCTGATGTGAAGTTTACTCGGCACACGCAGAGAAGTAAGTGGTCGCTATTCGACGAAAACATGGACCTCATAAAGAGTTTTGAAGATTGCTGTATAGTATTTTGGCATCAAAAGGAGGACCCATGCTGCTCAAAACAGTACCACAAGTTTGGCAGAAGTAGTTCTTCAATACCAATTAACAATAATTGTTAATACGATTAATTATTACTCGTATTAGGATTCCTCCATGGAATCAACCTTCCAACCATTAGCCATAAGTTTGGCATCAGTATTTCACAGGAAGGAATCAAAAGTAAAGTCAATGATAAAGTAAAGTAAAATGATACCCACCTAGTATTTGCAATGAATAAATTTCAGGCACGTAGTTTTACAAGCATTATTGTTTACTGTTACTAACATAAAATTTAAGATACCTTAGTGCTATTCTGTACGTCGTAATTTGCTATACATGCAGATGATGTCCAGAAGAACGTACCTTCATCTAATCCTAGAAGAGCCTGGGCATTAGAAAACACTAACGATGACATAAACACGCAAATGGCAAGTAAAAACATGATGAAGCTGATGCACTCGCTGGTCTCTTCGGTACTGGCGTTCGAGGCGGGTTTGCGTTCCGGTTCGGGAATCCAGCAGACGAGGGTCGGCCCCGACTATCGCTCCCACTTCGACGATAATGACGTCACACGAAGAACACCCTGCTGGTAGTGTTAATTTCAAGGTGGCTGTGTCGATGGTTGGGATGCCTATGATAAAATCTTGCCGGTAAAATCTATATATATTGGGAATCGAAGGAACCAACGTACTGCAATTAGAAACGTGACTCACGAAGACCTATGAACGAACTCACCTTTGCGTGGTAGATACCTAGCAATCTAGACAAAGAGTGAGTCAGGTGGGTAATCTCCAGGAATCTCCCTGTGATTTCCCATAACCGAAAACTTGTTCCTGTTCCTTTATAATTTCAAAAACTAGCTTCAATGTATTTACGGATTGACTCAATCTTGACTCAAGTGACTCAAAAGAAATCCCGGTATTTCCGTTATAACTCCTCTTAATTACCATAATACCATCCTATTGGTCGAGTTGAGGTGTCACGGTTTTTCAAATGAGTAACAGCCAGCGTCCAGCACAACACTAAACCCTCCGACACTCTCGATCATCTGAAGGATTGAAAACGGTGAGAACGATTTATATAAGGTTTTTCCTCATTCAGCTTGTACACCTAATGACCTTGGTTGGGCTCATACAACTAATAATTATTGCAAAACTCCAGTTCTGTGGCGAGAGCGAGAACGCTACGCAGTTCGATTTCTATACGTAAATTCTCAAGAAGTCGAATGAGAACAACTTTTCCAACCAGCTCTTTCCAGATCAGAATTACTCCAAATCACGTGTAATTTTCAAAAGCGTGCAAACGTGCAAAAACTTATTGCCCAGGGCCCTCTCGACCATTTTGGGCACCCTAGGGAACCCAGTCATGAGGGTGCTCTCCAAAGCCTCGTGCCAGGCAGCAGAGATAGTTCGATAATCAGTTTCGAAACGCAAAAAACGGAAAACTATTCAATTTGAGGAACACGCAAAAAAGAAAAAACGCTGCAAATTTTACACAAGGGTTTATTATTCTTTGATATACGTTACTTGTGCAGAAATTTAATTCTGTCAATGAAAAATTTAAAAAAAAATTTTTTTTTGGGTTTTAATCTAAAAAAAAAAAAAATTCTTATTATTTTTTTTTTTCAAAAAAATGTTTCTTTTTCAAACATTATTTATTATTTACTCGAAAAATATTCAACATCCTGGGATCCTTCAAAAATCCCATTTTTAGCCCCATGAAAGCCCTAAAGATCGCCCCAGTGAAATCGGATCGTTCCGGGACCCCAAGAAATGGATTCTACGTCCAAAAATACTTCGAAAACGACACCTAACTCGATCCCATAGCTCAAAGCCTTCAAAACACCCCTCCCGTAGCCCCATTATAGCCCCATAGCGCCCCACGGGTTTGGGCGATCGGACTGAAAACCTTGCGGGCACAACTAGATGGTAAACCAAGTATTTTGTCAAAATTTCAGATTTTAAAAAAAAATCCTACTGCCCAAAACGGCCTGGACGGCGGACGGACATTTCGGATTTAGAATGTAGACCTCTTGAAACGGATAATGTCAAATTTTGAGCCCAATCGGAGTCGTCGACCCGCGTCGCGAAAACATAGGTGTATTATTCCAAGAATAATAAACCAAAACAATAAATAAATAAACTGTTTCAACTTTATAAACCCCCTCGTTTAATTCCACGAGGGCTCAGCTTTCGACCCTAGAACTGCCACTGGTCAAAATCTATGTTCTCACGTCAAGTCACCTTCATGTGGTAGGTATATTATAATATACATAATATACCTACCATACCTGTATATACCTACCTATATACCTGTATATTATCATAAATAGTATTATAGGAATATTATAATATAGGGCAGGGTGGGGCACAATGAAACAAAAAAGTTGGTTTTGCCTATTATAGGCATATAATAGCTCCCCACTGGACTGGTTTTTGTTAACATTTCAATTATTTCCAATTACGTAGGGATCTAAGCTATGAAAGAAATACCAACCAGTATAATATACTGTTGATATTATCAACTTTTATTTTAGAAGCCACATGTGACCAGGAGTAACCATTTTTCACAAAATGTTTCACAATCTTGTTTCATTGTGCCCCAAGCCCTGGGGTACTATGAAACCGGGCAAGGGGGTACCTTCCATTTATGGCAAAATGAATTAATGAATGAAACGTTACTCATGGCCTCTTTTATGGATTAATTATAACCTGAAACGTGAATTATGGTCTTTTAAGGATGAATTATGGCGGTTTTTTCCCGGTGTTTGTGGATGAATGAAGTGGCTAAATTGGCCATAAACCTTGAAAACCTGAATAAACACCATAATTCATCCATAATAAACGTTTCAGGTTATAATTCATCCATAAAAGAGGCCATGAGTAACGTTTCATTGTGCCCCGAGCTCCTTTGTTTCAAGGAGCCCCAAACTAGGCATTTCGGTTTCCCCTAATCTCTACCACAAGCAGTAGAAATACGCAAGTTGGGCAAAAACGTTAAGGAATGCTTGTACATTGAAATGCCGTAAGAGGCGGCTGAATTACAATTTGTTGACGGAAAATTTTTACTTTCAAAAACGCATGAAGTTGCGTCAAATTGTTGCATGCAACTGGTAAGAAGGGGACGATCAACTGGCCGTGCTGGGACTGGAAAGCAGCTCTTACTGCAAAAATCCCGTTGAACTAGAACCTTCAGTACGTCCAGTACAAAATCTGTTTCATTGTGCCCCCACCCTCCCCTACATATCAAAAACAGTTACACGTCGATACTTTTTCGTAATGATAATTTATAATACATGAACAAATTATCAATAGTGGGTGTAGATTGTATAGATATTATTATGCATTCTGTGTGTTCTATGAAGTACAATGGCCTTCGTCTATTCTTCTCCCGTCATTGTTTTCAGGAAGGTATTGTGGGTGTCGATTGTATAGATACTATTATGCGTTCTGTGCGTTCTATGAAGTACAATGGCCTTCGTCTATTCTTCTCCCGTCATTGTCTTCAGGAACAAGAAATAAGAAACGGAATCTTGTAAACTCTGAAAAAGTAAATTTAGAAAAATGCCAACATGAGAAGTTCTACCAGATGATGAATTCATTATAATTTTTTTCATTATAAGGTAGGCTACTTACATGAAGCCAGTGGGCTTTTGACGGCTCTACAGACCCAAAACCTCGTAGACTTACGGGCTTTTGGCTCATCAAAGACATTTTAACAAGAGATTTCTTAGTTCTTAAATCGCAATTGTACCAGGAGTTGTCGTATGAAGCAAAACACATATCTTCAAACTGTAAAATCAAAATCGACTTGTTATAGAAACAACCTGAACAACATTTAATAGGTACTTCAGGTTCAGTCTTCATTATAATGTAATCCAAGTGTAAAACCTCGGTCAGAGGTTCCCACGTCGGGGTTCGCGACCAATTGACTCACACAATAAGATAATCAACAGAAAAAAATTGGTTGGTTAACTGGAGTTCTTCGGCAATTTTCAAAACGTTACCTGGGTAATCATCAGCACGGTAAAGTCGCCCATAAAAGTCACTCCATAACTTTAGAAAATTCATCAAAATCTATGCAGTTTGAAATCAAGCAGTATGACGTCCAGGAGCTGTGGCCAATCACAACACTCCAAATGAAGTCCTGCATAGATGTGTGACTATGGACTATGGACCGACTAAGGGTGAGAGATAGTAGGTCTACGCAGATGCAGTAGTATTAAATAAGTATAAACATTTTTTGGAAGTGAAAGCACTCAACTGTCCTGTGAAGTACGATTTGATTGCCAACTTCTTCCAAAATCTCTTAATCATGATCAAAACAAAAAGGAAATTTGAGCCAAATGTTTTGGTTTGTGAAAGTAGGGGAGACCAGGGCCAGTTGTCATAAGGGGTTGGTTGGTATAGTCTCTTTAAAACCTCTCCTAGAAGATTGGCACCCCCTAGGTGCCCCACTCTTTGGAAGTAAAAGGATCCTTGGTAAATGATAATTGCCACTCAGCCTCAGTTATTGACTGAATAAAATAAAAATAAATAAAATGAAAAAATCAAAACCAAAAACTTTTCTTGTCTATGTTGAGAATAGTTCAGAACACTTCACTAGACAAAAAATAGTTGAACTGAAAATTTTCATTTAGGCAGGTAAGTTACTTGTTACAAAAACAAGGTTTCTCCTAAACGGCGGGCGCAAACTCCTCCAATGCCGACGAAACTGAGCAACTGAATAACCAAAAGAAATTCACGTGATGAGATTGGTAGCCCTCTCACTCTTCTAGGAGAGGTTGTAGAGCTACTGTGACAACCGACCCCTTATGCCAACTGGACCCAGTCTCCTCTTCAGCTGTTTCATGTTGTAAAACACCCTCGTTGTTCTCCAAGACAAAGCTACTTTGGATGACAGGGACGGTTGGCATAAGTGATCGGCTACAGAAATTTCTCGTCTGGTACTTATGCGGGGTGAATGTAGTTTCGCAAACTATTTTATCAATACGAACTCTCTAAAATAATAACGCTGTTACCCCTAATGATAACACAGAGATAAACCAATTTTCTGAAGGGGGTAGAGTACCCGGCATCTCAGAAGGCAGAAGACCAATATGGCAATTATGTACCTACTACCTTTTTGCTAATGTCAGGTACTAATAAGATCCCATAGCAGTAACTATTCCGAGAATGAATGCCGCTTGACTATCGATTTTAATTATAATCTATGTATATCAGTGTAAATAACTACTTGTAAATCCTACACCTCAACCTAAGGTTTGCAACAAGTTTTTCAACCTCAAAATGTCAATGTGTCCCTGGTCAACGTTTTTATCTGACACAGTCGGTAATTTTCGCTCATTATCAAATAGTACGGGCAGGTAGTAGAGCCTCCTGCCTTCTGTGTTGCCGGCTACTCTACACACTGGTCACAAGTTTGGGAAACACTGCCTTTGTGTAATTACTTTTGTAGTGAGCAGTTCGCCATAATAGCAGTAGATGAGTAATTGCATATAAGATGTTGCGAGCATTGTTCCTTGACTCATCGCAATTTCCACCTTATTTTCCACCTGCAAGGGCGTGAAATAACTCGGTACTGTAATAACGAAATTTTCAAATATGATCGACTAATGTAGGTAGTTATTTCTCACATGCATAGCTCCGAAAAGAGTCACACACGAGTGAACGACAGTATAAACTGACTGGGCGACGAAAATGTTACTGTAACAGCTCGTTAGGTGATCGGCTACCCTGCAACGCAAAATAAATTATTTATATCAAAATAAAATGACCTATCTTTGTGCTGTTTACAATTTAAATGTAGAAACCCATGATACGTCAACCTCAACAACTGAGTGTGCCGTTCAATTGCATGAGACATATTTACGCGATCCTCGAGCGTATTTTGTGTTCCCAGAAGAGACAATCTACGTGATGTTTCACCCAAATGGATTACTATCCCGGCAACTGCCATTTGAAAAGTGGTGTCCACCAAAATGTGGCATAGAGCGCAGAAGACGCATGGTATAACTTCCGCGCTCATGGCTAAAATGAAAGAAAAAAAAGTAGAAGAATTTTTGTTAACGAAGGTGATGAAAGGCACTTGTGTTAGGGTGCCTACCTTGGACACATTTTTTTCTTTTAGCACTTAAACCATGATTTAGTATCGAAATCAATTCAATATTATGATGGATACTTGAAGCTTCATCTAACAACTAGGTACTTGACAACAGATTTTACAGATTTCCTCCAACCTCTGTAAATTTTACGCAACAATTAAATTGTACAAATTTTGTACCGCATTTCATATCGTCCGAAGTAGAACCATGGTTGAAAGGGTGGGTCCCCGCTTAATTTGGTTGGAGGGAGGGTACAATAAGTCACTCTTATTATCTTTTATGGTTTAGATAAGATAAGATTTTTAAGCATTTAATAAGCCTTAATAGGATACAAAAGCAAGACTTTCAGTGAATTATCACCCATAAATTATCACTCAGTAAATTGGAATTCTACGTTTTCCTTCACTGCGAGTTAACCTTTCTTACGGACTTCCTTATTATAATATAATATTCATATTATGAATAGGTTCCCATTGACGTCGGGGCATTGAAGAGTTGGTCAATCACCAAGAAGGTGATTAGGGTAGGGAATCTTCACCCAGTCCAAGATAGGTTACTCGTTATAAAAAAAGCTTTTTCACAATATTTAATACCAGGGGGCAGTTCTAGTAGGTATGTTTGCACATCGTTTATGAGGTTATCGATACGATAATATGGTATGGCAAAATAGTACGTAATTAATAGACCACGGGGACTTCCCGATGCACGAAATCGATAGTGAAAGTGTAAAAGTTCGTAAGTTTTATTAACATGGATATGTTTTTGGGCTGGGGGTCATGCGAAATTTCGTAAGACGTTTTTTTTGACGCGATACCAATAAACCTATGTGTTGCTATGTAGTTGATATGTGACGCTTGTTTCCAACAACAAGGGTTGTGGCGGGTAGGTGGTAAGTTACGGCACTCGAACTTGAGTGACCACCAAAAGCACCCAATCTTGTTGCCAACCAAGTCACATTTTGTCACAATTTTAGTGGACTACTCTTATTAACGTTTTATGCACGCGACCCCTACCATAGTTCAATCCATGATCCAAATTCGAATTCGGTACCCAACTTGCGCCGGGTGGTTCCCCAACGGACTGCCAAATGCCTAGATTGCTTCATACAAAATGCTGTATCAACAGCCAAAAGTTACATGATCACCCTTGAACGCTTAGCAGTTCAGCGTCCAATAGAGGCTAAAGCGTACCTATTCTACTTTTCTATACTTGTAGCTGCAGGCTCTAAATAAAATCAAAATGGGGGTCCAGGGGCCGCAGGGTTAGAGATTTGTTTATTACAAACCGGAATAAAGATCATACATTTCATCATTACAGCGTCATAAACTTGCAATAATTGGGGATGTCTGTCGCGCAAACAGCCATCCTACTGCTCTTTCGTTGGATACATTGAACGTACAGTCATTACGCGCTCACTCAGAAGATCTCACTACAGATTTTGTGCTGCTACACTGCAAGATATTGGCTTTATGTGAAACCTGGATAGACAATGGTCAAGCCCAAAAACATATCCATGCTTCAATGTTTTTCTGTGGAGCGGAAAAAATTTGCGATTGTGTACCTTTATGTTGCGCTCACCTACCAACTGATTTAAGCCATCCTCGGATCAAGGAATTTACTTAGATGTGATTTTTTTTTTCAATAATTAGGAATGGAAGCGTTTCTGGATTATTTTTTTTATCGATAGAAGGCGTCCAAATAATACTAAAAATGGGGTTGAAACACAAAGCGCAAGCTCGTATGAATTTATAAAATTTATGGAAAAATTGCTATTTGAATTTTGGCGGAAACCCGAGGTCAGCTCCTATTGGTCGACAAGTTGGCCACCATTACAAAACTAAAAACTAAAGAATTGGTCAGTGGAATAAGTTAATTTATATCACAAATAAGTTGAGTAAATAAGCATGATCCCATTCAAAACAAAGCGAACACGGCCATTTTCGCGTTACTCCAGTGTCACTAGAGCCAAACACCAAGAAAAATTGAAAATAGAAGAAAAAATCGACCTGCCCTCTGGTGTCTTTTGATCGGAAACCGGAACACTTGTGGGTGACGTCACCCACACTTATTTTTGAATCGGCCAGAATTTTTTAAGACGATTATAAACTACGTGAAAGACTTTTTGTCACAAAAATGATGTATTTTCCTCTTTTTGACTTCTAACAACATGGTACAGGATGATTTAACACGAAATTCGGGTGCACTTCATTCCTAATTGGGGAAAAAATCTTATAATAGGTAGGTATCTTCCTAAGGTGGGTAATTATTATTTTTTGATTTTTTTTCGTTTTTTTCAACTTACGGACTTTTATACTTTTATAACCGAAATATCAAATTCCCGTCCATCACTTATCTCAATGATGCAACCCATGGTTCACTAGGAACATACGTAGCAACCCGTCAACTTGTAATTTTATCATTAATCTATATCACTAATAATGATTAACAGGACGAATCCGTTTTTTTCCCGTCACTTCACGTCACAAAATCGCGAAAACTATAATCAAATGATTGATCTGTAAGGAAGTTTGGCGGTTGGTTACAAGTAGAGGGTCGAAATTCCAAGAGTTTAGAATGAGGCGAAAAATTAATCATTATTAAATGATCTGACTGTAGAACCATGGGTCTACCGTCCGTTTTTTTTCTTTTTCTTTTTTCTTAACAACCTCGAATAATTATAGAAGGATTGCAAAAGAAACCATTTGAAAGAAAGATCTTTGAATAACTCCGGAACGGGTTATTGCACAGAAATCGTTTTGGACTCGTTGAAATCAGCGTAAAAAGCTCATTTTAACCGACGTAGTTCCGTTCAAAACAGACGTCAAAAGTTGTCCCGCGTTTTAGGGGTACGAAAATTTCCCGAGAAATCCCTAGTATTTTACGTTACTATAATAGTAACGACGCTTTTTGACCAGGCTCGTGTCGCTAAGGAGAGCCTCGTTTAGAAGAAAGGCGACAACTTTGCAATAATCACGGGGCCTTCCCGATTTCAATAACATTGAAATCGGTCCACGGCAGAGCACAGAATTCCGGCGGACACTACCAAATTATATACCTATAAAGATTATTTCAGATGCAACCAATAGCTACTATACCGGTAAGTACCAATAAATGCTAGGCAATAAAAATTGACTTAAAATCACCAGCTGTAGATGACGTTGGAACACCCCTTAAAACATTTATATGGGACCACCCCCAACCAAAAAACTTTGTTGAGCTCCCTCTTGCCGTTTTGGTTTATTATTCTTGGAATAATACACCTATGTTTTCGCGACGGGTGTCGACGACTCCGATCGGGCTCAAAATTTGACATTATCCGTTTCAAGAGGTCTACATTCTAAATCCGAAATGTCCGTCCGCCGTCCGCCGTACGCCGTCCAGGCCGTTTTGGGCAGTAGGAAATTTTTAAAAAATCTGAAATTTCGACAAAACACTTCGTTTACCATCTAGTTGTGCCCGCAAGGTTTTCAGTCCGATCGCCCAAACCCGTGGGGCGCTATGGGGCTATAATGGGGCTACGGGAGGGGTGTTTTGAAGGCTTTGAGCTATGGGATCGAGTTAGGTGTCGTTTTCGAAGTATTTTTGGACGTAGAATCCATTTTTTGGGGTCCCGGAACGATCCGATTTCACTGGGACGATCTTTAGGGCTTTCATGGGGCTAAAAATGGGATTTTTGAAGGATCCCAGGATGTTAAATATTTTTCGAGTAAATAATAAAGGATTTTTGAAAAAGAAACATTTTTGAAAAAAAAATTAATAAAAAAAATTTTTTTTTTAGATTAAAACCCAAAAAAATTTTTTTTTTAAATTTTTTCATTGACAGAATTAAATTTCTTCACAATTAACGTATATCAAAGAATAATAAACCCTTGTGTAAAATTTGCAGCGTTTTTTTTTAAGGCTTTTAGCTATGAGATCGAGTTAGGTGTCGTTTTCGAAGTATTTTTGGACGTAGAATCCATTTTTTGGGGTCCCGGAACGATCCGATTTCACTGGGGCGATCTTTAGGGCTTTCATGGGGCTAAAAATGGGATTTTTGAAGGATCCCAGGATGTTGTTTTTTTTCGAGTAAAAAATGAAGAATTTTTGAAAAAGAACATTTTTGAAAAAAAAAAAAAACCAAAAAAAATGTTTCGAGTAAAAAATAAAGAATTTTTGAAAAAGAACATTTTTGAAAAAAAAAAAAAAAATTTTTGAGTAAAAAATAAAGAATTTTTGAAAAAGAACATTTTTGAAAAAAAAAAAATCCAAAAAAAATTTTTTTTTTAAATTTTTTCATTGACAGAATTAAATTTCTGCACAAGTAACCTATATCAAAGAATAATAAACCCTTGTGTAAAATTTGCAGCTTTTTTCATTATGCTGAATCAGCGTCTGCTGTTATTTCTCAGCGTGCAAAAAGGACCTTTAGTTAAAATCCCTTCTAAAAATCGATTTCATTTTTCATTTCAAGTAGAAAACAAAAACCGCTACTACAAAAAAAGTAATAATAATTACTAATTATTAGTAACGCACTTATTGAGCTTGCTTGAACTTTTCACTTACTTGCAAAAAATCCGAAACCTTCATCTTTCCAAGCGAAATTCGCTTTGAAAGGAACATCGTGGTGGGCGTAAAGACCCCATATTGACCATGTTCCGGCGTTTGAAATGACCAACGATGCGTAAGCAAAGCAAATTGTTACATGGTACTTCAAAATGGGTAGATCCGAGTCCAACGTACCGAGCCCCTCAACTTTCAGAATCATTTCCCGGATCTGAACGAACAGGAAGGTAATTTATTCGTGTCGAGTAGTACTTGCGTAGTTTACTTTTCCACTTAAGCCTTACCGATTTTCTCCATATCATGAAAACAACACTTTTGAATGTTGCAGCGAATAAAGTCATTGCCACAATGTACCCATTTATCTTATGTATTAAATCATGTTGCGTTACTACTTGGTGGGTGAAAACGTACATTAGCGTGAGTATGCCCACCGTTATCATCGATAGTGGGTAAATAACCTTGTAAATTATGTGTTTGACGAGCCCTGGGAGCGGAATGTTGACACCACCTGCGGAAATTGGTTATTTCAGTAATCAATGACGGGATATCTTGTAAGGGGTTTTGATCGAAACTCAACCTGCAAACCAATCGAAGCCTAATATGTTCAATATAGCCTTCTGAAAGGAAAACATCGCGAATTTCTTGTCTCCGCTAAAAACCAACGAGGCTTTCACCAATATTTCGTAAGTCTGTTCCATTTCGTAATGAAATCACTATCCTAGTTCCCTGTGGCCACTGAACTGAAAGCCTGTCCGTTGCATGACTCGAAGTGTCATGTTTTACAAATTGAGAGCATTGAATAAAACAAAGGGACAGGCAGCGGTTGGATTTCATGTTTAATTTATGACAAGCTTACATTTGCAGGAGTCGAGGTGCTGGAGTAGGGAGTGAAGAGAGCATTAGTAGTGATACATTGCATAGATAATGATGGGACTTTTCTCTGGCGGGTTGATTTTACGGAGAACATGAATCAGGAATCTGTCACTCTTGCTGGCGATCATTTTCTTCGTAACCTGAGGTTTGATTAAAATCCCCACTAAGTAATTGATGGAAATTGGTGTAGTTTCGGGAATATTTAGTGCCTGGGATTTCCAGGGAAATCGAATCTGGCCGTAACCTGATTAGCAGATGAGCTAATCAAGAATTGAATTTGCTATAGTCGAACCTTCAGTAATTAATACATGCCCCATGTACATTCCATAGTTGTACATAATTAGGGAGTTGGTTAAAATTGTTTGTTCTATAGCTCAGACGCCGAGGTCACGCGCCTGCCTCGATCGAAGATAGATTGAAGATAAAAATCGAAGATAATTTCACAATAACCAGAACGGATCTGGTTGGTAATTACCACCGATGAATCGTTTTGCGAGATTTACTGAGAAATCTCATGTTTAGTTTAGAAGTGGGGGAAGCAAAATCCCTACTTCCCATCCAAGGCCACCTCCTTCAGGACTCTGCTACGTTTTCAGCGTACGTTGCGTGAATGGTCGTAAACTGGAGCTCTTCAGATGATTTATATTTTATCCGGTGTGCGTTTACTGCTTGCAGTATTTTCTGTGGGTTCATCATTTCCACGTTCCCTCCAAGCTTATTCTGCAAGTGAGTTAACTTTTTCGCCATCGCAAAACTTGCGATTGTCAATAGACTCAGTTCTCCGTCTATTTACGTTCGCAAGGTCTCAACTGAAAGTCATCAGAAAGACACTGACGTTTTCCCATGAATCATTAGCATAGGGCATTGGCTTAAGCCACTTGATATCATAGTTGCATATAGCCTGCTCCCTTTAGTTTGAGAACGTAATTTATGTGGTTACTTGGTTACGGGATTTACTCCCCCCCCCCCCCCCCCCCCAAAGTAAAGGTCGAGTCCGTAAAGCCCTCCCCCTCCACTGGCGATGAAGGTGGAGGTACCCAAAATGACTTTACCTCGAAGTTGCCTGGTAGTTCGTAATGGGTGTTGTAATCGCTCTTTGCCTGCTGGGGAAACCCAAATTAACACTAGTACCCACCCACGCGACTCCCTCGTGTACTTAAACGCCGTTATAATTAATATCAAACATAAAGTTTCCGACATACTCCGTCCCGATTACACCTGTAACTCAAGTTCTAACCCTTTCATTCCAGAAAGGAGTTGCGCGACCTCTTTATGGGTAGGGAAGTAATCCACTCCACCGAAGATGATCAGGATCGTAGGGGACCCTACAGTAACTGTAAGGCAGACAGTGCCCGTCTCTGCCGTACAAATCTGGACACTGTCTTCTCGCGGATCGCCAGCCCGCCAGAGTTAGTAGCGGCGGGTGGAGCGGGTCAGGCTGCGGTTGCGGCGCGATCCCCTTTTCTTCCGCCATTCAGCCTTTCTGTACGAATTGACGTTTTACCGTTCAACGTCTCAACGCTCATAACTGGCATTACGTCCAGAAGCATTGATAACAATGGGATCAGACCCGTAGGCCAGGCCTTTATTGATGACACCTCATCTGTGGAAGCTGAGTAGGAATGATCCCGACGCATGGGACCACTGCCCAGACCTTCATAGTTGACATTCTAACTGTGGCTCAGCCAAGAACGCGGTCCCAGTAATACTGGGTCAGTTCCAGGCCATGTTTAGTGACAATTCATATGAGGTAGCTGCAACAGCTGATCTCAGTTCTACTGCGATCCCAGGGCGAACTGATACCGGCCATGACATATCGTGTTGGGTATCAGCATACCCTTCCGCAGACCACGGAACGACACAGTATCGTGACATATCCGGTAAGCGTGGCGAGTGCGGGTCTTCCATTGTGGCTGAATCTTCTTCCTGGTCAGCAGATCACGACAATTCGTGTTATGCCCAGGAAACACATGTTCCCACAATTCCTTCATCTACCTCCACAACAAAACGTGGCGAAATTGTGGATTGTGGACACCGGCCTTCCGCTAAACACACAACACAGAATCTGAGTGATATAAATTTAACTTTAGGAACTAAAATTCATGTATGAGGTAGGTATATCCGTTTTACAGAGTGCTCCTACAGTGCCTAAGCGCGGATCAAACTGAGTTAACAGTGTGAGTGATGGGGTTGCAGCTCCTTCCCTGCATGACAGAGCCAGCTAGCCCAGAGTGACCAGTCCCCCTTGTGGCCTTTTCACCAATTATTGCTGGTTTTGGTCCGAGGAGGCCAGATTCCTCACCCATCACCGAGCCGTTAGAACTTCTGGCAGCTCTCAGTTCCTTGGGCAAAACCACTGGAAGTGAATGGCTTCATTCTGAAGACTCTGACAGGTTGAAATCTCTGGACGCCTCCAGTGACACCCAAGGGGTCTTCTGCCTCCAACTACTCTCGAACTGTAGACCCAGGAAGCCACTCCGACTCTTTGGACAGGGGACCTGGGAAACCTGTATCCTGGGACTCCATGTCCTGACATCGTCCAACACACAGCGCCAAGAAGAACTTGGACGCAGAACCTCCACCCTCCCACCGAACCACAACGTGAATTTTGATGGTACACTCTTTGGAATCTACACATCATGAAACAACTTTTGGGGCCGCAAACAAGTTTTGACCCCCATCATAATTAGATTATTCCGATAAACCTAAAGACAACTGAAACCATGCGTGAAACTTTCACAAATTGTACTTAAAACAGTATTCAATACTATTAAATAGCGTGACATAAAATTTTCATTTCACAGTATATTCAACCACTCGATCACCCAGCGCAATCAGGACATTTTCTGAAGAAAGGATCGTGAAAAAAGAAGCAGCTTTGTTCGGATGGACGTCAACTCCGAGTGGTCGATTGGAATTTTTTTATGGCCATCAGCCCCCAACGTCGAATCGGTCAACCACCACATCAAGGCCATTTCAGTCATTCCTCACAGGTAAACCTAGCTTAGAAGTCAGCTTAATCAATATTGGAATCAAGTTCTATCCAGTTTTTGGGGTAAGATCCGTTTTCCCAGAGCCGCACAAAATCACGGAAAGGTCAAGTTTTTACCAGTTGGTAATAAGGTTCAAGCCAAAACTGGAAAACGATTTAATGAAAGGAATCCAGCTTTCCGTGGCAGAGCTATAATTAGGATGTAAATGAACGGGAAAAACCAAATTAGCTCGCAATTACTCACAGAGGATTTTTAAAAGCTGTCCCAGAGGTAGTCTTAAACAAAGTTCATTTAGCTTTTACAGGATCTTCGTTCGGATATTTGCATAACTTCAGAACGGAAACGACGATTCACGTAAAGTAGCGAGAGGGGGTCGACCTTGAAGGAGGCTCTTGCCCCACGAAGAATATTTTAGTTTGTTGAGATGATTGGGTAATTAACACCTCTTAACAACAGTAGGCAAAAGATTAACCTTGACCTGTACTGATAAAGTACCCCTCACTTCCGCCTGAATTCAGCAGCTTGTGGTGAGAGCCCAAACGGGCCTGCTTTGGAGCTGATAAGATGGGGCCGTTTCCTGAGGCGTGTGATGGGAATCGGCAAGTGTTATTAGTCGTTGATTATTGATTAATAAACTGTTGAATAATGGTCGGAAGTCGGCAGTTACCAATCGCGAAGCACACCACCACGTATTCAGCCGAAATGGAAGGAAGATAATACCTGAATACTATGCTAGTTTTGAAATAAATATGTAGTGAACACTAAACGCAGAAGAAAATTCTCCGCTTCACGGAAAAACATTGAATCATGGATATGTTTACTGAAAACTCGTCGTCACAAATTTTGGTTGTCGAGTAGAAACAGTTTCTAGTAACCAATCATGTGATTTGGTGTCGCTGATTTTGGTGTCGCAAATTTTAGAATGACCCCCAGCCCAAAAACATATCCATGTTAAAAACTCTCTCTCCATTCTGTGGTTGTTAAACAAGTACGTTATAGGTATACTTGTTCGTTGTTAAGGGCACACTGGCCGCGCTGCCAGCCGCACAGTGCGTTATTTGAACAATTTAGGGGAAGGAAAATCATAGCACATAAGCGATTTTTGAAAAGTTGGCCATTCAGGTGGTGTTACCTACGTTTTGATGGCAATGGGGAAGGAACGCAAAGGAGAACCATTCTACCCAAAAGGACTTTGGATAATGCTGTAGGTATCTTATCCGTAATATGTAGGTATGTATGCTGTCCATAAATTTGTAATCTAACACTTTATTAAACTTTAAAGATACCTACTATCTTTAAATCTAATAAAGTGTTAGATAACAAATTTTAAAGATACATTATATACCTAATATAGATAATTATTAATTACCATCAGAGAACATCCTAACATTATTATATCTTATTGAGGTAGATTTGAGGAAAATCGAGATAATGAGGTATTATCTCTTTTCGATTCTCTACAAATCCATAATAAGAGTACAACCTGACACAGAGAATTTTATTTCTGCGTACCTCATCCTGTCAGCTCATCAAGTTTGTGATTAGGGTTGCGGTGACACAGTGATTGGGTTGCTAATAAATAGTAGACACGTAGGTGGTAGGTACCCTTCGGTCGTGTTTGAAATTCAAAATCGCTGTTTACGGTGAATGTATCAAACCTGTCACGGCTCGTTAGAAGGGATTGATGCGGGCCCATGAATTATCCCCGTTTCGGCGGATTATCGCAACTATGTTCGCCGGGCTTGCTGGAATCCTCGATAAACCTGCACTCCGCTCTAAACCCTATGTCCTGGCGGATCCCACTTTAACCCCCCTTCCTTTATACACTGGCGCCACTTAGAACCCCCCCCCCCCCCCCCCCTGATCATACCTGGGGAGATGATCCGTTTATATGCAATGAAGCTATTAGCCGGAACCATTAGTCTACTCACCTCCAATCTACCCTTCCCCTCCGAAAATGTGTATTATCCTAAGCTTGTTGCGTGAGAATATTATTTTAGACGCTTCATTTAATCCCCCAAATTTGACATCTGGTGATGTATGCAACTCCCCCAGTTTACGCTTGGAAACGAAATAATTTCGTTAACAATTATTGTAACATGCATTATCATAATTGGGTCATGGGATACCTACCGATTTCAATGTTTGGCTTCGATATTCAATACTTATACTCGAAATCCCGCATGGTAGGTTGTCGATATATCTGGACGGATAGTATCGGATTGAAACGTCTACACTGAAAAGAAAAAAAAAAAAGAAAAAAAAAAAGCTTTATTAAAATTTGAAAAACACCAACATGCGAAAATTAATATTAAATATTTCAACTAGGGGGCCAATCCCTGTTGGCTACGCCAGCCAACCCCCGATCGTATCCCGGCTGGCCTCACACCCAACAACTCGTTTTCCCATATTGTGCAGTTTTTTTGATTTTTTATCCACTTTTGGAGCTTAGATGCTTCACGTGGAGCAACTGTTGGTTTCATATTTTTCTCGTCATCTAGCTACTCGCCAAAACGGATTTTTTTTTTTTATAATATGTCATTTCATGACATGTCAAAAGTTTAATTTCCCGTTTTTCCTACTTTAGGAGCTCAGATACGCCACATAGAGCTACTTTTTGGTGGTTTCAGACTTTTCTCGCACTATGCTCGCTAAACTGGATTTTTTAAGACCAATTTCAACGATCAGGGGAAGATCAAGGGTCACCCAGCCATCCTTCCAATGAGATCTGGCATTATCTGGTGAAGAGGTTTCTGTAATATCGCGTCATACCTACTGATACTAAAGATCGAAGTAGGTCCTACCTATCCTACCTACCGATATCGGATCAAAAGAATAGATATCATAATAATATTATGATAATATCATATTATGATATTATCATTACTGACCATCTCTATGGAGATGGTCAGTAATGATATTATTTATGATAAAATTTATTTAGTATAGTCTATTATAATAGACTATACTAAATAAATTTTAGGGCCAAGTGAGATTTTGATTTGAGCTTTGATAAGGGAGGGTGAAAGGTGATTAAATTTTATATAAGGGAAGTAAATTAAATTTCTGTTAGGACAACAAAAGTGCCATTGTTATTCGCAAAACACGTTATTGCCAAAATTAGTCATTTGTTGGCCGTGCCTGCCGCTCCCTTATCAAAGCTCAAATCTTACATAGAATCGCTGCGATGGGAAATTTAATCAGCTTCCATGAGACAACAAGAAATTTGGAATTGAGCCAAAAGTTTCTGAGCTACTGTAGCTGTAACAGCCGAGAACGTTCTGAAAGACGTAGTTATTTTCTCGGTTCCCATTTGGCCTACTGAGCCGTACCTACCTGTGCTAACATAGTAGCAAATTTAATGTAGTTTTGATTATATACTAGTGCTCATAGGTATGAGCACTAGTAGGTACCGCTAGGATGCATCAATTGAGCGCTGTGAGCAAAAAACCAAAAAAAAGTGCGAAAAAGCGGGGTTTTGAAATTTTACCCACTTTTAAGCATGAAATCCGGATTCTTACTTCCACCAGTGGTCCTAACAACACAATAAAAATGGCTATTACCTCAAATAATGCTCCAGTTCGACCTTTTTTGTGTAACGACAACTGGACTGATCGGTTCCGAAGTCACTCCATGCTGTGCTTAGACTGTGCTGTGTTCATGTGTCTCATGTGAGAGAATTCTGGCCTGCAACAACATTACAGAATACAGCTTCCCTTCTACGATGGTGCGAAAACGGCTCGAGCTAGACTGGAACTAGTTACCTATCGTTATAACCCTACAGCTTCGGGCTTTTCGAAGAGTCGTTTGTATCGGACTTCTCTTTCTGGGAAATCCAGGCGTTCCGTGAGAGTCCAAGGTTCTAAAATATGTAATCCAAGGTTCCATATTAAAGTAGGTAATCCTGGCAAAATATTATTGCAATATTATTTTTCCAGGATTAAGTTACTGCGTTTTCTGAACCTGCCTGATGCTTTTTTTGCAATAAAATTTCTGCAAAAAACTATGCAATATATATTTAATAGATACCTATTGCATAGTTTTATACTCACTTGAAAAACCTCTCGGTGTTGGGATGACGCCCATTCAAGCTTCAAAAGATGGTTTGAATTAAGTAACTGGATCATCTTCAGGACCATTAAATGGTGCAAATTTTGCATCTCGCTGTTCTTGCGCCTTCACCTCTGTAACGACTCGACTATTGCCTTTCTTCCATTCATGCCCCAGCTGCAGAGTAGGAGCACAATCTGGGTTTGTAAAATCAAACAATGTTGAAGGTTTCCCTGCAATGCAAAAATAAAGAAAATAACTACTCGAGGACTAACGAATTCGAGGCATTATTCTACAGCCATGTCAATAAAAACTCCACCGTGGGGGGGACTGGTAAGTTGAAAGTCTGTTGACAAGTTGATTATTTTTTGGTACCTACCAAACCCTCCCTACCTTACTCTGTGGTATGTAGCTCGTAAGGCCATCGGGGTCAGCAGACAAGGTAGTTTTGCTTTGGAAGGCTAGCTTGGTTGGTACTCGATTCTAGAAGCTGTCGTTGCATTCAGCACCTTTCCTTTAAAATCCCTATTATCCGCTACAACCACTCGGTTCGTCTCATCCTTGACAGCTCCGCGGTTCTACTAAACTTGATTCTTGATCACTGTAGGAAGCCCATCAACCTCACTTCTTCACCTGCACGATAATATCACGAAACATATTATGTTTGGCTGCACCCGACGATCCTACAGGCTGGCATTTTCCCGAAAAACCCCCAAGCAGCGAAATGAAACTTGTGGAGTTTACGAAGGGATCCAAAAAGTACCACTGTGATAGATAGATAAAGGGAAAACAGTTTTTACTAAAAAAAGTTTTAAACTTTTTAGAAATCATTAGTGATATAGATTTAGATGATCAGATGTCCGTCAACATGGCGGACATTCGAGGGAGGCAGGTCGATTTGATTATTCTTGAGAATCGATAGTTCTCTGACGTCACTCGCAATGATATTGGTTAATTATTGTTAATAAGTTATTACTTCTATCTTGTATTGAAGACTGACTGACGAGCAGTACCAGGTCCTACTGCAGCGCAACCTTGCCCAATAATCTCTATTATTAATTATTCAGAGTGAACGCCACTCATTTTCGTCCACTATTGTACATGTAGCCTATCAACGTGATACATACTATCAACACTACCTACCTTATTTAGGGATGTTTGATACTTCTAATTTAGAAGTTCTAAAGTATCGATACAGTATCGTATCGATACATCTAGACAGTATCTAAAAGTATCGATACGATACTTTCAATAAAGTATCGGTATCGAAGTATCGATACTTTTCAAAAACGCCTGCAAATTTTTACTCAAGGGTTTATTATTCTTTGATATGCGTTACCTACTTGTGCAAAAATTAATTCTGTCTCAATGAAAAAATTTTTGAAAAAAATGTTTTTCTTTTAATTTTTTTTTTACTCAGAAAATATTTGACCTCCTGAGATCCTTCAAAAATCCCTTTTGTAGCCCCCATGAAAGCCCTTTACATCCCCACAGTGAAATTGAGTCCTTCTGGGACCCCCAAAAATACTTCGAAAACGACACCCAATTCGATCCCATAGCCAAACGCCATTAAAAACGTTCCACTGTCCCAATTTAGCCCCATAGCGCCCCACGGGTTTGGACGATCGAACTGAAAACCTTGCTCCAAGCCTCGGGGCTACAGGTAGCAAAAAAGGGGAACGTGGTGTAGCTGTGGCCACACTAATTTCTACTGTTATGAGTGAGTTGGTGGTGGGTTGGTTGGTGGTTGGTTGGTTGGGCCAACATTTTGGTGGTCCGCCCTTGATCGAGGACGGCTGATTCTCCTGATATGAGAGCTGGAGGTGGTGGTAGGTACCTACCTACATCAACTTTCTTTAATTGCTGGTCTAGGTAGAGGTTCAGTACCTGTCAACTACCGTAAGTTTTGAATCTGATGAAATGTGAGGGATAAAAAAAGTATCGGCGCCGATACCGGAAAAAAAGTATCGATACTAGGATATGTATCGGGACAAAAAGTATCGATATGTATCGATACTTTTTTGAAAAGTATCGATACTTTTAAGTATCGATACTTTTTCAACATCCCTAACCTAATTTCTTTGATTTTTTTTTTTTCAAAGATAGACCTATGGTATACCTGTATACCCCTAGAATGGATTCGGTGGGTCAAAATGACACCATTCACCACTTTCCGCAGTGTCCCCACCCTCCCTAGCCGAGGGGGCCTCCCCCTCCCAGGTGTCCTTCCACTAGACTGTCCTCTAGGTAAACTGCCACCTGGCCGCCATCTTGGAGCCCGTCCGTCTTTGCAATTAGGTAAATACTAACCTCCTATGTGTCAAAATGACACCCGAAACCAATAACGTAGGTATAGCGTAGTATTTTTGACACCAGTGTCATGGCCACGACTCCATTGCACGCTATACTGTGTTTCCAAATTGACACCACGAAGGCATTGCATGCCCCTCATTGTTCTGCCAAATTAGACTTCTAGAAATAATAATTCCAGTAAAAAAAAAATTATAACATAACAATATAAAAACTGATTTTTTCCCATTTTCCACTCATTTTGGTTTGTGTAACTTAAAAAAATGTATTGTCAGACTACCTAGATAAAGGATTTCATAAATTATTTATTTATTTTTTCAGAAATGAGTGGACGGAAGAAAATAATATTTTCTTCCGTATATTATACTCTCTCCAGGATTCTGATGAAATTCGGCGTTTGCTTGATAGTATTTATTGTCTTGCTTGATAGGTAATAGTTAATACATTTTATTACCTATTACTTTTTAATAATAATATAATTACTATTTTCACTTGGTCCATGTTGTTTTTATCATTTCTCTGACAAACTCTTGGTAAAAGAAGAGAAAAGTGGGCAATGTTTAGCAAGTGTCATTTTGACACCAACCGAATGGAATAAGGGGATAGGTAATAGCGAATCCATTCTAGGGATACCTACGGGAGAATTTTTCCCGTTGATAAAATATTGAAAAATAATTATTTTGGCCAAGAAATATCGATATATTAAGACTACAAATCGATATGTCCGATATATCGATACATTATTGCTATCTGCTAGTACCTATGAACATTGTTGGCACCTCTATTATGGACGTCGTGCTGTTGTGGGAGTGAAATTAGGAGTTGTTCCTTGTTTAATTTGAATTTTGTATTTGATTAGGTTGGTGATTTGGAAACTTCAACAGTAATCCCCCTGCGAATTGGCAACCACGATCTCGGCCCAGTTTCAAGATTGATGAAGTCCATGAACATTTTTGTTGGTGCTCAAGCATAATGTGCATTATGACAAACAGCTTATTGGATTAATCAACTTCGGACTGGAAGCTGAAAGCTCGTTTACAGATGGATTCACGAGGCTTATGATTAACAAGTTAGTTAGCAGGTTGAGAGTTGTTGAGGCTAACGAAGGGCGAAGTTGCGCTTTGCCTTCCTATCCACCTACTTGGTAACAGAGCAGAAGGCCATCCACGCTAGTTATATTGTAGTTGCTAATTACGTCAGTCCCCTAGCCCCTAACTTTACCGCTTCGTCTCTGGGGTGGATGCCATTTGGATGTTTTACCTTGGTCCACGGAGTTCGGATCACTTATGGAACGTTAGTTTTCATTAGGAAGTTTGAGGGGGATGAATACCACCAAGTGAATGAATACAAGACCACACATAAATTGTATGTCGGTTACGAACTGTTAACAATTAATGATCCTTAAAATGATTAAATTTTAATGGTCCTTTGCAGGGTCCACTTCGAATGCGTTGAACGATGACTGGCTATCTTCTCGGATCAGCAACGAAGAACATCTCAGCGAGGGCAACAGGAGGTTCGTATCTCAAGTTCGGACGCTGGGAACGACAACGTCTTTGCCCGACTTCCTGGTTGATATACTTGATGGAAGTAAAACAGGGAGGATGAGCATAAAATGTAAGAAATTTTGTATTTTGAAGAAAATGCTCAACACTGAACTAGATTCAGCCAGTTACGAAATCGCAGACGTAATAATGAAAAATTATTTTCAATCGTATGCTTTCAATTTTCTACCTTAGGGTGCAAGAGGTTCAAAAGTGAATGTTTGAAGCGAATGGAAACCGGAAAAGGTCCACCCACATTGCGATCAAGAATCATCGGTGGAATAACTGCAGCACCCAAAAAACATAAATACATGGTGCGAGATGAGTCTCTTAACAGTGAATTATTCATAGAATATTATTTAATAATATTGCTAGAGTTTGGAAGTCACAATAGTTGAAGTGAGGACACAATAATTATTATTGTGACTAATAATTCAAAACTGCATGCGACTTATCTTTGAGCTAGGGCACCGCTTCTCGACTAATATTTTTTTCTGAAAGAACTTAATTATTTGATGCAGTAGCAATGAGTTTTGGGCTCCTGTAGAGTTTCCAAGGCACTTTCAAAAATGTCAATTTTGAATTAGAGTGGGGGAGTGGGTATCTCAGGACGGGATCTTTCATGGCCTTCGTGGCTTTTTCGTTCGAGTGCACTACGGCAAAGTAGCTTTTATGGGGAGCGGGCTGAATTGTCATTTCTCTTCAGATCTTGTTTGGCCCTACTTATTTCAACTTTGTCAATTTCTTTGATCTTGTTCCTTAGCCCATTATGTTGATTTTCATACCATCCATGAACATCACCTCCTCCATCACTAACACGCACAATATTGTCAGGTTCTGATCGGATATGGAAATAGCAAGCGCAAAAGGCAGTGGAATTGCGGAGGGAGTCTGATAAGTGAGCGATACGTATTAACGGCTGCTCATTGCACTGAAGGTGGCCTTGTGTAAGTATGTACTGGAATCATGCAAAATACACTTTCCAGCGTCTCATATTAAATATACTTAATATTACGCATACATGCTCGTTACAGCGGAGAAGCAAAGTGGGCCAGGGTCGGTGAGCTGGATTTGTCCACTGACGGTGAAGACGCCAAACCCCAAGATAGGACGATCGTCGCTAGAATCCGACACCCGGAATACAAGGAGCCGGCTGTTTACAACGACATTGCTCTTCTCAAGTTGGACGCCGACGTCGTCTTCAACGAATGGGTTTCGCCGATATGCCTCCAAACTTCGAAAAATATCGCCAACAGTCGTGCTACAGTGGCTGGTTGGGGCAGAGTCGATTTTAGTAAGACCTTTCATTTATTATTTAAGGTAGGAGAAGCAGTATCTAAGGGTTTACTGACTCATGTGCCAAATCCTAAATTTCAATTAACTATAATGCCCCAGGCTCACCAGTTATTTATTGAAAAAAGTGTTATAGGCTTATTACGAATCAATGGCATATTAGAGCCACGGTAGATTCGAGTTTCCTGCATTTTTTTCACTCGGAGGCGAAAATGGGCCATCTTCTGAGCGCTCTAGCGGCCGCACAAGCGGCAAAAACTCCTTTTTCGGAATATGCTGATTTAGATTATCTGGTTCATCATGCTCACAATAATTAGCCACAGAATCCAGGTGCAGCAGGGATTTTCCCGAAACTCAAGTCATAATTGGGGCTCAGTGTGAAAATAATGGATTTTTTGTGTGCATTCGACTTGAGTCGTTCATGACATTTTTCATTGTATTTTGGGTTGTCCATCTATGCCAAACTGGGGAAAATAATTGTTTAGCGCGTTTCAGGGGCACAGGTAAGTCACGAGTTTTCCGTGCAAATTGGGATTCGGCAGAGCTATAAAAAAAAGCTACGGGTTTGCTACGAGATGCAAATGGTTTCTTCCAGCGCACGTTTGAACTTCTTTCACTCTTCAGTTTGTTCGAACATCAATAGTTTTTTAAATTTTATTTGAGCGATAGGTTGCTACTCAGAAATGATGTTTTCGACGCACATCATCTGCAGGGACTCTTATTTTTGTACAAATATTCACTTTTAGAGTGTCCAATTAGGAATGGAAACGTGTCTGGATTTTTTTTTTTTTTTTTTTTTTTTTTTTTCAATCGATAGAAGGCGTCCAAATATTACTGAAAATGGGGTTAAAACACATACAGCAAGTTCGTACGAATTTATAAAAATTTATGGAAAAATTGCAATTTGAATTTTGGCGGAAGCCCGAAGTTAGCTCCTATTGGTCGACGAGTTGGCCACCATTAAACAACTAAAAACTGAAGGATCGGTCACGTTGAATAAGTTAATTTATATTATGAATAAGTTGAGTCAATACGCATGATCACATTCACAACAAAGCATTACTCCAGTGTCACTAGTGCCAACCACCAAGAAAATCAAGAAAAAATTTGAAAATCGACCTGCACTCTGGTGTCTTTGATTGGAAACTGGAACCGGTGTATGACGTCACCTACACCGGTTTTTGAATCGGCCAGAACAACTTAGCCCATGTGATTAGAAACTATGTGAAAGACTCTTTGTCACAAAACTAATGACATAATACATTGTATTTTTCCTTTTTTGACTTCTAACAACATGTTACAGGATGATTTAACCCGAAATTCGGGTGCATTTCCGTTCCTAATTGAATTCATTAGTGTTAAGGGGGGTCTATAAGAAATCGTAGGTGTTTTTAGTGAGTTCAATCGACGCAAAATTTATTGCTCTACAACTTTTCTTTGTCTTCAATCTTGCTTAACTTCCACGCTGAAAAATATACTGAAAAACTGTGTTTTTGTTGAAAAAAATAAAAATAAAATAATAATAATAAAAAAAATAAAAAATAATAATCAAAATAATAATAATAAAGCGGAGAAGCAATTTTAAGTACAGGATTATGGGGCGTATTCGTGATCAGCGTCAAATTTCCTAAGTTGTGGGGGTTTTCAGAGGCCCCCCCCCCCCCCCCCCCCCAACATATGGCCGTTCAGCTTCACTGAGCTTCACTGGCTGAACGGATAAAAACAAACTTGATAATGTCAACAATTACCTATTCGGGGGAATTAATATTTGATTAGAGCAGTCGAGACACGCGCCGTGGTTAATATCAACAATATCATTTAATAATCTTATATACTTGGAGGTAATTTTGTGTACTTTAATTTTGCACATACTTAGCGATCTTTTCGCTAAGACGTACCGTTTTTTATGAATGCGAAAAACTGAAAAAGGCGCGACATTTTCGAGGATTTTGGCGTTTCCTGAGGCAAACCTCAAATTCGCATTCAGCGACCCAAAAAACCACTTCTATTAACATAGATAGACTGTGACTGCTGAATCCGAATATGATGTTTCGAAATTTGTAGCATTCAATGCGAAACTCCAACATTTACAAGGAGCACATTCACTGAAAATTAATGGCACGTAAGACACTGTTTAAACAGAGAAAAGAGCGTGATGTTTAATCTGTATCAGTATCTGAGACCAGTCCGACGCTCCTGGAAGTGAACATCAACATTTTCAACAGCAGTGAATGTCAGAGGTTGACAGGGAACGACACGCAGAAGCTGCCCCGGGGGATTGACACGGAGAAGATGCTTTGTGCCGGCGAAATCCAAGGAGGGAAAGATGCTTGCTCGGTAAGAAAACCACTCTGGTTTGATTGAAGATGAACAAACACAATGGTGCTCTTACAATAACCATGAAAAGTTTTGCTTTACATACTCGATTATCATATGGTATTTGAGTACCTAATAATTTTTTACTGTTAATTCAGATGAAAATCATGTTGTTTTACTTACAGGGTGACTCCGGAGGGCCTCTTTTCTGGGAAGAAGGTGACTGCTCCACGACACAGATTGGAATCACTTCGATGGGCAAAGACTGCGGACTTCCCAACTCACCCGGCGTTTACACTAATGTGGTGGATTACATCCCCTGGATTGAGTCCACCGTTTGGGGCGACGAATCGGATTCAACTGGACAGTCAAAGTGAAATTATTGATATTAGTATCGTCGATACACTTAATGTATATTCACTCATCCTATGGGATTAGTAAAATTAATTGTTAAGTTAATTCTCGGAGTTAAGGGTCACCCCGTTATAGGAGAAATGATTGAATGGGTAATTACGGAAACGGGGTAAACGGAATTCTTCGGTTGCACCACGGTTTTCAGGGTGGGGGTTTCTTAGTCGCAGGATAGCATTGTGCAGTGGCTGTCCTCAGACCGACGGACAGAGTAAAAGAGAACCTAGAGACCAGAAAAGGAAGTTGAATGTTAATTTTTTGAGAAGGCTGAGTCGGCCATCGCTTACATGAGGGCCGTATGCTCTCTTTTGTCCCGGGCCCGCTTTTTCTCTCGGCGGCCCTGTAATTGAGTTGAACTTGAATGGAACTGAATGACACCCGATTACAATGAATGGATCAATTTAGTTTAACAACATGGTTATGCTGTACATGCAGTTCTCGACTGTCTTGCTGGTGAGGTATAACCGAGCGCCTTCTTGTTCCTATTATCAGAACTGCAGGGAGGAGCCACACCCCACGCCCCGCCCTCGTGCTCACTGTACCACCTTATTTTGTACCAAACAATTTGTGGCAACTCTTTATACGATCGTTACCGATAAACATTTACTACATGATCCTGTTTTCATACCCATCGGTGTAGCCATTGCATGTAAAATCGGCGAGGAGATGCAGTGGCGTCGCCCCTTCTCTGCATGACCAAACATCATGATGTCAGTGAGTTTGAGGTGACATTCCCGCTCCTCACGCCCTCAAGATACTTTTAACGATTCACGTTTGCGATTATAGTTACCTACTATGTATGTATATCAAATGAACTTTTCTCAGATTCGAGGGAAACTTGGGATCTGGGGCAAGGTCACCAGACCTTTTGCCTTTATTGGTTATTGCTGGCTTTGGCCTGGGGAAAATTGTTACTGTTACTGTAACTCCTTCAAAACGGCCCACAGCAGATCTCGTATTTACCAATGGATAACAAGGACAGCCCTTCTTCTGGAGTATATTGTATCGATAGAACTGCCTTTCCTACCTCGCATTGGTTCCGTTCCAATTAATACCAATTTTATGTATTACGGTAAGTTATTCCATGGTTGTACGTACACCTTAGTCACAATGACGCAAATTTGATTACACAGGAATTTTATCTAGTGAATACTGTTACTGGTTCACCCTGTTCATATTATACCAACATAATTATGGGGGTGTAAATAAATGACCTGATGGAAAAAATTAAGGATTTGATGGATGATGGATGAATATTATTCTTAGTCAGCATCAAATTTTCTGTAAGATAGGCTCATAAAATAATTTTGTCCACCTAGGTCGGTAATTTTGCCCTATGTGCGGAGTGTGACCATGTTGAGAGTCTAAACATTATAAAACATAACGTATGTACAATGAATGTGCTATGGTAAAATTTTGACCCCCCTTACGAAAGCACCAGTAAGCATATTAGACCTCCGACATGACCGACGTTCACTGACCATTTATGGTTGCTGAAGTGAAAACACCCAAAGGAAATATTTGAGGACAGATGACTTGGAAAGTCTTGCGGCGACGGTTCGTGTCGAATTTCTTCAAGGGATGGCTCATCCATCACTTCACCATCCTAACCCCTCCTCCCGGTTTTGATATCTTCAAAACACCCTCTCGTGATACACCCCGGATTTTCAACTCTACCGTGATCCGTGGAACGTTCCCGTCGGGTGTGACACAAAAAAGTCGAAAGGGCGAATATCGCCAGATGGAATACCGTTGAGAAATGCTTTACATTAGATGCACGATTGAGAAGCGAAGGATCAATTGCGTGTCTCACGCTCTTTTGCAGGCTGTGAGAAAAAGAACGCATGCTGACTTTCGCGTGAAAAAAAGGAGTCTAGGCTAAAATAGAAACGCTGAATGTAGGTACAGATAGGAGCCCTTCAACATAATACTTGCTATGCCTTCTGCGCAATTGTGGGTAACTTGAAAACATGGAACGATATAATACTGGACGGGTAGGTAACACTGTCGGGTGCATCTCTGGAAGGGCGTATTCGTTATGCTCCCGGTCCGAAATGAACTTTCACGCAGGGGCATATTATGTGCGGTGTTAAGCGAGGTTATGTCCTTTATGCTCCCGGAGACCTTCAGCCCAAGAAACTACGTGTAGTTCATGAAAATGAAAACGCTTCAGTTTTACTTCGAGTCTGTGGGAAAAGGAAAACCAATGTATATGCAGGTGCATCTAATTTAGATTACCACCAACGGTACTTTTCCGTTATACCCCCCCCCCCCTATCCCACTCGATTTCGAGTTTCTTACACACCCATCCCGATGGCTTTAGGGCACCCAAAGCCAACCAAAATCGTGTGGGGGGGGGGGGGGGGGGGGGGGTATAACGGAAAAGTATCCCACTAACATATCTGAGTAGGTACCTAACTATTAGTTACTCAAATATGTCGGTGATAATCAATCAATCAAAACTTAAAATTTCCACTTTCAGACATTTTTCAGCAGAGCGAAAAAACGTGCTTTTAAAATCAAGTCAACAAGCCAATAAATTCCCTTCACCATCATTAGTTGGGATGGTTATATCATTGAACCTAACCTATGTAGGTACAGGGAAACGTTTTTTGGAAATGGTGAGTTTTGAAGGAGACATATGGATATGTTGTTTTGATAAAAACAAAATCGCTCCTAATTTTACGAGAATCAGAATTATTTTTCCAGAATTTCTGTACAATGTTGGGCATATTTGGGTCCCATGAAAGCCCCATAGAACCCCAAGGTGAAATCGGATGGCTCTGGGACCCTAAAAAATGGATTCCTCGTTAATTGAATTAATACTTCGATACTTAATACTTAAGGGCACCCGTGAACCCCCCACGTGCGCGCAGCAGTGCACACAGATAAACGGTCCTGCTAACCACAATTGTCGCTCAAAATTTATGAATTTTTCGCAGTACATTAACAACATCAACAAAAACTCACCAGCGAAGTCGGATTTATGGTTTCTCTCGTGACATGCCCGCAAAAAATCACCGAAGTTGGCGGTCGGTTTCTCAGTACAGTATCACTTTCCGACGGCATTTTTCATTCAATCGATCTCAAATTTTAACGTTTCACAAAGTAAATAACACTGATCAATTCTATCAGAAGAAAACCGCGGCAACTTATTAGGGACACCTCAGAAAATTATCAAAGTTGATAAGAACGCACTTGATAATCTCTCCGCAGGTTGTTGTCTAGAGATGGGTCACGAAATGCATCCCAAAGTTTTCCTCTGATATAGGTGAGGTCGAAACCATGACGGACACACCAAAAAAAAATCGATAAGATCGATTCATCCAGGCCCGAGAAAAATCATTTTGAAGGTAGAAAAAAGTGTTTTTGAGGAAATCGAGTTTTAGTAAAACTGAACCCCGCCTTCGCTCCGCGCGCCTGACTCATCTCTTCGCTCGCTTGATTTGTGAGTGTTTTCACTCTATTTTCTCTCATGTCGAATTTGTGGCCTCCATTAGAATATTTTTGAGACAAATAAATTTTACTACAACATCCACAAGAAGAGAACATTTTTGATAGGAATGAAAAGAAAAAAATAGACACATTCGATAACATTCTCCGTATTTTCGCTGTAATTATTTTCATGTGAAGTTTTGTCGTTCGCGTGGCCCAGTTTTTTTTTGCCGGTTTTGTTAATGCCTCGATCTAGCAAAGTTTTCAAAAAAGTCAAGAGGATCCCTCCTCATTTGCGAACACCGAAATGTGACCCACATGAAGAAAGCCCCATGTCAACAAGTTCCACCTCTTCGAGAAATTCGTCCTCAGAGAAGAACTCTCAGGGTTGGAGGAGTATGACGATCATTACACTGAAGATATTTATGATATCATAAATATCAAGGACTATATCGACTTGTTATGACATAAATATCAAGGACTAAACCGACTTGTTATGCCAATTCATGCGGTGCTTCCGGCGACGAAAGGTGGAAGCGGCTGGACTCAACTTTGTCGATTTATTTGAACGGTTTTTAGATAAGGTAAGTTAACGTTTTATGGCTCATTTGACGCCAAATTTATTGTAGAAACCAAAACAAAAACAAAAAAAATTTTCAATTTTTCGACCCTGGGGGGTTCACGGGTGCCCTTAAATAATACTTAATACTAGTGTTTCCCCTCGAGACAATTGTGAAGAAATGTCAACTTATGACTGCTGCCCAGAAACGGGGAACATAACGGAATATGGGAAATACTGGCAGGGAGCATAAATGAACGAGGGGTGGAGAGCAGCAGCTTTCGAGAGGAACATAAAGTCCTACTTTTTCAGGGCGGGGAGCAAAAAGGAAAACATCCCTCTGGAAGTGGGAATTTTACCATGTGTTCTAAATTACCCCTGAAAGGGCGTCGGTTTAAAAGCCGAAAGAGGAAAAGCCCAAAAGTCAATGTCGAGTGATTGAGCCAACATCCCGTGTCGAGAGCCTGGAAAAGTAGATGGAGTGGGGGGACTGACCTTCCCTTGTTTTCAATTAACGATAATGAAGAGTGTGTTTCTATCAGCAGGGCCCACAGCAGGTCTGAGGTGGCAGTGATGGATCGGTTACGATTGTGACTCTACAGCTTCTACCGGCTTAACCCTTCGCTCCTCCACCCGCCGCTAGCAACTTCGGAATCACGCGAACTTGTTCTACACCCCTCACATACCGGATCTCTTGACTGTTTTTGGGGCCGTTCCCACGCAAAGTTGACAGAGAGCGTGATAGGCCGGTACAACCACCGGAAGCTGCTTTACTAAGCTGATGCCTTCTAAGGAGGAACCCTGTTAGGGCTTAAAAGTCGGCACACAATATTGATATTGCGACCGCTGAACACGCTCCACGAGGAACATTTGAGAGAAACGGATCTTTATCGTAAAACTTGAGTCCATTTTGAAGTCTCAGGTTGTTATGTTTTAGTTATCTTCCGGGACCGAGGCTCAGTTAGCCTCGAATCTTTCTTGCTGATGAAAACCTATGGCAGCCCGCAAACGTCCACCATGAAAACGTCTGTGGTGAAGAATGTAAAAACCATCCAGTCATCCAACTCCGCCAGAGGTCAACTCTGCCAGCGAAAGGAGCTTTACACGTGTTTGTGCCATGGGATCCCTGGATTCCTATATTTTTGGATCACTTGACATCGGGATTTCTAGATCCCTGGATTTTCCGGAGCTCTTTTCCGGACTTCTTTGATCTTTGGATTTCTGGATTCCAGGATTTTCTGGATCCCTGGATTCCTAGTTTTCTATTTTTCTTTTTTTGGATATCTGGATCTTTCGAGGATTTCGTGGATTTATGGACTTCTGGAGCTCTGAATTTTCTGATCTCCAGATCTCTGAATCTTTTTCGGATTTCCTGGATTTCTCGATTTTGAGATTTCTTTGCCAATGTTCCAGTCAAGCACGCTCTCTTTCTCCTTGTATTCTCTTATAGATCCGCTGAGCGGAAATTAGGACCTACATGTATTAAATAACAGTAAACGAAACCAATGAAATCTCAGCAGCTCACAGTTTTAATGGATGGTCAAAACGTGTTCCGCGTTCTGTTCAGATTTAGTGTGTCGGAATAAATTTGTTCACCAAACCTACATAGTCACAAGCGGCAAAATACCCCTTTTTCTTATTGTGAAAAAAACTCGATGGGAGTTTTACGTGAGAGTGAGAAATCTTTCTGTTATATCTGTCAAATATACGACGGAAAAGGTTTTGCAAGTTGAGTGGACAGTACACGAATTCGTCTCTGGTACCGTTTTACGTAAAAGAGTGTGCGACATAGTGTTGGTTGTGTCGTATCGACATGGGCCGATCGCAAAACTGCTCAAGTAGTGGAAGGGTATCGAGGAAAAGGTAAATACGTTTTGATCGGCCGAGAGAGACACGAGTTCGGAGCACTTGTCAGTTGCCACCGTCGGCTTCAAACTTTCAAATCTTTTTTCTATTGCTCCACGATATCGGAAAAAACCTCCGCCCAGCCCACTGCAAACCCCTCTGAATATATAACAAGCGGAACTCGGTTCTCAGATTACAAACTTTTTCGCGCTCTTCCAGTCAAGTTTTTTTCCCCCCGTAGCCCTCCACTTTCCAGCCCATCTGAACGAAACGTTATACTCCGCTTTTCTGGAGTTTAACTTGAAACTGCTTTGGAAATTCTGAAGTGAGTTGCCCATCAAACTTGAACAATAAGCGGCACTTGTCCGCTATTCCTTATATTTGTTGACATTGTGCGCATCTGTGCCAGCTCGTTTCTAGCGTTATGTTTTCTGATATCTTTTTCTCCGTAATTCAATGTTGATGTGGGTTTATCATTCCTCTGTTCAGAATTGATTTTAGACCCAGCTAGGGAACCCTTTCAATTTATTCAATGTCGATAACTCCCAAGAACCCGTACCTAAACTCGATCACTCGACCCCAAGGAGCTCTTTGGGGCAAACAGGAGAGGTTTTGAAGGATTCAACTACATAACTCCAGGGATCCATCCGATGGCATTGTGGGGACCTACTAATGAACTTTTAAAGGACTTCAGCCTGGATGTCGAATAAGGTGGCGTTTTTGGAGTAATTATTTTTTAATGGCAGAATTATAATAGATCTGTCTAGGAAAAAAACTATGGAAGGAAGCGAGTGGACAGTTTTCAGGGTCAATATAAGCATTTCGTTGATCAGGATGAATACTATCGAACGCACGATGCCAACGTACTCGTAGTAATCCTGCATTGCCTCCCTTCACCCAGCCCTGTAGAGCCCCACAGAGTGGTCGGTCAGGTCTGGGACCAACATATCTCGATACTGCTCTTGAACTTACTTCGGAAACATTACTTGACTGTCTGGCTCAACTTGTCTAACTGGACAAGTGAGTCTACGGTGAAACTCCTACGTTTGTCTAACTAGAAGGAGTATCAAATATTTCCGATATTTTATTCATTCATTTCAAGGTAGGTATTTTATTCATTCGATTGCTTTTAGAACTGTTGATGAAAAGTTCAAACGCGTTCCCTAAAGCTGAAAAAACGCGTTCCCTAAAACTGAATATTGTTTGCGCCCGTAAAATATGAAAAGCTTAAAAAAAAAAAAATGTAGGTACCTACCTCCTGAACAAACAGGGTTGGGAAAAGATTTTGACTCGGATTCATTCAAAGGATTAATTTAGGGGTAACAGCTCGGAATTAGCGAGGAAAAGGTCATCCCATCGTCCAGAGGCGAGAGAAAAAGGAGCGGAAAAGTGGGGGAATATTCACTTGACACGACCGGGAGCTATTTCCAAGCATAACAGGTAACCTGGTGGGAGTAAAAGGGGCTCGTTACTCCGTTTTGAGGTAATTGGGCGCATTTTCTCTCGATCCGTGACTCTTCACAATGCGGTTCGTTTTGTACACCTTTCTGGTTGAGGGGGAGATCTCCAGAAGCGGAACACTAATGAATAGCTTTTGAGAGAAAAGAGAGATGCGCTCTTGAGGTGAAGCACGTCGACTCCGGTAGAATGCTGAAGACGGGTTTTAATTACATTTGCATACGGTCCTAACCAAATTGTAGAAAATTTCCCTAATTGGTTACACGTCTCTTTTCTTTCAGAGGAAATACTAAAAAAATCCGCCTAACCAAAATTAATAGGTGAGGATGAACATGAAAGAGATCAAAATCTCAATATTCCGGTTTCAGCCAGTTTATAACCGAGGTTTGACTTGAATATGGTGGTGGGAAAGTGAAAAATTTCCTTATATATGACATGCTGTGTTGATTCCAAAAGTAATGTACGTCAGTCGTCCGTTTTGCGCCGCAGGAATATATTCCTACAACTATTCCTACCAAATTTTGGGTCTCCATCTAGTGGGTAGTGGGCGTTTATTGGAAGAAAACGCCCTGCCTACAATAGTAGGTAGTGTTCACAAGGGTTTCAATCCCATCGCCCAAACGCGTGGGGTTCTGTGGGGCTAAAATCATGACTCTCTGCCTTATTGTGAAAATGTTTTTATGTTTTTATGAATAAATAAATAAATAAATAAATAAGGGCTACAAAAGGGGGGTTTGAAGGTTTTAAGGTAGGGTTTCGTTTTGAAGGTATTATTGGACGAAGAATCCATTAGATGGATTAATTAAATTTTATTTGAGTCCCAGACCCATCCACCCGTACAGTGAGGATCTGTGGGGCTGGCTCCTATAAAGACCATGGCAGGAGCTCGAATGGGAAGTCGTTTCCGAAGCAATTTCTTCACAATTGATACTGAATAATGATGAACGGTTTGGTGTAAAAATTGTTTGTTGTATTCTCTATTAGAGTTATTTGTACACGGCTGTGTACAAATTCAAAGCCGTTGCACATGAAGCATTATTGTCATTCAAACGAAATTGAAAGCCTGTAAACTGGTATAAAGAGGAGGGAGATTTCTATGCTAAGGGCAAACGAGGAAATGCAATTCACGTCCACTTTTCACTGAGTGAGGGAACCCTGTGCAAGGGACCTATTTTCCGGGTGGAGTAGCTTCTCTATCGCTAGCCAACAGACCTTTAAATAGGATTTTCCTCTCACGTAAGTGGGAATGCCGGACTGAAATTGAGGATACAGTATACATTATCTGTCTCAATAAACAAAATAGATTGAAACAATACGTTTCTGACAGTTTACGAGTATTGTATAATACAATAATTGTCTTGTACATACCGGGCTCGGCGAAAGGAAGAATCTGTCCCTATATCACAGATTAAACTACTGATAAACATTTACAAACTTGTATATATAATGTATATATTATGTATATATTATATACCCCTAATGTTGGTAGGAATATGCGTTTTATGAATTGGCGTAGAGAACCAGTCTTTCGAATTGGAATTGAACCGTATTCAAATCCACCCTGATCCTTATCCCTGAAAATGCTGTTGTCTATTATAGACAACAACCCTCCTATAATAGGAGGGTCATCATTGGTTGCTCATCATATGGTTGTCTTCTTCGCCGAGAGGCTTTAGAAACGATCTTGAACCTTCCACAGCCTTCTCCCTCCTCCTTTCTTCTCTTTTTTTGTTTTTCTTGAGCTAACCATGCTTTATCCGATTTGGTATCCTTCTTAATTAACTCCTGTTCTTGAGTTTTTGTTGTTGTTGTTGACCTCGTATGCTTAAGGGCACTTGGTACCCCCAACATTTTTTTCCCCGACTTTTTTGTTTTTTCTTCTTAAAAAAAACTACATTAAATACTGAAAAAAATGGTATATTGCAAAATGCTTGAACTTCAATTAAAATTATTAAAAAATAGCTCGGAAGGTGCCTGCATCAACTCTGGCACTCCTTCTTTCTCCGTCTAATCAATGGAAAAACAAAACACGCTCAGACAGTCACCTTTCAGTTTTTTGGCTCTCCTGAAAAGTTGCATTTTTTTACGGACATGTCCCATTTTCTCGGGAACCACTCAACCGATTTACATTTTGTTTTTTTTATTTGAAAGGCCATGTAGGTAAAGATCTAAAAACGTGCTGAAACACATTTTTGAAATCGTGCAGTATTTTTCGTGTACAGGTCAAGCAAGGGGCTCCAGAACGCCGTTGAAAACTGTCAAGTTTGCTCCTCTGTTGTAAATCTCCAGATCAATATTTTCAAAATCTGTTTCAGCACGATTTTAGATCTTTGCAAGGCCTTTCATACAAAAAAAAAGCAACAAAATCGGACCAGGGAGTGACGAGATTTTGGGGCACGAATTTCGCTGTTTTAAGGGGGGGTACCAAGTGCCTTAACTATCACAATTATGTAAAGATGCTAATTTTATTTTGCATTCAAGCCTTAATTTACTTTAATTATTTGATACTAGTCTTGTATTCGATTACATCTCTGTATGCGAACTCTTCTTCTCGAATTATTCTTGGAATAATACACCTATTTAATCGCGACGGAGGTCGAAAATTCTGATCGGCCTCAAAATTTGACATTATCCGTTTCAGGACACGTAGATTTCAAACACAAAATATTATCCCTCCGAAGTCCGCCGTCCGAGCCGTTTTGCGTAGTGGAAATTTTTTGTTTAAATCCCCACTGAAAATACTCGGTTTACCATCTAGTTGTGCCCACAAGGTTTTCATCCCGATCGCTCAAACCCGTGGGGCGCTGTGGGGCTACGGGAGGGGTTTTCGGCTATGGGGTCGAGTTAGGTGTCGCTATCGATGTATTTTTCAGGGTGGCCGCCATCTGGAAAAGTCAGGGAAAACCTGGAAAAGTCAGGGAGTGAAAAATTTCAGGAAAAGTCAGGGAAAAGTCAGGGAAATCGGTCACAAGTCAGGGAAAAATTTTTGATTAAAAAAAAAAAAAAAAAAAAAAAAAAATGTATTGTGGTGTCATTTTTGTCCCTCTCTTCCGTCCCGAAAATGATGATAATTTTTGAATTTTGGTGGGAGCGACTTTGCCGGGTTTGTTTTCCCCTCACTCTTCATCCATGTTGCCCGCACAAGTTCAATGAGTTGGCGGAATTCCCGTTACAGATATAATATCCCCATTCACACGATGAAAAGTCCCACTTCATGCACCAATTTCCCTCTCTTCATAATGGAATGTCCCACTTCACCCACGAAGTAACCTATCAATCTTTCACTTGGTATTTTGGTTCGAGATCTCTGTCCTTGTAATCATTACTAGTTAATTAAAAAGATTTTTTTCTGTTCGGGTGCGTACCCGAACCCTGCTTTTATTCGCAGAATCTGGCTTCTCGAAAATTATTTTTAGCTAGAAAAAATGTACGGAGAAATTATCGGGAAATCCGTTAAAACTGATGGGGAAGTAGGGAAAATTTTGATCTCTGATTGTGGTTGTGACTAGGCAGTCGGGCTCTCTAAAACCGTAGGTACCTAAAGGTATCTAACTAGTCTTTTAAATATATTTAATTCATCTCTGTAATATGCAACAATGTGACTAGATGTAATAAATCCCATCCTAGTAATTCCATGTCATATGGATACGATTAAGGTATAAATTATTCTATTGTTTTTGGTTTATTATTCTTGGAATAATACACCTATGTTTTCGCGACGCGGGTCGACGACTCCGATCGGGCTCAAAATTTGACTATCCGTTTCAAGAGGTCTACATTCTAAATCCGAAATGTCCGTCCGCCGTACGACGTCCGCCGTCCAGGTCGTTTTGGGCAGTAAGAATTTTTTTAAAAATCTGAAATTTTGACAAAATACTTGATTTACCATCTAGTTGTGCCCGCAAGGTTTTCAGTCCGATCGCCCAAACCCGTGGGGCGCTATGGGGCTAAAATGGGGCTACAAGAGGGGTGTTTTGAAGGCTTTTAGCTATGGGATCGAGTTAGGTGTCGTTTTCGAAGTATTTTTGGACGTAGAATCCCTTTTTTGGGGTACCGGAACGATCCGATTTCACTGGGGCGATCTTTAGGGCTTTCTTGGGGTAAAAATGGGATTTGTGAAGGATCCCAGGATGTTGAATATTTTTCGAGTAAAAAATACAGAATTTTGGAAAAAAACACATTCTTGGACAACAAAAATCCAAAAAAAAATTTTTCGAGATAAAAATCCAAAAAAAAAAAATTTTTCGAGATAAAAATCCAAAAAAATTTTTTTTTTTAAATTTTTTCATTGACAGAATTAAATTTCTACACATGTAACGTATATCAAAGAATAATAAACCCTTGTGTAAAATTTGCAGCGTTTTTATTTTTCAAGTGTTTCTATTTTTGTCAAATAAATAGTTTTTAAAACGCAGTTTACTTATCTACTTTCCCTGGGTTTTAATTGTTTGGTGTAAAATTTTATGTATTTTCTAATCAACTTTCAATAACAAAAAAAAAAAAAAAAAAAAAAAAAAAAAAAAAAAAAAAATCAAGCGATTAAAATCATCAGAATTAATAAAATGTCAGATTAAATTATTATTATCAATAATTAAATTATTAAAATCTCAGATTTTGAATAATTTCGGGTCTGGAAATTAGGTATTTTTGCAGGGAAAAGTCAGGGAAAAGACAGGGAATTAACTTTTCCCAGCTTGGCGGCCACCCTGTTTTTGGACGTAGAATCCATTTTTGAGGGTCCCAGAACGACCCGATTTCACTGTGGGGATCTATAGGGCTTTCATGGAGCTACAAATGGGATTTTTGAACAACCTCAGGAGGTCAAATTAGGTGTCGCATTTCAAGTAATTTTGGACGCAGTTCAATTTTTTCGAGGTCCCACATCTGTCCAAACATTGCACAGAATTTTTTTTTTTTAATTTTCAAAATTATTTCCTTCAAGACAAAGAATGAATTTTTGTACAATTAACCTAGGTACCTATATCAAAGAATGATAAACCCTTGTGTAAATGTGCAGCAGTTTCCGAGGATGCAAACTTCTGCAGGTGGAACTTCTAAAAAATCCGAGTTAATGCGGGTAAGATTCCGTCGATTGATACGATGAACTTTTTTTTGTTTCAATTATTTCATCATTTTTAGTCACTCTCGAACATTTCAGAGCTGTCGAATTCCCTAATTTCTGCCAAGCGACCCATCCCATCAAGTTGACACAACAATCAGCAATTTATCACTTACCTACCCCTAGCGTGGGGCTACTCTTGACGGGAGGAATTTTGACGTTTCGTCGGCGAAGCGGGGCGAGCATGCGCTCCTGTTCTTACAGGCATCTCCGCTCTTCAGTCACCCTCAGCCTCTCACGTGACCAACCTCCAACTTTAACTTCCACCCCGTTTCCCCGCGTGAGTAAATCCATTAATACGTTTACAAATTTTCCACTCCGACCAGCGAAGGGTTTTTGGAATATCGTGTGGAAGGATTGGAAGAGTGGAAGGATACAATGTTGGTCTGAAACATTAAACCCCGCTGGATGGGTAGCAAAAAAAAAAAAAAAAAGAAAAAAAAAAGAGGACCGTCAAAATTGTATATTGTAAAGTAACTAAATCTTCGCTTAACGTACAATTAATTAAAACGCCACGTGATTATAATGTAGTTACTATCGTACGTTTACAATTAATAATTAATTTTAGTAAGTTATTTAAATTGGAGGGAATTGCGCCGTTAATAATGTATGACAGATTAATCATTACTTGCATAGTTAATAATCAAGATGAACATGCACCTCCCAACTGGATAGTTGAATAGCATATGAAGACGACAGGGAAAGAAGGGGGAATGTAGGAATTTTCCCGTTACGAGAAAACTGAAATTCTAAGTTGGCGCGTTCTTCATGTCTCAAGTGGAGGAAAATTTTGTATTTTTCCAAAGAAATCAGTCGCCGGCCGGGAATATAAGCACGACAATAATAATTAATTATTAATAGTGACGATTAACAATTTTTGAAGTTTTCCCCTTTTTTCAAATCTTCCCCTTTCTTGCCCCCCCCCCCTTTTTTTGTGCCACACCTTCCCCTTTCTTTCCCAGTAATTTCAAATCTAACACAGGCTATATCTCACAGATCCTCCTCCTTTTTTTCCGGTTTTCAAGTCATATAGGTAATGAAAGTCATATAATTGGAGATTTTGGTGCCAACCTTGGATAATTTTCGAAAAAACAGTGACATTCCCCCCTTCTTTCCCTGTGGTCTTCATGGATGTGCACGAGGCTCCAAAATTGATGAGCACCACAGTAGTTCTTAAAGTTTATATCTGCCTGAATTCTGTTTATTCATGCCTGAATAACCTGAACAATGATAATTTAGTGGACTGCCATTAGGTACCTCCAGGATGTGAAAACGGTGCCAAAGCCGGAAAATTAAATTTCATTCTGCTAAAATAGGAAGTAATCTAAAATAGGGGCCAGGTAATCTTGCTGAGCTCTCCAGTAGTTTCAGCAAGCGCTGGTATCTACGTTTCTCGTGTAACAAAGAGATTGAGGGTGTGTGCACGGAAAGTTTACAACTGAGAACTCTACAGAATCTCGCGTAATCCTACTGGAACACCTCACCATCAACTCCTCCCATCCATTAACGCCCACAATCCTCCATTCCGCATTCGTCCTTAGGGTTTCGGTTGAGGAAGTTACTGCGAGGAAGACATTCCGACCATGGTTCAGGAATAAACCTGAAACGAGCCTCTGGGTGGGTCATAAGCAACCACCAATGCCATTTGAGTTTGAGTAACAAGCACATGACAAAATCTTTCCCCGTAATTAGTTATGCTGCGTTATGATACAAACAGGAATTGAAGGCAAAGCAGGATCAGCATGCCAAATACAATGGAATCGGTCGTGAAAGTGCCCTTAAAACTGCCGTGTCGGCGGCAATTATACAGAAACAAGCCCGTTTTTCTTTCACGGGGGTCGAAACGACCCGACCGTGAGGAAAAGAAACAACAGCCTTGAAGGAGGGGGACCGAGCGGAAAATGGGAAGGAAATTGTATTGGGTATCTAAGCATAGTCAGTCCCCTAGACCTTACGAAGAAAAAACGAAGTGTTCTCCGAGGTTTGTGATCAAGGTTTCTCTGCGGGGGGGAAAAGTGGAGCCTCGAATCCAATCGAGGAGTAGCTTACAGATTGGAAGAGGTTTGTGTGCAGTAGACACGTGATTGAAAGAAAAAGTGAGGGAATTCTTTTTCGTCCTGGTGGTATTTTCCCCAGTTTGGTACCAACCGCTCAGTTTGTGCCCATGGACACACTGTAAAATGCTTTTTGGACTATAGGGATCGTGCACGTGACTGCAATAAAAGCGCTCTGGCGGCGAAACGGACGTCTCGGGCAGGGTCACCAGCTGATAAAATTTATCATCACACTATGAATTCAGACTTTTCCTTCTTTCTTCCTTTGCTGTTGTTCCCGAGATTTAGACGGAAATTTGAAAAATTTGAAAAATTAGGCCTGGGCGCAATTGCTGCATCAGACCGCACAACACACATTGCTATTCGATTGTTTTTTTGTTGTTGAAATTTTGATGAAATACTCCGTTCTGCATCTTGTGACTGCAAGTATTTCAGCCCTGTCGATCCATTAGGCCTTTCTAGGGGTTTTAAAAGATTTTATGAGACGTAGTGTCGTGTTCCGAGTATTTTGGGACGTTGAATCCACTTTAAGTGGCTCTTATCCAAACATTGTTAGGCAACGTCGGGCGTAGTCAGTACCTACTTGGATGAGTGACCGCGTGAGAAGCGAGGTCACCGAATTATTTTCTCCGTTCAATCGGGCGGCGAACTCCTCCCAACCCAGGGGGACGAGGTCATGGGGAGTCATGAGCTCAATTGCCAGAACGAGATCCGTTCCTCCTTGATTGAAGGATGAAGATCCGTTGCTTTATTTTATATTTTATTTATTTATTTTGTTCACTTGACTGTTACCGTACCTGTAGGTTAAGGACAGTGTATTTATTTTTATTTTAAAAAATTGTATACAACAAATTGATCAAAAAAGTCTAGATTACAAGTCCTTTAGAGTCCTTTAGTTTGGGCTTTACCCCAAAACTATTTGCCTGCCATCATAAAACCCATTAAAATCACTTTAAAACTTATTTTAAAGTGTAATTAAGAATTTGTTGAAAAATAGATTTTCTGCTTGTAGGATTGAGATGAAGGGTCTGTGAACCATTATGTTCGGTCTCTCAAGAGACATCAGCTCCCTGGGCGCAGTAATACCCCACCCTTTACTCTTGAAACTACACCCCGCAAACACCTCCAAACCACCGCTAGCCATTGAGAGGGGACGCTAGAGGGGTCCCCCCCCCTTCTTCATCTACCGCCATCAAAACATAAAATAGTCTTCCGTCTCTACCGCCATTTTCCTTCCTCGTGGGAGCCTTTCCGTCACTCTCGACTTGCCAGCTCCTCCATCTCGATCACACACACCAAGAAGTATGATTATGGTGGTCGAGAAAGCCGCAGGGAGAGGTTATAACTCCAAGGCTATCCTCCTTTCCGGCATCTACCAGAGCCGTCCATCCACGCGCTTTACGGTCTCTCAGGAGCTCTGGGACTTGAAGGGTGGATCGGTGGGAGAAATTAATAACATAGACGTGTGTACATACTAAGGTCATTGGTGTGACAGAGAACCCCATGGGTTTATAATAAATTGTTTTTAATTACCCGGACTAACCATTTATGTATAATTTACATATATGTACATACTTTGAAATCTCCAAGGAATGGGGAGTGCTCGAACGGTTCCTAATCAATATGAAATATTTGTTCCTATTCATAGGTCCTATACCGGGCACTGAACCTAAAAGTAGAATTCGCAACTATCCACACCAATGACACGGAGAAAGATTGTCATGCCGTCAGTGTATTCTCTGTTCGTAAAGCTACGTAGATCTACTGTAACAGCCCTCCTCCTATGTTGCGGACCACACTGAATCCCCGTGACCACCACTTTGATCCAACTTCACGGCACCAGAGGGAGGTTACTCACGATAATATCGTGGAGCATATTATTATGCTCCATCATTTCTTTTTTAGAACAAGTTTAAAACAAGCGATTAACCTTAGCTACTCGAAATTAGGTATCCGCCCAGAAAAAACATATATTTCTCTGAAGCAATAAGATCTTCCGGACTTTACCCGCCATATTATGGTCAGATGACGATAGAGGAAAATGAGTGCTGGGTTACCAAAATTTGGTAATAATTTGGTAATTTGCTAATTCTTCTCCAGGACGACCTCCGAGAATAAAGGGGGATCGAAGGGCGTATTTTTGACAAGAACATTTTTGAAATGCTGTTGTGTCTGAAGCTTAAAAGCCTTATTTTGGAGGTTTCCACTTTTTACAATCCATAATACCGGGATATCCATGGCACAGTTCTTAGAGGACTGTACAGTCCTGTCCAGCACGTGCTTGACAATATTTAGAAAGAAAAAAAAAAAAAAAAAAAAAAAATCAAGACAAAAGGTTCAGTACCTACATCCCAAGAAATAGGAACTTGAAGATGACCCTTTTTCCGCAAGATTTCAAAATTTGACCCTCCCGTTAGATTAGTCTAATCAATGAACAACTAGCCAATAGTGACTATTGACTTCAAGCTCCGCCTCACCTCAATGCTGGAGCCCCTTCAATGTGTTGCGGTTCTCGTCCCGTTACAAGTAGGAGAGTAATTCGGTCTGGTATCGCTACGTGGCACCAAATAGCCTACGATGCCCATTTTTCCGTTTTCCCACCATGATGATTACAGACCGGGACGACACCCTCGGCCCACTGCCATCCCAACATCCTGCCCACTGTTGCCAGACGTCCCCCTTTCTGGAGCTTGGTTCCCCCATGTTCCCCCGTCCCCCGAAGTCCCCTTTTTCGGAAAAAGTCCCCCTTTTTCCCCCCAAATGGTTTAGATAGAAAAGAAAACAAATAGGTAAATCTGTAAGTATAACTGTTATCGGTACCTACCTAAGTAGTTATCTAATAGATATACCTAGCACCCCCCAGCAACTACCTACCTGTAGATTTGTGACGCGCTAACGCAATTGGTGAAGAACAACAAGATGATGATGGAAGAAGGAGCGAAGGCAGGTTACACTGCTGGTTACTGGTCCGGTTTGTTAAACAAACTTTGTATATTTTTGTTTGATGAGTAATTACTCGTTGATTATAATCAACTGTTGACCTACTCGATCTCTCTATCTTGATTAATAGTTTTATCTTTGTGTGATGTGTGCAGTAGTAGTGATGGCTATCAAACGCCACCAAAGCAGGTGAAAGTGGGGTTCAAAGCGGGTACAAAGGTATCAAAAATCGTGGGAAAGTCGGGCTGAATTCTGTTCGTGGCTGGGACCTGATCCTAAAAATGGAATTATAAAATTTATTATTCCATTTTGTATTTATTATTATTATTTAATAATACAATGGAATAATAAATAAATATAATGGATTCTTGGAATAATACACCTATGTAATTGCGATGGAGGTCGAAAGTTCTGATCGGCCTCAAAATTGACCATTTTAAATTTAAATTAAAAAATTTAATTTTAAAATACGTTGTAAGATGTCTAGATTCAAGAAACAAAATGTCCGTCCGCCGTCCGGACTGTTTTGGGTAGGATTTTTTTTTTTTTTTTTAATCAGAAATTATGACAAAATACTTGGTTTAACATCTGGTTGTGCCCACAAGTTTTTCAGCCCAAACCCTTGAAGCTTTTTTTTTTTTTTTTTTTTTCAAAAAATATTTAATATTTTTATTGACACAAAATTATTTTTTGAACAAGTAACCTTTATCAAATAATAATAATAATTGAAAGAAATTGAAATTGAAGAATAATTAACCCTTGTGTAAAATTTGCAGCGTTTTATAATTTTATTTTTTGTCCCCCTAAACGTCCCTTTTTTGCAGTGATCAAGTCCCCCTTTGTCCCCCTTTTTCGCCTCAGATGTCCCCCTTTCAGGTCGAAGGCGTCTGGCATCACTGATCCTGCCTCTAGCCTCTATTTTTAGACCACTTTAGGAGAAAAAAAACCTGTATTACCAACGCCACATGGAACAACTTTTTGGTAGTTTCAGATTTTCCACGTCATTTACTAGCCAACACGAATTATTTCTGTTTTTTGTTTTTTTTACCACCTTTTGAGCTTAGATACGCCACATGGAGCAACGTTTTGGTGTTTTCAGACTTTTCTCTTCCTACTACGCTCGCCGAGCTGAATTTTAAAAATTTCACTTTTCCGACCGCTAAAAGTAACATGGAATAAAGATGACCAAAATCTTGTTACTCTCCTCCTCCTCCTCCTCGTCGTCGTTCTCGGGTACCTAAGTAGAAAAAATATTTCTGACCGATTAGTCATTGGAGCCCTCTCTATATCTCCAGGGCATACGTTCAGGAGGAAATTCTACGTTCAAACGGCCAAGCTTCACGACAAAGCTCAATGGCAACTACACTTGCAATCACTTCTTGAAGCCGTAAAAGGCATATAGGAGCAATGTGGCCAAATCGCAGGGTGATAAGACTCAGTAAATGCGAAACCCCAGCTACCAATTACCATCAAGGGGCGCCTTTGGTATTCAGGAAACTCTCTGCCACAAGGAAGAGGGAAAACCCCGTTGAATTCGCCAGCCTCTGCAAACAGACCGAAACCTCTTAACAGTATATCAACTCAAATCGAAAACGCCTCTCAGACGGGAATTTCTTTTTCCGCTCTTTCTCGAGAAACATTCGGTTCCGCCATGTACCAATAAACCAAATCTCGGAGTTAAATTCATCCTCTTTCTTGTCCCTCCATTGAAACTTCACATCTACGGATGAAAAAAAAAAAAAAAAAAAAAAAAAAAACCCACAGGTTACTGCTTAGAGCAACTTAATTCAAGAAACATGGAACATGCTTTGCCTCGTAACGTTGCCAAGCAAAATTTCGTGACAAGTCGCCGTCTCCCAAAAAACGTCACACTTTTTGCCAGTTAGGCTAAAGCATGTTCCATGCTAAAAAAAACTGCTGCGTTAAGTACATGTACAGTGCGATTGTTTGCTTGGATAGGATAGCTACGAGTTTTCAAAATAAATTGGAATTACTGTGAAAGAGAAAAACAGGTCACTTATGAAGCCAAGCGAAGAATGGATAGGGTGGGGATTCATAAGAATTTTCAAAGAGGTTCAAATAATTCAACGGTAATAGCATTCCTGTCTCGTGCAATAACGGCATGAAAAATCATGTCTGAGGTTCCAACGGTTCTCCGGAAGCTTGAAAAGGGACAAAAGGCCGAAGTTAATAAGAATTTATTTCCTTCGGGCGAAGAGGAAAATATTTGAGTTTCTTCCACTTAATTAAATACGGGTTGAGTTCTTTGGTTTTACTCCTCGAAGAAAACCTTTTAATTCCCTTTTATTTGCAATATCGACTGGCGTCAACCTCCCCTCGTCATTTCCGTGGATGGCTTCAGGATATTGGATGTAAATCTGAGTAGTCATTATTCTTTGAAGGGCATCAACAAATTGGTCCGGGTTTCCCGAGTGTTGTTATTTTAAAATATACCTACCTAATAATTATTTCATTAGACCTTGACTCAACACGGGTCTAGTGTACCCGAATTCACAATACAACTGCAGCTGTGGCGTGAGAAGAAGTTGCTGTGTGCAGGTTCTTGCCACCGGGTGTGGTGGAGGATGTAATGACGTGGAATTCTGAGAAATGTTTCCCAGATTGCCTTTCTGACGCGTCAGATTGGCTACCTGAGTCCACAGTCTCAGGAGAGTTGGGGCAGAAGACATCTTGGGGACGATGTCACTGGAGCATCCAGGCACTTCACTACGCCACGGGACGTGGAGCCATCAGCTCCTGTGGTTTTGCTCGTGGAAACGAAAATTACCACAGCTTTTTTTTTTACTGTTAGGTACGAAATCTGACTTACTAGTGCCACAGCCGGCAATCACTGGAAAGGTAAAAGACTGAAACGGTTGTGTGGAGAAGGGGCGACGCCCCCTGCTGCTAACCAGGTGGTTGCTGAGGGGCAACATCTAGCGTCGCATAGGTGTACTAGAATTGGCTTAAGAACTGTATGTTATAATCCTGCATACTTGATATTACCTTATGTAAATTACTTGGCGATGCACGAAGACAAACCTCTAAGGAGAAATGCACCAACGTTCAAGCAAAATCGCTTTTACGAAGAAGGACGGTTTAGCATGCCCTAACCAGCATATCCTCTCAATTTGAGCTAATTGCTAATGAAGAGAGATCTTGACTTCTCATTGAGCCAACCTGATCTGTTGCACGAGAAACGTCTCACTTCAAACCTCTCCCGCGTGTACAATGAGACGTCTCTGGGAAACGCTCCGGCCCCCACGTAGAGGTTCAGTTGAAGGCCTCGGATGCTAATTTTAATTAGAATTCCACTCGCTCTTATCATGCCATGATCAAGCCTAGGGAGCCCATGTCTTGGTAATAATAGGTGCCTATCCCTTGCAGCACAGTGGAATAGAAATAGGGATATCCCATACGGCAAGGATTTCTCTCTGCATAATAAATGAACCGAATAAATAAATAACCCTTAAATTAACGCAAATAACCACACATCTCCTTCTAAATATAAACACCTTCAAAAAGTGTTCACAGAAGTGTGATAGGTGAAGGGGTGAAAATGGGGTTGCCCGAGGGATCAGTTATTTTTAAATATCCTCTCTTTTCACCCCTAATGTCCGGAAGGAACCCCGATAAAAAAAATATTAAAAAACGGGGCGCCGCTGTTTCGCTCGGGAATCTCACCGCCTCATCAATAATTCGCGACCAACTGAGAAAAACCTCACTTTGATAAAACCGTAGAAGAGGTGCTGGTTTGAGGCGTTATGATAATATTTATCTGCTTCTAATAATACAATGGAAATTACCTAATGCGTATTCTAATAAAATGTAACCAACTTTCTTATTTAAATAATTTAAATTAGAAAGTCGGTTATTTATTATTAAGAAACAAGAAAGTAGCGAAACAAGCATCTTGAAATTCAATATATTTCCATTTAATGGAAACTAGTCATGGCTTAGGATGGATTTGAATAAATTCATCAAATCAGGTTTCATCAACGCTGCGTATATAACCACCTAAACGCAAACGATCAAGAGCAGATGTGGTGGAATGTTGTTGAGATTGAGTTAAATAAGACGAAGAATATACCGACCTCTCAAGAGATATTATCTCTAAACCCTGATATAGGAGAATGTATTAGGGTATTATCAGGGTTTAAAAGGGCAGCACACGAAGTGAACAGTCGTTGTCTTACAGATAATACATTATCAGTACCAACAATTCATTCTATCGTTTTATAACTCCTACACTCATGAACAATATTATGATATTTATGGCAAGAACATTAGTTATTATATAATAATATCTTATAATATATTATAATATAATATTATAATATAATAATTATACTATAATTATCCCATTATGTTATTCCATAATAATATGTTATTCCATTATTATACAATATAATTGTATAATTACTCAAATATATAATAGATAATGGAATAACATTGCTAACACGCATGCCTGCGGATTATACCATTGTTTCCCCACCAATCAATTCCGTGGTATTCAGGGTACCTATAATAGTAATTATTGAAGCCTCGTTTTGTTGACTCAATGATAATATTATAATAATATTACTCTAGTAATTACTAGTAATTACTCTAATGCCTACAGATTTACAATATTATTGTAAATCTGTAGGCATTAGAGTAATTACAAAAATATTGCTAGAAATTGGAAAGAGGTGATCAAAAAATAAAAATAAGTTGCCCAGTTTTGCATAGCCCCCCCCCCCCCCCCCCCCTCCGAGTTGGTCGATTTGAGTTTGATTTTTCTTCACATGGGTTTTCTCCATTTTTATCCAGAAGAGGGGCATCGAGAGCTGTACCGATTTTGTCTCATTCCATTTGATTCGCCTCTTAGCTGTGAATTTTCCAAAGCTGGATATTGACCCAATGAGTACCTGATTGATTTCACATTGTTTTCTTCACCACCAGAACTGAAGTTTCATCAGCAATTGACTGTTAGAAAAAGTGGATATGAGAAAAACTTTAAAACCGCAGCCGAACTCATCAATCCTAACGATCAAGACAAGTAAATCCTATAACCCAGTGCCGAATATCGTTGGTTCGCGAGAACAAGATTTCTTTGATTCGGCGGCACTCAAAGAAAAGAAGTTGAATTTTCGGATTTTTCCGTACGGTAGTCACACCTTCCCAATCTAATGACCGAGCGAAGCAAGTCCCCCCCTGTCACCATGCTAGCATGTGAAATTTTGAAACATGAATTCTGCGGAGGCTGGCGATAGTTGTTCGCTCTCTGCCGCTAGGTGGATCATTATTGCGTCACTACCTCGTCAGTTTACCGGTTCCATTGTATTCATCGTCTTATAACTCAAGCTAATGTCAAGTTGGGCCGCATTATGCGCCCCAGAAAACGATTATTAATGATGGAGAAGTTGGTTGTAGGTAACTCCCCTCTTCCAGCAAGAGTATTCCTCCACACAACCCTCTCACCATCCCAAATAATCCGCAGCAGCCGACTTCGGAATTAAGCTTTCCGAGCTTTCAGGCGAACTTAACAATAGCTAAGCATGTAGTCATTGGCGGAGTGCTCTGGATTAATGTTGCCTACTTGTATTGATACAGTAATTACTTCGAAGATACATTTTATTGAGACTTGGCACTTTAATCAGTGATGTGTGATTGAAAAAATTTTCTCCACTCCATGGAAAAACATTCTCATGGATTTTTTTTTCCACTGCCGCTCACATGACATATTACATTGCAATATCCCACTGCGAGACGACAATTAATCTTTAATTACTAATTAATATATTTATTAAGTAAGGACCCGGAGAGCGATTGAGGGTGGAGACCGTCTCCGAGATATTGATCCGGACGGATGAATGAAGAAATTCAGAAACAACATAAAATAGTGACAGGACGGCAGGCAGCGGTAAAGCTAAACCGAACTTAGAACATGCTCCGATCGTCTCCGACTTCTTCATGAAGGAGCAGGGACGTGTGAACCGACTCAACAGCCTAATATCCTGATCTAAGACTCTGAAGAAGATCTGAAGACTATCCCCAGATCCGAAAATCTGAAGAAGTGCCTCTGAAGGACTTAACATTCGAACATCCTAAAATCGTTGATTATACAATTTCATATGATATATTCATATTATGAAATCGAAAATGAATGAAAAACCCTATAGGGTTTTATACATTACCACCGCTACTAGCCTATCTCCAAGGGTAGGAGAGGGTCAATTTAGAAGGGGGTAGGTGGAGTTAAGGGCGGTCCTACATCCTCAAGGGTGGAGGTAAATGAGGTAGAGAAGGGATTTTGAGTTGCAGGAGAGGGAGACAGAGTAACAGAGTACAGATGGAGACACTAGGACAAGACCAAGACACAACAAACTATGAGGGTCAAGACCAAGGGCCAGATCCGTGAGAAAGAAACTATTATAATACATACAAAGTTTGGGGTATGCGATAGCCTATCTTAATTGGGATTTTATGACAAGGGACAGGTCAGGAAACGGGGTACGGGAAAATACTGGACAGTCTCTCTTTGTAACTATGTTAGCAAAAGGCAAAAAGGAGACGGAATAACCGTACTTTCAGTACCTACCTATGTACCTAGGTACCTATGTTTTGATGGGAAGGAACCACGTGAGAACCATGTGAAAAACATGTGCTGAAAATAAGGAAATACGTATATCCAACACGAAGGATTCAGGAGAAAATTAAGAGGCGTTAATAAGGGAATGTTATAGGGGCAATGGATGAGATCGGGGGATATGACACACCACTGTGCTACACATAACTGCTACCTCTAATCAGCATCAGGTGTTTATTAGTATCTCGATACTACCTACCGCCTTTATACGTCAATAAGACCCCGTGCTAATATCATTCACCCCCCCCCCCCCCACCATCATTTAATTCATTTTCATTCATTTTTCATTTTCATTCATTTTTCATTTTCTCATTCTGTTGATACTTTTCTCATTTTGTTTTTTGATTCTGTTCTTACTTCAATATAACACCAGTGTTAAAAATCTGTTATTCGATGTACAATTTATGGGATGCGAATCCCGTGTGCAATAAAGTTTATTTGATTTGATTTGATTTATGATCCATGAAATGTCGGTGTCGCCATTCTCAACAAAACGTTAATCTGTTTTTTTTTTAACGATTTCTAAAGTCAGTTTTTCAGCCCAATTTCTTAGTGGTACTTTGATTAATGGATACTTGACGAAAAACTTACCAGCAGCGCATAAATATGCTTAGTTTTCAAATTAAAAATAATTTTAAAACTTATGTAAGGGTACGAATCATATAATATGTCATATACCTATGACATATAATATATATATATATATATTATATGAGTGAATCAATGGTCAGATTGAATGAGCAAAACGACAAATGCCCATCCTTTCGTAGTTCATGAATGAAAGATCACTATGAGTCTTCTGACAGTTTGAGTTTCATTAAAATAAAGGTTGCATTAGATATGAACGTCATTAGAAACTTTCTTTATTAAGCCTGACCCCCAACCAAAAATGTATTCATGTTAAAAAAAGTTTTCGCTGGGTAGCAAATGGCGGTAAGACGCCGCACGTGTCCAATTATTGTATCACTTCCAAATGCTTCACTCAAATCATATGAGACCAAATCGTTACAATAAACATTTAAACTCAACCTCGACGCACCGCTTCCCTTTAGACTAATGGCAGTTTTAAGCCTCGCTTTCTCCAAGAACTTCCGTGGAGTGGAGCTAAAGAAGCAGCAATCCCATGGCCCCTAAGCCAACATTCCCCGTTTTCCCACCCATTGAACATGTATATTTTACCCGGTTGTGTAGGATTAGAGAATCCTCTCAGGGAATTTATCCTCTCTGCTGTGGGAGGCGCGGGGGCGAGAAGCTAAGTTGTGTCTGAGGTCGTCTCCCAGAAAGTTGAATGGCAATTCATTAAACTTCTCTCTCCTCGACCCTTCCTCCTCCCCCCCCCCCCCCCCCACCACAATTGAAGAAGCCTCGGCAATCTGACAAATTAGCATGACTGGCTCGGCTTTTCTCGCTGAATCCATTAATACTCGGGGAGTTGGCTACGCTTATCTAATCATTGTTTGAAATGAAAAAAGACGACTGTTTATTCAAAAGTAAGTAAATGTTACGAGCAATAACGGAGAAGTTTCTTCAAGGTTGGGTTTTTTGTCAACTAGGGAGGTACCGACTGCTATATAGATACTTTGAGGGGTTACGAGAACAATAATAATTATTAACTACTTGCAATTATTGCAAGTAGTTATACCCTTAGTAATCTTGTTTCTAAGTAATCTGTGAGTAATCTAGTAATCGTTGAGTATCTGGTAGTATCTTAGGTATTCTATATTTTTAGTAATCTAGTAGGTAATCTATATTTTTAGTAATCTAGTAGGTAATATCTGAATCCATTCTTCAACAGTTGATGATATTAATGTCTAATTTTTTCAGATAAACGCTCAAAGATTTACTTACTAGATTACCTATAGGTAATCTAGTATACTAGATTACTGTTGTGTCTACTTCGTTACCTACCTACTTTATACCTGTCTTTTACCATACACTTGTTGGTGTCTTAACTCAAAAATAATTCTCAGATTTCTTCAAGTTAGTGTTTATGTAATGACATTTTACATGAAATTTAGGCAGATATTAAATAGGGGTTTCCACGGGGTAACCCACAAACAGTCTCAAGTTAGTTGTTACCTGTAGCTATAGGTAAGCTAGCTTACCTACCCTCGCCCATGCTTTTACCAATCCCCGAGGACGAGCTCGGTAGTGAACAAGATTTTCGCATTTGAGCTTCTGAAACATATACGAAAAGAGGGATTTTGTGCGCCCCTTGTGAAAAGGCTAGTGTTACTCAAAGTATCATCCCGTACATCGTACGATGATAAATCCGTATATACCAGAAGGGGAAGAAAAGAGCAACCAAGAGCGGCCCACGAGTGCATTCCAGTGTTTGCTTTAGCCAGATGTTGTGTTTGTTTCTCTTTGATTTTTATTATTCGAGTCCTTCAATGAATCCTGTGTTGTTTCATGACAATAAGTATCGAAAAATACTTTTTTCTTTATTTCCAAGCTCCAAATCTGATTTTAGGATTGTTTTCATAAGAGTGAAGGAGTGTAAAGTAGAGAGCATACTTCTACAATCGGTAAAACATTTTCCGTTTTTCCAAATGATTCTGATAATATCAAATTATGTAATAAGCCTATATTGGAAAGATTTTCCCACGTGCAGATTAGACCATAGCGCACAGAAGACGATCTCCCTTATCTGGCAATCCACTGGATCGCGCTCAGCATAGCGAGGAGAAGCCGGGTGCCCCCCCATTCCCCGTACCGCCGAGTCGACGGTGCGGGGTTGACTCCCTCGAGTATACCAGCGCGTGGCAGTCTTCGCGATTTTTTCGTCTTGTGTCCTTTGCCATATCACATTTCTATCGACTCTGGGGAGGAACTCCAAATCTGATCAAGGAGTCTGGGGGCCCTTCGTTTGCTTCGGCGAACACCGGCTAGGACATAGGGACTTCGGACTTCTTCGAGCAGCTCCACTAATTGCAGGCTTCATATTAAATAAAGACATTTTGTTTCGTGAAACTGCTCACGATGAGTCTGATCGAGATTTTTTGAGAATACCCTGGAACCCCCAGTCACCAAACCAAGCGGCCGCGAGAACATGGAGTAAGCGCCTTCGGATCTCCAACCAGCACACAAAACAAATTTAACCGATTGAAACTCACAACACTCCCACCCTCTACCACGTCTAGTTACAATACACCCCCACATCTTGAGTTCAGTTCCCATCTCTTTGTACGAGTTATGTTGGAACCAGGCGAACTTCCCGAAATTATTCGCGTCGTTTCATTTTCAGGTTGCATACCGAAATGATTAGAAATGCCAAAATTAAATTGTTTGCGCCGAAACTTTGAGCGGGAGGGTCTGCGAGAAAGGTGTGTGAGCAAAGGGGTGGACAGGGATGAGGCGATATTGCGGAAAACGGTGTCACCCCCGGAATACAAAATCATATTCCACCTGTGCGCACGAGCCTTTGACAGGAGGTGTCTATTATTGAATTACATTCCGATACCCGATATCATCGAGAAGGGCTTTGCCGTCTTCTCCAATGAAGACCATCATTTCAGGTTATGAAGTTAAGACCGATGGAACCCTCCAAACTACTGCAGAATGTTCAATATTCTACGTGGATTTTGAGTCGGTACCATGTTGGTCATTATCTTTTAAATGAATAAAGTAGATCCAAACGGAGACCAAAGGAAGTGACTCTGGGCATTCACCATATTTTCTCCGAACAGACAAGACATTGCTCCCGACATTCAATAATGGTTGAAATAAATTCGGTCGATCTCACTCCACCGTTTCCTGAGCCACACTCTTTTCCAAAGCACTCCCCACTCAAAAAATGTGCCAATGAGGGATTAGCAATTCATATATTGGGAGAGAGAAAATTGAAGTCACCAGAGGCCAGACATTTGAAGTGCGATGTAAATTATTCCTTTGTGTGACGTTTGAATTTACCGTCCACGCTGCGGAGATGAACACCACTTTTGTACGGAATAAACAGGGTTCAAGTACTCGACGGCGGTTCCTACAAAAGACGGGGCAAATTAAAATATTCTTCTCGGGAGCCAAACTCCTATCTATCCTTCACAACACCTCTGCTTGACAAGGACTAAAGCTCCAGCCAAGTCTCCGTCACTCTTCTCTCGTGAATATAAAAAACCTCGTCCTCTCCGGTGAGCTCGAACCCTCCAATCCTCTTAACACTCTTCCCACTCCCGGAGAGAAAAGATTAAGCTCTTGACTCCTTTGAGGGTGTCATCAGCGGAATTTCATTCGCCCATATTTTCCTTCTAGGTGTTAAGGAGCTTTATCGTTAGCTGCAGGGCGATGAAATACGGCCTATTGCGAGGATTTGTTTATTGGGGTTTGTACCTCAATATGAACCAATTTGCAGAGCTTAAAGCGTAAAGCCGAAATCAAAGCTGAACGGCGCCTCCTGTTTGAAAGGCTCAAAGCGTGCCGTGCAGTTTTACATTCATATTTCCAGTGTGGAGCTGTCCATGCCGTTTAAGGGAAAATTTCCCTTAAACGGCAAGGACTGGAATCATTTAATGATCCCACAGTGCTGCACTTGGGAATCATTTAATGATCCCACCTGCAGCAAGTGTCCACTACGTCCCTAATGTTGGTGAGTTCCTAAATTTGATGTTCAAATTTCTTTTTGTGATGGAAAGAGTTTTGAAGGTTAAGACTCCTTGTTCACGCCGCCTGTGCTTGGAGGAATGATATTGTCCTGGTTAGTTTTCTCAGGTTCCTTAATCTGTCATAGGTTTTGCTGGGGCAGCAGAATGCCTCCTCCGATTCCTTTGGGCCTGTCTTCGCGGAATGTCCCGAGCGTCCTGACCCCGGTCAAGTTCTAAAAGAGTATGGATTCCCCCAAGTTCTTGCCCTCTGTCGCGAGATCAAACAAAGGGTAAGGTTAGTGCTGTGGAGACTGCTATGGAGCCGTTAGGCAATCAGCAGGCCCCCCGACAAAGGGTCAACGGACTCCTCGCCCCAGTCTGCATGAGGTTTCCTATAGGAAGTATACTTGGGCGATTGCAGACTGAGCACTAATCCTTGCCCCCTAGTGTCGACTCGGCCCACCAATCTCATCACCGAATCCCTTCCTCAGTACAGAGATCTCTCTTTCGAGGGTGGGTCCAGCTTAGATCTATCTAAGCTGGGCCCACCCTCGAAACGAGGGCCTACTTAGCGACAGAGTTGGGCACATTTTTATTTATAAACTTGCTGCTCCCGTTCGCTTCGCTCGCCTACGCACCCCCCCCCCCCCTGGTTAAATCCTGCCTACGCCCATGGGTATACCTAGTGCGGTTTTTATATGACATTTGGCGGATTAGAGGGCACGAGCAAAACGCTGCGCAAAATCTTGCGCGGAATCGACATTGACACCTTTCGGGTGCGTACGCTCGCATGTGGGCTTCTGCAGAGATTGCACGACCATGAATCGATCCAGTCATGACACCGTAAGGTTAAGTGGTATCGATAGAGGTCTTTGAGAGCGTGAATAGTTTCTCGTGTTGGGTTTCAACGTCCGATAATGAGAATATGAAGAGCCCTGCGGCAAGAGCGGGGTAGATTTACTCCCATTATAACCACAAAAAGGGTGCAGGTGGCAGAGGAGGGGTTCGTGAGGGGGTTGGATCATTATTTATCAGTTGGTTCCAACCCCTCCTTCAAGCACCCTCACCCGCCGCTGCCTTCAAATAATAGGGCAGACCGGGGCGTTGCTTGGAAAACTGGAGCGATTTTCCCGCGTTGAACTGCACACCTGGGAGGATTTATCACCGGTACATTCCAACGCATTACCACCGGGAAGCCGACAGAATTCGAGGGGAAATGTCCAACCAAATCGTACCAGAAAATAGGAGTGGCAGCGACACTTGAACTAATTTTATTTTTTCGCTCCCTCATTGACAAACACGGAAAGTCATTTTGACCGCTCGACAATTCGTGAGTGTGAGCATGAGGGGATGTAAATGTGGGCGTGAGTATGCTAACGCTGCTGGAACGGGTTTTTCAAGGATGTATGTAGGCATACTAAGTTTTTTGCTATTTTGTCTACCTTGGTGCTGTGGCCGACAGAGTTTCGCGTCACACCAAAGAAACCTTACCTAGTCGTTAACGCGGAAGTCTCAGACGAGTAAGGTTTCCTTGGCGTGACGCGAAACTCTGTCGGCCACAGCACCAAGGTAGACAAATTAGCAACAACCAAATCCTTTTATGATGACTCCGAAACCGCCACAAACGATAAGTTTTAGTTGACAATAATTATTTTCCCTCCTTTCGAAGATTACCCAGCAGAATCAGATATAAAAAATTTTCATGCATTTAATGCATAATGAACTCGTCGTGGCCAACGGTAAAAAAACGCAGTTACCATACCTACGCAGTCACAAGGTAATCGAAAAAAACAAGCCATCAATTGAATTGAATAGATGAGCGCAACCTTTTTGTTATTACGAGAGAAACTAAGAAACAGTAGGTATCTAGCGACCAAACTATGCCACACAGCACATCATCCACGTGATGCTCATTACGTAAACAACTGCACCCTAACGACCGATGCTAAAGAAAACCTTATGCCGATCAGAGGTAACGAACGGCTCAGGCTGCAAAAATCGTTTTGGAGTCGTTGGAATCAGCCTAAAAAGCTCATTCCATAGACCCTTGTACCAACGAAATCGGACAAAAACTTTCGTCCCCCTTTTGAGGCCTCCTAGTTACACATCAGAGATAAACAACTTTCGTCGTGAAGGACCTCCCGAAAACCGATGAAGGGAATGAGGGAGGATAAATCAAGGTAGCCTATAACCACCCCCCGAACTCGCTGATGACAATGAGACCACCCTCATGAAAATCTGTTGAGCCGCTCGGGCGTGATGCTCTGTACACAAACAAACAAACAAAAAAACAAAAAAACAAGCCATCAATTGAATTGAATAGATGAGCGCAACCTTTTTGTTATTACGAGAAAAACTAAGAAACAGTAGGTATCTAGCGACCAAACTATGCCACACAGCACAACAAAAATATCCACGTGATGCTCATTACGTAAACAACTGCACCCTAACGACCGATGCTTAAGAAAACCTTATGCCGATCAGAGGTAACGAACGGCTCAGGCTGCAAAAATCGTTTTGGAGTCGTTGGAATCAGCCTAAAAAGCTCATTCCATAGACCCTTGTACCAACGAAATCGGACAAAAACTTTCGTCCCCCTATTGAGGCCTCCTTAGTTACACATCAGAGATAAACAACTTTCGTCGTGAAGTACCTCCCGAAAACCGATGAAAGGGATGAGGGAGGAAAAATCAAGGTAGCCTATAACCACCCCACGAACTCGCTGATCACAATGAGACCACCCTCATGAAAATCTGTTGAGCCGCTCGGGCGTGATGCTCTGTACACAAACAAACAAACAAAAACATACATGTCGAGGAGGTGAGCGCACCTTTCCATTTTTTGGAAAAAGGTTGCGCTAAAAAAAAAAACAAGCCATCAATTGAATTGAATAGATGAGCGCAACCTTTTGTTATTACGATATATTTAACTAAGAAACAGTAGGTATCTAGCGACCAAACTATGCCACACAACACATCATCCACGTGATGCTCATTACGTAAACAACTGCACCCTAACGACCGATGCTTAAGAAAACCTTAAGCCGATCAGAGGTAACGAACGGCTCAGGCTGCAAAAATCGTTTTGGAGTCGTTGGAATCAGCCTAAAAAGCTCATTCCATAGACCCTTGTACCAACGAAATCGGACAAAAACTTTCGTCCCCCTATTGAGGCCTCCTTAGTTACACATCAGAGATAAACAACTTTCGTCGTGAAGTACCTCCCGAAAACCGATGAAAGGGATGAGGGAGGAAAAATCAAGGTAGCCTATAACCACCCCACGAACTCGCTGATCACAATGAGACCACCCTCATGAAAATCTGTTGAGCCGCTCGGGCGTGATGCTCTGTACACAAACAAACAAACAAAAAAACAAAAAAAAAAAAACATACATGTCGAGGAGGTGAGCGCACCTTTCCATTTTTTGGAAAAAGGTTGCGCTAAAAAACATACATGTCGAGGAGGTGAGCGCACCTTTCCATTTTTTGGAAAAAGGTTGCGCTAAAAAAAAAAAAACATACATGTCGAGGAGGTGAGCGCACCTTTCCATTTTTTGGAAAAAGGTTGCGCTAAAAACATACATGTCGAGGAGGTGAGCGCACCTTTCCATTTTTTGGAAAAAGGTTGCGCTAAAAACTCCCCGGAAAAAAGTCTCCGGAAAAAAAATCCTGCAGGGCGAAAAAAAAATCCCCTAAGAATACTCAAGGGCGGAAAAAATCCCCAAAAAGAAAAATTGAAAAAAATCTTGAACAAAACACAATAAAAATTAGAGAAGCTCTTCGTTTGGTTTATTATTCTTGGAATAGTACACCTATGTAATCGCGACGGGGGTCGAAAATTCTGATCAGCCTCAAAATGTGGCATTATTCGTTTTAAGAGGTCTAGATTCCAAAAACGAAATGTCCGCCCGCCGTACGCCGTCCAGGCCGTTTTGGGCAGTAGGCATTTCAAAAAAAAATCTGAAATGTTGACAAAATACTTGGTTTACCATCTAGCTGTGCCCGGAAGCAGCCCGATAGCTCAAACCCGTGGGGCGCTATGGGGATAAAATGGGGCTGCGGGAGGGGTTCTTTTATGGGGCTATGGGATCGAGTGAGGCGTCGTTTTCGAAGGATTTTTGGACGTAGAATCCATTTTGGGGGGTCCCGGATTGATCTGATTCCACTGTGGCGATCTGTAGGGCTTTCATGGAGCTACAAACGGGATTTTTGAAGGATGCCAAGAGGTCAAATAATTTCTGAATGAAAAAAAAAAAAAAAAAAATTTGTTGATAAAACCTTTTTTTCCGGGGACTTTTTTTCCTACAACCCAGTCACAAGGGGCAGTACACCCCACAGGCGGCAATTTTTTTATTTTCCGAGGGTTTGGAGGTATCCCGCCCAGTCATAGAAAGAATAAAAACAAATGGACCATGTTAAAAGAATTACAAGAGGCAATACACCCACAGGCGGCAACTCTGAAGGGAACGTCTACATCCCCAGCGGCACTGCCACTTTCAAGGGGATCTGTAGTCATTTAGCCCTGTTCTCATTGGAATTACTTTTTCTATGACTCTGCGGATTACACTAATTCCCCAAGCACGGTTTAATGGGAGTTATTTTTAAATTTGTTGAAGCAAGCTTTTTTTTTTTTTTTTTTTTTGGTCTCTTCGGAAAAACCTTTTTTACAATTTCATCCTACTTCCAACGTAATACCAGCTAAGTAAAAAAGGAATAATATTTGCGATTCATTAAAAAATTCTTCATCCCCAAAAGAAAATTATTCGTTTCATTTCTTTCCGGTGAAAAAGCAAACTCTACCTACATTGTGTTGGTCTACGCCTCTATGTACATTGTTGCTGCGCTATCTGCAAAGTGGTAATAACTTGTATGTTGTATTACTGCAGCCCAGGGAGTTACAAACTGGGTCGAATCCTTTGACTCCGAGCCCCCTCCTCAACTCTCCTCCCTATCTTGATCCCTTTAAGCATCTTCCTCCAAGCAAAAAGCGTATTTGCCCTTTGCGGCGGATTTAGTCCCAGACCGGCGTTTTCATTGTTGTCGATCCAAGCTTTTAAATTATCTCGACCTCTGAGAAACAGGGACATTAAGGTTATTAGAAAATGAAAATTTTTATCCTGGCCTTTATCTTCACTGTGTGATTCCATAGTGGACTTTATCGTCTACAGATTGAAGGTCACATTCTGACTTAATGAATGACAAGTTGCATTTGTTACCTTCTCTATTCAACTTTTATCCGGTCTACATTGATCTCGAGTGGAGATCCACTTCCACCCTTGATAACCTCAGGTTCCCGCCGACTCGAGAGGACCTTTCATATCTGCCGGAGACAATATTACCTCTTCTCTTCCCCTTTGAACTAGCAATTTTCATTTTCTCCCTCTCCTCCTCATTCTCGCTGCAACGTCAGACCTCATTTATATTTTTTCATCATTCAGTCATTATTCACTAGAGCAGTGATTCATTTCACCCCAACATAATCGAATATAAGAATCGTCCGCTGGGTACCCTACCGAGTCGAATGGCTAGAGCTCATGATGAGCTAAGAAATGGTTTCATACTTACACTTTGTAAAAGAATCTGCCTATAATGAGGTGTTGGATTATCACGCATGGTTTCTGTTCACAGGCAGAGGCTTTATAATGCGTTCGTTGACGGTTTTGCTGTTTGCTCTTCTCATCAACAAGGCTCGTGCACAGGACAGTATAGGTAAGACTTCTGCATTCTGTACTCTCAAAACGAACACTATTGAAAAACTCATACAAACTATTGCTTAATGAAAATACAGATACAAAATTAAAATTGACAAGATGGACGATGTAGGGCTGTTGAAGGTTTACCTGCATGTAAATATTGTGTTCCTAATTGATTAATAGGCCTATCATTATTTGATTTGTGTGTTTGGGGGAAGGTCTCCGTGTCTTTGGAGGAAGAGGAAGGGCGTAAAATGTAAAATGTAAATTTGTCGGGAGATCGGAACACTGCGGGCAATACTTTTGGGGAAATCCCCAGTACGGAAGCCTTCTGGCTTATTGTACTCCCGAGCCTCCGTTTTTGACTCTATTTGCCTCCTGAGTGGTCGAGGTCCAATTCCTAATTACCTAATATACGTCTTATCACTGCGTCTTCTTGGGGGGTAGTGAGGAGGGGGGGTGGTTACAGTCCCACCGCCCCGTCAGGGACCCAGGGATTTGGGGGGAGCCGACACTTCCCCCCTCCCGTCCTTAGCCCCCAAGAGATCACAGATAGCATAGCTAGCTTAACGTTCTCAGCAAACGGAGACAATGTTTTTTACCGGTCCACCAGAAAATTTTTATCCCGGTTCGAGGTCCCAAGAGAGGTTGTTTACGATGTAAACTTTGTTCCTCAGATCTTGTGTGTTGAAGACGGATGTCTCGGCCGCCTTCGTCACGGGAGCCTCTGCTAGGATTCACATAAACGTTCCAACGTTCAGAGGTGAATTGTCAACCGACAAGACAGGTATTACAACAGAGGAAGGGCGTACCTGAATACCCCTACCCAGGGCATAACACGAGATGTCGTGATCTGCTGGCCTGGGACGCAGTATTGAGGCAGAATAGGGAGACCCAGGATTTCCAGGCTGGCACGAAGTATCATGTTGGCCTCCGGAAGGGAATTCAGGGGAATCCAGTATTGAAGTTGATGTGATCAATACCGGTTTGACCTGAATCTGCAGTTATTACGGGAATCAGAAGGCAGGCTTCCCCAGACGAATTGTCCCCATGGGAGGCCGGACCCGCTGACACTGTCTTAGGGAAGTCTAGTGTCAACAATAGTTGCCCGGATAACAGACTCTTGTAACAGTGGCTTGTAAAAATTGGGTCCGCTTACCTGGCTTCCCCAGACGAAATGACTACCTACAGAGAATGCCCGTCCTCGGATCCGATCAAACGTAGTAGCCGTTGTAATAAACATTGAAATTTAATGGTCTGTTTATGATGAAGTCAGCGGTGAGATTGGGACCGTCTACGTAATTAGCAGTAGGAACTCCCGCTCGCGAGGGAATTTGAACTTCCCAATCACACCGCCGACGGTGACGCTTCCCGTGGCCCTCGCGGCTACAGACGTTAACATCTTAATTGAAGGGTGCCATAATATGCAGTGCTGCCCAAGCGCCGTTGGGAAACACTGCAGAAAACCAGCAATCGAATGAAATGGCGCTCGGCCCCTTATGCATAATATTATTTGCAATAATTATTATTGCAAATCGAAATTGGAATTCTTAATTTTGTAAGGTTCTTGAGTAAGGAGAAACAATCGGAGTAATTTTTAGAACCATTCTGACTTCACATTCTACACTGTGTTAGGGTTTCCCAAACTTTTTATCTCGCGGACCGCTCAGGAGCTCACGGCAGAAGCCCATTGATTAATACTTAGTAATACTTCCTTAGAACGTTCCTACCTACAATCCTATATATAGGATTGTATACAATTCTATCCGCGTTAACCAGCACCATGTAACAAGAAGTTACGGCTTAAAAAGTAAAAACTCCACGCATATGCCAGTATGACTAATCTTAGGTGGGGCACTTCTAGTAGTCTCGAGTTTCAAATTATTTCTGTCCATATAGCGACTGAGTTAAACCCGACCACCTAAAATGTGTCCTTCCACGTCGAGTTCAGGGTGTAAGGTGCAAGAAAGTTGGGTACATGAACCCAAGGGGTGGGGGGAGGTGTAAGAAAGTGTTGAAAGGTGCAGAAAGTTTTGAGTAGGTACATGAACTCGGTGGATGGTGCAGAGAAAAAAAAAACCATCCTCTAGGAGGTGTAGAATATTAAAGAACCCGCGCGGAAGGAACACGATTATTTTTACACCCGTTCGGAAAGGCGAAGAAGAAGTCTTGCACCCTCGTGTATGGAACGTGCAGGTGTATCTTACACTCTGCGCAGAGCGACTGCGCCGAATTTTTTAATGAACTCGTCGTGGAAGGAACATACCTATTAATAAGTAAACACCACGTTTACTCCCTGTTTCGTTAATTCAGTGTCTGCTTTAGGCAAGTTCAGTTTGCCCTGGAAAAAAGAGGTTTCGTCCATTAGGTAGCGATTGTTTATGATGCGTTGCCCTTGATGAATCGTCCAATTTATCACTGGTGATCGTTTGCGAGCCCCTCCGCAGCCTCCTAGGAGTTTTGGGAGAGACAACCGTAATTGAATTATTATCTCCCGGATGATGGTTTATTTTGTTTCTTCGGAGGCCTCGAAAAGCTGGTGGGTGTTGCAAATAATGGCGAACGGGAGGGGGTACAGTGGCATCGCCTCCCTCTACTCCCAGTAAAGAAAATAAATTATGGCTTCAGGAAATTTCCCTCCCGCCCCCACTACCGTCTCCTGGGTAGCCTTCGCCCCCTTTCTGTTCCGAACGAAGTAGTTTTTCTTTTCAGGACTTGGAACGGGACGTGCTATTTATCCTCGTTTCTTCCCGTCAACGCCTTCGTTTGAATCCTCGTACTCATCGCCTAATTTGTCATGAAGATCCAAACTTTTTAATAGAACACTTTTCCACCCTCTGGGTGCAGGATGTCGTTACAGTTTTAAATCAATTTTTCTAGTCTGGCAGCAAGCGAAATTTGTACTCGGTTGACTAATCGAGGTGAGTGTTGGTACGGATTTAGCTCGTGTAGTGGTTCCAGCTTTACAAAAGGTCGATACCGATCGATACCTAAAACTGTAAACCAGTTCGAACTAGTACGATGGGTGGGAACATGGCGTCGGCGTACCCCACGCAACGCGATGATTCTGGGCTTCCTCACCTCAGTCGACATCGATTAATATTTTTTTCTGAAAGAATTTCGGGCGATTGTAAACTGGGCCACATCTTCAGATATGCATTGAAATCGGGCCCCAAGAGTCCCCTAGGGGAAGCTTCATCTGGGCTTATAGAAGAAGTCATTGCAGCGAATTCATTTTGATTACATATTTACATGCGCACCACAAAACAGTCAGAAAGTAAAAGGGTGGAATTCACAGTTACTTACTCGTCGTCACTCGAATTGGAGGGCTCGCACTACTAGGCCAGCAGGAAAAACTGTAGCAGCCAGTCCCAATCATTTTGAACGGAACCCCATGTCATCTTCGCATACACAAACTGATGTGGCCCAGTTTACCACTCACTGATGACCCAAAATACAGAGGGGTTCAAGGTGGGGCCCAGTTTACATCGAGAGTTGTCCTCTACTTTTGGACTCCTGCTCTCGAGGCCCAGTATACACCCGCCCAGAATTTCATCATTTGAAGCAATAGCAGAGGGTTTTGGGATCCTATAGAATAGACTGTATGCAGCCTAATACGAATTTCCAGGGTACTTTCGAAAATTTCAACTTTGAATCTGGAGGGAAGATTATGTCCCCCAGGATGGGTTCTCTCATTGGCTGTTCGTCAGCCATTGAACTGAAAGCCAGACGAAGTTTTCAGAAAAAAAAGTCGACATGAGGTTCCCAAGCCCATTGTACGTTATACTGACTGCCCTTTGACAAATCCACCATCCAAATAGTTCGGACTTGATTCACCGGGAATTTACATGAACATTTATCATACCCATGCCAGTTATTACCCGTTAATATATCACCCATTCCATTAGAGCAACACATCTTAATTGTTCAAGTTTCGATGATTTTAGAATGTATGCGAGAGGATAATATAACTGTAATAAAGGGCCTCGGCATATAAACGCAAAAGGGGGGAAAATGATTTATCTTGCCGAGTTTGGAATGGGGTGAGACTGTGTATGAGAAAATACGGAGTCTGGTCGAACGGTTCGAGGTAAACACTCCCTCTTATCGGCTCTAAACCATCAGTTTAGATTGAAATTTGATCTACGGCGTCATATGTTCTTATGTACTTACGACGTTGTCACCCCCACTATCTCCAGTGTCTTTCGGCTTTTATCGAGGGGTTGGCCTAGTTTTCTCTCGGTTGGCCGCCGTGTTCTTTTCATGGCAGGGTTGGGGGACTAAGTGATGACTGAAACTTCTCTATTTACGGATATTTTTGGTTAAAACGTTAACAAAAAAGGAGACTTAAGGGATTGTGTTGCAACAAGGCTTCTTATATCCCTTCCCTCAATACAAACGGTGGTGTGAACGAGGAGTGTGCGCCTTTGGAACTCCGCCAAACACAAGGTGAACCTTGCAATAATTGATATTGATACCTACCTACAATTTACTTTTCATTTTTTGCTGTCATTGCAAAATGGGCCACGTCCAATCTTACTTTGAATTTCACCATGCATTTAACTATGCAAGATTCATTACAAACGATCGTTTTTATCAAATTATTAGAATTGGCAAGATACAATGTGGTAGTGTCCGCCGGAATTCTGAGCCCTGCCGTGGACCGATTTCAACGTTGAATTCCCCGAAAGTCCCCCTGGTTATTGCAAAATTGTTGCCTTTCTTCTAAACCTCCTCCTTTGTCCTCAACTCGGACTTCCCTAACGACGCAGACCGAGTAGGTAAACTGCTGCGTTGTTACGGTTGTTCCTGTTTGTTACTTACTTAGAATCTCTAAATAGTAGACGTGGACATGTATCTTGGCTACAGTATCACGACGACGATCTCGCCATTTCGTGATTTTCAGAAGAAAAGATGGGTTCTACTAATTACGTACTATTTTACTACACCACTAATGCCACACTTCGTTGGGGCTTTATCCTCATACGATAACCTCATAATCGATGTCCAAACAGACCTACTAGATTGGGGCTTGGAAAGCCCCAACAAGCTCCTAGTTAAGGGCATCATTTAACTATTAATAATTATAAATTCAATATCTCGCCAATTTTTGGTGAAGGATGCATCAATTCCGCGTATGAATTAGAGCCACCCAGTTTTCAGTGAGCCACCCTTTGTTTCCTTTGAGACATTTTTAGCGTGAATATCAATTTCGCTATGGTTACGGGCATTGGTCTTTCATTCAAGAAACTCAATACTCCCACGGATGGTTAGGGGGAGATGGGTCGGTTTAAGCCCGGACGGGCGGGAAGAGGACTTGGGGTCGGGTTGTCTGGACAAAAGAAGGCTTTCAGCAAATGGGAATGATGTTAACAGGCTGCACTAAGCCCCCAGTGGCAATCACTATTCAGGCCCAGGCGAAACAATAGCAAGATCCTCGTTCTCCTATTGTGGAGGGCAGTCTGCTAACGCTCGTTCATTTGCGTGTTACCAGAAGATGGCGGCCAGCTAGAGAATAGCCTCCAGCGTGTAAGTTGAGGCATTTTAAACGTACATATTATGTACAGGCTTTGTAGGTTTCTTTGAAACAGTCATAACTCTCAACTCAGATGGGACGTGCTTCCAATATATTAGGTATATTATTAATTAGAATGCTTTTATGAAATCTTGACGAATATACAACATAATAATAATAATTTTATTATTATTATTATATTATAATATTACTATGAAAATTTCCGTATTATGTTAACCTGACGGGGAGGCAAGTGCTGTGTCCATATTCTGGCTGATGGGATTTAGGACGAGAACGCTGAAAAGGCTTTCTCATGATGTTGAGAGTTTCGCAGTCCCAGAGGAGGAAGCGAGAGGAGGCTCCTTAATGTTGGGTTCAATGAAGACGTCCAGTGAGACCAACCCGGCAAAGCCTTCGGACTGGGGTCAGTTCCTGTGGTTTTGCCGACAGGTTCTAACGACCTAACGGGAACTGAGAGATCTTATTTTCCTATATCAAAACGAACATCCGTTAGGTAGAGAGATAGAGGATCCACAGATTCCTGGACCAGAACGTAATGTAATATGGATGCGGCGCGATAGTGGGAATCCATCTTTATATAAATGATTATTTGTGTTTATGGAGTGAATGGTGGTCTTCCTGGTGGCGCGTAGGAGGACTGTTACCAGCGCAACTACTAAAATTTAATGCAGAGTGGGACCCACCACTCAACAATAAAATGATACTCACCGAGACTAGCACTTCTCATCTTTGAGACATGATCGTGATGCGCACTTCATCGACAGATTTCTCCTGTTTTCACCAGCAGAGGGTAGACTACCCTGGGTAGTCATCCCTCATCGCTGCTCACCGCGTCTCTGAGTCTGGTGGCAGTTCTCAAACAGCTCCTTCTAATCCTCAGCATCCAAACTGTTCATAGGAACTTGGGGAGCTTTGCCTTGTGTCCCTGCCATAATGGCACTGCCATTACTATTACACACCCCTAGTGCCTACTACACACATAACTGGAGAGGTCTTCTTCGTTTTCATCTACTTGAACCTCACCAAGTAGATACCGCACTCCACTTTCACTGCGCCTGTCGGACCGCTTAACAACTTCTGCTCTACCAGTCATTTCAGTCCTGTTACAAAATTTGTAATTTGTTATTTAATAACCGCTGATTAGCGGTTCCTGACGGTGCTTGCATCCTGCTGCGTCGCGCTTGCTTCCGCCACCGATTTGTCAAAATCAATGCTTGATGCCTCAGCTATTAGTTTTCTGTAACTTCGTGACTATCCGGGCGACGATTCTACGTGTCCCTGCATTTGTGTGTCCCAGACAAACCTCGCAGCCTCGATCATAGCCATACAGCGTAGGTCATCCTCCTTCAAACCTCAAATGAATTGGCTTAGCGCAAATACAGACTCGAGTTGCTCACGATCCAATTTCCACTACTGACATCACGTTCATGAAGTCCCGATGCACATGTGCCCTATAAAACGATGCACAACTATCTCAGTATCTATTATTTTATACTATCTCTTCCTCTGGTGATAGATTGAAGGTGGGGCCTTAAATCCTTTCTAAGCAAAATATCTTGAATATACATGAATCACAATGTTTCATAACCGCATCAAGCATTAATAAGAACATGCATGAAGCACAAAACCTCCCAAAGGAAATTTTGCAATTTTATGTATGAACTTATAAATAACCTTGAAAGTTGCACGTAGTCAGGTTCGGAGTTTTTTGTGGCACTCAAGCATTAAATCTTGTTGTTTACGATTTTCCCCTTTACAAACCTCTCCGTTCTGGGGCTTTTAAAACCCTCCACCATTATACAAGTCATTAAATGTGCTTGTAATCCCCTCTTTCGAACCTTCTGAGTCGATTTCAAGACTTGTTGGGTTCCCCTCATTCTTCTAAAGGGTACGCTTTAAACGAAATGGTCTCCATTCCTTTCCAACTCAGGACCAGGAAAACCTTTAGAATATAATGGAGGCAATTCTCCCGATTGAAGTGCCATTGTGTGCAACTACATTTCAAGGCGGGCAATCACACAATAAACTTGATGTGGCGACAAGCAAACATGTCTGTGCTGTAGCCTGATGAAGGAGAGCTGCTCTAACGTATGTGCCAAAAGCTTGGGCAATCTTGAATGTAGAATTGGGCTCTTGATCAGATTTCATATTTCTCGGTTACGTTAACCCTCGATTCTAGCATCGTTCGAGGACTTCTGAATGCGGACTAGGAGCTTGCTCCTTCAGTTGACGCCCGTATTTTATCTTACAGTTACTGATGGTAGGTATCATAATAAGATAATATCTTATATTATATCTCATCGATCTTAGTAATTCCCTAGAAGAAGCCACCTCTGTTGATCTGTGACAGTAAGGCAAGCACTCACATAACCACCAGGATGCCATGGGAGCCCAACACAACCAAAGAGAAGCTGGTTTTGTTGTGACGTAAACCTGAAGAATCCAGCCCTTGCTTTAAAATGAAACTTGTAATTAGTTGGACTTACCGATAAAATATTGGATAACGCTATCCAGTGATTGACCGGTTGAAGAATGGTGGAACGTCGACCCTTCTCCAATTCATGTTCAAACGAGAGAAAATCGCGTGAAAAAGGGGCGACGAGCCAATCAGTCAAGACGACGGTCTGGCGGTTTTCTGGTAAATACATCTTACTTAGGACTTTGATCTGTTCGAGAGGGTTTGAAGGAGAAGGTGGTGGCCGGAAAAGAGAACCGGTGAGGAGTTGGGGGGGGGGGGGCTTTCCTCTAATAAGTGGGCCTTCGAGACTCGCAGGAAATCGGTTCCTGTCTTCAGAGCCCGAACCCACGTCACTCTGCCCCAATCTCTCTTCTGGCAGCTCATTGGCCCCATTTTTGCCCACTTCACGTTTCGTTGATTGAAGGGCAGACATTCAGCTTCAATTCGACGCCTGCTGCTGTTACTTGTTCTCGTGTTATTTTTATTTTTCGTCGTCCTTCTTCATCGATGCCGCCAAGGACGCACATTTGTACGTTCCCATGAACTGCCGAGCCTTCATGAATGAATGAGTACAAGTTTTGGTTATACACCAAGCAAACCTGACTTTCCGTTGCTCTCAAGAGATCTAAAAGGGGTTTCTCGATTTCCCTAACGTTGAGATTAGACGCTAGTAAAGTTCTGGGAGAAGAGCCTAAATATTTGAATGCGAGACTGGTAAAGAAGGTTTGGGAATTTCCCCTCCTGAGACAGGTTGCATGCCTTCATCCCATTCGTTCGCATCCATCTTTTATACGGCCTCTTCGTCGGTTTATTGCCAAATATTTGCCAAAGAAGAAAAAAAAAAAAAAAAAATTGTATACAGCTCGGGCAGAAATGAAAACATCTTGTGTTTAACACGCAAGATGATTCTTCTGCTGGGGGTATGTCGGCATAAACAAATCTAGTGTGAGGACCAGTTCATGCGACCAAGCCATTCTACGAATTTGAAATTTCAAAATTCTTGAGTAAATTAACAAAAAAATTGAATGCTTGAATACAATATAAATTTTTGGCCGTAATCGTAATTCACATAGTAATAGGATGGTGGTAATGAGAACTCCAAATTCAAGTTTTCTTCTGCTGTTAGCACCTACAAGTTCATACTGAATAATTTTCGTTCGAAAATCAGGACAGGAAAACGCCAACACCATGAAAGTAATGCAGTTACATAGAATTTCTTGATAAGTCAAAGCCTTTTTTTTTGTTACCGCTTCGCTATAATCAAAATCTTTTAGTCGTTAAATTAAAAAAGCGAAACTTCTCCACACATACCAATACAACGTTTTTATATATGAATGGGTGGTCGGAAGATGGGCCCCGTGTGACGATTTCTAAAATTTAGAAGTTGTATTTAATACAACTGCAAATCATTGAGTCCACAATGTGTCATGTAATGACATTGGCCCTAATTCCACGAAAAAATCGTGAAATAGGCCCTCCTTCCGGGCACCCGTTCTTATAATTAAATTATAAGAAATTTTTATTATTATAAATTATTATAAATTTTCCTACTTTTGAATCTTGACTCACCCAAAGAGTTTGTTTTACTATCTAGAGTCTAACGAGAGATATTGACTACGTCGAAGTGAGTTGCCTCGTTGACTTGGCAAACGGACAATCAATTTTTTTTTTTTTTTTTTTTTTTTTCAATTTTCTGTCCAGTCGTGGAGCGGAAATAAAACTGTTTTTTACCCCCTTTCAAACCACCATAGAGAGGATATGACACATCGGTTTGTTATCATTCCATCTTCCCAGAGGCAGGAAAAATGGCTTCCTCTCTCCCTGCACCACCGGTCAATTCCGGTTCTGCGGATGTGTTTAGAAGAACCTGTAATGAATGATGGAACTAAATTCGTAACTATTTACAAACATTTTGATTATTTTCCTTTCACGACGTCTTGAGTGGGTTCATGAATGTTCCACAATGACGCTGTTTTCACTCATTCTGTAACGGAGCCCAGCGAGTGCAACAGTTTTTACGACCCTAATTTGCACGTCAGTCACAGTGGCCGGATCTTTTCCTCATTTCCGCTGACCCGGCACCAACCTCCCCCTCCAACTGATATGCAAATTCTGTTCAATGCGAAGCCACCCAGATACAAAATCTAGTCAGGTCTTTGTTTAATACCCCCTCTTTTCCACAACCCCTACACTCCCTCGCTCGACCCTCTGTACGGATTTATATTAATACTCCGGGTCCAAGGCTAATGAATATAGCAATAGGTACCGTTCATGCATAATTCATCTTGCGTCCCTTATGTTCTAATATCCACTGGAGAGCTTTGGACCTTGATGGAAAAGGGAGGGGGACCACTATGGAAGGCATCAAGACCTTCCAGAGTTGGGCAATATGTTAACTATTTAGATTAAGCCCCAAGAAATGCTTGAGGCATGCTAAAGCTCCTTAACGGGGAATTAATAATATCATCCAAAGTCGAAGTGAAGCTGTCAACACGTTCGTCTGTCCATCAGAATTTTGATTAGGACAACTAAAACGTTAAAATGAAACCACGCTTGAGAGCTATATTCCCACGAGTATTACCTACATAAAAATGACGCTTTATGCTATTTGAAAAAAATAATGATAATAAAAAAAATATTTTAAAAACTGATGTTAGCTCTGGAATTAAAATTTAATAAAAACCGCTAAAAATTTGACACAAGGTTTTATTATTCTTTGATAAATATTACTTGTTCGAAAATTAATTTTGTGTCAATAAAAAAATTTTTTTTTTATACAAATCCATTTTTCGAGGGGAACATCAGATGTATGGAAAAATGTGAAAAAATTAATATTTTGGAAAAAATTGTACATTGTTCGAACAGTTGAGGGACCTCGAAAAATGGATTATGCATCCAAAATTACCAGGAAAATATTGGACCTCCTGGGATCCTTCAAAAATCCCATTTGTAGCCCCATGAAAGCCCTATAGATTCCCACAGTAAAATCGGATCGTTCCGGGACCCCCAAAAACGGATTCCACGTCCAAAAATACTCCGATAATAATACTAATAATAATAATATTTAATAATAATTTAAATTATTTATTTAATAATAATATTTAATATTTTCCGAGTGAAAAAAAAAAAAAAAAAATTTAAAAAAGAAGTCTTTTTCTTATTGACAAGAGTTGATTCTTGTATGTGTAACCTATATCAAAGAATAATAAACCCTTGTGTGAAATTTGCAACGTTTTTTGAAGGGTTTCGGCTATGGGGTCGAGTTAGGTGTCGTTTTCGAAGTATTTTTGGACATAAATCCATTTCTGGGGGTTCCAGAGCGATCCGATTCCACTGTGGGGATCTATAGGGCTCTCAAGGGGCTGCAAATGGGGGTTTTGAAGTATCCCAGGAGGTCAAATATCCATTGAGTTTGATGATTTTTCTGCGATTTGGTTTTCTTTTTCATAAATTCTTTTTATTTTTTGAATCTTGACCTTTTGAAACGAATAATGTCAAATTTTGAGGCAGCTCAGAACTTTCGCTCTCCGTAGGGAACCAAAATCACAGAAAAATCATCAAACTCAATGGATAGAAATGGCCATTTCTTCCAGTTTACTTTATCTTTTTTAAAAAGTTTAGTCTACCGGAATAATAATAATAAAAATAATAATAATAATAATAATAATAATAATGAAAAAATTGTCTCGTAGCTGGTAACAATGCCTAAATATATCCCGCGATATGATCTCACGTTGAAGGGGGTTTTCATCTTTCAACTTGCTTTATAAACTCTGCATTTGAGGTAAGCCTCTTAGAAACGTGAAAAATCGTTTACTTGTATACGCAAAATCGTTTCGTGTACTTCGTTCGCATTGAACACCTACCTGAAGCTCGATCATACGTTTTTACCTACGATCACAAGTCTTCTATCGAGCTGTACAGAGCGGTATACCGATATATCAGTATACTGATCTTGCGCATAGCACCTCGATTCAGGTGGTAGGAAGTCAAAAGATAAGAGTAACCGTACTCCTTCCAGACAGGCCTGAAACTGCCAACAGCAGCAAACAGAGTGAGGGCATTATCTAAGTAATTATATGTTAGCTGCAACCTCAAGAAGAAATTGGTCGAAGTGGAGAAATTTGTTTTGAAACTTTACGCCACATTTTAGCGTCGTCGGGCTTGCTGTGCGACGGGAGGTGTGGTTTGTCCGATTCCATTGAAACCACACAGCTCCCCAACACATTTCGCATTCACACATGCCTATACGACGGACTCGAACCGTCGACTCAGGGAAAGCCAACGTCGCCCATTTACTGCCCCTTCCCCAAAACGCAAGTGGCGACGAGATTTTGGGCTTACCGCTTTTGGATTTCCGCCCTTCACACACCACAATCTTTAAGTGGTTAGGAATACGGCGATCTTTGGTAGGTCTTGGATTCATATTCAACTCTTTGGTGGAACAGGCCCTGGAAGTATTAATCTAAAATGGTGTTTAGTTCAATTTAATCGCATTTGAACCGCATCCGACTGTTGGCTCCAAACCCCCGTCGAACTTAATGAACCTGAGGTCGACCCCATTTGCGGGTGTAGAAGCATCTCACCATCGAGAAGACACTGCGGTTTCAATCCTGCTGTCTGGACCCAGCTTCCCTCTAGAAACCACACTGTGAATCTAGGCGCAACACAGAACGATTTTCAACACATCCAAATTGTACATCCTCCCCACAGTAAACCAATTTGGGCTAACCGACTAATTGCAGAGGAGAAAATTACATTGAGCTAAACTATCCGTCGGAGGGAAACGCGCCAAACATTTACACAACAGTGAGGAATCTCCAACATTTTGCTTTGGAAGTTACCAGCAGAAAGCGCATATCTGGTGGAATGATTGTACCAGGCGTAGACGTTGTTAACACAGTAGGGTTTTGTAAATGGAAATGTTGGTCGTGAGAGAAGGAGGCGGGTCCCAGCAATTTAATGCCGGACTTTCTCGCCGCAGCACTTTTATATTAGGTAATTTTCGGTGTTCCTTTTCCGGCCCCAAATGCCTGTTTTAATTGGGCGATTGTTATTCAACAGCTTATCTCCTGGAACCCGTTGGGCCCTCCCTCGGGTCCTCGCCCATTACCGACCTAGCTCAATGGATTATCACCACCACGTTGGTTTTAAGACCTGAAGTTATATAGTAATTACCACCTACGAAAAATTACCTCAAATAGAGGTGTTTAGGGATGGAGTTCCTCGTATGTAGCACATATGCCACGTGTATATACATGAACTGAGAAAAACGGTGCAAGTTTTACAAAAGGTATTATTAATTAGCGTAGTATAAATTAAGGTGCCTCGAGGCATTATTATTTTTAACTAAATATATGCCCTGAAAAAGCAACATACAGCTTATCCCTCACCAAATCCATTATGGACAGGTATTATTGTTCCATTGTATAAATGGCGAACAAAAAATTATATCAATTCTATGTCAATAAAAATCATTCTAAAAAATGAAGAAAATTTGAAGTTTATCGTCACTGAATCAAAGATGTTTTGTGTATGTACCTACCTAAACATAGTTGAGTTACTAGGGCGTTTAGACCGTTCAAATTGGTTCCCCTGGGACTTCTCTGATGGAGACCTGTTCACTGGATCTGTTCACAATATTTTCACGGGAGACGTTCAGATACGACACCCTTTCAAGATCGCCGGCAGGGACATTGCCGATCCCTTCCGTTAGGCCACAATTAGGAATGGACGTGTTTCTGGATTAAAAAAATTTTTTTTTTAATCGATAGATGGCGATTAAATTTTAATAACACCGGAAATGGGGTTTGAAATGATTTTTTTTTTCGTTGGTATTGGCGGCTGTGCAAGTTTATTTTTAGCCATATTATAATAAATACCTATTATAAATAAATTGAATGGTAGGGAAGAATTCCAAATCTAAAATCAATGCGAACTCCCCATTGAATTATCTTCGGTAAATGTAGGTAGCTCTCGGTTTGTTCGGTTATCAGATAACCAGAGATTCTCTGGCCAGAGTATGTTCGGTATAATTTCTTATATTGTTCGGTAGCTGAGAAGACACGTATGTATATATTAAGATAATCGCATTGTAAGGTAACCAGGGGTAATAGTGCGGCAAAGATCGAATTGTTAGGTAGAATAATTCTACCTAACAATTCGATCTTTGCCTTAAATTACTTAACCATTCACGCGGTTTTTATACGTTAAAATGGCTGTCGAAGTAGTTTACCGAATAAAACCACCACATTTTTTTTTCTTTGGGTGTCTTTAACGGGAGGCAAATAGACTAACCAATCTTCTTTGCACAAATTAGAACTTGTTTAGTTCAAGTTTCAATTAAGGCTGTCATTGAAACGGTCCAGGATAGCGTGAATGCTTTCAATGCTTAAGTTTCATGCTGAAAAACTTTAAACGTTAATAATTCGCGGTTTAAATGATTTCTGTGGTGTTTTTGAAAATGTACAGAATTAAATGCATTCAAACAACGACACAGAAGAAGTGGGGGACGTACTTTACCGGACGAGTTTTCTTTCAATTTACGATAAAGTCGACCAGCAGAGTCTGACAAGAGTGGGGAAGTTGGAGGAGAGTACGGGAGGAGGGAAAGTAAGTTTTAAAGCTGTAAGTTGGTGCGAACGGTGTAGTTTTCCAAGGAGGGTGAGGGAGATCCAGGAGTCTGGAGAGGCCAAGATTGAGAGGTGGGCTCGGAGGGGGAAATGGACCTAAAGCCTCCCACCAACCGTGTTGGGATGAAATTAATGGAGCGGAAATTCTGTAGCAACTGCGGGAGCGGGCGTGAGGATTTTCCCTTTCAATCTGGCGCCATTCACGAGGGGAAATGCACCAGAACGAAACCAGAAGCTGGAGAGAATCAATGTTTTCTCGACGTTTAGGTACTTGTTGGCTTAGCTTTTTTTTTGTAGATGCAGCTCAACCCAGATTCTTGCATAGCATTGGGAAGGGACGACTTTTGTTTCTAGTAGATGTTATGTTTGCAAAAGCAGATCAATTATTTCCAGCTTGAAGGAGAAAAATTCTCGGGGTTCTATCTCGAACGATACAAGCAATAATGTAGGTAATAATCGCTCGGACTGAGGTGTTGGTAGGTATAGGGTCCGTGGACCACGACTTCAGATCCTTATGTCAGTTTTTGGAGGAAGTAACAATGTTACTTCCTACAGAAAATGTCATTTTCTGTAGGATGCGTAGTTTACGAGTTATAACCAAAAAACTGAAACAAGTGCCGAAAATCGCGGTTTTTCGGACACACACCAAAAGTTAAGCACAAGGAGAATTTACTAGAAAATGCTAAAAACACGTTCCCTAGTAGAGGTACCCATCGGTCACCCATAAAAATTCCATTTTGTCCTGAATTTATACAATCTCAAGCCTCTACCGACAGGACTGCGTCAACTCAGGAGATGAAATTCGCCACAAATGCACTTTTCCCATTTTTCAGACTTTTTAGCATTGTGAGGAAACTATGAGGCGTACAGACTTCGCTTTGAGCTTAAATTAATGCTAAATTGCTGCAACATCTCTCACCGTGGCATTCTCTGTAAAATGGATATTTTCCTCGATACTTGGATCAAACGGTTGAATTTCAAGCTTTTCGAAAAAGTGACCATCTTTTGAAAAGCAGTATCTCAGAAACTATTGGACCTACAGGGCTACGGTTGGTCTCAAAAGTTAGGCATTTTTCACCACGGAGATATAAGCCGAAACCCAGAAAAAGTCCGAAAAGTTTAAGGTTTTTCGACTGTCACGACTATCGACTCCTATAGGACAAACAAAAACGCTGCAAATTTTACACGAGTTTATTATTCTTTGATATAGGTTACTTGTGCAAAAATTAATTCTGTGTCAGTAAAAAAATGTGGAGAAAAAATTAGTTTTTCAAACATTTTTAAAAATTTTTTTTTACTCGGAAAATATTTTCGAGAACCTCCTGGGATCCTTCAAAAATCCCATTTGTAGCCCCATGAAAGCCCCTCAGATTCCCACAGTGATATCGGATCGTTCCGGGATCCCCAAAAATGGATTCTACGTCTAAAAATACTTCGAAAACGACACCCAACTCGATCCCATAGCTAAAAGCCTTCAAATAACCCCTCCCGTAGCCCAATTTTAGCCCCTTAGCCCCCCACGGATTTGGGCGATCGGGCTGAAAACCTTGCGGGCACAACTAGATGGTGGACCAAGTATTTGGTCAAAATTTCAGATTTTTTAAAAACCTACTGCCCAAAACGGCTCGGGCGGCAGACGGACATTTCGGTTTTGGAATCTAGACCTCTTGAAACGGATAATGTCAAATTTTGAGGCCGATCGGAGTCGTCGACCTCCGTCGCGATTACATAATGTACACCTATGATAGGTGTATTTTGGTTCGTTATTCTTGAAATAATACACCTATGTAATCGCGACGGAGGTCGACGACTCGGATCGGCCTCGAAATTTGACATTATCCGTTTCAAGAGGTCGAGATTCCAAAACCGAAATGTCCGTCTGCCGTCCGGGCCTTTTTGGGCAGTAAGATTTTTTTTGTAAACCTGAAATTTTACAAAATACTTGGTTTACCATCTTAGTTGTGCCCGCAAGGTTTTCAGCCCGATCCTATAGCCCGATTCTACACTGAGAGAAAAGATTTTTTTAGTGGCTAGGTTAAATCCAAAATAACCTCGAAAAGAAATTGAAACCACCTAGAATCAATTGATTCAACCTAGAAAAAAATAGGTCCAGGTTAAAGTAACATCGAAAAATATTAATACCACCTAGACTCATATAGAAACAACCTAATCCGTTATTACCCGCCCTCTGACCACAACCTGGAATAAAAAAGTGTCAACCTAGACCTAATGTGAACTTCACATTTGGTCTAGGTCGACATTGTGAAGACCTAGAAAATATATTACCTACCTTTGACTTTTAAGTGGGGTAACCTAGAATTGAATGATTTGACCTTCCATATAATTCCCCTCCATTAAAGTCTCGGTTGTACAACTGAAAACAACCGAGAGATTTAAAAGGCGAGATTGATACTTTAGGTAACAACCCAGAAGAAAAAGTTAGACTTTCAGTCTCGGTTAAAACTACCGTAGTACCACAAATAGTTTTAGGTTTAAACAACAGTGATTGTAATGCATTCGATATATTCCAGGTTGTTTCTACGTTACGCTAAGCGGCCGCGGAGAGCGCCACTGTAGGCGGTGGGCGTTAATTCTCGTTGTCTTGGCATCCCTGCTATTTACCCGGTGGGGTTGAGGCCAAATCTCTGTCAAATTCTAACCATTTAATTTCTGTCACTATGTGCAGTCATATTATGACGTCACATTCAAATTTTTGTACTGAGTTGGAAACAGAGACAACCCAGAAAGATAGTTGAAGTTGATAGAACCAACCTGCAATGGAAGTGGAGCAAACCTAGAAAGAAAAGTGGACCACCTAGTAATTTATCAGGACCAACCTGAAGAGAATAGGAAGCTATCTAGAAATTTAACTGGTATAACAGGGATAGTAATTGAAACAACCTCGTATATAAAGGGGCACAACCTAGAGAAAAAAGGGTTCTAGGTTAACGCGCCATGGCTGTAAATTGTTTGAGGTGGGGTGAGAACGTTTTCGTTTTAGGGTAAATCAACCGGCTATGAAAGTGAAAAACATTGAATACCAGGGTGAGACAACCAAGACATTGATGTTTTTAACCTAGACTGTAAATGGATGGAGGCGGCGGCACACCCCGTGAACTTAACCTAGAACTAAAGTGTGGGGGTGGTGCATTTTAAATCTTGGTTGTTTGCATTTTTAGGAAGGTAACTTCACCAGTATTTTCAATCTAGGTTAAATGATATTCAACCTAGACTAAATTGTTCCACCCTAGAATGAAAACCAAAAAAAATCTAGGTTGGCAGCATTTAACCTAGAAAAAAATCGAAAAATAACCTAGAATAGGCCCTTTTTTTTCTCTCAGTGTATAGAATCCATTTTTTGGGGTCCCGGAACGATCCGACTTCACTGCGGTTTAGTGTACTAATTGACTGGCCTATTCCTGTTCTATAGAACACGAAGAACCCCAGTTTCAGGTTTTGTGTCCATGATACATTTCCAGTGCACTTGATTGCCACAAAAAAGAAGAAATGGCCCTCTTTGAAGTTCGTGCGTATCGGAAAATGCGGTTCTCTTCTTCCAATCCAGATTTCGTCGCTTCTTCTGACCAGGAGCTAAAATTAAATAATTTTCTCAGTTATAAAATACGTTATGCCATAACAACCTACTGTATCTGTTTAAGTTTGAGTTTTTTTGTTTTGTTTGTTTTTTAATCAAACAAACGTAAAAATAAATTAAGCCCTTTCTGCTCGGGGGAGGAAAAAGTTTTAACGGGTTAAGTAGACAAGACTCCGCCAGTAATTCCTAAATAGGTTAATCTTCTGGCTTCTACAGTCCAGCTCCGGGCAATTAGGATGCCGAGTCGGTATAGAATTTCCGAGTTCCCCCTGAAACTTTTCTGTTTACTTGGCGAAAAGCCTGGTTTCCACTACCTCCGCTCCGTCCGTCCCACCCCGCCGTTTGGAGGTCTGACAGACTTCATTGGATTTATCCCAATTAGTTTCAGGCTACTTTACGAAGCTTTTGGCGTCTTGACCGATTAATCCAGAAATTGGCGGACCGCAGCGGGTTTTTTGCTAGTTTCATTCGGTGTTTTGATGAGAATTCCTACGTCAGGGAAGAAAAAGACTACGAAAAGTAAGAACAATAGAGCATTCATCTAGTTAACCCCGCAAGAATATGTCATTACAAAGATGAATTCTGTTCCATTGTTGCTCCGAGATTGTTTTGATTTATCAAAACGACAGCAAGTAAAAGCGAGAGCTATTTGGGTAAGTGGCCCGTCAGGAGGTCCGTTTTCCGAGCACTGTACATTATGAAACACAAAAAGGGAGACATTTAATGCTCTTTCAAGGAGAAGATCCCCCTTTTATCAGTTAATTGGTGATGCGGATTGTTTTAGAAACTAAAAGACGACCCAGAGGGGCTCATTTAGCGCGCCTCATTTCAGAGCTATGATTCGGCTTCTCGGCACTTTGATGGCGTTTGAGCCTCCACCTCCGCACCCCTCAACGCCAACAGTTGGAAATTAATTAAACAGAAAGTCCAGAGGGAGAATAAATTCAATTAAGAAAGGGAAAGGATTCAGTTACTTTGGGAAAATTGGGTGGCTTTACCTAACGTTAGAGAGGCTTTTTGGTGGGGCCTCTACTCCAATATTCCTACGTAGACATTCGCTCTTTTCATTTAATGTTGGCGCTACTGCCGAATCCGGTTATTTTTTTTTACCCTGTCAACCTGGCTTACTTTACTAAAATTACGTGCTTTCAAAGAGGGAATATGGAGAAAAACCACACTTCTTTTCGTTGTTTCAATGCGAAAAGGTAGAGGTTCAAATTGGTATTGAGTGCAGATCCAGAGGCCAAAATTCCACGTTCTCGCCGTCGTTGTGTTGACCCCTGGATTTGGACCAATTGGAGGAAACGGTCGGGAGTACGGAGGAGGGGAGTTCGAAGCGTAGAAGTTACATCCCGGTCACTAAGCCTTAGTGCGCGGGTGGTGTGCTCAGGCTCGTCCGTTCGAAATGAGTCAATATTCATCTGGGTGAAGCCACCAGAGCAGTGGGGCGGATCGCGAATCTCGCTGGACAAAAGTCCGAAAATGAAGATGCGTTTCCGATGATAAAAGTGGCTCTCTGGACAGGTAAAGAGAACAAGGAAAAGCAAGAGGTATCCCGAGACAACATGACCAGAACACTTCAGAACCTATCAAAATTAAACACATCGGCAGCAGTGTGGATAAAATCGCTGCAAATTCGTAACCTCAATCCGGTCATTACAGTAGCAATTTGTTTTTGTTACGGTAATGACGTTTCTGGGATGTTAATGACCTGAGTAATTGAAAATCATTATTTGGACGGTCAATTTAATACAAAGTGGAGAGTGATGTTGAAATTGAAGGGTTTTTATGATCTATATGAATTTTGGTAGGAAACTGATTTTTTAGAGCCTCTGATTTGGAATCAAATATTTACCAACACAACTGTTATTCAACGGAGAACGAATGTTACCTATTAGACGCAGAAATTGAATTCCAATAATTGGAATTAGAAAGACTTATTCTTTCTAACCTTTGTATCGTCACCAGGGAAGACTACAGACCAGGAAAACCCATGGTATCACCTAATAATTAGGTGAATCATTATTGATTCATTTTATTTTTTCTGAATTCGACAGCCTCAAAATGGCCAATTATCTGAGAAGTACCTTCCCAGATACCAAATATCGATCGTTTGTAGAGTTGGAGTTGGAACAAATAAAAAATAAAATAAATACCTACTCGTTTCGTTAAATAATTGAAGGACGTTCTGGACCAGGTGTACCGTCTGGACGAATGAGGCGTTAGACGTACCTTTCAGGAGTAATCACCTGGACGGCCCCTGAACTCTGACGTTAGTTAAATATTTCAAGGTTGGATGCCCCTCACGGACCTCACACAAGGCTTGTGGCAGTACACTTTCCATCCACGAGGGTGAATAATTGAAAAGCACCCCCTAATCGGGGGAGGCTGTCCGGGGAAGGGCCGACCCCACAAGACCACTAATGTTCGACGCATTATCACCCTTTTAACATCTCGTGTGGTTTCCTTACACGCTAAGTGCCGATCCTATCCTTTTATACTGTGGAGTACCTATCCAAGACCCTCGCATTGAGTTAAGTGGGCACGATGCTCAAGAGAAGAAGGATAGACACTTATTTTATCGTAAAACAATTATGAAAACAATGATATAATACATTTTACACTTCTTCTTTTGTAGGTATAAATAATTTATCGTAATTACCTACTACAATTATTTGCGCTAAAATGAATTCCATCAATAAACAATTATTTTTTGAACACTTGAAAACTTTGTACCTACAGTTACCGTGTTGAGACAGATGAGGGACCCCAAAAGGGGATTCTACGTCCGAAAATAATTCGAACGACACCTCACTCGACGGCAAGGCCAAAACCCTTCAAAAACCCTAATTGAAGCTTATGGAGCCCCACGGCCAAAGACAAGACAAAGGCAAGGCAGTATCCCAATCTGGTGACGTATTTGCATGGCGCACTGTGGTCCAAAATCGAAAAAAGTGAACGTAATTCAATTTCTCAAAAAGTAATAGTTCTTTAGACCCAAAAGATGTTCGCGTGAATGTGGTAACTTATTCTGAGAGGTTCTCTCGTAAAATTAAACCATTTGAACGGTAGTTTTAGTTCTAGGAGTAATAATATGTATTTTATTTATTTGTTTATTTATAGAACGGGACGAGCCCAATACAAGCCATCAATTGAATTGAATAGATGAGCGCAACCTTTCTGTTACTACGAAATATTACCGCGTCTTTATTGAAACCAAAACCGTAACTAAGAATTCGTAACTTGACAATTCGTTGACGATTCGTCATCTTCTTGGGTTTGGACGAATCGTCGACGACGGAGGTGATTTTGATAGCCTATAACCACCCCCAGAACTCGCTGATCACAATGAGACCACCCTAATGAAAATCTGTTCTCAGCGCTTGGGCGTGATGCTGTGACACACACACAACAACAACAACAACAACAACAACAACAAAAAAGTCGAAGAGATGAGCGCATTTTTCCGTTTTTTGGAAAGTTTGCGCTAACAAAAACATATTATAGGTTAACCAGGGGAACAGCAGTGCGCAGGATACAGGTACCTGTCACCTAGGTGAGTAATGGCAGTGTGACGGTAGCTAAGTAATGACATTTCATGGCAGAAGGCGACGGGGGAGGAGGTCTTGTAGGGTTGATTTTACTGATTGCACAGGGTGATGAAATAAATCAACGGCTAGGAAGTTGGTAGCGAGGAGATTTGCCAAGCGGGGTAGGCGAGATAGTGGACGATGCCGCAGGTAGTTGGTCGGTGAAAACGGGAAGGTGAATGGCGCAACGGAACGGGAGCCTGGACGAGGCGGGTGTAGCCCGAGAGCAGATTCTGTTCTTAAAAATTATTTTTCCAATAAGTTCACGTTTTCTTTAAATTTTGGTCCACTGTGTGGCGTACTGAAAAATTTAAACTTTGATATTATAATATCAACATATTTGTAATGGGTTTTTAACCAGTTTCACTTTGGAACGTAGAATTCTCCGCCACGACTTAGTTCCACCCAAAGTCCAAATCCCATCATCCTGTCCATTAATAGCTATAATGCGATAATGTGGAGGATAAATAGTCAGGTCTGAAGGCAGACATCATGTTGCAACCCCCCCATCAATACAGGGCTAATCGACTTACGAGTACAGCGTCACTCGCGGTTGCCTCTCTGTCAAATGCCCCTTAATGCCGCAAATTGGCTGAGGGGACACCTAATGACGGCTACTACTCATTGAGATTTAGGCGAGAATTACACAGACAAGGTGAGCCTCACGTAATGGTCACGTTGTAATTGCTTCGTAGCTGGCATACTGAGATCATTACTTTTCTAAATGGGGATAGGTAATTAGATAGTAAAATCTAATACATAAATCTATAGTCCTACAGCAGCGCAGCGAACTATCATTTAGTCAACAGGACAGCCGACACAATGGCTTTATCCTCATTATTAAAATAATGGTTCAATAAATTCAACCCTCAATATTTAATATTGGGTGTCAATCCAATCGCCAACGTTCTATTGTTATGCATCTGCATGTAAACAAATCGACTCGCCAACCTGACGAAACCTTATCAATACACATCCATGAGATGTTTGATATTTCGTGCGAAGCACCGTTTTCTCAGCTACAACTAAGAAAAAAAACGCTGCAAATTTTACACAAGGGTTTATTATTCTTTGATATAGGTTACTTGTACAGAAATTTAATTCTGTCAATAAAAAAAATTAAAAAAAAATTTTTTTTGGATTTTTATATTTCAAAAAAAATTTTTGAGGGGATTTTTTTTTTTTCAAAAATGTGTTTTTTCAAAAATTCTTTAATTTTTACTCGAAAGATATTTAACTTCTTGGGATCCTTCAAAAATCCCATTTTTAGCCCCATGAAAGCCCTATAGATCGCCACAGTGAAATCGGATCGTTCCGGGACCCCAAAAAATGGATTCTACGTCCAAAAATACTTCGAAAACGACACCTGACTCGATCCCATAGCCAAAAGCCTTCAAAAACCACCTTCTGTAGCCCCATTTTAGCCCCAGAGCGCCCCACGGGTTTGGGCGATCGGGCTGAAAACCTTGCGGGCACAACTAGATGGTAAACCGAGTATTTTGTCAAAATTTCAGATTTTAAAAAAAAATCCTACTGCCCAAAACGGCCTGGACGGCGTACGGCGGACGGACGTTTCGGATTTTGAATCTAGACCACTTGAAACGGATAATGTCAAATTTTGAGGCCGATCGGAGTCGTCGACCCCCGTCGCGAAAACATAGGTGTATTATTCCAAGAATAATAAACCAACACACACAAAAAAAAAAAAAAAAAAACATATTTCGTGCGAAGCACTGGTTTCTCAGCTACAACTAAAAATGGTTAGTTAAGAGTTGACTGGTTGCCGCGAGTGTAATGAGTGAACCATGGGTTTCATTATTGATAGGGGATGGACGGGAATATGATATTTCGTGCGAAGCTCGAGCGTCCCAACTAGTTATGAAGTAAAATTCATTTGAGGCTGTTCAAAATTTTTGACTGCCGTCACGAGTACATAGGTTTATTATTCTAAGGTTGGGTTCATCAAAATTTGATGAACCCAACCTTAGAATAATAAATGCATTTAATGCATTTCAAATAATATTTGAAATGCATTTGATATTATGTACCTCGATTGAAGACCGAGCCGGCAAATTTCTGATTAAACGTGTTCAAATTTGTATCGCATTATTCAGTCATTAGCCTACTCAGGCTTTAATTGTGGTTAAAAACGCTGCAAATTTTACACAAGGGTTTATTATTCTTTTATATACGTTACTTGTGCAGAAATTTAATTCTGTCAATGAAAAAAATAAATAAATTTTTTTTTGGATTTTTATCTCAAAAAAAAATTTTTTTTTTGGATTTTTTGATCAAAAATGTGTCTTTTTCAAAAATGCTGTATTTTTTACTCGAAAAATATTTAACATCCTGGGATCCTTCAAAAATCCCATTTTTAGCCCCACGAATGCCCTAAAGATCGCCCTAGTGAAATCGGATCGTTCCGGGACCCCAAAAAATGGATTCTACGTCCAAAAATACTTCGAAAACGACACCTAACTTGATCCGATAGCTAAAAGCCTTCAAATAACCCCTCCCGTAGCCCCATTATAGCCCCATAGCGCCCCACGGGTTTGGGCGATCGGACTGAAAACCTTGCGGGCACAACTAGATGGTAAACCAAGTATTTTGCCGAAATTTCAGATTTTTTAAAAAATTCCTACTGCCCAAAACGGCCTGGACGGCGGACGGCGGACGGCGTACGGCGGACGGACATTTCGGATTTAGAATGTAGACCTCTTGAAACGGATAATGTCAAATTTTGAGCCCGATCGGAGTCGTCGACCCCCGTCGCGAAAACATAGGTGTATTATTCCAAGAATAATAAACCAAAAATTCATCAAATGTTGATAAATCCGTCCTAAAATTATCACAAAATAGTGGGTTGACCGAAAATGGTTTCCATCCGCACTTACTTAAAATAAAAGTTATAATGATTGAAAAAGACAATGAAAGAAGAATAGACGTGTTTAGGGTGCTGTATTTATCTTATCTGCCAACAACCCCAATAAAAGGGGCTTTGGGAGTGGCAATGCGTTTGAAAGGAGTTATTGCTACATTTCTCCGCCCGAGGGTTTTTCTTGTTGGGGAAGGCTGGAAAAAACCTGGGAGGGAAAAGAGAGGAACGTAGTTGTATTGGATTTGTTCAAATACTCAAGAGGTCGCTCCCCGTCTTTCTAGGGGAAAATAACACATTTTTAGCCGGCCGTGGGTGAAGGGGGGTTCTTTATGTTGTGAGAAAGTATGTGACCTGGGTGCTCGAGCGGTCCACGGATACGGACGCATTGAATTAGCCTTAGGACGGTGACAGGCGGGAGGTTGCAGTCTACCAGGGTACCGCAGTGTGGCCGACAAACCTTGATTCTTGGTCCTAAGTTATCAAGTAATGCTGAGAAAGAATTGTTGTGAGAAAGACACAAATAAAAGATTACGTTGAGTCTGTTAAGGCCTTGGTCATATAAATTTTATCATATAAACATCACCCAATGTTAGCACGAGTGTGTGTTGTATCTTGCATGAGGTTCATCTCATAGTAAATCCAACCCTGATAGCAAAATGGATCCTCTGAGAAGGCTTCTCTCCTACTAAATGAAAATTAATGTTGTTCTTCAAGCTAAACCAATTTTTCATTTCACTCAGTCACGCTTCCAAGTTCTCAATGAGAAGTTGTGCTTAAGGGAACGGCGGAAATGTTTCCAAAAGACAGCTTGATGGCTACGAAAATCCATCTTACAAAACGGAAAGAGGATTAGATGAAGGAAGTATTTTCCTTTTACTTTGAAGATAAGGAGCCGTTGAAGGGTGTCAAGAGTATACTTGCATTGTTAGGAAAAGCTTCTCACCCCTCACCATAACAACCAGAAAGTTCTCAGTAGCTATCTTTTTGAAAGGAAAGCAACTTGAGCCTTCTACCAGGCACGATCTCGACTTGGAGAAGGCGAGAAAAGCTCCGTAGGATGGGTAGGGGGAGGTGGACAAGAAAAAACACGGTGAGAAATGATATGGACTGAGAAGAGGTCCAACTTGATATTAACCTCTTGAAAAAAAACGAAATCAAAAGAAGTTTGAAGAGATCTGGCTCCTTTTTCTGCCATCTGGTCACGTTTTATCCAGTTCCTCGGGTTCGGTTCTTATTGCTGTGGAGAGCAGAATTTGAATGAGTTTGAATATCAACTAAGTCGAGGCCACCAATTGGGTTCTTGAAAATTATCGCTTCTTCAAAAATATCCCAGGGAACAACATTTTCTGGAACTGTAACCCGCTCACTTACGGGGTTTAGTAATGTAAAATACCGAAGCTTTTGGCATCCGTGTGAAGGCTTCATTCTACGTCTATGGTATTAGGATGGGTCTGGTGTATTTGCTACGGGAACGAATGTTATAAGCTGTACACCGGTACGCATAATGAAAAGATATTTTCATCTTAGACTAGAGGTAAATACTGGGAAGGAACATTCCTCGCTTCTTACATTCCATACGTGCTTCGAAAGTAGACGGGCGTGAAGGTATCGCGTTGGAATAGTAACTACGTGATAACATTTAGATATCTCTTACGAAGCCCGAAGGCTTGGATGATGTTTTATCCAGGACAAATGTTATGTACGGTGTTTATCATTCCGGAGCTTGAGGGGAATGAAAATTCTACGCTCAAGGAGTGGCACAAACACTAGCTATGAAGTTTCACTCTTAAAACACTTGACTGAGTGCATTGATGAAGTTGACAACTGAACACCGGGAGTTGTATTGACTGTTTTCTCTTCAACATGTGCTTCGGGTGTTTTTCTTTCTCGGTCGGTCCACTACCGATTACCCTGGTGAATTCTCATCCCGTTTTTTTTTTTTTTTTTTTTTTTTTTAGAGGTTGAGTTAATAAAACCCTCTCCTAAAAAGGGGTGTTCACTCTCAAAAGATTATGGACTCAGAACACGCCATCGAGAAAGGAACCTTCAGAAAAATAAAGAAAGCTTACAAGATTCACCGTCCTGAAGACCTGGGGAGCATAAAGATGTAGAATCAATCTTGCAAAAACTACTTTATGGATTGAAAACGGGTTTGATGGGGTTAAAACAGGTTTACAAATCAAGATTGATGTGGTTTTCACGAATTAGTTATCCGTTGATTTAGAAGCGGTGTGGAAAACCAGTTTAAAGGGTTTAGAACTTGTTTGGAGGACAGTTTTTCTATTTCAGAACCAGTTTAGTTTGAGTAGATTTGAAATCTACATCCACTTGGAAGAAATTGAATTGAATTGATGAACTTATCTTCAGTGAGTACAAGAACCAAAACGAAAATCACGAGATGATGAAGGACTGGCAGTTAAGGATCACTCAAGAGCAGTGAAGGGGTGGAACTCGAAGGATGCCAAATGCAAGAGTCTCAGATAGCAAGGAAGGCGATGAAGAGATGGGAGGAGGGGATGAGCCGGGAGCCGGAACGCAAGAGCCCTGAGGTGAGCCTAAGCTCAGCCAGGGGCATCCGCTTACCGACCCAACTTAACCTGTATCTCAGCCAGAAATAGAGCCTACAGGCAGATACTGCAGCACCCTGAAAATTGATCTGCTGTTGGACCGTCTGCAGACAACGAAATCGAACCAACGCCATCTCTAATCCAAGAAACAGCTGCTGACGCAGAAACAGAAGAAGGCATTCTGAAGCTAGCTGCCAAAGCTCATATTTGGCGAGACCTTGTGATTCGTCTTCTTCAACTACTTGTTCAACTGTTGGCTTCGTTACGTCATCAGCTCCTAGCTTATTCTGAATTCAGAATGCCTTCTTCTGTTTCTGCGTCAGCCGCTGTTTCTTGGATTTGAGATGGTGTTGGTTCGATTTCGTTGCCTGCAGATGGTGGAACAGCAGATCAATTTTCATGTATGATGTCGATAGAGACAAGTTACCACCAAGTTGGCACCTGCTAAGCCTGGAAAAGAACTCGTGATGGAATACAGTCGCTTCATGATTGATATCCCAACGCCATACAGCTCAACCTCTCAATCCGTATCGAGGCTCGCAACTGCCTATTAGCTCGCTTTCATTTAGTGCCAGAGTGAGGGTAAGATTTCATATGGAAAGAACGCAAATGAAGGAAGGCTGGAAATGGGCTTCATCCACCAAAGTCGGAAAAGGGCTAATTGGGTTGTCGTGAAGCGAGTGAGAAGTGGTTTTGCGCCTCCCCGTAATGAATTCCTGAAAGAACACTTAAGTCACTTTCTGCGTACCCCTTCAACGGAGGAGTCGCTCGGAACTCACACAGTCAGGAAAAGCTAATGATAATGCATTTCGTCTCTTGGAAGTCTGGAAACTCATCATCACTTGTGCTGGAACCGGCACTTTTCCCTTCGCCCCCGATAAGGAGAGCTTCAACATTATCTTACCACCGCAACTCTGCTCAAAGTCAATATTCCAACTTTGTTCGGTGTGGAAGAGGAGTGGGGCGATTAATTAGTGAAGCTAAACTTGAGGTGCTATCGGTGCTGATATCTTTCCAGTAAACATATCTTGAACTTACTCCCTTGACTCACTGCTGAAAGCACCAACTCGTCGGGTCTGCACTTAGTTGATTTTGGCAGAATCTGTTAATATTTAAATGAGTGATTATATTTTTCACATTTTAAAGAGAATTAAGACGCGCAAACAGTACTCATTAATTTTTCATTTGAGAAGATAAACATTGTTGAATTACCGTCCTGATTCAGGTGAGTTTTGAGACTAATCAAGCTAAGTGAGTTTCTGGTAGGAGTCCAATTAGTAGAGGCAACAATACACCGACACTGGATGGCGCCTCTCTCATTCAATAACGCCAATTTATTACTGGAAGCAATTACCTAAATTTCACCTATCACATGGACTGACCGATTAATTTAGTACTGTCGAGTTTCCATTTGGAGATTTCCAGCTGGCCTAACGTGAGAGATGTTCGGGGTGTACTAGTGTAATCCTGGGCTAAAATTATTTCTCGGAAATCTCAAGTGTGTCCTCGAAATCACTATTAGGCATGTGGAGATTAGGCACTCTGCAATAAGCCGGTAGTGGTTCACCTTGTCACCACTAGGTGCCGCATGCCAATAACGAGCTGCTGCAGCGAGGAGAGGGGCGCTGCACCATCACAACCTAATGGTGTCGGCGTGTTTGGAGTAACTTCCCACACCGTTTTACGCCCAATGAATGACGCATTCTGATGCATTCTAACTCTTCCGATAATTTATTTGGCCTGACGTTCAGATTCTTCCTTTTGAAAGCTTCATATTAAATATGAAGACATTTTCTCTTCCCGGTTGAGGTTGATGAGGATGGAGTATTTGAAAGGAACATGTGAAAATCGTGAAATATATACGTGACCCCCAGCCACAAGATATCCCCGTCAAAAATTAAATTTACGTCCACAGCAACATGTAAAATTCACCCGAATTTAGTCAGGCTCCATTTCGTTTCCGTTTCCTGTGTAGTTGTGGCTAACAATGGCACCTGTGAAACAAAACAGCAAATGGCTCCCGCAGTGCAATTTTTTCAAAGATTGATGCCATCCGTAAGAGCATTCTGTGTAAGGTATTGATATAAACTCGACCACTTTTCCCGTCCTGTTTTACTGGCGAGGAAAAAAACCTGGGGTTTGAAAAACTTGGCAAGGTATCAGGTTATAAGGGCCCGTCCAAACGCGCTCTATTGACCTACTTGAGGTAGAAAGCAAATGGACGAAGAAGTAAAGGACGAAAAAAAAAGAACTTAAAAGTGTTCCGCAGTTTGAGAAAAAGGATCGCGAGTCTTGAGTAAGTAGATTTGAGGGAATGGGTTTGAATCCCGGTAAATCAAGTATAAAGGAACCGTATCAATAAATGATCCTGCATTCAGTGGAAGCGACGTTCTTTATTCTCTTGTGTGTCCCAACGATAAATTCTCTTATTCTACTATTTAATGCCAGTATTTACGGGATGTGGTATTCAATTTATAATGGGAAAGAGCCCTCGAATGTTGGCATTCACTGCTGCCTGTTTCAACTTTGTAAACTTGGCGGTGTCAACGGTATCGACGCCCATTGATTATAAAATTGTTTCGTGGGAACCGGTTTGCATGATTGCAGGTGGTTATGGAAGAAAAGGCCGGCTGTTGGTTACTCGGGTTTTCAAGCTTTCGGGAGATGCTCGCTCCCTTCCTCAGGATCTACAAACAGTAGCCACATACGGCATGAAACCTAAACCTTACATCAGTACATGAATGTTTCTTATGGTATAATATTAGTGCTTACCGATAAATATACATATAGATATATCTCAGAGACGAACCTCTCCTGAGTTGTACCGGTCTCGCATTGCAAATCCATCTAATTCTCAAATAAACAAATATCTCCTTTCCACTTTCAGCAGTATCATTTAAATCCAGTTTAATTCGAGACGCAGTAAGCAATCTTTTTCTTTCAATCTGCAATCCATGTCCTTAACCAGCCAAACAAACAGCAACAAATGCACAGTTGACTATTTAGAGCGAAGTACTGGCCTGTCTGTTCTGGGTAGTTCTGAAATGCTCGGCCGAGCAATAAGTCTTTTTAGCACTTCCTAGTTCTTCTGCCTCTTATCAAACGACCCCGACTCCATTTTACGACAGAGCACAGGAAGAGACCCGCCGCGCTTTGGCGGGATTACTCCCCACCCGGGGAGCGCAGTAGTTTCCCGGGCAGATTAGAGTTTTACTATTGGGGATGAGAGAAAAAGGAAGAGACAAGATTGGGTAGTTCCAGAGAGAAAAGTCGGGAGGTGGCACTAAATTCACTGGGGTGGAAATTTTCAACGGGGTCATATCGCGGCCCAAAAAGGGCTGTAAAAAGGTCCCGATGTCATCTGCTGAGAGCTTTTGTCCTTCAACGTATCCAGTTACAGTATTCCACCCTCAGTACATACTCGTAGCAAGATGTCGTTGAAGTTCCCGCTCCTTCATCCGTCTGGTTGAACAAAATACCCGGTCATGTACAAGCAAATTGTTAGTTTTGGTTACCTAATTATTCTTGGAATAATTCACGTATGTATTCGTGACGGGGGTCGAAAATTTTGAAAAGTGTGTCTTTATTCGTTCCAAGATGTGAAGATTCCAACAGCAGATATGCTCAATTTGTATCAATGAATAATAACCCTGTTTGTAAAATTTGCTGCGTTTTTTATTTTTGTGTTAGCAGTGGACTCGGGGGCAACTGTCGTAATTCCCTCATGGAGTACGAATTAACCTAACATGTATGATAGTATGGTATAAGGTATTACACGGTACCTATAAGATAAGAAACAAATTATTGTATAATAATATGGTATGGGTCCGCGAACCAGGCAGCATTCTGCCTCTAAAGGGTTTTGTGTGACGTGTACATTGTACGGTGTACAGTGTAAAGTGTAAAGTGCCCTCCTCCACCCCTTATAGGCACACCCATCCTCACATAACTGTGGTTATCTTCGTAACCAACACAGCTATCTTACTTAGCTGTACATACTGTGTCATCTCAGAACGCCACAACGTCATATACAACACAGTTTATACATGTATCATGTAAGTGTCAGGATATTTCACCACCATGAAATATCCATGTATGTATTGTGTTAGTGTCCAGATATTTCACCACTATGAAATATCTATGACTGCTACAGGGGCAGACATTTCACCACAATGAAATGTATCTGCTCAGCTATATGTACTATGGCTTCCTCAGAACACCACAACATTATGTACAACACGGTTTATACATGTATCATGTGTCAGGATATTTCACCATTATGAAATAACTATGACTAGCTATAGGGACAGACATTTCACCACAATGAAATATCTCTGTGCCGCAATATGTACTGTTGCTTCCTCCAAACACCACAACATTATCCCAGTGTATCATGTACGTATTTTTTAGTGTAAGATATTTCACCACTATGAAATATCTATAAATAGCTATAGGGACAGACATTTCACCACATTGAAATATCTATGTACGGCTATTGGTACTCAGTGTATCATGTGTGTATTGGGTTAGTGGTCAGGATATTTCACCACTATGAAATATCCTTGTATAGAATGCATCACACGCAATATGAACTCACCAACCTCCTCACGCACGAGACACTGCAATACTACTTTCTTCCCTTGGGACTCCCAAGTTGGGAGAGGCGCGGGCCTCTCAACTGCCCCTCTCCCCAACGGAGAGGCGCGGGCCTCCCTTCCCAAGGATGCAGGGACCACCGCACCGGCGCGCCGGGTGAGACCGCTGACGGCCTCAGGCGATCCACCAAACATTGCCAACACCATTTTTCAGCCAATCATGATTTAAACCACATTCGCTAGGGAACTAGCGACAGCAACGGGCGACTCCCAGTTACCCCTACGTAGCTGGGCCTGTATGGCGGACCGACGCAAAAGGTATCTTTCTCTAGGATCAGTGGACCTGGGGAGATACCAGTGCAGCAGGACCTTGTAGGAGGGCTATTGAACCTTTTTAATGACATAGACCTACAGTAGGTCTTTGCACTGCAGTAACTTCAGTGAACTCCAGGACGCAGTAAGTACTACGAGTCGACAGGCCGGTAGTAGGGTGCCGTTCAGGGACTACTTCTATAGGGGGCGATCCAACTCTGCCAAATTCCATCTAATTGCGAGTGAAAACATACCATCCCCGCCAGCGATGCGTTAAAGGGTCAATGTTGGGACTACCATCTCTGCCAGCTCAGTTCCAGTCCTGGACGTCAATATCTCGACTAGGGTTAGCATTGCTAACTCATCAAGAGAATGCAAGATGAAGGAGTGCGAAATAGGTGACTAGCTTCCTGAGATTCATTGATCCAGAGATCAAGAAAATAGAAATCCACGAAATCCTGAGATTCAGAGATCTGAAAATCCAGAAATCCGCAGATCCAGAAAATCAAGAGGTCCAGTGAACCAGAAATCTATAGATGCAGATTCTTTCTGAATTCAGAAATCCAGAAATCCACCGATCCAGAGCTTCAGAAATCCAGAGATCTCGTGGCACAAACATGTGTGATGCTCCCTACACTGCGCCATGGCGGAGTTGGACCCGCTCCTTCTATTGACGGAGTTGGATGGCTCCCCTTCTATATCCTCTTTGGTATCAAACTAATCTATCCATTGAGCAGAAACCAGATTTAAAACAAAAAAAACAAAAACAGGTTTCGAAGAAGCGGACCAGTCCGATTTATTTGAAATTCTGCTGTGGGCATTAAATGCCCAATGGTAATCCCCACATTGACCCGATGACAACAAAATTTAATTTTGTTGTTATGATGGATGTCTCGCTTCAGAAGAGTTCATCACCTACCGTCTCAGTTACCAAAGATGTTTATTGGTATCACGTAATACTTTTTGGGTGAATATATCCAGTCGAAGCATTACACGTTTTGTGTGAAAAATGTTTCCTAATACCCCATCGTCATAGACGTATCCATTACATAATCATCACGAGATGTTCAAGGGTATCGTATGACGCATAGTTCTGCTAGAAACCCTTCCCGTAAAATAAATTCATGTAAATAAAACAACAGCTCTGTTCAGTATCTTCGTACTATTATAATCTGTTTGTACAAATTTGTGAAAAGTGAGCGGCGAGGTTTTGGTACGGATGAAGGTTTTGAGAGGACAAAAATTCTTTTCCGATCAATAGCCCTTGTGTTGTATGAAAAATGAGGACCGGCGAGAGGGGGTCATTTCGCCAATTCGCCACAGCAGGAGGAGGGGAAGTATTGTTCCCTTGCATTCAGGAAAAAGGTTGTTTCGGTGTGGTACTATGTCCCCCTCCACTCCCAGTTCCACTTCACCTTTCCTATTTATAATCCACAAAGAGAAATCCCAGCTAAGGGGGGTCCACGCCCATTGTTAGATGCTTTAACCTGGTAACACGGGTCTGGCTTGGAGTTCCCGTTTTTTTTTCTCCCTCACCCCTCTTTCGCTCCGGGGGATTTTCCCGGCTCTTTTGACAGCTTTTGCATCAAATCTGGAACACCTACCTACCCGCCCTTCGTTACGTACCACGCGCTTCAACTCGGCGACGGCCATTTTACGAAGCGATTGTGTAATTAAAGGCGGAAACGCTGAACAGACAAAAAAATCCACATGACTAAACAATCGAAACTGTTTCGTCACCATTGAACGTCCTCCTCGCGCTCTTCTTTGGGCCAGAATGGAACGGTATTGTCATTTTAATGGTGAATGTGATGGAGTTTGAAACAATAGTCTCACGGTCCAAATGTCATTGGTGTCAAAATTGTACTTCAAACACCATGTCTGACCTTCCTGTATTGTTCACGAAAACCCTGTATGAATTATGAGCTTCAAGTTGCGATGAATATTGTAGGGTTGCTTATAAGTATAAGATATATCTTCGTATACGAGGGTCATCCAGAAAGTAAGTATACAAAATTTTTAAAAAATCGAAAAATGCTTGTATTCCAATGAAATTCAGAGAATACTTCACAAATATAATAAACTATTTTTCCACGTAGTCCCGTAGTGGAGTTCGACACATTTCTGTAGCCAGTTTTTTTATGTCAGTTTCATAGACCTCCGCCGCCACCTGTTTTAACCACTTCTTAACACAAAATTTAATAGCACTTAGAACCACCAAGTATCACTGTAAAGGCGTCCTTATGAGATACGTATATTCAGGGTAATCTAGCATGATCGTGAATCTTAGATAGTATCATGATTGGTTGATACTAGTAAAACACTCAATCTCAGAGTCAGTTTCACCAAAATTTAGAACCTAGATTTAAAGCTGAACAGGCATTTAATTTTCCTGACGTTCGCTAAAATTACCGTTTTGTTGATGAATCTGTTTTAGCCCCGTTTAAACCTGGCCTCAGTCCTCTTACTTGTTTTCCCTTTGAGGATGTTTCATAAAATTTTGCAGAAATTGCAAAAGTAATTGAAAAAGATCGACTTTGAAGTTGAAAAGCGCAAAAATGACTTACCTGTCATTCAGACTCTACAGAATCTATAGAATCAGCTCCTATATACGTGTATACGACCCCTATAACTCTCTATCTAACCCGGAGTTTTCCCTGGATTCTTGTAAACCGCCTCAACTTGAGGTAGAGACGCGATGGATGATTTTTTTCCCCCTGAAACCTGGAACTCTAATATTTCTTGTGTCTGAACATCTCCTTCGTCAAACTTCCGCGTGTTTATGAAATTTTCCCCCGAAAAAAAAACTTCTGGTTTAAACCAGACGTTGCCGAGGGAAAACGACTGGAGTTCATTTCTGACACCAACACTTCAGAGGAAAAAAGGTTGTTCCGAGGCTAAACACTTAAAACTTCTATTAAGTGACTTTACAACTCGGCTACCGCTTCCTCTCCGGTACTTTTCTCATAAACTTCCACCCAGGCGACCCCTTCTCGCCCTTGTAATCATAAAGTTCTTTTGCGACTCAAGTGCTCAGATTCTTCTTCCTGCAAGATTCATTATCACTACGAATTATTTATTTGACACAAGGGGTTTCCCGTGTTTCACCCCCCTTAGTTAAACGATGAACGTAAAGTTGGAAATTGAAAAAAAGGACAAACGCTCACATTATAAGGAAGTTTACGAGTGCTTCCCTCGACGCAATACAGGCACATTAATTCTAATCAGACGAGTTGGTAGTTTCGCAATAGCTAGCTAAATTACGCCATTAATAAAAACAGGGTTAATTTTAAATTATGTTGATATAAGGTTTTATCTACCCATAAAAACTGTTCTCAAAGCATTTATCTTTCCTCGCAAAAAGTTACTTAAAAAAAAAAAAAAACGCGGCAAATTCTACGCAAGGGTTTTTATTATTCTTTGATATAGTTTACTTCTGCAGAAATTTAATTCTGTCAATGAAAAACAATTTAAGAAAAAATTCTTTTTTTGATTTTTTTTTCAAACATTTTTCGTTCTTCACTTGAAAAATATTTGACCTTCTGGGATCCTTCAAAAATCCCATTTGTAGCCCCATGAAAGCCCTATAGATCGCAACAGGGAAATTGGATCGTTCCGGGACCCCCCCCCCCTAAAAAAAGGATTCTACGTCCAAAAATACTTCGAAAACGATACCTAACTCGATCCCATAGCCAAAAGCCTTTAAAAAAACGCTGCAAATTTTACACAAGGGTTTATTATTCTTTGATATAGGTTAGGTACTTGTGCAGAAATTTAATTCAGTGTTAATGAAAAAGGTATTAAACAACTTTTTTTGGATTTATATTTTTCAGTTTTTTAAAAATTTTTTTCAAACAATTTTTTTTTTTTTTTTCAAAATTATTTTTGTTTTTTACTTGAAAAATATTTGTCCTTCAGGGATCCTTCAAAAATCCCATTTGTAGCCCCATGAAAGCCCTATAAATGCAACAGTGAAATCGGATCGTTCCGGCACCCCAAAAAATGAATTCTACGTCCGAAAATACTTCGAAAACGACACATGACTTGATCCCATAGCCAAAAGCCTGCAAAAACACCCTCCCGTAGCCCCATTGCGCCCCACGGGTTTGGGCGATTGGGCTAAAAACCTTGCGGGCACAACTAGATGGTAAACCGAGTATTTTGTCAAAATTTCAGATTTAAAAAAAAAAAAAATCCTACTGCCCAAAACGGCCCGTACGGCGGACGGACATTTCGGTATTGGAATCAAGACCTCTTGAAACGGATAATGCCAAATTTTGAGGCCGATCGGAGTCGTCGACCTTCGTCGCAAAAACAGGTGTATTATTCCAAGAATAATAAACCAAAACGCTGCAAGTTTTACACAAATGTTTATTATTCTTTGATGTGTTCTCTTCAAACCAACAAAGGAGTCGTTTTCTCTCCCTAACCACCTTTATTGGAGTCGGCAAACAACAACATCGGTACCTATCGTTACATATCGTTTTTGATATTTACAGGCAGATCAGAATGTTCGACCTCCGTCGCGATTACATACCTACGTGTAATAGATTCTATTCCAAGAATAATAAACCAAAATAAGGTTTAAAGGAGTATCCAAGTTTAGTGATGTGTTTGAGCGAACCGAATTTAATCAATTTTATTTTGTTTCAGGTATGGCGATCTTTGCTTCGAAGGTTTCAAAATTTGCTATTTAATAGCTAAATGCAAATTTGATTGAATGCAGGTAAAGTACATACTACAGATTTGTTTCACTTAAGCCCGAAACGTTAACGTGAATATAATATATTATTCTACTGCATTTAGTCCTTTCGTTGAATAGAGAAGTGCTTCGTCAACATGTCACGTTGAAAACAAAACGAAGGGAGATCGGTTCGGGAATCCGCTCTGATTTATTTTCGGGAAGATGTAGTTACTAAGGTTGTAAACGGATGCAGAAAAGCCGAATCACTGCTGTTTGAGGCGACCTCACACCTCTGGCCGTCGCCAACTTATTATTAAGGAGCATTCGCTGAGCTCTGTGGGGCTGTGTGGGGCAACGGGAGGGGTTTTTGCAGGTTTTCGGGTATGATATCGATTGCAGTGTCGCTTTTGAAGTATTTTTGGTCGTAGAATCCATTTTTTGGGGTCGCAGAACCATCGGATTTCTGCATGGAGCGTTTCCTTTACTTTTAGGCATTCTTTCAAAGGGATGGGAGAGAAAATCACAAACGACCATGACCTGAACAAGTCAATTCAGTACGAACGAATTTGTAGTTATTGTTGGTACAACTCAGAGTTTCCGACAGAATTCCTCAGCGGTTGCCACAAGTTATGGCAGGTGAAAGGCCGCCTCCAAAGCAGTGGCTAAGACAATGTACATCTTTAAGGATGTACCAATTGGTATCCTTAAGTAAGGATACCAATTGGTACCCGATTTTTCCAATCTGGCCGTCGTACATTTTGTATTCTACATTGAGAGTACTTTAAAGAGGAATTTCTTCAAGTAGTCTCATTGATAAAGCAATTTCTCTATTGAGGATAATGTTCGTATAGAAATGGTTCCGACCATTGACTCATATGTTCAAGCTCTTTATTTCAATATTCGTTTTAATAAACGGTCATTACAAGTCCGAAAGGGCCAGAAGTTTTTTTCTCGCACTTTTCCTAATATATTTCTCCTTTTTGTACACAAAGTTTTCTTCCCCTCCTTTTTTTTCAAGAACAAGCGGTATCAATGGGATTAGCATGAATAATGGATTTTTGAAACGGGTTGGTGGTAGAGAAAAAACCCTCGGAAAGGACGGCCTGGGAGTTGGTGGTAAGCTGAGCCTGCTACTCCCTAAATAACCCGATGATCCACTTTATTCTAAAAAGGGTAACTCTTTCTCTCCCTTCCCCCTTCACGACCGCTAAGGCCCTATAAAAAAACTGAACTACACATTGAAGAGGGTCGGGGTGAAGTTAGGTTAGGGTTGAACAAAATGCGACTGAGGATAAGCAGTTGGATGCAAACGGTGATATTTTGTGTAAACGTGGGCTGAGTATAAAGAAGAAAAAAAGAGCTTGGGTAGGATGACAAATTTCTACAAAGAAGAGTAGAAATCTCTTCTGAAACTGTTTCAGATTTATAATGGCAGCATGTATGGTAGTTTATCCACAATTCGTAATCAACCCGTCAAGCACAATACAATCGATCTATCTACAGGCAGTTTTCTAAAACATCGATCAGGTCATTCCGCGAAAATACTTGAATTTCAGTCCCAACTTTTTAAAATTATTTTTTAACAAACTGGCATTGGTCACTAGAATCAAATAATAGTTGTACTGATAGGGAATCTCAATCTTATGAACGTTTCTTGTTCTTTGAATGTACACTACAGTGGTTAAGTTCCCAAATAATGGACCCTAGTTCTAAAAATACTTCGAAAATGACACCCCACTCGACCCCGTAGCCGAAAACCTTCAATATCCCCTCCAGAAGCCCATTTTTAGGGTTTCGCCAATCAGGCTAGGCCTTAAAGGCACAGCTAAATGGAGAACCGATTACATTGTTGATTATCATTAATGATTGAAAAAACTCACACAATGTTAGCAGTGGAAAGTCAACAGTTGGGAAAAGGGCCTCTATAGAGTATTACATATAAAATGAGTATTTCAGTTCGCCATATGTCTCAAATCTCATTGTTGTGGTCTGTCCCGCCCTCAGCTTTTCAACACAACCTAATTTTTTTCCCCTACTCTTTTTGCTTTAGGGTATTTTCGTCTATTTTCTATGTTAATTATTCAGAAATGGTTGCTGCATCACTAGGTGGAAGACCATAATATGGTCACATATTATTATGCAATTCGGAATTGCCTCATTCAATGGTTGCGATCGGTAGGGAGTGTGACTATAGAAAGAAGAAAATAATTTGGGGGGGGGGGGGGGGAGTTTATCAACGAAGGACATAGATTGTTCCCTACGTTTAAACTAAATTAGGAATCACTCATATCGAGGAAATTCAACCTGGCCCCCGGATTTCACCTCGCCTTTGTAACGGCAACCACGAACAACCGCCAAAAATGCGATTTCCAGATTTTCTACCAACCTGACGGGATTTTTCACGCCCGATTTAATGGTGTCAGTAAGATTAGATAGCTAATTCCAAGTCTAAAATTACTTGGGAAACGACACGTTATTTGACCTCCTGGGATCCTTCAAAAAGTCCCTTTCTTGTCCCATGAAAGCCCCCATAGATCTCCACGGTGAAATCGGATCGGCCTGGGACCCCCAGAACTGGAATCTAGGTCCAAAAATACTTCTAAAACGACACTTAACGCGACCCACAGCCGAAAACCTTCAAGAAACCACTCCCTTATAGCCTCCCAGCGCCCCAGCGATCGGGCTGATATCCTTGCGGGCACAACTGAGATGGTGAACCGAGTATTTTGACAATATTTCAGATTTAAAAAATATCCTACTACCCCAAACGGCTCGGACGGCGGACGGACATTTTGGTTTTGGAATCAACACCTCTTGAAACGGATAATGTCAAATTTTGAGGCCGATCAGAGTTTTCGACCTCCGTTGCGTTACATACCATACATAATACACCTGTATTACTCCAAGAATATTAAACCAAAAACACAGAATTTGATTCTCCACTGTTTAGAAGAAATTTAAGTTCTAAACCCAGGTGCCCAGGTGTTTTCATGTCTCATCGGAGAAAAAACTTCTTAACTAGGTCAGAAAATGAATATAATACAAAAGAAAATTGAATTAAAATTAAAATTGAATTTTAGTTCATTTTGAAAAGTTTAGCTTGGATAATATTATGCTATCATTTTTCCCCCAAAGTAAGGCTCGTCTACTGGTGTTTTGTAAAGAGTTTGAACTTCTAAGGTACGCAAGGAATCGAACTTATTTGCATTTGGGAAGAGAAACAATCCCCAAGCTGGGAGGAGAAAATAGTTGTTACAGCCAGTTTTCTCTGGGACTTTTAGAAGCCGTGGGAATTAGGGCAACGTCGGAGTCGTAGAGAATGAGTTATAGGATTACAGAAGTTAGAAAAGTATTAACGTTATTTATATGGGCAGTGCATTCACAGAATACCCAGTTTGGCCAAAAGCGGTTACCACCCCGGCGAAACGAAAGTCGATAACTCGGTTGGGTCTCATACATTATCCCGTTTGGAAGTGAAGAAGCAAAAGGATATGAAGGGTTCTTGAGAAACCATGGCGGTGGAGGGGGAAGAGTTTAGGTCTCACCCTAAAATATAGGTCGAACGTGATTCTAATATCTCCTTATAGGGAATGACCCTGAAATATGCCGTGACGTAAACGTGATCTCGCTCTTCTCTGGTAAGAATATCTCTCTTGCTGAAGGCGGAGGTATCCCCCCCACTTTTTTTGTGATTTATTCATTTATTCGAGAGGAAAGCCCGCTGTGGTGTGAACGCTTGCTTCGTTCAGATAAAAACTGCGTCCTCGGTATATTTTTTTTTTCTCCCCTTTTTCTCTATCCTACTCCAACGTAATATAATACGGTACTGGCTGGACATTCCCTACGCATGACACGTCTTTTCAATCTGCCTAGGTATTGAATAGGTTGTATTTAAATATTACTCGAATGTAAATTCACTACATGGAAGATGTGTTTTCTTTTTCAATAGGAATATTGCAGAAATTGAAACTATTCATGTTGTACTTACGGATCTGGAGTAGAGACCCCCCCCCAAAAAAATATCTACTCTTCAAATGAACTGACCAGGCGTAGATTATTGCGTGAACTTTAAGATGATTTCTTAAAATGTAGGAATTGCCATATCATCTCAAAGTTCACGCAATAACCTACGCCTGGGCAGTTCATTCTTCAAAAAAATTTAAATAATCACAAAACAGAAACAATAACTGCGGACCTCGCAGCCAAATAAAACCAAACCCGGGAAAGTTTATAAATAGAATGGAAGGATCTGGAAACCCAAATGTGTAAAAATGATAGAACTCCGCTGGGAAAAGAGAAAATAGAGAAAAAATATAACCTCCTCTCTCCTCAGTTAACTGTTCATCCTCGAGGTCGATACATCGATTCAGTTGGCATCGTCCCTGTGCCTAGCCTGCCGTTTTTGTCCAGCGGACATTTATTGCAGTGAGGTCACAAGAACCCATCTCTACTTGCCCCGCCTTAGTGTCACGTAGCTGGACCCTGTTGACCTTGTGCCTTCGCAGAAAAATTGCATCCCCTCCCAGCTGACCGCAACAGATCAGTGGAATTGAACCGATCTAGATAATCTTATTAATCAAAGAAGCACTCATTTAATTTTTTTTTTTTTTTTTTTTTGGTACCTAACCCCAACCGCAACGCCACTGTTGGTAAATTAAAAATCCGCGTTTCAGCCGCTTTATTGGGTTAACAGTGATCAGTTCGTCCATTATTGTTGTAGTGTACCACCTGGCATGACATGCCACACATTGTTGGGTGTGTACCTACATGTAATGTTTTTCCAATAGATTATTAGGTATGATGTGTGGGTGGCAGAATGCGTACGGCGCAGCGTCCATGGTTACGCCGCCAGTGCTTTTGGAGGATGCAGGAGGGAGTACAGGTGGAGATTCATCGGAGGCATGAGTCATGCCGCATGACTCAATTTGTTGTGATCTGCTAGCGCTGAGAATACTCCAGCTGCAGAAATGAAGGATTTGGGTTCCTTAGGACTTCCCGAAGTGTCGGGGTGTTCTAAGTCCGGCAGATCCTTGGAATGAACGGGAGAAAACTGACTTAACCCGGGGATTCATCGACATCCTCCCGGGGAAGTAAAAACATATCGATTCCCTCCGCCTAAGAATCGTCAATGTCCTCCCAGGCCTCGTTACCCTCCCTTTTAAATTTTTCGTTTCCCTCCGTTTAAGAACCATCGATATCCTCCCGCAGCAGGATTGGTTTAGATAACTCGAAAACTGAACATGGCAGAGAACCATTAAGTACAATGTTGAAGAGGATATAATTCCGCGCGAATAACCTCCTTACACATTGGAATCGGTTCAGCCGTTTAGCCACAATCAAGAGTCAAAAATAGGGAATTTTGTCCAACTTGGCTGAAAAATAGGATTCGCTCATGTATCAACCCGTGTAACAAATGAACGAGTAATACAAATGAATTTGCACAAAATGCATGTTGTAGAGGGTCAAATTATGAGTCAAGGGAGCACCTGAAATAAAATTTAAAAAAAAAAACGTGATACTAGTTGCACGGAACATGAGAATGAAACAGGTGCACCGTGGCATGGTGGGAGGGTGTCGACACAATGACGACTGTTGAAGGGGAGGCTAGCGATATTCTTTGTACTCTGACTCCGGGCGGGCATAGAGTCCACGTAATCCCCTTTGGTGCGTTTGGGAGGGAAGTGATGGACGCCCCTTAACCCTGCACGAAGGGGCCTTACCCCCCTGGTCGTGATGGGTAAGGTTTTTCTGCAGCCGTGTTGATAACAAGGGATGGTTCCCTGGAATTCCGATCTTGAATTGTCCTAATTGGGCCTAACGTCTAGTACTTAGGTACTAAGATCTAACGTAGGGTTGCCAGATACATTTTGGGCAAACAAGAACTACAGCACTCCGGAATCAGGATAAGCACATTTTCTTCACATACCTCTTTTTATTAATGGTTTACGCACTTAATACCTATCATAAAATAGGTTTAATAATGTTTGATAACTCGATCAAAGAAACTTTTTCAATGTATCAATTTTTTTCTAATATTTATATAGGCTCCCAACTCAAATCAAAAAAACGTAGGTAGGCACTTCAGTTTTATATTTATAAAAGAATCTGATTTTGTTGTTGAAATTTGATTTTGACTCCTCTGCTGATGTTTTTCATTTTCCACATCAGCAGAGGAGTTTTTTCACTCCCTAACCGCCTCATTGGATTCTCTCCCTAACTCTCCTCTGCACCGTCCGCAAACAACCACTTCGTCCCACAAGAAAACTAAATGAAATTTTTATTTCATATTCAAGTAAAGTAAAGTGATCGCAGGGAATAGCTGGAAATATCGCAGGGACAATTCGAATAAGTTATAGGAGGCAGAACTTGGATCGTATTGTTCAAAACTGGGAAATGAAACCTTCGCTAGGGATTATTAGCGCCGTAGATATCCGCTCCCCTGTCCAAAAGCTCCACCTTGGCACTGGGGAGTCGTTCATCTTTGTTATGCTTCGTCCGTATCCGTCTGATGCTCGTTAAATCAAGTGTTGGTTACTAGTAACCAGATACGACAAACCAGATTCCTTTCTTTGTTCAGCTCACGGTAATCTATACCACTAATTCATCGTTATTCCGAAGTTGAGAACCCCGACTCTCATTGGAAAACATCGCTAATGACGCCGCCGTCGTAGTTCGAATCAAAAGATAAATCCTAAATGAAACTTGAAAATCCCATGTTAGAGAATTTTCATTTTAAAAACTCTTGAAGACGATCGAGCGGGGTGGGGCACCTGATCGCCGAGACTGGTTTTCTGAACAGTTGGGAAAATTTACTTGGCATTGTAGTCCCTTCACAGTCAAAATGTTCATTTTGAGAAATACTAACATTTTATTAAATTTGGAATGGAAAGTGTGAGGAAAATCCTCAAACAGCAGAAACTCTGCAATCAACCAGCGCAGTAAAAATTTTAAAAACGAAAAGTCCTTCTATTTATTTCGAGTCCATAATATTATTCATAATAAGAAGTGAAAAATTATTTTTACTTATTTTTGCAGTCGGTTTCAGCTTGCTTTTTGGAATAAAATATCGAAAAGTTCCTTCTTTTTTTACGTTTCAAAAGACAAGGAAACACCGTGCGCCAAGGTGCGCCAAAGTTCGGTTGGTCTAGAAACACTGAGTAGGGTCTGCTGAAAAAATAAATGCTAAGATCGGTGGCGGGAACTTGCGGCTTTGCTCAATATCAAAACGTACTGGCTTCGTATAGTTTTCGGGTTATCTTTGGACCAATACGCTTTAGGTCAGTCGCCAGAGGATTGGTGTAGAAGCTTTTTTGTAATGACTTTTTATTCAATTGTAAAATTCATTGTTTAAAAAATCCAAAATGGTAGCCAGCAATGTTTTAGCCGGGAAAACTGATGGCGGCCAAAAAATCTCGATTTTTTGGACTTTTTCCAGTTTTTCACCAATAACTCGAAAACTAAGCATTGCACTGAAAACGTTTAAATTACAAAGTTGAAGATCATTAAATGCAACGTCGAATGCATGCTATAAACTCCAGATCTGCCACCAGCAACTGAGTCTTCTCCGACAAAGCAAATATTTCATCGTTTTAATGAATATTATTGCTCTATCGGGTGGTTCAGCTTTGTTGACAAGATTGCTCGGATAGTGCAGCTCCTCTAGTCTTGAGGATACACAATACACAATTACATATTACACAAACCAGGACTACTCTAATCGATCAGAGCGAGTTACGGCGTGAGTTATCGGCATTACATGCAGATTGCGTAATATTGTCCGAACGCTGGGGCCAACATTTGCGCTATCGGCTCACGTTTACAAATGATCCCTTCTAATCAGCGATTTGTAGCTCGAGGCCTATGGGTATTATATCAAACCCCGGTCCCCCCCTCTGGTGGACTTGGGCCTCTGATTAGCGAGGAACGACAAGTTCAAGAGGGAGGTTGAAACGGATGGATTTAGGTCAACACGAACGGTATTGAGATTAAGAGAATCGCGAGATCTACACTTGTAGAATGGAAAGGCTGACGAGGCTGAATTCGCGTATTTTATTCCATCGGAACACTTGCTCATTGTGTTATACTAATCAATTTGGCAGGTATCAATACCCTTACAATATCAAACCGCTCGTAAAAACCGCCCTGATGGCACCGCTCCGAGTATCTCATTGAACTGAACATGAAATCTCAGGTGATTTTTTTGTTTAAACCTCTGAAATCCAACCATGGGAATCACTATCCCGAAGCAGGGGGAACAAGCTCACGAGCATGGCTAGACGGTGGTGCACCTTCATCATGATCAGGATTTTGACTCCTACGGTTCTGATGGTGGAGGGGGAATAAATAGTCGAGAATCTGAGGAACCTAGACCCAGGAATAGTGGCGAAATTGGCTAAAGAAAAAAATGCAAAAAATTTAAAATTTTGAGGCTGAATATCGTTCATCTGTATCAGTCATCTATAACAAAATATTTTCACATTCATTTCATTTTTTTGAGGTCTCACATCCAAAAATTGTACCCAGAAATTTAAAATATTTTATATATATTTTTTCAAGATTATTACCTTAATGACAGAATTAATTTTTGCGCAATTATCACGTAATTAACCTATAATACCTTTGATAATATCAAAGATAATATTATAATCTTTGATACTTATTATCAAAGAATAATAAACCCTTGTGTACGATTTGCAGCGTTTTTCCATCCATTTTGTTGGCAAAACATACCTACTCGTAACTTTGATAATCTACTGGGCTTTTGAAGGTTCGGAGGGTGCCCGAGGCCTGGAAGGTATCAGTTCGGCCGGCGTGATTTATTGTTATGAACAAGCCAAAAATTCTCGGAAGAGTTATTTCCCGAATAACACCTCCTCCATTAAGCCCCTCAATCCTCCCTTCGTTAGTTTGGTCCACCTCGGCGAAATTATTTACCAGCCGGATTTATTGCGATCCATTTTTTAATCTACTTACGAAAACTCTTTTTCAGCATATTCCAAAATGAGAAGGAGAATGACAAATTGGTTCATTCCTACGGGACATTACGTGACTCGATTGCCTGCAGTTGTGTTGGTCTTGAACAAATTTCAGAGATTGCTGTGACTAATCGTTGTTTCGATCCCCGGAAAGATCCGATTTCACTGTTGCGATCTATAGGGCTTTAATGGGGCTACAAATGGGAGTTTTGAAGGACCCAGGAGGTAAAATATTTTTCAAGTAAAAAACAAAAAATTGTTGAAAAAAAATTCTTGAAAAAAAAAAAAAAAAATTTCTACAACTTTTTTCATTGACACAGAATTAAATTTCTGCACAAGTAACCTATATAAAAGAATAAACTAGTGTATACCTAATAAACCCTAGTGTAAAATTTGCAGCGTTTTGGAATATAGCTACTGCCCACAAAATGTAAAAGAACATTTAGTAGGTAGGTATTGAGGCGATTCAAAAACTTCGGGAGAATATTCACATATTATGTGACATAATATTATTATACCATGGATGTAGGTGATTTAGTACCTTGAAATTAGTTAGCCAAACGAAATAATCATCGGCGGGTGAACTTCGACCTTATTTAAAATAAATGTCCTATTAAGTAATGCAATATTAAATTTAAATAAATTATTAAAATACACAGTTGCTGTCTGCTGCTGTCTAGGTCGTTCAGACTATCGATTCACCATTGGCACCGTTATCGGAGCTATCGATAGTTCAAGGATAGTTTTCACGATAGTTGGTTGGAACGGATCGGAAAATCCCTTAATTTTGGCATGTTTCATAAGAAAATTCCCTCCAAGCCCCGAAAGTCCCTTAGCCGCGGGATAATTCCCTCAATCTGGTGGCATCACTGGCGAATACGTACTTTTGAAGAAGTTTGAATTCCCCAAGCCCATGCGCGATTTACCGCTTTTGCGTGAGGGGTAAGACCGCACTGAGTCACTCCTTATGGTATGACATTTTGGCGCTTTCGGACACTTTCCGTGATAAGCTCGCCGAAGTGAATTCTTGTTATTTTTATTATTTATTTATTTATTTTATTTTATTTTTTTTTTTGTCGATTTGTCCCGGCCAGTGGAAGTGCCCGAAAGTAAAGATGACGGGGAAAAGGCGGTCTGTCTATTTCCTTCTTCTCTTCCTCCTCCTCATCCTCTTCCTCCTTGGGATGCGGCTTGGCTAGAGATAAATTACCGCGCTGTCAGGCTCTTGACGTTACCAGTGCGAAACACAGACTTGCTTATTGTACACTTTCTGAGGGTTTATACAAAACAGTTGTATTCGTCCTAGTGTGTTTTATTAAACAAAACTTCCATTTCCCAGTTATTCCCTAGCGCATCCTTCCCCAGTTATTGTATAAATATAGAGAGAGAAAATTTCCCGTAGAGGAAAATATTTCAATTTTCCGGAGCTGCCAGAACCAAACCATCAATACTCCCCAGTGAATAGCTGCTCCAAAATGGAAGTGTGCACTTGTATCGTTTGGCTTTTGAACTGGACGCCCAACCAAATCAATAGCTCCCGAACTCCCAAACACTATTCAGAGCCTTTGAAATTCGTTGACTGGGGGGAGTGTGTGGATGGAAGGGGAGACCCTCACTGCTTTCAATATTTCACGCTTTAATTGATGTGGGTTGGATTAAGCGTAATCAATCAAGGTCGTCCAAAGCCCGTTTGTGCAAGAGAATTGCGAACTGGGAGGAAACCATGTCCGTCGATGGGGGAGGATTCGGTGGAAGGGGCCAAATCCCATGAATTTCAAGCCCCCTCGGACTGAGCTGAATAGGGCTGGTAACGCGAACCCTGGCCCTCCGAACTAAAGCCGAACATAATTTAAAATATGGAGGAAGGGACCGCCCTCTCCATTGAAACTGAATCGCTATTGTATCTTTTCAATTAAGTAGAGAATAAGTTCTGAAGTTAACTGTACAAAGCAGAGGTTACATAATGAAACTCGAAACCTTCGCAACCCACTCAATCAACGAAATAATGGACCTGCTCACGTTTCACGTTCTACTTATTTGATGAAGAATATAACTTACATAATATTATTATGATCTTATTATTACGCCTGATGCCATTATTAAGACTGATAAAAATACGCTTGTGAATTATATAGACTGTGGTTGAAACAATGTGATTTAAGAGTTAATAGTCGTTAAGAGGCTGTAGTCGTGGTTTAAAACTGGTGTTACCTTGCTCACAACTAGAAAATTTATTGGGGAAACCCAGAAGTCGATTAATTTACCTGAAAACTATCTTCCTAGTTCTCATTAAATAGGAACGTATTAATTAGGTATGTAGAACGTATTAACCTATTTTATTTTATTTTTACCTTTAAGTGTTTTCCAAAAATTGTAGACCTTTACATACCTTTACATATATACCTGTATGTGATCACATACTTTGGAGAGCAACAAAATTTCAAACGAAGTCGGAATTTCAACGAAGACTGAAACATTTTGTAAACCACGTTTTAAAAATTAATAAAGAGATAACTAAGTTTGTCTGTGCAGTTTTTAGTTTCAACCCAATTAGTGCTGAGGAAACCTACACAGAAAACTTTGTAAGTCCGCGGTTTGGGATGAGGAAAAACTCGTATGTCTTATGGCTTCATATCAGTAATTCACTCCATTCAAGCTGATGAACCCATTGAGACGTTCAGTTGATCAATACTGACTCACATGATAGTCGAAGGCTCGCCTGAATACGTGATAGTATTTTCCGTCTCCTGAAAAGCTGACCAGTTTACACTTACGAGGTTTTCCTGGTATATGAGCGATAAGATATGCACGGTAAAAATCGTTACAAAATTTACATACGGTTTAATTAATTAAATATTAAAAAATTAATGGATGGCATTAGAAATGGGTATATTTTAACAAATTTCCTATGCAATGTTTGAACAGATGTGGGACCCCCCCAAAAAAGGATTATGCGTCCAAACTTACTCGGAAAACGACACCCCATTCGACCCTTTGACGTCCTTCAAGAGCCCCATTTGTAGCCCCATAGATCCCCACGAAGGAATCGGATGGCCCTGGGATCCCCAAAAATGGATTCTACCTCCAAATATATTTCGAAAACGACACCTAACACAACCCCACAGCCGAAACCCTTCAAAAACCCCTCCTGTAGCCCCATTTTAGCCCCACGGAACCCGATGGGTTTGGGCGTGGCTGAAAACATGGCGGGTACAACTAGACGGTGGACCGAGTATTTTGTAAAATTTTTAGATTTTCAACAACAACAAAATTCCTATTGCCGAAACGGCTCGGACGGCGGATGGCGCACAGTGGTGCAAAACCCTCCGGACTATTTCAATAAAACTCTGTACACTTATGTTTTTCGGGGCGTAGTATCCGAATTCGACGTCAGTTATTGCGCTACAATTTTGTGAAGACCATAATTCAGCATTTTAACGGGTATACTCACTGGCCTTTAGCTTTTAGGTACAGCAGCTTAAAACAGCTGCTGTTTTTGCTTATGTTCGAATATAACCCATAAACGTTAACACAAGTTTACCACTCTTATATTTACTACCTGACCATTCATCTACCAACAATTCAATATTTTCAGATCTGTATTAGGTAATTTGAGTTATACCTAGTTAATTAGAGTTAGCTTCTCCCAGAAAACAATCTTTTTGCTAGCGAAAGCGATACAGCCTTACTGCACGAATTTGATTTCGTCGTAGAAACGACGTAGTAGTAGTTTGCTTCGTGTACTAAAGGTGTCGCCCCTGTCCGGCTATTTTCTCCCCTTGTCCCCCTCCTTGAGTCGTTCTGTACAAAGCCCTTTTGTCGTAATTTTGTTGTTTTCACCATTATTTCTCAATAATTTTTGCTTCAATTTCAAGACCGTTGATTTCGTACCCATTGGGTTTTGAGAAATGACATTGTCAAAGTGGTTGTTTGAAAGTTGTATGAAAGTTCATGAAGATTCATACCTGAATAGGTACAACTGCTCCGAGTTACTCTGGGCTGTAGATGAGCTTAGTTGCTCGACACTGGTCCCCACGCTACAAATTGTTTAGTTAAATTAACTATTTATTATCCAAAGCAGCAGAGGAGTCGTTTTCTCTCCCTAACCACCTCAATGACATTTCCTTCGAACTATGTATGTCGTTTGATTGTTACTGGAGACCCTTTTCTATCATTGGCGGGATTTCTGGTCTATTTTACTCTGTACGGAGTCCCGTCCACGTGGACGGGATGAAGATCTTCGAGTTCTGGTCGACAATAACGAAACCAGAAATTACTATTTTGAGCGATGACAAGAAGCAAGGTAAAACATTACATCGAGCTTTAAAAAAATTATGGTATTCCTGGCTTTGTGGGAGGGAATACTAACTCGTTTTTCCGATGCCATGCATCGCCTCACGTTTTCACGCCACCCAGAGCCACTACTGATATCTGGATTATCTTTGAACAACTCTGCTCATAAACGGTAGAAAGGAATGCTAACATTATCACTATTGTAAGCAGCTGGCTGGGTAGCGTCAACCAAATACTCACATATAATTGTCGGCTTCCTGGATAAGCTGAAAATATTCCAATCCTGGCCTAGCTAACTTGAAATTATCACTGCAAATGAAAATGATTATGGCCGATTTCTGGACTCTCTCTGTCTCCTCATTCAGATCAACTTCAAACCCACTTGGTGTCAGGTGAATAATAACTCGGTCTGTTGGTGAGAAATTATATTATAGGAAAAATTATAAACTGCAATTAAAATATGTGCTGAGAATATTGGGATTTGAACGGAAATATTACAATATGATTTAGAATACAAAATTAAATGGTCCTAGTCGTGACGTTGTGACGCCGGAACGTCGGATTGTCGGGACGTCGGGACGCGTTGCGACAGGACGTCGGGACGTCGAGTGAAAAAGTTCCCTAAACAATTTGATATTGAAAGGGGGAGAGAAATGAGAAGAATCCGCGTTCCAACGTCACAAATTAGTAGAGAAACTGGTTAAACTCCCCTAACAAATCGGGGTAAAAACTTATAAAACTAGGTGAAAATCCCCTACTAAAATGGGGTGAAATAATTAAGGAAAATACACGACACAACTTCTGTCGGGAGAATATTACAATAAACCAAATTCCTACTCTGGTTCGGCGTTAGTGCCGTTGTCAAAATACAACTCAAATTATACAACTCAACACTACTTGCTGTCAGCTGGATATTTACTGGGGTAAATACTATTTACTATTTACTATTAGATGCCTTCATGACGACTGAAAAATGATTTTTGCACCCAAATTCGTTGAGCCTATTTTTTTCGTGAATACTTCCTTGTAGCTGAGTTGAAGCTGACCAAATTCCACCTTTTTACTAAATTTCATAAGTGCAAAATGTGCCGGCTACGATTTTCGAATGATTGGTCAAAAACGGCTCACGTAATTTTGCTTTTATAAACACTCCTAACTACACTGAATAATTCAGTATAGTACCTATTCAATTATTGAATACTACTATAGTATACTGAATGAGGGATTTTAAAATGTTCGTAAGGGTGTTTATTTCCACTTTTGGACCACTGTGCGGCGTACGGCGGAAGGACATTTCGTTTTTGGAATCTACACAATGCGTAGATGGCCTCAAAATGATCGACTACACATACGTGTATTTTCGAATAGGTTTATTATTCCAAGAATAATAAATCAAATGGTAGGTAACGTACATGTGAAATTTTTAACTCCTGGCACATCAAGCTTTATGTGAGCTATGGTTTATGTAGTGAATACCAACATCGCTATCCTATAGGTATATATTTGCTCGTTTGAGAGTTATTTCAACATTTCCTGGTTTGTACTGCGCAAAACCATGGATAGGCCACAGAATTCAAAGGGGATTACTCTCCTCTAGCCTGCACATCCTATGCGATTTACTGTAATGCGTTCAACCGGCAAGTTTCTGGAGAGCTTTGCATTCAGAGCGCTGTCTGTGGGAGGTGATCTATAAGCGAACCACCGCGGACGATCCATCTTCTCTTGGACGTTTACCACACCGGCTATTATTATTATAGAAACATATTTCATGACATATTCTCTACGACGGCGGTGGTTTTGCAGAGCTGAAAGAGACCGGAAGGGTGAGGGGACCCTCAAAAAGTGATTGATATCTCAATCATTATTCATCGTTCCCGCATGTAATATCAGACCCACAAATCGAACCTCGCTCTCATCGTTCACTCCAGGCACAATGAATCTTGGGAGAGCAAAAGTTGAACCCACAGCATTGTATATGGAGAGAAAAAATTAAATATTCATGGCCATGAACGGATCTCAAATGCGAAAAAAAGCGACGAGTGAAGTTTTTTGCAATTTCTTTTCAAAATTAAATATTGATTTACTATTAAAAAATTTTGAGCTACTACCTATTAATGAATAAAGTTTCTTCGATTTTCATTTCTGTAGATGAAAAAACCAATCATTTTCATTCTAACAATCATACTCTAACAATAACATATGATTGTTAATTATGGCACTTTTGGTTTATTATTCTTGGAATAATACACATGTTTTCGCGACGCGGGTCGACGACTCCGATCGGCCTCAAAATTTGACATTATCCGTTTCAAGAGGTCTAAATTCAAAATCCGAAATGTCCGTCCGCCGTCCGCCGTCCGGGCCGTTTTGGGCAGCAGGAATTTTTTTAAAAATCTGAAATTTTGGCAAAATACTTGGTTTACCATCTAGTTGTGCCCGCAAGGTTTTCAGTCCGATCGCCCAAACCCGTGGGGCGCTATGGGGCTAAAATGTGGCTACAGGAGGGGTGTTTTGAAGGCTTTTAGCTATGGGATCGAGTTAGGTGTCGTTTTCGAAGTATTTTTGGTCGTAGAATCCATTTTTTGGGGTCCCGGAACGATCCGATTTCACTGTGGCGTTCTATAGGGCTTTCATGGGGCTAAAAATGGGATTTTTGAAGGATCCCAAGAAGTTAAATATTTTTCGAGTAAAAATTAAAGAATTTTTGAAAAAACACATTTTTGAAAAAAAAATCCCCCCAAAAATTTTTTTTTGAAATATAAAAATCCAAAAAAAATTTTTTTTAATTTTTTTTATTGACAGAATTAAATGTCTGTACAAGTAACCTATATCACAGAATAATAAACCCTTGTGTAAAATTTGCAGCGTTTATTATTATGAAAACAAGTCCACCCTATATGTATAGAACCAGCAGCACAACAACACCCACCAGGGCGGAACGAGGAGGTTGACTGGCTAAGCCCCGCGTACTCTATAACTCTAATTTCCTATTCCCGGATTCCGTGTTCCCTTAATTCCAGTTCAAAATACTTAGCTCTTTGGGCCTCGCCTCCGTGGACCCCCGGATGCTTTGGGCTTAGAGCCAACGGCTGAAATTCAAAATATGCGGAACATGCTTTATTAACCGTGGGGTTGAAACCCATCTTGCGTGTTGGAAAAGTAACTGTTCGACGCCGAATTAGTGGCCTGATGGTGAGACATGTGGGGACGCTGAACTAGTGGCCTAACGGTAAGACAAGTGAGGATGCCGAACTAGTGGCCCTACGTATATTTATACATAAAACGTGACACTCCCGCGTCTCCCTCCCCGACTAACGTTTTTGGGCAGTTAGATCACGGCTAAAGCATGTTCCACGCTTTACGTTTACTTATACGTTCACGCGCTTCAACGAGATTCGAACCCGTGGCTTTCTAAGGAGGTGAACGAAGAGGCTATTGATAGTGGTGGTTCTGGTGATCGCCAGAACCACCGGGCGCCAAAATGTGCTCCGTACAATATCTGGGTTCATTCAAAGTTCAAGTTCGGAGAGACAGAATTTATTTGAACGCCGCTCTAGACAAGTGAGTAGCTCACATTTCCCTAACGAAATTGGTGTAATGCGCAGCTCAGTATTTTCCATGTGAGACACTCTCTTTCCGTCAAGGTGAATCCTGGGACAGGTTGAGCGTTAGAGAGAAGGAAAAAATAAAATTGAAGGTAGAACGAGACGGCGGGGTTATGTTGTGAAGCTTTCGCAAGGAAAGAGGGCGAGAGACCTAATTCGATTACTGGCAAAATTAGTTTTTACGGTTCGTTTGGCAATCAGCCCGTCCACGGGATTAAGGCTGTACCACGCTGATCGTCCCTGGTGGGTATATGAGGATATAGCCTCAGGGTTGACCCGCTTCGGTGTATTGGCGCGTTGCGTAGGTACAAAATTTGTTTATTTCGTCCGACAGCTTCGACCTTAATACCGTAAAGTAACGTCCAGAGTGCAATTGATTTTATCAGGGTAAGGTTTAGCTGTTGTGGTGCAGTGCGCCTCTGGATTAATTTGGAACATGAGAAGCTGAGGTCAGTGAAACCATTTCCAAGATCAAGAAAGGGACCAGACACAAGGGATCGCCCAATATGGTCGGCATAGAGCTGATAGTTGGGTTTCATCCCCTCGGGGGTGGATTGACAGGCTCAAGGAGACAGGGCCAAGAGCGATGACTCACAGATCAATCAATCATTGGTCTGCGGTGCCTTTGGGGTGGCGAGGGTTGGGGTGAAACCACCCTCAGCCCAACGACACTTTCGATGAGCAAGGCTGATGATCTGAAGGCACACC